>OY720683.1:77325659-79725659 GCA_963170755.1 Amphimallon solstitiale | reverse complement strand
ATTATTTGTTCATTTTCTCTTCTGTAAGACTTGTTCTCTTTGAATTAAGTACATTCTTGTAGATAGAAAACGTCCTTTCTACATCGCAACTGTTATAAGTGCGTACTGGAAATATTCTATTATTTCAGCGTATTTAGCATACACAATTGCCGCAATGTTATTAAATCTGGATTTCTATTAAAAACTGCGTCTAACTTTTGCCGTAGGCCACATCCGAAGTCACTTGGAATACTTTTAAAATTATTAATAGCCACATCTAATGTGGTTAATCCATATTTTAATTTTAAATTTCCATTTTCAAAATATGTGATTAGTTTAGGCAAATTTCCAAAGTGTTCCTGAAGGAATAACAACTGATTTTTTAAATTTGGGATTTGTGTTACTTCCTTGCACTCAGAAATACTTCGAGCATCGTCATTTAAACATGTCACGAAATTTTGTAAACTATCGAAATTCTCTGCATAAAAACTAACTGTTTAAGGTTTAGCAAAGCTAAGTGACGAACGTGTGATATTTTGGCATTCTGTAATGATATTTTACAGACTTTGTAATAAATTTCGGAATCACTGCCAATTCATTTTCAT
The DNA here is from genome assembly GCA_963170755.1 of Amphimallon solstitiale. Lineage (NCBI taxonomy): Eukaryota > Metazoa > Arthropoda > Insecta > Coleoptera > Scarabaeidae > Amphimallon > Amphimallon solstitiale. The sequence continues at coordinate 79,725,075 of OY720683.1, read as the reverse complement.
ATCAGAAAAAGTAACACAAACAACGTTCTAGATCTAAATAAATGACAACTAAAAATGTACGCGTATGTTATTGAAACTAAACGAAATCCAGTGCACACTTACGTCTAGAAGTCTAGATAATTGGGAGAAGTCGATTCAATAAACCGGTATCAAAACAAACTATTACAAAAATTACGAAGTACGTAATTAACAGTCAAAACAATGAAAAACGTAACTAACGTAAGTATGAATGAAAATTTTGATGTGGCTTTCATTGGGTTTTTTAAAAATCATATGCATATTTTACTATCCGTATTTATTCCATGATATATTTCAATCTTGTATATTTTTATATTGATTTGATAATATATAATAAATTCAAAAGTGTTAACAACTTTCTTTATTTCGATTATTTTCCGGGGAGTTTTAAGTTAGAGGGAAATTAATTCAAATGCATCATAAAAAAATAATAAAAAACTTTTACATGAATTAGTTTGATTTACTAATTTCGATACGAAATGATTGCTTAAAATAGTTTCATTTTGTGGCCAATTTTACTTACGACATCGTATTCTTAAATTTTCGAAATTAAGCGTATTGATAATGTCGAAAGCAATACATCTGTTGGCAGTATTTCTAAATTTATATTTAGTAAGTGTACTAAAACATACTATCTTGAAACAAATAAATTCAGGGATATCTAGAATCTGTCTGCTCAAGTAGAAATGTAACCTATATTTATTACATTATGAGCACATATTTGGAACACAATCAAACAGTGACTCATACTAACAATAAGTTCAATGACTTTTTGATAATTTTATAATAGCAATTGTTTTCAAGATAATCAAAATTCTTTCTTATTCATCATACTAATAGTATACATATTATGATATTATGTAAATACATATATATATTTCTGATAACTGGATTTTTAGTGTTAGATGTGGTAAAGCATAAGTTTCGAGGATGATTTAAGGCTATTCGCACGACCTCGAAATCGGTTTTCCCATTTTCTGATATTATTTTTTATGAAAACCTTTCCAAATTTACACGAAAATTTCCAAAAAAAATAATTATTATATTATATAATGCAAAATTTGCGAGATATTCGCAAACAAAAAACTGCTATTTGATAAGAGTGAAAGAATTACTTCCGATCGCAATTATATAATTTCTTTTATACATAAATTTTTCTAAATCTAGCTCCAAAAATGTTTGTAGTTATAATAAATCTCTTTAATTATTATATTATACAGGGTGTCCAGAAACTCTCCTGACAAACGAAAACCGGAGATTCCTCAGATAATTTTAAGACAATTTAACCCAATTCACCCTAGTCCGAAAATGCTTCCTAAGGGAGCTAGAGCTCTTTGAAGATGGCGTCTTGTAATTAGTTTTTTTTTAATATCTCCCGAACGCTTCTATTTAGAAAAACAAAAACTGGTATGCTTATTTATCCTCCAGAGATGAATCGATTCCATCAATTGCGAATTTCTAGTACCGGTCATAGGCGTCCGTTTTGGGTAGGTTAACGGTTATTTTAACGCATAACTTTTTTGTCTTTAACTTTTAAGCATTTGTGACACCAGATTATTAAATTTTCAGGTATTCTAGTACTAAAAGGTACTCTTACTTTAAGTCGGTAGGATACACCGTTTTCTAGAAAAAACGATTTGAAAATTTTTCGTTTTTTCGTCATTAAAATTCAATTTATTATTTTTTGCACTAGTTCGCTCTGAACTGCCAACAGAAATAAAACCTACGTTTTTAATTGTCAAATTGTTGTCAGTTCGCGAAGTTTATCTTTTAATTTTTTACTTTGTAGCATTCAAACACAACGATTTCAATTTAAAAAAAAATGGTTTTTACTAATGAAGAATACGCCGATATGCATTTATTTTACGGCGAAATGAGGTGTAACGCTCGAGCAGCGCAATGTAGATAAGCTGGAAAATTTCCCAATCGTCAGCATCCCACTCACTCATCATTTACAGCTCTTCATCAACGATTAAGAGAAACAGGTTCAGTGGTCCCAAAAAAAAATGAAACAGGGAGACATGATGATGTAACAGCAGAACATGAAGACGTTATTTTAATGGTAGTTGAGGAAAATCCAGAAATTAGCGTTCGAAGACTATCTGCCATGTACCCCACAATTTCACAATCTTCCGTAGGAAATATCTTACACAAAGAAAATTTATATCCTTTTCATTTTACAAAGGTGCAAGCACTGCTATAAGGAGATTTTCCTGCTCCTGCTCGTGTAGAATTCGCTAGATTACAAAATCAGATAAATCAAGATGAAGATTTTTTCAGGTACATTTTGTTTGGTGACGAAGCTTCATTCTCAAAAAATGGAATTTTTAATGTACATAATGCACACTATTATTCGTACGTTGGTCACAATCCCCACGTTGCGCGTTGTTCAAGAATTTAAGCATTAGCATAAGTTTAGCATAAACGTCTGGATTGGAGTAGTTGACGATTATCTACTTGGACCTGTGGAATTACCTGCTCGTCTAAATGGTGTTGATTACTTACATTTTCTGCAAAATATTTCATCTGATTTGTTAGATGAGGTGCGTTTAAATATTCGGCAAAACTTATGGTTTCTACAGGACGGCTTTAGCAGGAATGTACGAGACTTTCTATATAATAACTACGAAGACCATTGGATTGGAAGAGGCGGTCCAGTTGCTTAGCCAGCAAGGTCGCCGGATTTGAATCCTTGCGATTATTGTGTTTGGGGATACATAAAAGCATTTGTTTATTCCGTTCCGATACAAAATCGTGCACAACTCTGGCTAAGGATACAAGATGCTTGCAACGAATTTAGAAATAACTTTGGAATTTTTGAAAGAATTCGGCGTTCTATAAGCAAAAGGGTAAATTTATGCATAGAGACTAATGGTCATCACATCGAGCATCTTTTGTAACTATTTACCTTTGATACTTGTTCTTTTTTTGTTAGTTTCGTTCCATTGTAATAAATACTTTGTTTTTATAAACCTTCAGCTAAAATTTTGTTTCAAATTGATTTTTGCTTCTTTTCCAAAACTTTTTTCCGAATTGTGTGCTGCATTTATTGAAACAAAAGAAGATTTATTATATTAATTTTCATCCATGCCTTGATAGTCCTAGCCAACTTCGTCGCTAAAAATAAGTAGGTACATAATAAATTGAATTTTAATGACGAAAAATTTTCAAATCGATTTTTCTGGAAAACGGTGTATCCTACCGACTTAAAGTAAGAGTACCTTTTAGTAGTTTAATAATCTAGTGTCACAAATGCTTAAATATTAAAGACAAAAAAGTTATGCGTTAAAATAACCGTTTACCTACCCAAAACGGACGCCTATGACCGGTACTAGAAATTCGCAACTAATGGAATCGATTCATCTCTGGAGGATAAATAAGCATACCAGTTTTTGTTTTTCTAAATAGGAGCGTTCGGGAGATATTAAAAAAAAATGATTACAAGGCGCCATCTTCAAAGAGCTCTAGCTCCCTTAGGAAGCATTTTCGGACTAGGGTGAATTTGGTTAAATTGTCTTAAAATTATCTGAGGAATCTCCGGTCTTCGTTTGTCAGGAGAGTTTCTGGACACCCTGTATAATGCATAATTTGCGAAATATTTGCAAAAAAATGCTATTTGATAAGAGTGAAAGTATTACTTGCTATCCCAATTATAAAATATCTTCTATACACACATTTTTCCAAATCTACCTCCCAACATTTTTGTAGTTATAATAAATCTCTACAATTATTATATTATATAATGCATAATATGCGAGATATTCGCAAAAAGAAAAACTGCTATTTGATAAGAATGAAAGTATTACTTGCGATCCCAATTTTAAAATTTGTTTTATACACACATTTTTCCAAATCTAGCTCCAAAAATGTTTGTAGTTATAATAAATCTCTATAATTATTATATTATATAATGCATAATTTGCAAGATATTTGCAAAAAAAACTGTTTTTTGGTAAGACTAATAGACTATCTTCGATAGGAATTTCGAAAAACTTTTTTCATAAAATCTTGCTAGAAATAACATTTTGGCACTTTATGTTCTTCTTTGGAATTTGTCAAACTTAGTACTTGAAGAGTAAATTTTGATTTTCTACTGAAGTAAACCCTACCTCCGGTCTACCGATTTACGAGATTGTATTTGTAAATATGAAGTTTTCTATTGATAAGTTTAATGGTTTGACTGCTATCGTAATCACACACATCCACAAACAGTCGAACATTTTTGTCGTCACAATATTTCCTTATACCACATAGAAGAAAGTAAAACTGCTTGCTACAAATCACATAGCTTGAGCGCAAGTACCTATCTTTATTATATTTGACTTGTCATATCTTGTTTCAGAAAGGACCTAGACATTTAGTTCTTGTACAAAAAAATAATATTGGAATGTTGGCTGTATTTTAATTCACATATATAAGGGGTAAATTCCGAAAAATAAGATTAGTTACAAATTGGTGGTTCACTATATAACTTCACTTTATAAAGAAAACTGAAACTACTAGGATCATCCAGATACTTTAGGGTATAACCTTAAAAAAACAGATGCCTAGCTTTCTTCATTGCTGAGATCAGTATTGAAATTTTAAGAAAATGAATTTTTGAAATATACACGAAAAACCCATTTTCGGCCTTATTACAATTACGAATTTATTTTCGAACTCAAAATTCGAATCGGGCATGTGATATTGCATAAAAATCAGCTTCAGTTTTTTGTTTGTGCCTGAGTTGGACATAGGTTGACGAATTTCAGAGATTTGTTCCCCGAGTACTAAACAACATATGGGGCAAGATCGTTCGAATCATCATCGTCCCAAAATGATAAGAATACAAAGAAGAATAGATTGTACAATGATGAGTGTCTTAAATATAGGTTTACCGCTATATTCTATTATATAATTCTTTGAAAGAAAAGCATAGCTCCATCCACAAGCAACAAGGCACTTACTTACACGTCATCGAAATAAAAATTTTTAGGTTTTCATAAATTCGCTTGCTTAATATGCGATACTGCACTCTGAGAAAACACATACATAGCATGAACATTTCTAAAGATGTAAAAATAAAATATCTTTCCCAAAAAAAAAAAAAAACTAGATGACAAGTTGTCAAACCTTTCAAGAAGGATTAATCTGCTGAATTAGAAAGCTAAGTCCTAGCTACAGCACCTAATAATCCCAGTAATCATCTAATAATAATATATTATACATTACTGTTACATTAAGTTTATAAAAATATATATTGTTATATCAAATCTATAGCGGGTAATAAATATATTTTCAGAAATTATAGCTCTAGATAAAAAAGAAACGACAGAATCAAAAGATTAAAAATAGTAATGATTAGAAGTTTCGAATCAGTTCTTTACACCATTAATTTCATTTCACAAAGTTCCAACAATTTAACACACGTTAGGAATGCTGAAACCAATCTTGCTCTAACTTTTGTCATTCCAAGGAATTTTGGAAGTCCTATCAAAGTTGCACTTCATTATTAAGCATTTGTGATCAAAAAATGAAATATGATATGAAAATTGAAAATCGTGAAAATGTGCAAGTAGTTATAATGGATATAAATTGATTATAAATATTTTCTGTCCATAATTACTTGTGAAAATCTAGATCAATTAAATAGCTCCTACTGAAGAATATGTTTTCCTTTGATTCCACAGCTAAAACACTTCTGATTCAAAAAGGTGATATTGCATTCTAAAATATGTATTAATTATTTCTGGCAGTTCTGGTGGTTCTCTCGATATACCAATAATTATTAATTATTTGGAAATCTCTTCTGATATTAGTAAAATAATTATCTGAAAATACTGATTAAAAAGAAAATTAACTCTACCTTGTTTGATAATAAAGGCACATGCATCAGGTCCTAAGGTGTCATACAATGGTACCAACACCATACTGTAGCAATACACAGCTTGCTCTGTCAGCACCCATTCTGGACAATTTTGAGCGTATATACCGACGAAGGTTTCGACTCCAGGTTGTAGACCAATTTCAACCAAACCGGAACCGAAGTTCTTTGCTCTAAGCAGAGCTTCATTGTAATTGAGCCACTGATAGGGTTTGTTATAAGTTTCTCTCCATCCTAAACAGGGTCCATTATCTGTAAAAAAATATGCAAAAATTGAAACTTAAATCATGTAAATTTATTTATATACATATTGCTATAGCCTTGTTTTCAAATTAAATATAATAATTTTGCACCGGCATAATTTAATCAAACTACAATAATACAAAGCTGCATAATTTATTACGAATGTAGAGATAACGTTGTTATAAAAAAAAATTCTTTATTAAATTTGTAAGTTCAATCTCCATCAACATTCATATATTTCTTGCAGGTTCTAGCAGTGATATTCCTTCTGTTTTTCCCACAACATTTCTTATTTAAAATTAATGGGATAAGGTTACTAATAAAAAAAACTAAATCTCATAAAATATTTATATTCAATTTTAACATCTTATAATAACATCATCGAAGAAATAATTCTCTTGCCACATGTGGCCGTAAAAAGAAATTGTCCTTTCTACTTTCTCATTACAAGTAAAAAAAAACAAACGTGTATTTTATAAAGATACGGAAAACACATTACATTACAAATATAACATATAGATTTAGAATAGATATCACTCTTTGCTATATTCAAATTTTAACATTATATAGTTTCAAAGAAATAATAATTTTATTATACAACGCTAAATTTCTGCGTTACCAAAGACATTCATTTTCACGAAGTATCTTTGAAAATACAAAAACTCGCAAAACAGAAAACACCTTGATAAGACCGTCACCAATCACCATATGCAAACATTCACACGTTGTACATATCATAAATTGGCTATTGTCCATCAAAATGCTCCCATCCTTACGTATATCAATATATTTGAAATCCCCATAAAATTTTGTATCTATAACTTGTTAACAATGCATAGATAACATCACTAACAAACATTCACACGATGTGTCATCGATGCCTCCCTACATTGTTAACAATAATCCCATTATTTATTACTTTAGTCTACTTATAACAAAGAAGATAATAATCGCATCCAAAATATTAAATAAATTTTTCTTCGCTAAAGATGAATATTTCCACATAGCATCTTTAGCATAATTTATTTTAAGTGAAACTTACTCATGATATTTATATATTTCATCAAATTCTTCCTTATATTGATCCATCATAGTGATAATTTAAAAAAATTAATGAAATTAAACTAATGGCAAAAATTAATTATGAAATAAAAATTACTTATTGAAAATAAAATAATCTAATACATTTTGCTGAGGATGATTTTTATGCAGTGTATAACACGCCTGCAATCATCGAACGAAATGAAAAATCAAACGCTACTTTTACTAGAGCTCGGCAACTTGTTCACTTCTAGATATCGACAGCTTCTCCCGTACTTCTCTCGTACTTGCCTTCTTATCATTTTCGGTCATCAGAAAAAACCATACATCGTTCGCAGCGCCACAAACTCCGCACTAACGTTTATGTTGGCATTGTCCTGCTCAGATTTATTTTCTTGACGTTCTCCCTAAACTGACCTGCACCAATATTGTTTGACATCTCGAAATTACACAAATTATGCACGCGCTTAAATTGTTTGTTATTGTTAATGTCAATGCACATTTGCGATATTCTTATCTTGGTAGGTACATTCCTTTTCATTAACGCCATCCTTCATTATGTTTATAGATGAATTCGTTGCTTCTTTCATCATTATTTAAATATATTCTTCTACCACTATTTAACACTATTCGTATTTTTCTTTTGCAGCCGTTTCCTTTGAAAATAACAGGAAAAACATTGCATACGACTGGAATGCTCCTTTTATTAATTATGTTATTATGAACCTGGACCCTGACAACTTCACCCATATCTTCGAACCATCTTTCCTCGTCTTCTTGTAGGTTGATTTGTATGCAGCTGTTAACAATATTGAACATTGTTTTTCTTTGTAGATTTTAATGAGATTAAACCAATTTTAATGTGTTATTTCCGGAATTTTTCCTGGATAAAACTGGATTTAAACCTGCCACTGAAGCTTTTCCACATTATATTGTGTCGAATGAAAATAATATACCTTTTTACATATTCCTTTTAAAATTATACTTAGATATAAGTGTCAGGTATATATCATGTTATTAAATGTGACCATAAAAATGTCGAACAAATAACAATCTCTTACAAATTTACGTCTATTCATTTGGAATAGTGATTTATTGCTCAAAATATTTAATGCGACTCTCACACAATGCATAAAATTTGGTTTTGTCTTTGTATATTGAAATTGCATCTTATGCTCCTCGTTTCTACAAATATAGAATACATGAACTTTATTTTTGTATTTATTTTTATACCGATAAAATAAATTTTGTTACAATTATTAATTGTCATCTACCTAACATTATAATGTTACGCCGTTGCGATTATGCAACTCATGATACACTTTTCCATAATTACACTTACTACTAATAAATTATTTACTTATTCTATTACATAATTATTTATTTATCTTACAATGCCTGACCAATGTAGGGATCACGGCAATATATATACATATATATATAAGTATTAATAAATTATTGGGAGAGAGAGAGAGACAAATATTTTCAAAGTATCTATAGTTGGAAGAATTACGTCATAGTACTATATAAAATATAAGAATATAGAGTGCTTTCTTTTAATTAATTTATTAATCAAATCAAAGCCAACTGTTTAGTTTCAAAAATTACATTGTACACACTACATGTGTTTCACCACACTTTCGCTTCATCAGGTAGATGAAAGGTACAATTTAAATTTACAAATTGGTACCTATATATATAACAAAATCACATAAAGAGAAACAAAAATAATCACAAGCTGAAAGGGGGTGGACAGATATCAAATTTCAGTTCCATCTGGTTGTGGTGCAGCCCGTGGAAGTCGATTTTTTACAACCTTATCCAGTATAGAAGGATGGATATCTTGTAAAATAAAGTAGAAAAACCATCTAGATTGCAAAAGAAAACTTTCACTTGTTTGTTATGTGAGGCAGCCCGTTAAAGTATCAGATTTAACTGGTGCGCGTAACAGTGAATATAATTTGCATTTTTGAAAATATCTTTAATTTTTGCCTGAACACCGTTGTTTTTACCACTCATTACTGAGGCGCCATCGTAGCTTTGGGATATTAATTTTGCAGACGTTTGGTCCAATTTAATTTTCCTAAGTTCTTCCAATAAACATTTGCTAATGCCATCAGAAATTTGATTCTCTGGTTGCCGTAAAGACAGAAATCGTTCTTGTATATTTCCGTTCAACTCGTATCGGACTATAAAAGTTAACTGGGAAAATGTAGCCGAATCTGTGGCCTCGTCTGCTTGTATAGCGATATAAATGGGCTTTGTTAATTTCGTCTAGAATCAAAGTGCGAGAAACGTCGTAGATACTGTCCAGCAGTTCATTTTGAATGGTTTTTGACAAACCCATAATAACTCTATTATTAGACTTGTTGATGTGGTCCTTGAGGGTGCTGTCAATTCCTACCAATAAATTAACCAATCCACCACAAATCCCCGGATTCGCAATGTGTTTCGTCATGGCCCCTTAAAGGTAGGCGTCCACATATTCGTATCGTAAGTATCGGACGCATCGCATCGCACGGATCGTAGTATTCTTAGTATAGAAAGTCATACAAGTGCGTCCTCTGATCCGCATCGTACGGATCGCACAAAATCTACCCGTCGGCAATGCCGATGCCGATGCTCCGAGGGGCAACTTTTACGATGCGTGCCGATGACGTCATACGGAATGCCGATCAGTGGACGGACTCCGGCGCGGAGTCCGTCTGCTCGCTCGCTCAGCATCGTTTTCCTCCATTATCTTGTACATTCCACCGAACACTACGCTATCTCTCACTACGAAAATCCGAATGAAAGTGACGTCGGCAATCCGATTGTTGGTAGTTGCGTCGGCAAATCCGATCGCTGCTGATACTGTGGACGCATTGTAGAAAAATAATCCGTTCGATGCGATGCGTCCGATACTTACGATACGAAAATGTGGACGCCTACCTTAAAGCGATTTCAAACATGACACAAAACTTAATGCAGTCTATTAATTGTCCAAGAATATGTCTGTTTTTACTGACATGTTCATTGTGCTGAATTATATTTAATCTATATGCAGTGTTCAGCTGGCATATTATAGGTATTTACCTTTCCCAAAACTGAATGATCTATCATGTTACTAAGATGTTTTTCACTTACTTTATGCCTTTTTACTTTTTCACCAAAGTGTTTTAAATCCCTAATACCTTTAGAAATCCAAACAGGGTCGCTTTGTAGAGAATTACTAATTAAGCAGGCCGGGAGGGGGGCAGTGCCCCGTTGCCCTCTCTGCAGCAGCCGCCACTGTTGCAAGGCAATATGGAGATTCTAGGGTTGTAGTGTTTTCGAGAAAATATGCCAAGGACAACTTTACAGTTTATGAAAATTTTACCAGAAAAGCATCTTGTTACATTTGTTGTTAATCGTTGGCTATCGAGCCCAATAACTATATATATACAGGGTGAGTCAACTACGCGGGAAAGGCCGATTGTGCCTTTACGAGTAAAGATATTTCGAAGCGATTTTTTTCCTGTGGTAGCAGTACATTAGGGGCACATTTTAAAAATATTTTGTATTATACAGAGTCTTCCATACCTTGGTGGCTAACCATAGTTATAGTTTTTTAAATGGAACACCCTATATATTATTGCATTTTTGAATTCCCCGTATAATTTCTAGTCAAAAAGTTATAAGATAGTATATATATGTAAAGTTTTTGACTTATTCCCATTTTTCTGAAAAATTCAATGTTTGTATAAAATTATATTTCTCGAAAACGACGTATTAGATGGACAAAATTTTTTGCAATATTGTTTAAAATAATAGGTCCTAATAGACGCATGTTTTATTTTTTTACAGTTACTAACTGCATATGCAGGAAACTGGATTAAAATTATATGACACGGTTTTGTACAAAGGTCATTTTTATAAATGGAACACTCTGTATATCAGTTCATTTTTGAATTGTCTATTAAATTTTGTGTCAGAAACATGTAAGACGTTAATACAGTAAAAGTGACTATTACAGAGTTATTGTCGTTTTTAGATATGCTTTTGTTACTTCTTGCAAAAAAGTCATTTTTTTCAAATGGAACATCCTGTATATTATTTCATTTTTGAATTTCTTATTACATTTCACATCAAAAACATGTAAGACGTTAATACTTTAAAACTGACTATTACTGAGTTATTGTCTCTTTTTGATACAATTTTGTCAGTACTATACTATATTAATTAAAACCTCAAAACTGACAAAATTATATCAAAAAGAGACAATAGCTCAGTAAACTTTTAAAGTATTAACGTCTTACATGTTTCTAATGTGAAATTTAATATGAAATTCAAAAATGAAATAATATACAGGGTGTCCCATTTGCAAAAAATGACTTTTTTGCAAAAACTAACAAAAGCATATCAAAAAACGACAATAACTCTGTAATAGTCACTTTTAAAGTATTAACGTTTTACATGTTTCTGACATGAAATTTAAGAAACAAATCAAAAATGAACTGATATACTGGGTGTTCCATTAAAAAAAATTGACTTTTATACAAAAACGTGTCATCTAATTTTAATTCAGTTTCCTGCACACGCAGTTAGTAACTGTAAAAAAATAAAACATGCTTCTATTAAGACCTCTTATTGTAAACAATATTGCAAAAAATTTTGTCCATCTAATATGTCATTTTCGAGAAATATAATTTTTACAAACATTGAATTTTTCAGAAAAATGGGAATAAGTCAAAAACTTTACACTTTAGGCCTATACTATCTTATAACTTTTTGACTAAAAGTTATACGGGGAATTCAAAAATGCAATAATATATAGTATGTTCCATTTAAAAAACTATAACTATGGTTAGCCACCAAGTTATGGAACACTCTGTATAATACAAATATTTTTATAATGTGCCCCTAATGAACAGCTACCACAAGAAGAAAACCGCTTCGAAATATCTTTACTCGTAAAGGCACAATCGGCCTTACCCGCGTAGTTGACTCACCCTGTATATATGTATGTACATATACAGCAAGAGCGCGCGAGGTATGATCACCCGATGGTATACGTAAACTCGCATCTAAAGTGGTCCGATAATACATATTAGAGTTACGGCACAACATACTAGCATTGCCTGCTCACATTCGAACTCATAGTGATCTGATTATTTTTTCGCAGATTGACAAAAAGAACAAATTAAATTTTCTCTTTAAGTGATGACGATTGCTTAGATAACTAAGTCGATAATAACGCGAAGATTGTAATACTTATAACGTAATTATGATTATCCGTATGAAATTAAATAATAATGTAGTTGTGTAAAAAGTTATAGCAGTACAACTGGGTTTTAGAATGAAATAAAAACAACCCGCCTGAAACATCTGCAGAATAAACTAAGATGTCTAGAGAAAAATAAATAAATAGAAATTTCATGGTAAAAAAAAACTATAAATAAGTATAACAGAAATACCATAAAATAACACAAAAACCTACGTGCATTCCTCTTTGCAGCCAGTACGCAACTGGAACTGATGTAAATATGTATCTATATCTGGCGAACACAGCTGGCGGAGATCAATTTTCCGAATATACGTCCGAAGAATATCGACTGGCACGGGTGATCATACCCCGCGCGCTCAAGCTGTATGTAGTATGAGTATGTACTTTACTTTACGTACAAGTAATTCTGTATCTGATGCTCTTTCAGAGTTAGACATTGCAAGCTCTGTCGATTAAACTTTTTAGTCCATAGGAACAGGATTGGGTTATTGTTTTATTTTGTTTAAATTTATTTCATAATTCACTTTATTTCTTTTATTTAGAACAATAGAAGTTATTTATACTGTTTATAAACAATAAGGTTTGCTGATTTTCTTTTGTTTTGTGTTAATCTCTATAATGCAAAATTTGCATTTTTAAGTTAAAATTAAATTGCTGTAAAATATTTCTCCATTTTTTTGTGTAAATGACGCATGCGTCAAATGATTAAAAATTACCCGGCGAGAGTAAGATGGCATAAAGCCCCTAAATGATTGGCATGGGCTAACAGAATTGGGATAACTGTGCACCGAAAAATAGTAAACAGACAACGCCAAATTCAAAATCGACACAAGCAACAATTTGCCTTTTTTTCAGATATTAAAAAAAAAATCTCATAACTTTTACTGAATATTGAAAGTGATTAAACTATGAAAAATAAAATAACTCTTCGTGCCATTTAAAATTTCTCTTGTTCCTCTGCCGTTAACTTTTGTAAGTTGGCAGGATAGAACACTTTTTAAACAGACTATATATTGATTCCAGTACAAGAAGTGTACTTGTAGAACAAACTGTGATACGAGTTGCAAATGTTGTATGTACAATATTAAAAGTAATTACCTTCTCAATACATGATTAACAAGAAGTCATGTAATAATATGATTTACGTGGCAAGTTCATATAATACGATTAATGTCCTTATGAAAATTTAATAGATGCTAATACGTAAAAGAGCGGAAATAATGAACTTTCACATTAACCGTAAGCACTTTACTTATTACATATGACAGGCTGTAAATTTTAATACAAATTGCATATATTTCAGATTTATTTTTTTCCATAGCGGAAATATGATTACATTTAGACCGTGGAGAATATTTCAAATTAATGTCAGTAAACGGTTTATGCATATAAATTAAATATTACTGTAGATAAATGGAATTCCAGATTCTTTAACCAGTTATGAATTTAAGTAAAATATATACATTTTTTGCTTGGAATATTAATTATAGAACTTATGATGCACGCCACTGTAATAATTTTTTCAATTGATATTTAGACTGGTTGCAAGCCAGTGTAAAAAAGCTTTGAATAGACTTACACAAGACATTGTTCCATCTCTAATCTGCGTGTTAAGACAAGAGAATGTTAAGGGAATTCGATAAGCTAGGGTAGGAAGATTCAAGAAAAAAATCAGGTCTGTATGCGAAATAATCAATGAATTCGATGCAAAATCTAAAAATGACTAGAAAAGGAGAATGTAAATATATGGTACTTGGGTAAAGTCCAACACCAGACTAAAATAGTTATTTACGAACCAAGTGCGGGAAGACTATATTCCCGCATGAGAGCATTTTCAAAGCACAAGCGACCGAAGCAAGCAAGTGGTTTTAATTGCGTAAATGCGTAGAAAATGTCTCAACGCAGTGGTTTGTTCAATATTTTTTGTACGAGCATTAAATTAAAAAAAATATTATTGATGAAAGTGATTAGTATCGTACTAGATTACCTAATTAATTTAAGCATTTCATGTACGTACCTATTACTCACATTTCTATTAAGTTTATTATATGCTTGCATATGACGTTTTTATTCTTATATTTATAGTGGATTTGCCGCTTTTTGAGGTTAATTACAATTCACTTTCAATGTGAATGTTGCTTGAGAGATCGTCAAACAGATGCCACGAACAAATTTGTTGGAAGAATTTTTACCAATTACTCCCATTTCCCTAACTTTTAGTAAAGAAAGGTCGAGGGAAGTAGTATTTTATAGACTAAATTTTATTATTATAAAATTCGTTTTTTTTTAAATGTCCAAAGAGCCAGTGGTTTTTGCAATTTTGACAGTCATGTCGACCGGGAAGTACACCTTGCTGGACGAGCGATGCATGCGTGAAATGTCACTTTATAGGCGTGGAGTACAAAAAAGTATTGTAGCGTTTTCGGGGTCGAAATGAACAACTCATGCAATTGTTTTGAAACAGTCTGTATATTTACACACTTAAAACTAATCACAATATAAAAATATAAAATAAATGTAACGCACTTAAAACCACTACGAATAAATTAACACACGTATTTATTTCTATCACTACTATTTATGTCTGTAATCTTCTTGAACTATAATAACACTGCACCTTTCACTGTATTTATGTTTATTTGTACTGTACGAATACTACTGAATGAATGAATCATCTCGGCCCCAGCTGTTCTTATATCTGCATCGTAAAAGGCCTAGAAGTATACGAGAAAATTCTCTCGATCATCCGGAAATATACCAGAGAAGACCTAGACTTTTTGTCGCTTCGCAGTACATATGTGTGGATGATTTATTGCCTTGTTTACTGGTACGTTTTTAACGTCGCCCGGAGGTCTGCTTCTCTTTTTTTTTGTGCGTGCTTATTTCGTTACAGTATTAAAAACGTCGCAGGTTTGGTGACCGGACGCTGTCACTGAGTTAGCAAGTCCTTATGTGAATTACAACAAACGAATCTGAATTTAATCTGCATTTCTGCAAAATTGAACAAACATTCCTTTTCAAGTTCTCAAGTGATAACTCTATTGAGCGTGGTATAAACAGTACGATGCTCAAGTGCCCAGCCGAATATCAATGACGTAACTAAGAGTTTGAAGAATAATTTAGGGAGGATATTGGAGAAAATACAAGAATTTATTTTTTAGAAGTAGTTTTTTTTTTAATTCTCAACAATTCTCCATCTACAAACATCTTATTAAAACAACAACAGCAACAATAGAGATAAAAAAAGTAGTGTCCATCATACTGAATTTTATTGTATTCTTCATTTGTCGACTATTTTCAAATGTTCGTGTAAAATAGAGATTCGTTGTTCTCATTATTTCTAAGCTTGGTTTTGTTTCAATCACCATTATCTGGAAGAACACGGCGAATCAGGTATCGTGGTGATATTTCAAGTAGTTCCTTTATTTTATCTGGAGTTCCATAAGGTTCGATCTTCGGTCCGCTAGTTTTTATAATTTATACTAACGACATTTTATCATCTGTCAATAAATGTCACGTCCAAGCTTATGCTTATGACACACAGTTACTTTATTCATATGCTTTTCATGAGTACCAGAGGGCGACTGATGATATTAATGAGGACTTGTTTAGGGTGAATAAGTTATCTATTGAACATAACTCAGTTCTTAATTCGCAGAAGACTGATGTGTTGATTTCTGGCTCTAAATATTGTGCTGATTTTTTAAAATCTAACTTACATTTACACATTTCAAATATGTAATCGTTTACCTTTTGTCGATGTTGCGAAAGACCTTGGACTACTCGTTGATACCCGACTTTGTTTCACTGAGCATGTTTCCTATTTACTATTTTAAATCATACGGAGCTTTGAGAGTGTTATATGCCAATAGGAATATTTTAAATTCTTCTTTGAGGTTATGCCCTCGTGAATCTTTGGTCTTATCTTTGTTTAGCTATTGTGATTTCATTTATGGTCCATGTTTGGTTGTGCAACCCTGCCCGTCCCTCTCAGAGGTTTCTCGATTCTACGGCATTTCATCCATGTTTTCAACATGCGCAACAAGTATTTACTTATTGTTCCACGCCATAAGACATCTCTTTGCGAAAGATCTTTTAGTTATTCAGCCGTTACAGTTTATAACAGTATACCGGATAATAGTAAGAGCCCCAGTGGCCGCGTGGAGTTCTGTAGTGCCCTTAAGTCTTACTTTTACTTTCTTATACGTAGTATAAGGACGTACCTATTGTGAAGACGAAAATTTTCCACCTGAATATTTTTGCACTGAAGATCTTCCTGTTGTCGGTGTGCTCAGTGGGAGTCCTCCTTCGACGGTAAATACACCTGTAGCTTCTTTGACTGCTATTATTATTATTTAACACTTAGTTGGCGGTCGAGCTTTATGTAAACAAAGAACCTATTTTATTACTTTTGAGGTCCAGACAACGACAATTTAATACATTATCGACTGCTATATGTGGGTCGACTTACATATTAATTAGAGGCCCTTATATTACTTTTAAAGGTCTACTTAAACCGGGCTAATATGCCGGTGGCCGATATCTTCGAAGGTCTCCAGTCGACTTCTTTCTCTGAAATACCCGGGTCGACTTCTTTTCTCGAAGTCTAGTTGTCGACTTTTTTTTTCATCGGCCTCCGCTCCTTAGAACGCAACTGCCTGTCTCCCTTCACCGATGCACATTTACCGCAATTTCGTTCCCATACATTCCATCACGCACGTACTAGACGGTGATAACATAAAAACAACGTCACAAATCTTATAATATAATTAATACAAACATTTGGTGCCATGAGTCATACACATTTCCTACCTAAATAGTATTTAACTTATACATAGATATACATTTAGGATAAACAGTTCAAAGAAATATAACGTGAGTTTCTAAGACATATTATTTGAGAATGATTAATATGGATATTTAAAATTTTAAAAACATTAAATTAGGCTGTACCGTTACAGTATTATAAAAGGAAAAATATGTAAGTTCTTTGTTACATCTGGTATCAGTGCGCTGATACCAAAAAGTGATTTTTGAAATATGTTTCTCTCTCTCCCTGTGTGTGTGTGTGTGTGACCGCAATAGCGGTCAAACCGCTGTAGATATCAATTCCAAATTTTGTATTTACGTGCATAATCTCCGTCCTGAGATCTGATTAGTTTTTCACTAAAATCGGTAGACCGGAAGTTGTAGTTTACTTCAATGAAAAAATCGAATTTTGGCAATATTTCGAATAATTCTTGTATAAAAAAATGGTTAAAATTGTATAGTTTGAAACGCTCATATGTATAAGAAAGTGCTAATTTTTTGTCATTGGAGTAGCATAGTTCATACGTTTTGATGTGCAGGTTATGTAATTGTGGTATTTACGCCTTCATTTCATTAGTACTATTACTTTCTTATACGTAGTATAAGGAAGTATTGTGATGATGAAAATTTTCGACCTCGAGATTTTTGCAGATGTCCACGTTTTGAAGTCCCCTGATACCAAAAAAGTGGTTTTTAAAAAACGTCTGTGTGTCTGTGACCACGATAGCGGTTAAACCGCTATAGCTATCTATTCCAAATTTTGCATTTAGTAGTATAATCTCCCTCGTAAGAATTGCTTAGATTTTCAGCAAATTTGGCCGACCGGAAGTAGTAGTTTACTTCAGTGAAAAAGTCGAATTTTGCCAATATTTCGTCAACTGCTAAGTTTAGACAAATTTATAAAGAATTCATATGTACTTAAAATTAAATTTGAGAAGAATTTTATTAAAAAAATTTTTCGAAATTCCTACCGGAAGTAGGTTTTTACTCTTATCGAAAATCGGTTTTTTTGCAAATATGTCGTAAATTATGCATTCTATATATATTTATGAAGAGTACAAAAGTATTTAAAGTTGGATTTGGAATATTTTTTATATAAATGAAATTTCAAAATTTGGACCGGAAGTAACACTTTCATACGTATAAGAAAGTCGTGTGGTGGCCATACCTCTTTTTTTTATTTTTTTTATTTGTTGATAGACTCTGGTTGAGTATCAATAGCTGTAGCTAGACTTCGCCAACGTGATGTTTTACTTTCTTAATAAAGGCAATTTATTATTATTATTATAAAGGAGTTATATTTGATATCATAGAAAATATTATGAACACTATGCCAATTAAGAAGATAACAGGAGTGGAAAGTAAAATCTATTTTAAGAAATACTCAATAAAAAACAGATATAATTAACAAGCTAGTTCTTATACATATTTCTAGCTTAAAATTTGCACGATTATGGCACCCATGCAATTTAGTGGATTACATAATTTTAATATAAAAATAAATTTAAAGCTGAGTATTTAAGTAAGTAAGCGCCAATTTCAGTTGTCGCATGTAAACTTTATGGGTTTTAAATGCATATGTAGTAAATAGAAACAGTAAAATATAATAATAAAAGTGATGAAATATATACCTAATACATAAAGTAAGTAAATTGCGTAGCTAATATATGAACTGTTTGCAAAAATAAACAAGAAATATATATGAAATATCATCTGCAAATTGGTTTTTAAACGAATTAAACATTCTATCATAACTCGAGTGTCGGTTTATTTACAGAAAATTTAAACTGATCGCGGACATTGATAGATTCAGGCATTTCATAGAGAAGAGTTGTTTTTATAAAACACATTCTATTTTTGTTCTTTCACTCAATACTATAGTTCTTTGATAATGTATACAATATGAAAAAACATCTTGTACAACATACCAAAAGATCAATATGTCAAGAACGTCATGGGCTTTTTCCACAGGCAGTAAAATCTTCTGGGATTATATTACTTTGACGCCGCAGAATGGTCGATTTCAAAATTACGTATATAAAAGTTATTCAGTATGAAAGAATTTAAAGAATGCGAAAACGTTTATCTGGCAAATTTACAAAACTCCATCTAAATCAATTTAATAGATTAACTTCTAGTAATAAGGATAATTTCGTTGTATCATTATCTCACAAAGGTTATTAAAAGAAATACGACCACAAATTGTACAATAAGTGTCTTAGATGAATCAGTAAAGTTTGTGAGACATTAATAATATTAACGGAGACTTTCAATTTTCTCTTAAAAATGGCAATGTGGTACATGTTTTGATTTTATTGGATAAAACGTTACATAGAGCGGCGGTAGCTTAGAGTAGAACTTTCGGCTGAAGGTAAGGGCCGTTGCTTAAGAAGAAGTGTATGAACCCTTAGCAGTATTGGCACCATATAATTATGGGCAAAAGTATTTAGTAATTAAGATAAAGTTTGTCATCAATATTATTCATATCATACATAACTCGCTATGGAACTGCTTGAAGACAGGACAAAAAAGGTTTTATCTCTCCCGAAATGTATTTTATTAGGGGGTGTGGAAACTGACACCACATGCTCAATAAGTTCATGATCTAATATTTGCTGGATATGTATCGTTATTTATCAACTAATATACCTTCCAGAGGATCTAAAAATACCCGTTAATTCAGATTAGGTGCCCTATAAAGAACACCAATAGCATGTTTTTTATGAACAGTGGACAGTAAGGTGTCTGCAGAAGTCTGTCAGACCTCTGATCATGATCAAACTTCTGGCACTGTATAAAGGAAAATAAATACAAACATTGTCTACAAAATAATATAAGAAACTAAAAAACAGATACTTGTATGAAGTGCAATAAAGTAAGTACTTAGAATAGGTAGATTGAAAAGGAAAAGTCTTTGAATAAAAGAATCTCTCCTTGAAAAACCTAATTACAGCAGTAAATGGAAAGTTTTCAAAACTCAATTAGATGAAAATATATACAAGGGCGTATTTTTATGTTACCTACCTAGCCATGAAAAAAAGCACATAAGAGAACAAAAAAAATATTTTTCTACATAACTCCCTTCAACACTAATACACTTTATCCCTTCTTTTTTCTAGTTGCCCCATACCCTCAGAAAAAAATTGCTTCGGTAACCCCGCAAAATATTCTTCAACAGCTTCTTTGAGTTCTTCATCGGAAGCAAAACGCTTTCCTCTGAGATGCTTTTTTAAATTTTTGAATAAGAAGAAGTCTGACGGAGCTAGGTCGGGGCTATAAGGTGGATGCCTTAACTCTATAAACCCACAGTCATTGATTATCTGCTGAACTTTGTTTGCCTTATGAACCCGACAATGGTCGTGCAGCAACAAGTTTTTTGTGGATAAGAATGCGGGCGTTTTTCCTCCAGAGCAGTCTTTAAATCTTTAATTGTGTTTCTGTAGGCCTCTCCATTTATGGTAGACCCTCTCGGCATATATTCAATAAGCAAAACTCCTTCAGCATCCCAGAAAACAGTGCCATCAGTTTTTTTCCAGAAAATTGTCTTGGCCTTCTTTGGTGGTGGAGAGCCCTTATCAACCCACTGCATGGATTCTTGTTTAGTAGGAGGGTCCCAGTAATATACCCAAGTCTCATCCCCGGTAATAATTCGAGATAAAAATGGTTTGTCCCTCTTCAACTTGACCAAATTTTCTTGAGAAACTTCTTTTCTGCACAGTTTTTGTTCAGGTGTAAGCAATCTAGGCATCCACCGTGCAGACACCTTCTTCATACCCAAATCGTCATGCAAAATTTTGAGAACGCTTGTTTCGGATATACAGAGTTTATTGGCAATGACAGAGATCTTTACACGCCGATCTTTCAGTACCAAATTTTCGACTTTTTCGCACAATGTTTTCAGTTCGAGCTTCAACGGGTCTTCCGGACTTTGGATCATCATTGATTGACTCTCGGCCCCATCAAAAGAGTTTAGACCAATATTTTACTTGGAAATAAGATGGTGTATCTTCCCCATATACAGCAACCATTCCTTCATGAATTGCTTTTAGACCATTGCCTTCTTTTGTCAGGAACTTTATTACGCTGCGATGTTCAACTTTAGTTTCACACATTTTATCGAGAAATGGACCGTCTCAAATCCCTATACACAGCATAAACTAAACACAACTTAGCACATGTACTTCTAACAGTGACAGCAATTTTTCAATAATTTGTTTGACATCGTCACTCTTTTGTTTCATGGCTAGGTAGATAACATAAGAATACGCCCTCGGAAATTGTTTAATTTTCAAAACGTGTAATGCAAACATTAGTTGACAAAGAAGTATAACCTTCTGGTTTAAACAAAACTAATTACGGATCTTATCCACTTACACCAATGTGCTTAAAATGTCTGATTTAAAAATTAATTGAGTATCTATGGCTTCGGTTAGAAATATTGGTCATGCGGTCATCAGTCATATTAATTTTGGTTCTTATCTCGATCACTGTCGTACTGCAAAAAGTAATATTCATATTGGTTCATATCTTCAAAATCCAAACATAAAAATGATATTCTATCAAATATACAAGATGATCTTCACAGTTTAAATTCCAACAAGGGGAGTCATATCGTCCAAAGATTAGAAACCATTCAAGCACAGTACAATATTTTTCTAATGCAAAATCTTCCGCTTTCTAGCAAATAAATTAATAGTTAATAAACTAGAGTGGTGGTACAGATTATAAAATATTGGGATCAAACTTGCTATGCAATAAGTTCTGAGAAGCGTTGTGGAATACCAGAGAAACAAGTATATAGCAAATGAACAACAAATATTTAAAATCGCGAATGAAAAGGATTTTTAAGGTATTTAAATGAATAATGTGCCCAATTTAATGTGATTCTAAATTGGGAACAGCACCAGTGATATCAATTTTGAATTACATTATTATATTATTGACCCCGTGATTACAAGTTTTCTATAAGTAAGTACGTACCGATTATTTGTTGTTCCTCTATTGAAAGGAAACAGGTTACACACATACTATGTTCAATGTGGTAACAAACGATTCAACGAACAAATCAGGTAAACCGTTTCCATTTGCAGAGCTCACTCAAGTAAACTCAAATTGAGATAGAAAAATTTAAAAATTTATGACCTTTGGAAACCTTGTGTATACAAATCAAACACACTTCAATCAAGTCGCCTACTGGTAATTATAGAGAGAGAAAACACGGGAAAAGCTTGCATTTATTTCAAATGGTTACTCTGTAATTTATCTAATGCGTTCATCTTTATTTATAGCGTAAAAAGTTACATATCTGACAGTTTCTTTTATTGTGTTAATTTCAATAATAATTTCTCTACTCCCATCTTCAAAATGCCATTGATATATGTCTTTATGACAAAAAGTGATCTTTTAAATATACCTTGACAATGTGTGACTTCATGCGAACGTATCGTGTTAGTTAGTTAGCTGAAGGTTTTTTTTATAATAATAATAATAATAAACATAATAATTTATTGTCTAAGTCATTGACATTGTCAGTAAAATACATGGTAGTTAGCTGATGTTAATAATATAATCTAATCCACAATTAATATTCTACATATTGCCGTGGTCTCTTACATATTAAAAATAATAGTAATAGCATTAAGATTTAATTTAAGTATATAAAATATAAAAGAGACAATAAGAATAAGTTTTATTGTATTCAAAGATTTTAACATAAGAGTATACTAAGTTGCATACATTTAAGTATAGAAAACATAGACATAAAAATGAACTTATATTTACAATTTAGATATTAAACAGGTACAAAATAAAAGACGAGATAAATTTAAGCTATATATATTTCTTTTATAGAAAAGAGAAACAAGATGTATGGTTTGTGTATAATGAAAAACAACCTGACTTTAAAAAATGCGTGAAAATTGCACTGAACATTTTGAATAATGAACCGTTGTTTAAAAATAAAAGAGAAATGAAAGCAAATAACCGAGAAAGGGTTATGCTTAAGGATGGAAGTGTGAAAAGAATTAGTCATCTAAATGCAATAAAATTGTATGAAGAAGGCAAAATCCGATATGCACGGGAGAAAAATGTAATTGAATAAATAATGTAAACTTGAGAACGTGCATAAGGTAATAAAACTTTATAAAATAAATCATGCTAAAAGAATAAAATTTACCTTAACTTATGACTATATAAGTAAATAAATAAAAAAGGATATAAATAAAAATATTCCGAGACCATAGAAATAAGCAGTAGTGTTTTTTATAAACGACAGCTGGCAAATAATAAGGTACATTGATGAATTCATGTATGTAGTAATATATTTCATAGACTGTAGAGAGGTTTGTACGGTTTGATGACCTACAAAAAGAAAATATAATGTAAACTTGGTTTGTAGTTTATTACAGATAAATATATCACCGTTGGAAAAGTCCTGGATCGAGGGAAGCAACGAAAAGGCAAACCAGATGGATCGTGGTAGTACGAGTAATCTTATAAAAAGAATACCTGTTATCTACAATATATTTCCAATTTTACCGAGAGCTGGAAATAAAACAAAAATAAGAATTGTGTTAGCAAATGGAAAGAGGAAGTATGTGGCAAATAATAAAGAAGGTAACAAATTCATAAACAAATATAAGGAAGAATTATATTAATACAAGTATACCTACATTGGAGAAATGCTGGACAGTTTGAGTGAAAGAGTTTTAAAATAAGCAAACAATTCCCAAGGTGTTGACATTTTAAAGTGAAGGAACTGTCAAAAGACAATAAATGCGTGTGTGTGTGTGTGTGTGTTCATATCATGATGGCAACTTAGAAAGCAGAGATCTCACTGAAGACGCAGGGTGACAACTTAAATGGTAGTTCAGAGGATGGAGTTGAGAGCGGTCACGTGTCTTCCCGGGGATATAAATTGGAAGACAAGAATGAACAAGTCGGATTAGCTAGTTATCTGGAAAGAGATTAAAAGCGACTTAAAATCGTAGGGTCAGAGACACCACGATTATTTTCATTCATATTTATTTCTTGTATTAGCGTATTAATTTTATTTGTATTTAAGTTTCATTCATTTTTCTTTGGTTAATAATTTTTGTATTTTAAAATAATGGAGATGCAAATGGCAGAATTTGAAAAGTTTTTCAATGATTCAAAGTAAGTTTTCGATACAAAGATTTATCAATGTTGCTATGCGTGTATTGAAATATAACGTGCAAATGTATATTCAATATAACGTTGTGCAACAGGGATAATAAATATTTTCCTGTAATAATATGCATTCATTAGTTTCAAAAACACAAAAATAGAATTATTAATAGCGTTGGGTGTTAAGAGGATATAACGTGCAAATGTATATTTTCTGGCATTTTATTAGGTATCATTAATTCTTACAATGAATTTTTGATTATAAATTAATGATTAAAAAATAGATTTTTAAGAAGGAAAGTGTTTCTGGGTAGCGGACTTTGAGATGCTGGATACAATACGTGTGAATGGTTGTAGACAGTAATCAGATTCAAGCTTTTTCTCCGAACATTGGCCATTGCGAAGTTCTAAGTTTGTCAGAGCATTACGTGCGAATATAATGTCTCTGATGGAATAGAATTAGCATAAAAAATATCAATAGTATACTAACGTTAATTGAATTTTATTTTTTTGAAACAGGACAATATTTTTAGATTTCTTTTTTTTGATTAAGCATAAGAAAAATATATTCGTTCTATAAAACATTACAACCTAGAACAAGGTACAAATGTTTTCTCTTAATTATGTTTCTTTTAATTAAATGGTGAATATAGTATAGCGATGCTATCTATTGTGAAATAATGTTAAATAAATTATACAATTATGTTTTATATGGTTTCTGGTTTTTATTTTAAATAAGCTATAACCTTATCCCAATAAAAGGAAAAACAAGATATTTGACGAGAGAAGAGAAATTTAGATACACTGATAGAATTCACGTATACTTATAAAGTACGTGCTGTTAAGATAAATAAAAAATATATTAAGGATAATAAAAATTATCATCATCTTTATTAGTTATGTTGCTGGAACAGCAGACAACATAATTTATTTGGCAAAGCCTAATGTATGGCAATACTACAATTATTGTATTCCAAATAGTTATGTTGCCACAGCAATATGTTTACATAGAAGACTGTAGACAAGGCAAACACATCTCATACATACATATAGAGGAAACGCATTACATTCAATTGTACGTCATACTAGATCCATGAGGACTAACTATTGTTTATATTGCCGGATCTATTTTTATTTCTGTCAGTGACATTTGATATAACCAAAAAAATTTTTTCACAATACAGTAACTTAATAGATTTACTAATTGAAATTATCTAAGACTTCATCAGTCTTTCTCAACTAAACTAAACCTAGCTGTACCTATAACTTTTTTTTTAAATTTAAGTTAAGGTGAATTTTGGGATTTTGCAAAATTACAATTAAAAAGTCGAAAACAAAAAACCCGTGGGACTTCTATTCAGTTATTGGATCTTAAGAAACAGCAAATGACCCCTCCTATCGACCAATTTAATTTGGCATACATTGCACCAAACCTGTATTAGCAAATTTATTTATTATTCTAATTAAATGAGAAAAAATAATATTAATATTACTACAATCTAAAAAAAAAGTATTTAATTTTTTTTGTTTTAAATTCAATACTTTAGAGTTGGATATTATGTTTGATAGGAATAGAAATTTCCAAGGACGTATATAACACAGTTATTATTCCCGGTATAATGATTTGGAAACTCGTGTTAAAGACAGGATACGCGTATTTCATAACTGAAAACAATTTAGTGCATATCCGAACCGACTAATTTAACAGCGACATTTGTTAATTGGAATTTCGGTCATAATCTAAATCCGTTGCACAATCGTGCAATGTAATATTAAACTTTTCCACCTAAATTGAAAATATTTACGTACTGAATACCTACGAGGGTGAGTCATAAAATCAGTTTCTCCTGTGGTATACCCTGTCTCAGAATAAGGAGTGATTCAAATATCCCGCCAAAACATGAAACACATAACTTAAAATTTAGTAGACAATTTGATATGACATGATGACAATTGAGGTTAGAAGAACTGTATTAATTCTAACCAAGGATTTAGCTGTTTTGTGATTCATTTACTACTTTCGTTAAAATAGATGGATGTGCCGCTTTTCATTCTACCAGTCGAAGCAGCAATACGAGT
Organism: Amphimallon solstitiale; assembly: GCA_963170755.1. Taxonomy (NCBI): domain Eukaryota; kingdom Metazoa; phylum Arthropoda; class Insecta; order Coleoptera; family Scarabaeidae; genus Amphimallon; species Amphimallon solstitiale. The sequence continues at coordinate 79,698,631 of OY720683.1, read as the reverse complement.
GCACGGCAATTGGAAACAGGAGAGTAAAGTTATAAACACAAGTAGGTGCATACATCTATAATTTGATGAATACAAATTTCTTAACATTCAAATCTGTTCATTCTAGTTTTACAAAAAAAATTGGAGTATGGATAAAGATACAGGCCCAATTTACAAATGAAAGCATAGACTTTGTTCTGAGCGTTTTGAGGAGGATTGCCGTTATAAATATATAATTACTGCACATTTTAGTGAATGTGCTATATCAACATGAAAATTGTGAATCAAGTCTATTTATTATTAAATATTTGTATCAGAGAGCAAGAATGAATCAAACCTTTTTATCTTTTATCAAAATGTCCTTAAGAACTTGCAGAAAAGGTTTTGCTTATTAGTTTCTATTTTAAATATCAATAAAGAACTTATATAGATAAATCATTCGTATTACTGCTACAAACCTTGAGGAGGTAAATTCAAGCAACTAGTCTTGGAAATGTGAATCTTACATACAACAGCAATAAATAGAAAAATTTATATCGGCTGAAATTCTTTACACGAACTGCAAAGATAATTACATATACCTACACATTACTAATTATTATTCCCTATTAAAATTTATTTATTATGAAAATATATAAAGTATAACAAATATTTATATCTACTATACCGGGTGGTGCAATAGTGTGTCGGCGGAGCTTAGTGTGAAAACTAATAACGCTGCAGCAATGAGACTTTACGTACGTATGTAGTATGCGACTGTGCATTTTCTAATTTTATTTACAAATATACAGGGTGTTCCAAATTTTCGCAACCACATTCAACTTTTTTATTTTAAATACATTGCTATACTTTCTAGATATTATAATGATAGCCATTCAAATTATCTTTGCAATGATATATGGATATGTGCACTTCAGACTGTTGGTTTTGATTTTATTGATAATATTGTTAAAATCTTGACAGTTGCAGCATCTAACATTTTAAGCTGTAGTCTGTAAATGGGTAGAATGCCTCACGTAACTCTTGTGTTACTAATTTATGGACTAACACGTTATTTGTTTTGAGGTTGAACAAAGTGAATAAATATACAGGGTGTTAAATATGTCGTGTCTAAGTTATCGATCTTTATTGGTTATTTTCTCGTTTTTTTTAAATCTAACCTATAATATTTTTATAAGTCAGCATATTTCTTGTAAAATCGCCTTTAAAATGGTACCAATAACATAGTACTTATTTCTAGTATTTTCAAAGTTATAACCCTTTAATGGGATATACTCATGTTTATAATATGCAATATGTGGGGCATCTAATAGTTGGTTGGCCTTGGTTTAAAAAAAAATGGCTCTACAACCAAACGTCAAATCTCTACTTCAAAAGTCCATAAAAAGTCGTTTTCTGTATTTTCTCTTTTCTGTAATTGCGTTTTGTTGTTATAAATTAAGTTCGGCTAGTGAATTATTAATTTCCGTTTGTTTGTTAGTAGTTGTTACGTGTTGTATTTACCTTGATATCAGTTATATCGCTTTATTGACATTATTTATCATTTAGATACCATAATAGTTTATTGTTGTTTTTGCTTTAAAATGAATTTTTCGAAAGAGGAGCTCATAGACATGGTATTTGCTCTTGGCGCTGGCAACAGAAATCCATTTTTAGCATCAAGAACATATGCGATGGAATATCCCGACCGAAGAGCACCGGATAGTAAAACGTTTGAAAATTTGTTAATAAGGTTTCTTCGAACGGGTTCAGTGAATTACGTCGAACATGAAAGAAGTAAGACTATGATTACAGAAGATAATGAAGTGATAGTCGTCCAGTCCATTGTGGAAAATCCGCACGTATCTACAAGGATAATTTCGAAACAACACGGGATAGAAGTCACTGCTGTAAAAAGGATTTTAAAAAAAACATAAGTTTCACCCTTACAAAATTCAAAATCATCAAGGCTTATTACAAACGGACTTTGAAAGGAGACTAGTGTACTGTGAATGGCTACTTTTACAATTACGACACGATATAACTTTTCTAGATCATGTGCTTTTCACAGATGAAGCAACATTTGCTAATTGTGGAACCACAAACAGAAAAAATACCCATTATTATGACACTACAAATCCACATTTTGTTCAGCCCATTTTATCTCAACAAAAATGGAGTGTTAACACATGGGGAGGCATCATAGGAAACACTATTATTGGTCCATTCTTTTTTGATAATACTTTAAATTGTGCAATCTACACAAATTTCCTACAAAATAATTTACCATTGCTATTAGAAGGCCTCCCAGATAACGTCATCAGGAGATTGTGGTACCAACATGATGGTGCACCAGCACATTATGGTGCTGCTGCAAGAGCACATTTAGATAGGGTATTCACCAATAAGTGGATTGGGAGAGGAAGTTTGATAAGCTGGCCACCACGATCACCAGATCTCACACCTTGTGATTTCTTTCTGTGGCCAACTGTAAAAAACATTGTTTACGCAACACCTCCTACAACGGCAGAGAACATGCAGCAACGAATAAGAAACGCTTTTCTTCAATTAAGTGAGAATAACTTAGCTGAGAATGTAAGTCTGTCGATACAGAGACGGTTGACAGCATGTGTAGAGCAGAATGGAAATATATTTGAACACATTTTAAATTAAGATTGTTTTATTATCGAAAATTTTCAAAATGTATTTCTAAAACTAATGATAAAGCATTTAAAAAACAGGTGTTTGTTAAAATTACTTTGTTTTATTTTCATGGCCAACCAACTATTAGATGCCCCGCATTTTGCATGTTATAAACATGAGCATATCCCATTAAAGGGTTATAACTTTGAAAATACTAGAAATAAGTACTATGTTATTGGTACCATTTTAAAGGCGATTTTACAAGGAATATGCTGACTTATAAAAATATTATAGGTTAGATTTAAAAAAAACGAGAAAATAACCAATAAAGATCGATAACTTAGACACGACATATTTAACACCCTGTATATTTATTCACTTTGTTCAACCTCAAAACAAATAACGTGTTAGTCCATAAATTAGTAACACAAGAGTTACGTGAGGCATTCTACCCATTTACAGACTACAGCTTAAAATGTTAGATGCTGCAACTGTCAAGATTTTAACAATATTATCAATAAAATCAAAACGAACAGTCTGAAGTGCACATATCCATATATCATTGCAAAGATAATTTGAATGGCTATCATTGTAATATCTAGAAAGTATAGCAATGTATTTAAAATAAAAAAGTTGAATGTGGTTGCGAAAATTTGGAAGACCCTGTATATTTGTAAATAAAATTAGAAAATGCACAGTCGCATACTACATACGTACGTAAAGTCTCATTGCTGCAGCGTTATTAGTTTTCACACTAAGCTCCGCCGACACACTATTGCACCACCCGGTATATTGGAAATTAACAATAATTTAGTGTTCACATCCTGTTAAAAAGATTAAAAATTTACATGGTCGGCACAATTTTTCCAAATACTTATTGTAACATTTGTAATTGCGTCTGTCAAAAGTTCTCGTATAAGTGATATTCTGAAAGTAGATTTTTTGAAGCATCTTCATCTTATGATTCTTATGTATCAATTCAGATCCTATATAAAGTATTCTTAATTGCCTATCTTTATCGCACTCATTATACTTGTGGCAATCCAAACTTTTTCCAATATTCTCCACCAGATGTTTTCACCTTTTTCTATTAGTACAGGTTTCTTTACGTTTGATATATCTGAAATATAACATGTATATGGACATGTGGTAATATAATTAGTGTTTAATTAACACTTACTTGAAATTAATGAGTCCATTCTAGAATATGTGTGAGTTGTCCAGTTCATTTGTGGTATGAACTCATCTATAGTTATTTTTGCAATGATATTAATTGTTGAATGTTTGATTTTTGCACTGACATACAGTATTTTTGACAGATTCATCAAATTCAAAGTTTCAAATGCATGATCACTTGTTCCTTAGGTCTAAAGCCGTCTGATCAACGCCTGCTCATGTTGTACATAAAAGTACGGATTTTACTTAATAATACCGCGCGATCATTTAAATTCTAAATTAGAACACTTTGTGAAATTTAAATTAAGTTGATATATAAGTACTAATTTACAATTTGAATTGTCAAAGTGACGTTTCAAAATGTTTGATTTAGAACATAAGATTTTTCTTACTGAAAGTTATTTTAAAAACGCCGAACGACAAGAGAATGGTGAATGGACATATTCAGTACCGCACTGCATCAATGATTTTCAAAATGCCTTCCCTAATTTTCCTGCGGATTATCAAAAATTAGTCCAAGAAATTTACACATGTGTGGCGACATTTCGTAATGTTGGAACTGTAGGTAGGAAAGCTGGTAGTGGCGCGCTCAAAAAAAGGACTCCTGAGATTGTGGCAGATGTTGCAGAAAGAATGGAACAGTCTCCCAAAAAATCTCTTCGCAGATTAGCCCAAGAAATAAACCTTTCATATGGAACGTGTCAAAAAAATTTAAAAGAAAATTTAAATCTTTATCCCTATAAGATTAACGTTGTTCAAGAGCTATTCCCTCGAGATTTTCCTGTACGAATAGAATACTGTCAGTGGTTTTTGAATAATTTAAATAACAACAACACTTTGGATTTAACATTTTTTTCTGACGAAGCATGGTTTCACCTATCCGGCTATATAAACAAACAAAATATGCGTATTTGGTCTTCGGAGAATTCTCATGAGTTTATTCAATCGCCTCTCCATCCGCAGAAAATTGGTGTTTGGCTAGCGGTTTCTAGAAGGCGTATATTTGGACCTGTGTTTTTTGAAGGAACGATAAATGCTGAGAGATATCGAAATAATTTACTTAAACCGTTTTTACAAAATCTTGATGATGACGAACTTTTACATGGGTATTTCCAACAGGACAATGCAACAGCTCACAAAACATGGGAAAGTATGGCTCGAATTCGCGAGTTTTATGATAATCGAGTCATTGAATTTCCGCCTCGTAACTGACAGCATGTGTAGAGCAGAATGGAAATATATTTGAACACATTTTAAATTAAGATTGTTTTATTATCGAAAATTTTCAAAATGTATTTCTAAAACTAATGATAAAGCATTTAAAAAACAGGTGTTTGTTAAAATTACTTTGTTTTATTTTCATGGCCAACCAACTATTAGATGCCCCGCATTTTGCATGTTATAAACATGAGCATATCCCATTAAAGGGTTATAACTTTGAAAATACTAGAAATAAGTACTATGTTATTGGTACCATTTTAAAGGCGATTTTACAAGGAATATGCTGACTTATAAAAATATTATAGGTTAGATTTAAAAAAAACGAGAAAATAACCAATAAAGATCGATAACTTAGACACGACATATTTAACACCCTGTATATTTATTCACTTTGTTCAACCTCAAAACAAATAACGTGTTAGTCCATAAATTAGTAACACAAGAGTTACGTGAGGCATTCTACCCATTTACAGACTACAGCTTAAAATGTTAGATGCTGCAACTGTCAAGATTTTAACAATATTATCAATAAAATCAAAACGAACAGTCTGAAGTGCACATATCCATATATCATTGCAAAGATAATTTGAATGGCTATCATTGTAATATCTAGAAAGTATAGCAATGTATTTAAAATAAAAAAGTTGAATGTGGTTGCGAAAATTTGGAAGACCCTGTATATTTGTAAATAAAATTAGAAAATGCACAGTCGCATACTACATACGTACGTAAAGTCTCATTGCTGCAGCGTTATTAGTTTTCACACTAAGCTCCGCCGACACACTATTGCACCACCCGGTATATTGGAAATTAACAATAATTTAGTGTTCACATCCTGTTAAAAAGATTAAAAATTTACATGGTCGGCACAATTTTTCCAAATACTTATTGTAACATTTGTAATTGCGTCTGTCAAAAGTTCTCGTATAAGTGATATTCTGAAAGTAGATTTTTTGAAGCATCTTCATCTTATGATTCTTATGTATCAATTCAGATCCTATATAAAGTATTCTTAATTGCCTATCTTTATCGCACTCATTATACTTGTGGCAATCCAAACTTTTTCCAATATTCTCCACCAGATGTTTTCACCTTTTTCTATTAGTACAGGTTTCTTTACGTTTGATATATCTGAAATATAACATGTATATGGACATGTGGTAATATAATTAGTGTTTAATTAACACTTACTTGAAATTAATGAGTCCATTCTAGAATATGTGTGAGTTGTCCAGTTCATTTGTGGTATGAACTCATCTATAGTTATTTTTGCAATGATATTAATTGTTGAATGTTTGATTTTTGCACTGACATACAGTATTTTTGACAGATTCATCAAATTCAAAGTTTCAAATGCATGATCACTTGTTCCTTAGGTCTAAAGCCGTCTGATCAACGCCTGCTCATGTTGTACATAAAAGTACGGATTTTACTTAATAATACCGCGCGATCATTTAAATTCTAAATTAGAACACTTTGTGAAATTTAAATTAAGTTGATATATAAGTACTAATTTACAATTTGAATTGTCAAAGTGACGTTTCAAAATGTTTGATTTAGAACATAAGATTTTTCTTACTGAAAGTTATTTTAAAAACGCCGAACGACAAGAGAATGGTGAATGGACATATTCAGTACCGCACTGCATCAATGATTTTCAAAATGCCTTCCCTAATTTTCCTGCGGATTATCAAAAATTAGTCCAAGAAATTTACACATGTGTGGCGACATTTCGTAATGTTGGAACTGTAGGTAGGAAAGCTGGTAGTGGCGCGCTCAAAAAAAGGACTCCTGAGATTGTGGCAGATGTTGCAGAAAGAATGGAACAGTCTCCCAAAAAATCTCTTCGCAGATTAGCCCAAGAAATAAACCTTTCATATGGAACGTGTCAAAAAAATTTAAAAGAAAATTTAAATCTTTATCCCTATAAGATTAACGTTGTTCAAGAGCTATTCCCTCGAGATTTTCCTGTACGAATAGAATACTGTCAGTGGTTTTTGAATAATTTAAATAACAACAACACTTTGGATTTAACATTTTTTTCTGACGAAGCATGGTTTCACCTATCCGGCTATATAAACAAACAAAATATGCGTATTTGGTCTTCGGAGAATTCTCATGAGTTTATTCAATCGCCTCTCCATCCGCAGAAAATTGGTGTTTGGCTAGCGGTTTCTAGAAGGCGTATATTTGGACCTGTGTTTTTTGAAGGAACGATAAATGCTGAGAGATATCGAAATAATTTACTTAAACCGTTTTTACAAAATCTTGATGATGACGAACTTTTACATGGGTATTTCCAACAGGACAATGCAACAGCTCACAAAACATGGGAAAGTATGGCTCGAATTCGCGAGTTTTATGATAATCGAGTCATTGAATTTCCGCCTCGTAACTGACAGCATGTGTAGAGCAGAATGGAAATATATTTGAACACATTTTAAATTAAGATTGTTTTATTATCGAAAATTTTCAAAATGTATTTCTAAAACTAATGATAAAGCATTTAAAAAACAGGTGTTTGTTAAAATTACTTTGTTTTATTTTCATGGCCAACCAACTATTAGATGCCCCGCATTTTGCATGTTATAAACATGAGCATATCCCATTAAAGGGTTATAACTTTGAAAATACTAGAAATAAGTACTATGTTATTGGTACCATTTTAAAGGCGATTTTACAAGGAATATGCTGACTTATAAAAATATTATAGGTTAGATTTAAAAAAAACGAGAAAATAACCAATAAAGATCGATAACTTAGACACGACATATTTAACACCCTGTATATTTATTCACTTTGTTCAACCTCAAAACAAATAACGTGTTAGTCCATAAATTAGTAACACAAGAGTTACGTGAGGCATTCTACCCATTTACAGACTACAGCTTAAAATGTTAGATGCTGCAACTGTCAAGATTTTAACAATATTATCAATAAAATCAAAACGAACAGTCTGAAGTGCACATATCCATATATCATTGCAAAGATAATTTGAATGGCTATCATTGTAATATCTAGAAAGTATAGCAATGTATTTAAAATAAAAAAGTTGAATGTGGTTGCGAAAATTTGGAAGACCCTGTATATTTGTAAATAAAATTAGAAAATGCACAGTCGCATACTACATACGTACGTAAAGTCTCATTGCTGCAGCGTTATTAGTTTTCACACTAAGCTCCGCCGACACACTATTGCACCACCCGGTATATTGGAAATTAACAATAATTTAGTGTTCACATCCTGTTAAAAAGATTAAAAATTTACATGGTCGGCACAATTTTTCCAAATACTTATTGTAACATTTGTAATTGCGTCTGTCAAAAGTTCTCGTATAAGTGATATTCTGAAAGTAGATTTTTTGAAGCATCTTCATCTTATGATTCTTATGTATCAATTCAGATCCTATATAAAGTATTCTTAATTGCCTATCTTTATCGCACTCATTATACTTGTGGCAATCCAAACTTTTTCCAATATTCTCCACCAGATGTTTTCACCTTTTTCTATTAGTACAGGTTTCTTTACGTTTGATATATCTGAAATATAACATGTATATGGACATGTGGTAATATAATTAGTGTTTAATTAACACTTACTTGAAATTAATGAGTCCATTCTAGAATATGTGTGAGTTGTCCAGTTCATTTGTGGTATGAACTCATCTATAGTTATTTTTGCAATGATATTAATTGTTGAATGTTTGATTTTTGCACTGACATACAGTATTTTTGACAGATTCATCAAATTCAAAGTTTCAAATGCATGATCACTTGTTCCTTAGGTCTAAAGCCGTCTGATCAACGCCTGCTCATGTTGTACATAAAAGTACGGATTTTACTTAATAATACCGCGCGATCATTTAAATTCTAAATTAGAACACTTTGTGAAATTTAAATTAAGTTGATATATAAGTACTAATTTACAATTTGAATTGTCAAAGTGACGTTTCAAAATGTTTGATTTAGAACATAAGATTTTTCTTACTGAAAGTTATTTTAAAAACGCCGAACGACAAGAGAATGGTGAATGGACATATTCAGTACCGCACTGCATCAATGATTTTCAAAATGCCTTCCCTAATTTTCCTGCGGATTATCAAAAATTAGTCCAAGAAATTTACACATGTGTGGCGACATTTCGTAATGTTGGAACTGTAGGTAGGAAAGCTGGTAGTGGCGCGCTCAAAAAAAGGACTCCTGAGATTGTGGCAGATGTTGCAGAAAGAATGGAACAGTCTCCCAAAAAATCTCTTCGCAGATTAGCCCAAGAAATAAACCTTTCATATGGAACGTGTCAAAAAAATTTAAAAGAAAATTTAAATCTTTATCCCTATAAGATTAACGTTGTTCAAGAGCTATTCCCTCGAGATTTTCCTGTACGAATAGAATACTGTCAGTGGTTTTTGAATAATTTAAATAACAACAACACTTTGGATTTAACATTTTTTTCTGACGAAGCATGGTTTCACCTATCCGGCTATATAAACAAACAAAATATGCGTATTTGGTCTTCGGAGAATTCTCATGAGTTTATTCAATCGCCTCTCCATCCGCAGAAAATTGGTGTTTGGCTAGCGGTTTCTAGAAGGCGTATATTTGGACCTGTGTTTTTTGAAGGAACGATAAATGCTGAGAGATATCGAAATAATTTACTTAAACCGTTTTTACAAAATCTTGATGATGACGAACTTTTACATGGGTATTTCCAACAGGACAATGCAACAGCTCACAAAACATGGGAAAGTATGGCTCGAATTCGCGAGTTTTATGATAATCGAGTCATTGAATTTCCGCCTCGCAGTCCGGACTTAACGATTCTTGATTATTTCATTTATCCGTATATGAAAAACACAGTTTACAAAAATAACCCACAAAATCTTGAAGAACTACAAGAGGCAATTTCTAATGCATGTAACGCTATAACCGTTCAGATGTTGGCAAATGCTTTTGAAAATATGAAACGGAGGGTTAACAGTTGCATTGCAACTGGGGGAGAACACTTTGAACACCTTTTGTAATTCACAATAAAACTAATTTATCTTGTAATGCTTTCATTTCCATTAAATTTAAATCGATTACACATAAGATTCACAAATGTCACAAAGTATAACATAACCGCAAATTTCAATTAATCAATAATTGACATTCTGGACAACCTAATAAAAAAAAATCCCGCCTGCTATAATTTAGAATTTAAATGATCGCGTGGTACAATAAAGCATAATAAACCAAAGTAAAAATGTAAGAGACTAGGTTATGGCTTGGCTATAAACATAAAATTACGTTTTGTCAAACTTATTTTCACATGTTAAACTTGCCTACGCAAGAACCAATGAAAAATAATAAAAATATACGCCATTTTGGCGCGATATTTGAATCACTCCTTCTTATTCTGAGACAAGGTAGAGCTTCCGGCAAACTATCACAACAAAGATGTCGCATATATCTAGAGAGTAGTGTTTATGGTGGATACTAATAGACTTAATAGATGCATTAAAGCACAAGGACCTACGGGAGTACGGGCTTGAAATCTATTCGAAAGTTGATGTATGAAGAATGGTTAATTTTTAATGTAAAACACCTGAATCGTTCGGAGATTAATATAGTAATTACGATAATGTATAGGGAAAATAGAATGTCTATCAAATCGTGTCAGTAGTTTTAAAATAGACACACTAATATGACAGCTGCTCATCAAAAATCTTTCAGCATAGTTAACTAAAAATTACTTACCACGTATTTTCATACGATTTGCATGGTTACTTCTTTGTTTTGTTGATTTTTTATAATAAGTCAATTTTCGCTTGCCCATAACTGTTATATTATTATACACTCGAATATTATAGATATATATATATATAGCATTTCTTTTTAATTACAAAACTGTCGTTCGGATTTAAGTCTGCAATAGCCGACCGATTCCGATAGATCTGCATCTTCGCTAGGCCCGGTAGAGATACCGTAAAGTGGGGATAGACGACGCGATCGCTTCGAAAAACACTTGTGTGAAATGTGTGGGGCAATGTTTACTATTTAATTTTTTTTATCTTCAAATATAAATACAAAAATTTGTTTTTTTTTTATATCGTTCATCAAATGTGCAGCTGGCGCGTAGAAGTTGGTTTTTTCTTTTGTGTACCAGCCTTAGTTAGTAGACATTAATCAAATCTATGCATTTTTGTGGTTATTTCTAAAACAAATAATTTTTTTAAGAAAATAAATTAATACAAAAACTAACTTTGACATTATAAATTTATGTCTTTTGCATCGCTAACCCAAATTTAGATTCTAAAATTACAAAATAAATTTAAAAAACGCAAAACGGCGATGCCTTAGCTTTCGATAGATAAACGCGCCTCTTAAGAAACTTGTGTTGGTTAATTAATTTCTAAAACAAGCACTCCTTTATCAACTTTAGTCTCTGTTGTTACATAAAATCAAATAGATAAGTCATAGATATTATGTTTACTCAACAAAGAATGAAGAAATAAGGAAAGGGTAATAAATTATTTTTTCTACTCCCATACTTTAATTGTATTATTAGATATGCCGAACCTGTACTATAATGATGTTCATTACGATACAGATTTTCATTATGTTACAAGTTTATATCCAATAGCAACACAGATTTTTCATTACGATACAAGTTTATATCCAATAGGAATGCGACATTTCAATATTCAAACAATATTCAATATGGCGACTGCATATCTGACAGATATACAAATTAAGTAAATGTGACAGTTCTCTGCAATTTACAAGTAAGTACTTAAAATTTGTGCTTTTTTGAAAATATAAACGGTAAAAATGAGGGATAATGACAGTGAAATGTAATAATTGACTCCACCAGAAGTTATGGAACAAGCCTTAGTAGCCACGAACAATTTATTACCAGCCAAATTCACAAAAACGTACGGAAAATTTTAACCTCAATTTATGAAATGGATTGTTCAAAAAATATGTTTTATTATGGGGTCGTAGAAAAAATAGTGTATGCAACTCGCATTTAATGGCTATTAAGACACTCGTATTCATTACAATACTCGGCTTCGCCTCGTATTGTAATCCTCTTACTCGTGTCTTAATAGCTATCATTAAATGCTCATTGCATAATATACTATACCATAGTGTATATTTTCTATTTCAACGCCATCTTAGTCCTAGAAACTTTATGATATCACGGTATTTTAAACTGCTGCTATTCTTTGAACAAAAAATCGTTTATAAAAACTACGAAAACATGTGTATTTTGAAATGTTTCATTTATAACTTACTTGATTCCCTGGCACCCCGCCTGAAGCCTTCGTACAGCGTTTTCGCGTCTTCGTAAATGTAACTGACGAATTTTCCATCTTTGGCATCTTTGTAGAACCTCGAGACTCGAATTAATTCTGGACCCTGTAAATAAAAGCCCAGAAATAGAATTTTGCGTTATTCACACAGAAAACTAACCGATTAACGAATTAACGTCTGCGAAAATTATTTTCTGGCACAACGACTGACACCTGTACATAATTGGCAGATGTACTAAATTTAGTATATGTTCTGTGCGGTGCATTAAGTTAAAATTAGCAGAATGTAAATGTTGGGAAATTGGTTAAAAGCAAAAAAAAAAAAACACACACGATAAAAGACACACATCGGCAAATTAATAAAATGAAAGAACAAATGTCAAAATCAACGCTTGCTTAAGCATCCATTCATCAGCTAAAATAAACGAGATAGAATGAATATTCTGTGAATTTTGGTCTAGTGACACGATATTTTACGAAATCGGTGATTTCTAAAATTTATGGAGTAAATGATCATAATCTATATTCACAACGAAATAACTTATTTTGTATGAAGGTTATATAAAAGCCACAATATTTAAAACAGATGTCTAAATAGATATTGAGGCTAATCTAACATGAAATGTATGTGTATAAATTTTAAATCTCCAGTATACGAATGTCAAAATACGAAATGAATGCTATTCATATTAAAATTGTGCAGCAGTTTATGACTAATCCAAACTCAATTTTCAATATAACTCTTTCTAACAATAAAGGAAAATATGGCTTCTAGTACAATGCAAAATTAACTCCATATATGAGATGTGAAATGAGGTGCAGTCGAACTTCCATATATCGAATTTCTCTATACAGTGAGCTCAAAAAGGTTGGAATAAATTCATTTAAAATTCAACCTTTAATTTTTTTAAAAAACACTGGGACCCGTCAATTTTTATTGTTAGATGGGCATTCTTTAAACTAATTTTTGTTTATACAGGGTGACTCAAAAAAAAGATTTCATTTGACACTTCAATTTTTTTAATTGAAACACCCATTTTTTATTTTATTTTCGGATTCTACGTAAAATTTTGATCACATTTCATGTATTATAACCTAAAATATATTTAATTCTAAATAATAAATGTCTCAATGATTCGTAATTAAATTGTGAAATATTAATTTAATAAATGTTGAAATTGGCCACCACCAACATCCTGGCAATATCCGAGGCGATCTTCGAATTCTTGCAAAACATTGTGCACTATTTGAGGTTCTATCAGTCTCATTTCTTGTCTTATTCGGGTTTTAAGTTCGTCAATATTGTTCGGTCTATTGATATACACTTTAGATTTTAGGTAGCCCCACAGATAATAGTCTAACGGGGTCAAATCAGGGGATCTGGCCGGCCATTCTATTGGGCCCCGTCGACCAATCCACCTTCCAGGAAAAACACTATCTAAATATTCACGCACCGGGCGAGTAAAATGGGCTGGTGCTCCATCCTGTTGATACCATGGCATAAGCTATCATTGGGAATGTCAGGATCTTCTGGATTTGGATACACTACAGCAAGCTCAGGTATCAAATCGAATTCTAGAAATTCTAGATATCTTTCTCCAGTCAAAGTGCCGTCAAAGAAGAAGGGACCCAAAATTCTGTTTCCACTAATCCCAGCCCAAACATTTACTTTTTGAGGGTATTGTGTGTGACACTCCATAATCCAATGCGGGTTTTCTGTAGCCCAATAACGGAAATTTTGCCTATTCACGGTTCCGTTTAGGCAAAACGTTGCTTCATCCGAGAACACAATTCTTCGTGAAAATTGAGGATCATCAATACATCTCTCCATCATTATTTCACAAAATTGCATTCTTCTATCTGGATCGTCCTCATTTAGTTCATGAACTAACTGAACTTTATAAGGATGCCATTTATTTTTATGTAAATAGTTTAATACAGATCCTTGACTAATTTTGTTCTCGTCAGCAATAGCGCGACTAACTTTATGGTTGTTCTCTTCAACGGATAATAGCACATTCAACTGCACATCTTCTGAGATAGTGAGCCGGCCTTTTACATAATTATCTCTCACATGCCCCAAATCCCTATATTTTTTTTCAATTTTACTAATAGTTGATTGAGATATAGGCGCTCTGTTTGGGTATTTATTGTTGAACAATTCGGAAACTTTAAGTTGGGTACGCATCCTATCTCCATAGCCAATCATCATTAGTATTTCTATGCGCTCCCTTTCATTTACTCGTGCCATTTTACAGTTAAAAAACACTACTTTTATTAGAACTTTTATACAAATGTTTAAATACTTTTGACAGGGAATGAACTTCAACGTCAATGTTAAATAACCTAGGTAACAGATAAAAATGGTACTAATGTTTAATGTTTACAGTTTCAGTAAATTTGATTATGTTTAACTCCTAATATGTACAGTTTAAATGAAAAGAAATAAGCTAACTTAACTTAGACTTAGGTTATAATACATGAAATGTAATTGAAATTTTACGTATATTTCGAAAATAAAATAAAAAATGGGTGTTTCAATTAAAAAAAATTGAAGTGTCAAATGAAATCTTTTTTTTGAATCACCCTGTATAAACAAAAATTAGTTTAAAAAATGCCCATCTAAAAATAAAAATTGACGGGTCCCAGTGTTTTTTAAAAAAATTAAAGGTTGAATTTTAAATGAATTTATTCCAACCTTTTTGAGCTCACTGTATATCGAATATCTTTATATTTCGAAGTTTCTGCAAGAACCCTGAATTTTTATTAGAAAAAATGTGTCTGTATATCGAATAAAATTTCTATATGTATATCGAACAAATTTTTGTATGAAAAAAAAAATTATAGGAGGGAAAAAATAGATTTCGTTCATAAGAAGGAATATGAGGTGTGGCCACCACACGACTTTCTTGCGATGTAGAAAGGACGTTTTCTATCTACAAGGATGTACTTCATTCAAAGAGAACAAACCTTACAGAAGAGAACCTTGAGAAAGTATTGATAGTGAATATATTACTCCTTTACTCGACTTTAACTACAATATGAACAAATAATAACGTATTTTGTATTTTATAGATCACCAC
Organism: Amphimallon solstitiale; assembly: GCA_963170755.1. Lineage (NCBI taxonomy): Eukaryota > Metazoa > Arthropoda > Insecta > Coleoptera > Scarabaeidae > Amphimallon > Amphimallon solstitiale. The sequence goes on along the minus strand of OY720683.1, from coordinate 79,683,256 downwards.
CCACTTATTGGTATCCAATTATATAAATAAAATTAAAAACTCTTTCAAATAGACAATTTTAATAGTGCGCCCATGGGCGATGAGTCATCAACCTCTAGCGCCGGGCTATAATAATCATACACGACTACCTTCCTATTTTTTCTCAAACATGAATATTAACGGAAGTAGTTATTAGTGCCCAACTTTCGACCCTGTACGTTCAAAATTCCTTTTCTGATACCCGATTTGGCTTAAGAAATAAATTAAGAATGAATGAATATTTTCGGGGCAGATATTCCGTCATTATTATAAAATACTGACAAAATCTACTCGTGAAAATAGGAGAAATCACGAGGAATATAAAATGTATGTCTGTCAGGTTTACTATATTATTTCAAAAGATATGAACGATTACTATGATCTCTTAAATTGTCAGATGAAACTGGGCCTGGCCGACAAAATAGTATACACGTTGCAAAAGGTATGGACGTAAGTAAAGAAAAACGACCATGTGTTCGCAATAAGTTTAAGCTTAACGCAAAATCACTGGTTTCTGAATGTCCCCACTGTGGGTGTCTTTAACCGTTTGCGTTATGCATTATTTATGGGATAGTATTAATAATAACCAAGCTCGGCCGAATGCAGCACATTCAGGCACGAATAAATACAATCGGCCGACAGTTATGCATTGGGTGTAAGTATAGTTTGTGTCAATTGCAAAATTAATAATCCGCACAGCGGTATTATCAATTGCACACGCGTACCTACTATGTGCAAATGTTACAGCAGATAACTTCCTATCTGCGAATTTAAGGCTTGGAAATGTCAACGTTTGTAAAATATTTATTTGAATGCCGATCTCCCGGCACGGTTTTATCTTTAAGGACTTAACCATAGACTCCACTATGGTAGAATTATAGAAGACAATTACACGTCTATCAAATAGTCATTCATATATAGGATGAGTTTTTCTTCATTATTTGTATGGGGATCTCGAAAACCATAAGAGATACGCATTAGGTTAAATGGAGAAAGATTTGCATCTTTATAAGCCTCATCCAGATACGTTTTTGTCAATTTAAGAAAATGCATGGTTTACTAGATATTTGCAAAAAATAGAAATTCTCCAAAACCTTTTAAGTGCTATAACTCTTCTATTCTTAAAGGTAGAAAAAAAAATTTTGAATATTGTTTTTAAGAAATTCAATTTCAAACAACGACATCTTCTTAAATTTTTAATTTTGCTTAGCATTTTTGAGTTAGCAAGCAAAGTCTAATTTTTTTAAATGGAAACCATAGTTGGCTATGACATATTCTAATAGTGTATTTTTTTCTGCTTGCAATGTAAGGGTTGTACCACTTATTTTAATAAATAACAGCACAATACATTATTATTATTATTTAAGAAAAATCATGTCTTGCCATGGAAAACGCGATATTAATAATTGAAGCATTATGTTTACTTTATCATTGACAGTTCGTTCATTAGGGTGACTACAGTTGGTTTTGTTAGTGATTTAGTTGCTTTACAAAATTAGTTATGGTGTACACAAATCTTGAGAAACTTGATATGATCGAATGTTACATTATTTGTAACAAAAAAAAGTAAACAAGCCGCCCAACGCTGTTTTTATATTGTATTTTGATCGCCCTCAACCATCGTTAGACACCTTCAAGAATTTATACAATAATTTAAAAGAGAATGGAAGTTTTGTTAAACCTAGAAATAAGGGTAATATTGGTGAAAACACGCAGATATATGTTTTAGCTATCTCACAACGCACAGTAGTAAGAATTTTATCAAAACATAAGTACCATCCTTATAAAATATTAGTTGGTCAAACTCTATACCCTGGAGACGTTGAAAGACGATTAATTTTTTGTGCTTGGTTCGTGAATATGTGCCATGAAAATAATAACATTCTGATGCAGATCTTATGGACCGACGAAACACGTTTTACAAACTGCGGCATGTTCAATCGCCATAATGAACACCTGTGGGCGCAAATAAATCCTCACCGTTTAGAAGAAAGGCGACCCCAGATTAGGTTTGGCTTCAATTTATGGTGTGGTGTTATTGGTTCGCAACTTGGTGGGCCATTTATTTTTAATGAAACTTTAACCGGAAATCGATATTTGCAATTGCCATGAAAATAATAACATTCTGATGCAGATCTTATGGACCGACGAAACACGTTTTACAAACTGCGGCATGTTCAATCGCCATAATGAACACCTGTGGGCGCAAATAAATCCTCACCGTTTAGAAGAAAGGCGACCCCAGATTAGGTTTGGCTTCAATTTATGGTGTGGTGTTATTGGTTCGCAACTTGGTGGGCCATTTATTTTTAATGAAACTTTAACCGGAAATCGATATTTGCAATTTCTTAGGGAAGATTTCGACAACATCCTAGATGAATTAAATTTACAGACCCGTACAAATTTACGGCGGTTTCAACACGACGGTGCCCCGCCTCACAATCAGGCACAGGTCAAAAGATATTTAGATGAATTATTTCCAAACTCGTGGATCGGCAGAAATGGTCCTGTTTTATGGCCTGCACGTTCCCCAGATCTTTCACCGTTAGATTTCTTCGTCTTTGGAGCAATAAAAGATCTCGTATATGTGCGATCATATGCAACCCAAGAGGAGCTATTGGAAGCTGTTATTAATGTATTTGATAGCTTAGATGGGCGCAAAATTAGGAGAGCTATTAACTCTGTGTTGAAAAGGTGGCGTATGTGCGTAGATAATAATGGTGGGCATTTCGAACACTTAATGTAAATTCAGGGTGTTACGTGTTGTTAATAATTAATTCGTTTAGCGTTTTTATTGTTTCTTATATTACATTGTATATTATAAGTTTCTTTTCTTTTCCATGGCAAGGCATGATTTTTGTTAAACATAATAATATTGTATTGTGCAGTTATTTATTAAAATAAGTGGTACAACCCTTACATCATTGCAAGCAGAAAAAAAATGCACTACTAGAATATGTCATAGCCAATTATAGTTTCCATTTAAAAAAAATTAGACTTTGCTTGCTAACTCAAAATGCTAAGCAAAATTAAAAGTTTAAGAAGTTGTCGTTGTTTGAAATTGAATTTCTTAAAAACAATATTGAAAAAGTTTTTTTGTAACTTTAAGAATAGAAGTGTTATAGCATTAAAAAGGTTTTGGAGAAATTCTATTTTTGCAAATATCTAGTAAACCATGCATGTTTGAAACGCTCATACGTATAAGAAAGTCGTGTGGTGGCCACACCTAATTTTTTTCTAATTTCACCAGTAACCAGGGAATTACCGTACTATAGGCGAACAAATTGTCGTATTTTAACAAATATTTATGTAATAATAAATAAAGTTTATTTTTATTATGCTATAATTGTGACTGTTATGAGCAATAAGCATAAATTTTCCTATTCACATATAGGTCCACTTTGTAAGAAATCATTAAATTTCGAACTAATATTCGTGTATAGTCGAGTCGCTCTCGCAACCGACATACGCTACCAAATTAAAATGGCTTAAAAATTTCAAACGTTGCCAAATTTCATCTGTTAATATTAATTTTGACACTATAACCCAAAATAACCAATCAGACTTGTGGTTTTAGCACTACTGACAATAATTCTAATATGTATAATAACTATTAATTTAATAATAATTTTGCAAACTACTATTGAAAAGCCGAATATAATGATTATTTTATATTTGTATGAACGTGTCTGCTGTTAATAATTAAATATAAGTACAATTGAGGTAGAATTTTAGAGAGAATTGAACTTTTGACGTTCATTTAAACATTCAGGAATGTATTAAATAAATACATTCCTGAATATTTAAATGAAAAAAATCTACCAACCTGTTCCAGATAGTTATAGTACAGACAATGAAGGATATTATTTACTTAGCAAAGACAATTGTACAGCAATGTCCTTACTAATAGTGCTACATCACTTTTCCACTAAATGCATTAAAGTTAAAGTAATTTTAAATGCAATAGCAAGATGGTCAGAAAAGTAGTACAGCAATTAATTATAGAAACATATTTGTTTGCCATATTCTTATTGCTCACTATTATGACGTACTAGAAGCAACTTATTTCAAACAATTCTCTCAAGTATTATCATTGATTATACATTCTTGCAGTTAAGTAAACATTTTTGATTAAGCTAAAGACAATCATTATTATTATTTATTTAAGCTTTAAAATAGTATAAATTTCTATCCATTCTTCTATTACAGTCAACATGTTCAACCTTTGTTAAATTTGAAAATTTCCGATATAATATTACATATGTGACCTTCAAATATTTATTATTATAGTGAGAATCACCTGCATCTTCGATTAAATATCTTTCTGTCTTACTACGGTACCATTGGTCTGTGCACATTAATTAAAAGGGCGGAATATATGCACGTCAATTCAGTTAAAATATGCGCATATATATGCATCGTTTTTCTCTGAAATATGCAACAATATGCATTTATTTGTCAAAATATGCAATTATATGCCTTGAATATAACATGGAAAAATGGAAATAAAGAAACGCCGACTCTTACAAAAATTATTTATTTTAAGTAAAATTAAAAGAAAAATATAATAGGTACAATTTTCAACCTGAAATAGTATAAAATGCATTTATAACGATATATTTTTCAAAATTTTCCAATAAAAATGTTTGCCTTCTGTCTGTAAAAATATGTTTGTACAAAGAAAAAGTTCTTTCAACATCTACCGATGTGATCTGGCAATATTTTAATTTGGGTAGTAAGTTATAAGGCCAAGGTATTACTTCGTTGGATGGTTTACTATCAAAACTATTTTTGACTTCCATTAAATACTTAAAGCCTTCATTCTTTCTCACAATAACTTCGAGTTTCCTTCTTACTTGATTTCCTACATCACCGGGAACTTTTTTGCATTTGTCGGAAAAAGTTTCAATAATATTAATTGATTCTCTTAAACTTATATTCCTACTTTCTAACGAAGTTATTATATCTGGTACAAAACTAAAATTAACCTTAGCTAAATTTACATTTTTGAATAATACTTGACTTTGCACTACACAGTGCGAATTGTCTTCTAAATCTTAAACTATGCCTTTAATGGCTTCAAAATGGTCTGCGTAGAATATCGCGGCCTTAATCCATGTTCCCCATCGAGTAATTACGGGCTCTGGAGGTAAACAAACTCCTGGCAATTTCTCTCTATAGATCTGCACTCTTAGAGGTGCTTTCAAAAACACTTTCTTTACATTTGAAATTAATTTGTTCACCAAGGGATATGCTGTTCTAATAATTTCTGCAACTCTGTTTATCCCGTGTAAAAGACAAGTGACATGTACCATATTGGGATAAAATATTTTTAAGTTTTGGCCTACTTTAACCATATACGGTGCTGCGTCAGACAAAAACACTAAAAACTTCTCTACTGGAACTGGATTTGGTAAAAAAAAATTTGATAGAGACTGCTGAATAAATCGAGTTACGGTCTCATTATTTGTTTTGTCTAACTGTTTAGAAGATATTAAATATGGTTTCCGTGGCTCATTTTCTTGAAGCCCTCCAATCATAAGATGTGCGATATATCGACCACATGAGTCTGTGCTTTCATCAACAATAATATAAAAATGTTCATCGCCCAGTGTAACTTTAATTTCTCCCATTACGGTTTCGTATACTGTTTGCACATTCTTCTTTCTAAGTGTGGATTCGTCAGGGATGTTTTGATTACAATATTTTTGCAAAAAATCTCTGAATTGTGTATTTTGCAGTTTCTTCAAAGGTATATTTGCTGCGACTAAAGCTTTGCATAAGTCTTGATGAAGCACCTCCTTTTCACTCTTTGGTTTGACATTTTGAAATGCGGTTTGCACACACTGCTGAACAGGCACTGATTTATTTTTCTGCAACTTAGCTTTATGCATAGCTGTTTTCAAGTGTTGATCAATTTGGAACTTCTTTTCACAAACAATGATTTTGGCACAAACTTTGCAAAACACTTTATCCCCACTAAACTCCAACTCAGGAAAATTTTTAATCCACGAAGCGGCTTTCGGCATTTTAGGCGTTTGAAATAAAATATTTTCGAAATCACTCTTTTCACACTGGAATCTATCGACAAACTAAACTATACAATATAAATATAAAAGAATAGACCACATCTGCTCTCCATTAGGCAAGCTGATTACTTGGAAATTCCTAAACACCCAATAAATGCCGGCAATAAACGATATAATAATAAAAACTATACAATATAAATATAAAAGAATAGACCACATCTGCTCTCCATTAGGCAAGCTGATTACTTGGAAATTCCTAAACACCCAATAAATGCCGGCAATAAACCATATAATAATAAAAACTATACAATATAAATATAAAAGAATAGACAACATCTGCTCTCCATTAGGCAAGCTGATTACTTGGAAATTCCTAAACAGGGTCGCACTTAATCTTTTCATAAAACGAAAAACATAAAAATATGCACACAAATTTTATTTTTGCCGAAATATGCAATTTTTTGTGAAATTTGTTAAAATATGCAAAATATGCAAATATATGCACTTTGCATATATTCCGCCCTTTATTAATTACTATGTACGTATGATAAAAAAATTCTAATTGCAAATGGAATAAGAGGTCCAGAAATATCTCGTTCTTTCTCGAAAAATGAAATTCACCAAGGTACCAATAAATTTGCTTGTCGACACAAAGCCTTCGGCTTTATTACTGATTTTATAGACGAACACTCAATAAGAGGTAAGAAACACAAACTGAAACCCAAATAAAACAACCCTGTAAAACGCCATACTAAACACTTGTCATCCGCTACGCTTGTCATGCGTAGTCCGCTCCGTGAAAATAAAAACTGACAACATTGCTTGCCTAGTAAACAGAATAGCCATGTATTAAATAAAATATAGATATAGAAAAGTCATATTTAATAACTTTATTACTAATAATCAATTTGTAACTGGCTTTCATATAGTAGTACTTTACTAATGGAAGCTATTTATCATGAAATATTAAATAATTAGTTTAATTTTATTGTACTCAAATTGTTCCAGTATTTTGGAATTTGTAGTTATATTGAATCGTCGTCTTTTGTTCGTACATTTGCCGTGTCGGTTGCCGAAACGACTCAACTATACTAGGCGATTGCAATACGTCTGTAGTACATTTCGTATAATGAACATTTTAGACCGACAACGTGAGTTAAAAACAAAATAATTTTATCTAAAAATTAATTAAAGATGTATTGTGATGAACCATATGTTCGACCACCAGGTTTTTGCAGATGTCCACGTTTTGATGTTCCCTGACACCGAAAAAGTGGTTTTTGCAAACATCTCTCTCTCTCTCTCTCTCTCTCTCTCTCTCTCTCTCTCTCTCTCTCTGTGCGTGCGTGCGTGCGTGCGTGCGTGCGTGCGTGCGTGCGAGTATGACCACGATACTGGCCAAACGATTACAGGTACCAAAACCAAACTTTATATTTATAAATATAATCTTTCTCTTGCAATCTGATTAGATTTTCAATAAAATCGGTAGGCCAGAAGTAGTAGTTCAGTAAAAAAAATCAAAGTTTACCAATATCTCGTATATCTCTATAAGTTTAGACCAATTTCTAAAGAATATATATGTATTAAAAAGTAAATTTTAGAAAGATTTTATAAAAAAAGTTTTTCGAAATTCCTTCTGGAAGTAAGTCTTTTTATCATCGAAAAACTGTCTTTTGCAAATATCTCGCAAAGTATGCATTATATGTAGATTTACCCAGGCTACAAAGGTATTTAGAGCTCGAGTTGGAGCAATTTCGGTATATAAAAAAATTCAAAATTCGGACCAGAAGTAACACTTTTGCTCTTATCGAAAAGCAGTTCTGTTTACGAATAAATCGCAAATTACGTATTCTATACAAATTTATTATAATAATATAAATAAAAAATATAAATTAAAAAGAATAATCTTTATCAATATAATTTTTGATCTCGCGGTATCATTCCTTCAAAAAAAAAGTTTATTTTGGAACAACTTCTGTATACACATTTCGAAACCTACATACATTTATATATACTCATTTTTTATGTCGTGGAAAACGCGTTTTCCTATATGAATTATTGTCACAATATAAACGAGTTAATTTGTTTTATTCCAATTCTATTGTTGGTTTTTAGAGGGTTTGTTATGTAATTTAGCGGGTTTTGGGACGCTATTCAGAGCACTTAGCGGGAATTTTCTGTAGTGGGTTGGCAACAGTGAAGTACTTCTCCCCCCCCCCCCCACCCTTCAGAACTTCATCAAAACCTGTACGAGTCTGTTGGACGCAATTCCGAAGAGTAATCAGAGAATATCCCAAAGAGAAGGGACACTTAATGTTAAATTATTAGATATGAATTTTGTGTGACATCTATCGAGGAAGCATAGTACTATTGGACAAACTAGGTGTTGAACTTCAATAAAATCTGCATTCGAAGGTTGATATCTAAACCGACTTATTTAAATTATTCCTCCTGTAGTATTAATTATACATTGTTTTACTTTTTTGATTATATATCTATTAAATTCAAAAGAAACACGTAAACAATTATATACATTAATACATTAATTATCAAAAGAATATATAAATATTTCCAGATTCAGCATAGGTGAGGTTCTTATCGCGCACTAGTGTAATTATTGATTACAGTGGTTAATAAAAAACAGGTGTGATTACATACATTAAAAGGAATCGTTGCAAAAAAGATTACTTAAGAAGGTAATCCGTAATGTATGGAGGTATACTCGTTTTGGGCATGAATCACGTCAAAAAATAACACAATTACTTGTAATACACTTCCGTATATATCGATTGCTGTCCATGCTAGCGTTCCAAAATTTAGCAAATAAATTCATTCTATGGAATAACTGCTTGTAGGCTATATAGTATTCATTAGATATAGGCTTACTTACGTTTATGGCGAAAATAATTTAAGAAAACTTCTAAACTAACACAAGATAATAAGTTTTTAAATAATACACTATTTAAAACAAATTAGAAAACAAACAAGAAAATAAACTAAAAAAAACTTCAAACAGCTACTTCTGAACTAATAAATACAATGTTAGCTTACAATTAATCATGAATATTTCCATGCTTGCTCGTCGGATGGCGTTCGAAATCGAAACCCAATTGCTCCATAAATGTGCGCCCCCCCTCCCCATGAGAGTAATTTATGATCGTACAGACACCTCTTAAGGGGGCTTACGCAGAGGTGCTGACTAACTGCCGTCAGTTAGGACGTAAGGGGGTGGCGCTAATGTAAATTCCGCCGATGTAAGATATTCGTTAAAATAAAACAAACATCAGACATTTTTGTTTTACTTATTATGTTTTTGCATTAAATTGAATGCAAAGGATTAATTAAGGCTTCGTTGGGAGTACTTTTTTATAATTCAAATTATTCACTCCTACATTTCACTCTCAAAGTTGGCAAAATTTACAACATTATAACACAGATTCAGAAACTTTATTTTAAAAACTAATTCCAGTTGAGCATGCATTGAGCCTTTGTTTATTTGTGTTTTAAATTTAGTTTTGATATTTCGTAAATAAAAGCGGTACTATTGTTTTAGCGAAACCTTATAAAGTCCAGAATTTACATTAGCGCATATGGCGCCACGCCCTTATGTCGAGGTAGGACATAAGGGGGTGGCGGCAGTTAGTCAGCACCTCTGCGTAAGCCCCCTTTAATGCATACTGGCAACTTTCTTTGATTTTTTGGTCACAGTGGTCATCAGTAGATATGAAAACGCCTTCTGACGTAGAAATAAAATTGTAGAATAATGTTGTATCATTTATTTATTGGTTTTGCACAGAGACATTATCCACTGCAGATTTCTAATGTATGGTAGACGTTATTATACTGTGTTATTATGATAAAATGTATGTCAAGTTTTAAACGTCAAATCTTAGGAACGCCGATAGATTTGAATAACCGATATAGACAACTTTTGACAAAATTTCAATTATAACCCTTTTAAATTATTATTCATATTATTGTTAATATTACTTCGTTCAGGAAAGATGATGATGAAACATCTGTTGAAAGATTACCTATACTTATATATTTATTCAAGGCATACAATTACTTGAATTATCATAGCGGTAGTGCATATTAATATCTCATTTATTTATAAGTAATAATAGCAGTATCATTAGCTCGTCAGGAGGATAGGGCGCCTTAGAATGTTCCCACACATTTATTTTATAGAGATTAGATCGTCATTCTAACGTTATTTATATAATAAGTAGTGAAGACTGAAAATTAAAAATTACCTATTTTATTGGGCAGTTAGTATATACAACGAAACATGTAATGTTTTTCTTGGCCATATCTTGATTATAAAACGCACGCTCCGAGGCTGTACGTTTAATGACTTTCCGAAGTTATTTCTACTTTAAAGAAGTTTTAGTAGATAATTAAAATTATTGCAGTGGATTTGAAAACAGATTCTAGATCAGTAAAATATGTTCTGAGCATATTTAAGGTACCATAAAAATAAATATTTATTACTGAGTAACATGAAAATCAATAAAACAAATGACTGCAGACAAGTTGGACATGAATAAATAAAACATACAAATAAACGAGGCATGCTGTTGTGCATGCATGATGATGCACATTCAACGTTCTAGTATTATTAGTTAAATAAAGTCTTTGTTTAATCCTAAACGGAAATAGAGTATATTCTTAAAAGATATAATAATAATATGAATAAACTTAGAGTAAGATATATAGAGAAAATATAATGTTAATAACATGTATACAAATAAACCCATAGACAAAATTAACGCACGACTCAATTAAACTACAATACTGAATTTAATATTGCAAAAAAAAAATCATTAATGCTTATTTTTAGGTACTGTCTAGTAGCTTGTAAATGAAATCAGCGAAACATAGTGTTATCTCTAATCATTTTTTTTATTAAAAAGCATTTTTTCTTGAAAACAACGCAAACCTGTAAACAAAGTACAAACGAAAATAGGATTTATGGACTTTTATAATATCGTGTATGTCCTCCTATACTTTTAATTACTACTTTCATGCGTCTTGGCATGCTGGAGATCAAATTTTGAACGACTTCTTGAGGAGTATTTTCCCATTCTCGAATTGCTGAGTCTATCAATTGACTGTGGTTGGCTGGCGGAGGTGTACGACGTCGAACCCTTTTTTAAATATCATAACAACAGCATTTAAGTAGTGAATAACTTGCCTAGCCACATGAGGACGAGCACTATTCTGCATGAACAAGAAATTCGGCCCCACAAAAGGAACAAATGGCATTACATGGGCAACAACGATGTGTTCAAGGTAATAATCTGCATTTATTGGAACTAACACGTATAGCGACCAAGTCTGTGCGGCCATCGAAACATATGCCTCCCCAAAACATTAAAGAGCCACCGCTAAACGGGACTCTTGGAGAGATATTGCAACTGGCAATTCTCTCTCCTGGCCTTCGCCAGACACGTTCACGTCCATCAGGAGATTTAAGGCTAATCCTTAGGTTTACCTAGACATATACTATAATAATTTATATGTATATGGTAGAAAGCACCAAACAATCGACCTTCGTCATCAAAATCCATGATGTAACAGTTGTAGTACGTCAATGTTAGTATTTTGATCGGCGAATAAAATTTACGATTTCCGAAGTTTGATTTGAGGTTATATTTACATCAAAATTTACCAAATTTTCTGAATGTAAATTAAATATTTTTTGATAAAGTAAAATAATGTATTCTGTGAGTATAATGAAATAAAACTACATCTTGAATTTACCATTCCACTTAATAAATAGTTAAAATAAAACTCTTTGTACTTTTCTTCTAGTGATTATTTCTTAATACTGAAGACTTAAACAATGGTTATATAAAATGTATATTTTAGGAAGCAAACTTTTTCAATAATTCTTCATTGTTTAAAATATCTTTTTAAGCCTGACTTCAATTTATATTAATATCGTACTTTACAATTAACTTGTTTCAAAGGATGGTACAGCTTAACACAAATTAACTCGTCACATCCAAATTTGTAATAAATTATTAATGACAACCCTCTTCAACTTAGGACATACACAAAAAGAAAGTTCCAAATGTTACAGGCAAGTAACAATATGTAGATATTTATTTTTATATTTGTTGTTTCTTATAATCGGTATAACATTAAGTACAAAATTTAAATCAGTATATGTAGCGAATTTATTATAGCATATGTTGTACATTTTCTGCTTACGTATTTATCTTATAAATTTAATTATAAGTAACAATTAAATAAATTAATACATCTTTGACTTGAAACCAAAATTCTTGAAGTTTTAATGAAAATATACTCAAAATATTTACATATTCTTATATATTTACATGACATATTAAATATACCCCTCACTGTCACATAAGCAAAGAAGAGCACATAAAATAATAAAACTAATGGTAATATGTAACTTTTTTTAGTATACCGGACAAAAATAAATACTAATTTTATATGTTGTTTATGCTATTTCCATCGCACGAACAACATATCACATTATACTACATCATTAATAATTACATGTTATGTATAAATACTAAACTAACTCTAAACGTCAATAATTAGATCATTAACGTCTAAAGTACACTGACTCACTATTGTATAATAACTACATATGCCTAAAATATATTACTTTTGTAAAAAAAGACACCTTATGTCTTTTTTATTTCAAGTTATTAATTTTCAATTTTACAAATTAATTGTAGTAATATATAAAAAATTTATCCAAAAAGAATAGTAGATTTTACAGACATTCTTGTTTATTATCACTATTTCTACTGTCTTTAGATTCTGAACATTTATAATAAATGGTTCTTCTCTGCCAGGCAACAATTCTCGGTGCCATTATTTTCTGATTTCACTGCTAGTGTATCTAAGAGTATTCGTCTAAATTTCAGGTGTCCTCATTTCCGGACCTGATTCCATATCTTAACTGCATTTTTCCTCATAACCCTGCTCTCCCATGTGCTTATTAGAATATATTTTGGATATTCCCCAAATATGCTCTATCGGGTTGAATATGTAGTGATATGATCGTAGTTGTACAACTGTGTGCTCTGGTATATTATGGCTCTTAACCATTCTCTTATTTGACCTTTGTTTCAAGAATTATTAGGACATTTATCATACAAATGCTATGATAACGTCTAGCATACAGAGCAGTTCATTTTCATACTAATTTATGAAATTGTTTCTATCTATTTCACGATGGTAATCAGGATTACTAGTATTTGAAAAAATACTAAAGAGGCACTGTTAATAAAACCATTACATGTACCTGCATAAATGACTATAAACCTAAAACCAAAGCAAAATTTGTATTACTCGACACGTGTCAATTTTAATGCAGAGTATTACCTCTTGCCGTCAACTTTCAAACACTCTTATGACTATCATCCTGCCATGATCTGGTTACAGTGCCATTTTCAAAAATCCAAGTCTCATCTAAATAGACACATTCCAGTGGACTTTCAGATTGTAATTTATTCATATATTTTTATAGAAAATTGGTTCGAGGAAAAACGTGTTTTTTCCTTAATCTTCTCTATGGATAGGCTTTCTTATATTTGAAACCAATATCTGCTAGTACTCTACCAAAAGAATCAACAGAGCCATCAAAGATGCTTCTCTAGCAGTGATAACGAAGCTCATGTAAAATGTTGTTCTAAAAAACACCATTAACATTATAATATTCTTTTTATTTTTAATGAGTTTTATAAGCAACTTAGCGTTTTTATACAGATCGTATCGCGTATTATTGCTTTTATTGCAGGAGTAATCACATACAGTTTCCTGAAACGTTTTTTTAGGACTTCGGTGAGCATCATTTTGTTTATGTGTCTTAAAAATACTACTCACAGATTCAACGGAAATATTTAAAGCTCGTGCAATTCTCTAAAATTATAATATTAATATTTATTTGACGTCATTACAACAATTATGTATACATACCTCTCGCACACTTGTCAACGGTAATAGTTATTCAATTTACGTTTGTATGTATGTAATCAAAAAGCTAATGAGTTCCTTTGACTGACTACTAAATGACTTAAGCATCGTTAGTTCTAAAAAGAACTTTGAAAGATAATACTACAATAAAATAACAAACATAAACAACAGCAACCAAAACCTATTATACTGTCAAACAATACTGTCAAATGACAGCAAGGAATTCAAAATTTAAAATCACTAGCCACGTGTAAACGATGTTTCATGTAAGCCAACATCCGATGTTAATATTTTTTGTAAAACTGGCTAAAATAACGTCAACATTATCATTTTTAATTAATATTAATAATTAAAATAATCCTGTAATTATTATTATATACTTATAATATATTCTATACCAGTAAAATTCTAAATTTAGTAATATATAAAGTAATTATGTTCGTTGTTATGAAATTGGCAATGGAGACGTCATTATTTTTCCTTTATGACGGAAGGCGATTGATTGCTGCTTTCTGGTATATACAGTTGGGTCCGCTTATAACGATGGCGCTGGTGCCAAAAAAATTTGTCCGCTATATGCAAACGCTCGCTATAAGCGATTCTTACCAGGTTTGTAACTACATATTTATTTGACATAGAATGTATATACATATATTTGTTTAGTATAATATGTATAAACAAGATACAAATTCTTAATATGGAATACATATTAACAAAATTCATACAAACGTATGTACTTATATGTATACAATGTAATGTTCATTTTAAATAGTCTGTGATCTTTTTTTGAGTTGCACTTTTCTTCAACAAAGAATCTTCAATTCCTTTTTGTACAAAATCAAACTGTTGCTTCAAGTTGCTTTGGAAATCATTGAATTCCAAATAAGTGGATACGGTTTTTATTGCCTTAAGTACTTCTTGAGCTGTTGGTGGTTCAAAGATGCTTTCTGGCTCTTCCTCTTCTTCTTCTGATTCCGACTTTTCATTAAATTGCGTTTTTGTAACTGCTGCTGCAATTTCAATTTCTGATGGGTACTCGCAAGTTACCAAATAATCGTTGACTTCTTGAAAGGCATTAATTATGTCAGCGTTTAAAGGCCCTTTCACAAGATCATTTGTGATAGCCCAGTCATTTAAACTAAGGGAGTCTTCTTCATCTGCAGCTTCTGGATATTTATGCTTTAATATCCACTGAGCCAAAGGAATTTTATCATCATCATCAAATTCCGAATAAAATCCAGCGTGTTTATATATAACAATTAACAATAGTTTTTTGTGAAACACGATTCCATGCTGTGTTTATAGCTAATATACCATCCAACAAAGTAAAGTTAAAATCCTTAGCTTCATCCAAACAAGAAATCATCCTGCATAAAACCATTTTCTTATAATGTTGTTTGAGACAGGCGATAATACCTTGATCCATGGGTTGTAGGGCTGCCGTTGTGTTGGGTGGAAGAAAAACTAACTTTATGGCACGTAGGTTTTCAATTGCAGGATGGGCTGGACAATTGTCAATCATTAACACTATGTTTCTGTTCTGTTTTTGTAGTTCATAGTCACAGTTTTTTATTTCCTTTTCGAAAATCTCTGATGTTACTCATGCTTTCTTATTAGCGGTATAATTAACCGGTAACACTTTGTAAGTCCTAAAACAACGAGGTGCTTTAGATTTTCCAATGACCAGCAACTTTCTCTTTTCGGTTCCCGTCATGTTGGCACAG
Organism: Amphimallon solstitiale; assembly: GCA_963170755.1. Taxonomy (NCBI): domain Eukaryota; kingdom Metazoa; phylum Arthropoda; class Insecta; order Coleoptera; family Scarabaeidae; genus Amphimallon; species Amphimallon solstitiale. The sequence goes on along the minus strand of OY720683.1, from coordinate 79,667,523 downwards.
ACAAAAACGTTGATTCTTTCTTTGCTTTTTTTGCCTCCTTGACACTTTTCTTTTCGGAACTTCAGTGTTTGGTTTGGGACAATTTTATAAAAGAGACCAGTTTCATCCCCGTTAAAAATATCGCTGTCGGAATAACCTCTCCTTATTGTGGGCCAAACATTGTCTAACCAGTCCTTTGTTGTTTCAGCAGAAACACTTGCGCCTTCTCCATGGATTTTACTAGATAAAATATGGTACCTCTTCTTAAAACGGTCTATCCAGCTTTTTGAACAAGATGTTTCATTATTGGGGAACATTATTTTGGAAAATTCTTCTTCTATTTCCTGTAGTATTGGTCCACTTATTGGCACATTTTGAGTCCTTTTTTGCTTAAACCACTGCAATAATGCTTGATCAACTTCCATGTTAACTGGTTTTCGAATTCGTTTTAACTTAGAAATATTCGAATTTAATGTCCCTTTAATTTCATTCGTGTTTTTCCAAATTGTGGAAACAGTCGAAGTTGACAAGCTATACTTTCTACAAATGTTAGCATTAGATGTTCCACTGTTGATGTCATCGATAATTTTATTTTTTTGTTCTAATGTAAGGGATTTTCTATTTCTCGGCATGATGATAATGTTACTAGTAACAAGCTATAAAAACTACTGAATAAAAATTCTGTATATGCACGGCATGCCAGTAGACGAGTTATGACAAGTTTGTTTAACAGCCGAAGAATGTGTCGACTCTTCGCTAGAATCGCAGCGGCAAACAGAAAATTTGCTCGTTCTAAAAGAAGTGCTCGTTATATCCGAGCTCGTTGTATCCGAATTCAAATTGTATTAAGCTTAAGGAACAATTTTCCGTAACACTGAAAATCACTCGTTAAAACCGGACGTTCGTTATAAGTTGTACTCGTTATAAGCGGACCCGAGTGTATTATATAAAGTTTTATTTAATCTAATATGAAATTTAAATTGCTACTCATGATTATTTTACATCTAAATATTTTACATTGACAATAATTTCCCCCCGAATTTATTATATAATTTAATTAACTAACCTTATAGTGTGAATTTTGTGTATTATGTATATGAAATTGCTCTTCTTTCTTCCTGTTTCAACTGTTGAGGTCACGATGACTTCCCTTCATGAAACTTCCAATTCAATGGTCCTCTCCTCACTGGATAATAATTTAAAGCGTTGTATATTTCAAATTCTCACTCTTCTATCTTTTTCATCTTAATACATCGCTGTTCCTTTCTAAGTTGTCACTGCTATTAATGCTCCTTTCTTAGTACATTCTTTATTGTAATATTTAATTTTAATTCACTTTAATTTATTTAATTTACTTCATATTTCTAAATTTATCTCTTGACATTTTTTTCTCATCCAAAATCATATCTAGGCTTTCTTATTACAAATTTAAATATGCAATATATATAATAAATTTCCAACCATATAGATTCTACGTATGTGTATTAAATATGTGTTTACTTTGACATCTTAAATAAATATTAACAATCATGAATATGTTTTACTATTGCTAGTTCTTTTTATTATGTCACTGCTAATGGCGTTGACTAAACTTTATATAAAGAAATCTATTGGTACTACCAATACATATACATCTAACAAATAAACGAAGTTAGATACAACAGAAATAGTTAATATCATCCTAAAAAATCACATATAATAACTGTGACCAAAACATAAGAATTATTACCTTAACATATGAAACATAGATACCACTAAGTACCTATAAAATCACACCTATGTGCTAACATTGCTAATGTTTAATCTAAGTAAGTCTGAGACTTTGCGCCGGATTATTACATATGAAAATAGTAAAAATATACAAAGACAAACCTTATAAATTTAGCAAAAACCTAAGAACTTGTGAGTACTAATTAATAGGCAAAAAATGAATATCTTTCCGCATCATGTAACAATAATAACTTATTTTATTTCTTACTACTTGATACAGTGCAACAGACTAAAATCGATTTCATTTGGTAAAATATTAAAAAAATTAGAGAATAGTAAAAACATTTTAGTATGGATAAGAAACTTATAGTAAATGCAACGAATGTCAAGTTCATGCATATAGTCTTTCCTCACATTATGCACGACTGTATCCTTAAATTTACGGTTCGCTCATGTTCATGTTTGCGGGATTTGGATAAATCATGTAAATGCGAACAGATTGAATTGTTGGTGCAGCAAAAGTATTGGTTGGTATAATCACTCAACGGTACTTTCTGAGGAACGCGCAAAGTGTAGAAATCTCAAAAAGACTAAGATAATTTGCGGGGTGTTTCTATTACCCGGGTAGAGTTTTACTCATCATATATCATTAACTAGTGGAATCTGTTCTGTTATATGGAATCATTGGAATCAGGCATGAAATACCTAAGAGATTCAATTAAAAAACACAGAACAGGATTGTCAAGTCCATCTGGTCTTCTTATAATAAGAAATCTGTATAAATGCCGAGTGTTAGTAATCAATTACTCTAATACTCATGGCACAATCCCAATGGCCCCGATTGTGCCATAAATATCATAATCTCCGATTGTGCCATGAATAAATGCTTGACCGTGCCGCTTCATCGATATATCAACTTTAGCACGAGTTTGCCACGCGTTCATTGTTGTGTTTTTATCTAACCTTGCTAAAGTGGCTGTCAATCCAATATTCTGTCATTTACACATATTTGTCAGTCATATAAGATTTTTGTCGTTTCTTTTTCACTTGGTTTACTGCGTTTAGTTGAATATTAGAAACTGTCTTTCTCAAGGCAATAAAAGGCACATTTCGTTGTCACTGTAGGTTATTTTTTTTTGTGTTTATACGAGTATTATCATTTTTGCTTAACTTTAAAGTTGCGTTGAAATCAACAATGCCATTTACGGAAGAACAAGATAAGTTTATTGTGAAGGCTTATTTTCGTAGAAGAGAACTGTCACCGAATGCAGAGTGGAAATATTCTACTGATTCATGTAGATAACAGTTTCACACTCGATTCCCAGAAATGGAATTCCAACATGATATTTTTGCAAGATATGTCAACCGTCTTATTCAATAATGGGTGGAGACTGTGGCTAAAAATCTGAAATAAAATGCAAAAGGAAAATCCCTTACCACAAAAAATATATATCAAAAAATCTAAATACGTATTTCGGCAACTAAGTTGCCATCTTCAGTAGATATCTGTATAAAACAAAAAAGAGTGTTAAACGTGGTATTTTTGGCTAAGGCGCAACCTTAGAAGATATGCTCTTCACCAAATCACCAGTGGGATAACACTCAGTGTTATCCCATATCTTCTAAGGTTACACCTTAGCCAAAAATACCACGTTTAACACTCTTTTTTGTTTTATACAGATATCTACTGAAGATGGCAACTTAGTTGCCGAAATACGTATTTAGATTTTTTGATATATATTTTTTGTGGTAAGGGATTTTCCTTTTGCATTTTATTTCAACCGTCTTATTAGTCGTTTTCGAGAAACTGGCAGTATATCTAAGAAACACTCTTCTGGTGGACCTACTTTACTAACAGGGGCAATGCTAGAAGATATTCAAGAACGGCTGGACGTGAGTCCTAAGAAATCATTAAGGCGACTATCAGCGCTGACAGGTAAAATACCGGGATATCAACAATTAAATTGGTCAATGGTGGTCATGGATTTTAAAATTATTGTCGTAGCGTGCATCGTACATTTAGGTATGTCATAATTTTTTGAATGTCAACATCTGTCAAGTTATTGTGTTGAAGTTTTCTAATCCTGCACGGTTTTTGAATCATGGTTCTTACCACAGAGCACAAAATTTACATGATTGAAGCCTATTTTCGAACGGGTGTGCTAGTTAATAGAATTTGGGAATACAGTCAATGTTTGTGTTTGGACAATTTTCGAGAGCACTTCCCAGCCGTAGCAGTATTACCGGACAATTTTTATGCATGTCTTACAAATTGTGTTGAAGTGTTTCGCGAAACTGGTTCTGTGGGGCGCATAAAAAAGGTGCTGGTAGACCAAGAGTTCGTACAGAAGAAGTTATTAATGACGTTCGTCAACGTATGGAAGAAGAGCCTACAAAATCTTTAAAACGTCTCTCTCAAGAAATTCGGCTTTCTTATGGAACATGCCAAACGATTGTAAAGAAGGACCTGAACATGCATCCATATAAGATGCAATCATATTAAGCTCCTCTGTCTGCAGACCACCCCAGACGCCTTGCGTACTGCCATTGGTTCGTTAATAATTTATGAAGGACGATCTGCTGAACTTAACTTTTTTTCTGACGAAGTTTGGTTCCACCTTTCGGGATACATCAATTCTCAGAATATGCGAATGTGGAGCACTGATAACCCGCATATTTTTATTGAAACGCCACTACATGGCAGTTTCTCGCAGAAGAATAATTGGGCCAATTTTTTTTCAATTTCACCGTCAACGCAGAAAGGTACGGAAATATTTTTTGACTGAATTTGTGCAACAGTTAGACGATGATGAACTTCAAATACGGTTATTTCCAGCAAGACGATGCAACAGCACATACTACACGAGAAAATCTTGCTTTTCTCCGCGGGTTTTTTGATGACCGGCTGATAAGTTTGCATACGGAAGTTGAGTTTCCTCCGAGATCACCTTGTTTGACAATTATGGACTCTTTTATCTTTCCTTATTTAAAAAATAAGATTTTCGCAAATCCGATACATAATTTGCAAGAACTGCAACAAAGAATTGTTCAGCAATGTGCAACCATAACGCCAGAAATGCTGCAAAACGCTTTTCACAGCATGAGGAGGCGCGTAAACTTGTGCATTGAACAAAACGGGGGATATTTCCAACAATTATTGTAATTTAGTTGTTCTGGTTAATAAAAACGTTATTTATCTCATAACTTGTAGTTCATTATTATTTTACAGCTGAACTAAGTAGGTAACACGTTTGTAGGTTATTGATAATGTCAGTGTAGTTTGACAATGATTGAATTATTTCAAAAGGATGATTTAAACTAAGACAAGCGTTTTACATTCCATGACCAACATTGACCAATTTAATTTTTGATATCATAGTATTACTTTGTTTGATATACAGAAAATTTATTAATCTTTATTTATGTTCATATAGGACTATCTTATAGAACAAGCCATAAAGCCACTAAAAAACTACACTTACATCCATATATAGTATCTGTTGTAGAGAAATTGTTGCCAACAGACTTTGAGAAACGCATACAATGTTGTACGTGGTTTAAGAATAATCTTGCTTGATTCTTGGATGATAATTTGTTGGACATCACATTTTTCTCAGACGAGGCCTGGTTTCATCTAAGTGGATATGTCAATTTCCAAAATTATCGACACTGGTCATCCGTAAACCCACATGTTTTTATTGAAACTGACATGCATCGTATTAAAATAGGTGTTTGGTGTGCAATATCACGAAGAAGAATAATAGGGCCAATTTTCTTCCATGATACAATAAATGCAGAACGATATAGAACACTTCTTTTAGAACTATTTATTAGACAACTTGACGACAATGAAAGTCAATTTGGCTATTTTCAGCAGGATGGTGCTACCGCTCACACTGCACATGCTACAATTGAATTCTCCAAAGATATTTTAATAATAACCGACTGATTAGCAGACATAGATGGCCTCCTAGATCACCAGACTTGACTCCTCTAGATTTTTTCCTATTTGGGTATTTAAAGAACACTGTCTTTAAGACTCCACTACATACATTACCAGAACTACAAGATGCTACTACAAATGCTGTTAACAGTGTAACACAAGAAATGATTCAAAATGTTTTTAATTCTCTCAAAAGACGTATAAATGTGTGTCTACAAAATGAAATATCTCATTTTGAACATATGTTATAATATTTCTAAATATGTAATGTTACCTATATGCAATATCGATGTTTGTATTAAATTATTTTTAATAAAAATATTTTCAATTATTGAATGTATTTCTTGAGTTATTAAAAGGAGTAAATTTAACAAAAATTCTTGAAAATAGTTCATACGTAAAATAATAGATGTCGCACGGACGAAATACAATTCAGAATATGATATATGCGGCAATTACACCATGCCTATGAAGCGGCACGGTTAACCATTTACGATTTCTCTCTATTTGGTAGAAAAGATAATATAATGGAATGAGCCTGAATGTATTAATCCCTAAGAATACGTAAGTGAGGTAAAAAGGTGCATTCATAGTTGGCTACTGGAAGGTAACTTGATATAGAATAATGTGATTCAAAATAATTGGTAATGTTAAAATTGTATTTGGGTTTTGCTTGTGGTTTCTTATATTTGCGAAGTTATAGTAACATATTCACATAATGAATGTAATCAGAGTTATACCGACATATTAATAAAATTCCACAGATACATTTTCGCTTGGTTTCATTTTATGAAATAAAAAAAAAACAATGGGTGTGCTTAAGACCACACGGCAGAAGTGAACACTTCATCAAGACGAGGTTAATAATACGAAATACAACTTTTTTTTTCGTTCTATATTCATTTACATTTCCATTTTCCATTTTTGTTCTATATTACATTTAAAAAATATATATTTATTATTATTGTGTATACATTATTCTAGTACATTTCGCTCGGTCTGATAAAGTTTTCACTTCAAAAATTCATACGTACGCATGTATATATACAAATAGACGATATGATAATTCTCATACGAGTACCCGCGCTGGTCTAATGGTAACGTGCCGGCCTTACACCCGGGCGGCTCGGGATTGCATCTGCACGCGGACAAGAATTTTTCATAAAATAAAAATACAATATTTCGTGTATTTATTCTAAATTTCAATTTAATTGAAATTAAATACTGCTAGTCTCTCGTTCCCTTAGTCGACTCGAGCCGACTTTACCCGAACGAGCGTTACAAGCCGAGCGTGACGGCTCAGTCTCGTTCAGTGCCCAACAATCAATGCATCAACGCGCCCATAGAAGTCACTTCAATAATTCGAATAAAAAGAATCCTTTTAAAACGTGGCTAGAATAATAGAACTTGGACGACATTTGCTCGAAGACAATTTTAGTATAGCCTCTGAAAGTAAGAGCCTTCTAATGCACATACATAACTGTGGTTATGAATTTATTCATCCATAAATTCACGAATTAATCCTGAAGGAATTAATAAATTATATAACTCATTGCTTAGTGGTAATGCTTCCCAAAACTTCCAGGTCTAACTTTTATCACCCTCACATAAATATTATGGTGAAGTATTGTTCTTCTCATAAGAAAGGTAATTGTAAATATGTATTATATGTACGTAATGTAAATATTTATTTTCTCTGTCAACATCGCTCACTCACATATATTATAAATAGCCATTTAAATTTGTTTATTGCTATTTGTATACGTAATTGATTTTTAAATGTAATATTTGTACGTAATTTCCATCATAAAACATAAATAATACACACACACACAATTATGCCTTCATGTACAAATAATGAAGACAGCATCTGAATGGTATTAAATGTTTGTAAATATTTTATGAAAACAATATTTAAATTGTACTTCATAAAGTCATTGTCAAGTACGTAAATGAATTTAGCACGTGATAATAAGAATATATTATTTAGCGTCTAGATAAGATTATTTCTATTTTACTCTTTTTTTGCAGTTGTCGACGTTTTGAAGTCCGTGATAACGAAATAGTGGTTTGTGCAAGCATGTCTCAGTGTGTGTCTAGTGCCTGGCTCTGTGTGTCTATTTGAAGAACAGAAATCAGAAAGGACCTAAGTGCCTTTTTTTCAAACTTGAGTTGTGGGCATAGGAAGGTTGAATGTACTATGCTTATATCCTGTGAAAGCTCCTAAGTGCCAACGTTAAAATTCAAGTGCCAAGCTCTAGTCGACACGATTTTTATAACTGATTTAACAGTCCAAAAGTTTAGTATTTTGTATTGTTTTAAACATAAAAACTGTATTGTAACCAGTGATGTAAAATTACCGTAATTTTTATTTTCGGTAAATTACCACTCCTTTTTTACCAAGATTTATTCTTGCGTAATTACCATGGCAATTTACTCAAAAAATGGTAAATTACACAAGAATAAATCTTGATCTTTTGTCCGTCGTATTTTCGGGCTGATACGTCCGGACCAGTGATGTAAAATTACCTTGATTTATATTTTTCGGTTAATTACCGCGGTAAATTACCGTTCTTTTTTTACCAAGATTTATTCTTGCGTAATTTACCATTTCTTGTGTAAATCACCATGGTAATTTAGAGAGCGGTAATTTACCAAAAATATAAATTACGGTAATTTTACATCACTGAATTTGTAACATAGGGTATCACATCAAATTTTCAAAATAATATTTTTATCTGTTGTCACTAAGATTAACGTAATAGTAAAAAGTATTCTAACAAGCTCGTGCATGTTCGCTGCTCTATCGTGAAGGGCAGCGGTAACTACAAAGGATACGGTGTCACGCATTCCAGAGAGAAGTACAAAATTCTGATACACTGAATTGTCACTTAGGTTGAAGCAGAGTTCCATAAGTTGTGTTACGTGTGATTTTCAAGAATGGAACACCGTGCAAGAGGGTGCAAAAATTCTCCGGACAGTTTTTGTTATGTTTGTGGATTATATGTTACAAAGGAAGCCTTTAAGTGAATTAATTCAAAGAGGTTATGAACAATATTTTGGCTTCAAAATTAAAAATTAAGACAAAACATGGGTACCACTTATATGGTGTGTTTAGTGTTATGCCAAATTAACTCAGTGGAACAACAACAAGAATTCTTCTGAAGTCCTGTCAGAAAGGCAAATGATTTGGCTTGAACAAGCAGATTACGTCACGGACTGTTACTTCTGTCTTGTAAAAATTGAACGGTTTTAAAAAAGAAATAAACACAAAGTAATATATCCAGACATTATATCTGCAAGCAAACCGTCGAAAAGAACTGATTGTGAGTAAGCTCCAATACGTTCAAATTCTTCTGCAAATTCCACGGACCAGGAAGATATAAACGATGTTTTTAATGTCATTTTCAAGTGATCTGACGTATGTTCCTTCTGACGAACCACATCTCATTACTCAATCAGATCTGAATGATTTCATACGGGATTTGGGTTTAACCAAAGAAAAATCACAAATTTTGGGATCTCGATTGAAAGAATGGAATCTTTTACATTCCACTACAAGAATTTCTGTATTGAAGAATCGTCACGAAAAATTCAGTTCATTTTACAAAGTTGAAAGAAGTGTCTGTTACTGTACTGATGTAAATCAACTTTTGTATGAAATGAGTATTGAATATAACCCTGCAGAATGACGACTCGTCGAAAACAAGTCTCAAAGCCGTTTTACTTTATAATGGTAACTCGAAACCATCAATTCCACTGGTTCATTCAAACAAACACAAGATAAACGTATGACAGTATGTCAACTATATTAAATCTCATTCAATATTCAAATCATCTTTGGCAAATTTGTGGTGACCTTAGGTTATTTCCTTATTACATGGACTGTAAGGCAGGTTTACCAAATATTTTGTGTCTGTGGGGTAGGCGAACAGTTCAACATCATTACCAAATAAAAGAATGGCAGCCACGGACTAGCATTGTTCCTGGAGAATTTACAGTCATTTTCTTTTGCTTTTCCGCTTTTGTCGATTGCGTTTCACTATTTGTCAAATGACTTTCCATGTTTTTGAACGTCAGCTAAGTTTGTCAAATGAAATTCCCTTTTTATCAGATTACTTTCCCTTTATATCAATTGCTTTTCTTGTTTATATGTAGGTATGTATACCTCTATCGTTTTATAAAAAATATAGCAATTTACACACTAAAGTGAGAAAATTTAAATTTATTTTGTGTTTAGATACAAATCCAGTGTAACATCTATGTACAATTGCGGCCCCTACAAACTCAGACGCCGACTTTTGACATATTCTGCCAAATTCAAAAAAATTGTTATGTGTGAGTTTGACTTTTATCCAGTATGACAATGTCAGTGTCAGTTTATTGTAAGTTACAAGCGTGCACGATTTTTAAAGTGACATTTAATAAACTTCAATTCTGGGACCATGTTACAAAGCCAAAATTTCTTATTTGTCACACTGTCTGAGTTTGTAGGGGCCGCAATTATACCTAATATAAACATAACTAATTCAAAATGTCATTTCTTTGTAAACAGTTGCTTAAATATGTTTCCATGTGTTGAATATAATTCAAACAATTTTGTGGACTTATACCCTAAGATGCATTGTGTACTGCCTCATATAATTCACTTTCACTCGTTGGCTGTGTTCTTTTTATTATCTGCTTCCACTAGTTGAATAACTCTTCTATTGGATTTGGAAAAGGGCTATAAGCAGGAAGAAACACTGGAAAATGACCATGACTTCTAATGAGGGCCAAAACTTTCTCACCTCTATGGAATCTTACATTGTCCATAACAATATGAGCCTCTTCTACACCGTCATTATGTAAATGTTGAATTAACATAGAAGAAGTTCAGAAAAGTGTAGTACATTAAAGGGCATATCTTGAATTTGAAACAAATATAAAGAATTTCGTTCATTGCAGCTGCAATAGAATAATTGCGCTTTCTTACCTGTGCTTTTATTTTTGATGCTCTGGTATATTTCACAGATGTTCCGTATGAAACGCGAGAATTTATTTGTACTCCGTATTTGTCAATAAAGAACATTTTTTCTCTTTCCAACATCATTCTGTTATACTACACTGCGTAATAAAAACGAGCTTGAATAATGTCCTGTGTATTTCTTCTTTCAGGAAGAAATGACACGTTTTTAACAGAATAATGAAAGTTCTTAAGTGCTCTATTAATCGTAGATAGTAATATTTGTTGAAGAAGTGGCCACTGGTTTAAACACTTTTCTTGCAACTGGCGGCGGGTTAAAGTACAATCCAGGTCAGCCCAGTCACAAATCTGTTCTTTTTGAGCATTTGATAACTTTTGTTGCCGATGTCCTGCACTGTTGTCCAACATTCTTCATCGTAGCGCTGTTATTCAAAGAATTAATGATTAATTCGCGTACTTCATTGCTTATCTTATTATTATTCTTTCTCTGACGATTATTGTTGTTATATCCCATTGTAATAATGCAAATATTTGTGCATGTGAAATTAAATTGACAAATAAGGAAAACCATTTGACAGAAACGGAATTTATTTGATAAAGGAAGCCTACTATATAAAATAACTGGAAAGTCATTTGCCAAAATAGTGAAACGCAATTGACAAAAGCGAAAAAGCAAAAGAAAATGACTGTAATATAAAATTTGGACCGTTAGTGGGTTCTAATTTGGTGATTCGATCCCCCCCTACACATTAAATTAAGGATTGATTACGCAGTTTATCAAAGCACTAGAAAAAGAAGGCAACTGTTTTAAATACTAAAGGGACAAGTTTCCAAAGCTGTCTGATACGAAAGTTCGCGAAGGAATATTTGTTGGTTCACAAGTCAGGAAACTGTTCAAAGATGAAAATTTTGACCGTTCCTTGATGATTTAGAGCTGGAAGCATGTATTCCTTAAAAAAATTTTTGCAAATATTTTCTAGGAAATCAAAAGAGTGAAAACTACCAGGATATCGTGGCTAATTTGCTAACGAACTATAACAATTTAGGGTGCCGAATGTCGTTCAAAGTTCATTTTTTGCATTCACATTTGGACGTCTTTCCTGCTAATTTGGGAAAGACGAGTGATGAACAGGGTGCAAGCTTCCATCAAGAGATTGCAGAAATGGAGAAACGACATCAATGTAGGTGAGATCCCGTCGTGATGCGAGATTTTTGGTGGTTTCTCATTAGAAAAGGCAACAGGCAGCATAAAAGGAAGAAGTAACTCTATTTATGCAAAACTTTCATATATCAGCAATTTTCCTTTATGTGCTTGTTATGTATGTAAATGTTTTTTATTCTTGATACTAAATAGTCTAGTATTTTTTATGTCAAAATGTTTGTACTTACCTATTTCTTTTTATAACTTCTGTATAACAAATCTTCTAAATACAATATTATTGTTTATCTACTACCGGAGTATTATTATAACCCTAAAACTAGACGTGGTGGAAATATTTCGTTTTTGGTTATGCCTTCAATTAGAGACTATTTTTACAACAGATATTAAAAAAAAATTAAAATTGTCAGCTAATGTAATAGATATATGCCCAATAAAGGGCCTTTATAACTGGAGTCGTGACAAAAATGAGATTACTTCCGATGGGTTGACGAAAATTGTACCTACATTATGGCGTCTTGTGTCAAAAATTGTACGTTATCATATGAATCCATATTCAATAATACTGAATTATAGGTTATTATTGAAGACCGGACTAAAAGGCACCAAGAAAACAGAAAAAGGCACCTAAAAAGGCATGAAATTCCAAAAAAGGTATAAAAATTAGACGAACAACAATAAATATACATTTGACAAATCTATATTTCATGAAAATAAAATGTTATTAGTTAGTTTGTGTTGTTTATCTACTTTTTATACCTTTTTTGGAGTTCTATGTCTTTTTTGTCAAAATTTTGTGCCTTTTAAAGTGGATTTTTCTGTTTCTTTTGTGCCTTTTAATCCGGATTTTAGTTATACCATTCGACAGATGCCCACAGGTTACCAACATAAATGGCCTATTTGGTTTCTATTGATTTCCTATCTTTTGTTACGACTCTCATTATAAACACACTCTAATGTCCAAGCATTTTTACTTGAAAGGTCGTAAGTCCAACACCGATTATCAGTTGCAAACTCTGCACGTGTTTGCTTCGATGTGTATTTTATTTTTTATTTTGTAATCAAACTTGTGTTGTACATCGGACAGTTACAGCAAAATGAAAGAAAAACCCAAAAAAAAATAAATCAAAGGCACATATCATAGTTAACAAATAGTGACAAAGGCTGTAGCTTTCATTGTCCTTTCTTTCGATACACACTGTATATAATTGCTGCAAAATTCGATCTGTTTACTTATATACAGAGTGTTTCATCGGTTGGGGTATCGCGAATTAAAGTGCCTAAATATAAAAATGTCGACTTCAAATTTTAACCACTTATAGAACTTTTAAACCGCTACCAGTAGGTTAGGTTGTTTTTGATAATATTATTTTATTTAATGCGTAAATAAAAAAAACCTTCGTTCAAAAAATCAAAAGTACTCAGATTTTATTGAAATTCAGGTGTTAAAAAGATATGTCTATAAAATCAACTATGCAATTGAAAAAAAAATTAAAACTTAATCAATTATTGAATATTTTACAATAATTTCAAAATTAAAGGCAAGACGTTGAAGAATTTATGGGTTTTTTATTACAGTGTTGTGTGTTGAGTTTATAATAAATTTTTATTTATTATCCGTCATAAATTTAAAAGGACTACCTGTTTGCGGACAGCACAATTAGAAAGTTAAGTACCATAAATCTGTCGTAAGAAAAACGACATTATTTAATATTGACTTTATTTGACAAACGGTTTCGTTTATAAAAATTCTGATTGTGAAGTTAATATGGGTGATATTTCCACGTATCACCATTCAAATTTGAACATTTTTTGAGCACTTTTAATTTTTGATAATACGTTTTTTTTTAATTTACGCATTAATTAAAATAATATTATCAAAAACAACCTAACCTGCTGGTAGCGGTTTAAAAGCTCTATAAGTGGTTAAAATTTGAAGTCGATATTTTTATATTTAGGCACTTTAATTCGCGATACCCCAACCGATGAAACACCCTGTACATGCTTGTGTAGTTGCATTTAAATTATCGTAAAATCTGAATTTTTCCAAATTTCAACTAAATCTTTTTGATTTAATTTCTTTTTTATCCCTTTTTATTCTCTCAAATTCGCAACTTTTCCGCAGAATTACAACTTGGAAAAAGAATTTTGAATATATTCGGCCTACACTACTACACGTGTGCACATGTATTAGCAAGCTCCATATTGTACTATGGTCTAAAATGATTATCGAATACAAAAACATATTTCAAGCAAGACAAAAGCGTTTTTACGTGTCATACCTTATTTCTTAGTGTGTCAGTTTGATTGCTTAAACTTATAGGTATTTGAATTGGCCTGACAGTTGCACAACAGCATTTGCAGCACATGATTTGATGCGAAGATTATCCCAGCAGAGACGACGCACTAAACTCAGAATATCAGCTCGAAACACCACACAGACCCCGATCACCAAACACTCTTCATATCAGGAGATATTCGTTGAAATACTTTTCACCAAAACTCCGAAACAATTTAACAGTTTCATGAATAGTATCTTAATATTCATTAGAGCACATTTACAGGAATCTGCAGCGCGCACGGTTAATTAAAAATTCTTTGGCGGGAATTCAAGAACACCAACTTTATATAACAATATTTGACGGGCGCGTGCACAAAAATAAGTCACTCGAAAATAGTCTCAAACAGTTTTATCAATCAGATGTAAGCTAAAATACGTACATCTACAAAAAAAAAAAATTATCGGAAACCGAGAGAAATAATTAAATCGAAACCTCAAACCCGATAGTGTGTCGATGAGATGAAGTTTTAGGGTGCAAGATTGTATGCTCTAGTGTTGAATCTTCGCTACTGATCGTAAAACTTCATGGTGGATAACTGTGTCCAAGAATAACTCGTCCCACTCTAAGATAAAGGCGAAGCATTGCAAATATATATATATTTGAGTGGTAACATGCGAAAAATAGGATGACAAAAAACGTGACACAATCAATTTTGAACGTAATGGATGTCTGCGCTAGTGTTGCACAAAAATCTTCCACCAACGTGTAGAGATATTTGTTGTGGAATAGTACGCATTTAACGATTTAGAAGACGGATGTTCACGGCGCAATTATAAGGAATGCTTTATAGGCATCGTAAGGAGAATTTTAAACGGTTTCAAAGAAAAGACGAGTTAATTTTATTTTATAACATGTGAATATAATATGTTGCCATTGTAAAAGTAAAAATTATGCAGCGAAGTAGTAATATTCAAATTAAACACCAGATAAAAACGTGAACAAAAAGCCACACTGCTAAAATTTCATCATTTTGCCCAAAAGAGCACCTATACGACGTGCCCAAAATTCGCGGAACACCTGGATGGTACGTTAATATATGCCGACCAAGGATCATGAGAAACAACCATATACCATGTGCTTGCAGGCGACCTGCGTATAGGGCTTACTGTAAGATAAAACGACGACACCGATAGTTTGTATGAGTTAGTACGAGAAAGCAATATACAAACTGCAGTACAGCTGCTATCTATCCTTGTTGCCCTGCTTAAACGGAGAGTCAGTCTAGCCCGTTCTAGCCTCAGCGTAAATGTACTCGAATCCCCACTTTTCCAGCACTACACTCGACCAAAAAGTGGTTTGTATATTACTTTCTCGTACTAACTCATACAAACTCTCGATGTCGTCGTTTTATCTCACAGTAAGCCCTATACGCAGGTCGCCGGCAAGCACACTGTATATATAATACTACTATATCGCGTGTAGACAAGGAAAACTTCGCTCCAACATTGTGAAATAGAACACATGGTGCTATGCCGTTTTAGAGGCACGTTGTCCAAACTGCGCATGCGTTATATATAATTTTTCAAATTTAGGTCTGTTTGTTTATCACATAGATTCATTACTATAAATATTTAATTATAGTTTGTACATTGTCAACCAAGAATAAATTGCTTAAAAACCGACAAACCGCCTTGTCAAATGTGGAAAAATAATTTAATTTCCCGTAATAAATGAAGAAATATCGTCGTGGCATCATGTGCAAATCACAGACAAACACACGATCATACTGAAGAAATATGTTTGTCAAAAGTTGTACGAATTGTGGTTATGTTATAGTAAATATTGTAAATTAATTAAGTAATATCCGGAGTCAGTTCAATTGCATTGCAACTGTGTTTCTTTGAATATATTATGATGGGATATCGTGAACAGAAAGAAAAACACCTCTATAGGTCATGTACAATAATTTGTGATATAATAACAACACCAAAATTATTCAACTCAACATACAAGAATAATACAGTGCTTTTCATTTGATTTTCCTCTTTTGTCAATTGTATTTCACTATTTTTCAAATGAATTTCCCCCATTCTGTTAGTAGTTGCTATGCATGTCAAATAATTTCCTCATATGTCAAATATATATCACTTTTTGTCAATTCAGTATCACACATTCAGTTGTAAACAACATGAATGGTGAAAGACGAAGAAAAGCTGTAATAAGTGATGAGGTGCGTTCTCTTATTATTAGAGGTATGAATAGCGGGCATTCGTCAACCTTTATAGGGCAACAGTTTAGTGTACGACCCAATACGGTACGAAAAATGTATGCCAATTATCGAAAACAAATCAAATTAAAAAGAAAAGTGGCGGTCATCGGCCAAAAAAATTAACTATAGAGCAAAAGAAAGCTCTTTGCAATTGGATTGATGAAGATTGTTCCCTAACACTTCAAAAGTTAAGAACTAAATTATTAGAAGAAAATCCTCAATTGCAAGTTTGCATATCCACCATAAGTAGGGCTTTCAGGGAATTTCACTATTCCATGAAACGAATTTCATTTGTACCAGAAAGACGCAACACACCGGAAACTATTCAAGCAAGATTTGATTATGCTGTTCAGTACAACAGAATAATGGTTGAACGAGAAAAAATATTTTTTATCGATGAATGTGGAGTTCAAGTATATTCGCGAATGGCATATGGTAGATCAGAGAAAAATACCAGAGCAACGAAAGTCAAAGCCCAGATAAGAGGAAGAAATTATTCTATTGCTGCAGCAATGAATAGTTCTTCACTGTACTTATTTCAAATACAGGACAGACCCTATAATGCAGAACATTTTGGAGAAATTTTAACTAATTTAATAAATCATTTACAAGAAGATGATATCCAAGGCGCTCATTTCGTCATGGATAATGTTAGATTTCATCGAACCGAAGAAATCTTGCAACTAATAAGAGCCCACGGACATTTTCCAATATTTCTTCCCCCATACAGTCCATTCTTAAATCCCATCGAAGAATTATTTAATCAGTGGAAATGTTTAGTTAAAAGAAGAGAACCGAACAACGAAGATGAACTATACAACGCGGTACATAACGCATCAGAAGCAATAAATGAACAAAATTGCAATAATTATATTCGGCACATGGAATCCTATTTGGGGGATTGTTTAAACAGAACTGAGATATTAAATTAATATAGTTGTAGTTACCCAAAGTTTATTTCAATGTTTTAGTAATATTAACCAGACAGCTTTCGTTGCATGCTGTTTTTTCTTATACTTATATGTAACATAATGTATTGGTATTCTGTACTGTTCAATAAATGTGAAAAGCATTTGATATAAAGTGAATCTGTTTTGATAAAAGGGGAATCTTATTTGACATATAATGTCAATGTGACAAGATATGGGAAACTCATTTGAAAAATAGTGAAACACAATTGACAAAAGGGGAAAAGCAAATGAAAAGCACTGTAATGAATTAGATATTGTGGTATTCTTGTATTCTAGAATTACTCTCATCTATATCGGAGCAATGTACAGAAATAACACAGTAAATTTTACATGAATTAGGTAATTACAGTTCGTCTAATGGATCATTAGACGCACGTCATTAATTTTTATGCGTACGAATCAAATAGGTACTTCCAGTTCAAGTTAAGCACTATATACATAATGCATTAATATAAACTTCACATTTTTTAATTTTTCAATTGATTAATGCAGTAGTCTAGATATGATTTGTATTGCAGACATACGTATTTTCCGCACTTGAATATTCGACACCGATATTAAATAAGGATAGATAGACTGACCGACAATCTTTGCTTATGTTATCAAATAATTACGTGCGTCTAAAGATCCATTAGACGAACTGTATATTACTATGTTACATATTAAAATATTTGAGTTGCTCATAATAAAGAGCTTCTATTAAACCTCTTAGAAGAAACACATGCCATGACCAAATTTTTTTGATGTATGTCTAATAGAACATACATATGTTCATAGAAAGTTGAAGAATTTTGACATGTCCACCAAAGAATCCATAGATCCCATATGATATGAGATAATAATATACCAAGATTGGGCCGGTTATTGGAATTTATGCTATGATGTATCAATGATTGATGAATATATTGAAGGATGAATACATTACTTATAAGACAGTGAAGTTTTTTTTTTAATTTGTACTTTGCTAAATATATATCATAATTTCTGTCACTAAATTGTATTGTAATCAAGCACATATAGAATGTATTTTATATTTAAATTTACAGTAAAATATGTCTTAGTTTAAAACAACTTGTAGATGGTACAGCATAAAGATAATATTCATATTGGATTTTGCAAAGACAATGTGAGATAGGTTTCTTCTGAACTTTTCCCAACATTGTGGAAGTAAATCTTGCAGTGTTACGAATGGCAAGGTAGCCACGATATCAAACATATTCCTGTTTTTATGATTTTGTCACATTCTATATATCTTTTTTATCATTTTATAAGTTTGTATGTATCTATTAATTCATACAATATTTATAATAAAATAGAATTTTTGTTTTAATTTCAAGATAGTATATACAAAATAGATTTCTGAACATAAATAAAATAAAATTTAATTTTTTACTTTGTAAGTAGAAACTGAACTTTGATCATTGATTTAATTATTGAATCAAATACAACATCCACATACCTTTTGAACAAGGAATAATATAAATTATTTGCAAAGTCTCGTATCTAGGTACTCACCTTAGATTATGAGACATACATTAAAAAAAATTCAGTGTAATTGTGTTTCTTTATATTCTTTGCTACCATATGGGCGTAAATAACGTTTCGTAACGTTTTTATTTTCATGAATGCCTTAACCATTCTAAATTTTAAAAAAAAAGTTAATAATAAAAATTATATTCAATCACATTCATGTTTCAGTGTATGTATATCTTGACACATAATTAAATACAAGAACACAACAGGAATTTAATTGGTTTTTAACATTGTTGATTATGCAACATTATAATAAATAATATGTTTTATTCTTACATATAGCCAAAATATTAGATACAGTAATTTTATTTGCATTCTTAAGCTTAAAAATAGATAGCAAAACTATATGTTGAAATATAATACAATTTGACATATATAAAACATACCCAAATATATTCGATTGTGTATATAAAACATTAATTTATGTGTTTTCTGCATGTCAAAATGAAACAAGCAGTGTTTATATTCAATAATTTCACATACACCAATAAGCACATACAAATCAATGTATACAAGATTATCTGTTCAAAATCTTTTCAATAAGACGAAATTAAATGATTGCAATTAATAATAAAACGTTACATTTAATAATATAATTTCACATATTCCAGCAAGCACGTACAAATAAACGCAGAAGTTATAACTTCACAAGTTTTTCTGTTAATAATTCACTAGAATCAGCCTTAATATCGTTTATTTATTCTATATCGTATTTTCTGGATAATTCTACAAATTCACCGATGAACTAAACATGCACAAAACTGAATTCAATAAAAAACAACTTTGTGTATGCTTTCAGTAATATCATAGTTATAGATGTCAATTTAAATCAGAGGTTATAATTACGTTTTCAGTTTATCTGTCATTTCGTAAATTACAAAATGGCCATTATGAGTTGACGCATGCGCAGAACAGACAATATGACCAATTCTATCTCTCTTAGTTGGGACGAAAAATTACACATTATCAAGATACAACACACAAATATAGTAGTATTATAGATATGGAAAGAACACTTTAAATGTCGTTTGTCTAAATTACTACAAAACATTTTAAAGATTGGTTTTGATGTGATCAGTGGGATAACAATTTTGAACAACTATAACCAGGTTTATAATTAATCACTCTTCTAATTGTATCATATCCATAAAATCATTTTAAGCTAATTTTACCTGAAAAAACATATGGCAACGTTGTCCTGAATTTACACTTAAACCACTTTAACGTAAAAAAAATATCGAAATCAAAATTGGTTATTAATATCATTTTGATGTTGTCAAATTGTCCTGCTTATTTCAACCCTATTACTATACACGTTGTATATTAGGGGTGGCCACTGACCTTAACTTTGTGAGCCGCAAATTTATGGAGCATTTAAGAAACATATATTTTTTATTCTGCACATATAATAATTGTTCAGTTACACAACAAGAATAAGATTATACTTTTGAGAAGCGCTATTTCGAGTATTCATTTTTGTTGATAATTGGTAAGCCCAATTTGCATCTGGCTGGTAAGCGCAGTTCGCACAAATTCACTTAAATTTGCGTCCCTTAGTTCAGATCAATATTTAGATTAAATAAACTTAAGTGTTGAGTAGAGTGATTCACACGGATAAGTAGTCCCAAATATAGATAAGTCTCTTAGCACATTCTTTTGTTAGCGGTTATTTGTTTTCTGGAACCCTCTTCCAAAATTCTATCGTCAAAACGCCACTTTCTTTCAGTCCTTTTAGTCCTTCGTCCTCTTGCAGTTCTAGTACCTCCAGCACTACAGCTGCTGTATCCCTTTTCTTAGTTATATGAGTTATAGTTAGATCTAAAAAGTTAACAGTTTTATTTTTTTCTATTTCAATCGTAAATATGATGTTTGGGTGAATAGTGTTAATATAATTATGTAAAGTTTTTAATTGCCTATCTGTACCGTTAAAACAAACTAATATGTCAAGCACATATCTTAACCAGTAAATGGCACGTTTGAACAGAAGCTGTTTACTCGTTATATTTTCTAAATTATTCATAAATATGACTTAACGGGTTTCCCATTGCTAACCCTCTGTCTGTTTATAAAATTCATATTGAAACTGACAATAGTCCTGATATAAACACATTTCTAGTAAATTTAAAAGTTCCGTTGTAATAATGGGATTATCTTATTTTGGTTTAATTTTAATAATATTATATTTATTACGTCCTGGGGTGGGATACTTGTAAACGGTGGCAGCTGGTGCTAAAGGGCACAAGGGCACGTGCCCACCCATCCACCAAGATAAACACAGAAAAAAAATCGCATGTAATTCAGTGCATTATTTTATTTTATTATTTTTAAGTATTTTTATAACGATGGTATCAAAGTTTCCTTCCGCACCACACACACTAGCGCATGCCAACGCTCAAAACTATGTTCCGGGGCACGATTATAGATGTACCTCTTTCGAGTATGAATCGGCTCGTCCCGATTATCTTCGCCATATGCGCTTATAACTTCGGCTTGGGGCACAAATTTGCGAGACTCCAGTTAACGTTTTGCATTCATTGCCAGTGCATGTTTTCGTTGAGAGTGTGATTTCAAAGCTTTGAAGTGACGTTTATTATTAATGATGGAAGTTAATTGTGTGCAAGATTTTTTAAAAACTCATTCGAAGAAAAATTTTTAATTAAAAAGAAAGGAAGGCCTATTCCAGAACTTCAAATAAACTACATTTCTACAAGTAAATTTAGAAAGAGTATTCAATAAAAATATATATGAAAAATATGAGTGGATGTGCGGATGTTCACTAACAAATAAACTTTTTTGTTTTATCTGCTTAATTTTTAAGAAAGAGATTAATGCGTGGAATAAACAAGGATTGAATGATTTAAAGCATATCGCATATCACATGAATGCATGGATTTTAGTGTTCTAGGCAAAGTGAACATACGTGAACAGTTAGACAGTGATTATTTGCGACATAAAATTAAGTGCAACGAAGATGTGGAAAAAATCGTCATATTTTGCGCCGGTTAATTATGTGTATAAAATTTTGCGGAGGTTTTGAATTGGCGTTACGAGGCCATGATAAAACATTGACGTTGGAAAATCCAAGTATTTATGTAGGCTTAATCAACTTTGCAGCTGAATTAGACTCTATACTTGCAATACATATGAAAGGTCCACAAGTGTTTAGAGGCGCCTCAACAAGTATTCAGAACGAATTGCTAGATGCAATGATGCAAATTTACAAGCAGGAAATAATAAAAGAAATTAAATCTGTAAATTTCATTGCTTTGGAGGCAGATGAAACTCCAGACACCTCTAATAATCAGCAAATGGTTGTTAATCGATACGTGTTTAATGGATAAATTTTTGAAGGCTTATGGTCTTTTTTTAAATACTCCTTCTGGGTCTGATAACAATAAACTAATTGCTCGAAGTTACGATGGGGCGTCCGTGATGAGTGGTAAGATAAATGGTGTACAAGCTATTATCAAAGGAACATTTCCACATGCACATTATATTCACTGTTACGCGCATCAATTTAATTTAATTATTGAACGAGCGTTACAGTGCAATAAAAACGTAAAAATTTTATTTCTACTTTATAGCAGTTTTACACTCTTCTCCCAAAGTTGTTTATTTATTTTTCTTTTGGATTAGATTTTGCTATTTTAGAACGTGTTTTATTTGTAATCTATTAATAAAGCATTTAATCACCAAACATGATTTTTATTGCGATCTTTAAAAAAAAATATTTTGAAAAATTCAAGTGTTCGATTAATTTTGGACCTCAATTTGCAAGTATTCAAGATGGGCATTTCTTCATAAAGGATACTGTTCTAGTAATCATATGCATTAATTCTCATCTGCAAAATTTCAAAAACCACTTAGATTATTTTAAAATAATAATTCAGTTTCAATTAGAGAATGCATCACTGCAGCCTCGTGCAAAATGTATTTTTCCAAGATATGCTTTTTTCCTAATTGAATGCAATAGTATGTACACACATACATACGACTGAGAATAATCTGTATGAAAGAATTTGTTTGTGATTTAGTTACCAGAAATAACTTTTAGTAAAGAAGAAGAGGTAGAGTAAAAATATTTTTTCTAGAAAAAATCAGAATTTATATTATTATACTAATTTTTGTGAATAAGTAAACGTTCGGAACGAAAATGTGACCTATGGTACGTAGGTTGCGACATGTTTCACGTGATTATGTTTTGGAAGAATGCCCGCCTCTACTTTAAAAGTGTTTGAAATAGTATTAACATTACTATGCCTAATATACTTGTTTTAATTACGAGACCAAGATGTATTACTAAATAATTGGCCTCGGTCACTTATAATAAATAAAAGCAAATGTCGTTGATAGAGTATTTTAGTATCTTTAGATCAGTTCATTTCAGGATACAATTTACTGCTGTTAGTTAATGATAAGTAATAAATAATTTCTATCTTCGTCAATGAAACAGAAAGAAAACAGAATAATTTGAAATCATAGGATAAATAACTAAAGTAAAAAAAATCACCAACCTAGCTCATAGAGATACATTAATATTGTGAAAGAATCAATTACCCTTAATTATTTTTTTAACAAATACTTTGGGTTTGTCTTTAATTCATTTATTTGTTCTATCAAGGTGTAAAATACAAAAAATTAATGTCAAATCAGTTAAATGTAAATTTAATATATACAGGATGTTTATTAAACATAGGGCAAAAATCCGAAGGGTTATTCCCCGGACTATTTTACGAATATTTTGTCCTTTGATGCTTTTTGAAAAGCCGATTTGTTTCAAAGATAAAGAGCGAAAAAATTTTTCAATGCAAACAACATTTTATTTGATTTCTTTTGAGTTTTTCACACTGAGGTTTTTACAATTTTCTCGGACCTTTCAATATAACAGGTGTATACACTTCGAGCGGCATCAATACCATGTCGGGTATATTTTGACAAATTATACTCTGCATCTGACATTTCGATGAAAATTTTTGAAATGTTTGACAAATAAAATGTGTATCATCACCATAGATATGATAAGAGACCACTTAAATTCAGGATGTAAAAGTGATTATTGTTATTATCATATATATTATATATCATAGTACACTTCGCCGCAAAATTAAGGGATAATGAAATATTTAAAAAAAAAACTTTTTTTTTGGCAAAATTAATGAAGGAATTTTATTTGCCAATTATTCTTTTGTTTTTTTTTGTACAAATCTGCTTTTTAAAGTGTTCATTTATTCTAAAAAACAAGAATTTATGAAGTTATTATGTTGGTGTCAATTTTGATTATTTTATCTATTAAAAAAACTTTAAACGTCATTAAATATACAGGTCAATCACGTCATGAACGGTAACAGGCAACATCGTAATTTATCGGAAGTTGAAGTTGTAAAATTGGTAACCCTAATCGAAGAAGGGTACCCTCAACAAGAAGTTGGCCGAAGTCTGGGTGTTACACAAACTGACATTAGTAGAGCTTGGCGACGATACCAAGAAATTGATAGCTACCGCAGACGACCATGCCAAGGTAGAAAACGCAAGACAACGATCGCAGAAGACCGATTATTGAGGATTAATGCTAAACGAAGACGATTTTGTACTGCTAAAGCATTAAGAAATGACCGCCAGAATGCAATTGGTGTCGCAGTAAGCGCAGATACCATTCGGAGAAGGTTGGCTGATGCTGGTCTAAAACCGTACCGACCTGCTACTGGGCCAGTGTTAACGGCTGCCCACCGAAGAGCTCGATTAGTATTTGCACTCCCATTGTTTACGTATGAGTCCAGGCTCTGCCTTTCAACTAATGACCGTCGCACATACGGGTATTTGAGCATTCTACGCAGCCAAAATTTTTTATGCTTAGATTGCTTCTAAACGGTATAAAGAATACAACAATAGTGTTTGTAAGTATATATATACATTTATTTTATGAAAAATATGGTTTAGGAAGGAAAAAATTACAAATTAAACTTCAGAAATAAATTCCCCTTAGTCGTTTTCAAATGGAAAAACCATTGGGTTTGACTGTGCTGGCAGAAGCATATTGATGGTTTCAGAAAGAAACGAAGTAAATTTTCTTTTTTTTTAAGTGTTTATACTACTGAGCAAGGGATCTGAGCTCAAGAGGACTCGGTTGGATGTATCTTTATTACAGGATTCTCTAGAAAATTTCCTTGAAAAGTCTTGGCGATATGTCATAAAATGCTTGTTACGAGCTTCTGCTGCCTCCTCAGATAATTGACCAATAGGTAGCAATGCATTTTTTATTATGACTGCTCCGTGAATTAGTATCTTGTGCATTGTTGGTGTCATTGGATGCCAAGGGTACAATTCGACATATAAACGAACAGTTTCCAGTGCATATTTGTCGCATTTTTCTACATCTATCAAGAATTCGCATGAAATGGTTTCAAGTATGACTTTCAACCTATAAATTAAGTCGTAACTGATGCCTCTAATCTCTTAAGCTAATTTCGGATTCTCAAAAAAATCTTCTACTCGTGTTGCCATCATTCGTATTACTGAAATTTGTTTTTGACATATCCACTAACATACCAGTTTCTTTGCAAAATTTGTCCTGTATTTCTGTTTTCCTCTCTTTCTCCATTTGTTTTTCTTTTTCTGTATTTCTTTACGGGCAATTTGTATGCCAAATGGAGAATACTGTCGAATAATCTTACCCTGGCATGTAAAATCGACAGCCCAAATTCAATAGCTTCAAAAGATATTTGTTTTTTATTATCCAGTTGGTTGAAGTCTTTGGAAGTCGCACCACAGATGTAGCAACGATTTGTAGATGTTGTGTCTGCGTTGCAGACTTTTCCGTCAACCATTGTCATTATGAACAGATGTTTGACGAAAAATTTTTTCCATCAATATCAACCTCAGTTGCTATTTAAGAGTTTATGGAATTTTGAACGTACTTCATCTTTTCATTTGTGATATCACTATTCTCTTTCACAAAACGGAATCTAATTGGGCGGCAGAACGGTGGAGAAGAAGGTGTGGGATTTCCCCCCAATACTCTCTCACAGTCTTTGCCACAAACTAATCGCACAGGTACAAAGCAGCTCTGAAAAATATTGGCATCTAGATCACCTTCCTCATCAAATTTTTGCTTGAACTGTGATTGCTGCGCCCCATCGCATCCCCATTTACATATAATTTTTAATGTATCCCTTTCTTGCTCTAGTATTGTTGATAACACCTCTCAAGGAAATCAGATAAGCGTTTAACGGTAATATCGATTAAAGAATGCAATAGGCTTTCGGCGTTGGTACTCGTCACTGTGCATGCTTCTCGGGACGGATAACACTTTTTTGCTTGCTGTATTAAACTATAGCACGGGAAGAACTTTTTATTAGTATTTCGAATTATTTCATATTATCCTCGTGTTAAGTCAGCATCTATAAACATTTTCAATGTTTGGAACGGTGTCAGACGCAAAGCGTGTTCACTTTTGGAAGTGGCTTATGCTCTTTTGTATTTTGTTGCTCGTGTTGGGGTGCAAGTAATATCTTTTAGTACATCGGAAGCATTTTTTTTTCCAGATTTACTTAACTCAACTTGTGCTGCGTGAACAATAATACCGTCTTCTAAAGTGAAACGTTTTCCTTCTTTTACTCGTTTCACTGGATCCTCCAAACGATTTTCGAGGTCGACCTGGCCGATATTGCGTAGCCACCGGAATTTCAAATGTTCCTTCTAACCACAGGTGATTGTTTTTGAGAAAAAGATCTTCCTTTTTATGTGTTTTGATCCATCTTGATTTCACTACGGATTTGAAATGTGCGAAACTGCGTTTAAATTTGTTGTATTGGTCTTCAGTGAGTTCTTCACGCGACAAAAGTTGGTCTTCTAAGCAATTTAGTTTTTGTTCGAAATTTGACTTGCTGTAAGTTTTCATTAGGTCGAATAAGTATTTGCGAGTCACTATCCGTACTCCCGAAGTACACACTGCTCCTGAAATAAGCAAAATGTTGCTTTGTAATACATGCAACATCATTCACATATTCAGATATTTTGGTAGAAAAAAAATTAAATTACTGAGATTTTGCTTATCTGCGCTTTTCCGCGGCAAACTTTTTAATTATCTACTACACAATACTCTAAAGTTCAAATATTAATAAGAAAGAACACCGGATCTATCTCGATACTGTAAGTAATACGTTGATGAACATAAACTTCTGTGAAAAATCATGCTTATTATAGATGTTACTTTTACGTCATCAAAAGAGTACATTTATAAAATAAAATAGAAAAAGCAATATTGCAGTACAATAGAAAATTACCTGTAGAATCAGAATCCATCACTTTTCCGCACAAAATTAACGTAGAAAAATAATTATTCACTTTGAAAATTAAGGTTTTCAAAAAATCGCCGAGAACAGTCACGTATGCTAGGTTTGATGCCCAAGTTTCTAATGACGCTGTCAGCACGGCATCCACGGGAAAAGGGTGGGAAATACTGCGTATTATTCACTGGAATGTCCCTTGACTCGGGTAGTTGATTTAAGATGGGTTTTCCAATTTTGTGAAATTCACTTTTGGCCGCGTAGAATGCTGAAATACCCGTCTGTGCGTCGTGATAGAGTGTGGAGAAGACAAGGTGAACGATTTGCACAGTGTTCCATACGAGAAGAGGAAAAGTTTTGTAGCGGATCAGTTATGGTGTGGGGTGGTATAACTCTTGAAGACCGTACAAACATTAATGTAATAAACAGAGGAACAATGAATGCCATAAGATATCGGGATGAAGTGACAGTTTCAATTGTTGAACCATTTGGTGCTCTACAGGGGCCAGAATTTGTATTCATGCATGATAATGCTCTACCACACATTGCCAATATCGTATGACAAGAGCTGGTTGCCACCAATATCAATGTTTTAGAGTGGATAGCGCGAAGCCCAGATCTTAACCCCATTGAACATCCTGGGACAATTTCGGGAGACAGATTAAAGCTCTGGAACATCCTCCTAGGACATTACAAGAACTGTCAATAAGATTGCAAGAAATTTGGGCAGCAGTTCCTCAAGAAAAGATTGCTACACTAATTCGAAGTATGCCAGAAAGAATGAGGGCCTTGCATAAGAGCGAGGGGTGGTCACGCCCGTTACTACTAATTTTTATTGTTGAATTTTTAATGTTTATTAATTTTCTCGTCAATGTGATGGTTCCTTGTTTATTGTATATTGTTGAAATTAGGTTACGAATTATTGAAATAAATAATCACAAAGTTGATTAAACTTCCTTTTCTTTATATATCAAGCAATAAAGTTCCATGTTTAAAAGTACTTATTAAAATGTATTACATTTCATCTAATCCCTTAATTTTGCGGCGAAGTTTATTATATGCTTGTTTCGCAATGACGTCATTGACAACTCATGCGAGCATGCCGGTATTAAGTGTATCGTGCTTCGGATCATAAAAATTTCTTTACACACTTGATTAATAAATAATAATAAAATTATATATCGCTCGTTAAGATTATTGTTTATTTGACATATATCTA
The DNA here is from genome assembly GCA_963170755.1 of Amphimallon solstitiale. NCBI lineage: Eukaryota > Metazoa > Arthropoda > Insecta > Coleoptera > Scarabaeidae > Amphimallon > Amphimallon solstitiale. The sequence goes on along the minus strand of OY720683.1, from coordinate 79,639,207 downwards.
TAGTCATTAGTGTCAATTAGTGTCATTACCCATGTCATTCTGCTAACACATTTGTATTACAAAATAATTAAATTCAATAACAATTTATTTAGCAATAACTGAAATGAATGTATGAAATTTGAAAAATCATGAAAGAAACTTTCATATTGTTGGTGCATCTCATATTACTAAATAGTAAAGTTAAAAATACTGAGCATTTCGAACTTGTGCTTTTGCACACCAATAACATTAATTTAGAATTTGAAGAAAGCGAGGATCAAATAGGTGGTGCGGCAAGGGCTTTTTACATCCTTTCCAAATACAGACAGCAAGCTGAATTAGGAGCAAAACCACCAGTTCTTTACTTCATTGCCGGCGATAGTTTTGGAAAAAGCAGTACTTACAATGCAGACAAATGGGATATGGTTGCAGAATACCTAAACGTATTAAAACCGGATGTTATGTGTTTAGGAAATCGTGATCTTGACATGGGTGTAGTAAATTTAACACGATTTCTCAAACGGCTTACCGTGCCAGTAGTCGGTGTTAATATTGATTTAAGTCGTAAACCTGAATTGAAAAAATACATTAAACCATCACATATATTAACCGTAAAAGATCAAAAGATTGGCGTAGTCGGATATACAACCTCGAAGACAAGAATAGCACTGTTACCAAAAACAGTATTGATCAAAGACGAAATTGATTCAGTGCAAAGGGAAAGTTTTAAACTGTACGATATGGGTGTGAACATTATTATAGCACTCGGTCATTCAGGATATGAAGTGGATCAAACAGTAGCAAGACTAGTGGAGCACGTAGATATAATAATAGCAGGTCATAGAACAGGATCAATAGAAAAAGTACCATTTCAAAGTGCTATCAAGAGGAAAGACGGAAGGTACGTGCACATCCTTCACGAACCGGGTAATTTGATGTATCTAGGCATGGTTAATATAAAATTCGATGGAAACGGAGACGCAATTAGCTTCAAAACTCACCATATCAAACTTCACCATAGAATTCCTCAAGCTCAAGAAATATTGAATTTACACAAGAGGTTTAAGAGGTACGACGAGGGCAGCAAGCTAGCTTATACTAGGGTTCCACTGGATGCAGAATGTTCTAAAAGAGAATGTAATTATGCGAATTTAATCGCTGATGCTATGTGCAGTCACAGAGCGACTATTAACAGCAAAATGTCGAATCCCGTCTTGTGGACAGATTATCCTATTGTCATAATTAACAGTGGCATGGTAAGAAAGCGAATTAGAGGTAAGACACATGTGACCAGGACTGATTTAATACGGTCTATGTTTCACGACAACACAATAGTTTTAGTACAAATAGAAGGGCACTATATAAAACGGGCAATAGAACAAGGGTTACAACTATTGGGTCCAAAAAACAGTGGATTACTACATTTTGCTGGTATTCATGCGGAATTCAATATGACCAAATCTCGCGGCTATCGAACAACGCGTTGCTTCGCCAGATGTGGGAAATGTGCCGTACCAAAATATGAAGAGATGGAAGACCAACAAATGTATGGGATCATAGTAAATGAGTATCTCTATCGGGGTGGTAATGGTATAACGGCTATCGGAATAGGTCAGCGAAGTCACCAATATTTAAACATTCATATTCTTAACATTCTCGAAACGTATCTCATAGCCACTAAAACCATATGCCCTGAGCAAGAGGACCGATTTATTGTAGAGGGCAAATCTGTAAAATCTTCAGTCATTCAAAATTCTCTAATCTTAATTTCTATTACTTTACAATACATATAATACATATATTTACATTTCAATATACTTTTTTTTTATATAATAAATATTTTTACATTTCAATTTGCTTTTTTTTTAAACGTAGTCTAAAGTATTTGCATTGCAAACAAACTCATGGCGTACATGTGAAATCGCTACACTGGCAACATGATACAGATAAGATAGAAAATTTGCTTATCCATCATGAGTATAGACCGGAGGTACCAGGTTTAAATTACATCGGAGCAAAGAAATAATGTAAACAACACGCAGCTACTGAATAGCACTATTCATATGGTCAACTGCAACATCTGTTGTTGTCGCGAAAACTACAGCAAAAAAGGCCATTTTACTGGTATATTCCTTTCTTCATAGGCGTAGGTAGAAGCATGAGGGGTTTTTAAAATGTACAGATGAACGGCTACACTGGTTGAATATTACATTTCCAAATTATATAGCCGATATTCAAAAATCATCTTCGTCCGTTGATTTGGCAGGTTTAACAAACGAAACAGCTCATGCATTAGTATTTACCGCAAGAAGTACCTACTTTTGTGTGAAATTTCTTCTAGAGCAATCTGGGTTTTATTATGTCTTGTCTTCAACATGAGCATTTAGTTCTGATGCTGTCGAAAGCATGTTTTCACATGTTAGACTTGAAGGAGGTGCAAATGATGCTGCTGATGGCGGAGCAGCAGAATATGCTTTAAGACAAATATTGCGGTGTGGAATGGTGAAAGCTTCTAAATCATCAAATACAGATAAAAGCATCAATTATGTTAGTACCGCAACATTTTCAGGATCCAAGAAATCTAAAAATTCAATACAAATACTTTACGACATAACTGATCCTAAATTCATTTTACCTTTCCCATTATTAGAAAAAATTAGAAATTTAAGTAAAACCGTTATTCCTAAAAATACTATTTACTCTGCATCTGTTGCTTTTCTGGGGGGTTACATTGTTAAAAAATTAAATGAAATTATTCAGTGTGATAACTGCCTGTGTTCTCTACTATCTACAGAAATTCCTGGACCTTTGGTATGGTTAATTCATCTTTAAGACCGTGATGGTCTGACATATCCGAACTATAAATTTGTAGGTCTCTTAAAAGAGTTAGCAGATATTGTTGCCCAAATGTTACCATATTTGGAGTCAGAAAATTTTTGTCAGCAGTAAGTGACTACTTTACAGCCACATATAATACAAAACACCATTTTTAATTGCACTGAACATAAAGATAAAGTTTGTAGAGCAATTATCGAATTGAACCAACTCTGTACAATATTTGTCTGGAAAAAACAGATTGTATTAAAAGAACATACGTACGAAACAAACCAGTAAGTAGAAAAATACTGAAATTATAAAAAATGGCTTATCAGCCTACTTTTTTAATTCTATTTTGTTCTGTTTGTTTATTTTAATATTGTTAATATTAATTATTGTAAAATTTATATTTAAAGTACATAAAGTCCTATTATGATGTTTATTATAAAACACAACGTTTGTTATTATTTAACCTATCAATAAAAATTCAGCAATTATTTCCTTTACCACTACTACTAGATGGCGCCACATACGAATAAATATTTTGAGGTTACAGGAATCAAAATCATCAATGTAAATCGAAGTTATGTGGACGGCCTTATATCGCGCAACAATGTCAGATAGAGTTGGCCTTGATACAATTCACAATATGATATATGCGGCAAATACACCAGGACTATAAAGCGGCACGGTCAACCTTTACGATCTCTCTGTATACAAGTGTCCCGTATCGTTATGTTCAAATTTTGGGAGTGTAGAGACTTCATTTCAAGTAAAGAAAACGCAAAACTTGTATATCCATTTTTATTGGATTCAATGTTACAGGTCTATGAATGTGATGTCAGATCATGAAAGAAAATGTAATCCTAAAGTCAATACAAACTGATTTTATTTAAAAAAAAGTTCAATTAATAATATTTTCGAAATGTCCACCTCCTTGTTGAATGCAGGCTTGTGCCCGTACGCCAACAGAAGAAGTAATCCGAATTTCATGCTGGTTTTGTCGGATTTGTTCGGCAGCCAGAAGAAAACGATCCAATAACTCTTGTCTTTTGTTTGAAACTTGCGTGTAGACTAAATATTTCATGAAAACATGTCCACGCACTAATAAGCTGTTGTAGGAACTGAAACGAAATAAGCAAGAACCTTGTTATTTAAATCAACTTCCAGTGTTTTTTATGTACAGTCGAAAGCAAAAAAAAGTAGACAAGAGATCTTCGACTTTGTAAACTTGGCTTTATTTAGTTGTTATTAGTGTCAAGTCAACTCAAGTCATTATCCTATGGAATATCAAATAATCATCAAAACATCTTCTCATCTGATTAATACGAATCAAAATACTAATTAAAACACATCCTGATGAAATATATTCATTAATATCTGGTTATAGAGCCGTTTTTGTTTAAAACTTCTTGCAATTTACATATCTGGAATAGTTATAAAGGTTGGTACAATTATTTTGATTTACATTTTCCATGCTGCTCTTTCTACCAGTTCTTGTCTATTTTGAGGTCTTCGATTTAATTTCTTAGTTTCTTTGATCATCAACCCCCACATATTTTCGCTAATATCTAAATCAGGACTTTTTAATAATAGTTTAATATCAAGTGTAAGGTTGTCAATTTTGATAGATAACCAAACATTGACAAGTAACCGTGAAGGCGCTATTACACTAATCATTTTGAGAAAGTCTATGACAGAAACCTGTATTCTTGTCTACTTTTTTTTTGCTTTCGACTGTAGATCTACAAAAAATTATTTTACGTTCTGGGACACGTGCTTATTTATTTTAGGATAACTTTTTATTATGCGACGTTAACAATCACAGGTCTGTTATTGAATCGTATAACTTTTTTAAATAAAATCAGTTTTTATTGACTTTATGATTACATATTTTTTCATGATTTGACAATCACATTCATAGACCTGTAACTTTGAAACAAATAAAAATGGATATACAAGTTTTGCGTTTTCTTTACTTGAAATGAAGTCTACTTTGCACTCCCAAAATTTGAACATAACGATACGGGACAACTTGTATATAATATAATAATATATTAGAATCTACAAGTAAAGAATATTCTTTACTCGTAGATTAGAATAATATGATAACCAACAAGTATTTAAAATGTCGTGTCATTATAATGAGATATCAACCTAACCTGTCACTGTCGAACTGACAACTATGTTGTGCGTCTGCATAAGACACATACTGAATACAAAGGTTGAAACGCTCTATATGCGCTCTATAGCACTTGTAACAAACTGGACAGATTTATGTAAATATCATACGCTAAGAGCTGTTTGAATGACATTTGTCAGTACACCTGTCATTTCTCCTAATTTCCTTATAAAGTATGACTAGTGCTATACTTTTGTTATTTTTAATATTTCGAATTCATAACTGTGAACAATTAGAATTATTATTATTCTATAGTAGTAACATACATGCCCAGTTTGACGAAACTCCAGAATATACTGGTGGAGCAGGGAGAGCCTTGTACGTGCTATCGAAAGCTCGCGAAGAGGCACAAAGCGGTACCGGTCCTCCGGTTTTGTACTTAAATGCAGGTGACAATTTTGGCAGTTCTTATTTATATCAAAAGTATGGATGGGAAATAGTTGAAAAGTTTTTGAATATTCTTAGACCCGACGTTATGTGCTTAGGAAATCACGATTTCGACGACGGCCCACTTAAATTAGCACATTTCCTTCAAAATATTGGAATACCAATTGTAGGAGCCAATATTGACACGACGAAAGAAAGAATTTTGCTGGGTCGCATCAAACCTTCTCACGTGTTCTCCGTAAGAAATTGGACTATCGGTGTCGTGGGTTATACTACTACTAGAACGAAAATATCTTCTTCTGCAGGTAATATTGAATTTAACGACGAAGTCGAATCAGTAAAACGTGAATGCAACAAATTACATAAAATGGGGGTGCAATTAATCATTGCTCTCGGTCATGCAGGCAGTACCATTGATAAGAGAATAGCGAAAGAAATTAAACACGTCGATGTTGTGGTTGGTGGACATCGAAAAATGTGGATGAGAAATCGGCAAAATGCGAAAACTATTGAAGTTTACAGACGAGACGATGGCAAACAAGTTATTATCGTTCACGAATATGGCTATTTAAAATTCTTGGGCATGATAAAAATCCGTTTCGATAAAGACGGTGACATCGACAGCTTCGTTGGACAACCCGTATTCCTCCACTCTAGAATACCACAAGACGAAAGAGCACTCGGTCTTCTCAAAACAGACATAATAAAAAGATCAAGTGATTCAAACAAAATCGGTAAAACCAGAGTGACTTTATCCGGACGATGTTTAGATAGGGAGTGCAATCTGGCAAACTTAGTTTTGGACTCTTTATGTGAACGCAAAGCTAGTCAATACAAGGGTAGATTTTGGACAGATTATCCTATAGCGATCATCAACGGAGGTGCTTTTAGACGAACAATTAACCTAACCGCAGAAAATGGTGCGTTAACTCGGAAGCACATAATGGACGCTGTTCATTTCGAAGACTATTTGTGTACACTGGATCTGAAAGGTATATATATATACCAGGCTCTGGAACAAGGCGTGAGATGGGACGTATCTTCTACTGGGGAACTTCTTCAACTGGCCGGATTACACGTTGAATATAATTTTTCAAAACCAAGGGGTAGCAGAGTAATCAGAGCTTATGCTAGATGCGGCTCCTGTCGTGTGCCTTCCTATGAGTTGTTACAAAAATCTAAAATATATACTCTCATTACCTCGAATTTCGTATATCAGGGAAAGGATGGTCATAGGGTAATCGAGCGGTACGCTTCGAACTTCGAAAAGACGGGGGACGATATTCGAAACCTCGTTGTGGATTACATTCAAAAATACCAAGAAATCTCGCCTGAACAGGAAGATCGCTTTGTAATTGTGGCTAGTTGCACGAAAGTAGGCCTCTCCAACTCTTTACTATTTTTAACTGCCTTTTGCAGCGCCTTACCATTTATTTTCATTATTCGCATACGTATTTCTAAAATATCTTATTAATGTACTTATTATTAGATTCAATAGTTCCAAGAAATAAACGTTTTAGAAATGTATTTGTTGCTTACAGACGATATCCGATTTTGATAAACATCATACTGAATATTTACCAATTTTCTTGGTTTTTACTATACCATTCACACAGATAACACTACATAGCTGATCCAAAAATACTTTTCTCTTTAAAACCAACAGAAACTGAGTTAGCATTAAAGGAAAGTAACAACATGAATACTAAATATCAAGCAAGCAAGATTATTAAACATTTAAATCGAACCACGACGGTTAACAATGACAGTCAAATAGCTAAGAATATTAAGAATAAAGCAAAAGATAATAATTTAATTTTCACACGGGCAGATAAGGAGAAAACAGTGATAGCATTAAATGAAGTAGATTATATATCAAAAACTAATCAATTTCTAGATCCAGAAAAATATATTGTAATCCAAAAATACCCGACAATAGCCTTTCAAAAACAAATCATTAAGACGATTAATAATTCACCTAGCCTGTTTAATATAAGTAATTATTATGAAAGACATAAATTAAAAGTAATGAAACCACAACCACCGATACTATATTCTTTAATTAAATTGCATAAAGAAAATTATCCGATCAGACCAGTTGTTTCATATGTTACAGCACCAGCAGTTAAAGTTTCAAAATGTTTGATAGATATTATAATTAAATATACGAAATTCAAACCTAAATATAGTATCGAAAATAGTTTTCAAATAATCAATAATATTGTAACGAAATGTGTTTACCGAGGGGGAAACCACTACTGGATATTTTTGTACAGACCTGTGGAAATGCTTGGAAATATTAAAAGAGAGTTTATATTTTATGGGCCAGTCAAGTTAAGAGGATCTCATCCCTATTACTTAAGTAGGGTCGAAAAAGTCACAATTACACAAAAATATAAATACATCAAAGAAAATTAAGGATTTCATATAGCCTTCCGCTGTAGCTAGAAGACGCTAATTATGTTTTGGTTTGTTATATATAAGTATATTTAACTTTAGAATATATACTATGATTTCGAGGAGTACCTGTTATTTTTTTTATTTTGAAATGTATTTTTATGTTTATTATACCTTACTATATATGTTTATACACCTTTGTGTTTTATTTTGGATATGTCGTACACCATCAGTGGTAGTGGTTTCCCCCTCGGTGTTTACATTAAATAAAAGAATCAGATCTCTCGGCGTGATAAAAAACGAAATTGTCACACGCACAAAAAAAAGAGACCATAAATTATCTCTCTCGGCTGGTAAATATCGTAAATCCAGTGAGTCATCTCACAGATGTCCGACGTATGTTCTGGCAAATATCGAGAGGAAGATGGAATGTTCCCGAGTATTACGAGAGTCTTGTGTGCCGGTATAAAAAGCAGCCGATACAGAGAAAGGGGCATTCATTGCGGCATTCATTACGGGATTCATTCATTGCGGAGAAGTAATCGCGGAGTAATTCGGTAGTCTCGAGTGGTGGAAACGAATAGTGGTAGCCGAATAAATAAATATAGTAGTGCCGTCTTATATAAATAGAACTGTTATATAAATAAATACGGACAGAGATATAAATAATAGTAGTAGTAAATAAATACCTGTGATAATTAAATTGTAGTAGTTTAAGTGTGTTAAGTTAGTTTTATGTTTTTATATTGTTAAATAATTTTGAGTATATAAATATACAGACTGTTTTTAAAATAAATAATTGCACGAGTTGTTTATTGGAACCCGAAAACGTTACAATATGAAAGATCTTAAGTTACCGGATAACACTAAATTAATTTCATTCGATGTAAAAAAACCTTTTCCCGAGTGTACCACCTACTGAAACAGTTGAATTAATTAAAAGGATGTTAGAATGTAACAAAACTAACATTCTTATAAAAGATGAGATTTTACAATTATTATCTGTTTGCTTAGAACAGAATTACTTTTCATTTGAGAATAAATTTTATAAGTGCAATAGTGGTTTAATTATGGGAAATCCTCTTTTAGCAGAAATCTTTATGGACAATTTAGAAAGTAAGATTTTTGAGAATAATATATTAACTAAGAATATATTATTTTGGTTCAGATATGCTGACGACATTTTGGTAGGATACACAGGTACAAACAGACAATTGAATAATTTCTTTGAGTTTATTAATTCTATTAATTCTCATATTACGTTTACACTAGAAAAAGAAGTGAATAATAGTATCAATTTCTTAGATCTTACGTTAAAAAGAGTCAATAACCAAGTGCAATTTTCAATTTACCACAAAGAATCACATACTGACATAACCATTCGTAACAAATTCAACCATCCATACCAACACAAACTAGCAGCTTTCCACAGTATGATCCATAGATTAATTAGTATACCTATGTCCACTTCAGACTATAGGAAAGAATATAACATTATTAAACAAATTGCCTATAATAATGGATACGACCCAAATTTAATAGATAAATTAATTTCTAAGAGATTATTCAACAAAACGTTACAAGAAATTCCAATCACTAAAGACAATATAATTAAAAAGTTCAAATCTTTCACTTACTTAGGGGAGGACCTAATAAAACTAGCAAAATTACTTAAAAAAGAGAAAATTAACATTACATACAAAATTAACAATAACCTTGCGAAATACATCAAAAATAATAAAGGAAAAACTAATCACAACAATAAATCGGGAGTCTATAGGTTAAATTGTGGTACATGTACTAAAGGATATATAGGTCAAACAGGAAGAGCTTTTAAAATACGGATCGCTAATCATTACTCTGCTTACATAAACCGAAAAAATTACGCGATTCATTTGATAGATAATAGTCACAGTTTTAATAAAGATTTTGATGTTCTTCACGTCGAAAATAAAAGTATTAAACTAGATTTACTAGAGACATTAGAAATTAATAAATATAAACATTCAGACAACCAATTAATCGATCAAGTAGACCTAAACTCATCACCATTGTTAAATCTGTAATACACTTTCCCTAATTTCACACACATCTGTTAGCAATATATTTAGTTACACGTAATTTTTGTATAGACCCGATACTTTTAGACAAGAAATTGTTCTTGATATATTAGTCCTAAAAATTTCTAATAACAGAAAACTATATATAAGAGCTTAAGTGTATGTAGGTAGTTATTATATGTCAATCTGAAGAAGCTACAGTGTAGCGAAACAGCTGTCGTTGTTATTAAATATTAAATACAGTGTAAATCATGAACATTTGTTTGTTTTATTTCACATAAAACCAATAGATCAATCAAGCAAAAAATTGAGAATAGAAATACGTACTTTTTGTTTTCAAAAACAATGCAGTTTTGGAGTTCTCTTTCTTAGTATGGAGAAGTGTTGTGAATATATACACATTTTGAAGTATGTACTATCATAACATCAGAAAAGTGGTTTCTGCTAGAGTGCCTTTATAATGAGAGTGGTGACACGAGATAGGAAATCAAAGTAAAATAATTCGGCCATTATGTGGGTACCCTGTGGGTATCTGTCAAATAATATAACCTATAATTCAAGTATTACCATACTCTGTTTTTTAATTCCGCGGATCGCCAAGTAGAGCAATATATGATGACATTTATTTTTAAATTTATGATATTATTATATTTTTGCATCAAGATTTATGTATTCAAATATATTTAGTAAATTTCTGCTGTTACTCCGGAATATTTATATTAAAATACGGTAACAATTTTAGTCAAGAAAGTTTGTCATGTACATGATATCTAAAAACAATACCAGAGATTTACTTAATTTATTAATACTTTTTCATGCTTATAGAGAGAACTAAAGAATATATTTCTAAATAATAACACAAAAAATAAAGTATATTTTCTAATGTACAGCAACTTTAAGAATATGTATACATTCCGTAATCAGTATTTTAACTAAGAAAACTTCAAAATATCATTACATGGACACGCGTTTAATTATAGGAAAACTTCAAATTACGCACACGTTTAATTTATTATTCGCTGTTACCATGTGTATCAGTATCACTTGCACTTGAAATGGTGATGGCTCCACGATATTGTCAATTAGACCATCTAAAAGATCCATCCATTCAGTACTATTAAAATTAGCTAAATACAGACTATACTAATTGTTTGACTTCTGCCATTTCAAAATTTTTATTATTCGCGGCAACATAATTTTTTATTTAAGTCCATACTAATTCAATGAGATTAAGTTTACAGTGGTACGGTGGTAATCTCAACACGTGTTTGTTCTTTGCTGTTGCCACTTCATCAATAACATAATGGTTAAAATTGTGGCGATATTGTTTAATCAAATTCAGTAAAACTGGTCAACTCATTTCTAGTTGAAATGGTATTTCTTTTGATTGTAGCTAGTTCTGCATCTCCTTCTTTTTAGATGAGGTACTTGGAATCTTTTCAACTTTGCGAGAATGGTAGGGTGCATTATTCGTAATAATAATGGCATCGACTGTAATTTTTCTGAAACAGCCATAAACCAATTTTCAAATTCAACAGAATTCATATCCGCATGGTAGTCGTCAGTTCCTTTGCTTTAGAAAACGAACAATCCACCTTCAATAAATCCATTTTCAGATTCTATGTGCACAATAATAAGTCATTTTCGCTTCATCCTGTTGGATTTTTCAAACCTGTCGAGACACCATCTATAAATGCTTGTTTGCTTGCCTGAAGTTGGGTTCATTAACACCAACTCAAACATTTGTTGCAATTAAAAAGAAAATCCGGAAATTCAAGTTGAAATTCCTCAAGCAATCGTTAACGGAGTACTGCCACTGGCCGTCAATTTTCCGTGCATTTCGCAAATATGCTTCAACCATAGAAATTCTATGATTTATTGTGAATACCGTTTCAAAATTAAATAACTATATCATAATAGTAGTTTATCGACGACTAAACAATAAAGTATGTATTATATTAATCAATATTGGCTAATAATAACACTCATAATACCCGTAGGGAATAATGAAATGCGACCAGTGAATAATGGGCCATAACGTTACCATTATTCACTGCATTCCGCCAATAAGAACATATAATGGGCCATAACGTTACCATTATTCACTGCATTCCGCCAATAAGAACATAACGTTCCTAACGTTGTCATAGTAACGATAGACAAGTCCGGCCATTTTACTGACTGCCTAACCATCAAACGTCATATTGATATAGTAATCTGACATTTTCGTTTACTTATTTTGATTTTTTTTAGTAATTTTCAGTTAGTCGTCGATAAAGTAGTGTATACTAACTCGCAATAATGACTATTATTCCCTCGAGCTGAGTTACTCCCTCGCCGCTTACGCGGCTCGGGAGTAAATTCAGCTCTCGGGAATAATAACTGTCATTATTGACTCGTTGTATAAACTACTATTATACAACGAGTCAATAATGACAGTTATTATTCCCGAGAGCTGAATTTACGAACCGAGCCGCGTAAGCGGCGAGGGAGTAACTCAGCTCGAGGGAATAATAGTCATTATTGCGAGTTAGTATACATTACTTTATCGACGACTAACTGAAAATTACTAAAAAAATCAAAATAATTAAACTAAAATGTCAGATTACTATATCAATATGACGTTTGACGGTTAGACAGTTAGTAAAATGGCCGGACTTGTCTATCGTTACTACGACAACGTTAGGAACATTATGTTCTTATTGGCGGAATGCAGGGAATAATGATAACGTTATGGCCCATTATTCCCTCCCGGTCGCATTTCATTATTCCCTCAAACGATAAACAAGTACGGCTATTTTACTAACTGTCAAACCGTCAAACGTCATATTGATATAGTAATCTAGCATTTTCGTTTAATTATTTTGATTTTTTTTAGTAGTCTCAGTTAGTCGTAGATAAAGTAGTGTATACTACTTCGCAATAATGACTATTATACCCTCGAGCTGAATTACTCCCTCGCCGCTTCACGGCTTGGTTCGTAAATTCGGCTCTCGGGAATAATAACTGTCATTATTTATTCGGGGGATAAACTACTATTACAGTCGCTGAAATACATTTAAAGCACGGTATGCTCACTTTAGCTGTCAATGACGTCACTGCGGAGCAAGTCAGATTGACAGTTCTCATATCTGCTGCATTTTGACACAGTTTTAAGTTATTTTATCGGTTTTCTTTTAAATAACATTTATTTAATATGCCTGGTTGTGCTGTATACGGTTGTCGTAAGCACAATCGAAAAGTAAAGACAGTCAGATTAAATATTACAGACTTCCCACGGAAGAGACGGTACGAAATGTGTGGTTAATTGCGTGTAAAAGGCAGTATTTTATAAATTTGAAAAATGGTATATACACAATGCAAAACAATTTATTCTGTGACTTCATTTTAATACTGTGCTATCGAGATGCTAGAATTATGCATTAATGATCTGTGTAAATATAAACTGGAAATTGCAATTGAGGTATTGATAAGTGTTTCATTTAGTGAATAAAATCATTGCCAAAATGTAAATACGGATATTTATTTAACATATATTTTGAAGCTTATATTTTCTTTAGCACACAATTAAATCTTATTTAGTGAATCGCATAGATCTGAAGTATTTGATATTGGTAAGGTACAGCTACATCACTTTTAATAGAAGGGTCTTGAGCAATTGAAGAGAAGATAAACCAACATTTGAATGAAGCAAATACAACTTGGCTGGAATTTGTTATATTTAATATACATATTTTACAAGTATGTTTTTAATAATTATAAATTACCCACTGAAATAAAACTGACTCCACCGTCTTTAAGCCATAAATTAATCTTGATTCTAGATTAAACAATAACAGTGGTCAAGTATTTCAGAATTTTAAGGGGCTTTGTATTATACCTAATAATATCAAGTTAAAATAAAATTACCAAACTAAACTTTTATTTCATCTTTATCCTGCCTTGCAAAATTTTTATTCGAAAAGATATTATTAGGTTGTTTTTGTGTTTGATAAAAACACTGTGCATTTGAACAGAATACAAATATTTATAAAAAAAAATGTATTATATGTTTCTTAAGAAAGATAGGAATTCTAATTATGCTTGCTAATATAAAAGAACAACCTTGATAGTTTAAGAAGTTTATTTCAATTCAGTTTGAGTAAATGTGTTTAACACTATTAAAGAAAAAGCTATACAATTTTGTATCAGATTGAAATCCAAATACTATTATCATTATACCCTTGCTATATATTAATGAAAAGCATCCTGAAATAGTTACAATAATTTAGAAATTCTTAATAAGCAAGAAAACTACCTATGGTGTCATCGATGTATAGAATGCCTCATAATACTTTATGAATGTTTGCAGATGTACAAATGTGTTGCTCTTAATGTGACAGTCTTGGAAAAAGTATTGAATCAAATCATTCACTTTCATAGGTGATCAGTAAGCATCGGACACTTTAAAGTTTCAAAGTCAGTCTATGTCGATGTTGCACACAAATTACTGCTGAATCGTAAAGTGCTCAGAGCATCTGTATATGTATTGTAAATGCCATCTATTTTTTGACTTTTAAGAATTTTTAACTAATGTTTGTTGCTTCAAGTTGTCTTTTCTTTGAATCTGGAAGAAATGTGGGAACTGCATCTGAATTTAAATCTTTGTATGATTTTTGGGAGAATTGTAATTCTTGTTGGAACGATGTATGAAAACATGATGGCTCAAAATGAATGGAACAGATACATGCTGACACGTTTTAGTTTTTTAATTATGAATAATGATAAAATCAGACTTCTGGAATTACCATTTTCCAAATTTATTAAATCCTGCCTTTTACACGCAATTAACCACAAATTTCGTACACTGTCTTCTTTGGGAAACCTGTACTATTTAATGTGGCTATCTCTACTTTTTCGATTGTAATTACGGCGCCCGTATACAGCACAACCTGGCATATTAAATAGAGTATTATTTTAAAAAAATTACAAAACAACTTCAAACTGCGTCGAAATGTTGCCCATATGAGAACTGTCAATCTGACTTGCTCCGCAGTGACGTCATTGACAGGTAAAGTGAGCATACCGGTATAAGTGTATCGTGATTTAAAGTAATGTGAAATGTCAACGTTGACAACCAAATATTAAATTATATTAGCGTTGACAGTTATGTATGTATGTTGATATTACAAATGCGTAAGTTAGGAAATACGGTTTATCATGCACAATCTACTACAACTCCGGATTTATTTGATTGCTCATCACATATCAAGAATATATACTTGACACTCATTTGCCATGTAAATAGAATGGTTCCTGATTATACATGTCACAAATGTCAAAAAAAAATATTACATTAGAAGTTGAAGTTAATATTTAAGGTGGCCAAAATTATGTTAAGGTTCTTTTACATAATCAATAATTTTATGTTCAATTTCTAGAACTTGGTCAAAATGGACGCCAAGTCGGATATTACATCTGTCAAATTCTAGTTCAATTTTCAGTTCTTATAAATGGCGCGTGTAAAAAGCTATACTTTACTAAATTTAATAAATTGACAGATGTAAAACAAGCTTAAAGTAGAGGGTTTTACAAGCGTCGACTGTAAATGAAATAGAAATTGACAGATGTAAACATCCTACATGGCGTCAATTATGATCGAGTTCTAGAAACTGAACTTAGCGTTGATAGATGTAAAGCGAGTTTTCTAAAGCAATACTAAAACGGTCTTTAAAAAGTACGCATTATAGAGTCGAAATGGTAAAAATAATTAAATTAACAGAAATTTGATATCATTTCACAAATTTTAAAACTATTATTTTTAATTGAATAATAAATTGTACAGAGGTAAAATATAAATATGGAACATTAAAAGAGAAAGGGAGGAATTATAAGATTTATTCTAACCAATACATTTTTAATGATTTCTTTCTGATTTGTTAGATTGAGATAACACGTTGGGTTCCTGCCCTTTTCGACAAAACTTTTAATATTGTTATTGAAGGAAATATCACATTAATTAAACATGGGCAATAATTTGAATAATAATGATTCTGGGATATTTTTTACTTCATTGTTTATACATAAAAATAATACATGTTAGTTAGTTATCTTACCGATTGTAAAATGCACTGTTCATCCAATGGGAATAACGGCTTTTGCGGTGACGGTCTGCTCGCCAGATAAAATGCAGAAGCAGCTGCAACACCAGTAAGAGCCAATGCACCAGCACCTCCACCAATATAGTGAAGGTATTGCTCCATATCATCCACTGCAACAAAAACCGCACATAAGAAACGTATTTATTTATTATACAAGATATCGCATGGATTTTCCATTATCCAGAATTATAAAGCGGAATATAATTATTTATAGTAAACTATGAATATGCAGTTATTAGATTATTAATTTAATGTAATAGGAAACATTTTCTAGTCTTTATTATCATACCGCAAAAAGAATTAGGACAAATTTAGAATACTGTGCAGGCATATCAAAAAAAAAAAAATTTGAATCAGTGTTATGTATTTCCATATGTAAGTATTTAAATATAATGTCATGTAAAAAATATATTTATACGAAGTAAAAATAAGCATTACAATATTAGGTGGCTTGTGTGGGCGGATAACAAATTTTACATCAAAATAATAAAGGAATGTCGTCTAAATGTTCATATTATGTAAATTTCACTGTTACGATGTTGCTTAGTGATGTCCAATGTGGTAGAATTTTAATAGGTATATATAAACGAAGACTTACAAATCACATTTAGACAACTGATCCAGTCACAACAGCACCGTAAACCTTTTTGGCAACAGTTTTGTTAGAGCAGTTGACATCGAGAACACATACTCGCATGGAATCAGACATAGTCGCAAACATTATTACATAAAGCAAGACCTTAAACTTTTTTAATAATAGAAACCCATGTTTTCTGGCTATATTTTAACCGCATGGACATGAGCTATATATATGCGGTTTTCATGGTCCTTTTCATAATTTGTCTTTCTAGATGAATTTAAAAAGTTATAGTGCTTTTATAATATGTGTAGTTTAGGAAGTTATTGTTAGAAAAACATTGCCTTAGTATTAAATGTCGATCTTAAAATGTACATATTGCTGTGAGTTCGATTAAATATATAATTACTACAGATACCGTGAGTTTACGGTGCTTTACACTCTTATTTGTCTCTCTTACCTTCTTTTTAATGCTTCCTTTCTTTGACTCTTTCTCTCAGGGTGTAGTTGTTTTTTATATTTTTAAAATTAAATATTTTATTAATTATCTGGCATAGCAAGTATTTAAAACAAACAAAACATGTCAAAAAACAAAATAATTTTTTTTTATATCAAAGTCTACAAATTTTAATCTTTATATGTACATTATTCATAGAGTTGTAAATATATAACATAAGACAGGATATACCGCATGTGTCAATTTTCATTAGCCATAGGCGATCAATTCATGCAATACGTGGCAACGTGGCACCCCTACATTCCTTTCCAATGCCAGCGACGCGACAACCGATACATGCTCGCAAATACAAGTTAGCAGTAACCATTAGACCACCGACTCGGGTGTTTCTAATGCGTTCAGAAATAATATTTACGAGTTGCAAGTATTTGTTTTTCTTTTTCCTTTCAGTAAATGCAGAGAATTATTAAGCTGCGTTCACGCTGCATGACACAAACAAAAGCGTAATTCAAATAAAATTAAAAAATAACCATAATAAAATAAATAAAAAAAGGATTCCTCCCTGCACAGCAAGACATTGCGTAGAAATTTACTCTTACGTTTTCTAACATGTGAGCAGTTACTGAATTAGCAGCCTCAATTATTTTTTCTCTCAAGGCAACTATGTTTTCTGCTCTACCAGCTTCATGGGTATAAACAATATTGTTTAAATATCCCCACAAAAAAAATCATTTGGAGAGAGATCAGTAGATCGCGGAGGCCATTTGATGTTTCCCGTACCAGTAATAAGACGACCAGGGACCGCAACGTGTTCCCAGATAAACATTGAATGTAAAATCTGGGTCGGGATCGGAGAATATCGTTGTGATATCGGTTGTTGTCGGCATTGGTGACGGACAGTAGGGGTACCACGTTACCACGTATTACATTCATACCTATAGATCGCACGTAAACATTGTATCCCTATACCTAATGATATTTGACACATGCGGTATATATATATATAATGTTTCAATTTATTTATAATATGTAAAAACATGAACAAACGATAGTAAAAATATAAAGATTCTATATATTGATATTTTATTAAACTCATATTGAGGTATTGAATTTTAAAGCAAAATAGAAAGGAAAAAAAGTCCTTTAGCATGATTTTATTTATTAAGAATTTAGAACAACTTTAGCTGTTCTAAATTGTATAAGAAAGTCGTGTGGTGGCCACACCTCATTATTTTCATTCTACTTCAATAATTGTGTCTTCTTTTGAATGTCTATTTTCTTCATCTGACCCTACTTCCCTACCTTACTTGCGATCCAGCGGTCTAACACATACTCAACCTTGACAGATCTTAACGTAGGAGTTGCATCAATTATTTCACTCGATTTGGAACCCTGACTATCTCTGATAGAGAAAGTGACAAATAGTTTGGTCGTAAGGAACGCTGGTATTATTTACCCTTGTTTGTAAAGTTTTGTTTTTAAATACGAGACTTTTAAATATTACTTTTTTATACCTATATTTTATTTAATACTTGGCTACACTGTTTAGTAAGTAAGCATTGTTGACAAATTGATTTATTACAAGAAAAACAAACATTAAATGCCTATGAATATTACTTTTATTGCCAACCGTCAATAAAGCGATGCATTACCATAGAGTACTTTATCAACGACTAAACAATAAAGTAGGTATTATATTAATCGCTATTTGTTAATAATAGGACTCATAATACCCAGAGGGAATAATGAAATGCGACCGGGGAATAATGAGACATGTTACCATTATTACCTGCATTCCGCCAATAAGAACATAACGTTACCAACATTGTCGTAGTAACGATAGACAAGTTCGGCCATTTTACTAACTGTCTAACCGTCAAACGTCACATTGATATAGTAATCTGACATTTTCGTTTAATTATTTTGATTTTTCTTAGTAATCTCCAGTTAGTCGTAGATAAAGTAGTATACACTAACTCGCAATAATGACTATTATTCCCTCGTACCGAGTTACTCCCTCGCCGCTTTGCGGCTCGGTTCGTAAATTCGGCTCTCGGGAATAATAACTTTCATTATTGACTCGTTGCATAAACTACTATTACGTGCCGCTAATATATGTCAACGTAGCCAAGTCATTATATCTTTATTTTTTAAATTACTAATTTATGCGGTTGGCGATTAAATTTTGTATGCACCACATCAGTAAAATGCCTTTATCGAACTCGTTTGTTACTCGCATCACTGGTTTCGCTGGCTTGGCTCATAAATATTCTCATTCGATAAAGAATCACTTTACTGACTTGGTACATAAATAACTACATATTATTACATATATTATGACAGTCCGGAAATGGCTTGTGTAGATTATATTATAGGTACATAACAGGTAAAGTTTGTTAACATCTTAGATTTGACGTCATTTTTTATGGGGGCATGTTGCTTACCAAAATAATTCAAATATATCAATAATTTTTTATTAACGTATTTTATCTATTCATTAAATGTTCATACTACCAATGATCCTGTTATCGCTGATTATAAAAGACAATTGTATAATAAATTCCACATTCGTATATTATTTGTAATTATACCGGTAATGTAGTCAAGCTTCATAGTATTTATAATAACGTATAAGAATCTTACACAAATCACAATGTTAGACTAGAATAATCAAAGCAAGAACATGTTATTTTAAGACACAACTGACGACACTAGAAGCTTCTCGCGTTGTTTACTACTCTGCACTAATTGGCACAGTCCAAAGTTAATATCAAAATCGATGTAATATTGCATGTCTTAACTCATTAAGATGAATAATAGTTAGTCATGTTTCACGTATATTAAACTGTGTTAAAGTTTCTGTTATCTCGCTTTTTTATTGATTCAATGAGGTACTCCACGGTGCACAATTTTGTTTGAGGTTTAAATGTCATGCAGTAGTAAACGAATCTCAAAAAATAAAAGTACTTGAAAATGCATCTGTAAAATACTGGTCATCGAAACTGATTGTTATATACGAAATAGTTTAGTGCTTACAAGAGCGATGTATCAAATATTTCGGCTGCTAACTCCCGATGTGGTGTATGAATTCATTATTAATACTGAAGGTATCTGAGTGGTTTAAAAGGAGGTTGTGAAAAGAATTGTTGCAATTTATTTGTTTTAATTCAATATATTTTAGAAAATTTCCAGTTATTGTACGTCTTATAAATTATAAGTGTTACATCTTGTTAGGCAGTATTGCCTTAATAATGTTAAATCCATAGATGTCCAATATGTAAAGCAACAGTGGTTATTAAATCACTAAATACTGTGTGATGCCACTTTTAATCAGGCAATTAGTAAAATACATTAAAATTCTTTGTCGAATATACGCGACAGCCCTATCCCTATTTTTACATTACCTTTTTTTTTTAATTGTGCAATTTGCGTCGATATTATTTTTGTGGTGTTACTGAATGTCCGTAATTAATAAATCAATACCATTTAATGATACTATACAGGGTATATCAGGGCAAGATTTCGTTAGAACAATATAGAAAATTAATGAGTCGAGTTTTGAAATTTCACAAATATTAGTTTCGCCTTAAGCTCTTTCGATTTAAAATAGTTTTGAATTTGGAGTTGGTATCCATTTCCGGTTACACCGGAAATGGATACCAACTCCCTTATTTTAAAAGGAATACCCCATTTTTATGATTGATTCGTATTTCTAACTTAATTTTAAGGATAGTTTGTCTGATAAACATTGCCTCTAAAGTTAGCCATTTTTGAAGTATTTCAATTTTTGTAAAGAAATTGACAGCCGCAGACTATTACTCATAACAACATTCCCAATAACTGAATGCATGCACATATATAAAATTTTAGGCAATCATTTTGGAAAGTATACTGCTTCAAATGCGGTATTATAAACTTTTCAAAATAATACGGGGTGATCAGAAAACCATGTTAATGAGAGAGAATATCAATATCTATTTTTTCAACTTCATTGGATTGCACGTTCAAAATTAGGGGCAGTATGTATTTACTTCCCTATAACTAAACGTCTTAGTTTCAGAGTTATTTTGGAAAATGTATCAATTCCTTTAAAGTTATATTTTGTATAATCAGTTAGGCTATGGAAATTCATGTGAATAAATAAAAACAAGTTGCAATAATATTACCTGTCATCAGTAAGGTATTTACTAGTGCTTTTCAGCTTTTCTTTGTCTTCCGTTTTTAAATACTTGAATAAAAATAACAAAGATTTTTTAAATCTAATAATAACATATGGTGAATGTAATAGACTAATCGAGAGGACATGTCGTGTTTATGCAGAGAAATATCCAAATCGGTCAAGACCTACCAAGAGTATCTTAAGCAATCTCATATAAAATTGCATTTCCTTCAAATCATTCTTGCCGAAAACAACCAACAGAAAACCTGTTGTTGATAGTGAAAATGTGGGGGTAACAGCACTTGCTTACTTTACAGCACATCCTAGTAATGCTCTAAAGGATGCAGAAGCTGAAGTAGGTGCATCCAGAAGGAGCATACATCGAATTTCCAAAAAGAACAAGTGGCATGCTTACAAATTTCAACCTGTTCAACATATTTTGAAGCTGATTTTGTAACAAGAGCGCAGTATTGTGAGTGTTTAATGAAATCACAAGAAGACGACGATTTCACAAAAAATCTTAAATGGACAGATGAAGCAAAGTTTTGTAGAAATGGAATATCTAATCGACACAATAGCCATTTTTGGTCCGAAGATAATCCTCGAGTTGTTAGGCAACGAAGTTTTCAAGAGTCTTGGAGTTTTAATGTATTTTGTGCTATTAAATATGACAACATATTTGCTTTGCATTTTTATGAAGAAAATTTAAATAGTGAGTGATTTATAGACATCTTAAGAAACGTCATAAATTTAAATTTAAATACACTGTCCGCAGAAGAAGCTCCTAGTGTATGGTTTCAGATGGATGGTGCACCAGCACATAGTACCAGATCTGTTGGAGAAGTATTAACCAACATATTTTATTGTTGCGATTTCGGGTTCCAATAAACAACTCGTGCAATTATTTATTTAAAGCAGTCTGTATATTTATGTAACTTAAAATTATATAACAATATAAAAATATAAAACTAACTTATCACACTTAAACTACTACAATTTAATTATCACAGGTATTTATTTACATAACTAATATCTCTGTCCGTATTTATGTAACAGTTCTATTTATATAAGACGGCACTACTATATTTATTTATTTGGCTACCACTATTTATTTCTTCGCACTCGATCCCGCAATTACCCCGCGATTACTTTTCCGCAATGAATGAATCCCGTAATTACTTTATCCGCAATGAATGAATCGGTGACCCAGTCGCCTTATATACACATGCGAAGATTACTAGAGCATTCCTGTAAATTCCATACTTCTCTCGACATTTGCCAGAACATACGTCAGACATTCCGTCGTCCACACATTATACACACATGGATGATTCACCAGACTTGTGTCGCGCCGAATATGATTTATTGCTCGCCCGGTCTGCCTCTTTTTTTGCGTGTGACAATTTCGTTTTTATCGCGCCGAGAGATCTGATTCTTTTATTTAATGTAACTCATTTCGTCTGCTGGTTTCGTTACATTATGATAGGTGGATCGAAAATAAAGGACCTTATAGGTTTCCACCGCGATCACCCGATTTAACGCCCCTAGATTATTTTATTTGAGGCTATGTTAAAGATAAAGTATACAGCATACCTGCTACCACCAAAGTAGATATGATGGACAGAGTGCGAGGCGCGTTCAATAATCTAGACGGCACCATGATTCAGCGTGCCACGCGTAAGAAAGTGTTTAGAAAGAGGTGGTGATGTGTTTGAAAACTTTATTTAAGATTATTGGAAACTATTATTAAGACTACTTCTTCTCGATATTGTGTAGTTTTCATTTAAATGTTTTAGGACATTATTAAACGATGACTTGTTTTGTTTTTATTTATTTACATGAGTTTCCTCAGCCTAAATGATTATACAAAATAAAACTTTAAAGGAATTGATACATTTTCCAAAATAACTCTGAAACTAAGATGTTTAATTATAGGGAAGTAAATACATACTGCTCCTAATTTTGAACGTGCAATCCAATGAAGTTCAAAAAAAATGTAGGTTGCTATTTAAAAGTAACAAAATATTGAAATTTTCTGGATAAAATGTTTAACATGGTTTTCTGATCACCCTGTATTATTTTGAAAAGATTATAATACCGCATTTGAAGCAGTATACTTTACAAAATGATTACCTAAAATTTTAAGTATGTGCATGCATTCATTTATTGGGAATGTTGTTAGAGTAATAGTCTGCAAGTGTCAATTTTTTTACAAAAATTGAAATACTTCAAAAATGGCTAACTTTAGAGGCAACGTTTATCAGACAAACTATCCTTAAAATTAAGCTGGAAATACGAATCAATCATAAAACATGAAGTATTCCATTTAAAATAATAAGGAAGTTGATATCCATTTCCGGTGTAACCAGAAGAAGCAAAAATTCAAACTATTTTAAATCGAAAGAGCTTAAGGCGAAAATAATATTTGCGAAATTTCAAAGCTCAACTCTTATTAGTTTTCTACATTGTTCTAACGAAATCTGGTCGTGAACCCTGTATAGATAATAGTGATGGCTCTATACTTAACTGTTCACATTTCACTTTTATACATTTAATTTTTTTGCATTACATCTTGTTAGTCGGTGAAGCTTTTTAGAGTCATTTTGTAGTGCTTCTACACCAAGATAAATCTTCACTTTTAATACATTTCTTGTATAATCAATAAAGAATTTTAATGTATGTATATTGGCCCTTTCCACGTCATCGTTTCCTGCTGTTTGGAAGCAAACGAGAATTATTCCGGTCCTAAAAATCGGAGATTCTGCAGATATTAGTAACTATCGTCCTATTGCCATTTTGAATGACTTTGCTAAGATATTCGAAATTACTTTGCATTCAAGAATTTTCCGTTAATCAAAAGTCAAATTTCTCCTCACCAATATGGTTTTATGTAGAGATCTACAGTCTCCAATCTAGCAATTTTTATTCAATATGTAACTAAAGCACTGGATGGCAGACTACAGGTGAACACCATCTACACCGACTTTGCTACGGCATTCGACAAAGTGGACCACGCTATCTTGCCTTCCAAGTTAAAAAGTTTTGGATTTAGCGATGAGTTAATTCAGCTGTTTGCTTCGTATCTGCGCGATGAGCCTCAGAGAGTTTTCTGTGGTGGATATGGTTTCACACCGTATACAGCTACTTCTGGAGTTCCGCAGGGCTCTAATTTGGGTCCGCTAATCTTTAATATTTTCATTAATGATATTGTAGTCAACATTGAGTCCATTATACTTTTGTTTGTTGACGATTTGAAACTGTTTCGGTGTATTACCAATGTTGGCGACGGCCATCAGCTGCAGAATGACTTGGAGAGAGTACATAATTGGCGTTCAATAAACAACTTATCTCTTAATCCTACCAAATGTAAAGTTATTACTTTCTCCAGAAGGCAGGAGCCTGCTCACTACTGCTATATGCTGGGTCATGTAGAGATGGAAAGAGTTCAGATCGTCAAAGACTTGGGATTACTTTCGATGCTAAATTTTCCTTTAACGTACATGTTCATTGCATAACTAGGCAGGCTAGACAAGTACTGGAATTTGTCATTCGGAACAGCAGGGAGTTTTCTAACACCCGGGTACTAACCACTTTATATACACTGTTGGTGAGGCCGAAGTTGGAGTATGCCAGCCTTATCTGGTATCCCTATTATGCTGCCCAAAAGCACCCCGTGAAGGTTGTGCAACGACGATTTCTCAAATTTGTATGGTATAAAGCTGATGGTGCTTAACCTCCTAGAGTCTCGGACTATTCCCTAATCCTCTCTCGTTTTAACATCCCTTCCCTCTCTTTCAGACATATCTATAATAGCCTTATCTTCCTCTACAAGCTGCTGCACGACAAGGTCGACACACCTGCGCTATTATCATTCCTAGATTTTCTGGTTCCGTAATTCTTCAACCGTACCTCCTCTGCCTTTTATCTTCTATTTCCCAGGACTAATGCCAGCTTCAAATCCCCCGTTTATGTTATGTCATCCAATTACAAACTTATTTTCCCTAGTGCAGACATCCACTGTGATTCCCTTCCTTCCTTCCTTCCTTCCAGAGCATTCTATATGACTCTATTGATAGATGCTCATTATGATGTTAACAATCTTTCAAGTGTTTGCTACCCTTGCTTATTGTTGCTGGTGTTGTTGGTCGGTGTATCGATTCTAATTTTGAGTTATTACTCATTTTCTTCTTCGGTGTTAGGTTTATTTTTACATTTTAAGTAGAACACCTGTATACTTATATAATTCTTTTGTTTTTTTATTGAATTGTTGCTTTGCATATTCTTTTATGTATGGTAAATGCTATTCAACTGTAATTTATTTATCCTGTAATTGGCATTATTTGGTGTTGGATAATAAAGACTATTATTATTATTATTATTATATTGAAATAAATCTTTTTTAAGTATAAGAGTATAATATTGTTCAGTTAAACTAGATTTACAAGGATATTTAGAGGATTTACAATTATTCCTAAGGATTTATCACAGATCTGTGAGCATTTCTTTACTTCTAACTTCTGACGATCGATTTAGGGTTTCTGGGATTTATTTTCTAACAAGGATTTATTGTGTACACAACTTTGGTCAGTCGTTTACCCCTCGGATTTTTCTTAACATCCGTTATGAATGTAATTAAATTAACAAACACATCGGTAACAAATTTGTTCTAGTAATTTAAAATGTAAATCTATCAACAAACACAAAAAATCATTAATAACGTAAGGTTTGGCTGAAGGTTTATATACCGGGTGTCCCAGCGTAGCGGTAAAGTCCATTATTGGTATCTAATAATGTGGATAGCGAACAATTTTTAATTAAAAAAACTGTAGATAATCATAAGCTCTACAAATATTTTCATTTATACAGAGTGTTCGACGACGATGAACCAACACAAACTTATGTTTTTTTAAATGCAATGCTAAATTTTTTTATATTTTATGATAGCCCTTGAAGGGCTGATTATACTGACATCAACTTGTAATTGTCGATCTTCAACTATTTCCGAGGTATAGCGATTTTTCGTTAAAAATTGTACAACATTTGAAAAGTTGTTATGAAATACCTATTATGGACGCAATTAGTAGAAATATCTTTTCAGTATGTGAAAATCTAAAAAAAAAAGAGGTGTGGCCACCACACGACTTTCTTATACGTATGAGCGTTTCAAACTATACAATTTTAAGAATTTTTTTATACAAAACTCATTCAAAATCCTATTCTAAGTACTTTCATTCTCTTAATAAATCGATATAGAATGCATGCTTTGCATGATATTCGAAAAAAAGTGCTACTCGCTAAGAGTAAAAGTGCCACTTCCGGTCCGAATTTTGAAATTTCATGTATACAAAAAGTATTGCAAATTCAACTCTAAATACTTTTGTAGTCTCAATAAATATATATATAGAATGCATAATTTACGACATATCTGCAAAAAATCGCTATTCGGTAAGAGTAAAAGTGGTACTTCCGGTCCGAATTTTGAAATTTTTTTTTTACAAAAGATATATAAAATTATCATTTAAATACTTTTATACTCGTAATGTACCTGCCTAGAAAGCATGACTTGCGAGATATTCGCAAAAAACTGATTTTCGATAAGAGTAAAAGACTTACTTCTTTCGAAAAACTTAAATTTAATTTTGAGTACATTTCAATTCTTTATTAATTTGTTTAAACTTAGTAATTGACGAAATATTGGCAAAATTCGAATTTTTCACTGAAGTAAACTGCGGTCTAACGATTTTACTGAAAAACTAATCAGATCTCAAGAGGGAGATTATACACGTAAATACAAAATTTGGAATTGATATCTACAGCGGTTTGACCGCTATCGTGGTCACACACAGACACACAGACACAGACACAGAATTTTTTTAAAAACCACTTTTTGGGTATCAGGGGACTTCAAAACGTGGACATCTGCAAAATCTCGAGCTCGAAAATTTTCATTATCACAATACTTCCTTATACTACGTATAAGAAAGTAAAAAAAATGGAACACCTGTATATTTATGTCATTGAAAAGTACTTAAAATTTACTAATTAAAAATATATACTTACTTCGACCTGTAGGCGATATTGCAAAAGTTATAGGATATTATATCTGAATAAACTCGTTTCCGACTTAAAAATATGAGTTGCCATGACTTAATTACACATAGCATAATTAAAATGAATCGAAAAGAGTTACTTCTAATCTAGTACTATATATACAGTGAAATTCCTCTTCGCGGACACCCCTCTTACACGGACACCTTCCTTGGACGGACAGTTTCTCACGGTCCCGACCGACTTTCATATAATTTGCATTGGGTTAGACGGACATTCTCTTGAACGGACGCGGACACAAGAAAATGTTCTCATAAACGGAGAGAAAACAAATTATGACAGAGTGGTTGCAAGACCTAGATTGGAAAATAGCGAAATAAAAAAGAAGCATTTTGTTATTTTTAGACAATGCGGGACCTCATCCAAAAGACGTTCGATTAAAAAATATAAATCTTGCTTCTGATCCGTAATTGTACATCAGCTTGTCAACCATTATATCAGGAGATTAAAAAAAACTTCTGAACTTTTTACCGAAGTATAAAACTAAACCACCTGCTAGTAAACACTGAAACTGCTGGTACAGCTTTTGAGTTAATTAAGAAAATTACGCCACTGGATGCATTTTACTTCGCAAAACCGTTTGGAACCAAGAAACCGAGGAAACAGTTAAAAACTGCTTTCGTAAAGAAGGATTTAAGTTACGAGGAAAGAATAGAACAGGAGAGAGTCTCCTTAAAAATAATATTTGTCCAAAGTGGTAACTCAATATGGCCGCCGTAATGCATAAGCGAACATATAATCAAAATTGTCAGATATATGACAAGTTATTCAAAATACTCATTTTATAAACTATGATTGGTCAATATTGCCATAACTGACCTGCCTTAAAGTAGTAACTCCGTCTAAATAATACCTATTCCCCCACCAGTTTATTATCTCTCCTGTTCTATTCTTCCTCGTAGGATTTAAGCATGAAAATATGCAAAGTGAATATCAGTCAGCTGAGGTAGTTACGTCTGATCAAGAAGATGACTTACCACTTAACGTACTTGCAGATATCCTCAACAATAATAATTTGTTGGAATTGACTGATAATGAAAACCTTAATAATTTCTTGAACCTATATGAAAAATTTATATCTTGAAGATCCGAAACAGAACTGAAAATTAAAAATCCAGTTAAAATACAAGAACTTTCCGAAGATTTAGATGTCGATGAAGTTCCAGTACCAACAGACGCTATCCCATGGTGACGCTATTACCCTAACCAATCAGCCTAAACGTTTTGCCGATGATCACAGAGATACAGAGTCGTTGGAGGTTCTTTACGAATTACAAATTACTGGATGCCATTTTAAAGAAAGAGTGGAGACAAACAACAATATATGAATTTTTGCGCCATTAAAGTAACATTTCATTTTATATATTACTACAATCTATTATATTTTGTAAAGTAACAAATCCTTATTTTTTCCTTCAGTTTTAAGTTATGTGTTTGTTTTAAAAACATTTACATACATGTACGTTTTAAATTCCCAATTTCCACTTACAGTTTTCATTAAAAAATATATTTTTTCTCGTATTTCTTTTAGGCGGACACCCCTCTTGAACGGACACTTTCAACCGGTCCCGTTGGTGTCCGCCCAAGGAAGATTTCACTGTATATAATATTTTCTTTATATAAAATGAAAAGTTTGGAAGTTCATAAATTAACAATAGTTAAAATATCACAGTCGCTCTGTGTCATAAAATTGTTTATCGTCATATATAGACTAACTTTTAAGTTACTTTAAAGTTAAGGAAGTCATACTTAGATTTATAACTTCACTTGAAAAGCAAACCGTCAATACAAGTATTTAAATGTACGTTATTGAAAACTTCTATAACTTTCGCAATATCATAATGAATGTATAAGTTACTATTTTCAAGCATCACAGTAATTATAAGTTATTATATAACAAATTAAAAAATCATATATAAATGTAAGTTTAACGTTTAAACAATTTTTGACACACAGCGTCCGCGAGATTTTTTATATTATTGCTAATTCATAAACTTCCAAACTTATCGAGTTTTAAAATTTTAATAAAGATTACTTATTTGTAAAAGAAAAATAGAAGTAACTCTTTTCGATTAATTTTAGTTATAGTTGTAGTGCAAGTCATGGCAACACATATTTTTAAGTCGTAATCGCGTTTATTCAGATATAATACCCTATAACTTTTGTAATATCGCCCACAGGCAGAAGAAAGTACATATTTTTAATTGGTAAATTTTAAGTACTTTTCATGACATATAAATATAAAGGCTGTTCTATTTAATTCTTTTTAGAATTCTTATCTTTAGCGAATGGTATGTGATTCTAAAGAACATGCGTAGATATGTCGAAATAAATATCAATTTCACGTACAGAAAAGGTATCTCTACTAATTGAACCCATAATAGGTATTTCATCATCAATCTTTATTTCATAGCAACTTTTCAAATGTTGTACAATTTGTAAAATCCCCATATCTCAGAAACAGTTGAAAATCGGCAAATACAAGCGATGTCGGTTTAATCAGCTGTTCAAGGGCTATCATAAAATGTAAAAAAAAATGCATAGCATTCCATTTCAAAAAACATAAGTTTATGTTGGTTCATCGTTGTCGAACACTCTGTATAAATAAAAATATTTTTAAATTGTAGAGCTTATGATTAATTACAATTTTTATATTAAAAATTATTCGTTACATTATTAGATAGTAATAATGGATTTTACGGCTACGCTGGGACACCCGGTATATATAGTTTATAAGAAAGCCTTTTGCTAACACTACAATTGAATTGACATTAAGTTCAAAATAATAATACCTACGCAATCCGTTCTACCGTGACAGGAAAAATAAAATTCGAAGTTACATTTCACGATTAGAAAAGGTCATATCGACAATCGATTAGAAAGTTAATAATAGTGGTGATAATGACGATCGCAGTCATCGCATGTATGATAGTTCTTATTAATTTAATGAAACATTTAATAAGTATGTAAGTAGACCCCAGCACATTAACATACTTTTGAAAAAGAGGCGTTCGTACCTCATATAAAAAAAAAACTATAAATTATATATCGTAATATTATTTGAATAGCAATACATAACAATATAAAATGTTTAATAATAATAATTACATTCATTGAAGCTGTATTCCACTACATCACAGTCGCTTTGCGACTCTCGTGTTTTCTTGTTTGTTTTTTATAAGCAATGCATATTATGGTGTAATAAGTTTTATACTTCCAACAGTGATAACAGTAAAGGCTTACTTGATTTGTCCATCTACTACCAAAAGACGGGCGAACATGAACTGCAGTCGCCGTCACTTTTAGCACCCAGACCATAATGAAAACCGTTAAGGGTGGGCTTTCCCTAAGAAAAATTCTCGAACGGCGTATGTCGGGTTGCCTGAAATATATTGAATATATTTACGGAGTTTAATATGCCTGTACCTTTTACACGATGCAGGTATACAACCAGCAACATTAGCCTGGTCAACTGGAAAGCAAATAAATTTGGGATATTTGTCTCCTGCATTTATTGCATGAAAATATTGGTGCATCTCTTTTGTTCGAAATTTGTTTTTGCTATTTCTGAATATTCTTTTGGCTTGTATTTATTTAGTTTTATTAAGACTCCCATTTTATGTAATTTTTAATTATTTTAATGATATTTGCCCGAATTAATTAGATATTAAATCTTATTCTGCAATAAATATATAGTTTTATTACTATTATTTATGATTATTAATTATTTAAGTTGTACTTCTTATTATTTCTCACCATGATCTGTATTTACTTTACATGTTGAGGCTTTGTAATATGAGTAATGTTTTAGAGTAAACTAAATCTGATAAAAAAAATCTATTGTAACAAGAGTGCCGGTGTTTCTTATAAAATGTTAAAAATATTTATATTCTCTAAGTAGCCCCCTGTTTTAAGTTATTGAAAATTATATTCTTCACAATCGACACTGATATTGTTAGTTAGCGAAATTAAATTAAAAAATTTCACCGTGGGTAAGATACGAACTGTGCGGACTTCGAACTAATCACTGATTAGAAGCCAATATTAATACCACAACTTAAAATCGAATGTTATTGATACTATCAATTTTTTTTATTTATATTTTGCACTGTTTAATTTTTTTTTCAGTAAAGCTTCGGTAAAATTTTTAAATAACCGTTATGTGGCAGACAAAACGTCAAACGCAATCCTTTCCGCACCACCTTAGAGATAGAGTGCAAAGGGCGTTTTTTTCTCATGGTATTCCCAGTAGGCCTAATTCATGTTTCTTACAACAATTTTTTTTTACAAAAGTATAGACAGTGTAGAAAATAAACAAGAATGGCCAAGTAGCGTTTTGTCCAAACGTATCACAATCAGTAGGTACATACTAATTCTCTAATTTGACGTTTCTAATTTCTCGATTTCTCAAAATACGAGGATCCATAATTTGAGATAAAAAAGCGAGAAAATAAAATTACTCTAACTTAATTACCATTTCTGGTTAGAGTTCTACATCTATGTGTATTGTCTCATACCAAGTATCCTTCTTTAGATCCTTGACAAAAGTAAGAAGCACAATCCGAGTATTCACAAAAAATATATCTTGGTCCATTTATGTCACACTGCAATTTCACTATCTATAATTTGTTATTGTTAAGTTCGAACTTTTATAATGTTCAATTGCTTTTGTCACGGTCGAATTGAATTTAGGTTTTTTTCAAAGAGTCCCTAATTTTATTTATATAATTACGTAATATATGATTTCGGCACTCGATTTTTTCAATAATTTTTTGGGGACCGTAAGGGGCCGTTTCACGTAGTTTTCTAAGAACGATGCTATCACCGTCCCCTATTAATCTACCATAAATTACACCGTGCATTTCACGAGAAACCTTCCGCAATAATTGTCGACTCCATGACTGTTGACGACGAAGACTAATTTTTGTAGCATACGTGATCTTTAGATTTACCAAATTTTGCACAAATTAAACAAAATTTGTTTTTTACGCCTACATACAATTTTTTTTTCGTTCGCCATCCAACAATTGCTGCCACTCCTGATAAACGGCTGTAATTAAACTTATAAGCTAGTTTGGCCCATGCTCTTTTACTTACTCACATATACAAAAAAAATCTAAAAACTGTCCTCGAGTCAAAATACAAAGTATAAATAAAATAAAAACATGAAGGCACAACAAATTCAAATATTTAAATAAATGCTTTTACCATCTAGAAAACTGAAAATTGTGTAACTTCCTGCCACTTAGTTTGAAGAGTTCGGCAAACTTCTAAAGTCGTATCTTACAAAGACATAAAGTGTTTTTTGTCAGATTTTAGTTTTCTACAAACATTGTTCATATTATTAAAAAGCTTCAACATGTAAGGTTAGAAATAATAATAAGTCGTGCAACTTTATAATTAATAATAATAATAATGTATATTTGTTGCCGAAGAAAACTGCATTTCTGAAATTCCATAAAGCCGGAACCTTGTCCTTGAAAAATAAAATGCATTTTGAAAGTGAGAAGAATATTAACGAACAGAAAAAAAGTCTAACAAAGTAGACGCATCAATGTTATCACGTAATCAATCATAAATGAACACCGAAAAATATCTGAAATATATTACAATTTGCTTGTATATACCAACCACATGTAGTTTCTTTTACAAATATGTTGAATGTATACTTATTATTATAATAATAACAATATATATTTATTCCAGACGAAAAATTAATATCTAAAACATTCTCGCAAATATCCTTAAAATAATTACAAAATAAAGCCGATATATGAATGAAACATTCGTTTACCTAAGGTAATAAAAAAAGTTGAAGATCTCTGTTTATATGATGTTCGGCTTAATATAGTCGACCAGCTATACCTTCCATATAGCTGGTCTTAGACATTACGAAAATGTCAGTAAGATGTTGAATTGTGTGTTGCCTATTTGCCATTTATCAGTGCGGACTTTGTAATCATTCTCATTGGCTTCAAAGTAATTTTTTGGAGACCAGGGTTATTTTGAAAGTAAAGTAAATACATTGTCCTGTTCAGAGTAAAAATATCCAGGTACTCACGATTCAAAAAAGTACTTTTTAAGCACAGTAAGCTTTATATCGCTATAAAACGAAAAAAATTCAAAGTGCTATATTTTAACTATTTTTTAATATAATTGCAAATTTTAATCGTTAGTCACTAGAACAAATATTGGTTATTTCGTGCATGTAGCGGCAACTTTTTCAAGTGCCTTAATTTTTGCGATTTTTTATGTTGAAATTGACCATTTTGTGGCATACGCCGACCAAGTAAAACCCTCCCTTAATCCGAAGCATGAATTGCAGTACGAGCGTGCAGGGTTGGTTCTTGGAACAGGTAATTACATAGATATTTAACAAGTATCGTGAACTTCAAAGTAGCTACACAAACAAGTGTTTTAACCACATTGACAACGAAGGATATTATATATAGCGTGTCCCAGGATTGATGTTACAAGAGGTGTGCGGAACTAAAAATCTTTGTATCTCAATTTGATCTTCTGTAAGTTAGCCCTGCTTGGTTTGAAACTTATTTTTAGTATAGTTTCAAGTTTGTGAAATCACGTAGGCCTTGACAGTTGAGCAAGATCTATTGCCGTTTCAGGTAAAGTACCTTTCTCGTTCACACTATGCTAAAATATTACTATGAAAAGTTGTTCAGAATGACAAACTATGGCCCTGAACAAAATTTTACGAAGATCTACCTACTTTGATTAAATCGTTATTTTTTTAGATTCAACAAAAGTGTTTTTATAAAAAAACTATTATTCGTAGAACATCGAACGACAGAAAAAGTATTTACAACACGTTTAATTCAGGCATCGTATAGAACGACGTGCAGAAAAATGTGGCAGTTATGTTGAATAAATGATTGATTGTAGAGCAATACTATTATTACATTTTGTACAATTAATTTGTGAACAAATATAATTTTATTGTTGAATCTAAAAAATAACAATTTAATCAAAATAGGTAGATCTTCCTGAAAATGAAATCTATAGGGCCACAGTTTGTCATTCTGAACAACTGTTCTTAGTAATATTTTAGCATACTGTGAACGAGAAAGGTACTTTACCTAAAACGGAAATCGATCTTGTAGCTGCGGAAAATACAGCTCCCAGACTGAGACCTGGCCGATGAGATGCCAATCCCACAAGGTGCGCAGTGAATCCCTATAATATTAGGATAAGCACGAGCAGTCTGGAAAAATTGTCAAGCGCTACACATATATGTATCTCTTTTCAGCATATTACAATTTCTTATCTGCATTTACTCGTTCGTCCGGCTAATATATGCGATGATGAACAAATTTTATCATTTCTTTTTTCCGAATACTTTCTCTGTCACGCACTAACCTACAAATCTGCGCGACGCAAAGATCTGAATCTGTCTATTGCGCGCATATTTTCTTCTTAATATCAAAATCTTTGTTAAGTTGCATTAAACTTCTTTTGTTATGTCAATATAGTATAGTGTGTTCTATTAATAAGGCTCCTTAAGTTTCCTGAATATAATTTTTATGCAAAATTCATAACCGTGTTTGATTAGCCTTACAAAAGTATTCTATTTGTAAAAAGAATCCACATTATGGCATGGGAATGGAATTATATTTAAAAAATCTCAAGTAAAACAATTACCGGTAAAGCACCGATAAACCGGTTTCTTTGGAGTATTTTTATCGTACCCCCACCCTGCCAGAGTAAGAAGGCAATATCCAAATCCGCTGCTTCCAGTAATTCTATTATTGTTCTCTTTGTCTTGTGTTATTTCGCCTGTTCGCAAAATTATGACAGGGGGGCACGCGCCCCTATGCCACCCCCTAGATCCGCCCCTGGCAGGTGGTATTACACAACAATTCTGCTAACAATCAAACTTCTACCAGTCTTTTTATTAGTAGGCTTAACGTTTAAGCTGCCGAATTCCCCAGCCTTAAAATGCATGAAGACAAACAGGTTCCAAAGCTATACAAAAGAGGAAACAATGTGTATCCATTTTCTATGTCACTTATAATATACTTCAAAATCAGTGATGGTAACCTGACTCCTACTAGATCGGTAGAAAGGTCGGCAATGTTCGGTATATTATAGAAAATATCGGTAGATTAAAGAATTTACAGCTTTTTTAGGAATATCTTATTTTATTTATTATTTACAACAATATATAAGAAACATATATTAAATAGAATATAAAATTTGAAAATAAATTTTTTTAAAAAAATCTCATTTTACAAAAAATTACTCGTTTTCGCCATCTTCATAGAGTGTATGCTTAGCCATTCGCAAAGTTACTTTTTTTTCAATTGGAAAATGAAATCAACTTTTATTTCCAATGCATTGCTTAGCAAGAATTAGTCCGTTGATTGTATCCGTACGTAGCTTGTTTCTCTGTTTAGTTTTTAAATTATTGACCGTAGAAAAAATTCTTACAACATTGGCCGAAGAATGCGGCAAACAAAGTAAATAACAAACAAATTTTGTAAGACAATTAAATTTACGTGTTTCGTCGCCGAATTTCGTCGTTTCTACTTTT
The DNA here is from genome assembly GCA_963170755.1 of Amphimallon solstitiale. Lineage (NCBI taxonomy): Eukaryota > Metazoa > Arthropoda > Insecta > Coleoptera > Scarabaeidae > Amphimallon > Amphimallon solstitiale. Next base: position 79,603,396 of record OY720683.1, on the reverse strand, counting down.
TGCCGAAATAATTCTACATTATCAGAAAAAGAGTTAATTTCGTTAGTATTTCTTAAAATACGCCATTCATTGTCCAAAGTCCGAACGTCGGAATTGTATAAAAAATCCAGGAAAATAAGTGCTATGTCGGTAATAGATTGAATTGATCCTGATTTTATACAACTACTGGATCTAAAAACTGAATTTTTTCCAAAGCATTATTATTTAAAGGAAACCGTTTAATTATTTGATCACATCCTTCTACATAAAAATCCAAGCATCTTAGTCTAAAAAAGGATAATTGTTCTTTGGTAAGTGACGTGCTGGATATTGTTTGTATCACTTTCGCGCCAAAATACATATCCTCAATCTGCAGGTAATGTCTAGGATTTTTAAAATCTACGTCTGCCACTAAAATACCTTGAAGGTAATCCCTTTTTATGAAACAATCGAATAACGTTTTTATAATTGTAAGTATGTTTTTATATAGACAATGTATTACGGTGTTCAGATTGCATTTCCTTATTCAAGTAATTAAAAAAGGGTAGAACAAATTCTGAAAATTGTAAAAATAACTTTGTAACAGGATCATTTAACGTTTTCAAATGTTATCTACAGACATAATATCATTGGTACTAGCGACAATGGTGAAATATAACTGTAGATGTCCATACTGTTCTAATGACCGCGAAACAACGCTATGTACGGATAACCATCGGGTTCGACATGGGAGTAAAATTTTATGGATTTTTGTATTACAAAATACTTGAAACTCGGTATATTCGCTAATTCGTTTGGGACTATGAGCAAAGTAATTAGATATCTCTTGTGAGCTCTCTATAATACGGAGGTAGATTTTCACATGCATATGAAGCGCACAAATGGAAGGAGTAACATATACACATCATTACAAAAAGCTTTGGAATGTCATTTTGCAATAAAGTCATTACTGATCGATGCTGTTCTGCCATAACATTTGCCCCATCAGATGCAAAACCGACCAGATTTCTTTTATACGGAATTTCGTGTTTTTCAAAAAAAGTGACAGTATGGTTATATATACTATTCGCGTCGGCTGCTTTAATTTCAATTAAAGCTAAAAAATTATCACAAATGGTGTTACTGTTATTTATTCTTACGCAAAGACAAAGATGTTTAATATTGCTCGTATCAGTCGACTCCCATCAACAATAAGGGAAAATTTGTTCGTCCGAAGATGATCACATAATAGTTGCATATTTCCGTATCCCCGTACATTTTTAACTATTGCAGTGGTTTTCCTTCTTGCACAGGCTAGTCTTTGGGCAATTTTTGAATCAAATGCCGAAACGACCTTGGTCAAGTGATCCAAGTAGCAAGTGGTAAATTATGTTCGGCGATGAAAGCAGATGGACGTATTTCTCCTATAACATGTACATAAAAAAATAAAAGCTAATGTTTAAATAAAATAATTTCCTTTTTAACTTCTCCTCTAATATAGAAGGAGCAGCAGCTGCAAACGCTTCTAATGTGGGTTGTTTCGAAATCGCTTTTAGTTTTGTTTGATGAGTAGCTGAATTATTATGCTTCATGAGAGCATCCTTTCCACTAATTATATTTATATTTTGTCGCATGAACTGCATTTTGAGTACTGAAACCCCTTTTCACTTTTTTTTTAACCAGCCTTTAAAAGCATCTATCGTTTACCACTCTTTCTTATAAGTTTGGTTGTATTTCCTTTTTTTAATAACGCCCGAGCTACTACCTTCATTGCTACTATCACTATCACTCATTTTTGTTAGTTAATTAATAAGAAACCACGACTAGATTTCTACATTCAATCTACTAAAATAAAATAAGGGAATAGGAAGTTGTACACGTATATATAGTGTTTGCTCGGTGATTTTCCTATATAAATATATTTAGGTGAATACCCTTATATTGAAGTGAATTTAATGAATGACAATTGCTGTCTATCTATTTTTATTTCCTTTTCTTTCTTTATTGTCAGTTTTAGGTAAATAAATTCTTTCTTAGAGTAAGACAAGGAAAATGAGAAAGAGTTTTTCGTTAAAAATACTAATATTAGTAAAAATAGTAACACCCAAAGTAACTGCCTATCTGTTTATAGGTAGCTAACATCCGTCAGATTGGTTATTCTAATTTATTTATTTGTTGTGCAGATTAGCCATTTAATAATTGAAATATTTCGGTAGAATTCCATAGCACTTCGGTAGATTATACCTAAATTCGGTAGATCTACCGAAAAATCGGTAGGGTTACCATCACTGTTCAAAATGTAGATTAGGTGTGCATTTTCACTTAAAAACATGTTAATTGGAAATGAAGATTCTCTATTAGAAAGCATCTAGTAAACACATAAAACAAGCATCTTCGCAAATACAAGTAATTTATCTACGCGAATGCCGGACGTAGAAATGCTCTGCAATTTCTTTGCTAAAAAAAAGAACTCCATAGTTCTCCAATATCCTCGCTCGACTAACCGGAACGAGCACTTTCTATTTGGCCACCAGTCGATGAACAACAACAACAAAAAAATGAATGAAACAACAACAAAAAAAAGTCATGGCAAATTTATTAGTCCGAACTTGAAAAACACACTTACTCATGGGTTCAACGAACTGGACTAAGGTTTATTGTAATTTATATAATTTAGAAAGGTTAACACTGTTTGTGTGCAACGACAGGCGTATACGTATTATGCAGATACACTCACTGTGTGTTGTATCCGGATATTTTCAATGCACCGCTAGCAATGTGCTCACATACATACGAATTGGGGGCCGAAAATTGACACCCGGGGATTAAAAATGCACATATGCACATTTTTTCGAGTGGCGTCAGCAATTAGAATTCGATTGTTTACAGTTAAGGTATACAAGGAGTTTCAATGAATTTGGAACTTTTTAACAATTCTAGTCAAAATATTAAATGAAAGCTGTTGCAAGGATTTATAACAGCGCATAATACAGATTAGTGATGTTGGTTTCGGTTACTTTTCAGTACTTGTAACTATCCGTTACTTTCGAATCCAATATCCGTTAATTTTTATTCGTTACCGAGTACTCGTTCAAATGTGCGATGCGGGAATATGTACACATAGAGACAGAAATACGTTAAATTACCAAAATCATTCGGTTACGAATAAAAACGTTGATATAAGAATATTTTGGTTTGACTAAACGGCAATGTCCCAGAAACAATGTATTTTTGGTTAACATTTTTAGGTTGAATTGACAATAAATATTAGTTGCCTGATAAATCAAATAAATTTTCCGTTTAATTTACATAAAAGGATGTAGTATATGTACCAAAACCATTTGATTAAAATAAACGTTTGAATGTTCGTCACAGTGAATAAGAAATAGTGTTAAAGGGAGCAAAAGGACGGGTTAAATTAACTAAGGGAGTGTAAATTTAACGCACTTTTAAATTGCATATGTGCATAAAAATTACGTTTCTATGAGAATGAATTTAGAAACATCATCTTGGCCTAGTCACGCAATTTTTGTATACTATCTTAATAACACAGTAAGTACTTGTTTGTGTGTGTGCTTTTTTTTTCATGTTAAGTGCTTTTGTAGTGGGTCACCATGGGTGATGAAATTATTAAAATTTTTCTTATAGAATAGGGATTCCATGATATGGATATCATAGAATTCCCATTCTATAGGGATTCCAGGATATGGTATCTGTTTTTGAAGGTAAGTTTGTATTTACCGATAATGTATTACAAAATCGTTAAGCAATGTAGGTACACTGCAACGGCCTAAATATATAATATATATATATATATATATATATATATATATATATAAATATATATAATTACATTAACAGTACTGATTATGATAACCAGAACGAATCAGAAGTATCAGGTTTAAGTTTTACTCAATATTTCACTTTTATTTCTTCTTCATTTAACTTCGTCCGAAGCATTACGTCATTGCAAAACAACATACAATTGCAGAAAATCACATATCCAAAAAACAGTTGCAGAATATATAAATGACTGGCCAATACTAAGAATTAATGATGCTCAAATTCTTGTAAGTTCTAACTTTAAAACTAGAAATTTTTCTATAAAGAGCAGATCTCCATTTACTTATGTATTGATTGAAGACGGCTTCAGTACACAGTATGCCTGTAGCAATGTTTTATTAGGATAAATATCAAAAGTGTACATATATACATATATACATAAACGTATATGCACATATGTACGTGTTGAGATACACAACATACATTTAGGTGTCATTACCAACAGCGAACGCACAGACACGTGTTTCGGACTTTGAGGCCTCTTCAGTGTACGTGGTGCTGCTGTCAATGATCCACAACTAAAATCGTGTCTTATGTCCGTTGAACCGCAAGTGTGCACAGTGTGCAAAGATGAAACTGTCGTGTTCGGTGTCGCGCTTGGATGGCAGATGTCGCTGAAATATTGTCACCAGCACTTTGCGGTTCAACGGACATAAGACACGATTTTAGTTGTGGATCATTGCCAACAGCACCACGTACACTGAAGAGGCCTCAAAGGCCGAAACACGTGTCTGTGCGTTCGCTGTTGGTAATGACACCTAAATGTATGTTGTGTATCTCAACACGTACATATGTGAATATACGTTTATGTATAAATGTATATATGTATACTTTTGATAGTTATTTATCCGTTAATGTACGTTACACATTCAAGTATTTCATATCCTATTTATTTGTTTTATTAGGATGCTGGGGAGAATATTTCGCTAGGATCATTAATTTAAGAAATCAAAAAAATCACCAGATTCGATAAATTTATTAAATTCCGGGTTATCGCATGGTAAGTTCTTATAAATCCTAAATTGTTATGTAGAGAATATCTGTTTTGTTATTTAAAGTTTTACATTGCGGCATATTGTTCATGTTCGGAAGGATGATAATAAAAGAATCATAAATATATTTTATTATGCGTTGGTTATGACTCCATTAAGAGTTGTCATTTCTTTTCAGATTCAAGAACGTTAATCCAAAGTTATATAATAACAATTTTTTGCTACCAAGAGCCCGTATACAAAATAAATTAAATACCAGGAAACCCTCTACCGAAAAGAGCAAAGAGAGTTTTACTGATTATGTCAAGTTGAGTTTACAAGCTTTTTTGATGTAGTTTGTGTTTCCAATATTTCGAATTGCATTGCAGTCAGCTTCTGACATACATATAAGTATTTTGATCTATTCAAGAAATATTGATATCGAATGGTACCTATAGATATTCTTTTTATTTTAAAAATCTAGGACACGTTTCAATTTGATGAACATTTTCAATCATATATATGCTGACTGAAACAAACATAAAACGATGTATTAATTTGGTAGAATTAATTGATTTTCACAATATGTTCTATCAGATGGTCGAAGATATTTTCAAATATATTTGTAAAAAAATGTACAGTATTTTTATTATATGTTTATTGTATGTATCTAACTTTAATAGAATTTGTACTGACTGTAATATTGTTTACATTTTCTTTTGTTATATTTTTGTTTAATATATTACACGTGTTCATCTACTTTTGTGTTTTATTTCTATACCATTATGTGTATGTTTTACTGATTGTTATATGGAGACAAGACCGGAAGTAGCAGTTTACTTCAGTGAAAAAATCGAATTTTACCAATATCTCGTCAAATACTAAGTTTAAACAAATTTATAAAGAATTCATATGTACTTAAAATTAAAATTGAGAACAATTTTATTTAAAAAGTTTTTCGAAATTCCTACCGGAAGTAGGTCTTTTACTCTTATCGAAAATCGGTTTTTTGCGAATATTTCTCTAGTCAAGCTTTTTAGACAGATATCTTACGGGTATAAAAGTATTTAAAACATAGTTTTCAATATCTTTTGTTAAAACAAAATTTCAAAATTCAGACCGGAAGTAACCCTTTTACTCTTACCGAATAGCGATTTTTTGCAAATATGTCGTAAATTATGCATTCTATATATATTTATTAAGAGTACAAAAGTATTTAGAGTTGAATTTTCAATATTTTTTGTATACATGAAATTTCAAAATTCGGACCGGAAGTAGCACTTTTACTCTTAGCGAGTAGCACTTTTTTTCGAATATCTAGCAAAGTATGCATTCTATAGAGAATAAAAGTACTTAGAATAGGATTTTGAATAAGTTTTGTATAAAGAAATTCTTAAAATTGTATAGTTTGAAACGCTCATACGTATAAGAAAGTCGTGTGGTGGCCACACCTCCTTTTTAAAGCGCTTTACGTATTAACCTTGTAAAAAAAATCAAGTGAATTGGTACCCGGCCATTAATGTAATACAATCAGCAAATAAGAAAATACTATCGCTTGTAAACTTGTAGAGTATTTTTCATATTAAAATTAATGATTGGTTTTGAATCAACTAAACTATTACATCCTTTATATTAAACTCACAGTAACACATCGATGATGTTACTCGGAGAAATTTAAGATGTTAATACAACGTCAAATTGAAGTTACAATAATCATTTTATATTGTTATTTTAACAAACTCATCTAATTTATTTTAGATTGCATCAATACAATAAGTTCAAACAAACTTTTATAATGAAATTGATCTAGGCAAATAGAAGTAATGCTAATAATTGGTTAAATTCAAATATTTTGTACAAAGTTATTTACTCTAAATTATATTTTCTAATAAAATATTTCAGACAAGAATGTGTTCTAAAAGTTATATATTATGAGAGTAACTGTTTGACAAAGTAACGAATATTTAAAACCAGTATTCGTTACTTCGGATCTTATCGAGTAACGAATACTTTAGTAACGGATAGTTACATTTGCAACACCACTAATATAGATACTGCTCTGTTTAATAATACTGTGTCACAGCGAAGCGATATCTAATAAATAATGCAGATCGTTAAAAATTTATATACAAAAATTGTAGATAAAAATGAGATCTACAATATAAATAGTATATTATGCAATGAGCATTTAATGATGGCTATTAAGACACGAGAATTAAAATTATGATACGAGCCGAAGGCGAGTATCGTAATGAATGCGAGTGTTTTAATAGCCATTAAATGCGAGTTGCATACACTATTTTTTCTACGACCCCATAATAAAACATTATTTTTTGAACATTCTATTTCATAAATTGAGCGTAAAATTTTCCGTACGTTTTTGCGAATTTAGCTGGTAATAAATTGTTGGCGGCTACTAAGGCTTGTTCCATAATTACTGGTGGAGTCAAATTTTACATTTCACTGTCATTATCTCTCATTTTTACCGTTTATCCTTCAAAAAAACACAAATTTTAACTACTTACTAGTAAATTGCAGAGAACTGTCAAATTTAATTAATTTTTATATCTGTCAGACATGAAGTGGCCATATTGAATAATGATGAATATAGGAATGTTGCATTCCTATTGGATGTAAACTTGTATCTTAATGAAAAATCTGTATTCCTATTGGATATAAACTTGTATCTTAATGAAAATCTGTATCTTAATGGACATCATTAAAATACAGGTTCAGCATACCTAATAATACAATTAAAGAATGGGAGTAGAAATAATATTGTCCTTTATACAAAATGTCAAAGTGTTCGACAACGATGAGCCAACACAGCTAATGTTTTTAAAACGCTGTTGCTAAATGTTGCTGTTTTGTTTGAAGACATTTCTTTTTGCTGAGAGGCTGTTGCACCTTTAATTTAGTTCTAAATCTTTAATAACTTGTTTGATATATTAGTCATTAATTTACTTCAATGTCAACAATGACATTTCGTAACTTTTTTTCAAAATAGCACCAAAAAAAAAGTCTAGATTAAATTTTAAAATTCGGGTTTCGAAGTGCATTGAGTCACAATTACGACTACCTGTGTGCCAAATTTCACGGCTGTAAGTGCGATAGATTCATCTGGTTATCGCACACATACACGCACGCACACACACATTTCCTTTTATAAGTATACATATTTTTATACAATATACAGGGTGTGTCATATCCGCGGGGAAGACAGATTGTGACTTTATGAGAAAAATATTTCGAAACGGTTTTCTTCCAATATTAACCACTTATTTATAGTGGCACGATTTAAAATTGTTTTGTATTATACAGAGTGTTCTATAACTTGGTGGCTGACCATAGTTATTGTGGTTTTCTAAAGGGAACAGGCTGTATGTTATTATATTTTTGTAATCCTCCTATAATTTTTAGTCAAAAAGTTATAGTATAGCCCTAAAATTTAAGGTTTTCGACTTATTACCATTTTTCTGAAAAAAATCAATGTTTTTATAAAATTATATTTCTCAAAAACGACGTACTTGATGGACACAAGTTTTAGTGGAGTTGTTTATAATGAAAGGGCCTAATACAAACATACTCTATTTTTCAGCAGTTTCTAATTGAATTTGCAGAAAACTGGAATATACATAACATATTTTTGTCTAAAAGTGAATTTTTTGAAAGGGAACAGCCTAACTTTTTTTATCGGTTCATCTTTGGATTCCTTACTAAATTTCGCACCAAAAACATGTAAGACGTTTTTATTTTACAAGTGACCATTATTGACCTATTGTCGTTTTGTGATATAATCTTGACAATTTTGGTTTTTATTTGAATACAGTACAGGATGTCCCAGAAATAAAAAGACGGAGTAGCAGAAATCGGACGCTAGATTGTGTAAAAACGTACCCTCAAAATATCAAGTCTTTATTCGTGCGCAGACGACAGAAAAAAAAATAATAAAGAATTCAATTGGCCTTACACCGACCCTGGATTAAATATCCACCTGCTTCACTTTCACAATCGGTTTTTTTCAGGACCACCATATTACTTGTGTTAAAAAAAAGGAGGAGGAATAGATACTTCATAATAAATATCAAACCATTAATTACTTTAATTTTACACCTGCTAGAAAAAAATAATGACATTCTTGATATTTACTGTAATAAGGGCTAGGAAGAACTACGATTTATTGAGTATTCTAAAATAATAATAATCAGCTGTTTCCGACTACAAACACATTAAAGAGCAACAACCATCCTATTTTAAAAATAAAAACAATCTTTTATTGTCTGCACTAATGTGTGTCGCCCATCTGGCAAAAAATATGTTTTATATGAATGAGTACGATGTAACATTTTTTCCCGTTTTATACAAATAAAAGCGTATTTTTCTATGAATGCGTGTTCGTTTCTATTTACAAATGAGCATTCTTACGTGTATTTATAAACATACATTCTGTGCCAGGTCCGTAAAGTAATTTTTTTATCTAAAACACAACATAGAAAATTAAATTTTTAATTTCTTCGTTATTGCGGTATATTTGGGCCTGTTTCTGTTCGGGACTTTACATACCTGCTACTCCGTCTTTTTATTTCTGGGACACCCTGTATAGTGAGCCATAGATATTTGACGCAAAATTGACAAAGTGACATTTAATAAGTTTCTTTTCAGTTGTCAAGCCTGATTTTATTAAGAATTTTCTAAAAATGAGGTTATAATTAAAACTGTTCAAATTTACTTTTAAAAGTTTCTGGACACGCTTGCTAAATGATAAATCGACATTAATAAGGCGTGTAGTACTTATATTTGTAAATATTTATGGAATATGTTTCCTTATAGTCATAACTTTCTTTGTGATTACAAGTGTACTGTATATTTGCTCTTTTACGGATAAGTAATTTAATTAATATAGTATAGACTGACAAAATTATATCAAAAAGAGTATTAACGTCTTACATGTTTTTGATATGAAATTTAATAAGAAATTCAAAAATGAAATAAGGTGTTCCATTTGAAAAAATTGATTTTTTTGCAAAAACTTAACAAAAGCATATCAAAAAACGACAGTAACTCTGTAATAGTCACTTTTAAAGTATTAACGTCTTACATGTTTCTGACATGAAATTAAATAAAAAATTCAAAAATGAACTGATATACAAGGTGTTCAATTAAAAAAAAAATACTTTTATACAAAAACGTGCCATTTAATTTTAATCCAGTGTCCTGTACATGCAGTTAGTAACTGTAAAAAAATAAAACATGCTACTATTAGGACCTCTTATTGTAAACAATACTACAAAAAAATGTGTCCATCTAATACGTCGTTTTCGAGAAATATAATTTTACACAAACATTGAATTTTTCAGAAAAATTGGAATAAGCCAAAAACTTTACACTTTAGGCCTATACTATCTTATAACTTTTTGACTAAAAATTATACTTGGAATTCAAAAATGCAATAATATATATTGTGTTCCATTTAAAAAACTATAACTGTGGTTAGCCACCAAGTTATGGAACACTCTGTATAATACAAAATATTATTAAAATGTGCTCTTAATGAACAGCTATCACAAGGAAAAATCCGCTTCGAAATATCTTTACTCATAAAGGCATAATCGGCCTTACCCGCTTAGATGACTCACCCTGTCTATACAGGGTGTCCAGAAACTCTCCTGACAAACGAAGACCGAAGATTCCTGAGATAATTTTAAGACAATTTAACTCAATTCACCCTAGTCCGAAAATGCTTCCTAAGGTCATAGGCGTCCGTTTTGGGTAGGTAAACGGTTATTTTAACGCATAACTTTTTTGTCTTTAACTTTTAAGCATTTGTGACACTGGATTATTAAATTTTCAGGTATTCTAGTACTAAAAGGTACTCTTACTTTAATTCGGTAGGATACACCGTTTTTTAGAAAAATCGATTTGAAAATTTTTCGTTTTTTTGTCATTAAAATTCAATTTATTATTTTTTGCACTAGTTCGCTCTGAACTGCCTACAGAAATAAAACCTACGTTTTTAATTGTCAAATTGTTGTCAGTTCGCGAAGTTGAAATGACGAAAGATGAAATGACGAAAAAACGAAAAATTTTCAAATCGATTTTTCTAGAAAACGGTGTATCCTACCGACTTAAAGTAAGAGTACCTTTTAGTACTAGAATACCTGAAAATTTAATAATCTAGTGTCACAAATGCTTAAAAGTTAAAGACAAAAAAGTTATGCGTTAAAATAGTCGTTTACCTACCCAAAACGGACGCCTATGACCGGTACTAGAAATTCGCAATTGATGGAATTGATTCATCTCTGGAGGATAAATAAGCATACCAGTTTTTGTTTTTCTAAATAGAAGCGTTCGGGAGATATTAAAAAAAAACTAATTACAAGGCGCCATCTTCAAAGAGCTCTAGCTCCCTTAGGAAGCATTTTCGGACTAGGGTGAATTGGGTTAAATTGTCTTAAAATTATCTGAGGAATCTCCGGTCTTCGTTTGTCAGGAGAGTTTCTGGACACCCTGTATATATTAATTTTTTCAATTTAAATAAAAAATCAAATTAATGCTTGAAGTTTGCTCGTCTTTCTCCCTAATTCAGCATGAAAGTTTAGTAAGTATGGAGTAGATTCATACCTATAACATTAATTGCAAAGAAAGCTCTGCACAGACCAAATCTACAAATCTTCCTATGTAGCGGTAGAAATTCAATAAGCAGGTAAAATGACCTTGAAAGATTATTGTTATTTTGTTTAGAATAGGTTTAGGATTGATATCGTGGCGCCATCCAATTATTACTAGTAGTACTTAAGAAAAACGAAAATCTTAATTTCGAACCGAAATGGATTTGCCAAGATTGAAAGCGCACCCTTAACGCCCCGCCTCCAGTTCTTCATTAAAATTAAAATGACCGGCGAAGAAATGCATATCTCAACTGAGAAATTGACTTGCTAACGCATTCTTTTTTTTATATAAGTTGATTATTTCGTCACAGTATCTGGCTATATAATTTGCGGTGGCTCAACCGGTATATGGTGTATGTAAAAAATACTTTGATGTACTACAATCATTGTTTATCACTTCATGTATATCATATTACCAACTGCTAATAAGCAAAATATTTGATATTATCATGCGGTGAAAATACCTCGTCACTAATATTTCCTAAGGATGACGAATCATTGGAAAAATCAGAAAACATCACGAACAAACGAAGAGGTTAACGAACCATAACAAACCGTATCAAGAGACTCTCCGGCACATACGATTCCACTCATGAATAATTATGATAGAAATGTTTATTTTTAATACCGCATTTGCAATATCGCAGTCTATCTGTTGAGCTTATCCGTTTGCGGTCGCATTACTCCAATGCATAAAAGGTATTAAGTTATAACCATTATGTGTGTCACTGTTTATATGATACTCGAATTACCAGTTTAATCGTTAAATTATTCGCGAGAAGGAATTCTTTTCAACTCACAATACAAACTAGCTTTCTTAATTCGAACTAGTGTTCCGTGTTCATAAATGAAGGTCCACTATATTTATGCCGTCGCAATAACCGTCGTGATTATAACATGACGGAAAGTCGATGTAATTGTATGCAATTTCAGTGGTGTTGTTTTGCTGTAGATGGAAAAAGTAAAAAATTGTCTTGCAACATTGTGTGCAATATTAACACTTTAGGTAAAGATTAATTCGGCATCTCGCGCATTCAGAGTTTAATAAATTCAAGTCAATTGTTTATTTAAAAGACAAAAGAACAATCAAAGAAGCGGCTACTAATGACTCACCTTGTATACATAGTGTTTATTAAACATACGGCAATAATTCAAGGGTTTTTTCCCTGGACTATTCCAAGAATATTTTGTCCTTTGAAGATATAGAACAAAAATTTTTATTATCAAATATTGCACTTAAAGCGTCGTAATTTACAAGACTGTTGAAATGACTACCTCCAGCTAGAATGCAAGAATCCAATCTTCTTATCATTGACTGCTGAACATTTTCAAAAACACCAGGGTGGTTTCAATTGAGTTACCCCCAGCAATTATCCGATTTCTCAAATCTTCAACATTATCTACTGGAGTAGTCTAAACTAATGACTTTAGATGGCCCCATACGAAAAAATCCAGGGTGTTTAAATCTGGGAATCGAGTAGGCCATAAATGAGATCCACCTGGACCAGGGATGCATAGACTTATAGGGAACAGAGGCCACTGGGGAAAATTATAAGCCAAGGACGGGCCACTACAAAGAATACATATTGACACAAATATTTTTATTTTTAAATAGTATGAATTACTACAGATGATAAAAATAAAAGAACATTCAAAAATGTTTGTTGTAATTATGTAATCGTTTATTTCATGTATTATTATATTGATGCATGACATTGCATTGACCTAACAATTTTGTTTATGTTTGGCTCCACATTACTTGTCGCCACACGTAAAATTGTTTCCAGATTTTCATTTGCCAGACGGTTTCGATGTTTTGTTTTGTTAAGTGTCATCATTGGAAACGTTTGCTCACAAATATACGTCGATCCAAATAAGGTTGCACATTTCAATGCATTTATTCGCAACTCTTTATAAGCGGTTTTGTCAACGCAACGGTAAAAGTTGGGTAAATTACCTTCATTAAACTTGTTTCGTAAATTATCATCATTTTGCATGTCTATTAATTGCAGCTGTATTGATTCCGGTGCATTTTCGGGTGAAATGTTGAAAGGATTGTTGAAAATATCCAATACAGGTTCAACTTTTTTGAAGTCTTCAAAACGATCACGAAAAGCTTGTATTAAAATATCAATTTTTTCACATAAGCGAAATTGACATCAGTTTTATTGAATTTCTCCATAATTTTTTTGTGGTTCGGAAAATGACTGAAATTGGCTGAATTGATTTGTGTCCTGAAAAGATTCAATTTGCACTGAAAGGACGAAACATGAGAGTATAACTGCGAAATCAATTGATCTTTGCCTTGGAGTCGCGTTTTTAAGAGATTCAAGTGATTTGTAATGTCTACAAGAAACGCTAAGTCACGCAGCCAGTCAGGGTTGTTCAGTTCGGGGACGTCCTTTTTCTTTTCCACCAGAAATATTTTGATTTCTTCAATCAAGTTAAGAAACCGCTCGAAATTATTAGTGCCCGTTCAATAAAGCTCCGCATCAGTATTCGTTTTTTTACAATTTCGTGGCGCGTAAAAGGACACAATTAAAATGACTTTTGGTGATTGACTTATTGCGATTTTGTTTAGTTCTTTAGTGTGTATGCAGAAATAGCGTTGCAGTTGCATTGGAACATGTTGCTGCCTATTATATATTTCGCATCTGTTAAAATAATTAATAATTTTTAAAATATTTGTTTGAGTTGTGTAATAGACATTTTATATATGTGATTTAATGATAAAATAATTGTCATGTACATATATTTATTTTTCAATGTGTGATATCGCCTGGCTTTTCTACGAAGTGGATCTTTATGCCGCAGAAATTTCCCAGTTGACAATATTAATGCCCGATGAATGAAGCTCCACATCAGTATTCGTTTTTCCGCATCAGTATTCCTTCAACGTATTGTTCAATGTATGAAATAGACCGGCTTTTGGACGTAGTGGACCCTCATGACGAAGATATCTCGCGGTCGAAATTATTAGTGCCCGGCAACAATAAAATACACTTTCTATTGTAAATAACAGTGATTTTTCTAATATTTAATAATAGTAATCCTTGCCAACGATTACAATAATTCTTATATAAAAAGAACGGAATTTCGATGAATGTAATCGTTAATCGAACGAACTTAGATTACGACACAGTAATTGTAATTTAAACTTTTTCAAAATTACGATTACTGTAATCGTAATCTAAGTTCGTTCGATTAACGATTACAGTAATCGTAATCGTATTTTCTTTTATATAAGGATTACTGTAATCGTAATCCTTATCGCCCAGCTCTGATTGAGACCTTGTGATTTTATAAAGTTTACAGTAGGTACTACAACTTTCATCACATTTTCAAATCCCAATAATTTTGAACATTAAATTAATTCCTTGGTATCTATGTTTTTAGTTTATAAATACTTTTTTTAACATAGTTATTATCCCAGATTTTACTTCCAACCATTGAAGGTGCACCGTCAGTCGAAATACCAGATAATTTCGTTAAATCCAAATCCATTATAGAGCATATTTCCAGAAGCGCTTTGAGCATGTCACTCCCCTTGGTTTGACTTGTCAAAGAACTCATACCAATCTGTTCTTCACTTACTTCAAAATTTTGCGTTACACCTGGTAAAAATATTAAGAGTCGAGCAGTGGAAGTTATATCTGTAGATTCGTCGAGTGCTATAGAAAAGTACTCAAAACTTTTCGATTTTGCAGCTAATTGCTCTTCTATATTAGCTGCTAATGTGAATTCTTCTTTGAACAGTCATCCGATTTAGTTTCTCAAACTTCTTTGCATCTTTCGGACACATTTTTTTGCGGCGATATCTAAACACTGCTTAACAAACTCACCATCTTTAAAAGGCCGACAAGTTTTCGCCATTATTCGAGATATTTCATAGCTAACTTCAGTAGCTGTTTCAGCATCTTGAATTGGTTTTGTAAACATAGCTTGCTGACCTATTAGTTCCCGTTGTAAAATTTTTTGCGTTCGAATTTCGCCGGTTAATTTGGTAAAAGTATGATGCTGGGTTTCATAGTGCCTTTTCACATTATATTCCTTCGTAATAGAAACACTACTCTTGCATATTAAACAGACAATTTTGTTATGCGATGAAACAAAAAAGTATTTTTCGGTCCCAATGTCTTTAAATTGTCGATTTTCATCTTCAACCTTACGACAACGTTTCTTACTGGGACCTGGTTTATCCATATCAAAATTGATATTATATTCTTACGTAGGTATATGTTAAGTTCGAACGACGAAATAGTTATTCTTCACAGATTACAATTCAAACAATATAACTTTCTCTTGTTGCGTTGTATTTATACGAGTTACCTAACATAGAGAACCTTCCACATTGTTCGGGGATAATACCGACGTGTTTCGCGAATCGTCGAGTAAGCTAGTTGGTTCGACATATTTATAGTCTCGTAACAATATGCTTGGAACGACGAGGAGCATACCTGGCCTACGTAGTAAACCTGAACAAGAAAGTAGTAGCTACTTAAAGATGCATATATTACTAACAATTACAAAAGTAAGAATAAAATAAAAAGTTAAGAAGAATTGATTTGAATGGGTTTTTACGTACTTTTGTATTTTTTCGAACAATTTTTAAAATTTGTTGGCGGGCCGCATAAATATCGACAGTGGACCGCATGCGGCTCGCGGGCAACGGTATGTGCATCGCTGACCTAGACCAATCCAGCAATCTCCGTATGTTTCTGTTAAAAACTCACGAGCAACCACACTAAAATGCACTGGTGCACCATCGTGCATAAACCACATTGCATTTCTTGCTGCCAATGGTACATCCTCCAGAAACTGAGGTACCTAGCGCTTATTCCAAAAAGATACGATACACCTCTCCCGATGTCTTTCTAGTAGAAATACTGGTCCAATTAGTTAGTTACCTACAATTCCAACCCAAACGTTTAACGAGAATTGATTTTGTAAACGATCTCCAAATACCTCATGTGGATTTTCTTCAGCACATACGTGGCTAATGTGAAAGTTCCTTATTGCATTTTTTGAGAAATTCGCTTCATCCGTAAAAAGAATCAGCGCCGGTAGTTAAGGGAATTGAATCATTGTGTGCAAAAGCCATTGACAGAATGCAATACGTGCAGAATAATCAGCAGCAAGAAGTGACTGAACGCGTTGTATGTGGTATGGGTACAACAAATAGTTTCTAAAAATTCCTATCACTTATACCTTATTCCAAAAAGAGACAGACGAAATTCTGGATAGACGCAAGTGAGTTATTTCTTATTGGTTGTCAGCAAGGCGAAATAACACCATATCACATTCGCTTTTTACTATCAATTGTCAAGTATTTTGACATATTTGTCATTTAGCGATTTGTGCCGGTCGGCGGCATGCTACTATACTACGTGAAAATTCCGCCGTAACAGTAGCGGTCATGATCATAGCCTAGTTTTATTTATTAATGTGCGTGTGAATATTAAAATTGGCAAATACAGATGACATAAATTCCACTTTGTTTTATTATGAGTAGTGTATGTTTTAATTGTATTTAAAATATTGTTGTAATATTTTTAATTTTGTAAGCAATGCATCTATTAAATTACGCAACTAAACAAAAATTCTGTTTTAATTATATTGTGAGTAATTGACATCTATGAAATATATCAAACTGTCAAAATAAGTGTTGTTATTAGTAGAAAATCGATGTACTAGGAGGATACACTTACAAAAATTATTCGTTTCATATTATACCAGTAATTGACTTCTAAAGAAATGTGTTTATTTATATTTTAATTTTTATTATCAAATTATAATAATTTCAAGAAAGAAAACAATCAATATTTAGTAAGTTATAAGCAGTAATTATTGTTTGTGAAGTAATGAAGAGAGCATTTAATTCTTAATGCAAAAGTAAGCAATACAAAAGTGTGTAACATATATGTAATTATATTGTAAAAT
The DNA here is from genome assembly GCA_963170755.1 of Amphimallon solstitiale. Taxonomy (NCBI): domain Eukaryota; kingdom Metazoa; phylum Arthropoda; class Insecta; order Coleoptera; family Scarabaeidae; genus Amphimallon; species Amphimallon solstitiale. The sequence continues at coordinate 79,586,016 of OY720683.1, read as the reverse complement.
ATTTACAAACATATTTTTTATGGTATTTCATTCCTTTTTAAAAGTAAGGAGTTGTTAAAACGACTTTCATATGTGCGTTTCGAATTTTTTATATAAAAATTGTCCCATATTAAATTTTAGTTTCGATATCAGGGGTTCATCGGTGAATTTGTAGATTTACCTAGAAAATACAATGCAGAAAAAAGAAAGCCCATGAAGACATAAAGACAGTGAATTATTAACAAAAAAAATTGTGAAGTTATAACTTCTGTCTGATTTATACGTGTTTATTGCAATATGTGAAACTATTAAATGTTACTACCGATCGTTTCTTGTGTACATTGATTTGTAAATACGTGCTTAATTGATATATGTGAAATTATATTATTATATGTAAATACTGCTTCTTTCATTTCGACTTACAGAACAGAGAACAACTTGTAAACTTATCAACTACTACATTGATTTGTATGTGCTTATTGGCATATGTGAAATTATATTACTGAGTATAAGTACTGCTTGGTTCATTTTGACGTACAGAAAGCATATAAATTAATGCTTTATATACACAATCGAATATATTCAGGTATGTTTTATATACAGTCAGGTTGTATTATATTTAACATATAGTTTTGCTATGTATTTTTAAGCTTAAGAATGCAAATATAATTATTACATTTAATATTTTGGTTCTATGTAAGAATAAAACAGCATCTATTTCATATTTGTCCACTTAGAGTATTCAATATAATATTGTATAAGCAACAATGTAGAAAACTAATTAAATTCTTGTTGCGTTCTTGTATTTATTTCTATGTCGAGATATACGAGGTAGGCGCCATAAATTCTCGGCCTGATATACAAAAAAGAAACTTGGAACAATGTAAGAATTTTTAATTTTCAATGTAATCTCCCCGAACTTCTATACATTTACTACAACGATTAATTAATAATTCGATACCCTTGTAAAAATAATCTGAAGTTTTTCCGTCAAAATGTTCTATAACGGCTGCTTGCAACTCACTGTCGTCCTTAAAACAACGTCCCCTAAGGTGTTTTTTTTTTAAATTAGAAAACAAAAAAATCACAAGGAGCCATATCCGGACTATATGATGGATGTTCCAATTCTTGAAAGCTGCAAGGCAGCTTGTGAAATGGCGGCAGTATGGACAGAAGCATTGTCGTGCAATAATCGCACACCTTTAGCCAATTTTCCACGACGTTTAGCACGAATACTGTCTCTTAATTTATGCAATAAAGACGCATAATATGTGCCGTTCACACTTGTATTGCGCTCTTTAAAGTCAATTAGCAAAATGCTCTCACAATCCCAGAATATTGTGGCCATCACCTTTTTCGTTGATTGAACGACTTTCGCTTTTCTGGGAGGAGGTTCATCAGGTCGCCGCCATTCCATGGTAAAAGAGAACCATTGTTTCATATCCAAATGGTCATGGAGAATTCGGCGAACACTTGTTTCGGAAATGTTTGTTATCACTGCTAATTCCTTCACTTTCAAACGGCGATCTTATAACACTAAACGTTCAATAATTGAAATTTGTTGAGGTGTTATTACTTCAATTGGTCGACCCGACCGATCGGCATCTTCCAGGGATTCTTGTCCCAAACGGAAACATTTTCCCCACCTTTTTACAGTTGATTACGAAGGAGATGAATCACCGTAAATGCCGTCTAAACGTTGTTTAATGTAATAAGGTGTATGTCCTTCTTTTGTTAAAAATTTAATGACCGCGCGGTACGAATTTTCGTTACTTCAGACATTTTCGTGCGCTAGTCACGTTGGTTGGCTGGTTACTAAAAACTACTAGGCTTCGAACCGTCATATTTATAGTGTACACCTCGCGTATGTGCATGCATGACGTGACGGAGTTTGAACACGTTTGAACCTGTATAAGCCTGTCAGGCCGAAAATTTAGGCCGCCTACCTCGTACAATGAAACATGAATGTTTTAACATAATGATGGAATAAAAATTGTCCAATATTAAATTTTATTTTCTTAATATATCTGTGAGAAAAGGGATAAGATTACGCGCTTTCAGCCCTGAAACCATGAAGAAAATAGATTCATTCCAATAATATATCATATTGTTTATAATAAGCAAACTGCTTTAATTCAAACTGTATTCTATTGTTTGAAACAAATTAGTGAAAGTGTTTGAAATGAAAGTATTTGAAATTAGAATTTCTTTGTTCGATATAAATGAATTATTTGTTTAAATCAAACCAATGGGTAGCGTTGCAATTCAAAAATCTTTCTTTGAATCAAAAAGTGTATTGTTAAAAATCACTTATTCCAAATAAATATAATTCAAGTATTTATTTCAAGCATATAAATGGTAAATATTTGTTTGTCCATATTTGAAGCAAGGACTTTTGTTCTTCTGTTAGACTACTTGCAAACCAAAAAGTTAATATATATGCTACAACAATGTTTGAACCTAAAACATAATAATATTGCTCCCATAATAATGGACTATCGAAATTATTAATTCTAATAATTTGCGATTTGATATTTATGTAACTCGTTGTAATAAATATTATTGTAAAAGCATTTGACGCGACTTTTGTTTTATGGAGAAAGTAATGCTTTGCGTTTGTATTATCAGTCGTGATTTATATAATTTACTTAAACGTGAACGTAACACCTTACTTCTTTTTATAGTTCTTGTAATTTTCCCACAGAAGAATTCTTGCTGAAGTGTTTTAAATTTAATGAGGTTGTATTTCATTACATAAGCAGAGAGGTATGTTTAAGTGCAATTTACGAAATTGCTTTTACAACTAGTTTGTAGTAAGGCCGCGAATTGTCCAAATTTCAGTATTCAAATATTTATTTTGATAAATAATATTTGTTTTCTGGTATACAACTTGTTCATTGTTGAACAAAATATCCAAAGCGGCTTTTTTTTGCTTGATTCATGTTACTTTCATTAAATTCAACTGATGACTCTCCCATGTTTTCCAAGATATCTTTTAGGTGCCTTTTTGTTTTAAGCAAGAGATTCAAACGATCTTTCTATATTTTTAAACCTTGGATCTATAAAAGTACTAATGTTAAATATTTCAATTGATAAAGCACCGGTAATCGAAACATTACTAGAAAGGACTTTTATGAACCCTCATTGAAATTCCCGTTGCGAAACAGATTTAATTTCTTTTACCGCTCTTGGCTTCTCCTCATCGATTTTTAAAATGAAATTCTCCATCGAGAATTGCAAAATGGACATCACCACTGAAGTCATCGGTTGATATTCTGATAACAATAAAGTTGCAGCGAAATCAAAGGATTCCAATATTTTCAATGATCGTTCATTTATCTTCAAAACTAACTGTCTTCTCTACAATAAAGAAATAAAATGGTTGTTTTCCTTTTTTGCCGCTTGGGCAGTTAAATACGAGGGCGTATTTTTATGCTATCTATCTAACTATGAAACAAAAGAGTGACGATGTCAAACAAATTAGTGAAAAATTGTCACTTTTAGAAGTACATGTGCTAAGTTGTGTTTAGTTAGTATAGAGATTTGAGACGATCCATTTCTCGATAAAATGAGTGAAACTAAAGTTGAACATCGCAGCGTAATAAAGTTCCTGACAAAGGAAGGCAATGGTCCAAAAGCAATTAATGAAAGAATGGTTGCTGTATATGGGGAAGATACACCATCTTATTTCCAAGTAAAATATTGGTCTAAACTCTTTCGACGGGGCCGAGAGTCCATCAATGATGACCCAAAGTCCGGACGACCCAGATTGCTTACATCTGAAGAAAAACTGTGCAGAAAAGAAGTTTCTCAAGAAAATTTGGTCAAGTTGGAGAGGGACAAAACATTTTCATTTCGAATTATTGCCGGGGATGAGACTTGGGTGTATTACTGGGACCCTCCTACTAAACAAGAATCCATGCAGTGGGTTCATAAGGGCTCTGCACCACCAAAAAAGGCCAAGACACAATTTTCTAGAAAAAAACTGATGGCAACTGTTTTCTGGGATGCTGAGGGAGTTTTGCTTATTGAATATATGCTGAGAGGGTCTACCATAAATGGAGAGGCCTACGGAAACACAATTAAAAATTTAAAAACTGCTCTGGAGGAAAAACGCCCGCATTCTATCCACAAAAAAACTTGTTGCTGCACGACAATTGTCGGGTTCATAGGGCAAACAAAATTCAGCAGATAATCAATGACTGTGGGTTTATAGAGTTAAGGCATCCACCTTATAGCCCCGACCTAGCTCCGTCAGACTTCTTATTCAAAAATTTAAAAAATCATCTCAGAGGAAAGCGTTTTACTTCTGATGAAGAACTCAAAGAAGCTGTTGAAGAATATTTTGCAGGGTTACCGAAGCGATTTTTTTCTGAGGGTATGGGGCAACTGGAAAAAAGATGGAATAAGTGTATTAGTGTTGAAGGTAGATAACATAAAAATACGTCCTCGTATATTCGCTTTTAGATATTTTTTTATTGCAATGTAAAGTTGAGTTTAAAGTTTATTTTTACCTCTTCTAAAAACTTTGTGAGTTAATAAAATGAAAACCACGTGTTATTTGCAAGTAATGTTGAATTTTGTTGAACCACACAACAGTATACATTAAAATTAAACTTAAATTTAAAGGCTGTACCTGTAACTTGTTTTTAGGTTTAAGTTTAAAGGCTGAATTTTGGGATTTTTGAAAGTAAAAATTATTGATGAACTTCGAAAAAAATCGAGCTCTAAATATAGTAAATACGATTGCACTCTTGATAAATATGTATAGAATGCATAGTTTGCGATATGTTTGCAAAAAACTCTTCTTATATAAAACTGAAAGTCCTAACTTCCAACATAAATTTCGAAAATTTTTTTATAAACAAATTATTCAAAATCTATCTCTAAACACGTTCACACTCTAAATTAGTCTTAATATGTTCTGTATAGAATTCGAATAATTTCGTTTTGAAATTATTCAGAGTTGAATATTCGAATATTTGAATTATTCGTTATTCAAATGGCCATTGATGGCACGCGACAAAATACTTTGGGCACGGCATTAATTTAGGAATTAAGGTAACTAACCGAAACAATTTATTTTTCGTCTACATTTGAGGTCATAGTAAATAGTAGCAAAATTTTATTTAACATGGTTGGTTTGGCAAAAAAACAAAAAGTGCAAGAAAATAAGTGTAATAGAGAATTTCAAACTTAGTGGACCGGGACATATGCCACGATTAGTAAAAGCGATAAAGCAGTTTGTGTTTTATATGCCACGATTAGTAAAAGCGATAAAGCAGTTTGTGTTTTATGTTCTGGAACAATGGTCTGTAGAACGGCATCATGAAACGAATCACAAATCTCTTTGTCAAAATAGCGAACCAAAGCGATAGGAATTTATTGCATGTGCAATCAAAGAGAGACATAAATAATCGACATTTATGCTTAAATATGTTGGCAAGGATTGTCATACAAGTGCCGCAAGTTGCACAACCGCAAATATCATTGCTTGTCATAGTAAACCTTTTAACGATGGAGTGTTTTTGAAGGAATCCTGGTTAGCATCCACCCCTTCACTTTTTGCCCATTTAAATAGACTCCTTTACCTAGAAACACAATAAAAGATAAAATCCAAAACTGACGGAAAATGCAAAAGAACAACAAGAAACTGACATCAAGTCACGCTACGTCTTTACAAATGTATCGATGTAATTAAATCTGCTCGTTTAGCTGTTTTTGCTCGATAGGAAGAATTAATTGCCTGCGATAACATGCTGACAACAATGACTGAGGGCACAGACATTTGTACGGGTCTTAAAAATTCACCTGCTGAGAGAGAAATTGATTTAAGTAAAATTGTTTCGATAACGACTGATGATGCTCCAAGTATGGTGAGCAAAAGAAATGGCTTTATCAGTTTATTTCAAACACACATAGGACATTCTATTCTTGAATTCCACTGCGTAATTCATCAACAAGCCTTGTGTGCTAAAAAAGGTGGTTTCGCCTCTCTTGATAATATAATGGTCGTAGTCACAAAAGTAGTAAACCTGATATCGTCGCAGGTTCTAGATAAGAGAAAGTTTGATACTTTATTAGATGACGTGAAATCGGTGAATACTGGCTGGTTGTGCCGCGGCAACGTACTTCAAAGATTTGTTGATTGTTTGGAAGAAATCAGACTTTTTTTACAAAATGAGGGAAATATTGAACAATACTCACAACTGATGGATTATGTTGCTTTCAAAATTAATGCTACTTTGAGTCTACCAATTGAAAATCTAATCAAATTTTGACAAAAAGTTTAAATTATATATGAAGTGGTAATAACTAGAGGTATGATAATATGAGTATGTAATAGTCCCCAGCACAACAAAATCATTGACAAAAACACCGCCATCTTGGATGTTCCGTTCTAAGCGAAGGACAAGTAGAAGATATCTTTCACAATTTCCAATTGCACAGCTTGTAAAAAGATTCGAGGAATATCCAATATGGCGAGTAATTTGTCGTTTTACCACCATCTATTCAATCAATTTCTAGATACATTGCGACCTCTATGGGTCACACACAGAAAGTGAGAGGGGGATGGGGGACGAATATGGTTACAAAAATTTTCGAAAATGTTCATTATCACAATACTTTCTCATACTACGTATAGAAAGTAAATGTATTTGTCTATTTCGGTTCTATAAAGTTCACTTTACGATACCCGTTTTGGTTGGATAAAGTATTACTTTATCGCACGCTAACTTTATTTTTTTTTTCAGGTTGGTAACAAAAAAAAATGAAACCAATTCAAATTTAAATGTCAAATATAAGCCTTTAATTTAACAAACATGTGCAAGAACTGGTACAAATAAAAAAAACACACTTGCTAACATTTTATTTACGCTAATTAACAATATAAGTTGGATGATAAGTTTTCTGATGTTACTATTGAAATTTATTTCCTATGTTGAATAGTACAATTGTTATAAACGTTTACTGTAACACTTCGTGTGCATTAATGGAGATTCCAGGCAGATTTTGGAAACACACTGCCAATTGTATCAGAAGTCGATGGATTATGAATTATTTTAGTGGATGTATTAGGTGCACTAGCAACCTCAACTTTTTTCTTTGTGGAATTATCAATGTAACGTTCGGCCACTGTTGAGGATTTCAATCCTCCATGGCGCTTAATTGTTATTAAGTCACCTCCACTATTAGCCAAGTATGTCACACTGGAACGTCTAAAGCAATGTTCAATGAAGAGCTCAGGATTAGGTAAATTTCAGTAAGTAGCAATATTTTATGGTACTTTTCCTATGGTATTCATACAAATTGGACTATACACGCTAGATCCATTTCTATACTGCAGAAAGAAGCATTTATGTGTAACATGGATGAGACGAAGTGAATAATATTTTTTAACCAATTCAATCCATCATCTTTGTGTTATAATAAATTGTCTTGGAATATAGGTTTTAATTTTTGGCTCTCATTTTTAAATTGTATATCATGTTCGTTATTTCTTCACGACGACAAGCTCCATTATAGCCCATTATAAGGATAATCTACCAGAATATTAATATGACTATTATAACAAAATAATGTAGAAAATTAGTAAAACACGACTACAATGATGTTCTTATTACTTACTCTCATTGCTAAATATGTTTTATCGCCACCTTCTGTTATAAACCGGTTAATATGACCTATTTTTCTTTTCTTAGGCTCGTAGCCTTCAGATATTCTTTTTAAAAATGCAAGAAACCGAGAAAATGGTGAGATATCTATACTTTTATAAATATTTAAACAACATCGTAACATTGAATATGTAGACCACAAGAACGATGCCTTTTTTATCTTCCTTTCTTTATCAAAATAAGCAATTACTACATTTTCCGTAATATTGGCGTTATTATTTTCTTTATACCAACTTAAAAAGAGCTGGTATTACTTTCGATAAATATGTCGAGACTCTGTTGGCAAAAGATTTTGTAAATTGTCTTCATTTATTTTGCGAATCTCTGGAGACGTGCAATTATTTAGTTCGTCCATTTTGTTGATACTTTGAAATAATTTATTGCATAAATCAGACTATATTTTAAAGGAAATAACATATAACACAACCGATATTAAAATATTTAAATTGTTCTACTTAAAAATCAGAGTAACCAGCAAAAAACCAGAATGTCTAAAATGTTCGAACAAAACATGTTTCTCATTTTAAGGGTATAGGGGGGTTCTACTCAGGGGTGGAGCTTGCCAATACCCCATTACCACGTTCTGTTTTGCTAAATGCTATAGTAAAAATCTAAATTGTATAGTTCTCAGTTTATAAGTACCGCCCTTATGGAGCGATGCATTCGAAATGACATACGTCTGATGCGTTAAGTGCTAATTGTCTCTTTTCAGGCTACACATACTCTACGTAACGTAGGTGCTAGTAATATTTTGTATGATTTATTTAGTCTGGTGTCTAGGCGCCACAGGAATGTAGATTGTAAGTTTTTTTAGTCTGACATGTGTTCAATAAGTTAATATGTATGTAAGATGGAATTCTGATTAAAAGAAATATTACTTGCCTATGAATACTATATAATAATAATAATAATAATATTTTGTTGAAAGGCACTAATGTCATCGTCTTGATTATCTTTTCCATTGGCCGTATTGAAAATCACAGGATAATTATTTAAATCTATAGGTACTATTATAATACAAGGCGGCCGGCAAGGTATCCGAGAAACCTCGTACATGAATTCAATGACTAAAGCCCACACACTACGGTTTTGTTCGACAGAGTTGTTCGTCGAACTAACGATTTATCAAATAAAATAGTCTCGCATATTTTTTTCCAAAAAAGATGCAGAATGACTGTACTTATAATATCATGTATTGAATGAAATTTCATTGTTTTATTATTATATATAAATTATTTAAAGTTTAATGTTTATTCATTATTATTATGTAACTACATCTGTAAAATAATAAGTCCTATTTATGTCTGTTCTTTATTTACCATACCACGAAGAGTAATGTAGTCAAATTTTTAAAATAAAAGATATCCTTTCCGAGCAATTTCTGGTTTACTTCAAATCTTTTTATAACTGTCCGAACACTGAATCGTTTGAGAGTAATTTTTTGCTAGGTTACTCTTTTGAACGTCTACCAGTCTGGTACAATCTGTACAGAGGAAGTAGGAACCATCTATATCCATCTCATTTTCTATATTAGTTTTACATTATTTTTAACTCACTTATAAATGTCAGTAGTATTTTATCTTGATAAATGTAAAATAGTGGAAGAACTAAAAAACTAGTATTATTTATGAATCATATGTAATGTTTTTGTTTAAGTTTGTATTTATGTAAAACTTATAAAAGTCTGCCAGAGAATGTGTACAATTTTATGAAATGTAATACAAAATAATATAAGTAAATTTTACAAAAAGAAAATATACCTTAATTTTATAAAGTTAAACCAAGGTTACTATATAGATAATGTTTTCAATTTTATGAAATGTAAAATAATATAAAAAAATGTTTAATCAAATACCTACTCAAAACCGTAACAACGATTTCTGTATTCGGAATATCGCTCGTAAAGTGAATCCCCACCTAAACAAAGTAACTCCGCCCTGTCTTGGATTGCAAGGATATATCAAATATTTGACTGCAGGTGGCGTATTAAAGCAGTGCCAAAAATGCATTTCGTTCTTATCAAATTACACATTTATCTTAATAAACACGAAAAAATTTTGCTAGAAATTAATGTTCACAATAATATGTTATACGTCGGTACGCATTTTATTTTTCGATTATCTATTTATATTTAATTTCTTATAACAATTAATACAAAATTGAAAACACAAAATGCCTAGGGACGTGTAGATAAACATTATAAGAATATTTCATCTAAATCATTTTTGCATAAAGTTTAAAGATAGCCTGTAATCTGTAAATATTTGAAAATGTACCTATACAACACCCTTAAGTCTTTTACAACTTTTAATACCCGAAATAGAAAAAATAGTATAAAATACACATTTAATAAGACATTTGCGCACTTGTTTATTAGAAAAAAATTTGAACGCGTGCGCATAAATCATGTCATATGAAACTCGTATTTTAATACTGGAAGCAGGACCTAAAATAACAGTTATTTCTTTTAAATTCAAAACTTTATTGGAGAACAGGGAAATTTATCTATTTTATTTTTAAATATATTTAGAAAATTCCTCACTACTATTTCAATCCAACAAAAGAGCAGCAAAACACATATTTCTTCTTCCCTAAAAAAATTATATTAAACCAATCGACATAATTAATTCACACCCTACGCATACTGTATTACATATACAGATTATTTTATTACGGTATTTTTATTCTTGTAAATTAAAATCAGTGTTGCAGCAGATGATATAACATTACTGAAAGAGCCTTTTAAAAGTGCAAACAGAGCATAAATAAGTAGTGCGTTTTAGCAAACGGTTGATGATTATAGATCATATGTAATGCAAATAAAACAGTTACTTGTTTGTAACATAATCAAATACACATTGACTACTTTTAGATACACATATCATGAACAAATTAAAATAAGTAAGTCAATATAAGGAGGTATTTCAGTGGTCTTGTAGAGGCAATGTTGGCAAATTGGATAACGTTACTATTTTTTTAAATAATATGTAATATCTGTTACAAATGATATATATCAGTGGTTCCCAAACTGTGCGCCGCGGCGCCCCGGGGCCTCTTCACAGGGGCGCCGCAAAATATTGTAAAAGCTAACAATTAATGTATCGTGAATGAGGTAAATTTTATAAAATCTCGTCTATTGACAAAAAGGTCTTTTAAAAAGCTGTGTGAGGATATGGCAGCCGAACACTAGTCTTTGTTGTTCTATAGCAGTGCACGATGGCTCTCTCGTAGTATTGTTTTATCACCTACCCTTGAATTGCGGTATTTTTTTTTCTTAAAGAGGAAGGATACAGAGATGCAGAAGATTTTGCTGATGCTGACTACGGAAAAAATATCAGCTTTTATAAAAAAAACTGAAACTATGGAGAAGAAAATTGAATGAAGATGCAGGCAAAGATTGTTTTTTTAATACTGCAGCATTTTTTAAGGTCAAATGAACTTGATCTTTCTCAAGATATAAAATGTTTGAAGGGCACTTATCACAGCTAAATATCTGGTTTGAGAAATACTTTCAAACTAAAGAGTTCGATAGGTTTGCATGGATTCAAGATCCATTTAACACTCCGTCTGAATTTACTTCTGCGGAAGAAGAGAATTTTATTGAGTTATCTTGCGACAACAGTTTGAAGCAAAATTTGGCAGCATGGAATTGACAGAATTTTGGATTTCACTATAAGATTAATATCCCCTTCTAGGTAATAAGGCTCTGCGGATTTTAATTCCATTTTCGACGTCGTATTTGTGCGAAGCTCGGTTTTCGGCGGTCGCTGTGATAAAATAATTATTAGTTTAATACTAATAAAGTAAAAAAATGTTAAACTATGAAGATACACGAGTTTTATTTATTTTTATTGTTTACTTACGGTCAGTCATACTTTTACTTAGGGAAGGACGCCATGGAAAAACTATAATTGAAAAAGGGCGCTACGACTCGGAAAAGTTTGGGAACCACTGGTATATATGTTTACGTATTTGTAACCACTAGCAAAATCCGACTTCATTAGGAAGAAAACTGACTACTAAGGACACAATCTTCCTATTCCTTAACGTAATCACCTCCTACGTTTGTAATATTCCTTAGTTAATAATTCCTATACAGTGAGCTCAAAAAGGTTGGAATAAATTCATTTAAAATTCAACCTTTAATTTGTTTAAAAAACACTGGGACCCGTCAATTTTTATTTTTAGATCGGCATTTTTTAAACTAATTTTTGTTTATACAGGGTGACTCAAAAAAAAGATTTCATTTGACACTTCAATTTTTTTTAATTGAAACACCCATTTTTTATTTTATTTTCGAAATACACGTAAAATTTCAATTACATTTCATGTATTATAACCTAAGTCTAAGTTAAGTTCTTTTCTAAAATAATCAATGTAATTTTAAAAAAAAATTATTTAATTCTAAATAATAAATGTCTCAATGATTCGTAATTAAATTGTGAAATATTAATTTAATAAATGTTGAAATTGGCCACCACCAACATCCTGGCAATATACGAGGCGATCTTCGAATTCTTGCAAAACATTGTGCACTATTTGAGGTTCTATCAGTCTCATTTCTTGTCTTATTCGGGATTTAAGTTCGTCAATATTGTTCGGTCTGTTGATATACACTTTAGATTTTAGGTAGCCCCACAGATAATAGTCTAACGGGGTCAAATCAGGGGATCTGGCCGGCCATTCTATTGGGCCCCGTCAACCAATCCACCTTCCAGGAAAAACACTATCTAAATATTCACGCACCGGGCGAGTAAAATGGGCTGGTGCTCCATCCTGTTGATACCATAAGCTATCATTGGGAATGTCAGGATCTTCTGGATTTGGATACACTACAGCAAGCGCAGGTATCAAATCGAATTCTAGAAATTCTAGATATCTTTCTCCAGTCAAAGTGTCGTCAAAGAAGAAGGGACCCAAAATTCTGTTTCCAATAATCCCAGCCCAAACATTTACTGTTTGAGGGTATTGTGTGTGACACTCCATAATCCAATGCGGGTTTTCTGTAGCCCAATAACGGAAATTTTGCCTATTCACGGTTCCGTTTAGGCAAAACGTTGCTTCACCCGAGAACACAATTCTTCATGAAAATTGAGGATCATCAATACATCTCTCCATCATTATTTCACAAAATTGCATTCTTCTATCTGGATCGTCCTCATTTAGTTCATGAACTAACTGAACTTTATAAGGATGCCATTTATTTTTATGTAAATAGTTTAATACAGATCCTTGACTAATTTTGTTCTCGTCAGCAATAGCGCGACTAACTTTATGGTTGTTCTCTTCAACGGATAATAGCACATTCAACTGCACATCTTCTGAGATAGTGGGCCGGCCTTTTACATAATTATCTCTCACATGCCCCAAATCCCTATATTTTTTTTCAATTTTACTAATAGTTGATTGAGATATAGGCGCTCTGTTTGGGTATTTATTGTGGAACAGTTCGGAAACTTCCAGTTGGGTACGCATCCTATCTCCATAGCTAATCATCATTAGTATTTCTATGCGCTCCCTTTCATTTACTCGTGCCATTTTACAGTTAAAAAAAACTACTTTTATTAGAACTTTTATACAAATGTTTAAATACTTTTGACAGGGAATGAACTTCAACGTCAATGTTAAATAACCTAGGTAACCGATAAAAATGGTATTAATGTTTAAATGTTTACAGTTTCAGTAAATTTGATTATGTTTAACTCCTAACATGTACAGTTTAAATGAAAAGAAATAAGCTTAGCTTAGACTTAGGTTATAATACATGAAATGTAATTGAAATTTTACGTATATTTCGAAAATAAAATAAAAAATGGGTGTTTCAATTAAAAAAAATTGAAGTGTCAAATGAAATCTTTTTTTGAGTCACCCTGTATAAACAAAAATTAGTTTAAAAAATGCCCATCTAAAAATAAAAATTGACGGGTCCCAGTGTCTTTTAAAAAAATTAAAGGTTGAATTTTAAATGAATTTATTCCAACCTTTTTGAGCTCACTGTATATGCTATCAGTAAAAACAAGTTGGAATTGTTGTGCCTAGTTGTTTAAAAATAGATGGTAATTCTTTTAGTCTGATGCACAGGATAGATCAAACAATAACGATACAACAATAATACACAAAATAATAAATACACTAAAGTTCAGCATCGTTTAGGTAGGTGTTAAACCAATACTCTCGGAAATTAATAGAAGTCTGTCATAATGCTTGAATCAATGACTTCCCATTCATTTAAGCATGACCTGAAAGCTTATTACTTATTGTAGAACACTGATTTCTACATAATGAGGAATTCGTATAAGGCAGAGTAAAGAAATAGAATACTACAGTGAAAATTTATTTGCGGGATTGCATTCAGTATCTATAAAGGTGCCCGCACACTGAGGCGAGGCGAGGCGAGGCGAAGCGAAGCGCATTTATTACGCCTGATAAAAATGCACGTTATCAAATGGGTGTCCGCGCACTGAGGCGAGGCGAGGCGAAGCGCAGCGCACTACTTCCCTGCTTGAGGTGCCCGCACACTGAGGCGAGGCGAGGCGAAGCGCAAGGAAGCGTGGTCGCGTGAGAAGTTTCCAGAGCAAGCAGGCGAAGTAGTGCGCTGCGCTTCGCCTCGCCTCAGTGTGCGCTAGGGATGGGCGATAAACATCGATGTTCATTGAACATCGATATTTTAGGATCGATGTTCGATGTTTTTGCATCGATGTTAGAAGAAATATAGTGAACATCGAACTTTTAAGCTTGACAAAATGTATTTGCACTAATCACAAAATAAAACAGCGTCCTCTGTTGACAAATACAAAAAAGTTTCCAAATAAACACCTCACATACAGGCTACGAGGATGTAAAATTGTCTACGAATAAAAGAAGTATTTAAATTACACAGTGCTATATCATATAAATTCGAATATTTCATTTTAGGCTCTTTTAAATATTACTCAGTATAAATATTTAAATAATATATAATTAAATACATAAATTTATAGTACTTTTAATGTGCAGAATAAAAGTTAAATTATGTATGCATGCAGAATAAGTGAAGGAGGTAAACGTATTTTCATAGAAAAAGAAGGGAGATAGACATTACCGATGTATACTTCTTCGGGAAATTCCCTAGTGCGTACAATCATACACGACGATACACGTATTAAATGCAAGATGACACATCAGAAATATAAAACCATATCCATATGTATCTCGGTATTTGCCAGCGTAGTCAAAAAAAAAATGCAAGACTATTGCATAATATTGTTTTTTTATATAGTTTTTTTTGAGTAGTTTCTAAAGTTAACTACATATTATAAATGTATATATTTCTTTTATTAATTTTTTTGAATAGTGATATCTTTTATATCATTTTGTTAAGGACGTAAATTAATTAAGTTATAATAAAGTTTTTGTTAAACTGCCAAAAAATAAATCTATAAATATAATTATCGATGTTTAAAAACATCAATGTTTGGTAGTCGATATTTTGCAACCATCGATGTTGATCAACGATGTTAACATCGATGTTTGATATCGATGTTTACTAGAGATGAGAGCAGATATTGGTCACGGTGATTTTTCACAGTGATTTCCAAATCACTGTTTTCACCGTTTGCAAATTCGTGGAATCACAGTGATTACTTTCGTATTTATTATGATGGAAAGGGTTCTTTTCAATATGGGCATTGTCACAGCCGTCTCTACTTACGTAAGTAAAGACGGCTGTGGCATTGTTTATTAATACATAATCAAAGATATGGGCAAATAAATATCTTTTTCATGTAAAGAAATATTTCTGTCTGCGATTCTAAGATTTACTTAACTTTAAATAATATATTCAATTTGACATAAATATGCTTCACACTAGCTGTATTGTAGTGCTGTAACGTAACAATTATGATATTATTTTCAATGTTACTTATCGGATAGGCGAAGTCGATTACGTTCTAACAAAGTGCTCAAGTAAACTTTATATTTAATAAATATAATATTAGAAGAGAAACTGAAATGCATTTGATTATTGCTATAGGTACTTTAAACTGAACAAAAAAATAAATAAAATATATATACTTCATTGCTTGGAGTTACTTTTTACTTATTTTCTGTTTTGTAAGTTATATTTAATTTATTATCCATACACATTTTGTAGAAATATTTATGTACATACATGATCATCTATATAACTAAAAACAATTTATCACGTTACATACTATATATTATTAATTTAAATCTTTTTGCACATTCGTGTGTTTTATATACCTACATACTTATAAAACATAAATTAAAAGCAAATACCTACTGATATACCTAATATATGCGTATATTAATATTTTATAACCTCCGTAGTTTTTCAACAAATCAATAATTTCCATTATATAACGCGAATTTTTGTTAAGATATTTATTTTCACTACGCATATAGTTAAACAGCTCAAAGAGCTGTTTAAAATCGAACGGCGAAATATGGGCGAAAGCAGGAACCGTTAATTTTCACCGAACCCAAACAGCTCGGAGAACGGTGATTAAAAGAGCCGTTTTAAATAAAGCGAACGGCGAAAGCAAGAACCGTTTATTTTCTCCGTTTGTTTTCTCCGTTTGTTTTCACCGTTTATTTTCACCGCTCACGGTAAACAGCTCGGAGGAACCCTTTACCATGCGCGGTGAAAACAAACGGTGAAAATAAACAGTGAAAACAAACAGTGAAAACAAACGGTGAAAATAAGCGGCTCCTGCTTTCGCTGTGATTAAAAGAGCTGTTTAAAATCACCGCGATTTTGAAATCACCGTTTGCTTTAGAACGGTGAATGAAAAATCACCGTTAAGACCATCTCTAGTGTGCGCTACCTAGCGACGCGTAAGATCACGTAGGATCAAGTTTTTGCGCTTTCGTTGGTTATCGGACATTTCCGCTGTCCGATGAGAAGCTGGTAGGCTCGGTCCGTACTTTGCTTGAACAGTTTCTAAACTAGTATTATTTGCATATTTAAGTTTAGTAATAAAAATAATAATAATACTCGTCTATTGACCGTAATATAGAATAATACAATAATATAAATACAAATAAAAGTATTCGGAATTACCGATATGGGTCAATTGGATCTAGGTCAGCAATAATACTGATCTTCCCCTAGATCCAAAGAAATAAACAAAAGTACATTAACTGCATGAATTGATAATTAATAAACTGTAAGTAGAAAAGAGTAATTGAGTAGTAGTATAGTGTAAGAAAGAAATTACTATCAGGATGGATGATGAAGCGCTAATTTTTATTCTGACATGTGAAAATATATGAACATTTTTTTTTGTCTTTTCGTAAATCCGGGAATTAGTGATGAAATTCACCAAAACTGTCTGTCTTTTGATTAATTTCATGTACCCAAACTCTTTTGTTTGGTTTCTCCTCTTCTTCCATAGTGGCAATTAAGCCAAGAGCAAATAAATTTTCTTTAGATGAGGAACTACTCATTTTCATCGAATCACTTCTACACACACAATGGATAAATAACTGTTTTATATAATTAGATATTGTATCACGCCCATGCGCACCAAGTCGCCTCGCCCTAATGTGCGGTCTCAGGCCTCGCGACGATGCGCTTCGCCTCGCCTCGCCTCAGTGTGCGGGCACCTTAATACTACTATATTGCGTGTGCTGTATAATGTGTAAGGATGTGGAAGGAGATGGAATTGGTCATATTGTCTGTTATGCGCACGTGTTAATTCAAAATGTTTATTTTGTAGGATACGAAATGACATGAGATGTTTTTTATCGATTTTTTTTAATAAATAAACTGAAATTCGCATCGATCTTAGGGTATATTATACTCTACTAAACGTCTCGTGCAAAAAAGAAAATAGTCATGACTTACTTCCTTTTCTCATAAAAATGATATAGTAGGTGTGTTTCTGTTTGTTCGTCCAGTAATGCAGCTTGCTATCAATTAACTTACGCCCTTTTTGTAAACAGCAATTCAGTTATTTTTGCGTTAAAAATCGCATAAGTGATGAAGGCTATCTTTACAGAATTTGGTAGAACATGATTAGCAAACTTCGAGTACTACAGTACACATAATAAATGTAGAAAAAATAAAACAATAATCTTTATTTATGTAATGACCTTACTTGCATACGCGTGTAAATTATTTAAGTTATGCGATTTGCGAAGAATCTGAAATAAAATTATTTCTGTAAACAAGGTTAACAATTACCACATGTTTGTTGTTGTGGTATTAAAATTTTTGTATTTCAAGTACAAATTATTCAGTATCTGCGTATATCTATTTGAGTATGTGTATAGAGTAAATTGGATGTATACACGTCTTGGAACGTTAATATTAATGCTTTTATTTATTATGTATAATATTAATTTTAATATTACTTGCTTAATAACATGAATGCAAATATAATTAATAACATTGTAAATAATATACCTTCATCATTAATATGTCTCGCCAGCAATGAACAATTTAAACCTAAATTACTTTTCTAATAAATATTTTACAATTTTTAATCAGTCCATGTCAATTTAGATGTTATCTCTAGTAGATGGATAAGTCTGACAATGGTGGAGGTATACAAGGTTGCCTAATCTACCACAAACGCAGTGTTTATACTATTTTGGGGTTTTATCTACCGCATAATTTCATTGACATATTTTTATCTCTTTGCGTTTTAAATAAATGTGTCTTAGACAAAATTCCTGTAAACCAAATGTGCAGGTGTCTATGGTGACATGGTGACAGATTATTCCAAGGCCATCACATAACTCAGAATTACATTGTTGAAATAGATTATGCTCACCTCAAAATATTGGCCCTTAAGTAACGACATCTATGATAGTAATAGAATAATAAACCTAAAACTGATTTCTCAATTTTCATTGAGAGAAACTTTAAAATAACACTTTAAACATTCATTAACTTTACAATAATTCATATTAATAATGTCAAGCCGCTGTAGATATCAATTCCAAATTTTGTATTTACGTGTATAATCTTCCTCTTGAGATCTGATTAGTTTTTCAGTTAAATCGGTAGACCGGAAGTAGCAGTTTACTTCAGCGAAGAAATCGAATTTTGCCAATATTTCGTCAACTACTAAGCTTTAACAAATTTATAAAGAATTCATATATACTTAAAATTAAAATTGAGTATAATTTTATCTAACAAGTTTTCCGAAATTCCTACCGGAAGTAGGTCTTTTACTCTTATCGAAAATCAGTTTTTTGCGTATATTTCGCAAGTCATGCCTTTTTGGCTAGTACGTTACGGATATAAAAGTATTTAAAACATAATTTTCAATATCTTTTGTATAAAAAAAATTTCAAAATTCAGACCGGAAGTACCACTTTTACTCTTATCGAATAGCGATTTTTTGCAAATATGTCGTAAGTTATGCATTCTATATAAATTTATCAAGAGTACAAAAGTATTTAAAACTAGATTTGCAATATTTTTTGTATATATGAAATTTCAAAATTCGGACCGGAAGTAGCACTTTTACTCTTAGCGAGGAGCACTTTTTTGATAATATCTTGCAAAGTATGCATTCTATAGAAATTTATTAAGAGAATAGGAGTACTTAGAATAGGATTTTGAATAATTTCTGTAAAAAAAATTCTTAAAATTCTGTAATTTGAAACGCTCATAAGTATAAGAAAGTCGTGTGGTGGCCACACCTCATTTTTTTCTATCAGTTCACAAGGTAAAACTAATTGCGGATCAATTATGTTGTGAAGCGTTTGCATGGATTTTGTATTTCACATCTTGGATTTTAAAAAATGTTGCGGTACTAACGTAATCGACGCTTTCAACTTATATTGCAAGATGCTTTAGCTTTTACAATCAACATCACAATATTTGCCTCCTACAATATTCAGCCACTCCGCCATCGGCACCTCCTTTAAACCTAACATGTTTGGAAGCATTTCTTCTACAGAATCGGAACTAAGTACATACCTAAGAATAGCAATTCTAAGAACACACTCGTGATAAAAATTAAATAAAACTTTTTAATATGGCAAAATAGGTTTGTTTTGATCCAGTGCACTAACCTGCATCAACAAAATGGCGTATGTGACGTACGACTAATGGAGCGTAATATCAAAATCCTGTGATACGTTTTGATGGCGCCATTCTTGAGAAAAATTAAACTTTGCACAACATGCTTGGTATTTGCAAGAAAAACTTACGTATAGAAAACAAATTGAATGTCGTCTTGTCAAATAATTGTGTCAACGCTTTATATCTGTCAGAGTTAGAACGTTTGTGTAAGATAATTCCTTTGTATTAGAGAATTTAAGTGATATATGATGGATGCTGAACAAGAAATCCCTACATTTAAATGTGATTTGCAGGTTTGTAATATATTGTATGCATAAATTAGCGTATTTCTCAATGAACATTTTATTTTGCAGTATTGCAGTATGCTGTAAAGGTTTCTCAAAGTTATAATTCGATTTGGCAGAGATGTCATAATATTGACATCTCCTGCCAAATCGAATTAAAACTTTGAGATACCTTACTTGTGGCTGGCACGTACATTAATAGGTGATCCTAACTTAGAAATCGTAGAAATGCCTGCACTTGTACCACCAGAAGTTACAATGGATCCGAACTGGCAACAACAGGAAGCTGCCCTTCCAGAGGAGAATGAAGACTGATAAGGGTTTTATCAATACATTTTTTTACTTTTTGTGAATCCTGTAATTATGTTTTTAAAAAAGAAAATGATAAATCACTAAAATATACATGTTCATTTTTCCTACAGATAGTTTATAATTAAAGTAGGTCTGTTATATTTAAGGTTACTAGCAAAAAGGAAATAACTGATTTGGGAATGAAATGTGCGCATGTAATTCATATGTAGAATTTTTTTGAGTATGTAATGCAATGAAAGGACTGTTAATATTTTTATTTACAACCATACGCGTAATGTTGGCATTTCTGACTTTTTAAAAGTTGGGAAGTGTGACTTTGTTCACGTTTACTTCCCGCCCTCTTATTACTGCCCTCATTTACTTCCCGCCCTCTATTACTGCCCTCGTTTCTTAACCTCAATGTCAATCACAATTTAAAACTGTCAACTCGATATGTCAAAACCTTATCGGAATTTTTATCACAAATAATTATTAATTGTATGGTTGGAAATAAAATTAGTTGTTACATTAGAATTATTGGAAGCTTGAATACATGTAGATAGGCCGCCCTGCTATTGCTGATATGATGAAATAGTGATTTCTTGTCCTTCTCCATTGGAGCCAAGATATCTGGATTGCTACGGGAGGACAGTTTCCTTCTTCCCTCAGTTGAAGTGGAGTGCAGACCTTGAAGGCTTTACTACTCAACATTGCTTTTATAATCTATTCACCGAAAAAAAGTGGCGTATATTTATTTGACGTTTACGCTAGATCATCACAAATCTGACAACTCAATATGTCAAAACTTTTACCGGAATTTTTATCACAAATAAATATAATTATGGTTGTAAATAAAATAGTATACAAACCTCGGTGAAAAGTTTTTTTCCTGTCTCGAGATAAAGTTAACCTCTACGCTTCGCGTCTCAGTTAACTACCTAATCTCTCGACAGTAATGAAACACTTCCACCCCGGTATGTAATATACTATTGTATCGATGAAAATCTAGTTGAAAAGCTGTCTGTTTATTTTAATGGTTCTAGTTAACACGGATTATATACCGGGATATCAACAAATAAATTGGTCAATGATGGTCATGGATTTTAAAATTATTGTCGTAGCGTGTATGTCATAATTTTTTGAATGTCAAAATCTGTCAAGTTATTGTGTTGAAGTTTTCTAATCCTGCACGGTTTTTGAATCATGGTTCTCACCACAGAGCACGAAATTTACATGATTGAAGCCTATTTTCGAGCGGGTGTGCTAGTTAATGGAACTTGGAAATACAGTCAACGTTTGTGTTTGGACAATTTTCGAGAGCACTTCCCAGCCGTAGCAGTATTACCGGACAATTTTTATGCATACCTTACAAATTGTGTTGAAGTGTTTCGCGAAACTGGTTCTCTGACGCATAAAAAAAGGTGCTGGTAGACCAAGAGTTCGTACAGAAGAAGTTATTAATGACGTTCGTCAACGTATGGAAGAAGAGCCTACAAAACCTTTAAAACGTCTCTCTCAAGAAATTCGGCTTTCTTATGGAACATGCCAAACGATTGTAAAGAAGGACCTGAACATGCATCCATATAAGATGCAATCATATCAAGCTCTTCTGCCTGCAGACCACCCCAGACGCCTTGCGTACTGCCATTGGTTCGTTAATAATTTAATGAATGACGATCTGCTGAACTTAACTTTTTTTTCTGACGAAGCTTGGTTCCACCTTTCGGGATACATCAATTCTCAGAATATGCAAATGTGGAGCACTGATAACCCGCATATTTTTATTGAAACGCCACTACATGCTCAGAAAATTGGTGTTTGGATGGCAGTTTCTCGCAGAAGAATAATTGGGCCATTTTTTTTCAATTTCACCGTCAACGCAGAAAGGTACAAAAATATTTTTTTACTGAATTTGTGCAACAGTTAGACGATGATGAACTTCAATACGGTTATTTCCAGCAAGACGGTGCAACAGCGCATACTACATGAGAAAATCTTGCTTTTCTCCGCGAGTTTTTTGATGACCGGCTGATAAGTTTGCATACGGATGTTGAGTTTCCTCCGAGATCACCTTGTTTGATAATTATGGACTATTTTATCTTTCCTTATTTAAAAAATAAGATTTTCTCAAATCCGGTACATAATTTGCAAGAACTGCAACAAAGAATTGTTCAGCAATGTGCAACCATAACGCCAGAAATGCTGCAAAACGCTTTTCACAGCATGAGGAGGCGAGTAAACTTGTGCATTGAATAAAACGGGGGGCATTTCCAACAATTATTGTAATTTAGTTTTTCTGGTTAATAACAAGAGGAATGAGTGTGCTTAAAACCACACAGCAGAAGTGTAAACTTCATCAAGGCGAGGTTAATAATACGAAATAGACGCGTATAATATTTCAGTAACGTATTAAATCAAACGTATTCGCACATTTATTACATTTACACATGTACACACGCGTATAATATTTAGTAACGTATTATACGACTGATGCGTCATGCTCTCCCATGTAACGATCGCCGAACGAGTATAGCGGTGACGTATGTATATGTATAAATAGACGATATGAATAATCGATTACGTGTCCCGCGTTGGTCTGATGCAACGTGCCGGCGTCATACATTGGTCATACCCGTTCGGCTCGGGTTCGAATTTGCTCGGGGACATGAATTTATTTATTCATTTAAATTTCAATTTAATTGAAATTAAATACCTCTATATGATATATTTATCTTGTTCCCTTAGCCGACTTTACCCGAACGAGCGTTACACATATCCGAGCGTTACACATATCCGAGAGTTACATATATCCGAGCGTTACATATCCGAGCGTTGCAGGTCAGTCTTGTTCACTGCCTACAATCAGCGCAACGCGCCTAAAGAAGTTTACACTTCAAAAAAAAAAGATCTTCGGGGACGTAGTTTTAAGGACGACAGTGAGTTGCAAGCAGCTGTTATAGAACATTTTGAGGGAAAAACTTCAGATTATTTTTACAAGGATATCGAATTATTAATTAATCGTTGTAATAAATGTATAGAAGTTAGGGGAGATTACATTGAGAAATAAAAATTCTAATATTGTTCCAAGTTTCTTTTTTGTATATCAGGACGAGAATTTATGGCGCCTACCTCGTCCACTTATTAAAAGAAATTCAGACAATTTCCAAATAACAAAATATAATATGTAATATTCCCCCAACTAATTTTTTCCTCGTATTACAGTACATATTTGATTTCCACTTTGACAGACCAAGATTTCAGCATTAATCACTTTCTTCTTGGCACTTTTCAACTTTACAATGATAAGAAAAGTGCATTGGTAATTATTATGGCATTTTAACAATTACCATAGCATCTATATTTATCCAACTGACACAAATCTAATTACAAAACTTTTCTGATATCCTCTTTAAAATTATTACTAAATTAGCCCTCAAACACTTTAAAGTTTACATCATATTCAGACTCTGTTAATATTAGTGACCAAATAACGTCTGCTAATGCTGCTTCACTTTAGAACAGCAATTTTTCCATTCGAATTTTTAAAATGTTCTCCTTGCGTATTGCAAATATTAAAATATTTCTAATTTTAATCTAAAAATGCAAAAAATAATAGCTATTTACCAAGAATGTTCCTTATATTACATTTCGGATAAATCTTTCAGTACAAGTGTTGCTTCCGGTCCGAATTTTGATCATTTTTTTTATACAGAAATGATCCGAAATGCAGCTCAAAGTACTTATATTTTGCTAATAAATCCCTATGGGCATGGTTTGAGAAATATTTGTAAAAAACTGCTATTCGATCAGAGTAAAAGTGTTACTTGCGGTTCGAATTTTGAATTTTTATAAACAAAAACTGTTCCAATTCGGGCTCTAAATACTTTTATATTCTAGATACATCTACAGTATGTCCACGGATCCAGTTCCAAAGAGGAAAAACTTTTTTATTTTGCATTTTACAAGAAAAATGTATTCTTGATAAAAGTTTTTGCATGTCTCGAAACGGCCAAATCAGTTTTAACCTTTTCAAAATTTCTTTTAGTTTAAGATAAAAATCGAAAAATTGGTCGTTTTATTTGAAAATTTTTTAAAGTCCCAGAAATTAAGTTGCGTTGTCATGGTAATTATCCATATTTAATTATCTAATTAACTGTCAGTTAGAAAAATCAACCATAGTAGTTGAAAATGTTGTCAAAAGACCAACGAATTTACCTAATTCAATGCTATGGCAAAGGTAATAAAGCGATCCGTCTAGTTGTCGAAGAATTTAATCAAAAGTTTCCGGATATTTACATCTCAAATAGAGGTGCACGAGCATTGGTCAAAAAATTCCTATCCACTGGTTCCATACTGGATGTAAAGAAAAAAAATATAGCATGCGATGATGACGACGCCGCCACTCTTCTTGTAATGGATTCAGTACGGAACTATCCCAAACTTTCTTTGCGGCGCAGATCAGTCCATCTGGGAATCAGTAAATCGCTCATTCAAAAGATTTTGAAACAAAGGAAGTTCCATCCCTACAAGCCCATTTTTAATCATGCATTAGAACCCGGAGATCCTGCGAAACGTTTGTATTTTTGTCTGTGGATGGGCGCTCAAATTATGGATAATCAATACTTTTACCGAAATATTATTTTTTCTGATGAGGCCACGTTTTCTACTAATGGTACTGTTGCATCTCAACATGTGAGATATTGGAGCGATTACAATCCGTATTTTTGCATGCCTCACAATCGACAATATTCGGCAAAAGTTAATGTGTGGTGTGCAATTTCTTACCATGGTATCACTGGACCATATTTTTTTGATAATACTGTCAATCAGCATACGTACTTGGATATGCTGCAAAATTTTGTTGATGAACGTTTGGACGATCTACCGATTAATTACCTCGCAAGGTGTTATTTCCAACAAGATGGTTGTCCGGCTCATTATGCTAGGATTGTTGTTGAATGGTTAAATCAGCAATTTGGACAGAATTGGATAGGTCGAAATGGTCCCGTGATATGGCCACCAAGGAGCCCTGATTTAACAATGGCTGATTTTTATCTTTGGGGTCGTTTGAAGCAAATAGTTTATGCAAATAATCTTCCTCCGAACGTAGAAGATTTAAAGGAGAGGATTAGAGACGCTGTGACGTCTTTAACTCTCGAAGAAATTCGAAGAAGTTATAGAGAATTGCGCCGACGGCTAGAATTGTGCGTTGAAAAGGGCGGTGAATGGATTGAGTAAAATAGTTATTAGTTATATCATTTTTGTTTTTGAGTTTATGAAAAAATTTTCAAATAAAACGACCAATTTTTCGATTTTTATCTTAAACTAAAAGAAATTTTGAAAAGGTTAAAACTGACTTGGCTGTTTCGAGACATGCAAAAACTTTTATCAAGAATACATTTTTCTTGTAAAATGCAAAATAAAAAAGTTTTTCCTCTTTGGAACTCAATCCGTGGACGTACTGTATATAGAAGGCATAATTTGTGAGACATTTTCAAAAAAAACACTGTTTTTCCCTCAAACAAAGACCTACTTCCGGTAGGATTGTCGAAAAACTTTCTAAAATTCACTCTTTAGTGGTTTTTAAAAATTCTAAACCTCGTAGTCGACGCGATATTAGTACATTTTTATTCTTTTACTGAAGTAAACTACTACTTAAAAATCTATACAGATATCAAGATGAAGATTATACTCGTAAATGTAAAGTTTGGTATTGATAGCTGTAGCTGTTTGGCCGCTATCGTGGTTACACACGCACACAAACAAACAAACAAACAGACAAACAAACACACACATTCGCATTCACACACACCGCGTATAAAAAGGTAAAAAGAATTTAACAACATTACAGATGCATCAATATGAAACAAATTGTATATCAATTTCGACCGAAAACACCAACGCATGCATATGTACAAACCTATAGAAGAATAGCACGAAATAGATACAGAAATAATAAAATCAAACGTGAAACTTTTATTATGAAATTAGGAACTCACCAGCAAAAACGCACACAATTAGACCTATATAATAAATCAATACTAGAGACTAAACAAGGTAACACCTAACGCACTCAAAATACAAAAATAAAATAAAAGAAGTATTACTACAGGTACATTGGAGTAAACTCAGTAAGCTCTTGATAACATAGTCCGACTATTCACTCGGTATGACAATATAAACCCGTAGTCAGTCAGTACGAAAATATTTAGCTTTAAAATAGAGTTTTAGTTGTAGCCGCTCATAAAAAGTAATAACTAAAAGATTGCCAATATTCAAGAGTGTTTTTGAGCCTCTTGGTTGCAATTGCATTAACTTCCCTTACAAATTAAAGTATATAAAATAATACAGTGAATTACATAAAAAATATTCAGTTAGGTATACATTTTTAAATTGTATATGGCAATGATAAGAATCTACGATTACTATCTAGTGAAGTGGACATTTGAGGGTCGGCTTTCCTCTTTAGCTGCCCTCCATTGAATACCTACTTATACCAGCAGCAGCTGTCTTGATAAACTTCATTTCAAAGAACGCGCACTGCCTTTTCTAAACATAATATTATAAATTTAATTGTTTACTTGTACTTATTATCTACTCCTTTTGTCATATAGTAAACAGAAACAAAGACAAATAAATATAAGTTTGCCTGTCACTATAAAAACGTGTTCTTAGAAGCTCCACACACAAAAAAACTATAGAAAGTTACAATTCTCTTTACTTCATATTTACTTACACGAAACAGATCATTGGTGCTCTCTATTAGTAGCTTTTTGTAAATTATAATGCGTCTGTAAGTTATTCAATAACTTGTTAATGGGCTCAACCAATCTTTTTGATATTCTCAGATCTTATTTATATCGTCAATGCGCGTAAAATAGGCTATCAAAACATTCGATAGGTGGCGCTGAAGTCAAGTTATTAACAAATTCTATATTCATGGACAAACATGACTCGTGTTCACAATATATGTTGGTTTGGTGATAAAAGAGAAAATCACAAAATTTGGACACGATAGGTGGCGTGGTCGAGTTATTACGTTATTCAATAACTTTTTAATGGCTCAACCAGTCTTCTTGATATTCTCCAACCAAATTTATATCGTCAATGCGCGTAAAATAGGCTATCAAAACATTCGATAGGAGGCGCTGAGGTCAAGTTATTAACAAATTCTATATTCATTGACAAACATGACACATGTTCACAATATATGTTTGTTTAGTGACAAAAAGGAAAATCACAAAATCTGGACACGATAGGTGGCGCTGTGGTCGAGCTATTAATAAATTTTATATTTATAAACAAAGATTATGTCAATCCTGCAATCGCATCATCGCGCCACCTACCGGTAAGGGCAGAACTACGTCTACCAGATCAGCTAGTTGTGTTATATATTAGTATTAATTAATTAGATTTCGGCAACGACGAACCAACACAAACTTATGTTTTTTTAAATGGAATGCTATGCATTTTTTCACATTTTATGATAGCTCTTGAAAAGCTGATCAACTTGTATTTGTTGATTTCCAACTGTTTCTGAGAGATGGCGATTTTTCATTAAAAATTGCACAACATTTGAAAAGTTGCTATGAAATAACGATTGATGATGAATAGAGAGCGAGCTAAACTACCAGGGAGCCACAACCGTGAAAAGAAATAATGTAAACAACTGCGTGTTGTTTACATTATATCTGAATAGCACTAATTCATAGGGCGAACTGTAACATCTGTTTACTCCAGAGAATCAGAGAAAAAACTGCCATAAAATAAGGAATTTTATGAATAAAATCCTTTCTTCATCGACGTAGGTACAAGGGTGACGAGTTTTTAAAATTTATTATATTTACCTTATATTTCGCAATATAATATGTATGTTTCAATAACATACGCGTACATTTTTAGTTATCATTTATTTAGATCTAGAACGTTGTTTATGTTACTTTTTCTGAGATAAAAATTAATTGTCAGTGATTCCGAAATTTATTGCAAAGTCTGTAAAATATCGTCACTTAGCTTTGCTAAAACATACACAGAAATGTTTTCATGCAGAGAATTTCGATAGTTTACAAAATTTCGTTACATGTTTAAATGACGATGCTCGAAGTATTTCTGAGTGCAAGGAACTAACACAAATCGCAAATTTAAAAAATCAGTTGTTATTCCTTCAGCAACACTTTGGAAATTTGCCTAAACTAATGACATATTTTGAAAATCGAATCTCAAATTAAAAAATGAGGTGTGGCCACCACACGACTTTCTTATACGTATGAGCGTTTCAAACTATACTATATTTTTTTTACACAAAAATTATTCAAAATCCTATTCTAAGTACTTCTGTTCTCTTAATAAATCGCTATAGAATGCATACTTAGCAAGATAATCGAAAAAAGGACTACTCCCTAAGAGTAAAAGTGTTACTTCCGGTCCGAATTTTGAAATTTCATATATTCAAAAAATATTGCAAATCTAGCACTAAATACTTTTGTATTCTTGATAAATACATATAGAATGCATAATTTACGACATATTCGCAAAAAATCACTATTCGATAAGAGTAAAAGTGGTAATTCCGGTCTGAATTTTGAAATTGTTTTTATACAAAAGATATTGAAAATTACGTTTTAAATACTTTTATACCCGTAACGTACCTGTCTAAAAAGCATGACATGCGAAATATTCGCAAAAAACTGATTTTCGATAGGAGTAAAAGACCTACTTCCGGTAGCAGCTTCGAAAAACTTTTTAAATAAAATTGTTCTCAATTTTAATTTCAAGTACATATGAATTCTTTATAAATTTGTTTAAATTTAGTAGTTGACGAAATATTGGCAAAATTTAATTTTTCACTGAAGTAAAGTGCTACTTCCGGTCTACCGATTTTACTGAAAAACTACTCAGATCTCAAGACGGAGATTAGACATGTAAATACAAAATTTGGAATTGATATCTACAGCGGTTATCGTGGTCACATAGAGACACACAGACATTTTTTAAAAACATCTTTTTCGGTATCAGGGGACTTCAAAACGTGGACATCTGCAAAAATCTCGAGATCGAAAATTTCACAGTACTTCCTTATACTACGTATAAGAAAGTAAAAATGGATTAACCACATTAGATGTGGCTATTAATAATTCCAAGTGACTTAGACGCAGTTTTTAATAGAAATCCAGGTTTAATAACATTGCGGCAATTGGGTATGCTAATGTAGAAGGGACGTTTCTATCTACAAGGATGTACTTAATCGAAAGAGACAAGTCTTACAGAAGAGAAAATGAACAAATAGTAGGGTATTTTGTATTTTATAATCACCAGCCACTTGTTATTCAATTATATAAATAAAATTAAAACCTCTTTAAAAATACAACATTTCAATAGCGCATGGGCGATGAGTCATGACTCGCTCGATTCCGCTCCCTAGATGAAATACCCATTATGGGCTCAATTGCGCTCTTTTCAGTACGTGAAATTAATGTTTATTTCGACATATCTACGCTAGTTCTTTAGAATTACATACCATTCGCTAAAGTTAAAATTTCTAAAAAAAAATTAAATGAAACCACGTATATAAATAAATATATAATTTTAACTTTAGATATATTTGAATATATACACGTGAACGTGTAGATTAAAGTAAAATAATTCCTACAATATATTTATTTTTTCACAGTAAAAATGTATTTGATAACAAAATGTTTTCACATTTTAATTAAAAGAAAATATTAATGACTGACGAAACGAATTTTAAGTTATAATTATGTTTTATGACCTTTGAAAAAGTAGTTAAATACATCGAAACGTTAGTAAAATGTGTTAGTTTTAATTAAAAGGAAAACCACAAACCCAAGAAAAAAAATGAGGTGTGGCCACCACACGACTGTCTTATACGTATGAAAGTGTTACTTCCGGTCCGAATTTTGAAATTTCATTTATACAAAGATATTCCATATCCAACTCTAAATACTTTTGTACTCTTCATAAATATATATAGAATGCATAATTTACGACATATTTCTCCAAAAAAGTTATTCGGTAAGACTAAAAGTGTTACTTCCGGTCCGAATTTTGTAATTTTCTTTATACAAAAGATATTTAAAAGTACGTTCTTAATACTTTTATACTCGTAATGTACCTGCCTAGAAAGCATGACTTGCGAGATATTCGCAAAAAACTGATTTTCGATAAGAGTAAAAGACCTACTTCTGGTAGGAATTTCGAAAAACTTTATTAACACAATTTTTCTCAAAAATAATTTTGAGTACATTTGAATTCTTTATAAAATTGTTTAAACTTAGTAATTGACGAAATTTGCAAATTTCGATTTTTTCACCGAAGTAAACTACTACTTCCGGTCTGCCGATTTTGCTCAAAATCTAATCAGTTCTCAAGAGGGAGATTATATCCGTAAATACAAAATTTAGAATTGATATCTATAGCGGTTTGACCGCTATCGTGGTCACAGACAGACAGGCAGACACACAGACATTTTTTAAACACCACTTTTTTGGTATCAGGGGCCTCAAAACGTGGTCATCTGCAAAAATCTCGAGGTCGAAAATTTTCATCATCACAATACTTCCTTATACTAAGTATAAGAAAGTAAAAATGAGTTTATATATATTTATATGTAATTGAAAAGTACTTCAAATTTACTAATTAAAAATATAACCTTCTAGTGCCTGTAGGTGATATTGCAAAAATTATAGGATATTATATCTGAATAAGCCCGATTACAATTTAAAAATATGAGTTTCCCTGACACTTACTTACACATAGCATAATTAATATTAATCGAGAAGAGTTACTTCTAATATTTTCTTTTTACAAATAAGTAATTTTTATTAATTAATAATTTTGAAACTCATAAAATGAAATGTTTGGAAGTTTATGAGTTAACAATAGTTAAAATATCGCAGTCGCTCTGTGTCATAAAATTGTTTATCGTCATACTTAGACTAAATTTTAAATTACGTTAAAATTAAAGAAGTCATACTTCACCTGAAAAGCAAACCGTCAATACAAGTATGTATTTAAATGTACGTTATTGAAAACTTCTATAACTTTCGCAATATCATGAAGAATGTGTAAGTTACAATTTTCAAGCATTACAGTAATTATAAGTTATCATATAACAAATTAAAAAATCTTCTTTAAGGTTCTCTTAATAAAGTGTTTGCTAACATCAAGGACTCTAGAAAGTTTACGCACGCTTATATGAGGATTTTCGTGAACGCATATCAAATGAACATTTTGTGCATCGGCGTTTTCTGCCGGTTCCTTCAAATCATAAGTTTGTGTTGGTTCGTCGTTGTCGAACACTCTGTATAAATGAAAATATTTTTAAATTGTAGAGCATATGATTATCTACAATGTTTGTATTAAAAATTATTCGCTATCTACATTATTAGATACCAATGATAGACTTTATCGCTCCCCTGGGACACCCGGTATATAAGATAGCATTTGCAATTACAACTGGCTAGTAATTAAATGTGAGAATATTGTTTAGAAAGATTTCTTTCGGTTTATTTAATTATTTACCTTATTTTAAATTAAATACGACATTAAAGTAGTTAAGGTAACAGCTTTTTGCTAAGTTATGTGTGAAGTTGTTGTATTTGTAATAAATCGATCAATCTTTATTGCAATAAAATTATTTCAATATTCCTGAATGTACGTATTTAGTTCAAAACTAAAGGACTGCAAATACATTGAATAAAATAATTCTAATTGCTCTCAAAAAATATAAAATTAAAATGTGAAAATATAAATTTTATCCACAATTTTTTAGAATAACTGCAAAAGGGAATCTAATAAAATAAAAATGAATAATTCATATTTATTATAAATAAAATATTATAATTAAAATGCCTACAATAAATTCAACGTTTGGTATTTTGTAATTTTAATATACAATAATATAATAATTTTCTTTCTCAGTAATTTCAAGGGCAAAAGGCGAAAAAATATTTTAAAATTGTATTTAATTTATTTCAAAAATTTCAAAGCTAATTAATAATTAAATAAATGTACATCTAAAAAGTTATTTTTTTTTATAAGTAAGCGGAAATACATAAAAACTATTTCCTTGTAGTTTAATATACCTACATATATGAAAAACTTCAAGCGAACTAATCTAATAGCAACTTACAGTTTCTAGTTCTCCTAATTTTGTTTTCGCTATGTGCTCCAGAATCCTTTCCATTCCGTTTCGATTTTATTTTCTTCTTTCTCTCCTTCTTCACACGATTCCTCAGCGCCTCTTTACTCACATAACTTTTTACGCAACTGAGAATTTCTTCTTTCATCTTGCTCCTAAGCAATTCACGAACACCGTTAAGAAATAAACTTGCTAAAATATACCGGAAGAAAAACCAAAAGCGCGTGGATCAAATAACCATCGCGGCGGGCTGTCGCAGGAAACGTACGCGAAACAAAACACAAACGGCCGACGACTCGACGGCAATCATTTAACACGGAACTAAGCGGAATCAAATGACAACAACGAAAAATGTTAAAAAGGAACGATAAAAACGCAACGTTTTAAAGGATTGACGAATGAGAAAATGAACAGATTGTAACTAAACACTTGGTAATGTTGTAACAATAATAATAAACGAAAATGTCGTCGCTTTAATAATAAAGGGAATTATGTTTGTTTTCGTTTCAAAACGTGTTGTATTTGCATTGCCGCGTTGTGATTATAAAACAAAGAGATAGACGGATACTTGCTGGTATGGACGAGGAAACTACATAGGATTTGTTCAATAGTATAATATAGAAAATTAGGTCAAATACGGTAAACATGTATATAACACGCGAATGATTCCGGATAATTATTATTTTCATTTATATAAAAAAAAAAGGATTGCGGTATTATAATATTAATGATGACGAAAATATAGGTATAAGGAAAAAATATTGAATAAGCAATAGATTTTTGGTGTCTCTGTGCGGGAAGAAACGTACGATTGGATTGGTAAGGTCGAGGAACTCTTTGTACAAGAACTAGAGAAGTATGAGACAGAAGAATCTCATCTTGGACCATTTCATGCCGTCCACCACGTTTTCAATTCGATCCACCGTTAGTAGGAAGCGGCACTGGTATCGTGAAAACTGTGCCACCGCGTACGTTTTACGTTTATGTAGAGGCAGTGATATTAAAACAACATAAAAATTAATTATGTGTTCCTGGCATGCGGTACACTGAATTTATTGAGGCAGAGCACTACTACCTTTTTTCTTGTTTTTTTTTCTTACATTTTTTATAACTTGTATGTCGTACCTGTTCTCTTTCGGCATATCCTTTTCTTTTATTAATATTATTGTTACACTTAATTTTCCGTGCTACTGTTTTATTGTACAGTGTACTTCAAAAAATTAAAACAAACCGTGCATTATGTCATTATGACATATTTGTTTAATTTAGAAAAAAATCAGGATTGTGTGTATTACAGTCCAAATCAATTGATTTTCGGCTGTATTCATAAGTAGAGTCCGGATTTTAGGTAAAATGCCTTTTTTCAGGTTTAACTCTTTGCTGCACGAGATTTTATACAATTTCCAGACCCTTGATGCACGAAAAATTAAAATACAAAAAAAAATATTTTTCAAAGGTTAATTTATGACAGAGTAAGAAAATAAAGTTTTATATATGTAATATATAAAAAATATTGTCAAAATGGCCTTTACGAGGTGGTCCATATTTTGTAGCATTGTGCAGTCTTCAGCAATATCTACTAATATTGATATCCACAATCAGGCAAATGTTGATTGATTTGAATCTTTATTATTACTACCCTGATATTTTTGAAAACAATCTTTGTTTTTTCCAAGACAGAACGCAATCTCACATATAATACATGTCTAATCGGATCGCATTGGATTTGCCTTGGTACTGCAAAGTGCACATCTTCTGCGGGTAGACCGAACGGGTTGATGAGATGAAAATGTAAATCTAACTTCTGTACGCCTTCTCTTCTGAATAGACTCCCCAACATTTTTTCGTTTTGTTTTAACCTCTACTAGCAAGCAAACCATCTATGACTTTTCGTCTGAAGTCTTTAAAATTAATAGGTGGCAATTTCTTCAGATTATATAATGCATAACTGTTTAAGACGGCGCAGTCTATAAAATGCCAAAATATCCTCATGTATACCATCTTTTGCTTTTCCTATCGATTTCGTAAGTCGATTTAAGTTGCTCGAATTTATCCACACAATTCATATTTCTATTATACTCTGTTAGAGCATTCGGACATGAAATTTGTTTTGATGAGCCGTCTTTATCTCGCCTTTTCACTTCGTTTCTAGATTGTGGATCGTGGAAATTTGAAAGCAAGTGAACTGTTCGTTTGTCTTTCCATTTAAGGAAGCTTATTCCATCATTACTTATGTTTTAGTCATGTTCCTCTTGTTGTAAAGATTTGTCTTCTTTCAGCTAAGGTAGGGTTTTCGATTTGCCATTACGGTACCACAAGCATTTATGCCATTTTCCTTCAATTCCTTCATTAAATTATCAGTAATGAAATAGTTATTAAAAAATAAAAGGTGCTCTTTGTATTCAAACCCCTCAATTATTCATAACACTACCTTTTCTATTAATCCAACTTCTACATAGTCTTTTGTTTTCCCCGTGTAAATATCGAAATCATATGGATAACCCTCACTATCAGCTAAGGCTCAATCTTTATAGCCTGGTTTGATTGTTTCTTTGGGCATATATTGTTTTAGTGAACTTCGTTCTTTAAATGTTATCATAGATTCGTCTATGGAAATGCAGCGATGGGGATTGTAGCATTTTTGAAATTTGTTCTTCAGTTCAGATATGAATGCTCGTAATTTGTACAGCTTGTCGTAATTGGAGTCATTTCCAGTCGGCATTACGGAATTATCATTCAAATGTATATGATTCAATAACCAACTAAACTGATTGACAGGCATGAATTACGAAATGTATGGATCCCGCAAATCTTGATCTACAGACCAATAATCCCGGTAGATAGGTGGTCTCTTGATGCCCATAAGCAAGTTGAGTAGATTGAAAGTTTTTATTTCAGCAAGGCTTATTTGATTGTACCGTTTATTAGTAAGCTGGCGAGCTTGTTCTGCATAGATATTAGTTTGGAAGGTAATATTATCTAATATATCGTCAGAAATTAGTAAATTAAATAGATTATATGATGTACAACTATCATTATCAAGTTTTTGAACTTCGTCTGCTAAACCGTATTCATCCTTATCAGCCTTATCAAATGAATATTGTCTATACGCCAAGTTACGCTACCACCTTGCACTTGGTTGTCATTTATAAATGCAGATACCGGCAGGTCATCTTGGGAATTTTCGGAATCAGTGACAATCTCGTCAATATCCCCTGGTTCATCAGTATCATTTTCTTCCCCATCTACGTTGCCAATGTCCGATTCTAAGCCACTCTGTATATACTCAGCATCATCAATATTATCTACCAAAGTATATGCTTCATGTGAATTCAATTTGTCTAATTTAATAACTTCGTTGGAACCCATATAAATCGTGCTTAGCTGCATAATGGTTCAAAATTGAGTCTCGCGAAAAGAAAATAATTGTAACTAATTTTAAATAACTGTTGACTATATACATAACAAACACCAAGTACAGATGTAAATAAACGATTTTAATTATACAATAATATTCTCAAACACTAACCTCAATTTTTGTTCAATAATGAATCAACCATACCCTTGCAACTGTTTACCACAAGTATTTTTCTATTAAAAAGAACTCAAACGTGCTAGTGTTCTCCGTTCATGCAAATACTGTTAAAAGGAAGTGGGGATATGTAGCCCATAATTTGTGTTGTTGTGCAACTACATATAAATGATATTGACCGATGTGCCACAACCTACTAGAAGTTAGTGGCCCATGAACGAGAGTCATCCCTAAATACATTTTGAACAAAATAAGACGTTTTGATGAAAGTTTTTTAAGTCCTAAAATCCTTATATGTCCTAAAACTGAGGTAGCGTCCTAATTTATCCTATTTTCAAAATTTTATCTACAGTTCAGATCAAATATTAATATCAAAATACAAAAAGTATTTTTCAATTTATATATGTAATTTCGTCACGATCCGAGTTGTATTGGTCACCGACGGTTGCAGGTGGTTGCCCGCACAAAATCGGTTTGATTTATACTACCAGCCAATAACATTATACCTACTTCGCAGACTCAGAGCATAGAATTTCCAGCATTGTATTCAGCGTTGTTCCTGTCATTACAATCGTAATGATTCCATTACATTTAGCATGCCATCATTACGCCATTATTACAATTTTTAAAATCGTTAATTTCATTACAATTTTCAGTTCCATAGCTCAAATTTGTATTTAGCTTCGCGAGCTGATTTAACACGCGATATGTTTACTGCGAAGACCATTTCGGGCGCCTTTTTTTAAAAATATTTTAGGATACGTTCATAAAATCTACCGTATTTTAAACCAAATAGATATTATGAACACACCCTGAAAGAAAAATTGTCGGTTTTGTTTTTGTATTTTGTACGCCGAAGACAAATTACGACAAAATGGATAAGTAAGTAAAGTAGCCGTAATTTATAATATAATATTGTTAAGAATACGTTTATTACTAGATTTTTAATACAGTCAACAAGTAGCAATGGCAATACCTTCGTCAGGAAGTCCATGCCTGTGGAAGTAAATAATAATTTGCAGGGGCTGGAATTGGCATTAAATGAGGATAAAAACGATAGTGATAGTAGCGAAGCTAAATCATTTAAGCCAAGGAAGCGTAATGTGTTTGTACAGAAGTTTAAAAAGGTCAAATAAAGACAATGGAAAGTGGCTTACAGGAGATCCCGTAACTGGATAGACGAATTGTAAAGTATTGTAATGAAATAAGTCCACAAAAAAAGAAGAGTAAACATCGGAGCGACGTTGATGGGAACGCACTGTAAACAAGTCATAAATCATCTACACACAACTACGGCGTAAGCAAAAAAGTCTGGATCTTCTCTAGTATACTCCCGAAGTTATCGATAAGAAAGCTAGAGTCTGCTCGTACATTTCTAGACTTTTTGTACGCAGATATAAGAACAGCTGGGCGCCGGGATGATTCATTCAATAGTAGTCGTGCGGTACTTACTGAACAGTTTAAAACACACAAGTACGGCGTAAGCAAAAAAGTCTGGATCTTCTCTAGTATACTCCCGAAGTTATCGATAAGAAAGCTAGAGTCTGCTCGTACATTTCTAGACTTTTTGTACGCAGATATAAGAACAGCTGGGCGCCGGGATGATTCATTCAATAGTAGTCGTGCGGTACTTACTGAGCAGTTTAAAATAAACATAAATATAAGTGAGTGGTGCAGTTTTTATTACAGTTCAAGAAATACATAAATATCACAGACATAAATAGTAGTGATAGATATAAATACGTGTGTTAAGTTATTTGTAGTAGTTTTAAGTGCATACATTTATTTTATATTTTATATTGTGATTAATTTTTAAGTGTGAAAATATACAGACTGTTTCAAAACATTTGCACGAGTTGTTTACTTCGACCCCGAAAACGCTACAGTATGTAACAAAATAATTGCAGGAAGAATAACTCATATAAACAGGCATGGTGAGAGTGCAAACCATGAAAAAGATGAAAGCTTTAAGTAGAACAAGGGGCCTAATAGATTTTGCCTTAAATGTTACAGAGTCTACAAAATTAAGACAAGGAATAAAGGAAGCGGAACTAAAAATGGTAATTTTTCTTGCAGAACATAATCTTCCTATGAGTATACTAGATCACCTGAGCATCAGTATGTTATAACTATCAAATCGGTAAACACTTACAATGAGGACGCAAGAAGGTTACCAGAATTTGTAAACAAATTACTAGGCCAGAAAACCTAAAGAACATATAAGAAAAATTGAAAAATAATTGGTACTCTATAATAATAGATGAAACAACAGATGTATCTACTACAAAATGTTTAACAGTTCTAGCACGATGCTTTGCTGATGATGAAGTAAAAGATAACTATTTAGAATTTTTCCCGATTTGTAGAAGTTGCGAATGGTAGAGCACAAGGATTATTTAGTGCAATTAAGAATCTGTTAAACCAATACGGCATTCCTTTTGATAAAATGATTGGCTTTGCAGCAGATAATGCAGCAGTCATGCAGGGTAATAAAAATGGAGTACAAGCTAAGTTTAAAGAAGAAATCCCAGATATCTTTGTACTTGGGTGTGTGTGTCACTCTATAGCACTATGTTCTTCAACAGCTGTAAAAAAGTACCTACATCAATTAAAGAACTTGCACGAGATATAGTTATGTATTTTGCACATAGTTCAAAACGACAATATGAGTTCAAACAGTATCAACAATTTACAGATATAAGTCAACATAAACTCCAAAAATTAAGCAACATAAGATGGCTTTCTATGCAGGCTGTTGTGAATCGTATCTTAGAGCAGTGGCAAGCTCTAATATTGTTTTTTACGAACAAGGTGTATGATAAATTAAATTCAAATCTAATTAATCCCAAACTCATTTTAGATGCCTTACATAACAATGTATTCAAACTCTATTTTAGTTTCTTAGCATACATCCTAAAAAATTAATTTTTTTTTAATCTTGAAAACGAATCGATCAATTTTAAAAAAATAAACGCCAAAATGTACTGTTTCAAAAGACCTTTAACATGACGTATTACTCGAAACCCCTTTCCATTTAAATTTTTTTAAGGGGGTAGCTTCCGGGGGCAGTGAGTTAAAGTGGGTAAGTCCATTTTTGCATAAGGAAATGTCCATACGATAATACTTCTTACATTTTCAGGGAATTTTTCGTAGATTTCTAGATTTCCAGAAATTTAAGGTCGGAATTTTTAAAATGAACATCCTGTATATTGCCTGGTGAAAATATTTTTTCCAAGTTATGAGACTATAGCACAATTCAGCAGTTAAATCTTCTTAATACATCGCCTAAGACATTCTATTATAGCAAAAATGAGCGGAAAACTGACGCAAGGTGTCCTGTTGCTTCACGATAATGCACCAGTCCACAAATCAAGACTTGCAAACGCTACCGTTGCCGAATGTGGCTTCACCAGAGAAATAGAGTAGGGGAGAACGCGCTTAAAGATGCGCCAACTAAGTTAAATTGAATTCCGCCATTTTGAAGGTTATATTTATACCTAGCTCAACAATTCGCATGTAAAGTTCATTGACTTAGAAAAATGTAAACAAACTTACGTGTGAAAAGAAATGCCTTCCTGCAAAATGGCGACCACTATAGCGTTTGCTTAAAACTGGATGCGCACTCGTCGAAGCGCGTTCTCCCCTACTCTATTTCTCTGGGCTTCACAGAAGTAGACCAATCATCTTATAGTGCAGATCCCGTTCCGTGCGACTATTTTTTGTTTCCTAATTTCAAAAGAACTCTAAGGTGAACAAAATGTATGGACGATGACGAACTTATAGCGACTGTTTGAAGATATTTTTTTTATAATGGATTAAAGATGTAATTATAATGATGTAATACTTGCATCCAAAAGCAAAGGGGCTATATTGAAAAATAAATTGTTGTTGCTGTTCAAAACTTTCTTTTCATGCTTAGTCCATGGATATAAAAACGACCCCTCATACGTACGACGAGTACACTATTTCAAGGAAGCGGAACGGTCAATGTTGTTTAATCTTACTGTATGTTGATACGATTTAGTAA
Source organism: Amphimallon solstitiale (assembly GCA_963170755.1). Taxonomy (NCBI): domain Eukaryota; kingdom Metazoa; phylum Arthropoda; class Insecta; order Coleoptera; family Scarabaeidae; genus Amphimallon; species Amphimallon solstitiale. Next base: position 79,546,027 of record OY720683.1, on the reverse strand, counting down.
CGTACCTAATTAAAAAGTAACCAATGGCGAGGTACACTGTTTTCTCATTAATACCAAATGAAATACACTATAAAGTCAATGAGTATGACAGCATTTATTAAAATAAAAGTAAAGCCACATTAGTAGTCACGATAAAATGAAACGGTAAAACCGAGAAAAAAACAATCGATCGACTGTTTTACGTCGGAACATGAAATTCTGTTAGCGAATTAAACAAAACTTGCCAGAAGAAATCTGAAGATATCACAATAGAATGTTCTTTTTTTTTGCGGAACACTTTAACGGGATATGATCACGAATATGCTTAATAAAAATGTACAGTTAGTGAAAAAAGTATGCAGAGAATGGTATACGTCAATCAATAAAGTGCTTCGCAATTTTAATCAAAATGTAGCTTTAAAATTAATTTTCGCATGCCATTCAAAGACAGAATTCAAAAAAACCTGTTTAAATAGAAGCATCTTAATAATATATGTAAGAATACCATCAACAAAATAGCGCTTTAATTAGCCATAATATTTAATTATTGTAATAAAACCAACTACACTGATAACTGTAAACTGTCTACATATACATACATATATGTGTACCTATATTTGTAATTAAGAGGAGAGTTAACCTGTCGAAAACTAAGGCATCGCCTTTTCGCGTTTTTTGAATTTATTTTGTAATTTTAGAATCTCAAATTTGGGTTAGTGATGCAAAACGCATTAATTTAAAATGTCAAGGTCAGCTTTTGTACTAATTTATTTTCTTAAAAATGTTATGTGTCTTAGAAATAACGACAAAAATGCATGAATTTAATTAATGTCTACTAACTAAGGCTGATATACAAAAGAAAAAATAACCTCCACGCGCCAGCTGCACATTTGATGAACGATATAAATAAAGAACTTTCTGTAATTATTTTTGAAGATAAAAAACATTAAATAGTAAACATTGTCACACACATTTCACACGAGGTTTTTCCAAGCTATTGCGTCGTCTATCACCATTTTACGGTATCTCTATCGGTCATAGCGAAGACGAAAATCTATCGGAATCGGTCGGCTATTCCAGACTTAAGTCAGAGTGACAGTTTGTAATTAAAAAGAAATGTCATATATACCTATAACATTGGAGTGTATAATAATATAACAGATACGGGCAAGCGAAAATTGGCTTATAATAAAACATCAACAACATCAACAGTTCCGTAAGTACTATGTTTCCCATCTCCCATCTATAGTATTCCTTTATCTATGATAGAATCTGTGAATAAAACCGAAGCGCTGTGACAGAACCGAATATCGTCTACCTCCACCTACTCACACCCCCTTGCGCCTACCCGTCCCGCGAGTAATATAAGTTGCATAAGGTTTTATTTGTTAGTAAACGCGCCTCTTAAATAAACAATATATAAGTAATAAGCAGTAATAAACAATACTGATGTGGTTTAGTTACAGCAGTAAACTTGCTTTGTTTATATGACGTGTGATGTCTCTGTAATTGATCGGCCATTTGCATTATTGGGAATTTTTGATTTCACAATTTCTGTCCCTGCTTTGAATTCAACATATTTGTAAAAATTGATAGGGGCTTTAAGCTATGCTTTGCATGTAAGCATAATTATATGCTTATAAAATGATGTTTATATTGTAAATTAAAAAAGACTAACCCAAGAAATTGAACCAACCATGGAACAGTGACAAAGCGGGTTTAGGAAAGGAAGATCGACACAGGACCACATCTTCACTATTAACCAGTTACAAGAGCGCACTCTATATGGAAAGAACAAATCTCTTGACTTAGAAAAAGCGTTTGACAAAGTACCGAGGGAAAATATGCTAGAAAGCTTAAGGCAGAAGGTACGAGGGGCATCGTTTATATTTTTACAATCGACCACTAGATGGTGCTTTTGACAAATGTAATCACTATATTCGTAAAGTTTGACATTTGTTAATGAAGTATCCGCGATAGCTTTGAGATCGAGTCAGTAGTTTATTAACAGTGACAGTTTTAAGACAGTGAGTTTGTAAAATAATGGAGATTAGTCGTGAAGGTTTTCGTTGGATAATTTTTTACGATTTTAAAAAGGGCCTAACTCCACAAGAATGCATTATATGCTTCAGTCAACTTTTGGTAATAAAGCCCCATCAGAGAAGACAGTTTACAATTGGTTTTCCGAATTTCGTCACGGTCTTGCCTCAGTGAGTGATGAATCACATGAAGGTCGACCAGAATCTATTGTGATTCCAAAAAATATCGATGCGCGGTGCGGAAAATGATAGATCACGACCGACATGTGACTTATAGTGAGATAGAGGCGTCTCTTGGCATATCGCAGACTGCAGTACATTCGATTTTACATGACCATTTATTTGTAAAAAAAATATGTTCCAGATGGATTCGACATAAATTGACCGAAGCACAGAAAGCAGCTCGTGTCAATTGATGTAAAGAAATGCGCAAAAAATTCGACGTAGGAACCGCAAAATCCGTATACAACATCGTCACAAGTGACGAGACATGGATATATGCGTATCAGCCGGAATCCAAGCAACAATCTACTGTATGGGTGTTCCAAGATGAATCGAAACACGCAAAAGTTGTTCGTACAAGGAGCACTTCCAAGAAAATGATCGCTTGTTTCTTCGGCTGTACATGACATATCGCAACAATTCTCTTAGAGGATCGAAGAACTGTTAACGCTGAATGGTATACAGTAATTTGTTTGCCAAAAGTTACAGACGAAATCAGGAAGAACTACCGAAAACGTCGCATTATTCTTCATCACGACAATGCGAGTTCCCATACAGCACACGTCTAACAATTGACTATTTGAAGGAGAAAGGTGTTGAAATAATGACTCATTGCCCATACTCACCTGACTTGTCGCCGAATGATTTCTTTTTATTCCAAACTGTGATACAAAAAATGCGTGGACAGCGATTTTCAACACCTCAAGAAGCAGTCGAAGTCTTGAAAACCTTATTTCTGAGATACAACCTTCAGAGTGGAAAAAATGTTTTGAGAACTGGTTCGTACGCATGCAAAAGTGTATAGACCATAAAGGCGAATATTTGGAAGATCAATAAAATAGTTTGTTCCCAAAAATGTTGTTTTCTTCCCAGATTTTGTAAAAATGTAAAAGGTGCCCCTTATATCGACCAATCTAAAACGAGCAATAGTCATAATATTAACAGGAACATAGTTAGAACAAATAACAAGAATCCATTATCAACATGGGACTACGACTGGGAGAAGTACTGAGACCAATTATTTTGAACATGATCATGGACGATATTATTACAGAGGCAAAAATAAGACCGAAATCCGTATACATAGGATTAGAGAAACTTATGGGCAGAGTATATAAACGTATGTGCATTCTTAGACGATATGGTCGTATTGGTACGCAATGAGACAGAATTGATAACCAACTTGAATATATAGAATAAAAGTCTATTATCTAGAAACTTAAACATCAACCTGAACAAAATCAAGGCCATGTCATTGGAGCAAGCACAAAAAACATTAAACATAAAAATGGACTCCCAAGTATTTAAATACTTAGGAGTCCATATAAATAGCACGGGAACACATGAAGCAGAAATATCCCACCGACTAGAGACATCAGCTCAGTTATACTACCTAATGAGAACTGCTTTTATATGGAAAAAAGAAATATCCAGAAAAATTAAGATGAACATATATGCTGCAGTGTTCAACCTAATCCTGACCTACGGATGCAAAAGCTGGGTACTTACCAAACGAATGGAAGCCCGACTGCAAAGTATGGAAATGGCATACCTCAGAGGAGTCCTAGGAGTAACGGAGCGAGATATGATAAGGAACTCGACAATGAGAGCGCAGTTAGAAGTGGAACCAGTTGCTACAAAAATTAAAAAGAGCTAGCTGAGATGTTATGGGCACCTAGTACGAATGAGCAGCGACAGATCAGTCAAGAGAGTATGAGAGTCTAGGATACCAGAAAAGAGGGCAAAACGGAGACCAGCCAAAGCATGGAATAAGAATGTGGATAAGATAATAATGGCGTAACACAACTAAAAGAGAAATAACTTGCAAGAAGCAAAAGAGTGGCGGAAGTTTGTGCTCAACGAAACCTAAACGGGCAATATGCATATAGAACCTTACACCTAAGAGTCCAATAAGGTTTTTCTGATTGTATATATATTGTAAATTAAATATCTAGGCACTGCTCAGACGGTAGAAAAAATAAAGGAAGGCAACTCCAATTTGCTGATTTAAAACATAAAAATTTCTTAATCGCAAAGTGTAAATCAATTGACATTCGTTATAAGGTGTTACAAAAATCTCAAATAATGGCTGGAACTTTTTAGTTCGAAAAGTTTTAGGCAAAAGTTGTTTGGTCTATTATTAAATATTATTATTAAATAGACTTACTTGGGGAAAAAACACTTGACATTAAAAACTAAATAAAAGACGATATGAACAGAGAAAAAAGCATGCACTGTAAATAAACAAAACAACTTATCGAACTAAAAATTACAGCTACTATTTGATACTTTTGTTACACACTGTATATGTATATTAAGATGTTAAATAATATTTTGTCAAACACATACTTTCTTTTATGAAAAGCCTACAATAACTAAACGTCTATAACTATAAAAGTCAATTATTTAGAATTTAAATTTAACTGACTTGAAAATGGCGAATACATGTTATCATAGTGCATAATAAGTAGTAGTTTTTCAATATGGAATTTCCTAGAAACGAAGTGAGAATCAACAAAAGATGATATACTGAAAATACGCAGAAAATACGTGATGTGATTAGCTGTGAAAGCGACTAACACACGTAGCATTATAACATTGTATTTCGCTGTTCTAGTGCTCTATATCTCTTCTTAGTAGTAATAGAATAATTACATATGAATTTATGAAATGTGCAGAGAAGCAATTCTATACCGTTTTACGCAAAGCAATTTTATTTTAGAAGTATAAATGTTGACGAATTCTAATACTTCAAACGCATTAAAGCAACAAGAAACAAGAATGTATGAAAATAAGGCCCCCTTTCAAACGTAAAAGCGTAAATAAGCATGCTCTGGATGGCTAAAATGTAAAATCGTTAGACAATAAGTGAAAAGGATGTTCTCCAACATTATTGATCCTCCTAAATTCTAGCTCATTGATTGACAATCCTATTAGTAATAAGAAACAAATCAACTTTTTAGAAAATTTGCAATTTGTGCCTCTTTTTAATGGAACAAGTTTCGAAGTAATGAAATTCCTCTACATACTTTAGCAAGATTTGAGACCTCGAGCTTGGTGTGTTTTGAAGCTTGATGTATTTTATACTGTTATAGTGATTTTGTAAATTTTAAATGTTATGTTTTATCATACAAGATTTTAATATGTAAAAATACTAATACAAATTACATTATTATATTGAAAATAAATTGTGTTTAAAGTAAGTTCCAAGGCTTTAATAAATTCTCCTTGCGGCAAACTAGTACATTCTTGAAGTTCATTCAAATGCTTTTTGACAGTACGTATTGCAAGTTAAGTTGGTATATTAGTATAGAGGGATACATTGTTATTGTTTTAATTAGTTAGTTTATCTCAAATAATTGGCAAAGATAATATGCATATATATATTATCGAAACGTATTAATTTTTTATTTTGTTTTGAATTAACAAAAGTAATCTTGAATAAATATTATAAAATTTTTAGAGTCTGAAGTCAAAATGTCAAAAAAAAAAAAATGGCGGCAGGGTTTTTTTGAAAATTGACGTATGAATGTGAAATTTTGGATACGGGGGTTCTTGAGGTCGCTGATCATGAATCCAAAGTCAAAATTACTAAAAAACATAATGGTGGATACAATATAGCGGAAAGGTTCTTCAAAATGTCTTTGATTTTGGTGAAATTTAGTATATGGGAGTCTTTGAGGTTGCTGATCACGAATCCGAAATAAAAATTTTAAAAAACAATGTGGAGGAAAGGTTCTTCGAAAAGTGCTTGAATCTGAGCACATCCTTCCTTCGTAAACTTTAACGTGATTTATGTTTAACATTTAATTATCCTTCTCGCTCTTCAGTGTTCAGTGTAACGATTTGTGTAAAAAGGAAAGAAAAGTTCTAAATAATATATACGTATGGCATAACAAAATTTATATGTGTACAGGGGTGCGTCAAAAGTTATTAAAATCGGACATTCTAAATGGCGTCATGACAGTGATAGCTTTTTACAGGAAACAGTGAAAAAATTCTAAGCGGACGCGAAAAAAGCGATTCAAGTTCGGAGAAATTGACGGACAGCTGTAAGCGGACCCGAAAAAGGCGATTCAAGCTCGAAAGAGATTGAATGGACAACTAGTGCATATATATTATCGAAACGTATTAATTTTTTATTTTGTTGTGAGTTAACATAAGTAATCTTGAATAAATATTATAAAATTTTGAGAGTCTGATTTGAAGTTAATATTGGGTTTAAAGATATTGATGCAAGCAGTTTCAATAAATAAATTCTTAGTCAAATTATTTATATAAAACTATAGTTTAATGAAACTGACGTTTGTAATAGTTATTCAAGTTTACTTAAGTTAATTAATAGTAGGATTTTTAAGAAAATTCAAATTCAGTAACTACAATCTTTTCTTTAAAATTGTCCCTATAACATGGATACCACTTATAACTTTTCAAAGAACATTTTTTCAACAACAACAAAAATGAAAATAAAACATACATAGAAGTAACAATGTGATATATCTAAGTTTCAAAACCGGAAATTAACTTTTTCAACACTTTATTTTATGATTTTTTATGTGTGGTCTTAGTTAATTTTTTTTTAAATGTGAATAATAATATGTGACTGTCACTTATTTGCCTAATACGAGGTAGGCGCCATAAACTCTCGGCCTGACAGGCTTATACAGGTCCAAACGTGTTCAAACTCCGTCACGTCATGTATGCAATATGCGAGGTGTACACTATAAATGTGACGCTTCGAAGCCTAGTAGTTTTTAGTAACCAGCCAACCAACGTGACTAGCGCACGAAAATGTCTGAAGTAACGAAAATTGACTATTATTAATTAATCGTTGTAATAAATGTATAGAAGTTAGGGGAGATTACATTGCAAAACAAAAATTCTTATATTGTTCCAAGTTCTTTTTTGTATATCAGGTCGAAAATTTATGGCGCCTACCTCGTATTTAATATTTATCACACCTAAAAGTTCTAATATTATGTCTTCGTGTGGCAATTGTAAGCTAGTTAACGTTCTTATAGATTTGATGAAGGAATAAATTATATTTCGAAACGTTATTTAGCCCAAAATTGTGTTTTATTTATTCTATCCTGTTCAAAATTCTGCATTTATTTTTATATTAAAGTAGTAAATATATGTTAATAATATATAAATATTTTAGTCTTTCAAACACCACCTTCTTTATTTTTAATTGTCTGCTGTATTACTTCATGATTGATATTTAATTTATAGTCTGAGAGTAATTACTTTTATGAGGCAGTATTGTAAATTTTAAATTTAATTAAGTAACTACATATTTATTGTCGTACTTGTCGAAGAAATCTAAATATTGTTGTGATGAAAATCGACTGGAACATCTTCGCTGTCGTTTAAACAATTATGTTGATTTTATACAAAAATATATACTTCGCGGCTTATTATAACAGGGATATCGTTAATATGTCATCGGTGTTATACTAGGAAATATTACATTAATTAATAATTAAGTTGAATGTATAAAATACAAGGGAAAGCATATATTATGCAAAATCTATTTTTAAAAATTCGGTTACCACATCCTGCTGAATATCTAAATTCACTCAAACTGATAAGAAACACAGAGAGACAATTGATTCAAATTTCTCGAAAACTTGCATCTATTATTATTACAATTTTGTGTGTGTGTGTGCGTGACAACGATAGCGGTCAAACAGCTATAGCTATCAATTCCAAATTTTGTATTTACGAGTATAATCTCCCTCTTGAGATCTCTCTAGAATTTCAGTAAAATCAGCATACCAGGAGCAGTAGTTTACTTCAGTGAAAGATATTTTGCCAATATTTCGCCAACTACTAAGTTTAAACAAATTTATAGAGAATTCATATGTACTCAAAATTAAATTTGAGCTATTATGAAAGTTTTTCGAAATTCCTACCGGAAGTAGGTTTTTACTCTTATCGAAAATCAGTTTCTTGCCAATATTTCGCAAGTCATGCTTTTTAGACAGCGAGTGACACTTTCTTTCGAACACCTCGCAAAGAGAATAGAAGTTCTTTTAATAGGATTTTGAATAATTCTTATATAAAAAATTCAGAAAATTTGCCTTACTTTTCGAAGAAGATGACACTTTTTCAAACAATTTAGAACAATTTTGTATAATTTGAAACACTCATACGTGAATGTCATGTGGTGACCACACCTCTTTTTTTTGGTAAATAATAGTTTCTATCTTGTATTGAATTGCTTTTGATAATACTTCACTACAACGGATATGCTGTCATTGTTATTAGCAGATCTTGGGATATGCCGGGAAAAAGCGACTACATACAACATTTTAACAATTGTTGCACAAAGCTACTTGCTACAAGCGAGACCAAATGTAGCAGCATATTAAGGCGCCTTATATGCGATTATAAATATAAATCAAACTAAACGATACTAATAAAATGAAGAATGGCTGCTCACAGATGTCGCCTTCTGACACAAATGTAATATAAATATTAATGATTTCAAATTGAAAAATACGTACTAGAATATTGCGAAATATTGACAAACAAATAAGTATTATTCTAATATAAATATATGACGAAACACATTCATATTTAAAAATAAAGAATTATTATTAAAGATGAAGTAAATTCGGCACACATTATGTACAGGCTGTTGATAGCCCAGAATTTAAAAGAAAATAAGCTAAAAACCACGGAAAAGTGATACTAATACAACTAATGGTTACGAAAAATATACATATATACAGGGTATAGTTTTGGACCGTAACGAACTTGGATAATAAAAGTCGTATAGAGAAGCGTCGAATACACGATTATTTCATGTATTTGAAACATCAATTCATTAAACCTTGCTATGACCCAATTAACAGAATAATGGACAAAAACAGCTCAAATATGACAAAGAGTGTTGACTCTGTCAACTATAGTTAATATTCTTTATCATCGTGAGAACTAGAGGTGCATATTTTAATCTGTGTGATAATTGTAACACGATAACAATAAGCTCTAAATAACTCAATACACATGTTAAATAATACAATTGATGTAATCTTTATTCTTTTAAATTTCCTGTTTTTTCTCTTTTATATTTTTCAGATACGTATAGTTTCGTGGCGACTTATGCCTGCGTGGCTATATATCTACCAATAAGAATTAGGAGATAGAATAAAAGATATGTTGTCTACGGAACAGTTAATACCCTCTCTTAAGCAAAATTATCAAATTCAAATAATTCTTAAACTGTGAACGCAATTGTTCAAGTGTATATTTAGGCTCCAATTACCCTAGCCGACACGATTTTTATAACTAACTTAACAGTCCAAAATATTAGTATTTTGCATTGTTTTAAACATAAAAACTTTATTCTAACATAAATCAAATTTTTATGTTTCCACTAAGGTTAACGTAAAATTTAAATTAAACAGTTTGTCAAAGCACTTGCAAAAGAAGGCAACTCTTGTAAATACTTAAGAGATAAGTTTCTAAAGCTGTCTGATGCAAAAGTTCGCGAAGGCATATTTGTTGGTCCACAAGTTAGGAAGATGTTTAAAGATGAAAATTTTGAACGTACCATGAATGGTTTAGAGCTGGCAGCATAGACTTCTTTTATAAATTTTTGCAAATATTTTCTGGGAAATCAAAAGAGTAAAAACTACCAAGATATCGTGGCTAATATTCTAGAAAACTATAACAATTTCGGGTGCCTGTTAGAAATGCACCATGGGCATTACCTATACAAAAATATAAATCGCAAATATATGTGTGGTCTGTGGTGTTTACCCGCTCGAGTTGTGTGTATATGTTATACTCATTAAAATGTCAGCACTCTATTATGTATCAGTATATTTCTTTATATAAGATGCAGCTGGACGAAATGCGATATATGTACGATATTATTTTTCTCTTGAGTTAGTTCTACAGACACGTTAATATCGAATACACACATATTCAAGTACACTGCGTTTTATTTTAATACCTATTCCCAATAGTACCGAATGCCGCTCAGAGTTCATTTTTGCATTCACATTTGGATTTCTTCCCTGCTAATTTAGGAAAGACAAATGATGAACAGCGGGAAAGGTTTGATTGAATATTCGTCCACGCTAACATATTAGGACAAATTATCTTTTTCTTGTGGGTAGTACAACCCGTCTTACTTAGCTGTCACCATCAAAGTTAATGTTTTTACTGTTAAAAACAATGTGAAAATGATTTTTTCTGAATACGTGTTTTGGTCAAATATTTTCAAAAGAAATTAATAACTCAAAAACTATTGGCTCAATTTTGAAAAAGAAAAAACAGTTGAAGAGACAATTGAAAACAGTACAAGAACATCCAAAAATATATAAAGTGAGTCATTTAAAAAAATTAAGTTTCGTGCATTTCCGGTGCAACCGGAAGTGCGTCAGAGCTTAAAGTATTTTTACAATATGCGCCACAAGCAAGCATGCATCTTCCACTAATTGTTTTTTCTTTTATTTAAAACACAAAAGAGCAATCGAAGAAGCGGCTACTAATGACACACCCTGTATATATATGTCTGATAACGTTCCAATCATACTTTGGGAAAATATAGTATGAAATAAATAAAGCGATTTTTTGGCCTTTGTAATGAAAATTTTAATTTGTTTAGAAAGCAATGGGCATTTCTTCTGAAATCAACCAACCAATGACCTAACAAAAATACTTTATGTAAGTCAATGTTAGGAATTTTTTGACTTAATTTAAAAGGTGTATGAAACATCTACTTAATAAATCGAACACTACTTCTTGAGGAACCATCAGTCTGATATAGGCATGGTCTGATGTAGGAGATGAATATTACTAGAGGAATCAAATTTGCAACTGCGAGAACTTGAAAGAACATAGACAGAAGAATTACGCGAAGGACTATTGGAGGGTTCAAATCTACTCAAAATTCTCCTGAGTATGGATAGGGCGCCTTTATAGTTTTCATTTTTATGTAAATTTTGTATACTTTGCATGCACACTGCTTAGCAATTACGACATTAACAATACCTTCAAGGAATACATACTGATGAGCGGGAAACAGCGAAATGCATATTTGTATGGTTGACATCAGTGGGATTAAAAGCCTTCATATCGTTATGTAATTGGAATTGCAAGTAAACAGATAGATTCAACATTACTAAAAGAAGTTATATACGTTACTAATTATGTCCATAGAAAACTGCAATTCTAATGAAGTTTTAAAAATAAATCTAAAATATATTTCTGACACTTCAAAATGAAATATTTTTTCAAATCCGCCTCAAATCTGTAGACTTCGATGTAATCTTTATAAAAATAATGAGGTGTGGCCACCACGCGACTTTCTTATACGTACGAACGTTTCAAATTTTACAATTAAAAAAAAATTATGCAAAAATTATTTAAAATCCTATTCTAAGTACTTCTATTCTCCTAATAATTCTCTATAGATGCATACTTTGCAAGATATTCGAAAAAAAAGTGCTACTACCTAAGAGTAAATTAGTCACTTCCGGTCCGAATTTTGACATTTCATGTCTACAAAAAATATTGCAAATCCAGCTCTAAATATGTTCTACTCTTGATAAATATACATATATAGAATTTACAACATATTTGCAAAAAAACACTATCGATAAGAGTAAAAGTGTTACTTCCGAATCGAATTTTGCAATATTTTTATACAAAAGGTATTGAAACTTGTAATTTAAATACTTTTATACCTCTAATGTACCTGTCAAGAAAGCATAAATTGCAAGATATTCGCAAAATACTGATTTTTGATAAGAGTAAAAAACCTACTTTCGGTAGGAATTCCGAAAAATCCTTTTAATAAAATTTTTCTCAAATTTAATCTTGAGTACATTTGAATTCATTATAGATTTGTTTAAACTTAATAGTTGACGAAATATTGGCAAAATTCGATTTTTTCACTGAAGTAAACTACTACTTCCGGTCTACCGATTTTACTGAAAATCTAATCAGATCTCAAGAGAGAAATTATACTTGTAAATGCAAAATTTAGCTAATAGCTATAGCGGTTTGACCGCTATCGTTGTCACATACACAGAGAAAGAGAGAGAGGGGCATTTTTTAAAAACCACATTTTCGGTATCATGAAATTTCAAAACGTGGACATCTGATCTCGAAGTCGAAAATTTTCATGATCACTATACTTCCTTATACTACGTATAAGAAAGATTAAAAATCAAGGTGTGCAACTTGAAATTTCATTGAAATGAACATTTTTCATCTGAATTAAAATATGGAACAGAACAATAGATAAAAGTATTAACTATGTAATTGTCAAAGGAAAAGTATGGTATATTACCAATCTTATTATGAAAATAAACTCATTAAGTTTCACGAAACATATAATTAATCTCATTCATATATAAATTTAATATCTGATGATAGAGGTTTTCATAAAGAAACAATTTGTGGCAAAAATGGGAACACGATTTGTATTTGTAAATTTAAAATCGAAAAAACTGGATATGCGGATCAAAAGATAATGTTGATAAAATACTAGTCAAAATTTGATGGTTTGGTATAAATTATTCCTAGGAATTATAAATAGTTAATAAGAAAGCCCCTAAATTTCGAATAAACATTACATTTTAAGCAAAAAATAATCATATTACTATTTTTTTGTAATACAACAAAGGTTAAAGAAATAAATATATAAAAGTAAATAGGAATATATGTAATTTCCAGGTATTGTAGAAATTCTCAGCACTATTTAAATTATTCATATTAGGTAAATATAAATTATTATATATCAATTTTTAAAAGCTTAAAAAAACATGTACTGAAGTGTATTATGTTATTATTTATTCATTTATATTGAATAAAAATATACGATTTAGGAGTTCGTTATTATTAAAACTAACATTTTCAAATTTAAATTTACCGATTTCTCAAGAGTCCAGTCGATTTTCATTTTTAAAAGTGTGAGGCTTAATAAAATAATTAAAACAAACTAAAACGCTTCAAAGTTTCAAAAGCTCGACGATTTTATTTGGAAAAATTCAAGAATATTTCGATTATACAATACTGTCTCACAAAAATAAACTCACCTCTAAGTAAAATTTACAAACAAAATAGATTTAAATTAAATTAAAAGGCGAACCGCCATTAATTATTGTACGCGCAACGAAAATATACGCACACTTTTTCACGCACCCGTACGCAAAACAAATGAACAACACACGTGCGTGCACACACCAGCGTGCTTTTGTTTCTGTTCACGTAAACGACGATAGCGATTGAATGACAGACAAATGCATTTGACGATAACAAAAGAATAACGTTTCAGAATAATTCGACGACGTCTTTTGTTTTGTGCCAACGCCAACCGTGATGATGATTAGAAGCATCAGCGAATAAATTTATGCTTAGACGGTCGTTTTTACGTGGACGGAAAATTCTGCAAGACATTCGCTTGGTTATCTTAGTGAGCATCAACTATTTTACCACACATAGCTTTTCTATAGAACGTACCTTTGCCGTTTGTTCACTGTTATCCTTTCTAAATGCTTTAAATGCACACATTTGCTAAAATGAATTGAGTTCGAAAGACAGCAGTAATACGTTTCTAATATAAATATAACTGACGATAAATAACGTAGCAACCACTAATTCTGTTAATACGTTGAATAGATTTATGTTGTAAGTACAATTTAATATGTAATTATTAGGGCGCGGACATGACCGGTTTAAACTACGACGAAGTTACAACGGAGCAAAGAAATAATGTAAACAACACACTCTTACTGAATAGCACTAATTCATATGGTGAACTGCAACATCTGTTTACGCCCGAGAAGTGCCCGAGAATGAGAGCAACCATGTCCATAAAATAAGGAATTTATGAGTAAAATCCTTTTTTCATCGGCGTAGATAGGAGCGTGAGGGGTTTTTAAAAATTTATTATATTTACCTTATATTTCGCAAGAGAAATAAAATTTTCATTCATATTTAGTTAGTTTCGTTTTTTTATTGTTTTGACTGTTAATTACGTAATTCGTAATTTTCGTAAGTCTGTTTAATACCGGTTTATTGAATCGACTTATCCCAATTATCTAGAAGTAAGTGAGCACTGGATTTCGTTTAGTTTCAATAACATACGCGTACATTTTTAGTTATCATTTGTTTAAATCTAGAACGTTGTTTATGTTACTTTTTCTGATATGAAAATGAATTGTCAGTGATTCCGAAATCTATTACAAAGTCTGTAAAATATCGTTCCAGCATGCCAAAATATTGCACGTTCGTCACTTAGCTTTGCTAAAACATACACAGAAATAGTTTTTATGCAGAGAATTTCGATAGTTTACAAAATTTCGTTGTTATTCCTTCAGGAACACTTTGGAAATTTGCCTAAACTAATCACATATTTTGAAAATCGAAATCTCAAATTAAAAGATGGATAAACCACATTAGATGTGGGCTATTAATAATTTCAAAAGTATTCCAAGTGACTTTGGATGTGGCCTTCGGCAAAAGTTAGACGCAATTTTTAATAGAAATCCAGATTTAATAACATTGCCGCAATTGTGTATGCTAAATACGCTGAAATAAAAGAATATTTCCAGTACGCACCTATAACCAGTTGCGATGTAGAAAGGATGTTTTCTATCTATAAGGATGTACTTAATTCACAAAGAACAAGTCTTACAGAAGAGAAAATGAACAAATAATAAGGTATTTCGTATTTTATAGATCACCATCCAATTATATAAATAAAATTAAAACCTCTTTAAAAATACAACATTTCAATAGTGCGCCCATGAGCGATCATTACCAGATAACTGGAGGAAAATTTTTCTATATACCAATTAAAAACATTGTACTACTTATGTAAGTTTAAAATAAAAATATTAATAAAATGCTAATCATGTATTCATTATTCATATTATAAATGCCTCATGTTGTTCCAGCCAATAATTAATAAAATACAACCCTTATTGATTGTATTTATTTTTCCTATTACTCCTATTATAAATATGCACCGACTAGCCCAGATATCTATTCATAAGAAATACATTAGATTTCTAAAACTTGTATAACTGGTAGTATACCCATCAGTAATCTAAACTCTTTCAGTTCATAGTATTTTAATACTAGTAGTTTTTATATTTTACAGTTGGTTTAACTACGCTTGTGATAAAACTTCAATCCATTCTTTAAGAACTCATCTCATATCGTGTCAGTGGTCCGCTTTGAATTAAATTACTGTATAAAATAAGTAATTAACCTTTCTTTATTATATTGTAGAACTGGTAAGTAACATTTATTTGCATATATCAAATAAAATTAAATATGTTTTTCTATTTACTGTTACAGATTAGGTATAAATCTCTTGTCAAGCCAATGTTTATATTTGATGAATACTTTAGAGCAATAAAACTACAAGCGATATAAATATTCACAAGTTTAATAAATGTCGTGAATAAAAAAATTATAGAGGTTGAATTTAAAGGAACATCAACAAATATCTTATTTACAAACAAGACTGTAAACCTATCCAAATGACGTTTTTAATGCACTTTGAAGTTGTGGAATAATAATAACAATCCTTTTATTTTAATGTACTTTATAAGGTAAATATTTCTTTATATATTAAAGATTTAGAACCACCTTTTTTAATGAATATTTTAAGACACCAATAATTGTTCTTTTCAAATAAATTACAAGAGAAACGTACGAATAAATAATTAATTGAGGTTATACGAGTTTCAATTTATCTAACTAGAAAAGATTTAAATTCCAATTGATAATACTTTTAGATTTGCATAGTTAATAACATTCTAATTTTATTTTAAACAACAGTATTACTCTATTACTGAATTATATAAATATTTTCCAAAATATACGTAATCTTTATACGACCTGAATACACTATGTCGATAATATATGCTTCTAGTTTCAACTGGTTAACAGTATCTTCGTAAGATGTTATCCTTATGTTCTAGATGATCATTGTAGTCTGAATAACCTTCTTCAATGTTGTTTTGGGCCTATTGTCACTGAAAACTGGTTCTGCAATGTGAATATACCTCGATACTTCAGGATTTTGACAATATCTCTCTTCGACGATGTAACAATTGTGCAACTCCAACCATGGACTTCAAAATCTCTTCGTTCAATGCTGCCTTTGCACTTCTGAACCTCTACGATTGACTGCTTGAAGAAATTAGTTCTCAGAACTGCTATTATTATTTATCTTCCAAGAAATGGTTCTCGGGACTGCTTCAAAAAATTGTTTCTCGGAACTGCTACCATTAATTAACTCCAAAGAAATGGCTCTCGGGACTGCTTTTAAGGTGAGTAATTTTAAAATATATACTTTAAATTAACTTCTCCTTTCCTAAAATTTTTATATCACTTTGAATTATTTTTCTCGATGAACTTTGTATCAAGATATTAAATTTGAACACTTTTATTTTATTTTATTCTATTCTATTAATAGATTTTTGAGTTTTAATATTATAATTCGCTAAAACACGACCGTTTTTCTTCAAAATTATTTCGCATCTCCTGTTTTTATTATTCATCCCCTAGACAACCCTCTACTTTTTCAAATCCACCAATCAATTTCTTCTGCAAATACTTTCTAAACAACATAGAATTTAAATCTTTTTATATGTTTTGAATATCTTCTAATATTAATAACTTTACTAATTTAATTCTTTTCAGCTTTTAAATAGCATCTTATGTACTTTAAACATTTTGTATCTGGTTCCTATCAATTTACTAACCGGTTGTCAAAATGACATTTTAAATGTCACATCCGGTGATATGAATTTTGAAATGTGATTTTATTCCAATTTAGCTATTCATTATTCAATATTGATTTTTTTAATTACCTTTAACATCATTAACGTCAATTGAATATGTTCTTACACAAATAATAACTTATCCTACAATATACTAACAACATTTTAAATCTCTTCTCTCTAGATTTTGGTAACTACAATGAAAAATGAAACTACTCAATCCCTCAACATACAGGATGACTACAACCTCAAGAAATACTACTCAGATACAGAACATTGTTGTCTTTATCACGTGATTATAAACAAGGTTCAAATAAAATTATTCCAAAACATCATTATCATTAATTTCAATAATTAAGTTAATTTTGATGACCAAGTTCATAAATTTAATATTGTTACAGTCTATATTTGTATTGTAACATTTGCCCCTTTTTAATAAATGTAAATTTTTAACTTCTAAAATAAAATTTATATTTATTAAACAATCATTAAAACATAATATAACATAAATTATTACTCCAGCATCATCATATATAATTAATTGTTTGCCATAACTATATGCAATTATTCTATTTTAAAAACTCTAAGTTTTATTCAAGTTAATAATTTTTTTTTTATAATAACAATTACAACCAATAACTTAACAACCTTATTTTTTTTTAATGTACTTTCAAAACTTATATACATTTAAATAATCAACCCAATATTTCTGTAAATTTAATATTCTAATCCATATTCCTATTTATAATACTTTATGTGTGTGCTTTGTACCAGTTACACTCATTCATCTCTATTGTTTATATCTTGATAATAATCCTGTAACATAGACACATGATATCTACCTCTAATATAATTTGTATTTGGTTCTATTAACTCATAAGTATTTTCTCCTAACTTTAGATTAACTTTATATGGTCCAATGTATGGCCTTAACAACTTCCCCATAATATTTTTCTTTCGATCAGTAACCCTCAAATTCTTTACAATAACTAAATCTCCTATTTCGTAACTTTTAAACTTCTTCTGTTTCTCCATTTGTTTTTGTTCCCATATCATTTTTTTACGTTTTGATCTTTCTCTCACCAATTCATACTTTTCACTTAAATCGATTGTTTCTTGATTATCCCATGGTCTTTCTGGCATTTCTCCCAAAAATACCGTTACTGGACATAAATCATGTACTGAACTATGCGTATGATTCATTACCTTTTCAATTTGACCAAGATGTCTCGCCCATCTATTATGTTTATCTGTTAACAATATTCTTAAATATTTTAAAGTTTCCCTAACATATCTTTCTGTTGGATTTCCTTGAGGATGTCTATACGAGGAAAAATAAGCTTTAATATCTTGATTATACAAATATTCCTTATATCTGTCATTATTAAAATAAGTAGCATGATCTGATAATATAGCTAATGGCTTCCCATACATAAAAAAATACTCCTGTAACGATTGTAATACAGTTTCAGTATCGCATTTGCTTGTTGGTATCAATTTTACAAATTTAGAAAAAATATCACAAATAATTAGTACATGTCGATATCCTTTTGTACTTGGCAACATATTAGATAAAAAATCGATAGATACCAATTCTAACTTGTCATTTACCATTATGCTTTTACTTATATTTTGATGTGTAATGTTTTTATCTTTCGCCAATTCACATAATCGACACTTCTTAATTTCACTTTTTATTATCCTTTCATCATTTTTACAATAAAAAGCTTCCCTAAATATCAACCAGCATTTTCGTGCCCCAATATGCAAATACTTTTCATGTATATAATTAGTTATTTCTCTAGTATGTTCTTCATTTGTTACAAAAACTTCAGTTTTACCAATTTTCTTTATAATTATCTCCTCTTTTATAGTCATTTCCTTAAAATCTCCTAATTCTTCCAATATTTTTCTTATATCATCAAACATAGGTAACTTCTGTATGTTTTTAAGATATTCCAAAGATAAAATCCCCGATTGATTCAAAATTACCAAATTCACTTCCAAACTAGTTCTTTTATTAGTTCCATCTTTTCTACTTAGTACATCTGCTGTTATCATTTCTTTACCAGGCCTATATCTTACTTCCATATCATATTGCTGTATAATCAAAGTCCATCTATAAATTCTATTATTATTTAATCGTGTATTCATAATGTTCACTAATGCCTTATGATCTGTCTCTAAGATAAACCTCTTAGCAATTAAATAGTATCTTAATTTAGTAATTGAAAAAATAATTGCCAGCATTTCGAGTTCTGAGGTGGAATATCGACTTTCGCAAGGTTTAAGCGTTCTAGAAATAAAATATATAGGTACTTCTTGATTATCTTTGATTTGTATTAATTCTGCGGCAATAGTATGATTTGAAGCATCTGTACGTACAATAAATGGTAAAGTGAAATCTGGATGTTCTAAATGTAGGTTTTCCACAAAATTCTCTTTCAACTTCACAAAACATTCTTCACATTCCTTATTCCAATTCCATTTGTTTCCTTTCTTAAGTAACTGTAATAAAGGTAACGTTTTTTCACTGAAATTATGCACAAATTTCCTGTAATAATTCAGCATACCAAGAAAACCTCGTAATGATTTTAATTTTGTAGGACGTGGAAAATTTTTAATTTCATCCAGTCTTTGTGGATCCAATTGTATACATTTTTCAGTCACAACATATCCTAAATAATTTACCTGATTCTTAAAAAATTGACATTTCTTTAAGTTCAATTTCATTCCTTCTTCTCTTAACGTAGTAATTATAATATCTAAATGTTTGATATGATCCTCATAACTATTGGAAAAAATTATTATATCATCGAGATAATGTAATGCAAACTCTTCATACTTATCAAGTATTTTATGTAAAAATCTGATTAAAGCTGCAGGGGAAGTCTTCACTCCGAACGGAGCCACGCGGAACGAAAATACACAACCATTCACACTGAATCCACAATATTTCCTAGATTCTTCATCTAAATTAATTAGCCAAAATGCATTTTTAAGATCCAACTTACTATAAACACTTTTATTACCACATTTTGTCAATAATACATCTATGTTTTGAGGTGTTTCGTGCTCAGAACGTAATCTTAGGTTTAATGAGCGAGCGTCAAGGCAGATTCGTAAAGATGCGTCTTTCTTCTTCACTATAACTATAGGATTAATAAAATAACTATTAGATCTTTCTATAATACAAGCATCTTCTAAACGTTTCAACTCCTTATTTACTTGTTCTTGATAGTAGTACGGTATAGGATAATTTTTACAAGTCAATGGTGAATCATCAGTAACCACTAGTTTATGTTCATAATTTCTTGCGAAAACAATTTCTTCATTAATTAAAGATATATTCCTATATAAAATCTCTATTAACTTATGCTCCAAAACTTTATCCTTTATGTCCTGTAATTTAATTTTCCTTTCAATATCTTCATAATTATTTATTGTATCATTTCTGCATTCCTCTTCCATCTCTTCATCATAATTCTCATTCCATTCTTCATTATTAATATTATCATGTACATTATCATTTTCAATTATTAAATTATTCATTTCTATACTTAATATATTCTTCTTATAATCATTATAAACATTTTTCTCTTCTTCACTTAATTCTTTTACTATTTTGCATATATTCTCTTTTATATAAATATTACCTTCTTCAAAATTCATAACCATTCCTAACTTTCTAATATTATCTATACCAATTATACAATCATAAAATAAATTTTCCAGGACATAAAATTGCATAAAATAACTTTCTTTACTTATAATCACTTCTGTATTAAAGCATTGTTTTATTGTTCCCATCTTCTTTCTATTCGCTGTAATAATATCAGTTCCTTTTATCTTAATCACACTATTTAAATACCCCTTGACTTGTTTAACTTTACTCTCTTGTATTAATGTAATCTCTGAACCACTATCTATTAAACATGTAAAAACAATATTCTCAATTTCTATCTTAATAAATGGCAAACCAAAATCTTGTACTATAGATACTTCTTCATTATTTTTAAATATACTCTCAGGTCTTTGATAAAATTTAATTGTCTGTAAAGTAATACAATTGGGTTGATTATTTACCTCTTCTTCTAACAATGAGATGTGCTCGGTTTTGAATTCTGATATGAATCTTCCTTCAAAATCGGCGTTTTTTTTAATTCAATATTATCATTTTTCGCATTATTCTCTTCATTTTCTACCCATCTGATATTATGTATCGGTCTTTGTCTACTTTCGCCTTGATTATCCTTAGATTTATTTCCATAATATTGTCTATTTTGGGAATAATAATTTGTACCAGAAAATGGTGTATACCCTTTATCATTATTATAATTTCTAGGATCTGACTGATAAATATTACCACTCCTATTACCATAATTATTAAACCCTCCTCGTACTGGAGTATTCTGATTATACATGTTTGGCGAAGACCTATTATAATTTGGACTCCTATAATTTCCATTATAGTCATTTTGATCTCGTTGATTTCCACTTTTCAAATCCGTATTATGAAAATAATTTGACCTACCATTATTATTTATTCGTTGATTACCATTATTGACATTGTTTCTAGGTAAAGATGAATAATTATTTGCATTAACGTCATTAAAATCATCTAATCTTCGTAAGATTTCAATTAAAGAATCCATATCATTTACCTTTTGGCAAATTATGGCTTGTGTATCTGTATAAATAAAGTGATTTAACAGTTGACTAGCAATCATGTATTCATTAAGATCACTAACATACTTGCACTGATTATACATCCTTGAAGCATACGCCTCTCTTGTTAAATTACCATGTCTATATTTTGCGGTTAATAATCTAATTTTAGCTTTATTTTGATGCGATTCATTCCAGAAATTTTTCTTGAACATATCTTCAAATTGATTTATATCTTGACAGTTATCCTCTATTCTCTGAAACCATTCCAACGCACTATTATTCAACGTAGATCTTATTACCTCCATTTGATGCTTTAAAGATGGAATATCTTCTAAATACTTCATAATATTCCTTAAATACGTCATCGGATGTATCCCTGTTTTATCTGCCCCAAATTGAGCTATGTTCTCCACTTTAGTATAATTGGAACATTGATGTGCTACTGTAGAACTTGATCCTATGTTTTTCATGTTAACTGACATCTTTTTGATTTCTTCTTCTAATAATTTTCTTTTAACTTCCTGTTGCTGTAAATTCTCTTGTAACATTTTAACCTCTTCTGTCTTATGTTGATTTAAATTTGCAACTTCATTAATAAAGGTATTTTCATAAGTTCCCAATTTCTTTTCTAATTCCTTTTCACAATTAACAAGTAACTCTTCCTTCCTTTTCTTACAAACCTCTTCATTCCTGGTTATCGCCTCTAGTAACATTTTTCTTGCATTTTCACATTTGTTCTTATCTGTTTTCAACACCTCATATACAATATCTACTTTTGTGTTTACTAACTTAGTAACTTCTTTATTTATGTCGGCTTTAACTAATACCATTTGTTCTTCTGTTCGTTTGAATATATCTGAAACTAATCTACTTTCCATTTCTTTAAACTCATTTTTTAACTGATTCATTTTCTCTACATTCCTTTCCTCTAAATCCTCCATATTTTTCTTAATAACTTTCTCTAAATTTTTTATATTAGCATCCTGTTTTTCTTGTGAAGTCTTACTATTTTCTTCCAAATCTTTCTTCATATCCTCTCTTAAATTTTTCATATTCAAATCCTGTGTCTCTTGTAAATTCTTCATATTCGTATCCTGTTTTTCTTGTGAAATCTTACTATTTTCTTCCAAATCTTTCTTCATATCCTCTCTTAAATTTTTCATATTCAAATCCTGTGTCTCTTGTAAATTCTTCATATTCGTATCCTGTTTTTCTTGTGAAATCTTACTATTTTCTTCTAAATCTTTCTTCATTATTCTTATTTCCTCTTGTGAATTTTTCATATCTTCTCTCATTTTTAACAACAAATCCATCACCGGATTTTGTTCACTCTGATAAGTTTCATCTCCACTATCTGAACCTTCCTCATCTCCTTTATCCCCTTTCCTACTACGTGTCTGCATCATTATAAAAGTCTCTTAATAATACCCCTAATAACACTCTGTATTTAAATAAAAACTTACACACTTTCTATACTATGTTGTATTATATCACTTATTTACTATTAACCATTCTTTAATAATGTAAGCCACATAAATGTATCAACCTGTACCAAAATAAAGAAATCACACTGTATAGTTATTATTATTTGTATGATTACCCTCTACTATCCCAACAATTATGTTAAAAGTTGTCAATCACCTAAAGAAAATAATACCTTTATACTTTTTTTTAAAATAATTACCCTTCGTTTTTTAAGTATTAATAAATATAATATTGGTGATAGATGTGCTATCTCCAATATCGCCCCAAGTTGCTATGCGCCAATAATTAATAAAATGCTAATCATGTATTCATTATTCATATTATAAATGCCTCATGTTGTTCCAGCCAATAATTAATAAAATACAACCCTTATTGATTGTATTTATTTTTCCTATTACTCCTATTATAAATATGCACCGACTAGCCCAGATATCTATTCATAAGAAATACATTAGATTTCTAAAACTTGTATAACTGGTAGTATACCCATCAGTAATCTAAACTCTTTCAGTTCATAGTATTTTAATACTAGTAGTTTTTATATTTTACAGTTGGTTTAACTACGCTTGTGATAAAACTTCAATCCATTCTTTAAGAACTCATCTCATATCGTGTCAGTGGTCCGCTTTGAATTAAATTACTGTATAAAATAAGTAATTAACCTTTCTTTATTATATTGTAGAACTGGTAAGTAACATTTATTTGCATATATCAAATAAAATTAAATATGTTTTTCTATTTACTGTTACAGATTAGGTATAAATCTCTTGTCAAGCCAATGTTTATATTTGATGAATACTTTAGAGCAATAAAACTACAAGCGATATAAATATTCACAAGTTTAATAAATGTCGTGAATAAAAAAATTATAGAGGTTGAATTTAAAGGAACATCAACAAATATCTTATTTACAAACAAGACTGTAAACCTATCCAAATGACGTTTTTAATGCACTTTGAAGTTGTGGAATAATAATAACAATCCTTTTATTTTAATGTACTTTATAAGGTAAATATTTCTTTATATATTAAAGATTTAGAACCACCTTTTTTAATGAATATTTTAAGACACCAATAATTGTTCTTTTCAAATAAATTACAAGAGAAACGTACGAATAAATAATTAATTGAGGTTATACGAGTTTCAATTTATCTAACTAGAAAAGATTTAAATTCCAATTGATAATACTTTTAGATTTGCATAGTTAATAACATTCTAATTTTATTTTAAACAACAGTATTACTCTATTACTGAATTATATAAATATTTTCCAAAATATACGTAATCTTTATACGACCTGAATACACTATGTCGATAATATATGCTTCTAGTTTCAACTGGTTAACAGTATCTTCGTAAGATGTTATCCTTATGTTCTAGATGATCATTGTAGTCTGAATAACCTTCTTCAATGTTGTTTTGGGCCTATTGTCACTGAAAACTGGTTCTGCAATGTGAATATACCTCGATACTTCAGGATTTTGACAATATCTCTCTTCGACGATGTAACAATTGTGCAACTCCAACCATGGACTTCAAAATCTCTTCGTTCAATGCTGCCTTTGCACTTCTGAACCTCTACGATTGACTGCTTGAAGAAATTAGTTCTCAGAACTGCTATTATTATTTATCTTCCAAGAAATGGTTCTCGGGACTGCTTCAAAAAATTGTTTCTCGGAACTGCTACCATTAATTAACTCCAAAGAAATGGCTCTCGGGACTGCTTTTAAGGTGAGTAATTTTAAAATATATACTTTAAATTAACTTCTCCTTTCCTAAAATTTTTATATCACTTTGAATTATTTTTCTCGATGAACTTTGTATCAAGATATTAAATTTGAACACTTTTATTTTATTTTATTCTATTCTATTAATAGATTTTTGAGTTTTAATATTATAATTCGCTAAAACACGACCGTTTTTCTTCAAAATTATTTCGCATCTCCTGTTTTTATTATTCATCCCCTAGACAACCCTCTACTTTTTCAAATCCACCAATCAATTTCTTCTGCAAATACTTTCTAAACAACATAGAATTTAAATCTTTTTATATGTTTTGAATATCTTCTAATATTAATAACTTTACTAATTTAATTCTTTTCAGCTTTTAAATAGCATCTTATGTACTTTAAACATTTTGTATCTGGTTCCTATCAATTTACTAACCGGTTGTCAAAATGACATTTTAAATGTCACATCCGGTGATATGAATTTTGAAATGTGATTTTATTCCAATTTAGCTATTCATTATTCAATATTGATTTTTTTAATTACCTTTAACATCATTAACGTCAATTGAATATGTTCTTACACAAATAATAACTTATCCTACAATATACTAACAACATTTTAAATCTCTTCTCTCTAGATTTTGGTAACTACAATGAAAAATGAAACTACTCAATCCCTCAACATACAGGATGACTACAACCTCAAGAAATACTACTCAGATACAGAACATTGTTGTCTTTATCACGTGATTATAAACAAGGTTCAAATAAAATTATTCCAAAACATCATTATCATTAATTTCAATAATTAAGTTAATTTTGATGACCAAGTTCATAAATTTAATATTGTTACAGTCTATATTTGTATTGTAACAATATATATTCGGTAAAAATTACTAACTATAAAATATCATGAAAGAAATCCATATCGTAAGGTAATTCTAATAGTAATAGGGTAAAAATAAATCCTCTTTTAACCTTACATTAATTTTATTATATGCTCTAGTAGTACATGTTTCGGCCCATGGCCATCTACAGCTAGAATAGTCAAATCAATAGGAAAATACACGTCCAAATGTAGCAACGTACAAAGTAATGTTTGAGTTTTGTTATTGTTTTATTACTTTGTACGTTGCTACATTTGGACGTGTATTTTCCTGTTGATTTGACTATTCTAGCTGAAGATGGCCATGGGCCGAAACATGTACTACTACAGCATATAATAAAATTAATGTAAGGCTTAAAAGAGGATTTATTTTTACCCTATTACTATAAAATATCAATCTCGGAGGTTATTTATCAGTTTCTTCCTTCTTTGATTGTTCATGATCTATTCTTTGTATAATTCTTCTAAGTCTGAGTGGCTGATTAAGTTCTGTCACACCTTCAGCTGTAACATCTTCCAATCCAACATCACGCGCAAGTCTGGTAATGTCTTCAATTACATTCTCCTGATTTTCCACTTTTTCATAATCGTGCATGAATGCTGGCAAAAGTTTATCCATTTAAGCATTTTGCTGATATTTCATCCCAAGCCAACTTGATATTATTAATGCCTTGTAAAATATCGAAAGACCGGCAATAGTCTTTAACTGTTTTATCTGAAGTATCTAAAGCTCTTATCATTTCCATGAATGTATTACGGAGATAATGAGCTAATGAAGGTTGCAATAACCCCCTGATCCACTGGAAGTAAAAAGATGTTGTATTGGAGAGCATGTAAACAACCTTGATATCCAATGGGGTTCTAATTTTATCCAAGTTTGTAAGATGACCTGGATCATTATCCAAGAGGAAAATTGCCTTCGGTGTTAATTTATTTTCTTCACAAAACCGAAGCATATTGGGGCAAAAATAACGTGTGTATCATTCTTTGAAAACATCTTGTGTGGCCAAAGCTTCCTTGTTCCATTCCTAATAAACTGGCAGCATGCCTTAACTTGGACTCCTTAAAGCTCGTGGTGTCACACTAACATTGGTTTAAGTTTCAAAGTTCCTTAAACATTGGCTCCTTAGAAAAGAGTTAATCTATCTTTCGCAACTTTATAACCTGGAGCGGAACGTTCTTCACGAAAAATAAAAGTACGTGCTGGTAAGCTTTTCCAGTAAAGCCCAGTCTCATCAACGTTTAAGATTATGTCTGGAAAATAGCTGTCTTGTTCAACATAACCTTGAAATTCGTTAGGAAAAGCCTCCGCCGCCACAACATCTGCAATTGCTGCTTCACCACATAATTTTACACTACGACAGTCACTTCCGTTAGTTACTATACTATATTAATTAAAACCATAAAACTGACAAAATTATATCAAAAAGCGACAATAACTCAGTAATAGTCACGTTTAAAGTATTAACGTCTTACATATTTTTGATGTGAAATTCAAAAATGAACTGATATACAGGATGTTCCATTTGGAAAAATTGACTGTTATACAAAATCTAACAAAATGATAGCTCAGTAATAGTCACTTTTAAAGTATTAAGGTCCTACTTGTTTTTGATGTGAAATTCAAAAATAAACTGATATACAGGGTGTTCCATTTGAAAAAAATTGAGTGTTATACAAAAACTAACAAAATTATATCAAAAAACGACAGTAGCTCAATAATAGTCACTTTTAAAGTATTAACGTCTTACATGTTTCTGACATGAAATTTAATAAACATTTCAAAAATGATCTGATATACAGGCTGTTCCATTTTAAAAAAATGACTTGTATACAAAAACGTGTCATGTAAATTTAATCCAGTTTTCTGCACATGCAGTTAGCAACTGTAAAAAAAATAAAACATGCTTCTAATAGGACCTCTTATTGAAAACAATACTGCAAAAAATTGTGTCCATCTAATACGTCGTTTTCGAGAAATATAATTTTATAAAAACATTGAATTTTTCAAAAAAATGGGAATAAGTCAAAAGCTTTAGATTTTAGGGCTATACTATCTGAATACTGTTTGACTAAAAATTATACGGAGAATACAAAAATGCAATAATGTATAGGGTGTTGCATTTAAAAAACTATAACTATGGTTAGCCACCAAGTTATGGAACACTCTGTATAATATAACATATTTTTAAAATGTGCTCCTAATGAGCAGCTATCACAAGAAAAAAACCGCTTTGAAATATCTTTACTCATAAAGGCATAATCGGCCTTACCCGCGGAGATGACTCACCCTGTATATAATTTTCCTCTGGGGTTCTTACAATTATTAATTAATCCAGAAAACATAATCAATTTTGCATTAAGTTTGACATACTAAATAATCAAGAAGTTTCTATATTACAAAATAGCAAATACGAATTGTCCCTTAACGCTGCAGAAAAACAAGCTCGTAAAACACATGTGTATTGTGTTACTCCTACCGAGTCAGTTGTATTGTGGTTGTACCCAATATGCATATCCATCGATTTAAAATTCTGATCACGTCACTAATATAAATTCTACAAATACTTGGAATAGCAAATTATCATAATTATTTCGATTGTACATAAATATATGGTGGATTGAGAGAATAATCCGGCGGAAAGTAGTCTATTGCGAGTCGTTGATTCCGCCAGGAATATCCACTTGTGGAGAATAAAATATACCTATTTCTTCAAAAGCAATTGCTTTTATTTGTAATCATTTTTGATAGTTCTCGGAAGAAATTAGAAAGAATAGGTATGTGCAACTAGAACGTAAATATTATTTTTCTACTCCCATACTTTAATTGTATTATTAGATATGCCGAACCTGTACTTTAATGATGTCCATTACGATACAGATTTTCATTATGTTACAAGTTTATATCCAATAGGAATACAGATTTTTCATTACGATACAAGTTTATATCCAATAGGAATGCGACATTCCAATATTCAAACAATATTCAATATGGCGACTGCATATCTGACAGATATACAAATTAAATAAATGTGACAGTTCTCCAATAAAAGGTGCCAAATATGTTGTTCAAACTCTCACTGGTTCCCAAAAAAAATACCATTAGTATTGTCATTTGCTGCAAAGTGAAAGGAAATTTTCTTCCACTATACATGATCATTCGTGGTAAAAACAAACCAAAAAGTTTGAAGATAATATGTTCCCAGGATCAATTGTTGTGATGTCTCCTGATTCAGCCTATATTAAAAGAAGACTTTTCCAATTTTAGATAAATCTTGTACCAAGAAAAGAACCGGGTTCAGTTTTTTTATATCTTTATGATCATACCTCCCATTGTATTATAGTGATGTAGATAATTTATATTTCTTATCAGAAAAGAAAAATATTTACGTAGGAAATAGAAGAGAACTGAAAACGCTAAAAAAATAAATAAAAGGAAAATAAGGTAGAACACCATGTCAACAGTGTAGTGATAATGAAAACGATATGAATAGTGGTGACGATACAATTTGCATTGTGTGTTAAGAGGAGCGTTTACCTATCGAAAACTAAGGCATCGCCGTTTTGCGTTTTTTAAATTTATTTTGTAATTTTAGAATCTCAAATTTGGGTGAGTGATGCAAGAGGCATAAATTTATAATGTCAAGGCCAGTTTTTGTACTAATTTATTTTCTTAAAAATGTTATGTGCTTTAGAAATTACCACAAAAATGCACGAATTTGATGAATGTCTACTAACTAAGGCTGGTACACAAAAGAAGAAAAAAACAACCTCTACGCGCGAGCTGCATATTTGATGAACGATTTAAAAAAATATCTTCATACAAGTATTTTTGAAGACAAAAAACATTAAATAGTAAACATTGTCACACGCATTTCACACGAGTATTTTTGAGCCTATTACGTCAACCCCCACTTTAGGGTATCTCTACCGGTCCTAGCCAAGACGCAAATCTATCGGAATCGGTCGGCTATTCCAGACCTAAATAAAAGTGACAGTTTGTAATTAAAAAGAAATGTCTTATATACCTATAATATTCGAGTGTATAATAATATAACAGTTATGGGCAAGCGAAAATTGGCTTATTATAAAACATCAACAACATCAACAGTTCCGTAAGTACTCATTCTTTATACATTATGTTTCCCATCTATAGTATTCCTTTATCTATGACAGAATCTGTGAATAAAACCGAAGCGCTGTGATCGAAACCGAATATCGTCTAGCTCCACCTACTCACACCCCCTTGCGTCTACCCGTCCCACGAGTAATATAAGTTGCATAAGTTTCTATTTGTTGGTAAACGACCCTCTTAAGGGCATTATTTCGATAAAAATGGAACAAAAGTAGATTGGTTCGAATGTATTGACTGTAAAAGGTCTGCACACCATTTAATAATTCATGCGACAACTGTGAAGCAATAGAATGAAAAAAGATACTTTTTCAATTATGCATTCTTTCCATTGTTGTATAGGAAGTGAGATAGCATTCAGGAAATATGTCAACTCAACTGTTCCGTATAATATACATATATGGCATATATTGGGGTAAGAAACCAAAAATATTTTTTTTAGTCACTTCTTCTTATACCTTAACTACTTGATTTTGTTATTTTTATATTATTTCTCTTAAAAATATATTCTTCATTAAAAATACATATTTCTGAATTAACCGAAATATTAAAATTAATTTTCTTTGAATTTACAAAATGATATGCGTCTTACCAACACAGTAAAAGGAACTGGTGTCAATTATAACAGGTGCTGAATGTAATAGAGGTGATTTTAGAAGAAATTGTATCCTGTTTGTCGATTCATAATATAGGCAACGTAACTTGTTCCGTGGTGGTAGGAGAGAGCTCTTTCGTACTGTAACGTGTTTCTCACTATTAGTATAAATATAAAGTTTTAACACAATCACTTCAGTAGTGTTTAAACTATCGCCGACCAAGCAACTTATTCGAAAACAAAGTATAGAACATGGGGAAAATCCTAAATCAAGCCGTTATCAAGTTACTTACAAAACAAGGAAAGTCTGTTCATACCATACTGAAAGAGATCTCATCGGTTTACTTGGATTCTTCTCTGGGAAAACTATGGTTTTTAAGTGACAAAGTCGTTTTAAAAATGGATCACTTGAAGACGGGGCGACCTATTGATGTCACCATTCCAGAACTTGTTCAAAAAGTCGAAATAAAAATGAAAGATGCTCGGCTGAAGAAGACACAATTCGCAGGAATGACTGCTGTCCCGGCAAGACTCCATGCAGTGACATAAAAAAGGGACACCACCCAAAAAGTTTAAGGTGCCACAGTCGCCCGGAAAACTCAGGACTACCGTTTCTATGGACTCGAAAGAAATCCTGCCTGGAGAATACTAAGCTTCAATCCTGGAGCGGTTAAAAAGGTTGTTAAAGCAAAAAGAAAGAGAAATTGATGAAAGGTATCTTGCTTCTGCACGTCAATGCTGCGTTCACAAGTATCGTTTTGCGCTGGCTGCCCTACTTAGGATTGGTTTCGATATTTTGGATCACCTATCAGTCCAGACCTGGCTCCTAGCGATTTTTACCTTTTCCCTAAAATGAAAAAAAATCTGCGTAGGAAGAAATTTACGCGTCATGAAGAAGTAAAAGACGCAGTTTTGGTGTATTTTTCAGACAAAGATATAATATTTTTTTATGAAGGAATACACAAGGTAATTGAAAGATCTGAAAAATATTTTAGGGATGCAGATGATTGTATTAAAAAAGAAAAAGAAATGACACCAGTCTCCCTCACTGTGAGTACCCTAGCGTACGTAAAACCCCAACTTAAAATTTCTCCAAATGCTGTTATAAATTTGATGTTATTTTAAAATACATTCATTTGATTTGCAAAGCACACACGTATAACAGGAAGTATGTTTCAAGATTGATATCGAATGCACCTAAAACATAAATACTTTTATGTGTAGATACATGTAAATATGTATGGGTACAGACATATGTGCAAATGCACGTAGTATGTACTTTATATCGTATATTCACCTAACTCGTATATATTACAGAAGTCCTTTTATTTTCGATACAATAGAAAATGAGGAATTCACTTTGGAATAAATATTGTGCTGCGGGTAGAGGGCGTTTCTGTTGAGTAACGTAATTCAGATTGCATTCCAGTAGTTAACATTAACTGAACTTTAGAACTTTCTAATCTAACTTTTAAATGGTAAAAATGTCCCGTTTCTTTCATATAAAGACCACGAGTACGTGCTTTTATACAAGTACAAAGCTTAAAACAATTAATCGAAAAGTATTGTAGATGTATTATCAGTAAATTAAATAATATTAGTCATAATTAATCATTTTCAACGATATACAATTATACATTGACAATTTAGCTCTAATTGTCTGTTAAAATATTAATAAAACCCTTTTTTTTATTACAAGAACAACAAAAAAACAATTACTCTAGAAACTTAATATAAAATTATTATATAAATAGATCAAATTCGCCCATTTTAATTACACTGAATACAATCTAGATTTAAATGAATCTTGCATATTTCATAGATACTTACTTTTAATATTAATTTTGACATATTGATAAATTATTTAATTCGATTAACAACTTGGTTGGCACTATTCCAATGGTAATGATTTTGTAGTAGTAGCTGTTTGATTTGAATTTTAACATTTATTCAGAAAAAGTATACGAAAGCATGTTATGTAAATAATTAAATTTTATTAGTTCAGAAAACATAATCTGCCTTATATTAAGTAGCGAAATTAAATTATAAATATTTTACCGTCGGCATGATTTACAGGGATATCTATCTCGTGTTTTCGAATCATTTCGCACGGAGAGACAGGTTTTATTTTATGAAATAGCCTGTATCATATCTAACATCTGTTGCTTAATATAGCACTGACCAAAAAAATTCGACTTTAGGTTTTGCCATGAAACGACGATGCTTATTTTTATTGAAAACATTGAAATAATTATTTTAATAAAAGGTGGATGATGAAGTTCACTTAAATTTCGTTTGGATTTTAGTGAAAAGATTTTTCTATTTATGACACACTTACTATTAGAAATGTGACAAAATAAGCATTTTCTTTCCTCCTTTTTAACATTCAGAAACAGAAATTTGCTAACATGACGGGATACCATTTGCTCTGACACCGTTATGAATGTGATTTATGTGCATGTAATGTAGTTTTTAACTAATTGTATTGCTTACTATTCCTTATTAATACTATTACTCGTTTTTAAGAATTAAAGTATTAATTATAATTAAGGCGTACCTACATACTTTCTCAAGGAGAAATTCCTTTTCCTTTGTTGTAGTGCAGTAAAAACTTAAAATATTGTTTCCGCAACTAACAATGAGAAGATATTTCATACAAGCTTTAGATTTAGGTAATGCTACCCTCTTGCTCTAAAATACAAGGAGGCAGAAAGTAAGATGCCACCACGATACTAACCTTGTATTCAAAATTACCAGAGACTAAATTAAAATATCTTAAGGGATGCTTGCCTATTGATTTATTGCCAGCTTATTTCGACACTGGTATTACCTTCACTCTTCCCAAGGGTCGGTGTCAAATATGACAGACTGTAGTGCCTGTTGCTCCAGTCACGCAGGTTCGAAACAGTGTACAATTCGAAGGTCATAAGTAGGGAGCGGAATCGAGCGAGTCATGACTCATCGCCCATGGGCGCGCTATTGAAATGTTGTATTTTTAAAGACGTTTTAATTTTATTTATATAATTGAATAACAAGTGGCTGGTGATTATAAAATACAAAATACCCTACTATTTGTTCATTTTCTCTTCTGTAAGACTTGTTCTCTTTGAATTAAATACATCCTTGCAGATAGAAAACGTCTTTTCTACATCGCAACTAGTTATATTTACGTAATGAAAATATTCTTTTATTTCAGCGTATTTAGCATACACAATTGTCGCAATGTTATTAAACCTGGATTTCTATTAAAACCTGCGTCTAAGTCACTTGGAATTATTAATAGCCACATCTAATGTGGTTAATCCATTTTTACTTTCTTATACGTAGTATAAGGAAGTAATGTGAAATTTTCGACTTCGAGATTTTTGCAGATGTCCACGTTTTGAAGTCCCCTGATACCGAAAAAGATGTTTTTAAAAAATGTCTGTGTGTCTCTATGTCACCACGATAGCCGATGTAGATATCAATTCCAAATTTTGTATTTACGTGTCTAATCTCCCTCTTGAGATCTGAGCGCGCCCAT
Source organism: Amphimallon solstitiale (assembly GCA_963170755.1). Taxonomy (NCBI): domain Eukaryota; kingdom Metazoa; phylum Arthropoda; class Insecta; order Coleoptera; family Scarabaeidae; genus Amphimallon; species Amphimallon solstitiale. Next base: position 79,512,003 of record OY720683.1, on the reverse strand, counting down.
GGGCATGCTATCGAAATGTTGTATTTTCAAAGAGGTTTTAATTTTATTTATATAATTGAATAACAAGTGGCTGGTGATTATAAAATACAAAATACCCTACTATTTGTTCATTTTCTCTTCTGTAAGACTTGTTCTCTTTGAATTAAGTACATCCTTGTAGATAGAAAACGTCTTTTCTACATCGCAACTGGTTATATTTACGTAATGGAAATATTCTTTTATTTCAGCGTATTTAGCATACACAATTGTCGCAATGTTATTAAACCTGGATTTCTATTAAAAACTGCGTCTAAGTCACTTGGAATTATTAATAGCCACATCTAATGTGGTTAATCCATTTTTACTTTCTTATACGTAGTATAAGGAAGTAATGTGAAATTTTCGACTTCGAGATTTTTGCAGATGTCCACGTTTTGAAGTCCCCTGATACCGAAAAAGATGTTTTTAAAAAATGTCTGTGTGTCTCTATGTGACCACGATAACCGCTGTAGATATCAATTCCAAATTTTGTATTTACATGTCTAATCTCCCTCTTGAGATCTGAGTAGTTTTTCAGTAAAATCGGTAGACCGGAAGTAGCAGTTTACTTCAGTGAAAAAATTAAATTTTGCCAATATTTCGTCAACTACTAAATTTAAACAAAATTATAAAGAATTCATATGTACTTGAAATTAAAATTGAGAACAATTTTATTTAAAAAGTTTTTCGAAGCTGCTACCGGAAGTAGGTCTTTTACTCCTATCGAAAATCAGTTTTTTGCGAATATTTCGCATGTCATGCTTTTCAGACAGGTACGTTACGGGTATAAAAGTATTTAAAACGTAATTTTCAATATCTTTTGCATAAAAACAATTTCAAAATTCAGACCGGAATTACCACTTTTACTCTTATCGAATAGCGATTTTTTGCGAATATGTCGTAAATTATGCATTATATATGTATTTATCAAGAATACAAAAGTATTCAGTGCTAGATTTGCAATATTTTTTGAATATATGAAATTTCAAAATTCGGACCGGAAGTAACACTTTTACTCTTAGGGGGTAGTCCTTTTTTCGAATATCTTGCTAAGTATGCATTCTATAGCGATTTATTAAGAGAACAGAAGTACTTAGAATAGGATTTTGAATAATTTTTGTGTAAAAAAAATATAGTATAGTTTGAAACGCTCATACGTGTAAGAAAGTCGTGTGGTGGCCACATCTCATTTTTTAATTTGAGATTCGATTTTAAAAATATCTCATTAGTTTAGGCAAATTTCCAAAGTGTTCCTGAAGGAATAACAACTGATTTTTTAAATTTGGGATTTGTGTTAGTTCCTTGCACTCAGAAATACTTCGAGCATCGTCATTTAAACATGTAACGAAATTTTGTAAGCTATCGAAATTCTCTGCATGAAAACTATTTCTGTGTATGTTTTAGCAAAGCTAAGTGACGATATTTTACAGACTTTGCAATAAATTTCGGAATCACTGACAATTAATTTTTATCTCAGAAAAAGTAACATAAACAACGTTCTAGATCTAAATAAATGATAACTAAAAATGTACGCGTATGTTATTGAAACATACATATCATATTGCGAAATATAAGGTAAATATAATAAATTTTAAAAATTCGTCACCCTTGACCTACGCCGATGAAGAAAGGATTTTATTCATAAAATTCCTTATTTTATGGCAGTTTTTTCTCTGATTCTCGGGCGTAAACAGATTTTGCAGTTCGCCCTATGAATTAGTGCTATTCAGATATAATGTAAACAACACGCAGTTGTTTACATTATTTCTTTTCACGGTTGTGGCTCCGTGGTAGTTTAGCTCGCTCGATTCCGCTCCCTAAGTCATAAGATGTCAGGGCGCCTATCCGTAGTAATCTACTGTCTACCAACCTGATACTTTAAACTCCGGACCAGGTTCAATATTTAAACCCCAGGTAAAAAGATTGGCAAAACACACACATTCAAAATTAAATACCAGAATTTATTTATTCTTTCCAAAAAATTAAATGAAAGTGGCACCAAAATTATTAAATAGCAACAAAATTATGAAATAGTCACCAACAACTTAAATTCCCACACAGATAGGACGCTTATTTAAGAAACATCAAATAAAACTTTGTGCTTGAATAACAATAGATCTGAATACAATAAACGTGTAAGCAGTCCTAGTAAAATTATAGAATTAAACATTAATTTAAATGATAAAATGAAATACAAAAGGTTTGACTTAATTAATTTAGAAAATTCATGTGAAATGAGGTTAAATAAATGCGAAAAACAAACTATTATTACTGAACCTATAGTAGTCGAGCAGCTTGGTCGCTAAATTGCAAAACAACAACACAAGCATATGAGACACCCTGTATATCAGGGGCAATACGCCAAGCCGTGTGACAACTATACGTTAGCTTCTAGGTGGTAATGAATAGAGCTAAGATATCTTCGCCTTACAGAAACAGATAACCTAATTAATACACTATGATACTTAAATCGTTAAAATTATACTCTTTGGCCGATAACTCAGACCAAAATTACCAAATTACACTGGTTTATAAACTAAAAAATAAAGGTGTGGCAATTAAAGTAGCAAACTAAATCTCAAAGAATTAAAAAGAATTGAAAAATTTGACAGTAACCCGAACAAAAATTACTCGAAGACCCCCACAAAGAGGTTTAAATTATCTTAAAAATTGAACGTTAAATGACTAAATTGAAATTGTACAAGGCCTAAATGCCATAAAATTATAATTGTTAAATTTACGATACTGAAATTATGAACTGACAAAGAAACCTGTATTTAATGACTCCGATGTGCATCGGGTAATTACTTCAGGCAACAACCAAGTGACTGTGTCTAATTAAATTAATCGGCAGTGTTTCTATGCACACAAATTACACTTAGACAGCAACAAAATTGGTTCACAATACCTGGCTCTGTCCACACAGTAAGCATATTACCATACATAAACCGCAAAAGTAGAATTCCTCTTCTCAACCAAAAAAGTTCATCCTCTATGAGATTTAAAACGCCATACAAAATATAATGCTTGGCAAAACTAATAATTAATCCCACAATTAAATAGGGTCAGATTAACGGTACACTAAATATAAGATCAATTTTGCACAAGACTGACTGAGAAGCTGTTATCTACTTTTGCATCGAAGGTGTGAAGGTGTGAAGGTGTGAAAGCTGGATTCAGAAAGAGGAAGATTAATTTAACGTTCCAGACAATTTGACAAAAAATTCTACCAAAGCGCCCTCTAGGTGGACATGGAAAAACAAAATAGCAACTGACTAAACAACTAATTTGGCTTAAATAACGATAATCTCAAGCGGAATAATTATATAATTATTTATAAATCCCAAAATAAAGCTTAACATAAACAACACGGAATAAATAAGAGAATTTTCAAGTGACTTCGGATGTGGCCTTCGGCAAAAGATAGACGCAGTTTTTAATAGAAATCCAGATTTAATAATATTGTGGCAATTGTGTAACAATGACACAAAATCTAACTGCTAAATACGCCGAAATAAAAGAATATTTCCAATATGCACCTATAACCAGTTGCGATGTAGAAAGCACGTTTTCTACCTACAAGGATGTACTTCATTCAAAGAGAACAATCTTACGGAAGACTTGAGAAAGTATTGCTAGTAAATATTAAAACTCCTTTACTCGACTTGAACTACAAAATGAACAAATAATAACGTATTTTATATTTTATAGATCACCACCCGCTTGTTATCCAATTATATAAATAAAATTAAAACCCCTTTAAAAATACAAAATGTCAATAGTGCGTCCATGAGCGATGACTCATCGGCCGCTCGTGTCCGGTCTCTATTTATAACAATAACTAACCTGTATTAAGTTATTATTGCGATTTCATTTTAATTCTAATTTATTTCGTTAAATAAAACATTTAAAGACAACCCCTTATTTTTAAATAGTTTTTCGTACAGAGCAGTATCCTAGACATTTGATGAGTTATCATACGAACATTACGTAATTAATGTTAAATAACCGATTTGTGATAATTTCACGTCCAATTTAAACGCACCTGTGACAATTTGGCGTTCAATGTAATAACGACATGTGACAATACCTTTGTTACATGTATTTGTTGTTTGTTTTACTAGCGTCTGTTTCTAATGATTTTGTGTACTGTCGTCTTTTAGCGATTTCCTTCAATTCATAACAATTATTTTACGATATGACAGTTCTCCACATTTTATATACATACATTTCTTCCTAATTTGCTTTAAATATGATCGTAGGTGGCTGGTGTTGTATTGATTTTGGATGTGCGGGGTAACTAGGGTAACGCATACGTACTTTACATAAATCGTCAACTGATATTCTAAATATCAGTACACTATATAAAAATAACGATTCGAATAGTTCCACGTTTTGGGCGCCAATTACTATGGCAATTAATAATTTATTATCATGAAGCAAGGAAGGAATTTGCAACTTGAAATTTTAAATAGAATTAAACATATAATGTGAGAAACAAATACAGTATGGAAACCACTTATGGAAAAAATTCACTAATTTTAAAACGAATAATGTTTTTGTATAACGCTAAAACAGGTCAACTTTTATTTTAAATTGCGCTGGTTTTAAATCACTGCACCTATTAGTCACGTGATCTTCTTTAGAGCTGCGACGTCATACGCATTTTTTTTTAATGGAATACTATATTTTTTTTATAAATTCGTAGATAGTACTATTAAATACCTTTTCAATGAACTTACACTTGGCTTTATTTTCAACAGTTTTTGAGATTTTTACACAACGTCAAAGTTTACTTATTCTTTTTTGATGAAAGCAAAATTACTATTTTTCTTGTATTCTACTATCGTCAGGTACTATCAATTTTATCACGCAGTTTTTTCCTGTTGATTTTTTCTTTTTCTTTTTTTTTTTATAAAGATATCATGTAGGATTTGTTACAAAAGCTGCTAAGACTACTATCCAAAACTAAAACAAAAAATGTTGAAATACATTAAAAAAATGAGGTGTGGCCACCACACGACTTTCTTATACGTATGAGCGTTTCAAACTATACAATTGTAAGAATTTTTTTATACAAAACTTATTCAAAATCCTATTCTAAGTACTTTCATTCTCTTAATAAATCGCTATAGAATGCATACTTTGCAAGATATTCAAAAAAAAGTGCTACTCGCTAAGAGCAAAAGTGCTACTTCCGGTCCGAATTTTGAAATTTCATATATACAAAAAATATTGCAAATTCAGTTCTAAATACCTTTGTACTCTTGATAAATATATACAGTGCGTTCATGATGAAAGGAACAAATTCGTTTAAAATCCAAATAATTATTTTGCAGAAAAACGCTCGGACAGGTCGATTAGTATTTTTAGTTGTGAATTTTTTGACATAAGAAAATTATATACAGGCTGTCTAAAGAAGAACATAGGCAGCAATCATTTTTTTTAATGGAACATACTGTATATTATGCCATATTTGAATTGTATGGTAAATTCTCAACACTTTTTGTGTAACATACCATACCCCCAAAATCAGCGGTTTTCGGAATAATGACGTTTGAAATGTGATAAATTAAAAAAAATACATGAAAATCGATTAATTTGAAGTAGAGTTTTTTGTTGAAGATAAAATTTGCAATACCAGGTTGTTTTTTGTTGGCTTTTAAAAAAATGTTCAAGGTGTCCTTGTTCAATTTAAACATTTTATTTCATTACCTATGTGTATTTTAATTTATCACAAAACTCATTATTCCGAAAACCGCTGATTTTGGGGATATGGTATGTTACACAAAAATGTGTTTAATGTGTTTAGAATTTACCCTACAATTCAAATATGGCATAATATACAGGGAGTTCCATTTAAAAAAACCAATGATTGCTGCATATGTTCTTCTATAGAGATCCTGTATATAATTTTCTTATGTCAAAAAATTCTAAACTAAAAATACTAATCGACCTGTCCGAGCGTTTTTCTGCAAAATAATTACCTGAATTTTAAACGAATTTGTTCCTTTCATCATGAACGCACTGTATAGAATGCATAACTTACGACATATTTGCAAAAAATCGCTCTTCGATAAGAGTAAAACTGGTACTTCCGGTCTGAATTTTGAAATTTTTTTTATACAAAAGATATTGAAAATTATGTTTTAAATACTTTTATACTCGTAACGTACTTGTCTAAAAAGCATAACTTGCGAGATATTCGCAAAACACTGATTTTCGATAAGAGTAAAATACCTACTTCCAGTTGGAATTTCGAAAAACTTTTTTAAGACAATTTGTCTCAAACTTAATTTTAAGTACATATGAATTCTTTATAAATTTGTTTAAACTTAGTAGTTGACGAAATACTGGCAAAATTCGATTTTTTCACTGAAGTAAACTGCTACTTCCAGTCTACCGATTTTACTAAAAAAACTAATCAGATCTCAAGAGGGAAATTATACACGTAAATACAAAATTTGGAATTGATAGCTATAGCGGTTTGAGAGCTATCATGGTCACAGACAGACACACATACATTTTTTAAAAACCACTTTTTCGGTATCAGGGACGTCAAAACGTGGACATCTGCAAAAATCTTGAGGTCGAAAAATCACAATACTTCCTTATACTACGTATAAGAAAGTAAAATGAGTGTGACATAGTTCAAGAATGGATGACGCCATGAACAAATGTAACTTGACACAATAAGTATTATGATAAATAAAAATTGACCTGTTTCAGCGTTTTCGATAAATGTCATTAGATTGGAAGTTACTGAATTTATTCCATAAGTAGTTTCCACACTGTATATAAACCAAAAGTGAACTCTTGTTAAGTACTAAGAAATGAAGTTTTTATCGAAATTATATCAATTTTAAAATTAAAAAAACACACAAATATAATTGTAGTATAAGTTATCAAAACACAAACAGAATTGAAAAGTGACACTTATACATTTACACCGTGACCTTTCAATTACTGTTTCTTGGGTAACTGTGTTGCAGCTTGTATTTATTGCTCTATAATTTGTCTCAGATAGGACTGAAGTACCTGCCATCTTTAATTAGATATCTTCCTTACTAAAAGTTTACTTTCTTGATACTGCTACTTTTAAAACTTTAATTTAATTTTCCAGCTTAAGAATTTTTGACGTGGTTGATGAATTCTTCTGAATCCAAATTGTTATCAATAATTATTCTAATGAATAATTGCCATTAAATTTTGATATATTTAACTGAATGCAAACAAAGATGATTTGCTTTTAGATTTTCCTTTATAGGTTTTTAGCAAGTCTTGGGTACGGGGATATGGAGAAACTTTTACGAGATATAGACTGCTGATCTTGTGCTTATCATAGATAACAATAATAATAGTACCTTTAGTGTTACTACAGATAGGTATGTCGATAGAAACACCACTTCGTCAGCTGGTCAATGAGGTAGAAGCCACGCCGGACAGTAAAGAGGTGACGGACGCATGGTGTTTCTTTGGAAGTAGAGGTGGCATTGGGGAGTACCCCCATTAATTCAATAACTGGATGTCTGAGGCATATGAGACTTGAGGATAGCTTGTGTACGTGTTGTGTATGGATCGCTTCCATGCTGAGAGAAAAATTAGTAGGAGCAACATCGCTAGGGAAAGTCTGGTGGCACGGGTGTAGCGGATATGCCAGGGGTGTCCGCAAACGTGGACTGGTGTAGCGGCTTCTGTAGAACCTGGTAGCGGTCAGCCTGCTGAAGAGGCTTTCCAATAAATGTACCATTTACCCGAAAACGTAAGCTGGGGATTTCGGACCCTTGACTCTGAGGAGCGGATACATACAAACCTCGAATGAGATAAAGTATAAGTAGACTTGAAGATTACCTGATACCGACACCTGGAAAACATTACTAAAAAAGCAGTGACGCTTACGCGGAAAACAGAGGGTTTTAATACCGGACACACAACATGGTGGTAAAACCTATCCTAGCATTTGCCTCTTTGGTGTGGTGGCCAAATACACAACAAAGAAACCCTATTCTACAACTAGACAAGCTGCAAAGGCTTGTCAGTTTCGACATAATGGGTTCAATTCGAACCACTCCAAATGCAGTCATGACAGCCTACCCTCTATGTGATATAATGTGATGTAGAGCGGGCAGACCAAGATGGATGCGTTCAGGCTGCACCTAACTATCTCCAGTACCATAAGAAGTGCGGAAGACATGGTGAATGTAGACCTTATAGGTAGCGATGTCTTATACATGAAGACAGACCATATAGTAAAGCGATTTAGCGTCAAGAGACCATTCGCAGTAAGCGTACCAGAAGGAATGGAATGGGGAAGCGATATGCAGAGTATCAAAAAGCAGGACCAAACCTGATAAACAGGCAGGTCAACAACCACAGCTAACACTGGGACAAAAAACTATACATGCTAGTGATCAACCGGCAGATTCAAATAATGCCTGGCAGTCAAGCAGCACTGACGCCATATCTAGCTAAGAAGTCGTTAAGACTGGTTTGGGAATATCTCGAAGAACTAAAACTTTTGGTGGACTAACTAATCTGAGTGCTAACGTCAACTCAAAACTCAAAAACCATTAGCTCAATTTTGAAAAAGAAAAAACAGTTGAATAGGCAATTTATAACAGTACTAGAAAATCCAAAAATATATAGAGTGTCATTTAAAAAAATTAAGTTCCATGCATTCCCGGTGAAACAGGAAGTGAGTCAAAAGCTTAAAGTATTTTTAAAATATGCGCCTCAAGCAACCATGAATCTTCTACTAATTGTTTTTTCTCTTATTTAAAACACTAAAGAGCAATCGAAGAAGCGGATACTAATGACTCACTCTGTATAATAGTTGCTATCACTGTTAATTTAAAATCGCAACTAACTTTACGTTTATTTATAATATCTATCATTTAATAATGATAGATATTATAATTAGATGCGGTATTTATTTGTTTATTAATTATATAATTTTAAGCAAAGTGTGCATACATAACGTACATACATACTACCATTTAGAATTCTATTTGAACATTTACTGTAAAACGCAGTTAATTTAACAAAATACGTTCCTGATTTTGTCAGCCCAAACGTACATAACATATATTTGGAAAGTTACCGTAACAACGACACGTTCATGCTAGAGTTATGTTCTTTTAAGAATTGCACGTTGACTCATAGATTTATTATTCAAGTGTAGGTTTGTATACAAAAATGGACATCTATTTTTATCAACATGTTTCGTTCTCACTGTCTTACAGATTCTTCTTCCACGCGAAGTTGCTCGAAAGAAATGATAAATTAAAAGGCATCGCGAGAATGGAAGTTGAGAGCAGCATTCGCATAGCTGTTATGGTATTATGGGCATATAAACAGGAAACCTGCACGACCACGTTCGAAATATTAATGAAAGAAATTTACAAAATCGTGTAAAGCGATTTTATGTCTAGATTACGGCGACAGCTACACGGTGCCATTACCGAGTATTTCGTTATCCAAATGGAAATTCAATTGTCTAAACTCTGAGTAATAGAAGGAGATGTCGTGAAGCTTAAATGTACATACAAACTGTTTTAAAATTTAATAGCAACTTTTAATTACATATTAAGGTAGTGACATACAACAATCAAAAATTAAGCAAGCAATAAGAATTCAGTTTCTTTGAACTTCTATGGGCGCGTTGATTCTGGGCACTGAACGAGATTGAGCCGTCACGCTCGGCTATGTAACGCTCGAGTCGCCATGGTTACCAAACGAACCGTAAATTCGACAAAAAACGGCAAAAGTGTGCCAAGAACTCCTCTCTGAATACGCGAAATTTAAAGCTGCCCTTTGGCATTGGTGTACGGGCGACATTGAATTTCCGGTCGACGGCGAGATTTTCTTCCTAAGTGGAGCGGTTGTAAAGATATGGGCTTTTAAAGAAGAGCGTGCACTCGATGTTTTAACAGCAAAATGGCTTACGACATGACGATTCACGTAACAATCAAAAAATCCCGAGAAACGTCAAACTGACAGGCGAACTGAGTTGCACCACAGATTCACTTTTAAGCGTGAAATACGAAATTCTGAAGGTTGCGAGGGCTCTCCAAGACTCGGGATCTTAAGGAACCGGCTTTTTGGGACCTTTTATATACTTATTTCGAGTCGGCAGTCGCACGCAACCGAAGGTACCGGCAATTTAAAGGTCGTTTGGTAAGAAAAATGTCCGTTTAAATGTGCACTTATATCAATGTATTCCGGACAGGCGAAAAATAAATATCAGATTCTCATGTGCACTGGCGATCAATGTATTACGGTCCGGCGAATTGCATCTCCACACAATACATAACGGTCTCCCACGTGACTTGATATTTTTATCTATACAGGGGTCGATTAATATTTTAATAATCATTTGAATTAAAATACGATAATTCCAGAACGTGTGTATTTCCTTAAAGGGGAAAAGGAGGATTGCTTTCGACATGTATGTGCCCCTACTACGAAATAATTTTATTTAAACGATTACGCAAACGTGCACAGTGGGCGGAGCCGGCTGAAATCAATTTCTCTCTCTTCTGATTAAAATTAGGCACTTGGAAGGTTTTACGGTCGCCCATCACTAATTCAAATGTCGAAATAGAACAAAATGGCCGAAGAATTTTTTGAAAATTGACGTATGAAAGTGAAATTTTAGATACGGGGGTGTCTTAGGTCGCCGATCACCAATCCATAGTCAAAATGTCAAAAAAAACGAAATGGCGGAAGATTTTTTTGAAAATTGACGTATGAATGTGAAATTTTAGATACGGGGGTGTCTTAGGTCGCCGATCACAAATCCAAAGTCAAAATGTCCAAAAAAAAACAAAATGGCGGACCAGTTTTTTGAAAATTGACGTATGGCTGTGAAATTTTAGATACGGGGGTTTTGGGGGTCGCCGATCACGATTCCAAAGACAAAATGTCAAAAAAAAAAACGGTGGACGAGTTTTTGAAAATTGACGTATGAATGTGAAATTTTAGATACGGGGGTGTCTTAGATCGCCGATCACGAATCCAAGTCAAAATGTCAAAAAAAACAAAATGGCGGAAGATTTTTTGAAAATTGACGTATGAATGTGAAGTTTTAGATACGGGGGTTTTGGGGGTCGCCGATCACGATTCCAAAGACAAAATGTCAAAAAAAAAACGGTGGACGAGTTTTTGAAAATTGACGTATGAATGTGAAATTTTAGATACGGGGGTGTCTTAGATCGCCGATCACGAATCCAAGTCAAAATGTCAAAAAAAACAAAATTGCGGAAGAATTTTTTGAAAATTGACGTATGAATGTGAAATTTTAGATACGGGGGTGGTTGAGGTCGCCGATCACGAATCCCAAGTTAAAATGACAAAAGAAAACAAAATGGCGGAAGATTTTTTTGAAAATTGATGAATGTTTGTGAAATTTTGGATACGGGGGTGTTTGTGTTATTATGTCGTCAATCTGGCGATTCTTTCGGCGATCGTTACATGGGAGAGCCTTGATGAAGTTTTCACTTCTGCCGTGTGATTTTAAGCACACTGGTTTTTCTTGTTTATTTGCTGTTTTATTTTGTTTGATAATCTAGCTATTATAAATCTACACGAGTTATAACAAGATCTTGCTAATGTTATCCAAGGGTTTTTAGATAAAACGTTCGTTAAATGAAATGGTCAAGAAGGAACGCGGAATTGTCCAACTGGGTCATAGGATTACACCCCGTATGATTATTCTATGCGGGTTATCATGGAAGACATCGTATTTTCAGAAAAACCTATTAACATGACTTTAGTAAGAGTCTTAGCTATGTCGCCGTATATAAAATGACTAGTTTTTTTTAGGGGTATCTTCTGATAATTCTGCGATCATCATAAGTCCAGAATCAATTCATCATTTTTCTATTTTTCTTTCCAATACAACCTTTATGATCAGTACTATGCTTATGACTATATCTGCTAACATAGAACTGTTCAAGATACCGGGAGAGGGTATCTCAAGGTGCCACAACAGTTCCCTAGGTTCCGGGATTGTATACAGGCTGTTGATTTCAAAACTTACCACCCTAAATTTCTGGATATCCGGAAATCTATGAAAAATTCTCTGAAACACGTAAGAAGTATTATCGTAGAGGACATTTCTTGATGTAAAAATTGACTCACCCACTTTAATCCCCTGCCCCCGGGAGCTACCCCCTTAAAAATCTTAAATGGAAAGGGGAATCGAGTAATACGTCATTTTAAAAGTCTTTTGAAACAGTACATTTTGACGTTTACTTTTTTAAACTGATCGATTTGTTTTGAAGATTTTTAAAAAAGTCTTTTGGTTTGCTTAGTTTTCTATTTCTAGCAAGTCAATCTATTTTTGGAGCATCGGAATGAAAGCCAATACTAAAAAAACTTTTATAAATTTCTCAAAAACATGAAAAATAAATAATATTATGGTTCTTTAATTTTTTAGTTATATTTAATGCAGAATACTTTTCCTTCTTTTTGTACTTACTTATTAAACAAAAGTGCACGTTTTCGAAACGTTTTTATACCGATTTTGTGTTCATTGATTCAATTTCTGTAACAGCACAATAAAATAATGTTCTAGAACAGGGGTCTCCAAACTACGGCCCGAGGGCCACATCCGGCCCGCGGACAGATTTTGTCCGGCCCGCGGAGAGCTAGCATACTTGAAAACTCCTTTTAGAGAACATATTTTTTATAGCAAATTAAATTTAGTTTACTGAAGTATTCTAATTTTATGTTGAATAATTATTAATATGACATCTACATTGATATGGTCATGGGCTAACTACTCATAACATTGTTGTAGGCTTATTGTTATTGTTTTTCTGATAAGTTGGATAAAGAAACACAGAATTGTAATGAGTAAAGACATGTATAATATGCAGAAAATTTTACTTCAGTATATAATAACTAACAAGTTATTGAAATGAATCCAACTAACATTTTATACATTTTAAATAAAAACATAACTTATAACAAGCATAATGACATATGAAATACTAATGAGATTTGTGTAATTGAGATTTTCCACTGACAATAGTTTGTAGTTGTGGACTAATTTTACTTGTACCAATTATTAAAAGAGATTTAAGATGCTCATCAGTTAATTTAGATCTGTAAACATTTTTTGTGTACTTCATTTTGGAGAAGGTCTTCTCACACAAATAAGTAGCACCAAAAACAGAAAACAGCCCACGAGCAAATTTATGCAAATTATCAAATTGTGTCAGTGGAAGACTCTTATAAAATTCCAACAAAGATGAGTTTTGATATTTGTTCTTAATTATATCACTGCACTGTAGATCAATTATTTCCATTTGAAGTTCCGGGGCCAGGGTTTCAATGTCAGTATCAAAAGGATTCTGAAAAATCTTAATTTGATTCGCAATGGCATCAAAGTCCGAGAAACGAGTATCAAAATTTATTTTCAAAGCACTCAAAGTTTCGATTGCAAAATCGATAGGAAACTCAGTCTCAGTAGTGTGGCTGAATATTTCACATGTTTTAAAATGCGAAAAACATTTACTTCGTAGTTGTGATTGAAACAGTATCAATTTCTTCCGGAATGATTTGATATTAGTGTATAAATCAGGAAGATGCTGGTTTTCTCCTTGCAATCTCAAATTCAGTTCGTTCACATGTTTTGTCAAATCAACATAGAATGCTAACTTCCACAGCCATGCGTTGTTTTGTAATTCAGTAAGAGGGCGATGCTTTTCATTCAAAAAAATTTCGATCACTGCTCGAAGTTCAAAAAAGCGCTGAAGGACTTTCCCACAACTAAGCCAACGTACGGCAGTATGATAAGGTAAGTCATTTTCTCCAATCTCTTCAATAAATTGTCGGAATTGTCGGTGATTCAGCCCAAAAGATCTGATAAAATTAACAGTTGATATGACTGGTTTCAGAACTTCAGACATATCCAAACATTTTCCGCACAAAGACTGTTGATGAATGATACAATGTAAGACTAATGGTTTTAAACCACCGTCATTTTCTACAGCCTTTGACACAAGAGCGACCACTCCTTTATCTTTCCCACTCATGTTTTTGCCTCCATCAGTTGTAATACATTTCAAGTTTTTCCATCGAAGGTTCTTTTGATTAATGGCCATTTCAACTCCTTTAAAAATATCTGTACCAGTAGTTGTGCCATGAATACTATTCATATCAAGAAGTTCTTCATGCACTTCATAGCTTTTATCTACTCCTCGAATATAAATCAACACCTGAGCAGTATCTGACACATCCGTTGACTCATCCAAGGCCAAAGAAAACCACTCAACATGTCCATTTTTGTCGAACAGTTGAGAGGATATATTTTCAGCGATGTTTTCTACCCTTCGAGCCACAGTGTTTGCTGACATACTGACACTTTTTAATAAATTTACCTTTTCAGGGCACATTTCTTCGGCTACTGCAATTATGCATTCTTTGATCATTTCTCCATCGGTGAATGGTTTTCCACGTTTTGCAATTTCAAGAGCCACACGAAAGCTGGCACGCGTTGCAGCCTCTTGTTCAGTTTTGAGTTTTGTAAATGAAGATTGCTGCGATTTCAATCCGCGCTTCATAGCTTCGAATTTTTCTGTCCGCAAACTTCCTGTATATTTTGAGTAATTTTGAAAATGTTTTGTTTCATAATGACGTTTAATGTTATATTCTTTGAGAACGGCTATGCTTTCATTGCAAATCAAACATAGCGCCTTCTTACTGGACTCAATTACGAAATACTGAATGTTCCACTGATCTTTGAATTTTCTGCATTCATGATAATATGGTTTTGGCCCTCGGAACTTACTGGAGTAATCAGTATGGCCCTAAGGCTGGAAAGTTTGGAGACCCCTGTTCTAGACGAAACACAGGCAATAGCACAAAAGGCGGATATATCATTTTTTGATCTGGTGCTCCTCGTTTGCAAATACACTGTATATTGCTTTAGTATAAATTGTTATTTAGTGTTATCAACCCAAAATTATTTGAATAAAATAACAGTAATTGTTTACAGTTTACAAGAAATGGTTGAAATTGTATTAATTTATGGAGCCGAAAATCATTATGCTCGACAAACTGCCGCAACATATAATGAAAGGCATCCGGATAAGAATACATCTCATAGATACGTCTTAAATCTTATTGAAAAATGTATTCGGACTGGATCTGTTGCAAATGTAAAACATAATCAGCCGAGAGTTTTAAATGAAGGCGCTCAATTGGTAGTATTGGGTCATCTCGGCATAAATTCTAATACCTCATTACGTCAGATTTCTGCGGCAGCTGGAATTTCTTTGAGTTCGGTTCATAAAATTACAAAACCTACATCCTTATAAACTGAAAATATGTCAAAAGCTAACTGCAGAGAATTATGACAGAAGAGTAGAGTTTTGTAAACAAATGACCACTATGATTAATAATAACAATGCATTTGTGAAAAATATCTGCTTAGTGATAAATGTAATTTTTATTTACATGGATTGATAAATAAACATAATTGCAGATATTGGAGTAACGAAAACCCTCATTTGTCTATAGAAGAACACACCCAGTATCCTGAAAAAATTAATGTATGAGCAGGCATCTTGGGGGACCAAGTGATTGGTCCGTTGTTTTTCAATGGAAATCTAAATGGTGAAGTATACTTGGATATGTTGGAAAATACTATCAATCCGCTAACTAGTGATGCTCTCGAAAATCAACTGGATAGAGATGGAAATACCCTACTTGATGAGGACGAATTACATCGTCAACAAGATGGAGCTCCCCCTCATTATGTTCTTCCAATACGGCGGTGGTTAGACAATGTATTGCCAAATAAATGGATAGGACGAAGAGGATCTATAGAATGGCCATCCAGATCGCCTGATTTGACACCACTAGACTTTTTCTATGGGGTTATTTAAAGTCTGTTGTATTTACTATACATGGGCGAGATAGAGGAAGTGGATCGGTCTAGTCTGAGTGAAATTGGATCCACTTCCCCTATCTCGCCCATGTATAGTATTTACCCTTCCACCTCAAAATTTAGAAGAACTTCGTCAGACGATTAATGTAACCTGCCGTCCAAAGTCCAAAAGGAATTCAAAAGAGATGTTTTTGAATCAACGGACAACATTTTGAACAATTATTGGATTAAATATTTCAATTCTTAAATACTTTTGAAAACAAAAATAAAACATTTTAAGCAGTTGAAGTGCGTTTGCGTAATACATACTTAAGCCTAAAACAAAAAATTAAACAAACCAAAAGATTTTTTTAAAAATCTTCAAAATGAATCGATCAATTTTGAAAAAGTAAACACCAAAATGTACTGTTTTAAAAGACCTTTAAAATGACGTATTGGTCGATACCCCCTTCCTTTTAAGATTTTTTAAGGGGGTAGCAACCGGGGCACGGGGTTAAAGTGGGTGAGTCAATGTTTGCATCAGAAAATGGCCCCCACGATAATACTTCTTACGTGTTTCAGGAAATTTTCATAGATTTCCAGAAGTTAGGGTGGGAAGTTTTGAAATGAACAGACTGACAGAAGTGGGTTCACCATATCAGACCTAGCTACTTATTGTCTAACCATACCCAATACCGGTTTTGCATAGACCGAGGTAAAGGGCAGTACTATCCCTTACCCCGCTCGATGCAAAATCACTTTTGGATAGGCAGCCACCAACTTGAGGGTATTATTCAGCAAGACCACCAATACCCGACTTTTCGGCAGAGTATCTACGTTAGAAGGACTACTTCTAACGTGGATCATTGCTCCTGGTAGTCATTTGGCGTACAAGCACTTCTCCCACTCTCTCAAACGTTGCCTACAAGTCTGGGATGGGATGGTGCTACAACGCCAACCACTCTACCTGTAACGTAAATCAATGTAAAGCTTAGGAGGACGCGGCAGAGCCAATGCCCTACCCAATTAATACACCTATCCACCTATCCATTCGCTCAGGTAACTGGCATAGGGTAGCGCTATTATCTTACTTTAGGGTCCACGTGAAGGTAGAGAAGTTATAGGATGAATCACAAGGATTTCTCAACCATTGTCACTGGGCGGTCCTGCAAGTCAGACTTCGTTCTAATCCTGCCGACGTTGCCTTCATTTATTCGTTGACATATACCGAGGGATCGCGTAGGTTTTCTTGTTTATAACGGGGTCCCTCAGTAAATCACCGGCAATAATGACCATAAGCGAAGTACATTACGCATTAACGTAGTACGACGCATATGTGTTACTTGTTATTTTAATTACATATCAATAAACTTACTTTTGGGACACTCTGTATATTTTCGATAAAGGTCATGCATATGCACAGTGTACTGTACACTTGTGAACCAGATTTACCGAAAACGTCCTCGCTTTGATTATGACATCGGCGTACTTGGAATTAATATGAGGTTAATTCAAAAATTGAGTAAATTGGCAATTAGAAAAAACGACATACTTATATAATGGTATGGAATAAAAAATCTGTTTCTTTAGCTAATTAAAATCGCAAAATTAATTAAGCAGACATCAATTTGTAAAATGAAAGATCAGAAAGAGCTTAATAATGTTGCGTTACATTTCATTCAGCGTCAATAACGGTGTGCACATGTTTGGGTATTCTACTAATTTAATAATTGCAGAAATATGTATCATTTCGTGCATTTTTCTCACCTCTGTTAGTATTTCTTTGTTAAATCATTTTTCCTTAAGTTGCATTCCAACGGCTGCCACAAATACTAATAAGTAATAAATAATCATCATATACACTGTGTATCATCCAAATGGAATAAATTCGAAAATAAATAAATGGGGGCGTGTCCAAAAAAACGTTCGGACACGTCGATTGGTATTTCTAGTTGCGCATTTTTTTCAACAGAAACTTTTTATACATGGTGTGTCATGTAACAGTGGCCAATACCAACTTTCATATATTAAGTACAACCACAGCCGTCTTTACTTACAAGCCATGAAGTTAAATTTGGCAACACCGCCTAGTTGCCTTCAAGTGGGTCTACTCGTGGACTTGAGCATGTGCTGAAAGTGAGATAGATTAACCGCGTACCTAATCTAAAATAGGTTTTTTGGTAGGTAATTCTTTCTTTAAATTTAGGTAGGTAGGTATAATGTGACGAAGAAAGAATGTATAAAAAGGAAACGTATAAAAAACATTATTAATATTTCAACATTTTTAATAATATTCGCTAATTATTCAAAGTGATAATTTTCTCGTTTGACCACTTTTTTTGGTGACATACACTATTTTTATTTCTGCTATAATTATTTAACACTATATTGCTCATTGGTGTTCCACATTCACATACAACATTAAAATCAATATAAAGGTTATCAGACTTTATACACTTTTAATTGCTAATGAGGTTAATATCTTTTGATGATTATTTTTGCTCAAGAATTGTTCCTGCTTCATCAGTTGTCGCACAAAGTCCGCCTCTCTGCAGATAACCACAATAAGCATCACCAAACAAATCACCATTACTTTTCACTGCCAAATTTGTACTATTCACACACTTAATTTTAATTTTAATTGAATGAACAGCATAACCACTATGTATGCTTGTAATATTCAGCGTTTACACATAAATCACTGCATAAACTACCTAGATATATCTTGCTAACAAATTTTGTAATTGAGACCAACGAGTCAACTTACGGGTTTCAGCTAACACCCACATAAGATTATTTGATGCTAATTCGATATTATTAACGTAAACTGTACCTATACACTATTTATTAATAACGATACTTGAAACCATTTTTACACTTTCATCTTCCTTGTCTTTATATGACTCAAACCGTTGAATTTCACCTTCATCAAAATGTTTACAGCAAACCACTGAATTCCTTGTGGTGACGAAATTTTCTCTATTAATTGCTCGTAACCACTTTTTACGTAAGTAATTTTCCTTTGAAAATGAAAAGGTTGTTTGTAGATCTTCCTGTTCAAGTGTATGTTGTAGTTCGATTTACACAATGAGAACAGCACAATCATGGCATCTAAAACATCACACAGTTGTAAAAAAATGAACAAAACTAGTAAATGTATATTGTTCTTACCTTCTCCAAATGTATTTGTTACTCAAACTTATAAACAGCAAACAAATGATTACAAAGAACGTGTTGACACTTTGAAGTTATCTTCAATACTGTTATCAGCCACATTAACGAAAATATGAATTGTTTACCCATAGGTACTTCCCGAGATTGATTTTAACTTTGTAAATACTTCTTCTCAAATCTTTTTGATTCAAACTCACGTAAACTCTAGCTAATAAACGTGACATGCATATCATATGCACATGGTCTCGTGAAAACACGCGTGAAAATTACATAGAATGAAAACCTCCAACTTCATGGCTTGTAAGTAGAGACGGCTGTGGTACAACACATATTATTCAATTTTTGGATTCCTCAGAAAATTCTAGACGTATTTCATGTACAATTTCCTATACCTATCTTCAACTGTTTCGGAAATATTAAGTGTTTTCAGATTTATTGCAAAAATTAACATTGAAGAAAGAAAATTATTTGATTACAGAAATTCGCTACAACACACTCGAAAACTAATAAGTAATCTATTTATTTCCTGATAATGTAAAAAAAAACAAAAAAGACATTAATGTCAATGTAGGAGATGTTCAATATGCTCGCCGTGCACCTCTTGGCAACATCCTAATCTTAAATAGAAATTTCTTCTAACGTTGCTCAACATCTCAGGAGTGACCGATCTACTCGCAAGCGTTATTCGGCTTCTTACGTCAGCTAAGTCGAGGGGTTTAGTTTTGTGTACAATGCTTTTGACGTGTCCCCATAAGGCATCAGATCAGGGCATCGCGCTGGCCATTCAATCGATCCTCGCCTCCTATGCATTGATTTGGAAATATTGGTGAGGTACTGCCGGACATTGATTTGGTAATGGGGCGGTGTTCCATCTTGCTGAAACCATATCATTTCACTGGAACTTGTGAGTTTGCTGGATCAGGATATAAGTTTGTCAAAGTTGGCACGATTATTTCTGAATAGCGTTATTCATATGGTGACCTGCAACATCTGTTGTTTACTTGAAAAGTTACTGAAAAGGACAACAAAAAATGTCCATCAAAAAAAGGAATTTATGAGTAAAATCCTTTCTTCATCGGCGTAGGTAGAAGGGTGACGAGTTTTTAAAATTTATTATATTTACCTTTTATTTCGTAAAATAAATAAAGTTATATATGTGTATACCTATTCATACTTACGTTAGCTTCATTTTTTCATTGTTTTAACTGTTAATTACGTACTTCGTAATTTTTGTAATAGTTCCTGTTTAATACCGGTTCATTGAATCTACCTCTTCCATTTATATCGACGTAAGTGTGCATTGGATTTTGTTAAGTTTCATTAACATACGCATATATTTTTAGTTATCATTTATTTAGATTTAGAACATTGTTTATGTTACTATGATAATGAAGAACGTCGAGAATAACATCGTAAAACAATGGCAAGTTGGATTAAGGGTCATACTGATTGTATGTCCTCCATTGTCAATGATTCCGAAATTTATTGCATAGTCTGTAAAATATCGTTACAGAATGCGCAAAAAGGCCACGTACAACGTCACTTAGCATCACTAAAACATACACAGAAATTGGTCCCGTTGGAAGCTGACAATTTTAACAAAGAACTCTGTGAAGCTTTAATAGCGGCTAATATCCCATTAAAAAATAAACTTGACAATCCCACTTTCAAAATATTTCTTCCAATTATACTGGCCGAAATGTTCCTGATGAATCCACATTACGCAAATATTATGTTTCTAAGTGCTTCACGACAACAGTAGAAGGCATTAGAACACATCTTTCAAATCAGTACCTATGGATAAGTGCCGACGAAACTGTCGATATATTAGGACGCTGTGTGGTAAATGTTGTAGTTGGTGTACTTCATCCAACTATTCCATATAACGCATATGTAATAGCATCTAGAGTTATAAATACAGTTGATGCGGAAACAGTTGCTAAAACCATTGACGAGAATTTGCACAAAATGCTTCATTCAGACGACAGGTACAGGGCAAAAATACTTTTATTTGTTAGTGACAGTGCCTCATATATGTTAAAAACAGACAGATTATTAAAGGAAACATATCCTTATCTGCTGCATATTACTTACAGAGACAGGTATCCGGAAATTGATAGACTTGTATCCGCTTTTAAAAAAGTTTTCAGAAAAGCACCATCGAGAGTAGCTCTTTACAGGGAAAAACTTCCATCTTTGTCACTGCCTCCGTCGCCAATAATAACTAGATAGGGGACATAGTTGGAAGCTACTAGTTTTTATGGAGAGAATTTCGATATTTTACAAAATTTCGTTACATGTTTAAATTACGATGCTCGAAGTATTTCTGAGCTCAAGGAACTAACACAAATCCCAAATTTAAAACATCAGTTGTTATTCCTCCAGGAACACTTTGGAAATTTGCCAAAACCAATCACATATTTTGAAAATCAAAATCACAAATTAGAAGATGGATTAACCATATTAGATGTGGCTTTTAATAATTTCAAAAGTATTCCAAGTGACTTCGGATGTGGCCTTCGGGAAAAGTTAGACGCAGTTTTTAATAGAAATCCAGATTTAATAAGATTGCGACAATTGTGCATGGGGACAATGACACAAAATCTAACTGCTAAATAAGCTGAAATAAAAAAAAATCCAGTACGCACCAATAACAAGTTGCGATGTATAAAGGACGTTTTCTATCTACAAGGATGTACTTCAATCAAAGAGAACAAATCTTACAGAAGAGAAAATGAACAAATAATAAGTTATTTTGTATTTTATAGATCACCAGCCACTTGCTATCCAATTATATAAATAAAATTAAAACCTTTTTAAAAATACAGCATTTCAATAGTGCGCCCATGGGTGATGAGTCATCATCCTTTCGTGTCCGCGCCCTACATATTGGTTTTTAAGTATCTTGTAGGGAATTTTTGTAATCAAATAATTTTCTTTCCATAATGTTAATTTTTGCAATAAATCTGAAAATACTTAATAATTCCGATTTGTTGAAGATAATTTCGAGTTCGAAAATTTTCATCATCACAATACTTCCTTATACTACGTATAAGAAAGTAATAGTAATAAAAACTAATGAAATGAAGGCTTAAATACCACAATTACATAACCTGTACATCAAAACGTATGAACTATGCTACTGCAATTACAAAAAATGAGGTATGGCCACCACACGACTTTCTTATACGTATGAGCGTTTCAAACTATACAATTTTAAGAATTTTTTTATACAAAATTTATTCAAAATCCTATTCTAAGTACTCTCATTCTCTTAATAAATCGCCATAGAATGCATACTTTGCAAGATATTCGAAAAAAAGTGCTGCTCGCTAAGAGTCCGGTCCGAATTTTGAAATTTCATGTATACAAAAAATATTGCAAATCCAACGCTAAATACTTTTGTACACTTAATAAATATATATAGAATGCATAATTTACGACATATTTGCAAAAAATCGCTATTCGGTAAGAGTAAAATTGGTACTTCCGGTCCGAATTTTTAAATTTCTTTTCTACAAAAGATTTAAAATTATCATTTAAATACTTGTATACTCGTAATGTACCTGCCTAGAAAGCATGACTTGTGTGATATTCGCAAAAAACTGATTTTCGATAAGAGTAAAAGACCTTACTTTCGGTAGGAATTTCAAAAAACTTTTTTAAGAGAATTTGTCTGAAATTTAATTTTGAGTACATTTGAATTCTTTATAAATTTGTTTAAACTTAGTAATTGACGAAATATTTGCAAAATTCGATTTTTTCGCTGAAGTAAACTACTACTTTCGGTCTACCGATTTTACTGAAAAAGTAATCGGATCTCAAGAGGGAGATTATATACGTAAATACAAAATTTGGAATAGATATCTACAGCGGTTTGGCCGCTATCGTGGTCACACTCTGACAGACAGACACACAGACACACACAGAGACATTTTTTAAAAACCACTTTTTTGGTATCAGGGGACTTCAAAACGTGGACATCTGCAAAAAGCTCGAGGTCGAAAATTTTCATCATCATAATACTTCCTTATACTACGTATAAGAAAATAAAAGTTATAAGATGTATAAGCCTAAAATTTAAGGTTTTCGACTTGTTAGCATTTCTCTAAAAAAAATTCAATGTTTTTATAAAATTATATTTCTCGAAAACGACGTATTAGATGGACACAGTTTTTGATAGAGTTGTTCATAATAGAAGGTCCTAATACAAATATATTTTATTTATTTGCAGTTATTAATTGAATTTGCAGAAAAACTGGATTAAAGTTAGTTGTCTAAAAGTGAATTTTTTCAAATGGAACGGCCTCTATATCGGTTCATTTTTGGATTGCTTACTAAATTTCGCATGATTCTCATTATTCTTTTAGAGTTGGAGTTAATGTAAATGCAATGTTTTAAATGTGCCATATTAACAATTTGCGCTATAATAGAAACGAAACTAACAATAAGAAGTAGCTCAAATGTAACGTTGTACTACAAAAATTATACATTTCGGAGCAATTGCCCGATACAATACAATAAGTACCACTTTACAGTTTGTGTGTGTGTCTATTATGATCAAGTCTACTTACTAAATTTTAAATAATTTTAAAATCAGGTTTTTCTTCAGTTTTTTCTCAGGGTGTAAAAATTATTTACAAACACTGAGAAAAACCAATTTTAATATTACTTAAAATTTAGTAAATATGTGTTACTGCCGGTATCTTATCATCTGTTACTTAATATGATATAGTACGATTTAAAAGCTCGCATCTCCCTCGGTGAAGCGGAGGTGAGGCCATCTAATTTGCGATCGGTAGGTAGTGGGTTCGTATACTTGTTTCGATATTATTTTTTTACTCCCGTTTGCTGTCGTTCGAAACTTCATAAATGAACAAAAATTAACAAACACAGTAAAATTTATATTTCTGCAAAAGCAGAATATTCCGAAAAATCGTACAAATACTCCAATATATCACTAGTTAACTATTAAATTTCTAAACACTTTGTATATATTTAGATACATGTCTCTAGTAACGGTATATTAATAATATTAAAAAAGTTCGGTATCTTAAAAAATTTTACTACTCCTTTTAACTTACATCAAGGACGGCGATTTTGTCACTATAGTTCATTGGTGAAAAAAAAACACGTGCAACACAACTGCTAATAATTATTAGAAGTTCATGTGCTGCGGTATAATGAAGGTTGGCACCGCTATTAATTTTGGAGCCCGTCCAAATCTCTATATCGCAGATCAGATAAACAGAATAAATTTCGTACAATGTTGACACTATTTTAGCAGGCAGCGGTTTTATCAATACCGATGTGTATTCGTCTATCTGTTAAATGAATAAACATTGGCGTTTAATAAACATTTTGCAAATGTAACACTTCCAATACGATGAGATTACGGTTCCGACAAATTAGTACTTAATAAGAAAAAATAACATACATAGGTATGATACTTGCTATGTATTTAGGTATATATTTGTAACCCAAAAAAAATATACAATTACATCTTCATAGATATTGAAATGTACAGCTGTAGCGCAATTTTAGTAATTACCATAGACCGGACGCTAGAGGTTGATGACTCATCACTCATAGGTGCGCTATTGAAATTTTCTATTTTTAAAGAGTTTTAATTTTATTTATATAATTGGATAAAATTGATGATCTATAAAATACAAAATACGTTATTATTTGTTCATTTTGTAGTTCGAGTCGAGTAAAGGAGTATAAATATTTACTAAAAATACTTTCTCAAGGTTCTCTTCTGTAAGATTTCTAGACAGAAAACGTTCTTTCTATATCTCAACTGGTTATAGGTGCGTACTGGAAATATTCTTTTATTTCGGAGTATTTAGCAGTTAGATTTTGTGTCATTGTCCCCATACACAATTACCGCAATGTTATTAAATCCGGATTTCTATTAAAAACTGCGTCTAACTTTTGCCGAAGGCCACATCCGAAGTCACTTGGAATCTTTTAATTTGGGATTTCGATTTTCAAAATATGTGATTAGTTTAGGCAAATTTCCAAAGTGTTCCTGAAGGAATAACTGATTTTTTAAATTTGGGATTTGTGTTAGTTCCTTGCACTCAGAAATAGCATCGTCATTTAAACATGAAAAAAACCTTTGGAAAAACAAATTCTACTGTTTTCGTGAAGCAGTTAGAAATATAATATTTGCGTAAGGTGGATTCATCAGGAACATTTCGACCAGTATATTTTTGGAGAAATGTTTTGAAAGTGGGATTGTCAAGTTTATTTAATGGGATATTAGCCGCCATTAAAGCTTCACAAAGTTCTTCGTTAAAATTATCAGCTTCCAACGGGTCCAATTTCTGTGTATGTTTTAGCGATGCTAAGTGACGTTGTACGTGCGAGTTTTGGGCATTCTGTAATGATATTTTACATAAACAATATTCTAGATCTAAATAAATGATAACTAAAAATGTATGCGTATGTTATTGAAACTTAACAAAATCTAGTTGCACACTTATGTCAACATAATGGGAAGAAATAGATTCAATGAAACGGTATTGAACAGGAACTATTACAAACACTACGAAGTATGTAATTAACAGTCAAAACAATGAAAAAACGAAACTAACATAAGTATGAATAGGTATATACATATATGTATTACTTTATTTATCTTAGGAAATATAAGATAAATATAATAAATTTTAAAAACCCCTCACGCTTCTACCTACGCTGATGAAGAAATGAATTTGAGAGTTAAATGGACTTTTTTGTTGTCGTTTTTGGGACAACAGATGTTGCAGTTCACCATATGAATAGTGCTATTCAGTAACTGCGTGTTGTTTACATTATTTCTTTGCTCTGTCGTAATGTAAACCTGGGACGTCCGGTCTATAGTAATTACATATTATTGTTTCAGTTAAAAGCGTTAAGAAAATAAAATTAGTTATATCTTCAATTGTTTCCGTATTGTAAGCAAAGATAGTTTCATACATGTAACATTATTATTGGAGATATTCAATTAGGATTCCAACATTTTCTCTACGTATTTTAATGGAGAACTGATTGATATTATTAGATTATTACATTTACTTCACATTTTTATATATTTTCAGTGAATATCATAGTAGGCCATGATAACATTTAATAATGCCTTAAGGGAGCTGGATTAAAAAGTATTAAATTAAAATCATGTGAGAGTTTTAACCTATCTTAAATTTAAAGTGAAATCGTAAAACTTTTAATGCGCCTTCAGAATTGCGTCCTTTTGCCAATGGTAATTCACGTGCACCTAGACGTCTTTATGAAGAACGATTCCCGTACCGTGACATCCCGCATCATTCGATATTTGCCCGTCTTCACCAACTTCTTAGCGAAATTGGAAATTATAGAAAACATACGGCTCTACGCGCGTACAGTTAGAACTCCACAAGTGGAAGAAAGGGTATCGAATGAAACTGAGGAACATCCTACTACAAACAGCAGCAAAATTGCCTCTACCTTAAACATAAGTCAGCCCATAGTTTGGAGGATATTGAACAATGAACTGTTGTATCCATATCACATACAACAGGTAGAGGCACTTTTGCCAGCACATTTCCTACAAGGATTGTTTTCTTGTCAATGGATATAACAGAAAATCACTCTAAATCCTCAGTTTTTGGCTCAAGTATAAATAACCGACGAGGCAAATTTCTCCAGACATGCTATTATTAATTTTCATAATATTTAATAGTACTATCTACGAATTTATAAAACAATATAGCATTCCATTTAAAAAAAAGCATATGACGTCACAGCTCTAAAGAAGATGACGTCACTAATAGGTGCAGTGACTTGAAACCAGCGCAATTTAAAATAAAAGTTGACCTGTTTTAGCGTTTTACAAAAATATTATTTGTTTTGAAATTATTGAATTTATTCCATAAGTGGTTTTCACACTGTATATTAAAATTCTTTCGTACAGAATAAACCTCAGGTTAAAACTTATTATAGAGGCCACGAAGAGACTTTATAGAAAAGGCCTTATGCTCCAATTGTTGGGGGAACACGACTCCATGAGATTTTGGAAATGTCTGTATTTAAAAGAAGCAATTTATGCCGTCGCTCGTGTCTGGAATAGTGTGAAGGAAAGTAATATTAGAAACGCATTTGATAAAATAATGACATTAGACGATACTGAAGTTAAGAAGGAAGATGATTTGAATGATCAAGACCTATTATCAATTGAAAACATAACCTCCATAGTGTCATAAATCAATGGTTTGGAAGGAATAAGTAAAGAAGAAATACAGGAAGGGATAGGATGTGATCATGAAGAAAAATGATATCAGGTTATGGGTGATGATGTTGATCTTAATAATACTCCTGCAGAAATAAGCTCTGATACTAGCAGTGATGATGATAATGGTGACTGAAGAAGTCATCAAGAAGCAAGAGATGCAGTGAATGTACTACTCGAATATTTTGACAAGCAACCTGAACCTAATGGTATTGATATTCTTCAGCTTAGAAAAATGAAGGAATTTATATCGGCTAGAATATACGAATCACAAAAGCAAACACAAATTATTAATATTTTCAAGTAGTAAATTGTATGTAACTAAATTTTTAATTTACGATATCTTTCGATTATCCGGGCTTTCAATTATTCGACATAATCCCGGTTCCGGCCGTCCCGGATAACAGAGGCTCTACTGTATTTTTATATACTTTTATTATTTTTTTTTAATAAGAAAAGATATCAATCGAACATCCCTTGTATGTTACTTCATGCAACGGTATAAAAAATATTAATAATAATTAAATTTTTATGATGGTCTTTTTTTCCTGATTCCGAAAATACACCACATGTTACCGATATCTTAAAACGTTTTCGAGTTATTAAATGTCGAATATCGTAGTTACTGTACCTATGGAAAAATCAACATTATTGAAGTAAGCTATGAAAATGACAATTATTGTGCTTGATAAATGACATTTCCTCGATAAAATAGTCAACATGGAAATGTCATTTTCATAGCTTACTTTAATAATGTTGACTTTTCCATAGTACAGTAACTACGATATTCGACATTTAATAACTCGAAAACGGTTTGAGACACCGGTATCATATGGCATATTTTTGAAATCAGAGTAAAAAGATTATAAAAATTTAATAATATACAAGTTATTCTATTTAAAAAAAAAATTCTTTTTATACCGTTGTATCTGCACGCCACAGTGTTTTTGATAGCATGCAAATAAAATTCAGTATCTGCCATCCAACTTTTATTTGAAACATTTGTTTGTTTATTAAAGAATATGCAGATGTTCATTTTCAAATTATTCATAAATAATGTTCATTGTACAGGGTGTTTCATCGGTTGGGGTATCGCGAATTAAAGTGCCTAAATATAAAAATATCGACTTCAAATTTTAACCACTTATAGAGCTTTTAAACCGCTACCAGCAGGTTAGGTTGTTTTTGATAATATTATTTTAATTAATGCGTAAATTAAAAAAAAACGTATTATCAAAAATTAAAAGTGCTCAAAAAATATTCAAATTTGAATGGTGATACGTGGAAATATCACCCATATTAACTTCACAATCAGAATTTTTATAAACGAAACCGTTTGTCAAATAAAGTCAATATTAAATAATGTCGTTTTTCTTACGACAGATTTATGGTACTTAACTTTCTAATTGTGCTGTCCGCAAACAGGTAGTCCTTTTAAATTTATGACGGATAATAAATAAAAATTTATTATAAACTCAACACACAACACTGTAATAAAAAACCCATAAATTCTTCAACGTCCGCAAACAGGTAGTCCTTTTAAATTTATGACGGATAATAAATAAAAATTTATTATAAACTCAACACACAACACTGTAATAAAAAACCCATAAATTCTTCAACGTCTTGCCTTTAATTTTGAAATTATTGTAAAATATTCAATAATTGATTAAGTTTTAATTTTTTTTTCAATTGCATAGTTGATTTTATAGACATATCTTTTTAACACCTGAATTTCAATAAAATCTGAGTACTTTTGATTTTTTGAACGAAGGTTTTTTTTATTTACGCATTAAATAAAATAATATTATCAAAAACAACCTAACCTGCTGGTAGCGGTTTAAAAGTTCTATAAGTGGTTAAAATTTGAAGTCGACATTTTTATATTTAGGCACTTTAATTCGCGATACCCCAACCGATGAAACACCCTGTATATTTATGGAAGAAATGACGCGGTAAAAGTGTTTAGATGTACGACATTGAACAATAAAAAAAAATCAACTCATTTCCCAGCGGGTACGATTAGCATTCACTCACTAAATTAGAAAGCAAACAGTCGTGAATAATCACAGCTTTGAAGCGGGGCCTGTGTCACACACATGTGTGCACTCATCAAGGTGTTTCTAAGAGCCCGCGTTCCTACCATTGCGACTTACGATTACGACAAAAAATTAGTTTAGTTCGATTATTCGAAACGCGTACATTGTCAAAATACATGCACACGTTGGTGGTATATATTTGGTGTACCCTTACATACTTGCATGAATTTTAGAGCCGTGTACACGTTACATACACGAAATCTCTCCCAGTCTAAAAATAGCGTACGCACAACGTAAAGGTCAACGTACTCCTCTTATAAAATTTAGTCTGATTGTAAAAACGTAAGTGGGACGCGCTGCTTTTATTATTTTTCTTTATTTCCGCTTGGGTAACCTTGCACTTCAGACCAGACACGAAGCTTCCATCTCTTTCGCGGCTTCCCTCCATCACGTTGCATTTTCAAAATGCTCCACGTAAGTCTCCGCTTGCGCTAGCAGTCCCGCAATATCAATTGTGTGTGGTTGAACTTCTTTTTTCTCTCCTGGTCGTGCTTTTTTTGTCAGCACCCATAGTATTATGTTGCTGTTAGTTGGAATCAGGGTAACTGAAAAGCGGTATCGTAAATGTAGAATGTAAAGTTAACTATATATATATATTCAGGTTTTACGTAATATAGAAAAGTATGTAATAATGCAATTTATATTGCTGCTACAATATTTAGAAACAGCATACAGAAAATTTGGCTTTTCAATATTAAAATTTTTACATATAAAAATCAGTATAAGAGCATTAAAAGTTCAGTACCTGTTACCTCACATTGTAAATATCGCATTCTTGTACTATATCTTGGTTCTTGATTAATTTCACCTTTAATTCATGAATTTCTTTATTGATTCATTGAAACCGTACGCAATTAATTAACCACGACCTAATGGTTAAAAAGGCCAATCACTGTAAAAACAAACAAACGCGAGGGGGGGGGGGGGGGTCCAACATAATTTAAAAGTAATAATACTATTTTTCGATGCGTTAACCTTCGAAATTCTAGGCATATTTAGTGGTGAGTAGTGAAAGATATAGGTATAGAGAGCAATTGTCTGAAGAATTTCAAATGTGTTTGTCATAAAATACACTATAGGATTGATAAAACAACCATCATCATCATCATCGTCATTTAATTGTTTTAGAAATGGTTTTATATAAATTATATCGATATTCTTTCCGCATTCGCAATATCATTAGAGTATTGAACTGATAAGTTGTCTACAACAAACAGCAGAGTAGGTTCATTAAATTCAAGTGTATTTTCAATAAACCAGATAACCATTGCTCGTTTATTGAGGTCTTAATGTAAAGCACATAATTGACCACGGATTCAAAATCTAAAACTGAGAATTAAAAAAAAACATATTCAGCAGCTAAAAGTTTTATTGGTCAGTGAAACATTTAAATTTAGCCGAATTATAGAAAGAAACTGCAAAGGGCAAATGTATAACCACAGTATAGAGCTGTATAGACACAGTAGTTTCTCTCGCCGTCGGCACCTTTGATGTTTGTGTCCCAAAATGGTACTGCGCATTCACGCACGCGCAGTCAGAGGGGTAGTCAATTTTTCTATTCAGGAATAAACCAGTGGCGCAGAACCAAATCGTTTATGAGATAATTATGTTAATCTATTTTTAAAATTATGAAAAAGATATATCAATAATACAAAAAACGAGGATAAAACACTGCTTTTTATTAAGTACATATTACACACGCATTTAAAATGTAATACATTATACGTACAACACAAAAAAAGGCTACTTTAACCTAAAGATTACTTAAATTTCTTGACACAATTCATCAATGGTGTTGTAAAATTATTATTTTATTGAATTGCCACTAACTTTGAAATTTCTATTGCAAAATTTCAAAGTATAAAAAATTCTTACACGAATAAATAGCTTTATTAGAAATTCAGTAGGAAATTTTCGCAGGGATCTTTATATGATATTTCCTCCAACTTCTCTTTTAATTTAAAGCTAACATTTGGTTCGAAGAAAAATGGAGAAAAAAATTCACAGAAGGCATTTTCCTAATGCGGTATTTATATATATACGGAAATTATGGTGGGGCGTTGCCAAATTAGTAAAACTGTTTCACAAGTTAGGACATGCCTTAAAATAAGTGTAAAATTTGAATTCATTCATTTTTGAGTTTTAAACGTATAATTGTTAGAAAACTACGCTTTTCAAAACATTTGTGTTCCAAATACCCTACAAAATAAGTGAAGGCATTTTGTTCAGTTATATTTTCCCATTGTCGGTAATCAATCTTCGAAAATTAAATTTTGCGTTGGTGGTGGTGGATTTGTCACGAAGTTTGAGTAATTATTCACAACTACAATAAACAATATGCACATTTTAACAGTTGAGGACATTTTAATGCACGTGGGGATCTTACCGCATTGGTTTTTTCGAAAACCTGAAAAAGCTTAATTTAGAATTGTTCGAATTATTCTTGCACTGAGGTGCACAACAATAATGTGCATTTTTGTTCCAAGTATTCGCGAAACAAAGCACTACAATTATTGATAAAACATTATGCTTCGTGCACACTAATTATAAAAAACAATTTGTTTGTCAAAAATGTTGGAAGTACGTCAGCATCCATTAAATTATATGGAAATGTTTCAAGGAAATGCACAATAATCAAACAAAAATTTTTGACACATTTTAAACACAAATTTTAAATTAATTTGTAAAATTAGTGTTCATAATAAATTGTTTGTCAAACATTTTGTATAATTGGTGTACACCCAGCATAACTTACATTTAACGGCCATTCACAAACCGCATGCCGAGCAGTCGCATCAAATAATCCCGCCAACTCAACAGTTGATGGCCGACTACTGCGCAGTCACGCACGCGTCGGTTTGCCGGTGGACAATTATTTCCCTAGAGAGAAACTACTGTTTCTATTACATAGCTACAGTTCGTCTAATCGATCTTTAAACGCACGTAATTATTTGATAACATAAGCAAAGATTGTCGGTCAGTCTATCTATGCTTATTTAATATCGGTGTCGAATATTCAAGTGCGGAAAATACGTATGTCTGCAATACAAATCATATCTAGACTACTGCATTAATCAATTGAAAAATTAAAAAATGTGAAGTTTATATTAATGCATTATGTATATAGTTTTTAACTTGAACTGGAAGTACCTATTTGATTCGTACGCATAAAAATTAATGACGTGCGTCTAATGATCCATTAGACGAACTGTATATACTGTGGTATAACTGCATACATACATATCAAAAAAACACTTGATTCTAAAACAAGATTTGCATTAGTGGACATTATAATACCTAACAAAAGTATTTACAGGATTGAACAAGTTAAGTTCAGTTAAAATGTATGTTTTTTTAATTGTACAGGATGAGTCATTAATAGCCGCGTCTTCGATTGCTCTCTTGTGTTTTGAATAAAAGAAAAAACAATTAGTGGATGGATTCATGGTTGCTTGTGGTGCATATTCTAAAAATACTTTAAGCTCTGAAGCACTTCCGGTTTCATCGGAAATGCACGAAACTTAATTTTTTTAAATTTTTGGATTTTCTGGTGCTGTTCTAAATTGTCTATTCAACTGTTTTCTTAATTTTTCAAAATTGAGCCAATAGTTTTTGAGCTATTAATTTTTTTTTCAAAATTTTTGACCAAAACACGCGTTCAGAAAAAAAATCATTTTCGCATTGTTTTCAAAAGTAAACACATTAACTTGGTGGTGCTTGTAGCCAAGAAAATTCAGTATCATTTGGTGTAACTTGCACTCGACAGTATCTCAAAAAGCTTTGTTTTTTTCAAAGCTTGCTTCCCGAGATTTTCACATACCAAAATCCTATTTTTTATTTAATAGAACACCCGATATTTTATTGTGGCATTTTGTCAAATTTCAAAATTAGCAAAATTAGCAAAAATGAAACAAAATCCCATAATAAAATGCCGGGTGTTCCATTAAAAAAAAAAAGTTATAACAAATGATGCAGAATTTTTTGGCTACAAACACCACCAAAGTTAATGTTTTTTTAAAAACAATGCGAAAATGAACACGTGTTTTGGTCAAAAACTTTCCAAAAAAAATTAATAACTCGAAAACTCTTGGTTCAATTTTGAAAAAGGAATTTAATAGGCAATTTAAAGCAGAGCGTCAGAAATTAAAGTATTTTTAGAATATGCGCCCCAAGCAACCATGACTCTTCTACTAATTGTTTTTTCCTTTATTTAATACGCAAAATAGCAATCGAGGAAGCGGCTACTAATGATTCACCCTGTATACAAAAATTAATTTTTAGACGAATTAAAAATACGGATTTTGAATATATATCGCAGAAAATAAGGAGAAAGATTGTCTAATTACCCAGGTAATTTTGTCAGTCCAAAAATTAGGCAATTTGTCAACTGCATATATTATGTATACCGCATGTGTAAAATCATATTAGGGATAGGATATATGTATGCTAGGCACACCGGCAACAACGCCCAATCGTGGCCGTAGTCATGGTACAAGGAAACAAGGTATGCTTTTGCGCATCTCTGGATGACGCGCATTCGACCTCTAGTACTACCAGTTCAATGAAGTTGTGAATTCACAGGACACTATTTCAATAAAGTTCTTTTTAACAGAAATACAATACAACACAGTAAGAAAATAAAAGCACAATTCTAGTTAAACATTAATTCTTAGTAAATTAAATTATAAATTTATTAAGAACGGAATTCTAATGAAAATAAAAAATATACTCTAAACAATACTAAAAAATAAAATGTTATTGCATAGGTTCAAAAATGTCTCCTTTGTCCGAGCCTATCATAAACATTTTCTCGCACATTACGATACACATCGACTATTACGGATTCAAAAGCCTCTATGATTAGCCTTCTCAAAATATCGAAGTTTTCTAGCCTGCCAACTTGTGCACTGTATATTTTATTTTTGATGTATACCGACAAAAAGAAATCATTTGGCGATAGGTCAGGAGATCGCGGAGGCCACCGAATGTTTCCTGTTCCACTAATGAGACGATCAGAAAAAGTATTCATTAAAAAATGCTTTACTCTGACCGCGTTATGTGCAGGACAACCGTCCTGTTGGAACTAAATAATATCCCGATCTATTATCAATAGCGGGATGTATCTGATTCTGTAGCATATCGAGGTATTTGTCCGCATTTAACGTACCATCAATAAAAAAAAGAACCAAGCAAATGGTCACTCAAAATACCTGCCCAAACATTCACTTTCTGGGGATATTGGGTGTGTTTAACAAAATATCTGTGCTGATTTTCCCGAGCCCAATATTGACCAACAGAAGGATTGTGCTTTCCATTTAATGGAAATGACGATTAATCTGTGAATACAATATTTGCGATGAAATTCTCATTTTCATTTGTCTTTTCCATTACGGTTTCACAAAACTCCATTCTTCGAAAATTGTCATCGAGAAATATTTCTTGCGTTTTCGAGTATTTGAAACATTTTAATTTATTTCACTTCCATATGTTCGCGACGGTTTTATTACTCACACCCAATTCCTCAGCAACACTTCTGGTAGATAGCGTATCCTCTACTTCGAGACTGCTACAAATCATTATATCCCGCTCTTCTCGTTCCTCAGCTTTTAGTGGATTTACCTCTCTAGGATTACACTTTGTGCAATTATTTAAACAAAGACATTTTTCAAAGCTATTCAAAATATGTAATATGCTTTGCTCACAGGGTACGGGTCTGTCTGCAAATATTTGCGGAAATAAATTAATGCAACCTTTGCAGAATGACCACTATAGTACCATTTAATAATTTGCAGTTTTTCTTCTGGTGTGTAGCGAGGCATTGTTACCATTGACCCCTTCTCTCACAAACACAGAACGACGCTGTTCGACACGATATCCAGATACAATTTTAGTTGTTAAAGGGAGTCTTGGAAAATGCTTTCTGTCAGTTAGTTCTGTCAGTGAGTTCAGTCAGCGACTTCTGTCAGAGTTGTCAAGTGACATTTTTTTCGATAAATGCGCGTCATCCAGAGATGCGCAAAAGCATACCTTGTTTCCTTGTACCATAACTACGGCCACGATTGGGCGTTGTTGCCGGTGTGCCTAGTATACATTACAGTGACTTGATATATAACAGTGACGACAGCGCCTGGGCCTATTTTCTATTGGCTGATGAAAAATCCGCCATGATGAGTCGAGTGTCAAAGTTTCTGGCGCTTTGAACGTGTTTTTATGTAGACAAGTCATATAATCAAGTATATCTTTTATCGTACTCTTCAAATAAGTTTAAAAAGTTTCGTTTTATTATTTGCGTAATGACAGGTTATAGTTATTTCCACTTTTTTTTCTTAGAATTCCTATTATCTTCAGTTATTTGACAGTTAATTGACATTATTGACCTAGTTTAGTGTTTAGTGCCTATCGATAAATAAAATATTATAACTTGACTTATCACTAAAATAAGGTAAATATAAATATAATATACATAGACAGTAAAGTTTTAAAAATTTAAATGGCATTAGAATTAGTAATTTAATATTTAGTGATATAACCTTATATTTTAGATATGCAATGCCAGGTTGTGCTGAAGTTAGTTGCTCTAATTCTTCAGAAAAAGGATTCATTATGAAACGGTTTCCAAAAGATCAGGAAAGAAGGAAAGAGTGGGCTGCAAACATGCATCGTGGTAATTGGAAACCGACTGACTATAGTGTGTTATGTGAAACACATTTTAAAGCTGTTGTGTGGGAGAAGGTGAGGGTTGATGGGACAAGAAAATTAAGATGTAATGCAATTCCAACAATATTTGCTCACAAAAAACCTGCTATACATAGGAAACCACCAGCAAAAAGAGTAACTGCCCCATTTACTTTGGAAAAAAAAACAGTTGCCTATGATTTGCGATCCTGACCCAAATTCAACCAACTTTGATGTACAATCTATAAAAGGAGAAACTAGGTATATACATATAAATACATAGTAGACTAGTATTGATCATATATTTTACATTTATATTTCAATTTTTAGCTTAAGTGATGAAGCGGAATCGACAGTTGAAGATGCAACAAGAGATAGCAGCCCATTACAAGACATACTTCTTCATTATAGAACACAAGTGAGAAAATTATGTTATCAAGAATTTAAGACGACAAGTTGGAACTTTACAATATAAACTTAAAAAGATGGATGAGCAGAATGGAACTGAGGAAAATGCTAAATTATTAAAATCAGTCTTTAATGATGATCAGATATCGGCATTAAAACAACCCAGTAAAAGATCCCGGAAATGGTCATACCCAACTGTAAAAAAAAGCCTTAAAAATACGGTTTTCCTGTGGTAATAGTGGATATGATGAATTATTTACGCTTATGACATCTCGTCATCCAAAATTAGCTTCAAGCAAGCTGAAAACGTGTGTATATGATGAATCAATCGCATTTCTGCAAGATTGTATGAAATTATTTGCAACAATGACTGTAGGATATAAGTCTATTTGGAAACCCTCCCAAACAGGTGTGCTTGTTACGACACAATCTGTTACATTTGCAACATGAATTTTTGGATACCAAGAAGTATGATTTCCTCTTGACATCGAGATTCACACAAGATTGTCAAAATTTATTTAGTGTTGTACGGGCTAAACAAGTTATACCAACAGATTTATTTGTGTGTCTCAGTATTTAAAAAATGTGACGAAAGGAAGCTACTACAAGGATGAACGCGAATTTCTTTCAGATTTTCTTAATGTAATCAAAAACTCAGAAGAGAAAATTTATGATCCAGTAGTGTTACCGACCATTACACATAATGTTGCACAACTAAGTAATAGTGAGATGAACTCATTGTATAATGTTTGCGGTTATTTGATAACAAGTATAAAGCGCACTTCGAGGACATGTAGTCAATGTTTAACAAAAGTAGGGCCGAAAAGAATATGCCTTTGCAGTTTGCTAAGTTTACGCGTATAAAATGCTTCAAAGAAAAATCTCTATTTTTTTGTAATAACAGTACTTTTGATTTATTTGTATAAATGGAAAACATATTTCGTAAACATTATGATGCCGTAATAAATCAAAATATAAATCTTCGCAATTTTACATTAGTCAGTTCCAAGTGATTAACACGCAGCATATTTTAAATTGCCACAATATGAGTAAAAAAATATCTGTAAGATTTCTTAATTTTATGTTAAAAATTAAAGGAAAGAAGAAAATTAAAAGTGTTAAAAATATATATGCTAGCAAATCAGCTGCTGTGCATTGAGCTGAATGCTATTATAATTTGATGTTTTTTAGTAAATACTACCCAAGTTGAATCAAGAATGTATGTATATTTTTTAATTTAATGTTCAGATATTATAGTAATGAGTTGAAGCTTTCAAATGAGAGCTTAAGACATATATTGTTAAATAGAAGTTTGTGAGTTATAAAAAATGTAGATAAATATGTACACATGTAATTCATTTTTTATAACAAGTTTTTAAATTTACATATAAAAGAAATGAATTTTTGAATGTTTCCTTTTCCCTAATTTTCTAAAATAATTAGCTAGATTTTCAAATGCTTAGGTATTTCATGTACTAATAATAGCTAAATACTTATTAATTATAATAAACTGAATATATACACATGTAATTCATTTTTCATAACATGTTTTTAAATTTACAAATAAAAGAAATGATTTTTTGAATGTGTTTCCTTTTCCCTAATTTTCTAAAATAAGTAGCTACACTATTTCAAATGCTTAGGTATTTCATGTACTAATACAGTAGAACCACGATTATCCGTGTGCGGATTATCCGGGCTGCGGATTATCCGTGCCATACGCATGATAACGCAATATCGATGTCGCCAGCAATGTACTAGGGGAATCCCTGGGAATCATTCGCTTTTCATCTGCTTTATGTATACTCGCGGCAAAAAGTTTTGTCGGGTGGTAAAACCAGCTATATGGAAGGTATCACTGGTCAACTCTAGTAATCCGATAATATTTCCCACTAAATTTTAATAAACCATAAAAGGAGATTGTAATATTTTTGTTTACCCTTGAGAGATATATTAAATTTCCTCAAAAATAAAATACATCTAGCATAATAAAGCAATAAATAAGCAAACGAAAAATTACACATAGAATCTTTTGAAGATAATGTATTCAAAGGAAAATATTTTAAAATGTAAATTAAGAGTAATATCAGACTTACCCCGGACGTTTTAATATACGTCGTTTTAAAAATGTTAACTATACTTATAAAACAAGGAATGGTGAAATAATTAATCTTTAGAGAGGTGGCTGAACTATTAAAAAAAATTATTTGATATAGGTATGGGCTACAAAAAATCTTGATTTAAATAATATTCCAAAATTTAAACACCCCTAGCAATTGCGCTGTAAATACCAAGGTAAATACATATTAGACAAATATGTCCCAGGTAAAAAGTCTTAGAATGCAGATATAGTAATATAATCAAAAATTTTTCATTAAATTATAATGAAAAACCCATAATTTTTTTGTATCTATTTTAAAATAAATAGAATGTAAATTACTGAAAAAAATTAATGACAGATACATACTCGTAAATATCATCAATATAAATAATTACAAATTCTATAAAACGGAGATCTTAATAAAGCATTCATTCTCGCCCTTGAAAAATAAAATAAATTCGGAAAGCCCCAAACATTTGTAGAATAGCAAAAAGATTTATTGGTAATGTTAACACATCAATGTTATTGTGCGATAAATCATGAATAATATTTGAAATATATTTCCTTCTATCCACCACTTGTATTTTCCTTTACGAAGCAGTTAAGTATATTTACTCAAACTTAGGTAGGTATTATAAAAATTGAATATAATCCCTTTTTATTTCCTGTTAGAATTTACTAGAGTTACTTAGAGTTGACCAGTGATACCTTCCATATAGCTAGTCTTACGACCCGACAAAACTTTTTGCCGCGAGTATACATAAATGCAAGTTAACCTACCTATGTAGAGTTTATTTTTTCTTATTTAGTGTAAAAGTTTACTTATGTAGAATTCTGTTTTTTATTTTGTTATCTTTTTAGTATGTATACATACATACATATAAGAAATAAATGTTCGGATTATCCGTGCTTTTCAATTTTCCGTGCCTCGTCCGGTCCCGTGGTGAACGGATAATCGAGGTTCTACTGTACTTATTAATTATAATAAACTGAATATATGTTAAAATTAACATTTTATCCCAAATTCACATTTGCCTCTACGTAATTTTCGACACAAGATGGCGGCCAAATGTTGTGTGTCGCCACTGTTATACACGGTGGCCAGAAAAATGCGGACAAACGCCAGGTAGAACGATTCTTTGTTCAATTCTGAGGCGATAATCTTAATCCAAAAAAGTTATACGGTCCTTCCTTACGGCATACGAGACCATCAAACATTAAGTTGTACGGCTAAAATTTAGCAAAATTCGTCAAATTTATCTATGTAAAATCATTGTGGTGAAATTTAGAAATGGAATTATCTCAAATGCATTGATGTAACTAATCGATTAATACCAATGGTTTACAAAAAAAAAAAAAAAAAAACTACTTTTTTCAATTAAGATTGTCAACTCAGAATTAAACAAAGATTTGGCCTGCGTGGCGTTTGTCCGCATTTTTCTGGCCACCGTGTATATCAAGTCATTGTAGTATACATATATCCTATCCCCAATATGATTTTACACATGCGGTATGTACTGTATATTGATTTGGTTTATTTAATTAATCTATTTAATTCACTGGCAGAAAATCATAATAGCATTTTATCGTTAACATGTATAACTGACCCTTGAGACGATGTAATTCCCTATCCATCAATCTAACAAGCACAAAACAGTTCTTCAGTAGTTAGCAGAGTGGCAATCTTTAACCTTAGCAAAATACAATACTTTAGTAATTAATTCATTATAGTAAAACTAGAAATGACCCTTGAGACGATGCAATTCCCCATCCGTCAATCTAACAAGCACAAAGCAGTTGAAGAGTAGTTAACAGAGTGGCAATTTTTAACCTTAGCAAAAGGCCATACTTTAGTAATTAATTCATTATACACATACTTATAATGAATACGTATCAAGATTTACTTTCTCAGACTGACATAGATTCTCAATTTATGTTTGAAAATGCCTCATGAAAACTCCTGGGAGGACGTAATTTATATATGTGGCAACAAAATCGACAAAGCATTACGTTGCCTTTCTTCGTTATTTTATGGGTCGTCAGATATAAAGAAACAGTTACACGCGCTAAACACAATAATTGTAGACCAGGAATCGGTTACAACAGAGCCACGTGTCCGGATCGAAAAATGTAACGAAATTTCTACTTTCAATGACGAATTACCACAGCGTGTTTCCTAAATTAATGTTTTTGGGGAGTGTTGTAATATTATAATAGCGCAGTCATGAGTACCCTTCTTGAATACTAAGTAGCCGACAATTGTACACGTCCATATATGCTGGATAAATCGACACGTGCACGAGAACGAGTATTTTTAAAACCGATTTAGAAATATGTAGATTATTAATTATATAGATGTATTGTACGGAATTGCGATGAATGTGTTTTAAACATATCTTTCATCTATCGTACTAATAGGTATATAAAGTTCATTTTTAGTGTCCAAACGTTCTTTCTAAGAGATAATTTTTTTTGATTATGATGAATAATTTTATTACCATAATTCAAGTAAAGAGCGGGATAAGTAAATAAATAATTACACTCAATACAGATCAAGAAAAATATGCCCACATTAATTAAAAACTGAAAACTTGCCATAAATCAAAGAACTCTAATATTCGTCTTAGGTAAAACAATTTTTCATAAACACCTTCTTTCAGTGTTATTTTAGATCTTTGAAACGAGTCTATTGTTTAATAATAATATCTTAATTACACTACTTATTATTTTATTGTTCATGCTTATGCTAACAATACACAAATATTGCTTGAGTTGTCTGGAAAACTGCTGTTAATCAAATTAATCAGGATTTAAATAATATTTTTATGATGTTAAAATAATATGTTCTTAACCTAAATGCAGAAAAATCAGCTCTTCATTTATTTGATAAATAAAAAATCTGTATTAAAATATGTGAGGTGTGCACGCCACACTATTATCTTATAGGTTCATCCATTCCCAGTTACATTGACCAAAGATAGAGATGGTATACAAGCTATTTGATAAAAAAGCGCCCCATCCCGTAACTTCAGCGGTCAAACCGCTGTAGATATCTATTTCAAATTATGAATTTAGGTGTATAATTTCGCTCTTGAGATCCGATTAGTTTTTTCTGTAAAATCGGGAAGTAGTAGTTAAGTGAAAAAAATCGAATTTTGCAAATAATTCGTCAATTACTAAGTTTAAACTAATTTATAAAGAATTCAAATGTTCTCAAAATGAACGTTGAGAAAAATTGGTTAAAGAAGTTTTTCGAAATTCCTACCGGAAGTAGGTCTTTTACTCTTATCGAAAATCAGTTTTTTGCGAATATCTCGCAAGTCATGCTTTCTACGCAGGTAGATTTCGACTATAAAAGCATTTAAAACATAATTTCAAATATCTTTTGTATAAAAAAAATTTCAAAATTCGGAGCGGAAGTAACACTTTTACTCTTACCGAATAGCGACTTTTTGCAAATATGTCGTAAATTATGCATTATGTATATATTTATCAAGAGTACAAAAGTATTTAGAGTTAGATTTGGAATGTTTTTTGCATAAATGAAATTTCAAAATTCTAACCGGAAGTAGCACTTTTTTTATAATATCTTGCAAAGTATGCATTCTATAGAGATTTATTAAGAGATTAGATACTTAAAATAGAACTTTGAATAATTTTTGTCTAAAAAAATTCTTAAAATTCCATAATTTGAAACGCTCATACGTATATGAAAGTCGTGTGGTGGCCACACCTCATTTTTTATATGATAATTTACATAATAATGACAAGAAATACTGTTTTGAATTGAAACTAGGCTGTGTTATATTTTTGTTATATTACCTAAAGAAATATATATTAGAGATAGAATTTTGGGATTAATTTTTTAAATAACAATATACTTACTTACGACAAGAAATATTTCTTGCAATATTTTGGGTGAAGAATAATAGTTTTATCTGGTATCTGAAATATCCTGTATTGTATTGTGTCCCAAGATTTTTATGGTTACACAACAGTCCATGTTGATTTGAGTGACACATGGCTAGGTATCGATTCAACAAATCAAACGCACGGTACATTCATAAATCAGTGTGCCTATGGGGCTGCAACTTAACATAAATATTTCATCTCTTTCGCACTACTTGCGATTAGCATGACGGTCCAAAACGTACGTCGATGTACAAAAATCGGAGAAATACATGACACGCCTCTTTGAAATCCGAGTTTCTACAATCTAGGAACACAGCCTTAAGTGTGTGTCTTATCAAATTGTATTGCTACCAGACAAACATCGACTAATTTTCGCATCAAATCTCAAGCAGTCGATGTTTTCCTGGCAATGTGACCAGATTTAGAAGGTTTTTACGTCGAAAATGACTACTTTTTACTTTTCATATTATGGACCATAAAACAAAAACTTGGTAAGTATGTAAAAATTTTATTTTATACAAGTTATTATATGGTTTTATTCAATTTTGACATTATAAAGTGACATTATTAACTCCATAGTAACCCTTATAAGTAATCTATTATCTACGAGTGGATTGAAAGCGTTTTAATTCACTAGTTAATTAAAACGCTTTTAATCCACTATTATTTCAAAAATTGTTTTACCAATACAATAAGAAAACATTTAATGAAGAACTATATTATTAAATTTCTATTTGTGAAAAAGTAAATTTTAAGAGAAAACAATTAATTTCGGAATATATTCTCTATTTTTTTATAACAATCGGGAAATAATTCTTATTTTTCTACAAATGGTCGGTAATGGGAACATATAAAAATTTGGTCGGTGAAGCATTTTCGAATTTTCAAAAGTTAAAAAAATAAACATATGTATTTAAGATATATATGTGCGATTAAAGTATATCGGTTATTCAATTTAAATGTTAACTTATACAATTTCATGCTAAAAAATAAATCCTCATCACATCATAGCTAAGGAGTACCTTATTTTATCTCTTAATGTGGTACAAAGTCTTAAGTGGTCGGCGAAGGGTACTTTTACCTTATGTCTAAGTAATTTTTCGCCATAAGTGACAAACTTGCTCTGTTCATTTATGTAACTTCATGTTTTTGCAAGAAATAAAGATATATTACAGCAAAAATATGTAATATGTAATGGTACAGCCTATTCAATTAATATTATAAGTTTATTATATTAAATAATTCAATAAATAATATTTTATGAATATTTTAAATATATTTGAAATCAATGAATATATTACTATAATTTTAATTCCCATGTAGTGATGTGTATGTAAATAAGTTTTGTTATGTATAAGCATTGTGGCGTCGAAAGTTTATGTTAGTGAGATAAGCGCTACGATATCTATAACTTCTCACGACGTAAGTAAATTTGTGTGTGAAATGCAAGCGGGAATGCCCAGGCTATTTAGAAAGCGGGGAATCCCAGATTTCCAACTATAAGAAGGAAAATGCGTGTTGAAATGTATGAGTCGGCAGCTAGACTTCAAGTAAGAGTCGGAAAGCGAACTCCAAGCAAAGACTCCAGGTAGTAGGTCGACAACGGCCAGTAGAGTCTTTGACAAGTGAACTTTAAGTAAAGGATCGGTTCCAATAATTATATAAACCGCGGTTAAATAAAAGTATATTTTACAAGTAGAAACTTGTAAAATTAACCGCGTATTGAGTATACAAGTTTAAATGTGTAAGTTATTTTATATTTTGTAATAAAGATTGTGTTCTACAATTGGCGGCGTATATAAATTCTCAACGTCTTGGTCGCTGAAGCCGCGCCTCAAGCATCGAAGAATAAGAAAATTCAACGTGAACGCCTCGAGGATAAAAAGATGCCCATCTAACAAAAAAAGAAGAAAGAAGCCTTAAAATAAGGTATTTTAAAAATATATTGTAGGTAAATGTATTAAGAAAATAAACAATTAAACATTATAAACCAGTATTAAAGAGAAACGAAATAAAATAAATATATTTATCTAAATGATAAATATATTTAGTAAACAGCGTCTCAATGTATTGAATCGAATAATGTAATTTGATATATTTCTAGTATCGTATGTTAGACGCGTCTAGCCTGAATTGTAGTTTCTCACTTATTTTGTTATCATTTTATTATCATGAATAATATACGTAAATTTTCTTAAATGTAACAATTGTAAAAGTATATTATTTTACCTGTTTGTTAATGCGTTTGGTTTCTTTTTGTTAAAAGCAATTTATTGTATTAGATTGTACTTGGTTTGTAATAATCTATAAAATCATTGATTTCGAATATAATTATTTGCTAAACTTGTACAATGGTATTTTATTATATTAACACCCAATAAGGTTCTAAGGAAACTGTTAAGTTATCATCTCTTTTAACCTGAATCGCCCTGAGATTACG
This sequence comes from Amphimallon solstitiale, assembly GCA_963170755.1. Classification (NCBI taxonomy): domain Eukaryota; kingdom Metazoa; phylum Arthropoda; class Insecta; order Coleoptera; family Scarabaeidae; genus Amphimallon; species Amphimallon solstitiale. The sequence goes on along the minus strand of OY720683.1, from coordinate 79,467,045 downwards.
AACTGAGTTTAGTCGGCAAACAAAACAATTTATTTTATTTTATTCTATAATTCTAATATTATTATTAACCTAAACTTCAAGTAACAGTTGCTTTTTCAATATGGTGTTGAACTTTGGGGCATTCATATTAAGGCTGTTTCTTTTCATTATGACGCAACAACGTGGGACCATTTTTACATTACATTAATACGTAATAAATTTTATTGAAGGTTCCTTTTCAACTAGCATTTATCATAATTATGTTTGGACAAATTTATTTGTTACAACTTCATGATTAATAAATAGAAAAGGTACAATCATACAAAATCACAAACGAAAATCGAGATTACAACACTTTGAGAAACGTTAATGAGGCCCATCTTAACGTTTCCATTTATACGAGCAGTTAATGTGGTCGTTCTCGCTGTATGTTAATGAATTGTTCAGTTAGAGAGATCATTAAATGTTTATGTAAATATACTAGCGGAGCCTGAGAGCATAATTTTCGAAGTTTGGTGTTAATTTATTTTTGGAGACTCGTTACGAAAGTAAACCCTAACCTACCTAACTAACTGGCATATGAACTTGAACGCGTACATACATAATTCCTCCAGAGGCGTGTAGTGTTATGGAGATATTTGCTCTATGAAAACTATTAATACCATAATAAATATTATGTTGAGTGTGCATGTGTTTATTTGTGAATTACGTAAGACCCGTAAGTGCTTTGTGGATCTGAGCCGTTATTATGTATTGTAACTCAAACACTAAATATGCAAATCAAAAATCTCTGTAATATTATTCAACAATGCAGGCGCGGATCCAGAAAAAAATGATAAAAAGGGCACAAAGTCTGTGTCGCTAACTATGTGACTTCATATCGAATTTTGTTTTCATTTGTTGCTGACAATTAGTTGGTGAATAGGGAAATTAAAATTGCTTATTTGTAACTTATGATTTTGATTTTACTGTAAAGGAAAGAAAAAAGGTAAGTAAATACAAAATAAGATCAAAGTGGAAAGTTTTTGTTCTTTTTCATGGAAACACATTTTACTAAAATAATATTCTTTGCGGAACCCACTTCTTGGGATTTTATCGGCTCGAATAGGCATAGAACACGTGCCATTCCAGTTTTAAATAAAATGTACACTAGTAGCACACCCGATATTGTGTGCTACTAGGGGCCAACGTTGACTGTCGGTTGTTTATGTATTGGCCTGACATCGGCGTCTGATATCAATCCGATGTACAAGTGTTAACATTTTACAACGTTGGATAAACATCACTGCATGATATTGGCCCATTATTTTGCACAGATATTTGAGCATTTACCTTATATTTCATAAGACAAATAAAGTACTTGATTTGAACTACAAAATGAACAAACAAAAATGTGTTTGGTATTTGATAGATCACAACCCACTTGTTAGCCAATTATGTTAATAAAATAAAAAAACTCTTTAAAAATACAAAATTTCAATAATGCGCCCGTGGGCGATGAGTCATGGGCCTCTCGTGTCCGGTCTCTAAAATTATTTATAAAACTGTTCGTAGTACTTTTAATGTTAATTTGGTGAGAATCATTATTGCAAATGCTTAATTAACTTTGAGGATCTGTATAATTCATTTCACACACCAACAATTATTCATGGTACAGTGTGTAATATATTCTGTGATAAATTAATATAGACTATATCAATATTGTCTTGCAAAGTTAATACGATGTTGACGTTTAATCGCAGAATAACAAATTGTGACGTCATCCCTTTTAATCTAAATTTATATCGAACACTGACCTACAACCAACATCACAGTGACTTTGTGAACTTGATATTATGTAGACATTTTTCTTTAATGTTAATAGTGTGTAGATTTTTGTTGTCAATAAAATATCAGTATCAGATATTTAACCAATATATTACCAATGTAGACAACGTTGGTCTGATATCAACCCAACGACATAAATTGACATTTACTTGATATAGGAATTTTATATTCGTACGACACTGGGTGGGGGTCACTGATGTTCTGTCGATTTTAGAATATTGGAGTGACATTGGCCGGCTTTGAGGCCAACGAACTTGGCTACTAGGGTAATTGTAATTGCATTACACTTACACATTGTTATAGACCGGACGTACGAGGCAGAAATTACGACGGACAAAATAAATAATGTATAGCATCACGCAGTTACTGAATAGCACTATTCCTATGGTGATCTGCAACATCTGTTTTTGTCGCGAAAACGGCCAGCAGAACGGTCGATGTTACTGTTAAATTCCTTTCTTAATGGGCGTAGGTAAAAACGTGAGCAGTTTTTAAACTTTATTCTATTTACCTTATACTTCGTAAGATAAATAAATAAAGTAAGTAAGATTAAGGGTCATACTGATTGTATGTCCATTGCCAGTGATTCCGAAATTTATTGCAAAGTCTGTAAAATATCGTTACAGAATGCCCAAAAATCGCACGTACAACGTCACTTAGCATCGCTAAAACATACACAGAAATTGAATCCGTTGGAAGTTGACAATTTTAACGAAGAACTCTGTAACTTTAATGTCGACTAATATCCCATTAAATAAACTTGACAATCACACTTTGAAAATATTTCTCCAAAAATATACTGGTCGAAATGTTCCTGATGAATCCACCTTACGCAAATATCATGTTTCTAAGTGCTTCACGAAAGCAGTAGAATGCATTAGAAGACATCTTTCAAAACAGTACCTATGGATAGGTGCCGACGAAACTGTCGATATATTAGGACGTTGTGTGGTAAATGTTGTAGCTGGTGTACTACATCCAACTATTCAATATAACGCATATGTAATAGCATATAACTTTATAAATACAGTTGATGCGGAAACAGTTGCTAAAACCATTGACGAGAATTTGCACAAAATGCTTCACTCGGACGACAGGCATAAGGAAAATAGTATATTATACACCTAGGGAGTGAAATGATGTTTTTTTCCGAGGTGCAGTTTGTAGCCCGAGGGCGAAGCCCGAGGGCTCTACAAAGCACCGAGGAGAAATTCATTCACTCCCGAGGTGTATATACTATTTTTTGCACGACCCAAACGATTTTAATTGAAGAAATCTAACTTTTTTTAAAAATTGTCAACATGACGTTTCCAGTTGTCGAACGCAAAAATCATGCTGGTTCTGATGGAAACCCTTGACGACCGATAAATAAGGGTAGCCATATTGGTTTTTTGTGAATATCGAGAAACTGCCCGTATTTTCTTCGCTTCGTTAAATAAGCATTGGAAAAATGTGTGACGAAACTATTGAAGAAACGGCTTCAAAAATAGTTGTGAATTTATTGCCAGAAAAATCTAGGAAGATCTACGAAAAGTGCTTCAAGGAATTTTGTGATTGGTGTCTGGTAAAAGAAGTAGATGAAATTCATAGCGAGAGTGTGCTCCTGGTATATTTTGCCGAAAAGGCGAAGCATTTTAAGGCTTCAACACTGTGGTCACATTATTCAATGATAAAAGCTACTCTTAGCGTGAAAAATAATGTCGACATCAGCAAGTACTCACGATTAGTAGCATTCCTTAAAAGACAAAATACTGGATACCAGGCAAAAAAATCAAAAATTCTTACTAAGGAGCAAGTTCATCAATTTCTAATAGACGCTCCAGAAGAAAAGTACTTGATGGTTAAGGTAAACTAAAAAAGTTAATGTTTCTAATTTAAGATAATTATACACTATGATTTCAGGTAGCAATGATTATGGGAATTGCTGGGGCTTTAAGATCGGATGAACTGGTAAAATTGACAGTAGATGATGTCCAAGACTTGGGATCAACTATTTTGGTATCTGTAAACAATACCAAAAATCATGTAAATAGAGCATTTACGATAGTCTCCAAAGAAAACTGTGCAATTGATTTTGTTGTTATTTGTAAAAAATATATGGTTCTGCGGAAAGAAAACACAGATCATAGACGGTTTTTTGTATGTTACAGAAATAACAAATGTTCCACACAACCCGTAGGTAAGAATACTTTTGGAGGATTGCCTAAGCAAATAGCTTCATACCTCAATTTACCCAATCCATCTTCCTACACCGGCCACTGCTTTCGGCGCTCATCAACATCTTTTCTGGCCGATTCAGGTGTTGAAATTGGAGTTATAAAACGTCATGGCGGATGGAAATCTGATACTGTCGCAGAGGGATATATTGAAAATTCATTAGTTAATAAGAATTTGATTTCCGAAAAAATTCTAATCGGAAAAGACTCGGAAAAGGAAAATCGACCGTCAACTTCCAGTGGGTCAAATCAAGTGGATATTAATGTAAAAGAAAATCGACTGTCCAATTCTAGCGGCTTTAAGCAACGTGTGATTAGTCCATTAACATCTTTGTTCACTATTAATGGTGGTACTAACATTAATGTCAATATTAATATTAAATAAACGATTAAATTCATAAATTGAGTTGGCTATGTTTTTTATACCAAGGGAGCAAAAGAGTCACTTCACTCCCTCATTTAAGGGAGTGAACGTGCCTATTATGCAAGGGTCGTGCAAAAAATACTTTTATTTGTTAGTGACAGTGTCGCATATATGTTAAAAACAGGCAGACTATTAAAAGAAACATATCCTTATATGCTGCATATTATTTGTGTAGCACATACTCTCCACAGAATCCTCCCTCGCTAGTAATAACTAGATGGAGAACATGGCTGGAAGCTACTAGTTTGTATGCAGAGAATTTCGATAGTTTACACAATTTTGTTACATGTTTCAATGACGATGCTCGAAGTATTTCTGAGTGCAAGGAACAAACACAAATCCCGAATTTAAAAAATCAGTTGTTATTCTTTCAGGAACACTTTGGAAGTTTGCCTAAACTAATCACATATTTTGAAAATCGAAATCTCAAACTAAAAGATTGATTAACCACATTAGATGTGGCTATTAATAATTTCAAAAGTATTGCAAGTCACTTCGGATGTGGCCTTCGGCAAAAGTTAGACGCAATTTTTAATAGAAATCCAGATTTAATAACATTGCAGCAATTGTGTATGGGGACAACGACACAAAATCAAACTGGTAAATACGCTGAAATAAAAGAATATTTCCAGTACGCATCTATAACCAGTTACGATGTAGAAAGCACGTTTTCTATCTACAAGGATGTACTTAATTCAAAGAGAACAAACCTTACACAAGAGAACCTTGAGAAAGTATTGCTAGCAAATATTAATACTCCTTTACTAGACTTGAACAACAAAATGAACAAATAATAATGTATTTTGTATTTTATAGATCATCAGCCACTTGTTATCCAATTATATAAATAAAATTAAAACCTCTTTAAAATTAGAAAATTTCAATAGTGCGCCCTTGGCGATGAGTCATCGGCCGCTCGTGTCCGCCCCCTATTTATTATGCTAGATGTATTTTATTTTTCAAGAAATTTAATATATCTCTCAAGCGTAAACAAAAATATTACAATCTCCCTTTATGGTTTATTAAAATTTAGTGGGAAATATTATCGGATTACTAGAGTTGACCAGTGGATACCTTCCATATAGCTGGTCTTAAGACCCGACAAAACTTTTTGCCGCGAGTATACATACATATAAGAAACTAAAAAACTTGTTGCAATATTTTAAGTAAAAGCGTTAGTTACTTCATATGTTAATATATCCTTTACATACAGACTTCAGGAATGATAATAAAATTTTATTCTGTGTGAGGATATATTGTATTTCTATAAATTAAGGCAATAAAGGTGAGCTTTTTCCAGTAACACGTGCACATACACATTATATATATGTATATGCATGCACGGCTTTTGAAACGTTATGTAAACTCGTAAACACACCTCTTCAAGATAATAGAAATTTTCATATAAATAACGAAACCCCTGACCTGTGAAGAAAGCTAATCTCTCCAAGTAGCTTTCTAAGAATAAAATAAATGACTCCAGTAATTTAAAACATAGAGTTGCAGAACGGTTGATACACGTTTATAGGAATGCAATTGAATTTTACAACGTACAAACATGGCGTCGTAGTATGATAGAAAGGAAAAAATACATAATAGAAATCCTATTTCATTAGATATACAGTACGGTTCAAAATAATTTGTCAAAATTTTCAGAACGTATATAGTAATTGGCAACCGACTTGGCAAAAATACGAACTAAAGACGACGATTCAATACCACTACAAATTCCAACCGACGGGTACAATTTTAGAACAATCAAATTCGAGTAACTAATTAATATTTTAGGATATATAGCTTCTGCTAGTAAAAGACTATTACATGAAAGCCAGTTACAAATTCAATATTACAAATAAAGTTATTAAATATTACTTTTCTATATCTATATATTATTTAATTCACGGCTATTCTGTTTACTTGACTAGAATTTTTATCAGATTTTTATTTTCACGGAGCGGATAACACTTGACAAGCGTTTAGTATAGCGTTTTGAGTACTATTACGCGTGAAACTTGAGCTAACACCATCACTCATACTGAGCTAGAAACAAGCACGTAGTGCGACAGGGAAATAGGAATTGATAAAGCAGATATTAATCCAGTAATATTTTGTATTAATAATAGCAATAAAAGCAACTATGAAAATGATTATGAATTTTAATGAATGACACATTATGGTCAAAGCCAGATTTTGGAACCTGTTTACATATTTGCTAGCTAGCTTTGCTGTTAGACTTCGGCAGAAGATGACGATAGTTAAAATATTTTGTACTTACATTAATCAATTGAAGATATATGAAAAACACACTATCCTAGCTATAGTCACAAGTATTCTAAAAGGTAACATGAGAAACCCGTAATATGTTTGATGAATATATTTACATGATGTTTACAGAATAATGATAATATAATAAGACAGAAGCTACCCAATTGGAGAAGCAGGTGATTCTCCCTTAAATAATAAATATCTTAAGATCACATATGTAATATTGTTTAGAAAATTTTCAAATTTAGGAAGGGATAAACATGTTGACTGTAATAGAAAAATGGTGGATGACTGATATCAACACGTGTGTCAAACATGGATGGAAAGCATTGAGAAACACTAGTAAAAATTTAATATGACAAATTGTATAGGACATATGTTCCTATTAGGAACTATAATAGCTGGTTAGAAATTTACCATTGTGAAATAAAGTGTGCCGATTCTAAAATTAAATAGCTGAGTTTAGTGGTCGAATCGAGTTACCTTTAAGCGTAGAGAGAATATATATAGAGAGCCCATTAAATAGGGAAATCGGGCAACATAAAATTTCGAATAAATCCTGCTATAATGTGCTGGTATCTGGTGGTAGAAAGCAGATAAGATTACTATTACCATCTATACATTAAGAACGAAACTAAACCATAGGGAATAAGCAACAAGATTATGAATGAAATAAACACACACAAGCATCATATCAAAGTGATTTATTACTTACTGTCAACAAAAAAATGTATGGCTTTTTAAAGAAAACCTGAAAATATATTCAGACATCCGTATTTCTATCTCTTGAATAACTTCCTTTTTACTTTTTGTACACCCATATTTTCTGCCTTAAATGTGTAAGTAATCTTTCGCTATATAATTTAACTCCTTTCAAACATTTATGCTGTTTATTTACATATTGCTATTATAGCATACATCTGATGACAAATTCTTATTGTTCTTTCTTCTTCTTCTTCTTCTTCTTCACGAAAGCTAACAGCTTGTTTCACCCATTCCCATTCCTCTCTTCCCATTCTTGCGATATTGATGTCCAACTATTCCTCCATCTCTTTGGTGGTCTTCCTGAGGGTCGTGTGGACGCTGGTTTTCCATCCCTTGCAATCCTTGCCATTCTATCACTAGTCATGCGCGACACATGTTCATTCCAAAATCTCCTCCTCTCGCGACTCCATCTCACTACATCCTCCACTTGACACTCCTCTCTGATCTCCTCACTCCTCCTCTGGTCTCTAAGTGTGTTTCCCGTTATTGCCCTTAGTACCCTCATTTCACTTGCACGTGCCATTCTTTTTGTTTCCGCCGTGTCCGCTCTTGTTTCGGCTGTGTATGTCGTCACAGGCCTGACGCATGTTTTGTAAGTCCTTACTTTGCTCGCTGTTGACATACTTTTATTTTTCCAAATGATGTCCCTTAGTCCGCCCGCTAATCTCGTTCCTTTGTTCATTTGGTGTCTTACGCTCTCTTTCAAGCTCCCGTATGGCGAGATCATGGTGCCCAGATAGTTGAATTCGAACACTTGTTGGATGTTCCTCTCGTTCACTTGAAGCTTGCATCGTCGCGGTTCCCTGGCTATTACCATGCTTTTCGTTTTGGATGTCGATATTTCCATATTACACTTCTTCGCTTCTATGTTGAATGTTTGTAGTAACCACTGCAATCCATCTTCGTCCTCCGCAAACAACACCGCGTCATCCGCATAGCAGAGTATTTTTATAAATTTGTTTCCCATTTTATAGCCATAATTAATCTTCCGTACGCCTTCTATTATCTTATCCATTATCATATTGAAAAGCAGTGGGCTGAGGCTATCCCCCTGTCTGACCCCTGTATTGACTTTTATTTATTCGGTCGTAGCTGTTCTTGTTTTAATTACGGTGGTGTTGGCTTTATTAAGTTGTTTGATCGTTTCTACTATGGTTGGGTGGACCTTCCTTCGCCTCAGTTCATCAACAACATCCTCCAGTTGTATCCTGTCATATGCCTTCGTTAGATCCACAAAACATATATACGCTGGTTTTTTGTACTCTATGGCTTTTTCAATTACCTGTCTTATTCTTTATTTATAATAAATGTGTTATTGCTATACGTTAGGCATCGTCATCAAATTCTATATGCTATAACTCTGTATTAAAAAAAAATTGATAATCTTGTACCAGCATAACTTAATCAAACTACAATAATACAAAGCTGCATAATTGAAACGAATGTAGAGATAACGTTGTCATGTAAAAAAAAATTCTTTATTACATTTATTAATTCAATCTCTATTAACATTCGTGTATTTCTTGTAGGTTCTAGCAGTGATGTTCCTTTTGTTTTTCTAACAACATTTCTTATTTAAAATTAATAGGATAAGGTTACTAATAAAAAACTAAATCTCATAAAATATTTATATTCAATTTTCAACATCGTATAATAACAGTGTCGATGAAAATAATTTCTTGTCACATGTGGCCGCAAAAGAAATTGTCCTTTTACATTCCAATAACAAGTAAAAAAAAACGTGTATTTTATAAATACGTAAACACATTACATTACGAATATAACATGTAGATTTAGAATAAATATCGCTCTTTGTTATATTAAAATTTTAACATTGTGTAATTTCAAAGAAATAATAGTTTTCTTATACTATGCTAGATTTTGCTTCCACAAAGGCATTCATTCACACGAAGTGTCTTTGAAAAATACAAAATTCCGCAGAACAGAAAAACACCTTGATAAGACTGTCACCAATTATCATATGCAAATATTTGCACGTTGTACATATCACAAATTGGCTATTGTTTATCAAAAATGCACCTATCTTTACGTATAATATTTGAATTCCCTATAAAAATTTTGTATCTAAAAAACTTATTAACAAAGTATAGATAACATCGCTAACAAACATTCACACGTTGTGTCATTGATGCCTCTCTCCATTGTTAACAATACTCCCATTATTTATTTATTTAGTTTACTTATAACAAAGAAGATACTAATCCCATCTAAAATATTAAATAAATTCATTAAACGCTTTGCTAAAGATGAACATTTTCACGTAGCATCTTTAGCATAATTTATTATTAAAGTAAAACTTACTTATGATACTCATATATTTCATCAAATTCCTCTTTATATTGTTCGGTCATATTGATAGTTAATAAGAAATGAAATTAAACTAAATGACAAAAAATTAATTGTGAAATGAAAAATACTTATTTAAAATAAAAAATAACTTAATACATTTGCTAAGGATGATTTCTATGCAGTGTATTATACACCTGCAATCATCAAAATACGGAGATCGAAGATTAACCGCTTCTTTAAAAGTGAGACTGCTTCACCCATGGATCGACAACTTCTCTCGTATCTGCTTCGTTCTCGGCCTTTTATTAATTTTCGAACGTCGGAAAAAACTATTTTTCATCTGCAGCGCCACAATTCTCGCACTAACGTTTAAGTTGGCATTGTCCTGCTCAGATTTATTTTCTTGACGTTCTCCCTAGGCTGACCTGTACCCATATCGTTTGACATATAGAAGTTACACAAGATATACACGCACTTAAATTATTTATTGTTATCAATGACATACATTTGCGATTTTCTTGTCTTGGTAGGTACATTCTTTTTCATTAACGCCATTCGTTATTGTGTTTATAGATGAATGCATTGCTTCTTTCATCACCATTTATATGCATTCTTTTACCACTTTTTAACACTATTCGTATCTTTCTTTTGCAGACGTTTGCTTTGAAAATAATAGAAAATAATAGGAAAAACATTGCATACAACTGGAATACTTCTTTTATTAATTATATTGTCATGGACCTGGACCTTGATAACTTTATTTATATCTTCAAACCATCTTTTCTCGTCTTCATGTAGGTTGATTTGTATGCAGCTAAAAACAATATTAAACATTGTTTTTCCATTGTAGATTTAATTAGATTAAACCAATTTTAATCTGTTATTTCTGGAAATTTCCTGGACTAAACTGGATTTAACCTGCTATTACTGAAGTTTTTTCTTTATTACATTGTGTCGAATAATAAATATACCTTTTTTTTACATATTCCTTTTAAAATTATACTTAGATATAAGTCTCAGGTATTTATTATATTATTAAGTATGACCATAGAATGTCAAACAAATAACAATCTTTATAAATTTACGTCTACTCATGATGAAAGATGTTTTCATGTCGTGAATGTCTAATATCACCTTTTTCATATAACTTTACGGCATTCAAATGACTAACTCTTTTGACTACACCATCTTTCATCATAACTCTCTCTCTGTTATTTATTTTTGTACCTTTCAAATAAATTTTATTTCAGTTTTATTTATCATACATCTTACATTATAATGTTACGCCGTTGCGGTTATGCAACTTATGATACATTTTTCTATACCTACACTTACTACTAAAATTTATTTACTTATTCTATTACATAATTATTTATTTATCTTTCAATGCCTGACCAATATAGGGATCACGGCAATATGTATACGGTTTGAACCTATCTATTGTGTTTTAACTGAAAAGAACATAATGAATACTGATAATAATCCATTCATCCAAGACCGTTTGTATTTTAGTTTTTGTGGGCAACTTTGATTCTTTATTCTTTGCAATATTACTTTCAGTTATTAAATACATTAGGGGAGTAATTCAAGCTATTTAAATTTTATGTATATTCATTACCTACATTATTGAATTTCATACTTTTACGTCCTCATTACTTATAACAGTTATAACTGGAGTTCGGAATGTGGCAGCCAGATGAAATGTAATTGTTATAGAACAATTCTATTTTCTAAATGTGCAATATAGGTGTAAATATTAATAACTTAAAATTATTTTTAATGAGTATGCAGAAAAAAGTATAATCCAATTTAAAAATAAAAGACATTTCCTGTTTTACCAGGTACGATATTTTTTAAGCATTCTTTCATAATGTCTTCATATTTAAAGTCTTCGGCTTAAGACCTATTGTACATATAATATTTATTACAGCTACATTCAGAACATTTATTAAGCAGAAACTATGTAATTACCCCGCAAATAAAAAAAAGTGTATAAGGTTGTGTTTGTTTATACAGTGTGTCCAGATTTCGATGCTCGCCATTGGTATATCGATTATTAGAAGACATAGAGGAACGGTTAAATGGGGAATGTTTTGCAAATTCAATGCTCGCAACAAATCTCATTTCAAATTCATTTGGACTTTTTACAACTTTGAGATATTTTGAAAAAATGAGGTGTGGTCACCACACGACTTTCTTATACGTATGGAAGTGTTACTTCCGGTCCGAATTTTGAAATTTCATTTATACAAAAAATATTCCAAATCCAACTCTAAATACTTTTGTACTCTTCATAAATGTATATAGAATGCATAATTTACGACATATTTGCAAAAAATCGTTATTCGGTAAGAGTAAAAGTGAAACTTCCGGTCCGAATTTTGAAATTTTTTTTATATAAAAGATATTGGAAATTAAGTTTTAAATACTTATGAATTCTTTATAAATTAGTCTAAACTTAGTAATTGACGAAATATTTGCAAATTTCGATTTTTTCACTGAAGTAAACTACTACTTCCGGTCTGCCGATTTTACTCAAAATCTAATCAGTTCTGAAGAGGGAGATTATATTCGTAAATACAAAATTTGGAATTGATATCTCCAGCGGTTTGACCGCTATCGTGGTCACACACACAGAGAGACAGACAGACACACACACAGACACACAGACATTTTTTTAAAAACCACTTTTTTGGTATCAGGGGACTTCAAAACGTGGACATCTGCAAAAATCTCGAGGTCGAAAATTTTCATCATCACAATACTTCCTTATACTACGTATAAGAAAGTAGAAACCAATATTTGCCAATACTATCGTCACATTTTTCTAGATACCACCTGCTAAATTGGAATTGTATGGGTGGTATTTGTTTTTTCTCAACGTTCTGTAAACACCAGATTTCGGAATTCCAGTTTCTCGAGCCACTCGACGTGTTGATGTACTTGGATTGTTCATAACATATTGTAAAAAATTATTTTGAAGTATATCAGCATTGTTAAGTTGATAGATCTTTTTTTGTTCGAAGCTTCCATAGTTCACTAAATTTCTGATTATTCTGCTAAAAATTGCCCGGTGTGGTTGTGGTCTTTCCGGAAAACACTGAGCGTAAATTGTGCAAGCATTTTCAGAAATTCTATATACTTTGAAATAAACTTCCAACATATCAACCTTTACTTTATTTGAAAATGTGTGTGCCAATATCAATGCTTATTAATCTCCATGCTTAACGGTAATTACTTATTTTGTTATTACAAAAGAATTTTAAAAATTTAGCATTTAACATTCGGTTTTTTTCATAATTTAAGAGATAATTAATGTCTTTATCCCTCAATTTGTGAAAAAAATCCAATGCTAAATATTACAAAATAATTTTAAACGTCATTTGATTACAAAACACAATATTCTGACTGGCCTTGGTTTACATTTTCATGTCTATATTGCAATATATTATATCTTAAGGATATAAAGACAGGCAATTTAGTAAAATACTTATGTTATTTTATGACCATATATGTGTAAACACAAAATTTGATGTATTTTGTATGTGCATTTTTCCTTGTCAGGATGAGTCGGCCATGATTTTATACATTCATTCATAAGTTTTTATATATGCGTATTTTAATAAGGTTCTTACCCTAACGTATTTTGTTGGAATTTATATAACAGATTGTATTTATTTTGTTTCTAAATCTAAATAATAAAATTTATTATTAAATATGAGTGAATTAATACTAGCTATTAGGTACTATTTTGTATATATAATAATAATAATATAAATATATATTAATACTAAAAGATATTTGAAAATTTTTCACTACATCTACCAGGCATAAGCTTAATACCAGAAGCAGGTGCTGCCGTTAGTTCTGGACGTAGCCGTTCTTACCTCCGCGTCCACAATGGCGTACCCAAAAAATAACATTGCATGGGTTCTCTATACATATATATTCTCTCTATGCTTGAAATAACAAAGCTTGAGTTTTGTCAAAACAAATGTGTGTTCCGGAAATAAAGACAAGTTCGAATGGTATTTGATAAAACAATTTAATAAGTCATTTAATTAACGTTAATAAACAAAAATGTTTTTATTTAAACAACGCAAAACACAACATTTCTTTGAATACATAAGTAAATAGTAGCTTAATTATTATTAAAAGAAAAGTTAGAAAATGTACAGTTATTATAAATTATCTTAATCGTGTCCGACTCAGCACTATTTAGGTTATTTTTGTTTTTTAGATTTGTATCAATATCTGAGTGATGGTTTGGATCAAACTGGAGGTAAGATTTTAAGGATTATGTGTTTGAATGGCCTGTTATTTAGTGATTTGTAGATCACTTACTCCAGCTTTGGCTAATGTCGAAACAACACTTGCTCGATTTGTCTTCTAGTATTCCAGCGATTACTTTAAGTATAGTGTATTTTCGTCAAATTTATAGTTTCACTCGTAGCCAAATTGCATGAATTGCTTCCATATTGAGGCTTTCGTTTTTGTTGTTGTTGTTGTTAGGCATGGTATTCGATAAGGCATCTTATTCTTTCTATAGCAGCACTACCGAAACGATTCATTTGGAAAACAAAAATACGAAAGCTTATGTATGACTTTTATATGAACGATTGTGAACGATACTGCCAGAATTGAATTCTCGTTGTTATGGAACAATCTACTAGCAGTTTATCCGATGTCAAACTAACGTGTATTAAAATATAATGGTTTTGACAGATGAATGAAAATGTCACACGAGAGCTTTCTTTTACTTTCTTATACGTAGTACCACGCGATCATTTAAATTCTAAATTATAGCAGGCGGGATTTTTTTTATTAGGTTGTCCAGAATGTCAATTATTGATTAATTAACATTTTGAAACGTCACTTTGACAATTCAAATTGTAAATTAGTACTTATATACCTACGAGTAAAGAATAGAACAGGAGAGAGCATAACGTGGTGTGGAAATAGGTATTTTTTAGACGGAGTTACCCTTTTTGATAGGTCAGTTATGTCCGGTTATGTCAAAAATGACATTTTAGTGTTTCTATAATGGTCAATTCTGTGGCTTGTGGTCGTTCTAAAACGGCAAGAACAAAGAATATTAATTTTTCTCTTCATCGGTAAGTTATTCATTGGCATTCAACTAGGCAATAATAATTTAAAAAGAGGTATTTTAAATAAATTGTCATATATCTGACATGTCTGATTATGTGTTCAGTGTCGTAACATATATATCCAAATTATTTAATATTTGTCATATTTTTGACGCAGATTTCATTTAAACCCGTTTATAATATGTATATTAAAAAGAAGAAAAGAATTGAAAACATAATACACTCACGATATTTCTTTAATTATTTTTGGACTAACAACCTATTCTAAATGATTATCAAGAACACAGGAAGTGTACATACCGGGCTCTTTTTTTATCATTACACATAGCATTTTCCCTATGTGTAATGATAAAAAAAAATTGTCAATGCATTAGCGATATAGTCACTGTATAGTAGACAACCAGTTATACACCAATGAAGAATTTACGTAATACCTTAAATTTTAAATCAGGTTGCCATGACGGGAAAAACATTTTTTATGTCTAATATTTCTGAATTTTTATTCAAACATAAGTCATAAATTAAATACATTTTATTAAAAAATAGATAATTTATTTATAAATCATGGATAAATACAACAGAAATGAAAAGGTGGCAATAGTAATGTGGTACCAGAAAAATAATAGTTTAAGGCAAGTTGGAGACATGTTTTCCGTCAATTATCCAGACAGGCCTATACCTTGCGCAAAAACAATCCTGAACTTTTTTAAAAAATTTCAAGAAGATGGTTGTGTTCTAAATTCTCACAAAAAAAGAAGTAGAACCAATCATGTTCGAACAGAAGACATGAAATTAAATATGCTGTGTTACGTAGAGGAACGGTCTGTAGGATCGCTTTTAGATGTAGCTAAACATTTTGGAGTATCGTACAGTTCGGTATACAAAACTCTGAAAGAACTTAAATATAGGCCATACAAAATATCAAATCATCAAGAGCTTTTCGAAGAGGATAAGATAAAACAAACTGAGTTTTGTGAAATAATGTTTAACATGTTAAATGAAAATCAAGAAATTTAAAATAAAATAATTTTTACTGATGAGGCTACATTTACCATAAACGGTGAAGTCAACTCTCAGAACTTTCGGTTTGTACCCTACATTTATCCATGAAAAATTATTAAATTTTCTATCCATTAATCAATTAGGTACTGGTCCCGTACAAATCCTCACGCTCAAAACCTGACCCGAACACAGTACCCTCAAAAAGTTAATGTCTGGATTGGAATAATAAGCGATAGACTTATTGGCCCATTTTTTATTGACGGTAACCTCACTGCAGTGAAATATTTGCATTTGTTGAGAGACCATATCATTCCATCAATTGATATGATAAATGTTGATGAACCCTGGTTCCAAATGGATGGGGCCCCGCCACAATCTACTAACGCTATCAGGAATTTTTTAAATAAATTATTTCAAAGACGGTGGATTGGTAGATTTGGTCCCAAGATCAGCTAATTTATCTCCAAATGACTATTTTCTTTGGGGTTACCTAAAAAGTAAAATTTACAACAATGTACAAATACGCAACTTGAATGAACTAAAAGAGCGTATACGTACTGCATGTAATGGAATAAGGCCAGAATTTATTAGAAATACACTTCGTTGCTTTCAAGATCGCCTTGCTTATTGCCTTGAAAGACAAGGTGGACATTTCGAGAACTTGTTATATTAGACTTCACATTTAAGTTCGTTTAATTGTTATAATAAACCAATGATTTTGTTCCAAGTGATATTCTGCATTTTCTTTATTAAAAACATCTTCTAAGCTTTATTTTGCTGTGTATCGCCCAGTGTTACCAGTACAAGTATTATAGTACTTTCGCGCTAAATTTTAACAGTTTCGTAATAAATGTAAAAGGTTTTATGTACGCTGCAAAGTTTAATTTTTCCGTACAAATAATTTATGGTAGAAGTAAGACAACCGGATCTCCAGAATATTATTTTATTTGTATCAACGTTACGCGGACAGTGGGAAATGGCGGGAAATCCTTAATGTAGCAATTATGATGTTGACGACGTGATATATTTCGAATTTTAAAATTGTAAGAAAAATTGTACAAAATTAGTTATTTACGATATAATTGTTAAAAGTGCTATTTTATTTTGCGAGTAAGATTTGCGACACGAGGGTGATTAGGAACTGGAGCAATTTAAAATAAGCAAAATAAAATAACATTTTAACACGTGTATCGTACAGTGTTTCTGCTACAAACTCAATTTTTGTTTTAAAATTTTAATAAAAAGTTTAACGAAAATTGACTGATAAAAATCTTATGACAGCTCACTGTTCCTGCTTGTCAAAATACGAGTGTATAACTGGTTGTCTACTATACAGTGACTATATCCCTAATGCATTGACAATTTTTTTTTTATCATTACACATAGGGAAAATGCTATGTGTTATGATAAAAAAAGAGCCCGGTATACCCTCTACAAAATATTTATGCACGCCTAGGCATTGCGGCGGCCATATTTAGTTACCAAATTTGGACAAATATTATTATTAAGGAGACTCTCTCCTGTTCTATTCTTTACTCGTAGTTATATACCAACTTAATTTAAATTTCACAGCCTGCTCTAATTTAGAATTTAAATGATCGCGCGGTATAAGGAAGTATTGCGATGATGAAAATTTTCGACCTTGAGATTTTTACAGATGTCCACGTTTTGAAGTCCCCTGATACCAAAAAAGTGGTTTTTAAAAAAAATGTCTGTGTGTCTGTCTGTCTATGTGTGACCACGATAGCGGTCAAACCACTATAGCTATCTATTCCAAATTTTGAAGTTAGTAGTATAATCTCCCTCTTGAGAAATGATTAGATTTTCATCCAATATTTTGTCAACTACTAAGTTTAGACAAATTTATAAAGAATTCATATGTACTTACAATTGAAATTGTGAACAATTTTATTAAAAAAGTTTTTCGAAATTCCTACCGGAAGTAGGTCTTTTACTCTTACCGAATAACGATTTTTTTGCAAATATGTCGTAAATTATGCATTCTATATATATTTATGAACAGTACAAAAGTACTTAGAGTTGGATTTGGAATATTTTTTGTATAAATGAAATTTCAAAATTCGGGCCGGAAGTAACACTTTCATACGTATGAGAAAGTCGTGTGGTGGCCACACCTCATTTTTTTATTTACTGATTTCACCCTTTTACTTACTCACTTTCATTAAAAAGACAAAAAACAAAACAAAACAGAACGATTAATATGAGGGCACAAAAGTTTATATGGACCTGGTGAAAATTGACTAGGCCGACTACTGCCAAATGTGTTCTTTTTCAAAGGAATCAAAAAATAAAAAAGTATTATGCTTCATCCTAAACATTCTCTCTCTTACTCATACCGTAATTAAATATATTTGTTTCACACTCAACAATAAATTTTTAATATAATATGGAACGTTATTATATTTTATATTATGTATAATAATGTTATTAAAGCTGAAAGTTGACTACATATAAAATGAAAAGCTCTTAAAGCATTTTAAGCTTTTCTACTGTTAAATTCGAATGCAACACTTAAAAATTATCTATTATTTAATTACTATTAGAAGCAGATGTGAGAAATAAAAGACCGTAAGCACAGAATCATGCATCATAATCATAACAACAATAATAATATTTGTATACGGAATACACCTACGTGGAGGTGAACAAACTTCTCACTTGGTCACTGTACCAATAGCTCTCTGATCCGGTTATCTCCTTGTGGGACTCGGCTCTAGATCCCGTAAGCATAAGGTTGCATCTCGTAGAATGATCGAGGTAACTGACCTCCTTTAAGTTTAACGGTTTTCCTGTTACGATTTGAGATCACGTATATAACAAGGTCAGCCAGTCATTTCAGTAGATACTGTAGGCAATCGAGAGGACGACAAAGTAACGATACACAAGCAAAGAAAGATATATTTATGTACAAGACATGCTGTAGCTGTAGTAGAAAATGGAATCTCCTCTCGAGTAGATGTAATTAAATATGTATACATGAAGAAGAAGAATGTCCATTTGAATATTGTTATTTGATGAGAGTATGCTTGTCATACTTCAATGTAAATAATATTATCCAAAAGATGGTCAAAAAATGTTAATCATTTGATGACCGTAACGTTGCTGCAGTACTTTCGTAAAAATTACCTTGGAAGCCATATGCGTAACTAGACTAGGAATGTCGATTTTTAATCGATTATCAAAAGAATCGATTTATTTGTTTTTCTAAATCGATTCTTTTATGTGCGATTATTTACAAGAATCGATTTTGCTGTTTACGATTTTTTTAATAATCGGGCAGACAAACGGAGTACACAGCTCTGTCAAGTTGACCCCGTCGAGTGGCCTCGAGTTACAATTTATATAGTACAAAATAGGTGTCAATTGTGCTCCATTTATGCTCAATTAAGGGGTCAATTGCAAAAACCGGGTATCTCCACTTTTTTATAAAAACGAGTTTTATACATGGAGATATTTTAAATTCTCTATCGTTCGGTGCAAGAACAGTCTATCTTCTCTATAACGTGGTTTAGATATACTATAGTCTATTTTTAAACTAAGAGGAGCGTTTTAAATTAATCGCGCTAAAATCTGTATCTGTGATTGGTTGTTTCACAGATAGGTTTATACAGTCGAAATGTGGAATAGATGACGTTTGACGTATCGATGTCAAACGGTTGTGTTTCGTCTTTACTTTTCTGTTCCCGTTGTTCTATTGCTCTTTAAAACATAAATAAATCCGTTCTTTTTAGAATTTGCGTAGCGTTTAATGTACCATCCTGTTGTTCTTGATATGGATACTGCATCAACGTCAACTTCATCAGCAATTTCGCCCCCGAAGAAGCGCAAGCGTTTTGATTTAGGTCATTTATCGCTTGCTGAAAAGCAGTGTACTTTAAATATATATAAACAGCTACGAACTGACACACCGGATCTTAGAAAAACAGCTATCATTTCTAAAATTAGTAACATCGTGGGTAAGTTTAACAAATAATTTATAACAATAATAAATAATGTATAATTTTCTGCTTTTAGGCGTTGCAAAATCGACAGTATATCGAACTATAAAGGAATATAATGAAACTGGCACAGTTACTGCATCTAAACACAGAGGTGGACGACCTGTTAGTGTTGTTGCATATGATGAAGTGGTCAAACACTCTGTGCGGCAAATAGTGCATGCTTTCTTTTACAAGAACGAATTACCTACTTTGGACAAAATTTTGATAGAAATAAAGAAACATCCAGATTTGCCACAAATGTGTCGTTCATCACTTTACAAGTTTATAAAACAAATTAACTTCAAATACATGAAAAGAAACAGTAAAAGTATTTTGATAGAACGAGATGATATCGTAACATGGAGACGAAAATATTTAACTAAAATTAAGGAATTTAGAAGGGAAGGTAGACAAATTTATTATTTAGATGAAACTTGGGTTAATGAAGGTCATACAAAACAAAAAATATGGATAGACAACAGTATAAAAAATCGACGTCAAACATTCATTGAAGGGCTATCTACAGGACTAAAGAACCCTTCAGGAAAAGGGAAGCGGCTTATTGTTTTGCATGTTGGATCTGAACATGGCTTTGTCGATGGAGGGTTGTTACTTTTTGAAGGTAAGAAAACTGGAGAATATCATGAGGAAATGAACGCAGCAGTTTTTGAAACATGGTTTGCCAATCTGTTACCAAAACTACCTAACGGTGCAGTTGTCATCATGGATAATGCTTCTTATCATAGCCGTAAATTGGAAAAAATTCCTACAACAGGATCTAAGAAAAAAGATATGCAAGAGTGGCTACAAGCTAAGCACATTGAATTCAGAGAAGATATGGTACGAGCTGAACTACTGAATTTAATAAAAATTAACAAGGAACAGTATAATTTATATGTGATTGATGAAATGGCAAAACGTAACAATAAAATTGTGTTAAGGTTGCCACCTTATCATTGTGAACTCAATCCTATAGAATTGATATGGGCAAAAATAAAGAATGAAGTGGCATCCAAGAACAACACATTTAAATTGAGAGAAGTGAAAGGACTTTTATTGCAAGCTATTGATAATGTTCAAAATGTTTATTGGAAAAGTTGTATTGAACATATAATTAAAGAAGAAACAAAAATGTGCACACTAGATGGAATCGTAGATGATCTAATTGAACCATTTATTATTTCTGTTAGTGCTGATAGTGACAGTGATACTTTTTCAGATGGTTCAGATTTAGAATAAGCATCAAAGAATAAAAAAAAACAATTCAATTTATTTATATATTATCACTAATGTTCTTTCAGTGTATATGTATTCAAAAATATTTTTCTGTATGTCATTCTTGCTAATAAAACTACAAAAATCTTATAAACTATTTTTATTACTTGCATAATATAAAATTTCAACGTATATGTTTAAAATAAAACTTGCATTATTCATAATAAAGAGAATTAAATTGCTGGGCTGGTGTAATAAGTTGCTTATATAATTGTTCATTACATTTCAATACCCTTTGTATATTCTTTTCCCGTTTAATTGCGATATCAAAGATCCTACTTTCATTAAAATACTTATTAAAGTTTCTAAATAGTTTTCGGTATTTTTTTCTGCTTCCTCTATGTAATTTCTTGGCTTAAACAACCAAGAACATCTTATATTTATCTAAAAATAAATAAATATAGTTTACTTTACCTTATCATTTCTTTATTCATGTTATTTTTGCTGTTTAATGTATTTAATTTTTAATAAATATTCAATTACGTTTGACCTTCTTAAAGTAGGGTTATAAATACTATATATGTCATTGATCTAGTAACTTTTACAGTGTAAAAGAGAGTTTTCTATGTACTCCTCCTAGTTTAAAAACAGACTATAGTAACTTTTACAGTGTAAAAGAGAGTTTTCTATGTACTCCTCCTAGTTTAAAAACAGACTATAGTAAATAGAGGTGTGAAAAAAGTAACTATTCGGTACTGGAGTACTCGTTACTCGAACATACCCGAAGTAACGAATACAAACCCGAAAGAGGAATCGTTACTCGAGGTTTGATTACTTTTAGTTAGGTATACCGTACAAAATACGTATTGATACGCATGTACAAAAACGTACCCGCTGCCCTCTATTAATGAATATAACAGATAACGAAGGTAGGTAGCTATTGAGGATAACACTGATTGTAGATCTCGGATTTTGAATAGACTGGAACCGGAACGGGGATTTTTTCAAATTTCTCATTTAGAACACGGGACTTTTTTTAAAATTACTTTTTCGGAGTTCGGGGGTCTCGGTCTACCCTGGCTCTCGAAGGTATAAAAAAGCGTCCAACTGATTATGCGTCATTTTCTGTAACTTCATTCGAGTTACAACAAATTTGAATACTTTAATATTTAGTGTGATATTTGTGCATTTGCGTAAATCTGTAAAAGTGAGTATATATTTATTTATTTTTAAAACTAATGCATGTGATTTTAGATATAATTTTTGTAATAATTTGTTGAACTTATATATTTTAATCAGAATTAAACAATTTAAATGCATTTTCAAAATAATTTACTTTAGATTTGGGATGGAAGAAAAAACCAAAAGAAGTGTCATTTGGCTTCATTTTTCCGTCATTTCTCCTGGATGTGCCAAATGCAACTTATGTGGTTCGAAATATTCCTACAAAGGAGGATCAATATCTAATTTAAAGAAGCATCTGGAATCACGACATCATACTTTTCTCCAAAAAAATGTTCTTCCAGTGGCCGCTTCTACGTCTACATCAACTTCAACGGCTATTACAGGTAATAAATTTGATAATTAAAGAAGTAAATAATATATATTATGTATTATCTATTTTTTAAAGCACCCGGGCAATCAACTGATGCATCAAGTTCAGCCCATACTAGTGATAAAAGATTATCAACGGCTACATCTTCCAGCCAATTATCAACACCCGAAAGAGAAGAAGTGGTTGATGATATTACATCTATTTCAGGTGAATCAACGCCTTATACGCCTTCCACATCATTTAGCTTCGCAAGCAGTAGACAATCTTTAAGAAAAAGAAAAGGTCAGCTACAAACTTCTCTTCTAAGCCATTTAATAAGACCAATTTCGTTACAAAAGCAGCAAAAAATTAATGATCTAATTTTAAATATGATTGTTGAAGACCTTCAACCTGTATCAATCATTCAAGATAGAGGTTTCAAAGCTTTAGTTGTTGGTCTTGAACCTTCATATATTATGCCAAGTCGGTCTACTTTTACAAATTCGTTTTTGCCCCAAAAATACAATGCTCAAAAAGAAAAATTAAAAGTTTTGTTGTCCAAGACAAATTCAGTGTGTCTAACTACAGATGCTTGGACAGCTTCAAATAATCAGTCTAGCTACATTGGCTATACAGCTCATTTCATTACTGATGAGTGGAAAATATATTCCTGTCTATTAGAATGTGGCCAGTATGATGAAAGTCATACTGCTTCACATTTACGTGATGAATTGTTGAGAGTTGTAAATGAGTGGGGTATTTTTGAAAAAGTTATAGCGGTTACAACGCATAATGCCGTAAACATAAAGGCAGCAATAAGATTAACGGAATGGGGACATGTGGGCTGTTTCGCGCACATTCTAAATTTGATTGTCCAGAGTGGATTAGACCTTTAAAGTGTAGCGCCTCTACGTCAAAATGTAAAGGCAATAGTCGAATATTTGCACAAGAGCACAAAAACGAATAATAAATTTCTAGCTATGCAAAAACAATTGAATGAGAATGCCACTCCTTTAAAATTAAAAAATGATGTTGTTACTAGGTGGAATTCTACTTATTTTATGTTCGGCCTTTTTTTAAAAACCCAAGAACCGTTAAAAGCAACGGTTGGAATTTTGAATTGTCCTATTCAGTTGTTATCAGAGGACGATTGGGTTTTACTAAAAGAAATTTGCTCCATATTAAAGCCATTTGAACAAATAACTAATGAAATGAGCGCTGAAAAAAATGTTACGCTGTCAAAAGTAATTATAATCGTAAAGGGTTTTAAATCAGCCTTACAAAAACTAAAAGAGGTGATAAATAACTCACGAACAAAAGATTTGATAACCCATTACGAAAGCGAAATATTAAGAAGATTTTCAGCAATTGAAACAAATCATTTGATGGCAAAGTGTGCTATCTTAGACCCAAGGTTTAAGTCACAAGTTTTCAGTTCTGAACTTAATTTTGATATGGCAAAAGAGCGCCTTGAACACGATGTAACTCGTTTAATAAGCTCAGATTCAGATATTCCAAAAAGTAATATTGAACAAAATGTAACTGAAGCCGTAACAGATACAGACGAGAATTTAATATGGGCAGATTTTGATAAACTGGTGCAAAGACGTAAAGAAATTGATCCTAAAGCAGCAGCAATTATAGAAATCAGGTCATATCTCGCAGAAGACCTTATTCATAGAAAAGATGATCCATTGGATTGGTGGAAAGCTAGAACAGCAATATATCCTAATTTAGCTAAATTGGCCACCCAGTATTTATGCATTGTAGCAACGTCGGTGCCATTTGAAAGAGTCTTTTCTAAAGCTGGTCAATTAATTTCAGAAAGGCGAAGCCGTTTAAAAGGTGATACTGTTAAAAAAATGTTGTTTTTAAATTACAATAAAGATTTGTAATTTTTTGCTGATTAGGTACTCACAGGAGTAGAGAAAAATATTAAATATGTTTTTGTTAATGTGGTATTATATGTTTTTTTTTTAATTACAACATAACTCAATTATTTTATATTGTTTCATTTTTTTCTATAGTTTATTTCAAGTTTATTATATTTTTTATTAAATTTATTGTATGAAGTAGTTACCCATCTCATCATATTTTTGTTATGTAAGAAAATAGAAAATAGCCATACCATGCGATTCTGTTTTTATTACAATAAAATGATGCACAATTTATAAATCTTATTTTATTTTCCTCCGATTACTTAAATATGTACCAGAACGACTACTGATACCGACTTTATCAATATATCAGATTGGGTTGGAAGTTGATATTGTATGGAGTAGTGTGAAATAATATAGTAATCAAAGTAATCATAGTAACGAATACAGCAAACGAATACTGTCTCATCGAGTAACGATTACTCAAAAGTAACGATAATCGACATCACTACTAGTAAATGGAGATACCCCAAACACTTTACTGTGCAGTAACCTGATATCTCCTGGAGATGCCTTGTTTTTGCACCGTACAAATAGTTAACTTTGTGCTGTGCGCAAGCGTAGACATATTCTGTATTTCTGTAATAATGTCACTAAAGTCCGTAAGTTTAGGTTAGAAGTGCGTGGGATTGTTAGTTGTGTACATTTTGTGTATAGCTCCTGTTAAAATATACTTAGTGACTGAGATTCGTATTGTTTGTCGTAACTTTGTGGTTACTCGTTATACCATGTCAAGTTCAGAGACCGATGTTGCATGTGACCCGTTTGAATCCACAAACACCGATGAGGATGCAGATTTTGTTCCTTCGGAGGAGGAATCGCTATCTGAAAATGAAATTCAACAGCCTGTGAATCCCCAGAAAGGTAAAAAACGTATCCGACTGGAAAGTCGTTGGAAAAGGTCTGTTTCAAAAAAGTGTAGAGTACAAGGTCTGGAATACATTAAGACTTCTGGTCATGTTGTACCTGCGAAAAAAGAGGGAAAGCCATGCTCTTGTAAATGTGAGTGTTTCAAAAAAGTTACCAGAGAATTAAGAAGTAAACTACGAGAATCATTCTATAAACTGAAGACAAAAGACCTGCAAGATTCTTTCTTGGCTGGACTTATAAAAGTTAAAGCTGTGGAGAGGCACAGACCAGGATCTGGAGTTGGTAAACCTAAGACCGTTTCGTATGAACACTTTGTGAGTAATTTTTCACCCTTACTGTTATTTCTTGTACCTTGCTTGGTTCTAATACAAGAGCAGAATATCTGGGCAAATTTGTATTATTTCGTTGTTATTGTTTCAGGTAAAAAAATGGCACAGATTGCTATAGAATTTGTAAAAACGCATTTCTGTCTATTTTCTGTATATCCAAAAGTCGGCCTGAAAGAGTGGCAAGTTATCTAAAGTCTTTTTGTACTGCATCAGTAGATGAAAGAGGACGTCATCAAAACCGACCAAACAAAATTGGAGAAGTGCTATTGGAACAAATTAAACAACACATCAGTAGCTTTCCTAAATACATCTCCCACTACAGCAGAAAAGACAACGTCAAACATGAATATTTATCAGCCAATTTGAATACGGCAATAATGCACAACATGTATCTCCAAAAATATTAACCTGAACAGTATGCTTTACTGCAAGAAAACAAAACAGCAAATCCAAAGATAAAATACGATTTTTACAGAAAATATTTTGTAGAAAATTTCCGACTTTCGTTCGGAAAACCTAAGTCAGACACTTGTGCAAAATGTGATAACTTAATAAAGAAAATAGAATCCGCTGACAATGAGGAAGAAAAAAAAGCTCTTAAAACATTAAAAGACTTACATGTGACTAAGGCGGAAACGTTTTATAAGGACTTAAAAGAAAAGACAAAGTTGGCTCACGAAGATCCATCTGTTGAGGTTCTTACATTTGATTTTCAACAAAATATGCCACTTCCAGTATCACCAACTGGCGACGTATTCTATAAAATACAACTAGGGCTGTACAATTTTTGTATACACGTTGGTAGCTCAGGATCGTGTTACTTTTATGTTTATGATGAGACAGTAGCAGCTAAAGGGCACACTGAAGTAATCAGTTTTTTGCACCACTTCTTTAAAAATTTTATTAGGCCGGAAGTAAAACATCTTTATTTGTTTTCGGACAACTGCAGTTCCCAAAACAAAAACTACGTGCTAACCCAGTTTCTGTTTACTCTTGTGAAGCTTGGAAAATTTAAGGATATTACGCATCGACGCATGCGACCGAAGTTTTGGTGCCATAGAGATAAAGAAGAAAACGTATGATCGCATATACTTGCCTGAAGATTATTGCAAAATTATCCGTTCAGCAGGAAAGAAATTTGAAATCATAAAAGTCACCCAGGACATGATTCTAAATTTCAAGAATCATTTTTTACCCAAATTTCGCAAAACAGTTTCCACAAAAAACAGTAAGTTTACTATATCAAAATACAGACTAATTAAGTATGATTATGAACAAATGCCGAGAATATTGTGTAGTGAAACTGTTGGTCTGCTTGTATATTCACCTTTCGAAATTTTGAAAAATGGTGAAAATCCATCTCTGCCTGATTGCGGTAAAATCCTGTACGCCGAAAAGCGTATATTAAAGCCACAAAAGTTCAAGCATGTAATGGAACTTGCTCGAGAATACGTGCCCCAGTGCAATATGTGGTTTTATAATGACATTGAATTGGGACAGCAGCAAGGAGAAGCAGAAAACGCGGAATCCGAATATTCGGAATATGATGATTCCGAATGAGGCGGAGCTCTTGTTTCGAAACAAGTGTCAACAATAAGTATAAGCGTTTTTTGTATGTTCATAGTTTATTTGAGTTACGTTCAGTTCCATTTATAAAACCCAATTTCTAATAAAAAATATAAATGTTGCCATCTTACAACTTTTTTGCAAATTACTGGGCAAAAACCAGGTATCTCCATTATTGTTATCATTATTATTATTAACCTAATTGTTTAAACAATATTCCACTGGGAGTAGTCTTTATCAATTGCTGTCAGAAATCAATATAAAATTTTAAAAAAATCAGTTTAATGGTGGTAGCGTTATGGGAGGTCTTACCTCCTGTAAAATTTCAAGTTTTGGAGATGTCTGGTTCTTGCACTGGACCCCTCAATTGTGTCGGTATTAGTTTCATTTGTACCCTTCTGTTTTCAAAGATTTTTAAAAAGATCGAAGGAGACAAACTTGAAGATTGCCCCTCTCCCAAAAACTTGAAATGCTTTTTAAAACTCGGTGACTTAGCAAAGGCACGGCCAACTGTGCTCAATTGTGCCGTAAAGCGTTTTTCTGGCAACCACTCACTTTCGAAGTTATAATCCCGAAATTGACGAAGGTGGTCTACTGTGCCCCCCAAAAAGATGAATTTATTTCCAAAACTCGGTGCCTTCGCAAAGCACGCCAATTGTACTCAATTGTGCCGTATGGCATATTCCCCCCCCCCCCAACCACTCACTTTCGAAGTTATCTCCAAAAAAAATTCGGAAATTGACCTGCTCCAACTTTATTATAATTTATATAGTATAAAATGTTTATCAAATGTGCTCAATTTGTACTCAATTGTTGTTAGTTTTGTTTTGTGGAAATTAGAAAAAAGATCGAAAGCGGGTCAATGTCATTCAATAGCTGTATTAGAAAGATGTGATAATCCTTTGGAGCACATACTTCTTGAAAATAATTACTTATCAAAAAAGTTATTACAACTTTAATACAAGATTATTTTGTTAAGATTTATTTACTTTTATTTAGTACTCACTACCATTGCAGTCTACTTTTTGCTGCAGTAAATCATCGTAGACTGTCCATTTTTCGTTCTGCTGGACGACTCTAAGGGGACCTTTAATGTCATGAATAGTAGTGGTCTTTGGTACATTATGTGAATGCAGTTTTGGTATTATCGGTAGCATAATGTTATTTCGGATAGTTACTTCTATCAATATGTACTGCTTGTTGTATTCAATTTTTGTTGTCGCACTTACACATTTAGTTTTTACGCAGATGTTGCGTCTTTCACTTCTCTTTACATTTCTCGATATACAAATACAATTGATAATGACATTATTCATAACACAATTACAATTTATAACAACAATTAATTTTATTTTCCCTAATTTATAATACTAATACTATTTAATTTTTATCAAAGTACTTTGTTAATGCCGCCTGCAAGTCTAGATGTGACGCACTGCTTTTACTTTCTTATACGTAGTATAAGGAAGTATTGTGATGATGAAAATTTTCGACCTCGAGATTTTTGCAGATGTGTTTTGTGTGTCTGTCTGTGTGTGACCACGATAGCGGTCAAACCGCTGTAGATATCTATTCCAAATTTTGTATTTATGTATATAATCTCCCTCTTGAGATCTGATTAGTTTTTCAGTAAAATCGGTAGACCGGAAGTAGTAGTTTACTTCAGTGAAAAAATCTAATTTTGCAAATATTTCGTCAATTACTAAGTTTAAACAAATTTATAAAGAATTCAAATGTACTCAAAATTAAATTTGAGACAAATTGTCTTAAAAAAGTTTTTTGAAATTCCTACCGGAAGTAGGTCTTTTACTCTTGTCGAAAATCAGTTTTTTGCGAATATCTCGCAAGTTATGCTTTCTAGGCAGGTACATTACGAGTATAAAAGTATTTAAATAAAAATTTTAAATATCTTTTGTATTAAAAAAATTTCAAAATTCGGACCAGAAGTAGCATTTTTACTCTTAGCGAGTAGTACTTTTTTTCGAATATCTTGCAAAGGATGCATTATTTAGCGATTTTTTAAGAGAATGAAAGTACTTAGAATAGTATTTTGAATAATTTTTGTATAAAAAAATTTTTAAAATTGTATAGTTTGAAACGCTCATACGTATAAGAAAGTCGTGTGGTGGCCACACCTCATTTTTTACTTTCTTATACGTAGTATAAGGAAGTATTGTGATGATGAAAATTTTCGACCTCGAGATTTTTGCAGATGTCCACGTTTTGAGGTCCCCTGATACCAAAAAAGTGGTTTTTAAAAAATGTCTGTGTGTCTGTCTGTCTGTCTGTCTGTCTGTGACCACGATAGCGGTCAAACCGCTGGACATATCAATTCCAAATTTTGTATTTACGAATATAATCTCCCTCTTGAGAACTGATTAGATTTTGAGCAAAATCGGCAGCCCGGAAGTAGTAGTTTACTTCAGTGAAAAAATCGAATTTTGCAAATATTTCGTCAATTACTAAGTTTAGACTAATTTATAAAGAATTCATAAGTATTTAGAACTTAATTTCCAATATCTTTTATATAAAAAAAAATTCAAAATTCGGACCGGAAGTATCACTTTTACTCTTACCGAATAACGATTTTTTGCAAATATGTCGTAAATTATGCATTGTATATACATTTATGAAGAGTACAAAAGTATTTAGAGTTAGATTTGGAATATTTTTTGTATAAATGAAATTTCAAAATTCGGACCGGAAGTAACGCTTTCATACGTATAAGAAAGTCGCGTGGTGGCCACACCTCATTTTTCTTTTAGGTATAACTGCGAAAGTGGGTGGTTGGCGGAAAAACTGTATACGGCACAATTGAGCACAGTTGGAGTGCTTTGCGAAGGCACCGACTTTTAAAGGGAATTTCAAATTTGGGGGGGGGGGGCAATCATCAAGTTAGCCCCCCTTCAATTTTTTTAAAAATCTCTGAATACAGAAGAGTACAAATGAAACCAATAACGCTGATCATTACTCTGCTTACATAAACCGAAAAAATGATTCGACTTACGCGAATCATTTGATAGATAATAGTCACAGTTTTAATAAAGATTTCGATATTCTTCACGTCGAAAATAAAAGTATTAAACTAGATTTACTAGAGACATTAGAAATTAATAAATATAAACATTCAGACAACCTATTAAACGATCAAGTAGACCTAAACTCATCACCATTGTTAAATCCGTTCAGTCAGTAATACAGTTTCCCTAATTTCACACACATCTGTTAGCAATATATTTAGTTACATGTACTTTTTGTATAGACCCGATACTTTTAGACAAGAAATTGTTCTTGATATATTAGTTCTAAGAATTCTTAATAACAGAAAACTATATATAAGAGTTTAAGTGTATGTAGGTAGTTATTATATGTCAATCTGAAGAAGCTACAGTGTAGCGAAACAGCTGTCGTTGTTATTAAATATTAAATACAGTGTAAATCATAAACATTTGTTTGTTTTATTTCACATACAAAATAAATGTCTCACTTTAATGTGTAAATTGCTATATTTTTTATAAAATGGTAGAGGTATAGATACCTATATATTGTAATCGTAATTAGCTAAGATGAAATATTTTTATAACCTTTATTATAATAATATAAATGTCCCACGTTCTGGGCGATCAAATGTAATCGTTATACAGGTGTGATTTATTATCAACACTTAGTTGTCTAATAATGTCCCATGTTCGGGCGTTAAATGTAATATTGGGCTAGAATATTTATATAAGATTACCTAAACTCTGTATTTAAGTACTAAATGAATTAATATTTTGCTCTATAATAAATTCAAACTATGATTACTATTTTTTATACGTCTGGCTAAACTCAAATAAAACAAATCATAATATTTTTCTCTTTCCTTATTTTTTTATTAAACTGGTAGGACTATATTATTTAAAACCTATACCAGTATATTACAAATGTGGGAGGGGTTCTTCACGTTCAATGTCATAGATTCTTAACCTAACTTATAAATCGTTTACCACTGATTAGTTTTACAAAATTCTTTATATAATACTTCTATTAATCTCATAAGGGGGTGTATGAGGTTCGCTGTATCCGATTATTCGCTAGTAGATAATATGATTCCGACTATACATGTACTTAAGTATTTCTAATCTTATTCGATCTTTTTCAGATAAGATTAACTTTATATTTGTTTTGTTTTAGTGTTATTCAACTCTTATTAACAGATGATCTATTGAAAGATGGTAAATAAATAGTACTTCAAATGAAGGAAAAACAACAATCTCAGGATAATAAATGTATATTGAATGTGTTTATCAAAGTAACAATGAATAAAAAAAACACTATAAAAATTGTCTAATAACGATGAGATTTCGTACGTTTGAAATTGTGCAAATAAAACTTTATGGAAAATGATACGTTTATGGTGAGTATGTTCTTTGAATGACAGTACGTATATTTTTAACAACCACTAAATAATGCTTTTCAATTCTTGATATAAATACTCGAATTATGATGTTATTCCAATGAATAAAATACAAAATATTACTCCCAATAAGGTATTTCTTTTATAAATAATTTTATCATACGTATTTAAATTCAGATAGCCCTAACTGATTCTGCCTATATATCCCAATATGAATTTTATGCTAACAATACTGAATTCGTAAAATAAATCGGTTATTATATTAATAAATAAATGTCTTATACAACCTTGAACTAGTTACAAACAGATGTTTCACACAATTTTTCCATCTGATAATCCTTTTGTGTTTTATAGATTGTGTGTACCTCGATGGAACCAATATCTTCGATTAGATGTCTTGTACCGGAGTGTTACACCTTCCTACGTGCTTACAGATGATGGATATTTCCAAAACTGCCTGCTACTAATACTTGTGGTTCTTGAATATTAAAATTTTGCTGTCCCTAAAAAGAAAAACACTTCCTCCATACTGGAAAAATACTTCTTAAAACTTCGGAAGCTCATCTAATGGTTAAACTTGTAATGTTTCAGACTCTCGGACCTGGATTATAATTTTCAACACATCTAATAGTTAATCTTGAAATATTTACGGATTCTTGGACCTGGATTATAATTTTCAGCACATCTAATGGTTCCACTTAATATATCTTCGGACACTTTAACTGGTTTGGATCCGGATTTTATAAATAAATGGTAAGTTATTTTTTATATGTGTAATGAAATCTTCTTATTACTTGTAGTATTGCAATATCAATCACTTACTGTTCTCTTAGTAATAAATTGTTTATTTAGAAATCCTCTTGATGTAAGAAATCTATACGTATCTTCTTCAAAATTTCTGATAATGCTCAATAACATATTTAAACACTTTAATTGTTTACAAATATCTCAATACGTATTAATTTTAATGTGATTTATCCCACATTAAAAAAATACGTTCGCACTCAATTTTATCTCTGAAAATTCTCCCTTGTTATTTTTTCAACAAATTCCCTTGACAACCTTATTAGCTTTTTAAATTCTCCAATGAGAAATCTACACCTACCTTTACAAATCAACATATCTCTTTAATATTTACTTTTGAATATTTATATCCATATTTTCATATTACGCACATTATTTATTC
This sequence comes from Amphimallon solstitiale, assembly GCA_963170755.1. Lineage (NCBI taxonomy): Eukaryota > Metazoa > Arthropoda > Insecta > Coleoptera > Scarabaeidae > Amphimallon > Amphimallon solstitiale. Next base: position 79,434,115 of record OY720683.1, on the reverse strand, counting down.
TTTTTCTATTTAAAAATCCTAATTTCAATGCATTTTTCAACCATTTTCATTCTAATTAAAAATCCCTATCACAGGAACTGTCAAAATTAAACTGTCATTTCCACCTGTACAAATAACGGCGGGAATCTTAATTCAAATTAGTTTATACTCTAAATCAATTAGTTTCGTCTATTATACTTGTCATATCATCGTTAATTAAACAATTTTGTACAAAAAACATAATACATCATATTTGGTAACAATACTAATATTTTTTTTAATTTCTTCCCAACAGATTCTATACATATAACATAGAAGAAAGAAAACCTTATTGTTCCACTACTGTACATGGTGAAAGGGAAAGTAATTTGATAAAAAAGGAATTCTACTTGATAAACTCAATTGACGTTTAAAAACATGGAAAATCATTTGACAAATAGTGAAACGCAATTCACAAAAGCAAAAGAAAATGACTGTAATTAAAAATTCAAATATTTTTTACGTCAAGATTTGTGTACTTATCTATTTCTTTTTATAACTTCCGTATAACATATTTTCTAAATACAATATTATTGTTTATCTACTAGCGGGGTATGATTATAACTCTAAAATTAGAGAACTGTACGCCCATTTTTACCACAGTTATTAGAAATTAAAATTGTGGCCTAGTGATTATTAAAAAATGCGTATATGCACAGGATATATTTTCAGAAGAATAACGATCATTTATATTGAAACAAAATGCATTGTAATAGTTGTTCCAGTCACTAGTGGAAAGTAGATAAATAACGTTAGATGTTTGTTTTACAAAATGCACTGAACATTGAGCCTCCGTGGCGCAATTGGCTAGCGCGTTCGGCTGTTAACCGAAAGGTTGGTGGTTCGAGCCCACCCGGGGGCGTTTTTTGCCTGTAAATTATATACATTTTACAGTTAAAAACGAGATTACTAATTTTGTTTAACGATAATAAATTAGTTAAAATTAATCTTAAATACTCTGTTAATATTTACATGAATTTATTTAAAAAATATTCAAATCTTACAATCGAAGAATAAACAAATTAAAATCACATGCAACAGCAATAAGAATATTAGAATTTTACTTACGTATATACATACATATATGCGATATCGGGCTTGATAATATTGTTTAGTTTTAACACTATGTGAAATGTTACACACGCGTATTAATGTTTATAACCACTTAATACATCACAATGTTAAATGCGAACTAATTGATATTGAAACTATTCCGCTATGGGATGTTGATAAGAAAAGTCCTGCTAATATACAATATAATTACATCGTATTGAAATTACTGGGCAAAGTTCGGAAAGTATTGATTCTACAAGCTAAACACCATGATAGATACATCAGGCGATGCTACATCAATAACTCTTGAATTCTTAAATACTAAGTACGTATGTATGTCAATGTAAATATTTTGATTTGATGTCAACTTACATACATAAGTATCTATAATATGTGACAGAATAATAAAATATCAGCACTTTATTGTTTACCATTATTTTTATTTAATATCTCATCGTTTGTAACATGCATACATACATCCATACAATGACCAATATACGTCTTATAGCATTTAATTTGGCCACAGACACAACAATAATATCAAATATAAAAATATACTTCGTCAGAACTTATCACATCACATTTGCGACCTTCCTTCAAGAGAAATATAAGAATAAAGATGATATTCTTCCCTAACAACAAAATTATAGATAGTGTCTTCGTGAAATTAAATTTGGATATTAATTAATTTTCTGTATGGCCTTATCTACTCCAAACATAACTAATTTATATATTTTATAAGTAGGTGGATAGTATACAAAGGAGAGCTCTGTCAAGTTGCCCCCCCCCTCCGAGTTACAATTTATATAATAAAAAATGTGTGTCAATTGTGCTCCATTTGTGCTCAATTGTGCCGTTATTAGTTTCATTAGTGCTCTTCTGTTTTCAGAGATTCTTAAAAAAATCGAAGGCTAACTTGACGAATCCCCCCCCCCTCCAAATTTAAAATTCTTTTTAAAACTCGGTGCCTTCGCAAAGCAGTTCAATTGTGCTCAATTCTGCCGTATAGCATTTCTCCGACAACCACTCACTTTCGAAGTTATACCTAAAAAAAAAAACTGCTTTTAGAATTGCAGACCGCATTAACCAAGTACCTTTATAGAATTGACAGACGCAACATCTGCGTAAAAACTGAATGTGTAGGTGCGGCAACAACAAAAATTCAATACAACAAGCAGTACATGTTGATAAAAGTAAATATCCGAAATAACATTGTGCTGCCGATAATACCGAAACTGCATTTAGATACATATTGCCGTGATCCTTATAGTTTAAGTATTTTAAAATTGTTAGAAATGCATCATAGGCATTTCCTATACAAAAATATAAATCACAAATGTATGTGTGGTCTGTGGTGTTTACCCTCGAGAATGTTATACTAATTAATATGCCAGCACTATATTATGTATCAGTATATTTCAATATACAAAGATGCAGCTGGAATGCGATATATGTACGTTATTATTTTTCTCTTTAGTCAGTTCTACAAACACGTTAATACCGAATATACACATATTCAAGTACACTGCGTTTTATTTTAATACCCATTCCCAATAGGTTATGGGCCCAGTTTACGCGATTAAACCTGTAATTAATTCCAATACACATTGTGTGATATCTATCTCAATTTTTTTTAATTAACTATCAGTTGTGTATACATATATATTGTGTTTTAAAATAGAAAACATTACTACAAACGGAATATTGAACAATTTAGTGGTGAACGTTATAGTGTATGGAAATTCCGTGTCAAGACATTGCTTGTGAAATTAAATGTTTTAAATGTGATCGAAGAAGAAATACCAGATGAACAAGCTGCAGAATTGAAAAAGGTCTTGTCAAAGAAAATTTTGCGAACAGATTTTGGCAAATCTTGATAAAATTTATGAAAGACGTAGTTTAGCTACCTACACAACTTGCACTATGAAAGAAGCTCCTAATATTGAAATTAAAAGATGATGTAAGCTTAATCCATCATTTCACCGATTTTGAGGACATCATTACTGAAATTATTTCGCTGGAGCAAAATTGGATGAAATGGATAAAGTATCCCATCTATTATTAACCTTGCCTCCACCCTATGATGGAGTAATAACAGCGCATGAGACATGATTTAAATATAAGTTTTGTAAAAACAAGTCTTCTAGATCATGAAGTTAAACTTAAAACTAATACAGACACAAGTCATGCTTCAATAAGTTTGCAAATTTGAAAAACATTCATCATTGTGAAGGAAATAAGCTTGAAAGAAACCTCGTATCAGGAAAGAAAAACAAATTTTTTTTGTAAAATCAAGGAAAGGTATTCCAGGCAAGATACAAAGTTTCACATATTAAATGTGAACATTGTGGTCGACGTGATCTTCTTAAAAAGGATTGCTATTATTATAAGGAAGTAATAGGCATAAATAATGATCGCCCACGTACACTAAAGACAATTCAACAAGCCAACATTGATAATAGTTTTGTTTTCAAGTTACAAAATCAAAATTGCATAAATCTCAGTCCAAACGAAATAACTTTTCTTCTTGATTCTGGTGTTACGGATCATATAGTAAACCAGCATGGTATTTTTACAACATGCTACGATTTACCTACAACTATAAATATTGGAGTGGCAAAATTTGGTGCAACAGTTGCAGCAACGAAAAAGGGTACAATATTACAACAAATTATGAAATTCAAGGCTGCTCTGAAGTTCCCTACAACATATTATCAGTCATCCGCATGCAGAACAAAGGAATGACGATAATTATCCACCCAGATGGAGTACAGGTGAAACAGTATAAAAAAAAATAAAAAAAGAAAATCTTATCAGGTATGTCCTTGAATAATTTAATTCTTGTTAATTTCACTATACCTCAAAATTTACTTAACTTGAGACATAATATACATACCGCTCAAATAAATACATTTATAATATGGCATGAACGTTTAGGTCAATCAGTAATGATAAATTTGCGAAAATTATCAATTAGCCGAAGATATTGACCATTTAAAACACATAAGACCCTCTAAAATTTTATGTGAAGCTTGTATATATGGAAAATTTGCACATAAAAAATGATAATCTTAAAAAACGGCATTATTTATTGTTTATATATATGCAGTCCAATTACACCTACAACAATAGACAATAAAGAATACTATGTAACATTTATAGACGATTATAGTCATTATACCGTTACATACTTACTAATATTTCGATCTCAATTACCTAATATGTTTAAAGATTTTGTGACTAGAAGTGTAGCACTTTTTAATTTAAAAGTAGTAAACCTGTATTGTGATAATGGTTGTGAATACTTGTCAAATGATTTTAAAGATTTTTGTACCCAAAAAGGTATCACATATCATTTGACGGTTCACGCACACCACAACAAAATGGTGTAGCAGACGAATGAATCGTACTATACAGTAAAACACGTAGTATAATAGCTTCTGCACATTTAGAAAAAACTTTTTGGGGTGAAGCAGTTTTGACTGAAAATTTTTTTAAATTAATTTTTCACCTACAAAAACTCTAAATATTAACAAAACACCATATGAATTGTGGAATAATAAGAAACCAAAATTATATCACTTAAAAGTCTTTGGTTCAACCACATACATACATAATAAAACAAAAACAAATAAATTTGATAAAAAATGTATGAAAGGTATATTAGTTGGATGTGAACCAAATGAATATAAAATATGGAGTGTTGTTTTAGCTAAATTTTTCACAGCATGGAAAGTCATTTTTGACGAAATCACATTCCAAATAACTCGTCCACAAAATACAGATATATCAGGGAATAGTCCTACAGCTGATAAATCTGGAACAAAACAAGATACTAATAGTCCTACAGCTGATAAATCTGGAACAAAACCAGATTCTAGTAGTACTATGGCTGATAAATCTAGAACAAAACCAGATACTAGTAGTACTACAGCTGATAAATCTGGAACAAAACCAGATAATAGTAGTATTTCAGCTGATAAATCTGGCACAAAACCAGATGAAACTATTCCAAAACGTGATAAATCTGGGACAGAAAAAAAAAACAAAAAAAAAACAAAAAAAACTACCGAAAGTGCAGATACTTTTGAGTCACAAAATACTAAAATTAGAAGAAGTGAAAGAATTCAAAAACATCCTGCACCCTGCTATAATAAAAATCAATATGATGATATTTACGCAAGCCTCATATTATTTTCAAATGTACTCACTGATCTTCCTACAACAAATCATGAAATTAAAACAAGGGAAGACAGAAAACAATATAAAAAAAAAAGGCGATACAGGATGAAATTCAATCACTTATACTAAATAAAACTTGGTCATTAGTAAAAAGGCCAGAAAATAAAATATTATTGATAATAAATTGATTTTTACAACTAAATCTGATGAACATGGTAATATGGTCAAATAGATAGCTCGGTTGATATCAGCCAGCAATATCTATCAGACTATAAAGAAACTTTTGCCCCAGTAACAAAGATTGAAACTTTTAGATTCTTCTTAGCTTTTGCTAATCAATCTAAATTGTTAGTTCATCATATAGATGTAAAAATTGCATTTTAAAACGGTATATTAAATGAGGAAATTTATATGAAAGTACCTGAAAGAATAAAAAAAAATGACGTAGTATGTAAACTACATAAGTTATTATATGGTTTAAAACAATCTTCAAGGTGCTGGTTGACCGTTTTGACAAAATGCTAAAAGAAGTAAATATAATAATAAAAAAAAAAAAAAACACAAGTAGATCATTGTTTATACTATTTGGATAAGGGAAATGTAAAAAAAATATTACATATATTATATTATATGTAGGTGATGTATTGAGAGCAACACAAAATGTAAATACATACTATGAAAAGCTTTAAACGTTATCTTACATACTATGAAAAGCTTTAACCGTTATCTTAAGCAACACTTTTCAGTGGTAGATTCAGAAGAAGTAAATATATTCTTAGGAATAAAATTTATGAGAACTGAAACAAAAATAAGCTTAGATCAACGTTTATATTTAAAAAGGATTTTTAATAAATTTAATATGTTAGAGTGCAATCTAGTAAGATACACCTCTTGCAGCTAAATTAAATTATCATGCATTAAACTCAGATATTCGTTTTGATGCATTCTGTAAAAATTTAATTGGATGTTTGATGTTATGCACACGTCCAGATCTTTATGTTGCTATTAATATATTAAGCCGTTACCAAAAGTAAAATAATATGAAATTTTGGAGATATTTTAAAAGGGTATTAAGATATATAAAGGGAACAATTAATTTCAAGTTAATATATAAAAGAGGTAAATATAATATCATTATTGGCTATACAGATGCAGATTGGGGAACTGATGAAAATGATAGAAAGAGTACAACGGATAGCTTTTCATTAGTGTAATGTTACCTGTAAGTAGCATCATCCACTGAAGCTGAATATATGGCTCTTTTTGAAAGCGTGGGATAAACTATGTGGTTAAACTCTTTTAAATAGCATAAATATAAAATTTGATACCCCAATTTTCATTTTTGAAAATAATAACAAATGCTTATGATATATATATAGCTAATGATCCAGTCCAACATAAAATAACAACGCACATTGATATAACATTTCATTTTATTAGAGAACAAATTGAACGCAATGTAATAATTCTGTAATAATTCTTAAATATATTTCATCAGCAGAGCAAATTGCAGACGCGTTCACAAAAGGACTGCTAACAACAAAGTTCAAGGAACTAAGAGAAAAAAAATGCAATTACAATGAATTATATTATCTAACTATCTATACTTATATATATATGCATATTAATATCTATGAATCATGTTTATGTATCTATTTTATTATAATAAAAAAAACGAGGCGAGAACCATAGGCCATTGTTTATTTTTTTGGGTGGTGGTGTTAGAAATGCATCATAGGCATTTCCTATACAAAAATATAAATCACAAATGTATGTGTGGTCTGTGGTGTTTACCCTCGAGAATGTTATACTAATTAATATGCCAGCACTATATTATGTATCAGTATATTTCAATATACAAAGATGCAGCTGGAATGCGATATATGTACGTTATTATTTTTCTCTTTAGTCAGTTCTACAGACACGTTAATACCGAATATACACATATTCAAGTACACTGCGTTTTATTTTAATACCCATTCCCAATAAAAATAGTTAGATAATTAAGTATTAGAATAAGAAAATGAATTTTTAGTTGTAAACATAGATGCTAAAAATAATTATGAGTTGCATAACCTTTAAGGCGCAACATTATGATGAAAGGATCACTACCAGAACCTACGAAAATAGTGTGAATGTTAACAGGGATTGAGATTAAAAAAATTATTGGAGTAGTTTTAATTATATAATTGCAACCTCTGCATTCATGAAAAATTATGCAGTTTTATATCATTAACGCAGCGTTATAGCATAATTATTGTCATTATTTTATTAAATTCTGCTGATACAGACTATAGCATAGATTATATGGCCATGCCCAACGTGTAATAATAATACATTTATACATTTTATTTTATAAACCATATGACGCCCAATCAAGTGGAGCAGTGAATTTTGTTTCTTTTTCGTTAATTAATAGCAATTATTTAGCACTCAATTTAGTGCAGCAGTGCATTTTTGATTTCTTCTTTGTTAATTAACAGCAAATATTCATTTAACCTCCAATATAGGGACATCATATATTCATTTTTTTTATTTACTGGTGATGTAACATTTTCTTATTTAAAAAAGGATAAGGATTAAGTAGCAATAGTTTCACTATTAAGTAAGACTAGTAATAAGAAATATGGCAGATCAAGATAAAGGTAAAGGTAATGATAAAGGCCAACAACCTGAAACCAAATTAGATTTTAACTCAAAAGAGTTCACACATTATAGAAATCCTAGTCAAGCACTTTCTGATTCAGAATCAGACAATCAAGAATCAAGAGGTGATAGAGAGGATGATTCAGTAATGGGAGATAGTATACAGACTCAGGACACTAGTGGTGTATCTAGTGAGCAGAAATTTGAAACTCTCTTTCCAAAATTGTTAAATACTATTGACTATTCAATTCACCTGTCATTGTTCAAATATGAACCAATAAAATAGCAAATATTTACTTTCGTATCATAGCAACAGGAAATTTCAGCGATTATATCTTCCTAGAAGGTATTCAAGTGGATATTTTAAACAAGTGAAAGTTTTTATTAATGTAACTCATTTACTAACAATATTGAAGGTACAATTAGAAAAACTAACATTACTGCAGTGCTGCAGCAGACATTCTGGAACAGAGCTATCACTGGGAGTACCCGAGGGAGTACCTTTCTCTTGTAGCTTAATACCGTCACTATTACTGACAGATGTCGAAGTTGTACATGACACATTTGTTGTTGTAAAATTTCTTCGCATTTTGGTGATAATCGACTCGTGGTGCTCATCATCAAGCTGCAAGTACGATTTTATGGAATTCAGATTTTGGTGTCCCGTTATTTTCATCAGTTGTTGCTCTCCGACTCCAGCTTTCGCCAGAGATGATACAGTTGAAGAGCGTACCGAATGATTTGATATCTTCCTTCTTTTAACATCTAATCCAGTTTTTTCAGCTAATAACTTCACCCATTTACTGATCTCACATATACCAACTGGACTGTTCTTATACCACACCGCATTCTCAACTTTATCCCAAAACGGATTCGGTGTCAAAAACATCCTTTCTGTTTTCACATTTTTTCCTCTCTTCGATTTCAGTAGATAATACAATCTAAATAACAGAAGAATATTAATTATACCGTCTTGAAATTAAATATAAATAGGTTACCTAACTGGACACATATCGGTATTGCTTTTATTCTCTATCAACCACTTGCTGCCTGTCAATGATTTAGTTCCCCCCTGCGCAGTTTTCGAAAATACTGGATTATACTCAATTCTACCAGTTCTTCTTCCCTTGTTATCGAGTTCCTCCTTGAAGTAATAGGTGAAACAGTTGCTCCCTTCTCCTCCCCGCCAAGCTAGTTCGTAAGATGCTATTAAGAAAAACTTTTTCTGTAAACCGTCTGGGGTACTCTCATCTAATATGCGTATCATATTTAAGTATTCTGGTTCTGTAAGTGCCGCCGCGTTGCTGGTTCTTTTTTCAGGACACGCTTGCAGTTTTCTTCTTGTAGCATCCCTGGCGTCACGTGCTGACTTAAATATTGCATCAGAAAACGGGTTTACGTTTATTTTCCACTTATTGAAGAACATTTCTTGAACCATTTTCGCCGTCACGTTCCACATGTGCTTGATGACGCCTTCTTTATAATCGGACCCATCTTTTTTCTTCATATTACATGCCCACGACTTTAAGATGACATTTAAGTCCACAGGAGAAGTAGATTGATCCAGTTTATAGCCTTTTGCTGTTAAAAATGTACTAAATTGTCTCCATACTGAATCTTTGGATTTCTTCGTGTTCCAAGGGATATTTTCGCAAATTTCAGCATCGATTTCGTCTTCAGATTTCGTGCCAAATCTTTTCTCAGTTCCCATTATTTAGAAACACCAGTTTTTATTCAACGAAACGAACTAAATAGGAACACGATTCCAAAAATTTTAATGACAAACATAAATGTTTTTTTTTGTTGACATGGAAACGTAATCATGTGTAACTAAATTTTGAGTCATTTTAATATGAAAAATTGATTTGGTTCATTGAATAGTCTCTCGAATACGATTCGTAGTCAAAGTTGAGTCTACTATTTTTGTGGTGCTTTACACTCATGTCTTTCATAATTGCGAATACTACTCGTGCTCCGCACTCGTAGTATTTAAATGCAATCATGAAAGACATTCGTGTAACCACCACAAAAATAATCGACATAACTTTGACTACTCATGGTATTATAAGTGATTATATAACTCATTTGAAATTTAGCCAATAGCAATTACAAATTTTACATAGTTACCATGTATTGATAAGTGAATATACTCTTGACGACGTGATATAACCGTTTTGGTGTTTCGCTTCCTCCAACAATATGAATGTTGTCATGGTAACAAGTGTTTTGAAGTTTGTTGTTAAACGTCAAAAATATATTCAGCAATTTCCATAATGGTTTTTTTAATTTTTTCGACATGGAACGCTTTGTTATAAGCTCGGGGACCGAAATAGATAAAGAAATTGAAAATTTGACACCGCAAAATACCGTTAAAACCAGCACCAGCACCTCAAATTCAACTTCTAAAGATAATACAACAAATATTTATTATAATAATTGTACTTTTAATTTCAACCAATAAAAAAATTTCGTTAGTTAATTCTTTATATAATCGTAACGAATACCACTCGAGCAAACGAAAATAATCCATTATATAACCTCTTCACTCGACCTATATCCTTAAAACACCACTCGAGCTACGCTCTCGTGGTGTTTCGCAGAATACGTCTCGTGACTCGGGAATATAATCGATTATTTTCTATGCTCTTGTGATATTATTACTGAAAATAATCAAAGTATGAACCAAAAGTTAGAAGAAAACAATTTAAGTATGAATGAAAAGTTTAAAGAAAACAATTTTAATATGAATAAAAAATTTGAAGAAAATAATTTAAGTATGAATAAAAAGTTGGAAGAGAACAATTTGAATATGAATAAAAGCTTAGTAGAAGGATTAAAAGAGAATAAAGAGGAAATTAATTCAAAAATAGATAAAGTTTTCATAGCCTTAAGAAAAGAAACTTTAGAATTAAACGCTAAACTAGAAACAAAATTAGAACAATCTGCATTAGGTTTAAAGAAAGAAATTTCCAGTAACGAAACAAAATGTGAGAACAAAAGTAGATTTTTGATTCAACAAATCAATGATAGATCTACCGAAACACAGATTAGTTTCAATAAGGTCGAGAACAAGATAGATTCTCTTGAAATAAAAATTATAGAGAATGAAAAAGAAAATAATGAACAGTTCCAACAGCTTTCATGTAAAATGGAAGATTGTAAAAATAAGTATAGTGCTTGTACTGATACTATGTTAACATTACAAGACAAAACTTTAACATTTGAAAGTACAATTAAACAACTGGAGGACAAAGTAATACATGGGGTCAATATACCTAGTGTATCTTTGTCGCAAGTACCAGTTAGTGCAGAAAACATACCTAAATTCTCAGGATTCTACAAGGATAATCCTATGGCGTTCATGAGGAATATCAAAACCTACATGAGGGGCATATCAGATGAGATGTTTAAATTGCACTTCATAAGGGGATGTATAAAAGATCATGCACTTCAGTGGTATGATATGATCATTGATGAAATGGTAAACTTTAGAGATTTTGAAACCCGCTTCATAAGGCAGTACTGGGGTCCAACACAACAAAGAAGGATAAGACATGATCTAGTATTTGGTAAATACAGGTCAAGATCTTCCAGAGAAAATTATATAATAAGGAAACATTCTTTCCTTAAGCACATACAACCTACAATAGAAGAAAGTGACATTGTATCGCAATTAGCTGCACATTTTGATCACAATGTTACGCAGGCAGTAGCTTTACAGGGAATAGTCACTGTAGAAGGACTACTAGAAATGGTTAAGAGGTTAGATGACGTGGATGAAAAGGGATATGGATACAATAGAAGCAATCCAAATTCAGGTACAAATTATCCACCTCGACATCAGCAGAACAATAATGGACAAGTAAACAATCCAAATCAGAATAGACAGAACTATGGACATAACCCATACACATATAATAAGACAAGGAATTTTGAAGATGTGAAAAAGAATGGTCAGAATTATAGGAGGGAAGAAAGGACTGGTGACAGGGACAGAGAAGTGAATAATGTCCAGGTCAAAGAGGATAAAAGGGAAATAGTTAAGAAAGAAGAACATGAATCGAAAGAAGCTATACCAAAGGATACCAGACAATTACCAATGAATAAGGAATGGGTAAATAGTACTTATTCAGGTGCAACTTCACTGGATTTTTAAGGAAACCAGTCAAAAAGAAAAATAAATACAAGACATGTATAATTTTGAGGATCTTAAGAAAATCACAACAGAACTACCGCGCATTACAATCAAGCAGTGGCGGCTCTTTAATGAGAGCAAGTGAGCAATTGCACCCCTGGAATTTTGAAACAAAACAAACCAAGCGACGACTAACTGTGAAAGTATTTATTTATTACGTATTCATAGTTATTGAACAGGAACGTGGCGTGTACGGCACGCGAAACAACCTACATGCACCGACCGTCGTCACACATATAATGACGACTAACAGCGCACGGATGTAAAGACCCCTTCCACCGAGAGAAATATACCCATGAGCAAAGCGCTACTGTTGCTGCGTTAAGCCATTAAACATTACATTGAAGGTGGGAAGAACTATATTTTGTTCTAGTTCCATATCGTATAATACACAGCATGTGAGCAAGATTCCCGTCTGCTCAACGCTGTTGTAAGATGAATTTCGTGTCTGCGATACAGAATAACACGTTCTCGCGGTTAACGTATGATGAAAAAATCGCAATAAAAATCTTAAATGGCCGATGCCTCAATTATGTTTAGAAAATAAACAATCTGTTAAAGGTATAAGAAAATTCGAAATGAATATTTATCAGAAAAATGACTGGATTTGTGGGTGTGAAATTAAAAATACTTTGTTTTGTTTTCCGTGTCTTTTGTTTGGTGGTGAACCGTCTTGGTCAAAGAACGGAATAAAAGACTTAATTCATCTTAGTGCTAAAATTACGAAACATGAAAATTCCGAAGGGCATTTGAAAAATATATTTAGTCTAAGAATGTTAGGAAAAAATAACATTCAGAATGTTTTAGATCATCATATAGAAAAGCAGTTCAACAACACAATGAACAGGTAACAAAAAATAGGCATGTGTTAAATTTAATAATAAATTGCATTAGATTTTGTGGCGCGTTTGAACTGGCACTTCAGGGTCATGATGAACGGCAAACGTCGAATACCAAGGGCATTTTTCGGGAATTGATAAATTTTACGGCAGAATTAGATAAATCGCTCAGAGATCACATCGAAGCAGCACCGGTTTTTAATTGAATTTATAAATGATTTCCCAAATGTTAATGAAAAAGTGATAGAACTGTTCTGCAAGTCAAAGATACGCAAAATAGACTTCGTTTATCGTCAGATGTAATCAAACTGTAGTGTTATATTTATTATTCCCTCAAAACAAACTGTACAATGAACAGTATCTGTCTGGAACAGTATGTCGGTGAAACTTATAAAGATTGGGTAAGCGTTCTTGTATTATACTTTTTAATTTGGAAATTATGCACTCCCTATGTGAACCACCACGAGCCGCCACTGCAATCAAGCTTGGAAATGAAGAAGTGGAGGCATTATTGGACACAGGAGCGCAATTATCATGATTAGACAGTAGCGTTATAGATAAAAATATAGAAAATTTGGGAAATTATATGCCCATAGGAAAGATAAATTTGATTACTGCCAATAAAAAATCTATGATCACAGTAGACAAAATTTTTTGTATAAATGTTAAGATAGATAAATTAAAATTATTAACAGAAATTATTATAGTACCTAATTTAAATAGTAACTGTATTTTGGGGATGGACTTTTTAAGTCAATATAGTACAAAACTTAATATGGAAGATAAAACATATCATATTAAAGATTCAGTAATCTTTTGGAGCAAAGACGCACAGGAAGATGAAATATTAATCAATAATTTATTTATAAATAAAAATACTGAACAAGATCTCACAAAAGAAATGGATAGTAGTTTATTTGTCAATAAAAGTGCACATCCTGTGGAGAATCTTCAAAGGGAGGACTTCACGATAAATAGGGATGGTACAGTATTAAATTGCGATAAACACTACAAAAGCCATGTGAGCAATCTTCTAAGTAAATATAAGAGACTATTTGATAATAGTCGAGGGTTAGCCAAAGGATATCAACATAAGCTCAAGGTTGATGAGATACAACCATTCAAAGTAAAAAATTATGCCATTCCCAATAAATACAGAGAACAGGTAAAATTAAAAACAAAAGAAATGTTAGAGAAAGATATTAAAAAGAAAGCAAAATCAATATTTATCAATCCTGTAGTTTCAACGAAAGAAAGGAGTATACGTGATCAAAAGGACACTATACTACCCAAATGTTTAAATTCAAGAACCTTCACCAATTTTGAAGCTCAACAGAGCATTATATTTTCAGTAATGATATGTAGGGATACAAAACAGTTCAAAAAGACAGATCGGAGAAATACTTTTTGGCTGGTATTAATAAATAAAGATGTAATAAGCAATTGTTCATTTAAATACATGTTGTTTATTATCATAAACAAAGGTGTAAAATTTAAAGAGACTTTTGAAAGTGTGAAATTAAATAAGGATGAAAGGATATGTTACTCCTTCATGCTAATATTATTTAGTAATTATAGAGAAATGAATGTAGAGGAAATCTTCACTAATATAAGACACCCACAAACAAATCATAGTGAAAGATATATATTCAGAATGAAAATATATAAAAAGGAAATATCATGTGTCGATGCTGTATGATTATGTAGATATAGAGAATAGATAAGTCATTTATATAAAGATCACGTTTGTGTTTGTGTTATGCGTCGTTCATGTATATAACAATTATTGTGGTAAACGTCGGCATACAACAAACAAGGGATATATATGCCGTGATCCTTATAGTTTAAGTATTTTAAAATAGTTAGATAATTAAGTATTAGAATAAGAAAATAAATTTTTAGTTGTAAACATAGATGCTAAAAATAATTATGAGTTGCATAACCTTTAAGGCGAAACATTATGATGAAAGGATCACTGCCAGAACCTACGAAAATAGTGTGATTGAGGGATTGAGATTAAAAAATTTATTGGAGCAGTTTTAATTATATAATTGCAATCTCTGCATTCATGAAAAATTATGCAGTTTTGTATCATTAACGCAGCGTTATAGCATAATTATTGTCATTATTTTATTAAATTCTGCTGATACAGACTATAGCATAGATTATATGGCCATGCCCAACGTGTAATAATAATACATTTATTCATTTTATTTTATAAACCATATGACTATGCAAACCACTGCAATATGTACCAAAGACCATTACTATTGATGGCATTAAATATGACTTAGACACAGAATAGGAAACAATCAGAATATTCTCTTGCGCCGGCGGCAAAGTACGCGCATTTGATCCGCGCAATGTAGTCCGCCATATTCTAAAGGGAAAACTGTACTCACGGGTTGTTATCTATTACGGCCGGGTTCAGACAGTTTATTAATTCTTCACTAAGCCCGCGAGATGTCTCTTCGTTGGACATATACGGTCGATCGGTAAAACAATTCGCGTATATACTTACCAAGTTGTTTTGCTTTTACTTTTTCGCCATTTGCATTTGCCTATTATAGCTTGTGCAGGTTATATGTTTGTGTTCATCGTTCATTGTTTTACTTTAATCAATACTTGTTGTATGCTGTTTTTCATTGCTTTTATCATAAAGTTATATTTCACTGTTTGGCAGCTTATAAGGTACCTAAGTAATAATGGTTTTTTATTATTTACGGTCATGTCAACAACAATAAAAGCATGAAAATGCGTACGTTTCCAAAGGATGCAAATGTAAGTTATTAAATTAATAGAATTGTAAAATAACTTTTTTACTTAAAATGGTATAATATATTTTAGTTATTCAATTTATGGATGCAGCAAGCTATAAAAAAATCCGAAACTAGAATTGCAAGCACCTACTGAAGTCCGAAAGAACTATATTGTTTGTGATATACGAGTATGTGATATACATTTTGCTGAGCAAGATAGACACAATAGTGCAAATTTGAAGAAACATAGTGTTCCATCTCTATATTTGCCATATACCATTGAAGGTATGATTTTATTCTATTGTGTTGCTGTATGAAATAAAATCAAATATTGATATATAGAGGAAACGTTACATTCAATTGTACATCATACTAGATCCATGACGTCTCGTCTTGTTTATGTTGCTTGATTTATTTTTATTTCTGTCAGTGATATTTGATATAACCAAAGAAAATATGTATTAACAATACAATAACTATAACGTAATATATTTTGCAATTGAAATGCTCTAAGACTTCAGCCTTTCTCAACTAATTTATTATATAGAGTTAGATTGTTGAAAAACCATAAATGTTTCATCCATAATGAAATTTAAAATAACCAATACTTATGCTATTCTCATTAATCAGATGATTATAGAAAAGTTTGTAAAAAGCTTCGGCTGTTTACAGAAACATTTTGGCATATATTCAAAGGACGCAAATAGATAATAAACACAATGTACTTCTAAGAAGAACTGTTTCTATACAATTCATATCAAAGCAAAAATAAACACGCAAATTTGACAGGCAAAAAATACACAACACATGCCTTTTTGACAGATATGATTTATCTGCCAACACCAAATTGAACTATTAGTCTATTAAAAATATGTAAGGCAGAAGTTTAATATTGAAAGGAAAATTATGTGTTTATTTGCTATGAATGCATATATTACGATCAATGTATACATTTTCTATCTAAACTAATGAAATAAAAGCTCTCAAATATAATTTAACAAAATAACTTTAAGTTTCACTAATACAGTTATGACAACATGTACATGTCATCAATGACGTGCAATTGAATATAAATTGTCTCCTCTATAAGTAATTTCAAATGTGTGATGCATAATACCGGAAAGACTTTTATAAAATTACTTATTCGATTTCATTTATTTACCTACACAAAAAACATTAACAAAGTAATGAAAGGAAAAACACTCACTGTGAATTCAACAGACTCACTGAAATTACTTGTGCGAGAACAATATATTAAACACAAGAACATCTTCACAAAAATTAAGAATACTTGATTATGTACATAATTTGTTATACATTATTATTAGTTATACACATGTATGTATTTGTATATCTATCATTTATTTGTAATAAAGTAACTTCATCATGTTTGAAATTGTTTTTCTATAAGATTTCCTTTTTTATTATGTCTTTCTAGATCTATTTATCATTACAATTGTACAATATAATGAGAAATAATGTTTGAATTTGAATTTCTGTTTGATTAAAACAATATATTTTTACACAAAACACGAGTGGGTCTAGTCTGAGTGAAATCGGAACGACTTCCCCTATCTCGCCCATGTCTAATATATTGTACTATTGTGATGGGTGAAAATAAATTAAAAAGAGAGTATTCTTGTCTTGCAAACAAATTGAATGTGTTCATTTTCATCCGACTTTAAGATGTGCATTAAAGCGAGGTGAAAATGAACACATTTAATTTGTTCGCATCCGAAAACGATAATTTACATGTTTGAAAATATGGATAGGTATATGAAAGTAATACGTGACTAAGCCCGCAAGAGGGCAGTTCCGTAAGTACTCAATTTATATACAGTGTGTTTCCCATCTTTGGTATTCCTTTATCTATGACTGTACTTCACTGCAGTTGGCGACTCGCATATGTACGTTGTTCCCAAGTGTTTGCCCAATTTTGAATAAATTGTTTTGTGAAGAAGTATTTGTATATAATACTGTTCTTATTGTTTGTATATAGTTATTATCCTTAGTTTAGTTTATTTTGCATTTAGTTAATTCTGTAAATATTATTTGAACTTTGCATGTATAAAAAAAATTATAGAAAACCTTATATATTTATGTAAAACAATTAATTTTGTACATCCATGTAAAAACTTTCCAATGGAATATCTAATAAAGCTATATTGATAAGAGATAAATATAAATTTATAATAAATAAATAAATACATTTTAAACATTGTTGTTTTTTAAACAAGTTAGCCTTGTATCTACGAAACGAACGACTATGTATAACTGGAGAACATCTTAAATAATGTAGTCTAATAAATCCTTCTAACAGTGTGCCAAATTTCAGCGAGTTCCAATAAACCGTTTTCAAAATATTTAGCTGTATCCATACATAATCGCAACCCTGTATGTTGGATGTTTTCCTTTTGCCTTCAATTTATAGTTTAAATTCTACAGATATCAAAATTAACAAAATAACAGAAATGTGTTTATTATCTATAATTCCATTAAGTATATTTTGATATACTTACAGGCTAAACCGTATTATAATAAATTTAAACAAGTGACACGTTAATTATACAACGTGCAAATAACAAATAAATTACTAGTAAACACAGGTGTCACTTTGGATTAAAAAATAATATGACGAATTTCGTAAATTACGAGGTTTCTAAGGAATCGTGTCATTTCGGGCATGGATCCAAAGACTTCAACATGACTGGCGCCGTTCGTTACTTCGTTGAGATAATTTCAAATAGAACCCACTACACAATCACCCACTAATATGAGCATGTGTTTTCAATGACAATTTTCTGCATTCGACGTCGATTGTAATCTATGTTTAAATATACTTTGGCATGTTTAGTTATAGTACTGAACCAATATCACTTTCGAAATGCGTTTCCTGACTACGTCTATTAAACTTTTAACTATTTTAACAAAAAGCTTATAATTATGTTACCTAATATAAAATAATTATATGCTTTTTGCATTTTCACAACACAAATTATAAAGCGTACATTTGCTTGAAAGTGAAGCAAATACAAAATAAATCAGAATATCAAAGTAAAATTTGTAATACGAGAAATGCATGGCAACTTACAGGACTTGCTCGATGTGTGGTTGCCTATTCTTAGAATGCTTTACGCGTATTATCTAAGCGTGTAACATAACCTAATAATAATAGTCATGCATATATCATAAGAAATATTATACAACACAAATAGAAACAGAAAATTATTGTATCTAACTTTATCACAATTAAAAGTACATGTATTTAAAGGAAGATAGATAGTGTTAAGTATGGTAAACTTTAGAAATAGTGTGCTTTGTATAATGTGTAACGTATGAGATCCTTAGATAATAGGTTTGTTCGAAGCGCCAGTTCTGAATACTGAATAGTTCTCGGATCGATCTTGTTTGACATTTTAATTTTTTTTTACAGATTTACATGTATCCCGACGATACAGAATTTATTACGTCCAAAAGTACCAAAGCTGACACTGAATAGAAGACAAATTTACATCTGAAATCTGTCCTCAATTGACCATACTCATAAATTACAATTAAACCATAAAAATCACTTCTTACTATTCTATACATAAGAGTGGGTTATGACAGTCGTCCACTTTTTAGTGCAACGTTTATATTATTATCTATGCCACTTTAACCTTCAAACGGTTTTGGCGAACGTTTTGGGGGGTCAAAAATTAAAATTCAAAAGAAAGTTATTTTTTAAAGTTTAATCAATGACATAGTAACAAAATTAAGTTTTAAAGTACAAAAAATATATAAAATATATTGCCAAAATGGTCTTCGTGAGGTGGTCCATATTTTGTAGCATTGTGAAGTCTTCAGCAATATTCACTAATACGGTTTTCCACAATCAGACAAATGTTAATTGATTTGAGTCATTATTATTACTACCGTGATATTTTTGAAAACAATCTTTGTTTTTTCCAAGACATAGCGCAACCTCACATATACTACATGCCCAATCGGTTCGCATTGGATTTGCCTTGGTGCTGCAAAGTGCACATCTTCTGCGGGTAGATGGAACGGGTTGATGAGATGAAGATGTAAATCTAACTTCTGAAGGCACCTTACGACTTCTCTTCTGAATAGACGTTTTGTTTTTACCTCTACTAGCATCTCTGCAGGCAAACCATCTATGACTTTTCGTCTGAAGTCCTTAAGAGTCATAGGTGGCAATTTCTTTAGTTTATATAATACATAACCGTTTACGACGGCGCAGTCTATAAAATGCCAAAATATTCTCATGTACCATCTCTTGTTTTCCTATCGATTTCGTAAGTGGATTTAAGTTGATCGAATCTATCCACACAATTCATATTTCTA
This sequence comes from Amphimallon solstitiale, assembly GCA_963170755.1. Lineage (NCBI taxonomy): Eukaryota > Metazoa > Arthropoda > Insecta > Coleoptera > Scarabaeidae > Amphimallon > Amphimallon solstitiale. The sequence continues at coordinate 79,414,076 of OY720683.1, read as the reverse complement.
TTATACTCTGTTAGAGCATTCGGACATGGAATTTGTTTTAATAAGCCGTCTTTATCTCGCCTTTTCACTTCGTTTGTTGATTGTGGATCGTGAAAATTTGTAAGCAAATGAACTGTTCGTTTGTCTTTCCATTTGAGGAAGCTTATTCCATCACCGCTTTTGTTATAGTCATGTTCCGATTCTTGTAGGATTCTGTCATCTTTCAGCTTAGGTAGGTTTTTTTGATTTGCCATTATGGTACCACAAGCATTTATATCCTTTTCCTTCAATTCCTTCATTAAATTATAAGTAGTGAAATAGTTATCAAAAAGTCCAATGAAGGTTTTTATTTCAGCAAGGCTTGTTTGATTGTAGCGTTTATTAGTAATCTAGTGAGCATGTTCAGCATAGATATTAGTTTGGCAGGTAATTTTGTCTAATATATCGTCAGAAATTATATAGATAGATTATATGGTGTACAACAATCATTATCAAGTTTTTGAACTTCGTCTGCTAAACCGTATTCTGACAGGAAATCAGATGAATATTGCCTATTCGTCAAGTTATGCTACCACCTTGCAATTGGTTGTCATTTACAAATGCAGATAACGGCAGGTCATCTTCGGAATTTTCCGAATCAGTGACAATCTCGTCAATATCCCTTGGTGCATCAGTATCATTTTCTTCCCTATCTACGTCGCTAATGTCCGATTCTAAGTCATTCGGTATATCCTCAGCATTAAAATTTTATCTCTCAAAGTATATGCTTCATCAGAATTCAATGTGTCTGTAACTTTATTGGAACCCATATTACAGTCAAACTGTAAAAATAAATTTCAGATTAAATCGTGCTTATTAATTAATTAGGTCCTGTTCCGCACCTTTCCGCAGGCTAAACTATAACTTTTTTAATTACATACACTATAATCTTTCATTTAATGAAAAATTCACGGACTAGCAAGTACTAGCAATAAACGTTATCCCTAGTTAAAAATTCATTTATACATAGCTGTTATAGGATTATAGGCAACCGATGTTACCTAGAAATAAAAACAGCTTCCTAGAAAATAATGATGCCTTTTGAATCCTTAAAGTAAGTACTTTCTCCTGTAATAATTACTTTTAAATCGATCAAGATACCTGGCTCAGGTAATAGCAAACACAATTTAAGTTTCGGATACTTAAATATAACCTATAGAAATATTGCTAATTTTGTGTTTTTAATAATTAATATATCTGGTTCTGAAGAAGATAAAACAGCAATTCTTGGTGTAAAGTTGTATGATGAGGCGTTCAAACAAATACATACATATATACACGGTTTTGACCACTGTGGATAGTGAGTTCGACAATCGCCTGTGGTTTAATTTTCATAAATAAATTTACCTAATTAAATTATCAGTTCATAGCAGATAAATATAATTACATTTTACATGCACGTTTCAAAATTGTTATTTTATGCTACTTTAAAAGCAATATACAGCATGTGTCAATTTTCATTAGCCATAGGCGATTAATTCATGCAATACGTGACAACATGGCACCCCCTACTTTCCTCTCCAATGCGAGCGCGGCCGACACAAGCTCAAGTTATAGCAGTAACTGTTGGACCACTAACTTGGATGTTTCCAATGCGTTCAGAAATAATATTTACGCGTTGCAAGGTTTTGTTTTTCTTTTTCCCTTCAATAAATGTAGAGAATTATTAAGCTGCGTTCACGCTGCATGACACAAACAAAAGCGTAATTCTAATAAAATTAAAAATAAGGTAAATAAAAAAGGATTTTGAAAATAATAATAAACTACTAGATCCGGAGATCGCGGCGGCCATTTGATGTTCCCCGTTCCAATAATAAGACGGGTTTTATTGCGGACTAGATCGCAACGTGTTCGCAGCTAAAGATTGAATGTAAAATCTGGTGGGGAGATCGGAGAAACTCGATGTAATGTCGATTGTTGCCGGGATTACGGACGGTAGAGGTGACACACGTTGCCATGTATTATTTGTATACGTATAAATCGCACGTAAAGATTGAATCCTATACCTAATCAAAATTGACACATACGGTATATATACCTACCTAATTTAAACCTATACCTTCTGAAATATCAATCCACATGTTACACAATACATTTGTTAATATAATTGTAACGTTTAGTTCCTGCATTTCTATTTAGATTAGAAATGTCCTAATTTTTATCAACATGAATAAAAACACGATAAAAAAACGATTTGTCGTTATCGAAATGTCACCTATAATAAATTCATGATTTTAAGTTCAACACTGACGTTAGTGCAGGTTCATATATGTTTCACATGCAGGTGTCATTTCTCATTACATACTTCTTTATTCCATAATGATATGCCTCTATTGTCACATGGACACATTTTATATCCACAAAAACGTTCACTCTCTCAAAAGTAAGCTATTTATGATTAAACAAAAACATATTCCAGTATTTTTTCGCTTCAATAAAAAGTATGAAAATTAACATATAGAATAATTATTAAAGCACCATAATTATGCCCTGCGTAAAAATAATGCTCAATCTGATTTTACTCACCTAGGCGGAGTAAATTTAATGAGTAAAAGAGATTTTTATTCGTTAAATTACTTGAAAACTTTTTATGTGGTAATATGTGAAGGGGGAATTTGATTCCGAGCATACTGATTGTTGTTTATGATTTATGACTGGAAAACAAAAAATCCTGAATTTCTGAAATTTTTCATATCTCCATTATTATTCGAGTGAATGCCTTGGTGGATAAGAGGTCGTCCGGCCAATGTAGTAAATGTATAGTTTCTCCCCCTCTAAAAACGCAAAAATGAAATAGCTGAGCCATTAAACACTTAACACATACATATTACGTGTCTCAAGTAATACCAAACACTCATAAAGCTTAGAAACTCATGATAAGACCATATTACATTAAAAATAAAGTATGCCGAGGTGTTGTAACGACCCCTTCTATTCAATATTCTAATGGAATTTGATAAGTGACTCATTGGTTATCATCAGTACGGTATAGCCAAGGAATAAGGTGAGATAACCTTGGAGATGTAAGCATACACGGAAGACCATCAGGTGACAGACCGCTATTTGTAGCTTCAGTTAGAAGATCCTCGGTTTTGAAGACAACAACCAACATCGGCACGAGGATGACATTGTTAACTTCAATGCTATCCGAACCCAGAAAAGATATTTAAAACAGGAATTATCGCTGATACATAAAAAAAACAAGAAATCGAAGAATAATGGGTAAATTCCGCTGTAGAACAACCGTAGACACGTGTTTCTGACAAAATGGTTATCATTAGCACGGTGTAGCCAAGGAATAAGGACAGACAGTTATTTGTAGCTTCAGTCGCAAGATTCTCGGTTTTGAGGACAACAACCAACATCGCCACGCGGATGACATTGTTAACCTGCATGCCACCCGAACCCAGGAAAGATAATCAAAAAGGAATTATCGCGGATACATATAGAAAACAAGAAATAGAAGAATATTGAGTAAATTCCCCTGTCAGGGAAATCGTTGTGTTAGTCCACCAAACAGAGAATCGACGTAACCACTCCAACCTCTTGCTACAGAAGCTGCACCTGTTAATTAGTAAAAAGAAAGTCATACATAAAAGAAAATCCCTGCAGAAAAAGTTGAGTGTTAGTTAAAAGTATTCAATTAATAATAATAGTAATAAGCTTTATTGCCCAACCAAAGTTCACAACCAGTTACAGGACAATTCATTACAACATTACAATGAGCGAGTATGTAGTCAACCAATATATGAAAAAGACAGTATATCTTACAACACAAAGAAAAGTCATTATTATAAATTAAGTAAGAGTTATACAATAGAGAAGAAGAAATCGGTATAACAGAGCATGCAATGACAACGAACATCAATAATATCTGTTGAAGTGTTCAGCGATTACTGTCGTGACGAACCCGATGCTGGAGTAGTTGATGCCACAATGTAAGCTGATTTTATTAAAATCGGAGCATATTGAATAAATAGGTGATCTAACCACAACATTACGTTTCGGAAAAGGTAAATTAAAAGCAAGGGTATGACGTGACGAAGCACGGGGTACAGCGAATCTTAAAAACATATACCCGAGGCAATACTCCTGAAATGGAAAGAAGTTAATTCGAAACGGGTTAATAATAGACAATGGTCAGCATTCCCACACGGATAAACTCCGTCAACCCGACTCCATAAGAATTTAACAAATTTGCACTGATCCAATTCCAGCTGCCGCATATAACAGTGATAAAGTGAATACCACAAGCATACTCAAGACGTGACCTAACCAACGACAAGTATAACCCCTTTATTGATTCAAAATTGGTAGAAGATCTGCAATTACGGACGTTAAATTCCAGCATTCTCAAAGCAGCTGAAGTGACATTGTTTATGTCGTCAACGATCGTTAGTCTCAAGTCCCGCGTTGTCTAAACACGCTCAATGTCAGCCTGAATGCGGATACAATCTGAAACCGAAGAATACTACAAAAAATCTTTAAATCATCAGCGAAGAGCAGCTTATCACAACTGATCACTGAAGTGATATCTTCAATAAACATATTGAATATTAAGGGACCTAGATTAGAACCTTGCGGAATCCCAGACGTATATAGATAGATAGATAGATAATTTTATTCGTTCTATGATACAAAAGTATGCTAGTAAAGAACACGTCAGAGATATCACAGGTAATAATTAATACATGTACACAAACATTTTAAAATTTCAAATTATATTCAAAGAGCTACTTAAATTGTAAAACACTTTTGATTAATTTTCATAGACCCAATGTCCTCAGCAATTCAGGAACTCTTCCAACGAATAGAACGCATCGTCCATCAGAATGTTCTTTACAGTTAGCACATATTTTTGTAGAGAAGCATTCTCCAGACCACCATCCACGGCGTTTAACTTGTTGTATATTTTAGATCCCCAGTAGTCGACGTATCTCTGAGTTTTTGCCAAGCGGTGATAGGATATCCTCAATGCCTCTTTATTACGTGTTGCGTAAAGGTGTGTGTCGCCATTTTTTGAAAAGGTATGCTTGTTTTCATCTACGTATTTTGCTCTTGTTAATTTATATATACATGGAATTGTAAGTATTCTTTGGCTTATAAACCATGGTTTACACGATTCATCTGATTTTAGATTACACAACACTCTCACAGTTCGTTTCTGGAGCAGAAAAACCCTTTCAGCACCACCAGAAGCGCCCCAGACCTGGATTCCATAGCGAGCCACGGCATGGAAGTTCGCGAAGTATACCTGTCTCACAGCTTCGTAGGTGGATATGGATTTCATTCTTCGCATACTGTAAATTGCGGCAGTCAGCTTGTCAGCAATCCCTGCTACATGTGGCAACCAGCTAAGCCTGTCGTCCACTGTGAGTCCTAAGAACTTCACAGTTTACATCTCTTCGCTTCTTCCCCTTGCAAATTGTATCCGTTGCGTTTTCTTGTTATTCATGTGGAGACCATTGCTTGCGAACCATTCTTCAGTTTCCTGCATCACCATTTCTGACTTGTAATCTCTATCCTCTTTCGATGATGATTTTGCGAACATCGAGGTGTCATCCGCATATAAGCAAATGCGGACGGCTGATATATTTACTTCTAGATCATTCATATATATTATGAACAGTAGTGGCCCAAGGATAGACCCCTGAGGTACGCCTTCTGTAACATCCATTAAGCACGATTTTTGCCCGTAGAACTCCACAAATTGCCGCCTACCCTGCAGATACGAAGCCAAGAGACTATGCCCAACTCCCCGAACCCCATAGTGCTGTAGTTTTTCCAATAAGATGGTATGGTCCACTGTATCGAATGCGCGCGTTAGATCGCAATACATCAACTCAGGGTATTCTTGGTTGTCCAACGCTTTCATCAAATGATTAAATATGTCGATTATAGCTGTACTAGTTGATCTGTTTTTCCTGTATCCATGTTGCGCATCATATAATATAAATAATAAATATAAAGTTCAAAAATTTTTGAAAAATTTGAAAGGATTGCAATGGGTCTAATGGGACGTAATTCTGGCAATTTTCCAGACGTCAGGAAAAGTAGAGGAACTCAAAGAAAGCAGAAATATTCTGAGAAGAGGTTTTACGAAAACAAACTTGCAGTTTTTAATTAAGAAAGCAGGAATGCGGTCATGTTCAAAAGTGACATTATTTTTCAAGCTATTAATAGCACTATGTTATAATTATAAGTATAGCAAGAAGCCATAAACTCTGCTTAACGTTCTTATCGTAGTACAATAAGAAAGTGTGTATTGGTAACAATTTTTAAAATGCCCTTTTGATGTTAACGTTGCAATAGAACTGTTTGGGTTTATAATATAGGTGGTTTTGGTTCACGTCTTATTGTTCTATTACATATTAGCAGTCCATGCTTTAACTAGGCTGTCTGTTAATTTATTACCTGCTCTAGATTCATGCCCAGGTACCAGCATCAATTTATGCTGTGGTTCGATAAACTTTTCAGGTTTTGCTGGTATTCCAAAACAAGGTTCGATCTTATCTGGTCTTTCTTCATCTATTTTTTAATAATGCATTACGTTGCTCATTAATTTGAAAGTGAAAAATCTGGCAGTAAGAGTGCCTAACTTTGAAAACCTTGCGTTTGAGTTTTTCAAAGCAATATACCGAGAAAACCTGCAAACGACATGCAAATGTCATGTTACTGTTGAAATTAAAATTACACATTTAAACGTTTTATTATTCACATGTCCAAGAATATTCTTCTACCTCCAATAACCATTTATCTAGTTACTATCAGAATTCTTAAAATATTTTTTGAAAATATGGATGAATGTTCAGTATTCTATTAGCTTAACACATACGTGGGCTGTTCTCTTTCCGCTGATCCTGGTAAAGTAAAACACAATTTATTTCCAAAAAAAAAAATTATTTATAATTTTTCAAAGTTGTCTCCTCCACAGTCAATGCATTTTTGCAACCGTGAAAACCAATTTTGAAAACATTTTCTCCAATCTTCCGGCCGTAGTTTGTTTATTTCATTTTTAAAGGCATCAAAACCGCCTCTTCGGCCGATGTAAAAAGTAAACCCCGTAATTTATCCTTTACCCGCGGAATTAAAAAGAAGTCGTTAGATGCTAGGTCTGGACTATACGGTAAATGACCCATTATTTCTATGTTTTAGGCATTCAAATACTCAGTTGTTCGAACGGCAGGGTTGGCCCGCATTCTGAATTAACAGTACGTCTATCCTCCAATGCTACAGTGGAAATCATGCCCAGTAATTCCAAAAAAATGTAACGACATTCTTCTTGTTTCGACTTTTTTCACGAACAACTTTTGTTGGAGCCATTGTCAAAGACCCAAACTGTCGATTATGGTTTTTTTTTTCTTTTTGGGGATCATAGCAGTATACCCATGTTTCATCACCAGTCATGAAACACACCAAATGAGACGATCCACTGTTAAAGCGATCTAGTGTAGATCTGCACCACCTCACACGGTCTTCTATTTGAATTGAAGTCATGTTGTGGGGAATCTTTCGAAAAAAAAGCTTACGGGCCTTCAAATGTTTGTCTAAAATAATGTTAATTACTTCAAACCAATCTCTAAAGTTGCTTGAACTGCCGTTTTTTGGCTTAGGAGCGCGAAAATTGTCTTATAAGGAAACTCGACCGCTTTGAAATTCATTACACCACCGCTTTACGGTAGTAAGCAACATGACTTGTCACCAAACACTCGATTGATTTCCTCAAAACATTCTTTACGGCTTCAGCAATGCTTGAAATTGTAAAAAAAATAACTGCTCGATTATGTTCATTTTTGATTTCCGTGATTTATTAGCGAAAGAAATACTTTAAATTAATGTAACTTACAAACAATCAGGTATATCTGTCACTATAACTAGATTTGTAAACAACTGCAACTGTCATACAAAATTTGTCGCCAAATATCATCGCTTACTAGGCTCAGCGGAAAAAGAACATTCCTCGTGTAAGAGGATGTATGCTCTGTTTTGAATAATATTTTAATAAAATTATTATAAAAATTACTGTGGTAATCTACACGTAAATCTTGACATAAATACAATCTAGGAACTGGATTGTTCAATTAATAATCTTAAATGGCATAATTTTAGTATGTATAAGTATTTAAGATAACTTACCAAAGGTAGAAACATCAACATTTTTAGCCATCTTCACAGTAAGTCTAGTAACGTTCACCAAAAATTGATAACCATACATTATCGACTTAAGATTTATTTATTTATTTTTATGTATTTATTTGATTTTCATTTATTGCACACTGAAAATGTACTTCCACCGCTTATCTGAAAGGATTAACACAATTAACGTCAGCGCACAAACACTTTAGATATACGCATAAGCCCAGCTGAACATATGTTCCGGATGCCAGACTATAAAAAAATAAATCGTTTTAGGAAATATTACAATTGACAAATATTAAAAATGTTTGCAAATTAGGTTAGGATTCATGACAAGAGAAATATCAAAAAATGGAATAATAATAATTTTTGGCTAAGAGAATAGGCTTTCAAAATTGCTCTAGAACAATTAAAACAACAAACAAAATTTATTTTAAGCTTTAGTATATGCATCTCTACGATATACATCAAATAACTATAATATTTAGTGGATTGTACTTTATAAAATAAATTTACCTTAAATTTATGTTCAGAAACTCCATAATTTATAATGAATAATATGTATTTAACAAGCGAAAATGGATATTACGAAAATATTAAGCTATACGAGGCTATAACAAACCTAACAGCAAGTAGTACGTGTATCACAATGTGTATTGATATTTCATGGATTATTTGATAGCGAAAAGAATCACATCCGATTAAACATAGCGTTCTCTTTAACGAACTAATTATTTTAAGGGTAAGAAAAGAAAAACACGACGTTAGCCTACTACGATTTCATATTACCGGTTCATTTAAAAGACGCGTGCGCTACAATTTTGTCGCATAACCTCACTAATAGAGGTGAAATCATTCGGGCTACTGCGGAAAATAAGGATTTTCGATAATATGTTCTTCTCGTGCACTGCGTTCTGGTAAATTATAATCGAATAGATTGAAACAAAATATTACTTGACGGCAAGTATTATCTAACGGTAATGTTCATGGGAACTTGAAATTATATTACCGATGTACCGAGCCGCTTGAAAAAAGACACGACGACGTCGGATGGTCTACCTCGGCTAGGACTATTTGTATTTGCGTGACGTCACTGCACACCCCTGGTCGATATTTCGTTGGCGGGCAGGCCGCCTGGCAAGGGTTGGGGCTGGTCTATCTTATGTAAGGAAACAGGTGTTCTACTAGTTAATGTCTTTGAAGTCAGGTATTGTAAATATCACAAAAAGTATAATAGAAAAATATATTTTTAATATACCCGAGGGTTCTTTTCATTACATTTGAAAGGAATCAATGTGTGCCTCAATTCGTGCAAAATTAATTGCGTATTTCAGTGCTAAAAGCAATTTATATGCAGCAGGCACGTAACAAGTCAAAACTGGACCCTGGTGCAAGACCAGTACCGGAGGGGGCGGGGGGGTTAAAGGGGGCAACATATCCAGAAGAAGGCGGCAAAATGGAATTGAAAAATTGATCTTTTTTTATAATTTAATAGTGTCATAAAAGTATAAATAAAAACAAAATTTAGATATATATATATATACCGTAGTCGTCAAATTTTAATTTCGATTTATACTTCTATCCCATGCAGAAGATGACCTTATAATATGCAGCGATGCCTGCTTGCTAACAGTGGTGGGAGAGCAACGCAGTGTCGGGGGACCTTCACGCCTTACATTTCATAGGAAACGTTTGTCGAGTGTACTGTCTTGGCAGCTTCGCTTATGTTTATCTTTAGTTTATTTCGTCGCGCTCTTTTCCTCTTTCTACTTTCGTAACAGAAATTAAAATATGTCGACTACGGTATATTTATTTAAGCGTCTACACAGACCGGATCAGCTACATACAGTAATATTTGCCAGGCCCGCAAACACGTTGTCAGGCCCGGTTTCGAGTCTGACAACGTTTCTTGTGTTATTTCGGTCTATTTTTCAATGCTGATGACAAAACATGATATTTCGAAAAAAAAATTTTGAGTCCGCTAACGCGGTATAATATCATCTTATATACAAGTTTAATTCCGTCGCTTTCTGGGATAGGGCCAGGCGTATATGTGTAAATACATTTTACTGTTACGTTGTCAAGCCCACCATATTATACCGACGTTCCCAAACCCTAAACTTGGCAACTACGTAAATGACGATAAACGAAACACTTATAGGAATAATACTTGTATAACTAACATATTGCCTTTCTTTTAATACTCTTTATTTGGTCGAGTAATGCAAAATATTATTTTGAGACACTTGCTTCTAGATTTTTTGGAATACTATCCTTAACTATATTTCGAATGAATTAATGATGTAGAGCTATCTACTTATTTATATTATATTATGTTTACCTATCACTTAAAATAGAAAATGATAGGTATATAAGAAAGTTATTAGATTATTTATTCTTAATAATGTGTAAAAATCGGCAAAAACAATTGTACATCAAGGAATTCAGGTAAAGCAAAAAAACTTAATATTTTAAATGGAAAGTACCCAGTATTATTACATATTCTACACGAATTTATCTTTACAACCGTCTATCATATGTTGTACTTAATTAATTTACCATGTAATACAATAATAAAACTGAGACACACATTAATAGAAAATCTGTGTTGGAAGCTGCGTTCCCGAATTTGTTGACGATTCTCTGTATCCCAGAAATGATCTTTTCTTTTATTAGAAATACCGTTATTATTGAAATTACATTTATCAGTCCAAAGAATGGCATCCACTAAATGCTGACTATTGTTAAGCCAGTTACAAATATTGACCTCCTAGCACAATACCCAATTCTTAAGCCCAGAATCAATTTAATTTTATAGGATGATTTTATGTTTTTTTTAGAATGGAAAATACTTTGTGGTAACTTATTTCTCTATCGAGTACTGCTTCACGTACTGAATTTCCTGGATGTGCTTTAAAATATGCCAATACCATAACATCTTCTTCATTTGCTGCACGTTAACTTCTTGGTCTTAGCATTTTAGTACTAAAACATCCGTTTCTTCCTAAATTACGTTCAATGACGAAGGTAGTTCTTGCCAACGTGTGGTTGTACCCTTTCTGGTTACAAGGTTCGCTACAATGCAGAAACTTATCTACGATTCACATTGCATCTGACGTACATTCTCAACATATCCATTCTTTCATTATTATAGGCTCTTAATCAATTTTAAGACTGAAAATGATCTGTCCAAAGTTGCTACCGATACGGGAATCGTTAGAAAAAAGGATGAAGGCACAGCAGATTTCTTTGCATGAACTCTGTGTCTGAATGACAAAATTTCTTGCGATAGAGAATCCGATAAATCGTTGGGATAAAGTTGATCAGATTTTCAGCTAGGAATACCAAGTCAGCATCAGAGCAATCACTCAGGACCGAAGGAAAGAGTACTTCAAATCTTTAAATACGCTATTTAACCCTTTGGATCGATTTTCTAGTTATGATATAATATCGTCCAACGTTAGATTAACACCGACACACGGAAATCTTCTTTAGAGTTGGATAGTCTTTCGTCACATGACAACTCATTGAAGTCTTTTTCATTTTTCAGATACTTAGCAGTTTCCAAAAGTTTTGACGCTCTTTGAATATCTTGGTTTTTACTCTGCAGTGCATTAGATACAAGTTTTGTGATGCTTAAGATTTAATCCTCATTTTGATCGATTACTTTAGAGCTTGTCGATGTTAGTTTTGTCAAAACTTGTAAAATTTCCCGATAGTGAAACCTCAAGCTATGAAGGGCGTCATAATGAGACGACCATCTCGTGGGACACAATCGATTTAATGAATGCTTCTTGGATTCGAATGTTTCAGCCAGTATTGCTCATCGTTTTATGCTATGTGCAAAAAATGCATACACACTTTCCACAACGTCGTAAAAATTCTGTAATTCCCTTGAAATTTTTACAGTACTTGATAGCCAAAATTCACATTCTTTTAAGGGCAACCCGATATGCCGATACCTTTGCTTATTCAAGAGCAAGAACTGATACTTCAATAAATGCTTCTTTGTCTTATGTATGATGATGAATGCAAATAGGTGCATCCCCCAGATCTTTTTCTTATAATTTATTATTTTCTTCCTACTATGTATTGGGTGCATATTTTATGTATTATCTTTTTTAATTATTGGAAGAAGTCTTTCTTCAAATTTATATTATTAGATTATTGTTATTTTTGTCCTATAAAATTGAAATTTCTTCTGTTGGACAATAAAGATTATTACTATTAATATTTTAATACATAAATATAGATATTTTTCCGTACAGATCTATCTAAATATAAGCGCAATTAAAAGCACTCACTTCCTGCGGTCGCTCGTGCTTACAATGTGCGCTCATGCGGGAAAACAGTCTTCCCGCACATGGTTCGTAAATAACTATTAGTATTATTACAATTATACATATATTGTTAAAGTATTAACTGAGAGTATTTTCGTAAATTACACTCTCTTAAAAGAATTAAATAAAAAAAATATATTCTCTGCATTTAAGGTAATTTTAATTATAAACGGAATCGGGGCGGCAGATAATGTCTAAATTTTGTCTAGACAGACTTTTTTTAGTCTGTCAAGAAATAATATTTCAAGTAACTGAAGCCACACTGCACATTCATATGAAATTTCGTTCGTAGTATCAGGGTAGCAGAAAATCGAGAAGGTATATCAAATGTATTAGGAGTAAAACAAAATAAATGTGGCGCCATCTTCAAAGTAGTAGCAACACTATATCATGAATATAGAATTCTATATTCACATGTATTAGGAGTAAAACAATATAGAATTCTATATTCACAATAGTAGCTATATTTAGGATATAGTCCAGCTACTATTGTGCAGATGACGCCAATATATTTAATTTTACTCCTGATATATTTGATATACCTCCTCGCTTTTCTGCTGCCCTGATGCTACGGACGAAATTTCAAATACTAATTACGGAGATAAATTTCGTAAATTACAGTTTCGTAAAAGAATTTAAATTTGAAAAATAATTATTCTCTGCATTTAAGGTAATTTTTAATTATGAACGGAATCGCAGCTGATAATGCCCTTCCTTAAGTATGTTTAGACAGATTTTATTTAGCAAGAAAAGGAGCGAGGAGATAATATATTTTATCGCCAACCGTCAGTAAAGTGATGCGTTACCATAGCGTTTTGCGGAGGTAAAGAAACACTTTATCGTACTGTACAATAAAGTACTTTACCTGCCGCTAATATCTGTCAGCGTAGCATGACTGATGACTTTTAAAAATAAATCGTTTGTCACTGTCATAAACTGTCAAAAGTTATTATATCTTTATTTCTTAAATTAACAATTTTAACGGTTGGCGATAAAATTTTGTATGCACCACGTCAGTAAAGTACCTTTACCGAACTCGTCTGTTACTCGCCGCGCTCGCTTCACTCGCTTGGCTCGTAAACCAGACTCGTTCGGTAAAGTATCACTTTACTGACTTGTTACATAAATAACTATTATCGCCAACCGTCAGTAAAGTGATGCGTTACCATAGCGTTTTACGGAGGTAAACAAACACTTTATCGTACTGTACAATAAAGTACTTTACCCGCCGCTAATATCTGTCAGTGTAGCCTTGACTGATGACTTTAAATATAAATCGTTTGTCACTGTCATAAACTGTCATAAGTTATTATATCTTTATTTCTTAAATTAACAATTTTTACGGTTGGCGATAAAATTTTGTATGCACCACGTCAGTAAAGTACCTTTACCGAACTCGTCTGTTACTCGCCGCGCTCGCTTCACTCGCTTGGCTCGTAAATCAGACTCGTTCGATAAAGTATCACTTTACTGACTTGTTACATAAATAACTATTATCGCCAACCGTCAGTAAAGTGATGCGTTACCATAGCGTTTTACGGAGGTAAAGAAACACTTTATCGTACTGTACAATAAAGTACTTTACCTGCCGCTAATATCTGCCAGCGTAGCCATGACTGATGACTTTAAAAATAAATCGCTTGTCACTGTCATAAACTGTCATAAGTTATTATATCTTTATTTCTTAAATTAACAATTTTCACGGTTGGCGATAAAATTTTGTATGCACCACGTCAGTAAAGTACCTTTACCGAACTCGTCTGTTACTCGCCGCGCTCGCTTCACTCGCTTGGCTCGCAAATCAGACTCGTTCGATAAAGTATCACTTTACTGACTTGTTACATAAATAACTATTATTTTACCCCTGATACATTTGATATACCACCTCGTTTTTAAGCTTACCTGATACTAGGGGCGTAATTTCAACTGTTAAATGCTGATATCATACCAGGTGGTTATAGTAACTTTAAAATATTTTTATTTTTATTACAATTATACATATATTGTTAAAGTATTACCTGAGAGTATTTTCGTAAATTACACTCTCTTAAAAGAATTGGATTTTAAAACAAATATTCTCTGCATTTAAGGCTGGCGTTTAGTTTTCAGTTTGGTGGTCCTGAGGAAAATAAATGTGGGGGGTAAGATGAGGTGCCGTAATGTGGCGGGTTCATGTTGGCAAATAGTCGAACTTATTGTAGACAGCTACAGAAATGTAGATTCCTTTTACAGCAACAAATTTATATCTTGGGCTTTTAAATGAACTCGAACATAGACAGAAACAAAAAAACAAACACGCACAAAAAATTATTAAAGAAACACCATGAACACGTTTTTGTTTACATAGTATTTTAAATTTATTATGCGAGTATTTATTAGGAACCTGACCAACTAAAGCATAGGAGTAATATATATATAGAAATAATGTCAACAGTTAAGCATCAATAAATACAAGCATTCATTTATAGCATTTTATAAAATTTCAATAAAATTTCAAATAACGCCTTATAAAATAAATAGGAATAAAACGATTCAAGTTTGGAAAAACACATTTTCTGAAGTAATATTAATAATAATAATAATAATATTTATTAGTTCATGTGACCATAAACATGGTATAGAACAAGTGAATAAGTATAAAAATTAAGTAATGAAACATTTCATGCCGGTCACCTTTCGGAATGGGATACGTCCTTATATCATTTAAACATTAAAAGACAGCATAAGAGTTGTAGATACATATAAAAAAACTAGAACTACAGTTTGATTACATGGAGGAGTCATTGAGGTACTCATCCTAAGAGTAGTAATCTTTTAAAGGCAGAAGTTTTTTAATATCATTTCTAAATTTTCTGTATGGCTACACTTTAAATTTGTTTGGTAATTTATTGTAGACTCTTATAGACACGTACATTGGACTTTTGTCACTGAAAGAGCATTTGGCCGTGGTATTTCTAATAATAAATTATTCCGTGTACTGTATGTATGAAAGCTGGTCAATTTAGTATACTTGTTTGCATTTTTCTTTGCATATAATAATAATTGAAATAAGTAATTGCAGGGCAATCATTACGTGCATCCGTATGAATGCATCTCTACAGCTTGTTCGTCGACTGACACCACTCATTATTAAAAAACTATTCTCATGACGTTTCTAATCCATGTGTCATCATTTTCACTAGCTGTTTGAAGTTTTCTTTCTCGCTTAATTTGAATGAATTTTGGATGGGTCATTGTAACAAGAATGTTGGACAATGCCATCAACCTTCTATTGCCGCACAAAAACTGGTAAAAACCAATGAAAATAAAATATTTATAAGTGACATTTTGTGTGATGTGTTACAAAGAGTAGAAAGAGGAGAACAGTTGACCATAGACTGCAGTTTTATTCTAAACAATGTGTAATAATTCGGACATATGAGGCCGAAATTATGACGAACAAAAGAAATAAAGTATAACATCACACAGTTACTGAATAGCACTATTCATATGGTGAACTACAACATCTGTTTTCCTCGAGAAAACGGACAGCAAAAAAGTCGATTTTAATGTTAAATTCCTTTCTTCATGGACGTAGGTAGAAGCGTGAGGTGTTTTTAAAATTTATTCTATTTACCTTATATTTCGTAAGATTAATAAAATACGGGGAATTTACGCGATTTTAACTACAATATAAACAAATAATAACGTATTTTGTATTTTATAGATCACCACCCACTTGTTATCCAATTATATAAATAAAACTGAAAACTTTTTAAAAATATAAAATTTCAATAGTGCGCGCGTGGGTGATGAGCCATCGCCCGCTCATGTCCGGTCTCTGAACATATGAACTAAAACTGAGAGCATATATTGTGATTTTCAAAACTCTAACTGTGTGTGTGTAGGGGATATGATTCAGAATGTAACCAGAAAAAATCAATAGGTATTAATTACTTACGGTTGTATTTTAGTCCACAATTAATTTTTATAGTAAATATTTTCAATTATAGGTTGTCTATAGGTGACACTAGTGTTTTTGGCAAAAATCAGCTGCACTCCTTTACTTAACATTAGTCATATTTTATTATCTTCTTAAATAATATTGGAGATGGGCAACATTCAGAAGAGAAAGTAATTATTTTAGTTGTTAAACGTACCTGAATATATTTTACCGAATTGAAGTAAGTTTGTAAAAATAAGGTTTAGATTTTTCATATTATCCAAAGATGACATATATACTCTTATATTCGTTTAATAGACTTACCTAATATTGCACTATTAATAACAACATAAAGAATTTTCGGTATAAACCACCGAAAAAGAACCTATCTACCTGACGAAATGGTTGAACATGCAGAACACATAATTTAAGCCTATTGTGCCATATATTTATATGGTCTACCAAATCTAGTAAATTCAAGAAATATCTAAAACGTAGAATATTAACTTTCTGTGATAGAAACATCACCGATGTACATATACATAGAATATACATAGGCTTGCCAGACGTCCCGGTTTAACCGGGACAGTCCCGGTTTTCAGGCAAAATCCCGGTGTCCCGGCCGGTTTACTTCACGTCCCGGTAAAAATTAAAATTCGATTTTATAGATGACCAAAAAAGTATAAAAATAATTAACTGTAAAGGATTATTAGAATTTTACAGATTTTTGAATGTCTGAAAGCGTTTCTTTAGTCCAAGAAATGTGCCCATCAACAATAAAAAACTTGTTTACCGATTTAACGGGCGAGCTCTACTTGTGGTTTGTCCACGGATAGCTTGTATTGTTTAACAAGACCATCCTGGTAATGGAAAAATATAACACTACAGCTTTTGAGTTTGGTGAAGCTCATAAAGCTCTCAAAAGAAACGTGACAGAAAGAAAGGCTTCAAACTTTATCGTTATGGGCGCAAAGAACTTCTATAGGAATCTAGATGAGCAAGTTCGTACCAGTGTGAAAGAATAATTTGATGGCATTTATGAAAGATGCATTGCATGCTTGGACTTCTGGGAGGATGGTTTTGGAAACGCTGAACAGTTTTCAGGGGTCATCTGACCAAAACAAATGCTGTTGATTGGGAAAACGCCGAAATTTCTGCTGAAATTATTAATAGCAGTCTTCTTGATGTACCCAATATAAAAATAAACAATGATCAGCTGTTTGACGAAGTTGTGCTTGCTAGGGAGTATTTGCAGTCAAATTGGGAACAGTGGAAGCAAGAAGAGATTACCAGAGATGTGATTATTTCAAGTGACGAAAAATGGCTCAGGCTGTTTGGTCACTTCAAGGAGAATCACATAGCAGCCCCCAATCTGATCAAGATGGTTGAGTATGCCTTCTGCTTACCTGGGACATCGGCACCATGCAGTTGTTCATTAAAGACAATAGTCTTGATGAACAACGCATAGACTGATGATAGGGGTTTGATGAAGGAATCTACGGTTAAAGGCTTGATGACATGTAAAATTAATATCGGATTAGCTTGTGAATATTTTTACAAGATTAGAACCAAAACATTAAGTAAATAAGTAAATAAATATTAACATGTAAGAAATAAAATATTTAAATGTATATGCTTGTCATTTATTGTTTGCCTCATAGCATTAAGAATAAACTACCCTCTAAAACACCCCAAAAAACCGCCAAGGGTGTGTACCATTGAATACCCACGACGATGGGGGGCATTCCGGTGTCCCGGTTGAACATTTCAGAAATCTGGCAAGCCTAAATATACATATAGTCCAGTCAAACTATACCAAAAAGTCTCGCATGGTTACACTAATTAGGGTAGTTTTGATTTGTTGATATGGTGTATGGATTGGCAGATTGTTACAAAGTCCCAAGTTTTCTTATTTCCGCCACCACCGCGAACGCCGCCATCTTGAAAAAACGGCTAAATGTTTTGGCCTGTTTTTACAAAATATCTCCTAAAGTATTAGTTTGAGCAAAAAAGCCGTTTAAGCTTTTATTAAACTAGAGAAAATTTTCAACAATTTAATACAAAAACGGGATATTTAGCTCCAATACTTCCGGAGATAGACCTCTTCGAAATTTGAAATTTTTTTTTAAATCGGTTTTTGCTCGATAGTAAGTAAATGGTGTTTTCTACGCCAAAATCTGACATCGCATTTATAGTAGAGGTAAGTAGCTAAAGTTTAAGACCAAACTGATTCTTCTAGCTCGTTTCGACTATGATACAATCTTTTGAATATTTTTGTAGATTTTTAGGAAAACACGAAATAACTTAATACTTAGAAAATTAATGAAATTATTTATTAAAAACAAAAAGGTTCATTTATTGCTAAGTTTGTACATCACATATATTCACTAGGTCTGTGAATAATATATCATAAATTTGTAAGTAAATAAATAATTGATAAATAATTATAAATAAATTATATACTACATAAGTTTCATCAACCAAACTGATAAATAAGAAGCAAATGGTGATATTTTGTTATATACAGACAATATGTGCCTGGACGACAAGCCACATTTGGAGCTTTGGATTCACTATATACTTACGATCGAGCAAAAACCAACTAAAAATCTGTGATTTTTACATTTTTAAGAAAAAATCTCTAAATTTTAAGATATCTATCTCAGTCTCGTCGCAGACTTCAATAAATATGTGCATCAAGAATTATTTAATTTTCTGAAGTAGACTAAATTAAATATACTTATAGTTGGTATACCATCTTCTAGTTTATCCATGTTTATGTGTTTAAGTAAAGTTTATTTGGATATTATATTCTAAAAATTTAACATAATTTCTGATAATAGTATGAGCAGAAGTGTTGTTTAAGTCTTCGAGATTATCAAGATATAAGCTAGGTACCTCTGCAGATTTTACTTATTTCAGTACAATTATAAATACACATGTATTCATAATTAGATAACATTATAAGAAGTTAATTATATCATATATTAAATCAAGAAAGGTTTTCACTTTTTCACCAGTTATCACAACATACATATTTCAAATAATGTCAAAAATTCAAAAATTACTATAAATATACATCACTCAAAAGTAAACAATGTGTAAGATTATTATATTGCAAATTTATCATCGTTTTTGTTTTTTATAGGTAGATATATATTTTATATTACATTCCGCAAAGTGTTAAACGGTTGAATAAATAATAATAATATATAACTGTTATTATTATTTGACAAATAGCAAATGAGCAATTGTACTTTTGCATAAATAAAAGTAGCTATCCTTTAGAAATTTTTAATTAATAATACATATACGCCCTAATTTGCAGTGCCACCTAATGTCCAGAAGCTACACTAATATTTAAGTTCCTGACGTGATAATTCTACATCTTGACGGTTTTTCTCCACACTATAGTTGAATTGTAACCCCATTTTCACATAATATCCACGCATTTTTATTTTTGATACCATTTACAAACGAAGATATTATTTTCGTTGCACTATTTTTTGTAACAATGCAAACTAATTTTTTGAGGTCCTGGGGGGTACAAGAATGCTATACTTTATTTGAAAATTGCAGATAAAAAATATTTATTTTTACCTCTAAAAGGGGTATTTTATTCACAGTACACAGGTTCAAAACAGCCCAATTAGACATTTAAAACCCCCCTACGACCTCGAATCAAGTTTCCTTAACATAACTGTGTACTTTTTATAACAATTAAATTAATAGTTTCCATTTCTTATCAAAAAAATGTGAGCGTGTTTTCAACGTGAATATTGTCCGGTGTATCGTACGATACGCCAGCCTTAAGGTAATTTTAATTATAAACGGAATCGGGGCGGCAGATAATGTCTAAATTTTGTCTAGACAGACTTTTTTTAGTCTGTCAAGAAAGAGTATTTCAAGTAACTGAAGCCGAAACACTGCACATTCATTTGAAATTTCATCCGTAGCATCAGGGTAGCAAAAAAGCGAGGAGGTATATCAAATGTATTCGGAGTAAATCAAAGCAAATGTGGCGCCTTCTTCAAAGTAGTAGCCACACTATATCGTGAATATAGAATTCTATAGTCACATGTATTAGGAGTAAAACAATATAGAATTCTATATTCACAATAGTAGCTATATTTAGGATATAGTCCAGCGACTATTGTGCAGATGGCGCCAGTATATTTAATTTTACTCCTGATATATTTGATAAACCTCCTCGCTTTTCTGCTGCCCTGGTACTACGGACGAAATTTCAAATACAAAGGATGTCCGATTGCCTTTTTATCTTGACAGATTAAAAAATGTCTGTCTACACAGAATAATGGTCAGGGTAGCAGAAAAGCGAGGAGGTATATCAAATGTATTAGGAGTAAAACACTATAAATGTGACACCATCTTCAAAGTAGTAGCCACACTATATCGTGAATTCTATATTCACAGTAGTATCTACTCCTAATACATTTGATATACCTCCTCGCTTTTCTGCTTTCCTGGTACTACGGACATGTGTAACATTAATTGTTTTTCAATGTGTTCCATTGAAAAACAATTACTGACATCAACACTATTTTTGCTGATCGTAAGGAACGGCGGGTGGATTTTATTTTCAAACAAGTTAAATAAATAACATATTGAGTTTATTTTTTGTCTGTACTTAATTTTTGATATTAAATACTCAGACCCCCCCCCCCCGGTGCCCACCCTTCCCACAAAATCACGGGCCGCCACTGCATTTGAAACATTAGTATACCTATGTGAACTATTTTTAAACTCTTGACCTTACAATTCGCACATTTTAAACTAAAATAGCAACGGACACATAATAATAATTACATACATATCTTACAAAGTTCGCGTCTCTCATCAAATAATAAAATAAAGGAGATCACACAATGCTATCAAACGAGTTTATTAAAATAACTGTTAGAACAATTTTACATACATCATATACGCCTTACCTTATCTTTATGAACTCCATGGACACATACATATTTTAGACTATAATAGTGTCTTAAGATTGGTTCGTATTATCAGGCCTCCAACGTTTCAAACACAAAGAGTTTACAATCTATTTTTAATTTGCATTTATACAAAGTAACGACTCTGCGCGCCCGTTTTGTCACCGAAAATATTTGCTAGTGCTAATACGTCACGTGCTCCAACCAGTTTATACGTAGGTCTACGATCAGACGATGAAAAAAACCCAAAGTGTGTATGTCTTTGCATGTCACACTGTTACTAATCTAATACATCTAATAATAAATCAAAATATTTGGTTTTTACATAAGTTAATCAATATATTATTAATATTAGAATAAGGGGGAAAGATATGTAACTCCTGTGTTATAGGTCAAGTTCTATTAATAATACAATTTTTTTGTGTGGTCTTTATATGAAGATGCGAATGAATCTTTACTATTTTTCTCTCTCTCTCTGAAATCGGAGGTAATACTGAGTTTGAAGTGACGAATATGAGATATTAATTGTCTCTTTGAAGTCAATAATTGTGTGACGGTAGGAGACTGAACGCTTAGTGGGTAACCTACTCAGAAAAACTAGGCAAAATTGAGTAGATACTTAGGATCGTACAATAATGTGACTGCTTTTGACGCAGTGCTTGTCACATCAACCCACACACTCTAAGACACGCTTCATAAATACGTAGTGTCAGAGTTTTGTACGTTGAAGCTAGACATAACCGGTTTAAACTACGACGAAGTTACAACGGAGCAAAGAAATAATGTAAACAACACACGCTTACTGAATAGCACTAATTCACATGGTGAACTGCTACATCTGTTTACGCCCGAAAAGTGCCCGAGAATGAGAGCAAAAAATGCCCATAAGATAAGGAATTTATGAGTAAAATCCTTTCTACATCGGCGTAGATAGGAGCATGAGAGGTTTTTAAAATTTATTATATTTACCTTATATTTCGCATGAGAAATAATGTAAATCTGTATATACTTACTGTTATTTAGTTTCAATAACATACGCGTACATTTTTAGTTATCATTTATTTAGATCTAGAACGTTGTTTATGTTACTTTTTCTGATATGAAAATGAATTGTCAGTGATTCCGAAATGTATTATAAAGTCTTTAAAATATCGTTACTTAATTCAAAGAGAACAAGTCCTACAGAAGAGAAAATGAACAAATAATAAGGTATTTTGTATTTTATAGATCACCAGCCACTTGTTATCCAATTATATAAATAAAATTAAAACTTCTTTAAAAATACATTTCAATAGTGCGCCCATGGGCGATGAGTCATCAACCGCTCGTGTCTGCCCCCTAGTTGAAGCTGATGAACGTCAACTTTCAGCTTTAATAACATTGAGGCGTTCCATATTATATTAAAAATTTATTATTGAGAGTGAAACAAATTTATTTAATTACGGTATTAGTAAGACAGAGAATGTTTAGGATGAAGCATATTTTTTTCTTTTTTGAATCTTTTGAAAAAGTATATATTCGGCAGTAGTCGGCCACTTACACGTCGGTAGCCGCCCACTCGTACACCAGTTGTCAGCCTAGTCCATTTTCACCAGGTCCGTATAAACCTTTTGTGCCTTCATATTAATCGTTTCGTTTTGATTAGTTTCTTGTCTTTTCAATGAAAGTCAGTAAGTTAAAGGGTGAAATCAGTAAATAAAAAATAAATGTATATTTTCCGCTAAATAAATAAGTTTACAAAACCAAAAACAAATTCTCTATTAATAAATAACAAAAAAACACTCAATCCCTAATAGTCATATAAATAAAAAGAAATAACATTATTTTCTGATTCACAAGAAACAGAAAATGAAAAATGAAAAACTCGAAATCTAAATCTGTCATGGTAATTGTAAATACAAAAATTCAATGCTTTTTAAATTATTCCAGTAGAAATCGCAGGAGAAATATTGATTTTAAACATCTTCATATTATTATCCTTAAAGAGCCACTTATTATCTTTAAAATGGGTCGTATTAGCTAGCTCTAATGGTGAATTACGCAAAAGAAAGAAACACAAAATATATAATAAGAAAATAAAACAAATGTAATGTTAATATATTTATTTTCCTGTAAAAGAATTGTAATTAGTACATGTTGCTACCCTCTTGTATTTAAATTTAAATGGCCGAGGCCCTAAACAAATCGGTACCCAAAAATTCCAAGAAGGTAGTGAGTAAGGCACCACCACGGTATTTAACCTTCTATTATACTTTAGGAGGACGCTTGTCTATTAATTAATCACCAACTTATAACACTCTAGTCTTACCTCTTACTTCCCCAAGGGTCGATGTTAAAGATGGGAGTCAGCACTGCCTCCAGCTACAGTCAGAGAAGGGCGAGTTCGAACACCGTACTAAGTCGAAGGTTAAGATGTCAGGGCGCCTATCCGTATTAATATGCTAAGCCCAACAGATATTCAGACCCCGGACCAGGTCCAATGTAAAACTCCCCAGGTGATAAGTAAATAAGACCAATACACACTCATTCAACTTAACAACAGTTTATTGAAATTTAACTAGACCTCAACAGTGTATTCCAGTTATGAACATA
Source organism: Amphimallon solstitiale (assembly GCA_963170755.1). Taxonomy (NCBI): domain Eukaryota; kingdom Metazoa; phylum Arthropoda; class Insecta; order Coleoptera; family Scarabaeidae; genus Amphimallon; species Amphimallon solstitiale. The sequence continues at coordinate 79,390,116 of OY720683.1, read as the reverse complement.
TCCGGCTATTTTAATAGTCTTGAATTCAAGAGATATTTACAACAAGAGAAAACAATGATAGTGAAACACAAGCGCAACTCGGTTGCCAGTAAAAATAAAAAAAAAGGTCTGAAGGACTGTTCAAAACTTAAATGATCACCCAAGGTGATCCACAATTCAAATTTCAGTGACGTGACATTACCAAAATTTTAAAAGTTCAAAAGGAACAGGTGAACACAAGGATAAACTTAAATCTAACATTGATTCACCAACAATATTCTTACAAGTACACAATTATAAGGCAACTTGCCAGGAGTCCCTCCAAAGTCGAACAGTTTGATCGTATAATGCAACGCGACACTCAAAAATAAACACTCTGTATACCAGAGGCATCTGACAATCTATTCGACGTTAGAGAACAGACTCTAAGTTGTAAGATATCTAATTCTATATAAGAAATAGCGCTAGTTAACTATGCTTTACAGGAAGAATATATGATTAAATTAAATTCATTAATTTCTTACGAGATTATACCAAAAATAAATTACAAACATAGACTAAAATGCGTTAAATAACAACTAAGAATTTATACAAGTCCGGTGTGAGGCTACACTGCCATACACATCCCAAAATTTAGTTCAATTCCTAAGTCCAAAATTAAAATGGCTACGTAACGTCTCCAATAATGTCAAAGTAACCTCCAAAATGGGGTCACTATTGTTAATAAAACTACGTTAAATTAATTAATTCAAAACATAAAGGCTCACAGGCCACAAGAAGTTAAATTAGGAAATTACGATTACTTATTTAATTATTTAGCCCGGAAAATTGAAATTCACTGTTCAAATTACACGATATTGACACAAAATTAGCCAAACTGTTTAGTCAATTAGACTCTACCCTCTGGATAATGTCAGAGAAAATTTACACAGTCACAATACCTTAAGAAAGTCACATCCAAAGCTTCCAACACGACACCTCCTACGGATCCACACGTTACATGGAATATGCTCTCCTATCCTCGGTTAACGACACCTCAAGAAATAGCGTTTGAAGGCTACAGTATTCCAATAATCTGCACCTTAAATATGCCCTCACCGCAGGATATAACAACAATTCCTTGGCACCGTAAGACTACAAGCACGTGGTTCTCACGTCTTAACCCCAAACCAAAAATGCTCAAATGAGGTTTATGTCAGGCCCAACACCAGCAGCTAAATTTAAATATAGAAACACACAAATTAAGATCGATTAGACACGTGGAAAACTATACTTACAGCAGCTTAAACAATTCCCAAGCCCAGAAGAAAATATCCTCGCAAGAATGAAATAAAACGCCAAAATTCACCAATAATACTTGAGAAGCACCATAACATCCGCTTTTGTAAGCGATTACCGACGATAAAACTCAATTCTCCACCATTCTCAAGTAAAGCTGAGGGAAATGATTCTGCTCTGTGGTGTCTAACCTTTCTCGACGACCGTTAAAATCAAAAGAGGAAGACTCTAACATGTCAAGCCCGATCATTAAACGCACACGACAATTGTTCTAAAAGTTCGAACGACCCAACTAATACTTTAAACGTACGACAAAAATACAGGTTCAAAAACCATAGGAAAATGGAAAAAAAATTATTAATAATTTGTTGCATAACTCTAGGCCGAAAAGAAGTTTGAAAAACGAAATTAACAATAACTAAAGAAAACAAATTAATTAAATGAAACAACATACGCCATCTACCCGACAATGCCTGTATACGTTACACACACCTATGGCAAGGCTGAACGCGTGCAATAGGAATCTTAAGCACTTCTACACCAGATGGCAGTAGTAGTAGGAAGACGACATAAATTTAATCAAAACGAATTACGTATTCCGACAGTTAAAATAAACCATTAAAGGATAAAATACCACCAAAAAAAAAACGTAACAATGTAGAAAAAAAATAAGGGAAATAAAACAACAAGAGTGTCCTTAAGTTCTTTAATTAATTATTTAAATAAAACACAATAACACAAATATTGATTCACATAAGGAGTGGGTGAAGATGAGGAAGAGAGTGCGAGGGAACGAGTGGGTCGTTCGATTGATCGTTGGTTTATTATCGGTACGAAGTTAAGGGAGTCGATAATCTCAAGCCGTAAATGATTTAGGATATTTTAAGAGTGAATAAAAGTAAATTTTTAATGTAGCGGTTTGTAAGAAAAATTAAGAACTAAAGTAATAATAAGGATGAGGAATACTTTGCTTTTGTGGCGTCTCGCTGTTGGGGTTCCGGAAGTCTAGTCGGTCTGAATTAACCGACGAATCAGAAGTGGGTCTGACGAGTACGCGGACGATTAATTGAACAGGCTAAGAGGGTCGCGGACTGTAATCGATGTTGACTTTATGTTGATTTAAATACACTGGGGGCACTAAAAAAACAACACTTGACCCGGAAATGCGAAGAACGCGACTTAAGCGATGTAAGACTGTAGGGCCCGTTTGAGTACGAGAAGTAAGAGAAATGAGAGTTAAGAGATGAGAGAGCGATTTTTTTACAGATCGTGATTTATATAGGCCGTGGTAAGAAGCAGGAGAAACAGCATCGAACACGGCAGAGTGGGGATGGTAAGGGCGCGATCTGTTTTAAAAGAATCAAGAAAAACGTAATTCGCGGAGCAAAAAATCATGATCGGAAAACAAACATCATAATGTAATTATTTCTATAGCAGGTTATGCGTATCTAATGCGATTTGAAAGGGGTGATTAAGAAATACATGACACCTTATATTGAATTACATAAGAACAAAATACTGAATAACTCGTAAATCTCTGATCTAAGACTTATAGGCTTCGAATGGGAAACAAAAGAGCGATTAAGGAACATCATGACGTGGGCTCTGTTGTCGTCTGATAATTAGATCGTGCGGAAATTAATAATTAAGAAATTGCAATGCTAAGTATTTTGTGTTCAAAATAGACGCGGAGGCTTCATTTAGGTAAACGGTTAGGGATGACCTTCTGGGAAATGACCGTCGGAACGTGATCTTAACAAAGCAATTTTTATTTTAGAAATCTCTCCTGTCGTAAAGCCAAAGTTGTTGATGTAGGAAAGAAAGCGATGAGTAATTCTTTAGGTGCGAAAACGTATTACATGACTAAAATAGATAAATTAATAATAATAGAAAAAAATCGAATTAAAGAAATTACGCGCTTCTTTCATACATGAGGTTGTTAACAATATGACTGTCCTACAAGCTTAGTATAATTTAAATGAAACTACCTTGGGCAAGTATCACATCCAACTTTTTCGTCACCGTCTTCTTCGACATCACTGTATAATTCTTCTTCGCAGACACCACACTTCTGCTTCACTTTTGCTAGTTGCACGTTTGGTTCTTGATTTATTTTTATTTTGGTAAGAACTTTTACTTCGATGTTGTGTTCTTTTTGGTTTCAGATTCATTTTCTTTCCGTTTTTTTTCATTTTTCTTTCTCCTCTTTCTATCCTTCTCTGTCAATATAATAAGCTCTCCTTACTTTGGCAGATATGGCGCTCACGGATGGTCCCGACTTGGGTTTCTTAAATTGTTCAGGTATTTTGGGATACTTCAAATGCTTTCTGAATATATCTACGGATGCTTGGCCTGGGCTAAGTTTTCTGTCATCTAATTTTCCTTCTTCACTTTTCCATTATCCAGTTTTTCTTCTTCACCTAATTATTCGTTTTCCAAATTTTCTTCCTCTAATTTTTCGTCAGTTAAATTTTCTTCTAAATTTTCTTGCTCCAATTTTTTTAGTTATTTTCAGCATCTGAGGACACTCTCTAATAGAACTTTCATGTGATTATTCTATGAAATCTACGATTAAAGACAAACCTAATCCCAATCTGGATCAAGCCAAGGCGAGAACATGAAATACTGGCAAATATAGCTTTGAAGGAATTAATGGAATTGACAACAAATTATTATGCGAGCGTGCATTTTCTAGTTAGATTTTTATTAAAAACAGATACAGAAACAAACTTTGCGTGGAAATAATAGGTTAAGCCTACAGCTAATCAATTTCTTAATTAGATAAAATATTGTTTTTTAAATAATGTTATCTTCACCTTATTTTGAGAATGCCTATGTAATATGCATAATATTACATATCAATCCATATGTAATACAATTTTAATATTTTTCTCTATTTTTTTGCTAAAGTAAATGTTGTTTTCTAATTAGGTTGTAGGTTATGTTATGTAGGTTAATTCATAAGAGATGGCTGTAGCTTTTCAAAATTATAAATTGATGTAGTGAAACTTTGATAGAAAAAAAATAGTACAAAAAAATATAAAAACGCAATTTAAATACCCTAAAACTATTAAGCAACGCAACAACAGTCGAAAGTAAGAAAAGCAAATTTCATCAGATAATATGTTCAACATAACCACAACTTTGTGCAATGCATGGAGTATTCAATTTTTCAAAAACTTACTAACGTTGCGTAAAATGTTTCGACATATTCTTGTGAATGCTTTTCTGATTCTAATTTTCACGTCTTTAAAAAGTTTTGAAAATCGGTCCATAGAAAACGAAGATACTCTTCTCCATTAACATTTCTATCAAAGAAATAAGATCCAATTATGTAACTACGCACCATTCCTGCCTGCCAACGATTTAATGACTAACGATTTTGAAAGTTCGCAGACCTGGTAAAGTGAGGATTTTATTTGTGTTAATTTTTACAAAAATTGTGACGATTAACGTTATCCACTTTCGAAGAAGGTGGATTTGTCGATAACCAACAAAAAATTGAGAAAGTTGGGCTGTTCTTCTAATTTATCCGCTGCCTATATTGACAAAATGTAAGCGATTCTGAAATCTCTTTCATCTAATTTTTTTTTGAACATATTTCGGTTTTAGTTTTAGAATATGTGCCCCAAGCAACTATGAATCTTCCACTAATTGTTTTTTCTCTTATTTAAAACACAAAAGAGCAATCGAAGGAGCGGCTTCTAATGACTCAGTTTGTATACTGGATTTCTAACAATTTTCCAGTAAAAAGGTGGGCCCCATTACAAAAAAGTTTGGGAATCGCTGAGTATAATTATTATTAGACGCTAGAATATATCATTTGTAATTCAATATACAGCTTGAGCGCGCGGGGTATGATCACCCGATGCCAGTCGATATTCTTCGGACGTATATTCGGAAAATTGATCTCCGCCAGCTGTGTTCGCCAGATATAGATATTTACATCAGTTGCGTACTGGCTGCAAAGAGGAATGCACGTAGGTTTTTGTGTTATTTTATGGTATTTCTGTTATACTTATTTATAGTTTTTTTTTAATATGAAATTTCTATTTATTTATTTTTCTCTAGACATCTTAGTTTATTCTGCAGATATTTCAGGCGGGTTGTTTTTATTTCATTCTAAAACCCAGTTGTACTGCTATAACTTTTTACACAACTACATTATTATTTAATTTCATAAGGATAATCATAATTACGTTATAAGTATTACAATCTTCGCGTTATTATCGACTTAGTTATCTAAGCAATTGTCATCACTTAAAGAGAAAATTTAATTTGTTCTTTTTGTCAATCTGCGAAAAAATAATCAGATCACTATGAGTTCGAATATGAGCAGGCAATGCTAGTATGTTGTGCCCTAACTCTAATATGTATTATCGGACCACGTTTAGATGCGAGTTTACGTATACCATCGGGTGATCATACCTCGCGCGCTCTTGCTGTATACAATGAAGATACTATTATTAAAAAGTTGCAGTGTTATTATTGTTATATCTATTGCAAGGAATTATGACACCATTAATTTCACCGAAAATTGTTATAACGACAGTTATTTAATATATTATTATGATGGCTTTTTTACTGATAGCATATTACTGTACGGAAATATTTCTCGCAAACTTTTGTGTAGTCCGTCTTATCCTTTCATACTATAAAATTGAATAAAAATATATAACAGCTTTCGTTGAATTCCACTGACACGATAACGTGGTATATATTTCTTGACCAAGCTTAATTCATATCAAATTGATTATGCAAAATATATAAGTAATTTGTTTCAGGAATACGTGCCGCAACATTATACAATTCGTGATAACAGGCAGTATATACGAATTATATCTGTGTAAGTACTTCTAATAGGGTTAACAATGCTTGACTACTTTACAAAACAAGGGTTACTATAGGTCAGTAAATAATAAGCGTTTATATACTACGCCTCTGCACGACTGTAAAAAATAGCAATGCGAGAAATAGGGTAAGCCTAAGGTATACGATACACGCAATATTTACCTTAATTGTATTATACAAATTTTTTTTCAACACAAAATCATTTATGGTTTCCTACCAACGCAAAACAATAATGTGCCTACAGAACACTAAAAATAATGTTTCACGAAAAAAAAAGTGTCTTTAATTTTAGACACTTACACCTGAAATAAATAATTAGACTAAAAAGTTAATAATAACTGTTATTTATGAGTTATCAATATTATACAAGATGACGCAAAATGTACCATCCGGTTTTCTTTTGCTGTAATTCCAAATTTATTATTTTTTACGACATATGTTTATTTGATGTAATAAATTTCATTTTATCATGCTTCGAGATGATGAAAATTTCGGCTCTTTTTTTGGCATTTTGCCGTCAGATCGGGCGATCTCGATGGTCAACCAAAATCCCCAAATCGAGAAATCAAACGCCCTGGAAAAGTGTTCTTCAAAATGTACATGCTGGCGCGTGCCGTGTGGGCGGTTGTACCGTCTTGCTGAAACCACATATCCTCCAACTCCAACTCATCCAGTTTCGGTATCAAGAACTTGTTTAACATGAACCGGTACCGTTCGCCAGCGATGGTAACCGCGTTTCCATTGTCGTCTTCAAAAAAGTATGGCCCAATCACATGTTCTGAGTAAACAGCGCACCATACAATCACTTTTTGTGGATGGAGTGGTGTCTCATGGAGAACACGATGATTGCCGGTTTTCCAAAACCGGGTATTTTGTTCGTTTATATGTCCAGAGAGGTGTAAATGCGCCTCGTCGCTTATCGTCAATTTCTCGAAAAAATCATGCACTTCGTTATTCAGCTACAACAATCTCTGACTGTACGCCCCAGGTGTTTGGCTGTCGCTGTTGAACTATCTGAATCTTGTGCGGAAACATCTTCAAATATTTGGATCAAAATAGTTAGTTAATGCAGTAATAAATAACAGGAAAAGAAGTAAAATTACTGAAAATGGAAGCAGCTGTATATACTTATGAGTTATATTTTTTTATCATTAACAAAGACTAACCAGATGTTTAAAAAACGAAATAAAAGACATTTAGGTAAGTATGTGGTAACGGTTCACTGCGAGGTACTTTTGCAAACATGTTTTATATTAGATACGAGGGCGTATTTTTATGTTATCTACCTAGCCATAAAACAAAAGAGTGACGATGTCAAACAAATTATTGAAAAATTTCTGTCACTGTTAGAAGAACATGTGCTAAGTTGTGTTTAGTTTATGCTGTGTATAGAGATTTGAGACGGTCCATTTCTCGATAAAATGAGTGAAACTAAAGTTGAATATCGCAGCGTAATAAAGTCCAAAAGCAATTCATGAAAGAATGGTTGCTGTATATGGGGAAGATACACCATCTTAATTTCCAAGTAAAATATTGGTCTAAACTCTTTCGATAGGGCCGAGAGTCAATCAATGATGACCCAAAGTCCGGACGACCCGTCGAAGCTCGAACTGAAAACATTGTCCGAAAAATTTGGTACTGAAAGATCGGCGTGTAAAGATCTCTGTCATTGCCAATGAAGTCTGTATATCAGAAACAAGTGTTCTCAAAATTTTGCATGACGATTTGGGTATGAAGAAGGTGTCTGCACGGTGGATACCCAGATTGCTTACACCTGAACAAAAACTGTGCAGAAAGGAAGTTTCTGAAGAAAATTTGGTCAAGTTGGAGAGGGAAAAAACATTTTTATCTCGAATTATTACCGGGGATGAGACTTGGGTGTATTACTGGGACCCTCCTACTAAACAAGAATCCATGCAGTGGGTTCATAAGGGCTCTCCACCACCAAAAAAGGCCAAGACACAATTTTCTGGAAAAAAACTGATGGCAACTGTTTTCTGGGATGCTGAAGGAGTTTTGCTTATTGAATACATGCCGAAAGGGTCTACCTTAAATGGAGAGGCCTACGGAAACACAATTAAAATTTTAAAATTGCTCTGGAGGAAAAACGCCCGCATTCTTATCCACAAAAAAACTTGTTGCTGCACGACAATTGTCGGGTTTATAAGGCAAACAAAGTTCAGCAGATAATCTATGACTGTGGGATTATAGAGTTAAGGCATTCACCTTATAGCCCCGCCCTAGCTCCGTCAGAAATTTAAAAAAGCATCTTAGAGTAAAGCGTTTTGCTTCTGATGAAGAACTCAAAGAAGCTGTAGAAGAATATTTTGCGGGGTCGCCAAAGCAATTTTTTTCTGAGGGTATGGGGCAACTGGAAAAAAGATGGAATAAGTGTATTAGTGTTGAAGGGAGTTATGTTGAAAAATATCATTTTTTTGTTTTCTTATGTGTTTTTTTTTCATGGCTAGGTAGATAACATAAAAATACGCCCTCGTACTAGGTGCGAGCGTGGGGTAAAACTGTATAGCGGTGTCAAATCGCATAGCAAAGAAGGTGTTTGTTGTCATACTGAAGAAATCAAATATGTAATATCTATGACACATGCAGTATTATTTATGTGATGTGATTAGATGTCGTCTAAGATAAATCAAGATCTTCTAATTGACCCACTTGAATGGTATACGACTGCTTTACACCTAATTTTATTACAATTTGTGTTGATATTATTTGTGTAGCGGAATTAAATGCTGTCTATGATAAATCTGGATCTTTATAATGAAACTACGTAGATAATAGCGGCTCTTCTATGTTTAAATGTTTACAATTTCACTTTTAATTACACTATTCGCGTTTTCATATTTCTATGTTTATCACTAAACACATAAGTTGGAATTTCGGCATTAAATCAAAGCTTTTCCAATGATTTTACTTAATTGTATTACTTTTCTAAAAGTCATTTTTGTTGTTATTTTATATTTTTAATGAATACGTTTCAACTTTATTAGTAAGTCTTTCTAGACCGCTACACCAGGAAGCGTTGTTTTAATTAATCCTCCTTTTGATATCTTTCATATGACATATAAGTGTGTAAATTACATAGTAGGTATTTCTAGTTTAAGTTCACTATCTACATAGATAGAATGCTTAATGTTTTATTAGATAGTTTGTTACACTAAATACACGCATTACACTAATTGTTTATTATTTCTTAATATCAAAATAAATGATACGTCAATTGGTGTCAATTTTAATTAAGAACGCATTATCTTTGAGTTATATCGAGAGGTTTACATAACACCACATGCAACAGACCGACACATGCATACATATATAAGAATTAATGCAAATACTCGACTAAAGAAATGTGTCTTGTATGTTGTACAGGGAGGAAGCAAACAAAGAAATTCATATTCGCGAATGTCGGTCAGTGATCTTAGCAGAACAATACAAAATTACCTTAATTAGGAGACTGTTACTTGAATAATTATCATGTACCTATCATCTGAAAGGTTAAATAATTACTTTTGTGATGGATATTGTAAAAAAAAAGAATTGCAAATTACACTGCATGTGCATAAGAATTCCTAATACGTAAGCAAGGTGTGACAATGCCTGTCACACTATATATTTGTTTGTTACGCACACATAGGCATGTACAGTCCGCGATAAAAACATATAAGCCATTCATAACTGTGACAAAAGTAAGTATATTATATAGCAAAATAGTAGGTAGTATTCTAATGTCTAGACAGCAGATGTGTCAGGTTTAAATTACGACGGAGCAAAGAAATAATGTAAACAACACGCAGTTACCGAATAGCACTATTCATATGGTAAACTTCAACATCTGTTATTGTCCCAAAACGACAGCAAAAAAGTCGTCTTTCCTCATAAAATTCGTTTTTTCATCGGCGTAGGTAGTAGCGTGAGGGGCTTTTTAAATTAATTATATTTACCTTATATTTCGCATGATAAATAAAGTTATACATATATGTATATACAATTTCATACTTACGTTAGTTTCGTTTTTTCATTGTTTTGACTGTTAATTTCGTACTTCGTAATTTTTGTAATAGTTCTTGTTTAATACCGTTTCATTGAATCTGTTTCTCCCATTATCTCTATGTAAGTGTGCATTGGGTTTTGTTAAGTTTCAATAACATACGCATATATTTTTAGTTATCATTTATTTAGATCAAGAACATTGTTTATGTTACTATGACATGGAAGAACGGCGAGAGTGGCATTGTGAAACAATGGTGAGTTGGATTAAGAGTCATACTGATTGTATGTCCATTGTCAGTCATTCCGAAATTTATTGTATTGTCTGTAAAATATCGTTACAGAATGCCCATAAAGGCCACATACGTCACTTAGCACCGCTAAAACATACACAGAAATTGGGCCCGTTGAAAGGTGACAATTTTAACGAAGAACTCTGTGTAACAATCCCACTTTCAAAACATTTCTTCAAAAATATGCTGGTCGAAATGTTCTTGATGAATCCACCTTACGCAAATATTATGTTTCAGTGCTTCACGAAAACAGTAGAATGCATTTGAAGGCATCTTTTAAATCAGTACCTATGGATAAGTGCCAATGAAACTGTCGATATATTAAGACGCTGCGTGGTAAATGTTGTAGCTGGTGTACTACATCCAACTATTCCATATAACTCATATGTAATAGCATCAAAAGTTATAAATACAGTTGATGTGGAAACAGTTGCTAAAACCATTGACGAGAATTTGCACAAAATGCTTTATTCAGAGGACAGGTACAGGGAAAAAATAGTTTTATTTGTTAGTGACAGTGCCGCATATATGTTAAAAACAGGCAGACTATTAAAGGAAACATATCCATATATGATGCATATTACTTGTGTAGCACATGCTCTCCACAGAATCTGTAAATATATCAGAGATAGGTATCCGAAAATTGATAGACTTTTAAAAAAGTTTTTAGAAAAGCTCCATCGGGAGTAGCTCTTTACAGTGAAAAACTTCCATCTTTGTTACTGCCTCCCTCACCAGTAATAACTAGATGGGGCACATGGTTGGAAGCTACTAGTTTTTATGCAGAGAATTTCGATAGTTTACAAAATTTCGTTAAGTACATGTTTAAATGACGATGCTTTCAAAATACAACATTTCAATAGTGCGCCCATGGGCGATGAGCGATGAGTCATCAACCTTTCGTGTCCGCTCCTTAATAAGTAAGTAGTACTGATAGCAGCTACTAGGAAGCATTTTGAGGACAAATCAACAGTGCAATAGTTATACTCAAAAGGAAGGAATTGTATTGAAATATGTTCGTTGCTCCCTTATTGTCCTCTTACTATTCTTCTTTCTTATTCTAAATACATATATACACCTAATCAAACTAAATCATGAAACAGAGACAGATTACTGATTTGCCAAAATCAAATACTGAGAAAATTTGTCTAATTTTTGGATGTTTTAACAAGGAATGATCTTTTTCCGCTAAGCCTATCTAGTAGGCGATGATATTTTGCGACAAATTTTGTATGAAAATTTCAAGCAGTTGTTTACAAGTTTAGTTATAGTGACAGTTGTCAAATATACGAGATTGTTTGTAAGTTACGTTAGTTTAAAGTAATCCTTTCACCAATAAATCATGGAACTGAATAAGCAACATTATCGAGCGTGGCTTAAGCCATAAAGAATGTTTTGAGGAAATCAATCGAGTGTTTGGTGACAAGTCGAATTGCTTTGTTAGCGTAAAGCGGTGGTACAATGAATTTCAACCTGGTCAGCTTTCCTTAAATGACAGTCTTCCAGCTCCTAAGCCAAAAACGGCAGTTACAGAAAAAAATATTGCTCTTATTCGAAACCTGAAGACCGGCATACTACGGTCAGAAGCATTTAAGCAACTTTAAAGATTGGTGTGAAAGCAATTAACATTATTTTATACAAACATTTGAAGGTCCGTAAGCTTTGTTCTCGATGAATTCCCCACAACTTGACTTTAATTAAAAAGAAGACCGTCTGAGATGGTGCAGATCTACAGTAGATCGCTTTAACCCTGGATCGTCTCATTTGGTGTACAATATGATCATAGGTGATGAAACATGTGTATATTGCCCAGGTAGCACAGTGTCGTCCATTTCACGACATTTAGGCGTACATTTTTGTCACCATTCACGTCATTCTGATGGTTAAATTGACGTACGAGTGACCCTAAATTGACGAGAGTTTGTCACATCCAAAATGACGTCACCTACTGACTTCAAAAGGACGACATGCCCGACGTTCAAAGACGTCACAAACCAACGTCAATAGGTATAACCTCAAAATGCCTTCCCATCGGCGTCAATTTTTTTTTTTTATTAAAAACACTTTGTAATTGCTCTTTATTTCTATAAATAAAACTAACATTTGGAGTAATATTTTTTTATTAGAAAAATTCCTATGCAAAGTATCAATGCCACCTTTACTTTACAAAGCCATGATGTTACATTTGGCAACGCCGCACTAGACGTTCGAAGTAGTGCTAGTCCGCATTCACTCCGTACCCGACGATTTCGAATATACTTACCATTTTTACAGTTTTTTCACGTAATTTTCGTTTATGAAAGGTATTGTTGATTAAATACAACAAAAAATATTAAAATTCTATTTCAATATAAACATTACCTAAACAAAACAATTAGGAGTGTTATTGAATTGCGAAACTCTTTATTTTAATTAACAAAAGAAAATATTTCATTTATAAGTCTCAAGTTTTCGTTTCTTACTTTTATTTTTTTCCCCAGATTTGGGCTTATCAGCTAGTTTACGAGTTTCACTTTTACATTTGGTGTAATTATTTAATAAAATGTTGGCAAAAATTGAATAAAATTTAGAAGCAAGTGTTCTAAATTTTAATCCACAAATACATTCTTGTTCAACCTCAAAAAAAAGATTTATCTCTAAACTTAATTCAGTAAGTGTCATTAATAAACATTTTTGTCTAACCGATTTCAGAAAGGTCGCTTCCAAATTTAAATTATGAATTATAAACTCCAGCAATGCATGCATATGGAAAAAAATAGTTATTACAGTTTCCGTGGGTAAACACAAACCACCCCTTTGTAACTCGTCGAAGTAAATGTTGTCAGCTTCATTCCCTTTTGATTCCATTATTAAATGTTGACAAAAAGAACAATTTATAAACTTGCAAACTGACGAACTGGCATAGCCACATACATAAAGTGTAGTTCCTTCGTCAAGCTCACAAATATCCAAGTAATTATCACTTAGTATTGAACGAAATTCATCAATATTAACGCAGAAGTCATCCTCAAAGTGTTGTTCCATCATAATATTTACATTCAACTTGTTTTCTTTTGCAAGACGTAAAATCTTTTTAATACGAATTTTTTTTTCGGATTCAATAAGCTGTTGGAACGAGATATTATAGTTACAACCTGACAGGCGTCGATATTTGCCGAATCTTTTTTCTAATTGATCAGTTTGGAACTTACCGGGCAAAATATATGTTATATGCAGTTTTTCCAAGGAATAAACAATCAAATCTATTAATACTATAGTACTTCGTTCAATTGCTGCGAATGTATCATTAGTTAGTCCTACGCAAATGTTTTGATCACAAAGTTTTTTCCAATTCTGAATCCATGTGACAAATTGTTTCAAAAATTTAACTTTCGGATCATTGATATCAGATATTGGCCCAGACCAAACATTTCTTTTCAATTTCCCTTTTACAGTATTTTTTGTATTTACGATATCCCACCAGGTTCTTATGATTTCAACAAAGGTTGCGGTTTCTTTATATTCATCAATTGCCTTAAGCGCTGCAACTGTCGAACAATGAAAAAGATTATCAACTAATGCAACATTTTGTCTCTCGATAGTGCTGGGAAATAATGTTTTATGATTTAACTTGAAGGCACATTTCACGAGAAAATGTTTTTCATTTGCATGCAACTCCCTCAAATGTTGGAAAGAAGCTTTTTTAATAATACTTGGATTATCAAAATCAGGGAACACAAACGTTGACAAATAATTTTTCTGGTTGAGCCAGTTATTTCTTAAATTTTTAAAAATATGAACAAAGTCGTAACTAAGAAATATAGATAAATTTCGAAAATCTGGGTTTTCCATATAAAACTTATTTGCGCAAAAAAGTTTAAACATAAGTTGATTTAACCGATTGTTATCGGTAATCACAACAGTAACTTTAAAATTTAAATTCTGAATGAACTGAATCACATTTGAAGTTAAGTTTTTTAACTCTTCCCCATTCATACGATTAACTGGTACCAATGTAATAATTTCTTTGAAATTTCCATAGCAAGAACTAATCATAAAACTCTGGACAGTTTTTGCTAACTCATGTGGATTATTTTCCGCACACCCAATAATATTTTGAGATTTAAATGATAGAGTTTTGTTTATATAAATTTCATCAATTAATAAAGCAACATATAATTCTCTTTCGGACAATCCTTTTGAAAGATGTGTTAAGTAATGGCCAGTATTCGTCTCAAGATTTGGATTTACATTTAGTGATGCAGAAAGACTTTGTAAATACCTCTTTGTTGGCAACATAAGATATTCACCAAGAAAATCATAAACTGCTGGTGACTGGGCAAAAATTATAAAAGCGAACAAGATGGTGGAGGAGCTGTAAGTTCTTTTCTTATTTAACATTAGTTGCAACTGATTGTTTATAATTTCAACTTGATTTTTACACAAATAATCTTGAACATCTGCATCTAAAATTGAATCTAAACTTTTTTCAACAAAGTATTTTGCTTTTTTTAGTAAATATTCTAGTGGCTCTACAGCTGTTATTTGTTCATTAACGTCCTTATACCTAATTAATAAATTATGAACCTGAGACCATCTAGTAAGTTTTAAATCACATGGAAGGATCCAGTTTAAATCATGTGCAGAAATTTCAGCTCCATTTACATAAACGTTCAGAATTAATTCATTTGAAACTGAAATGCTACAAATTACCTTTAGACTCTCTGGCAACACATTATTTACTGCACTGTCAATATTGAGCGTATAAAACCAAACACAATTTTCACACTTCCTGATATTCCACCTTGCAATACTTTTCACTCTGTCTTCAACACTATTCACAAAGTGATCAAAGTTTTGAATAAGATCTTCTTTTAAAAATGTATCAACTCTCTCAGCACTCCTTTTCATAAATTCTCGTCTTCTGTCATCTGGTGCTCTCCTCTCTATTATCAGCTGTTTTGATAAATATGAAGGCACATTTTCAAACAACTGAGGGACAGCATCTTCTGCAAGTTTCGGATGTTGAAGCAACAATTCTTTCATATTCCCATCAATTAGTTTAAATGGTTGAGATTTGATTATGTGCTTATCATGAAAATGTTTTATGCACACTGCAGCATAACGCGACGGAGTCCAATCCTTGCGAGGGATTGCACGAATCCACAGTTTTCTCCTATTTTCATCCTTCGGAAAGGAAAATGTGGTGACAGCATTCGAGTTCTTAAGGGTACTAGCGTAGTTGGATTTACATCCTGGTACCACACATGTTCTTGGCATCTACAAGAATTTTCAAATAAAACATCTACATTTCTTAAATATTTTCGTGAATTATAGAGTGAGGTTATAATTGAACTAGTATGATTTAAGTAACATTTTACACTAATTATAAGTGTAACATACCTTTGGAAGCGTAGGGAAACAGTGAATACCGAAACACAACTTCTGAAAGGCAATAACTTGCACAAATAACACAGAAATTCAGCTTTTACGAATAAAAACGCACGGCAATACATTACTTGCTTTGAATGCATAGCACTACTTGCATCGTTGCCAAGTTTGCTACTTCATGGCTTTGTAAAGTAAAGGTGGCATTGAAAGTATGGTAATATATCTATATACATACTACCCAGTAAACATTTTTACGTTCCAAAGATGTTTCTGAAACAAACATAATGTGTAATGGAACATTCTTCAAGGAGATCTGGGTTAGGTTTCGGAGACATTTCTGAAACTGCTAATGGCCGCCCTATGTAATGTTTCCCTTATAATGTTACGAACGGAACATATCTCTCGGCACGTTCTAGGGATAAAATTGTTGAAACGATATAAAAATATGTGATCTGGATTGTTTAAAAAACATATTATGTAGACATTTCGAATAATTTTATTTTAAATGTAACAAGAAAAGTTCAATAACATAAATAATAAATTTCAATTATCATACATTCAAATAAATAAATTAACACAAATAAACAATTCATAAAAGAGTAAAATAAATTCTTTTTGTATTTTAAATTGCTATAATTTTTAAATGCCGGTCTTAAGTTTGTCCCTTTGATATCGTAAAATTTGCTTGTAGCAGAGACTTTGCTACGACGATCTCAAAATATGTGTCCGTGATACAAGGTAAATTTTTCCGGGCGGCTCCTATAACAATAATAAAGGTCCAGTCATATATGCGGTAATTAATTGATAGAGCTTTACCTTTTAACAAGTCAATAGTTTTCAGTTTTCCAACTTCAAAATTACCCTTCCTGCCCCACCATGAATATTTCTTAGCGAGTATGTCTGCGAATATCCTTCTCAATGCTCTGGTTATGTTTTATTTATCATCTGATCCGCCATACATGTAAAAAGGGGTTTTGGGGACCGAGTCGAAGTTTAATATTGAACTTTTATTTGGGTTGTCTTGTGTACTTGCAAATACGCAAGACAACCCAAATAAAAGTCCGGGTATGCTGTGGGGATGGGAATGCTGTAATTGTCGCAATATGTAACATTATTGATTAAATCATTAACACTCATGTGGTTGTTGAATATTACAATATGCAGTCCCATCAGAAGCACTTGGGTTTGCCTTACACCTTCGATTTGTCTCACTTGCCCCGTTATCATCGACGACAGCGTCTCCTATAACCACACATTTATTTTCTGTTACATAGTCTTTAATCAAATTAACTTTCACCAATCGACGAAAACACAACAATAAAAACAAAAAGTTAGGTTAAAGATAATCCATTGAAATACACTACGTAAGTAATTACAGTCCGTGCGTTCAGGGAGTTACGGCGCTGGAAGCGTATACCGCTAGAGCTTGTGGCCAGCGCCTGAAGTCATTGAACGGGTCACAGTAGTACATTTTAAAATTGTTGCTTGGACATGCGTACTTTTACTACTTCTGAAGTCTGACAACGGCAATTTGGTGTTGTGAAGTTTATTATTATTTAATTTAATTATTATTATTATTGTTTGAAGTATGAAGACGTGACATACGTACTTTTGAATCTAAACTAAAAATAAAGTCAACGTATTTGGTTTGTAATTAATATATGATAGCAATATAAAATCCTTATTTTAGAATTGACCGAGGAGATGGTAAATTATTTACTATAATATAAAGTGTGTCTAAATATTTAATACTACATTTTACAGTGTATTATTATATGGATTATGTGGAAGTTTTCGATGAAGTTGGCGTAATCTATTATCAATATTATATCAGCAGTTTTGGTTGATATATTTATTGGCACTGTGAACGGTATTCATTTCAATTTTAATTAGTTGATGAATTTTCTGAATGCTAATGTTGCAGTAAGAGTAGGTATAACTACAGAATTATAAGTGATACATAAATTTATTACATAACAAAGAAATAACTTTGTGTATTTATTTTATTACTGTAATTGTAAAAACAATATTCTTCCAATATTTAACTTATTGAAATCTGATGTTTGCAAATTCGTTGGAATGTTTTGAGGTTTTAGTTGAAGATGATGTAACGATTAACACTATTATATTAGCAGTGTTGGCTGAGATATTTATCGGCACTGTGAATAGTTGTTCATTTCAATTTTAATTAATTGATGTATTTTTTCAATGCTACTTTGTAATAAGTGTATAAATAAATAAATAAATTGCCTATCCTATTGATAAATAAATACGACATAAACTGATAACATTGTGGTTTGTTTTATTGTTGTGGTTGAAGAAGAAATATTATTCCAACATTTATCGTACTGGAATCTGATGGTAGATCTTGTGTAAAAGTCTTAAGTTACGTTACCTAATAGACTATATAGGTATGTAGCTATCTATACTTATGCATACAATACTAATGTATTTTAGAACACGAAAATATAATAAGAAGATAAGGCCCAAAAACAAACAATATTATATATATAGCTCATTAGTTTCAGTAGCAGCTCTTAATATTTTTGATTAAATTTAGTGCCAAATTAGAAGGAATTATGCTGTTTGACATTACTTGTTAGTTATATCTATTTCAAAATACATTTCAATACCTATATAAACATATCAAAAAGACTTATTAGGCACTATTTAAGATCTATTGTGCAACATAATTGAAGTTTTTATTGATCGTATTATTCACATAATTGAAATTTGAATTTTAACCGCTTTCTTTTACCGCTGCTAAGTCATCGAGCCAAATTTATTTTCATATATTACTTAGGATTCACTAACACTTGTTTGTTTATTAGAAATAAATAATCTATTTCAAGTAGAAAAAAGATATTCACTTTATATGTAAACCGAATATATAATAGTACTTATCAATATCTATTTTATATAATAAATTTACCTATAACTTTCGCATAACATTAAATATAACAACAAGTACAACAGCAACCGTAAAAATGATATTTACTACTACAATTAATAAATGAATGTGTTTATTAATCCGCGGGTTTGAATTTTTAAATTCATATTTGAATATTCACCGCTTATCCCCACTTCTTTCTAGCGCCGCTAGGTCATCGAGCGAAATTTATTTTCGCTAGGCAAGATGGCGACCGCTAGCTCCAACGCCGGCACTCAGCGTCGCGTTCAGGACACCGCTTGAGCTAGCACAGCTCAGCGCTAGCGGCGCCGTAACTCTCTGAACGCACGGAGTGCCATGACGAATAAACGTTATTATAATCAAATATCACTTACCAGACGTTTGCGATGCTCGTTTGAAGTAATAGCACTATTTTTTTATCGTTTAATTATTAAAAAACTAACCCACGCCACACCCACGCGAAAAATAGCACGATGGAAATCTTGCGATTAAAGTTTAATGCGCAAGAGTAGAGTAATAGAAACTGACCGTTGCATTCAGAACGTTGGTGGCACGTTACTGAAACATAACGAAGTTATAATGACAATCTGAACTATTCATACACTTTAACTAAACATTCTTCGGAGATGTTACATTGTTTACAAGCTTCAGTAAAAAAGAAATGTTTCAACTATATTTCATGTTTACTGGGACTAGTATTAGGTATTTGGTACTTGACTGACATAAGAACAGTAGATCGTCTGTAATTTTAAACTTCAACGTAACGATAATATTAAACTAACAATAATACCACTGGAGTAAAATATTCGTGAAATCCTATACAACTTCCACGTGTTCTCATCTGTCGGTTCACCTAACCTCAAAACTTTATCAAACCGATGTTGCTCCTTATATGGAGGCCAGAAAATTTCTCTTTTGATAGGCGTAAGACAGCAAGAGTTAACAACGGCCATACCGCCTTCGTCGTCATCTTGATTATTATCGAATTCAACAATAATATATGCCATAATAATAAAAAGAAATTGGACTGCTACCTACCACAATTTATCGTAAAATACGATGAATTAGAAATTGGAATAGAAGGCATTCAGGGCGCAGGTGCGCCACTTGGGTGGGACCCAACCAAATAATTTAGTAGCGGGAATATTTAATTTCAAAAAATCTTTTGAACATAAAACAGAAAACAACCAAAACATAATTATCATAAGACAAACATTTTTTCCAATTAAATTAAGTTACTAAAATTGCCTCTAAAAGTTCAAACTTGGTTGTAAAATGCCGTCAGTTGTACGTCTAACACAGGAGGTCATATCAACGTCAAAACTGAGACGTCAACTTTACGTCCTGGATAGATCATCAGATGTCTTCGACGAGAAATGACCTATATATGTCGTCATTGAGACGTTGTGTGCTACCTGGGTGCTATGATCCCGGAAAAAAAAAACAGTCAACAGTTTGGGTTTTTTAGAATCAGTTGGCTTCAACGAAAGTTGAAGTCAACTCATGAAAATAGTCAAAACAAGAAGATGGTCGCTACATCTTTTGGAATTACCGGAAATGTTTCCACTATAGCTCTGGAGGATAGACGTACTGTTAATTCAGAACGGTACACTACAACATAACGTTTGGGCAGTTCGACGATTCTTCGAAACGTGATTGAACAGGGTTTAAATTAAACACTTCGTTTTTTCTTAACGATAGTAGATTCGAAAACATCAGAATAGTATTATACACTGTCTCGATGAAAATGTTGTGCTCATTGAGCTCATTGTTTCTTTCGATACTTTAACATGACTAATATTTAGGTGTGTACCAGTTTGTGTAAAAAACAGTTCGAGAAGAATTTTAAATAAAATATATTATTGGCTTAACAAAATATATATAGGGGTGCTTCAAAAGTTTATAAAAGTGGACATTCTAAAAAGCGTCATGCCAGTGATCGCTTTTTACAGGAAAGGCGTTTCAATAGGGCTTCACTTTAAAACTCGGGCTTTCTATTTTTATTATTGTCTTGTTCTCTTTTATTAACGATAGTAGACTTCGAAAAGGTTGAAAGGCTTTTACTCTTTCGCATCAAAATACTACTGTAAACTGTCTTGATAAAAATGTTGACCTTTTTGATCTTATTGTGGCTTTGGATACTTTAACATTAAATTACCTTTGTCGCTCTTGAGTGTGTACCGGTTTGTGCCAAAAACAGTTCGAGAAGAATTTTAAATAAAATATCCTATTGGCTTAACTAAATTTATGTATGTACAGGGGTGTTTCAAATGTTTATAAAAGTGGACATTCTAAAAAGCGTCATGCCAGTGATCGCTTTTTACAGGAAAGGCGCTTCAATAGGGCTTCACTTTAAAACTTGGGCTTTCTACTTTTATTATTATTTTGTGCTCCTTTATTAACGATAGTGGATTTCGAAAAGGTTGACAGGCTTTTACACTTTCACATCAAAATAGTATTGTAAACTGTCTTAATAAACATGTTGCGCTTTTTGATCCCATTGTGTCTTTGGATACCTTAACATGACTTATGTTTAAAATTAAATTACCTTTCTCGGTCTTGAGTGTGTACCGGTTTTTGTTAAAAACAGTTCGAGAAGAATTTTAAATAAAATATCCAATTGGCTTAACAAAATATGTGTATATACAGCGGTGCTTCAAAAGTTTATAAATAGCGGAAGAGTTCTTCGAAAATTGATGAATGTTTGTTAAGTTTTGGATACGGGGATGTTTGTGGTCGCTTATTACGTCTTAAATTTGGCGATTCTTTGAAACGTGATTAAACAGGGCTTAAATTTAATACTTATTTTTCCTTAACGATAGTAGAGTCGAAACATCAGAATAGTATTGTACACTGTCTCAATGAAAATGTTACGTTCTTTGAGCTCATTGTTTCTTTCGATACTTTAACATTACTTATGTTTAACATTAAATTACCTTTCTCGCTCATGAGTGTGTACCAGTTAGTGTAAAAAACAGTTCGAGAAGAATTTTAAATAAAACGTCCTATTGGTTTAACAAAATATATGTATATACAGGGGTGCTTCAAAAATTTATAAATGGCGGAAGAGTTTTTTGAAAATTGATGAATGTTTGTTAAATTTTGGATACGGGGGTGTTTGTGGTCGCTTATTACGTCTTTAATTTAGCGATTCTTCGAAACCTAATTGGACAGAGCTTAAATTTAATACTTCATTTTTTCTTAACGATATTAGATTCGAAAACATCAGAATACTATTGTACACTGTCTCAATGAAAATGTTGCGCTCTTTGAGCTCATTGTTTCTTTCGATACTTTAACATGACTTATATTTAACATTAAATTACCTTTTTCGCTCTTGAGTGTGTACCAGTTTGTGTAAAAAACAGTTCGAGAAGAATTTTAAATAAAACGTCCTATTGGTTTAACAAAATATATGTACATACAGGGGTGCTTCAAAGGTGGACATTCTAAAAAGCGTCATGCCAGTGATCGCCTTTTACAGGAAAAGCGCTTCAATTTAAAACTTGGGCTTTTGACTTTTATTAATGTTTTGTGCTATTTTATTAACGATAGTGGATTTCGAAAAGATTGACAAACGTTTACACTTTCACATCAAAATAGTATTGTAAACTGTCTTGATACAAATGTTGACCTTATTGTGTCTTTCAATAATTTAACATTAAATTACCTTTCTCAATCTTGAGTGTGCACCGCTTTGTGGCAAAAACAGTTCGAGAAGAATTTTAATATACTATTGGCTTCACAAAATTTAGGTACCTACGTACAGGGGTGTTTCAAAAGTTTATAAAAGTGGACATTCTAAAAAGCGTCATGCCGCTCGAACAACTGAGTATTTGAATGCCCAAAACATAGAAATAATGGGTCATTCACCGTATAGTCCATACCTAGCATGACTTCTTCTTATTTCCGCAGGTTAAGAATAAACTACGCAGTTTACGTTATAACATCGGCCAAAAAAGCAGTTGATGCTTTTAAAAATGAAATAAACAAACTACGGCCGGAAGATTAAAGAAAATATTTTCAAGACTGGATTTCATGGATGCAAAAATGCATTGACCGTGGAGAAAAATACTTTGAAAAATTATAAATATGTAAATATTTTTTGTAAATAAATTATGTTGTACTTTACCAAGCTCATCGTAAGAACAACTCTCGTATGCGTACGTACATTGAAGTCCATACAATGTTTATATCAGGGAAACATTCTTAATGTTGATAAAATATTTTGATAAATACACCATTTTAAGTATTTCTCCATCGAAAATGAGGCCAAAGTAAAATATGAAGTTTATATTTATACAATAAGCATACTAAAAAGTGTAATGCTTTATGCAAAACAAATATTAAAACTTCTATTCATGAGCTGTATAGTGCCAGATAAAATTAAACGTATATTTTTAACATGTATAATAAGTCTTTGATAGGGTGAAAGCTGTTGATAAGAACACGATGAATCTCAAGTACTTTGGTTCCGTCCCGGCGCCTTGCGTCTTCCATTTAGTTATTAGTAGGTATAATATACCTACATCAAGCAACATAATAAGTCTTTACCAAACAAATGATTTCGAAATGTAAAGAAAGAATGTGGAAAGTGTATGTTTTCTTGTTTTCTCTATTGTTAATTTTATGGTTAGTTGTCATGTGTGTTATCAAAAGTAATTTGATGAAAACGACAAACGTGGAAGTGAACGTTTTTGATAATATTAATTTGAACGCAACTGTAAAGGCAGACGACGTCAGCAAGGATTCAACAAAAAGAAAAATTAAGCAACATATTCCTAGATTTATGTTGGAACTGTATGAGAATGGTGTTAAAGATGGCTACAAAGAAAATGTCAGCCTTCCTGATATTGTCAGAAGTGTGATACCGAAAAATGCAGGTATTTAATTAAAGAATTTAACACATTCGCAAATTTAAAATATATTTTTCTGTAACTTATAGTTATTATGGAATATGAGCAAAAATATAAAGATTACAAAGACAATCACTTATTAATATTTGACGTGCCTGTTACAAATGTAGATGAAGACTTTGTTAGCGCTGAATTAAAAATTTTGTCTATTGTGGAAGTGGATTCATCATCCTTAATAGGTAATTATAACTTTATTCAAGAAATGAATTGGGAGACAGTTTGAGTTTTTTAGTTAATATACAGGGTGAGTCATCTACGCGGGTAAGGTCCCTTATGCCTTTATGAGTAAAGATATTTCGAAGCGTTTTTTTCCTTCTGATAGCTGTTCATTAGGAGCACATTCTAAAAATATTTTGTATTATACAGAGTGTTCCATAACTTGGAGGCTAACCATAATTATAGTTTTTTAAATGAAACACCCTATATTATTGCATTTTTGTATTCCCCGTGTAATTTTTAGTCAAAAAGTAAAAGTATAGGCCTAAAATCTAAAGTTTTTGACTTATTCCTATTTTTCTGAAAAATTCAATGTTTGTATAAAATTATATTTCTCGAAAACGACGTATTAGATGGACAAAATTTTTTGCAGTATTGTTTACATAAGAGGTCCTAATAGAAGCATGTTTTATTTTTTTACAATTCCTAACTGAATGTGCAGGAAACTGGATTAAAATTACATGACACGTTTTTTTATAAAAGTCAATTTTTTTAAATGGAACAGCCTGTATGTCAGTTCATTTTTGAATTGTTTATTACATTTCATGTCAGAAACATATGAGACGTTAATATTTTAAAAGTGACTATTACTGAGCTACTGTCGTTTTTTGGTATGCTTTTGTTAGTTTTTGCAAAAAAGTCAATTTTTTCAAATGTAACACCCTGTATATTATTTTATTTTTGAATTTCTTATTAAATTTCATGTCAGAAAGATGTAAGACGTTAATACTTTAAAAGTGACTATTACTGAGATATTTGGTCAGTACTATACTATATTAATTAAACCACAAAACTGACAAAATTATATCAAAAAGCGACAATAGCTCAGTAATAGTCACTTTTAAAGTATTAACGTCTTACATGCTTTTTGATATAAAATTTAATAAGAAATTCAAAAATGAAATAATATACAGGTGTTCCATTTGAAAAAATTTACTTTTTTGCAAAAACTAATAAATGCATATCAAAAAACGACAGTAGCTCAGTAATAGTCACTATATTTTAAACAAATGAAATAGTCTAGTAATAGTAAATTCATATGTAATATAACCGGATATAACTAGTAAAATATCAAAAACTTTTCTTAATAAAAACAAAATTTAAATCTTACTCCATTTCCCTTATATGTAAAATTATCTTTAAATATCGAATCGATATAAAATTAATGTAAATGACGAAAATGTACACAAAATGTATCAAACTAATGGAATTCTTATGATTAAGGAAATAAAACTTAAAAATAATATAATACACTTAAGTTTTGAATTTCCTAGAATAATGAATTTTTACAAAATTTCATTCCAACAATTTTACTTTTTAAAATAATGAGGTGTGGCCACCACACAACTTCCTTATACGTTTGAGCGTTTCAAAATATACAGAAGTTGTTCTGCTTTTATCTTTTTAGAAAAAGAACCAGTTATTGTGTTACTTCAAGTACAAATTTTAAGATTTCTTTTACACAATTACTCAAAATCAAATTAATAATAGTAATATTTTCATTATGTACATTGAATTACAAATGATATATTCTAACATCTAATAATGAAGTGTGGCCATCACACAACTTTTTTATACGTATGAGCGTTTCAAATTATAAGGATTTTTTTATACAAAAAGTATTCAAAATCCTATTCTAAGTACTTCTATTCTGCTAATAAATCTCTGTAGAAAGCATACTTTGCAATATATTCGAAAAAGTGCTACTCGCAAAGAGCAAAACTACCACTTCCGGTCCAAATTTTGAAATTTCATTTCATTCCAAATCAAGCAAATTTACGACATATTTGCAAAAAATTCATTAAAAATAAAAGTGTTACTTCCGGTCCGAATTTTGAATTTTTTTTTATACAAAAGATATTGAAAATTAAGTTCTAAATACTTTTATACTCGTAATGTACCTAGCTAGAGAGCATGACTTGCGAGATATTCGCAAAAAACCGATTTTCTATAAGAGTAAAAGACCTACTTCCGGTAGGAATTTCGAAAAACTTTTTTAATAAAATTCTTCTCAAATTTAATTTTGAGTACATTTAAATTCTTCATAAATTGTTTAAACTTAGTAGAAATATTGGCAAAATTCCATTTTTTCGCTGAAGTAAACTATTACTTCCGGTCAACCGATTTTACTGAATATCTGATCAGATTTCAAGAGGGGATTATACTCACAAATACAAAATCTGGAATTGATAGCTGTAGCTTTTTAACCGCTATTGTGGTTACAGAGAGAGAGAGAGAGAGAGAGAGAGAGAGAGAGAGAGAGAGAGAGAGAGAGAGAGAGAGAGAGAGAGAGAGAGAGAGAGAGAGAGATTTTGAAAATCACTTTTTCGGTATCAAGGGACTTCTAAACGTGGATATCTGCAAAAATCTCGAGGTCCAAAATTTTCGTCATCCCAATACAAGAAATAACGAGGTGTGACCACCACACGACTTTCTTATACGTATGAGCATTTCAAATTATACGCAAGTTGTTTCTAAATTGTTTTTAATACTTTTATCTTGGAAAATAAACCTGTGAGTGTGTTACTTCAGGTCCAAATTTTAAGAATTTTTTTATACAGAATTATTTAGAATCGTATTCTAAGTACTTCTATTCTTTTAATAAACCTCTATAGAATGTACACTTTGCAAGATATTCGAAAAAAAGTGCTACTCGGTAAGAGTAAAAGTGTTACTTCCAGTCCGAGTGTACAAATTTCATGTATACAAAAAATATTGCAAATCCAGCTCTAAATACTTTTGTACTCTCGACAAATATATATAGAATGCATAATTTACGACATATTTGCAAAGAATCGCTGTTCGATAAGAGTAAATGTGTTATACTTCCGGTCCTCTTTGTAGCATTGTAAAGTATCAATTTCTTATTTAAGCATTTAGTTGATGAGTTGGCTAAAGGTTTGCGAAAGAATTAGTTGGTGAGCCGTAATTAATTCTTTCTTTTACTTGCCCTGTCTCACTAAAGTGTGATGGTTTACGTTCATACCGAGACTGTGGGTTTGTTCTACGTTGTAAAAACACTTCGAGATGTTTGATTGCATGCTTTCCTTTATTTGTTCAATCTATCGACAAAAAATACTCTTTATTTGATATTTCCTTTACGATTTCTGTAGAGTGATAATCACTGGCTATTAATAAATATTGCATTTTCAGGGTTGCAAAAAGTGGTTAAAATCTCGGTCTACGACGATAAAAAACAAGAGATTGTTCCACTAGAAGAAGTCCACGCCTTTTATGCCAATAACACATGGCTATCTTTCAACTTAACAAATCCTGTAAAAGAAATTTTAATCAGGAAGGAAAAGTTTTTAAAATTAGTCATTTCGATTAAATCTTTTTTGTCTTACTTCGAAGATGAAGTGGTTAAATTCAAATTATCTCTTTTGCCGATTGACGAAGACTACGAACATGATTACCCGGTTCTACTCCTCACTTACTCTTCCAATAATAATTTCGGTGCTATTCAATACGTGGGCAAAAGAAAAAGAAGGCATATTGAAGATGATTACAGTTGGGACGATAAAGGATCTTCAAGAAAAAGTAAGAGGGTGAAAAATACATGCAAAAGAAAATCTTTGTACGTGGATTTTGCAGAAATACAATACGATTCTTGGATTGTCCAACCTAGTGGTTATGAGGTAATGTAGATAATAATTAATTAACGACGTTATTTTAGCTTATTATTATAATTGGTCACAAAATCTACTTGTTAATTCAAGTACTGATTAGCTCTTTTTTCATTGTCACAGGCTTACCAATGTCAGGGTAAATGCTTCTATCCCGTAGCAGAACATTTAACACCTACGAAGCATGCAATCATTCAAGCACTATTACATAGCGTCAATCCGTCCAAAGCACCAAGATCCTGTTGTGTGCCAACAAAATTATCTTCAATTTCGGTTCTTTACATCGACGAAAAAGGTGTTTTAACTTATAGGTTTGCCTACAAGGACATGGTAGTAACGGAATGCGGTTGTAGATGAAATAGAAGAATTTAAAGAATTGAATTGTAATTTGTCTATACATTAAATATTTTTTACAGAATTTATAATAAATAAATTGTATGAATAATATCTTTCTGAACAAAATGTAATAAATGCTAATAGTTAATAACAGTTTCTATGAAAAAAAACCTTCAGCAATCTTTTCTATCATGTTTGCAAATCCTTAATACATCAATCAATCAATCAATCAAGTCCATTATAGTTAAATTTACTGGAGCATAAAAAAATGATTTTGGACAGATTAGTTTAATAAATATGGATAACAACTATGCCTGCTATTAGAATTTAATCCAATGGAATTAATTTTGAAAAAACGTTGGACTTGGCCTGTTATTGCACTGCACAGTAAGTTTAATTTAAAAAAATAAATAAGTAAATATTTCAGGAAAAAATCAAACTTGTTTTATTTCAAGAATGGTTTGAACTTCAACAACGCAAATGACATCTACCAGGAAATAACACAAAAATATTCATTCATCAGCACTGCTAAATTCAGATGCTGATGTAATAACTTCATCAGACTTCAAGTTGAGATGATACTCTTTAGTATTATTGTAATACCACATGTCACATGCTGGTACATAATTTTTAGCCAACGTCATAACATGTTGAAATTTGTTTAATTTTAGTCTTCTGCGCCCATCGTATAGTTTTTCATCGTCACCCGACAACAAGAGAGGTTCTATTGTTCTTTTGTTTTGTATTTCGAAAGCCACAGAAATTGGTATTGAAACAGATATACTGCTGATCCTATATTAGACAGGGTAATTTTTTTATTCTTTCTTGATCGATTCTTTACAAATAAATGTTCAAAGTGTTGTTTAAAGTTTAGGAACATACTGATGAGTTACATACTATTGTTAGTTAGATACTATTTCAAAAATTTTCCCCGAGTCACGTATTATATCGATATACTCTTGAGGGAGAATGATTTTGTCGTGTTTCTTTTTTTGTAGTTTCACTGCTCCAAAGCTGCGGTCGGCTGCAGATTCCGTTCTTTATACCTGGGAAAACCAGGTGATATTGGAAATCACTAAGGCTGTACGCCCGGCCTCGAAATCGTTTTTCCCATTTCCTAATCGTATTTTTCATGAAAACCTTACCGAATTTACACGCTAATTTAAGAAAACAACGCCTTTCAATGGATAAATCGTAATTTCTTCGAAATTGTCCAAAGGGCCCTAAATAAAAATAAAAATGTAAGAAATTTCAAAAAACAAGCCTTTATTTAACATTATGTAACACTCAACAGCAATACATAAATTTTATTTTTTCTTAATTTTTAAAAATAAGGTCACGAAACGGAAAACAAAATTTTGAAATTTGGGCGAAATTCACTGAAATCAAATAGAGTATGTGGTACGCTCGCACATTGTGTCGAGAGGTAGCTCCGCCTACCATTTCGGGCAGTTTCTACGCAGTTTGCAAAATACTTCTGAGATCGGTGTTTGTTAAGAAAGTAATCGTTACTCGGACATTATTTTATCGAAACCGTTGATATTTTCTTTACAATATAGTGTACATATACAATGTCAGCGTCACAATACTTCCTTATACTACGTATCAGAAAGTAAAAGCAATATCTCTTCCCGTCCCTAACGCTATACCTGCTAGAAGCGCATGTTAGGACTCACACGGCTTGCGGGCTGGGAGTATAATTATTATATTTGACTCGCAATAATTAGCTTCTGAAACGATCTAGAAATTTATTTCTTGCACAAAAAATAATTTTGGAATGTTGGCTTTATTTTGTTTCACATATATATGGGTAAATTCTGAAAAATAAGATTAGTTACTCGATAGCTGAAATATACGTTACACAAATTGGTCGTCTACTAAAACTTTTTTTTTTTTTATAAAATTTACACACCATAAAGAAAAATCGAAAACACTAGTATCATCCAAATAC
Source organism: Amphimallon solstitiale (assembly GCA_963170755.1). Lineage (NCBI taxonomy): Eukaryota > Metazoa > Arthropoda > Insecta > Coleoptera > Scarabaeidae > Amphimallon > Amphimallon solstitiale. Next base: position 79,360,387 of record OY720683.1, on the reverse strand, counting down.
TTTAGGGTATAACCTTTAAAAAAAACAGATCCCTAGCTCTCTGCATTGCTAAGATATCACGAGATAAGTATTAAAAATTGAAGAAAATGAAAATTTTAAAATTTACACAAAAAAACGATTTTTCGACCTTTTTGCGATTTCGATTTTATTTTCCAACTCAAAATTTGAATCCGGCAGGTGATTTTACATATTCAGCTTCACCTTTTTTGTGTGTTTGAGAAAATATATATTGTTTAATTTAGGGGGGGTTGCTTCCCGACTGCAAACGTGTCGGCCAACCGGCGATTATCTGAGACCACAACGCAGCCATAAATTACAGGCAGATTAGATTAGGTGACAAGTTCTTTTCTCTATCTTTTTCCTCAGCATAAGACAGAGCACGCGGACCCTTAAACATTTGTCTTTTATTACATTTGCACGAAGAAAACAGTGGTACGCCTATTTCAAATCGAACTCAGCTTGAAGCGGGCGTCCAGCCCTAAGGGATAACCCTCCTTGCAGATTACAACAGGATAAGTTACTTTAACCACAGACTAAACAACCCAGACCGGCAACTACTTGGAAAAAAATATCCAAGATCTTCTATCCTTGTCACACATCAGTGAACTTGGTACGAAGGTGGCGCTAGCAGCATATTGGCCTGAAATTTGAAATGAGCTTGTTTTTAGAATACGCTTATTAAATACGTTATTTATGTAACAAAAACATACACAAAAGTTACTAATACTATGGTAATAAATATTACTTACTGAAACAATTATAGCCATAGTTTGAGCAACTTATGTGTAATTTTGTGGTGTTACATATTAAATATGTGATACGAAATATAAATATTAATCTTTTACTTACATGTATTATAACATCCCTCTTACGGTGACCTATTAGTAGAGAGCGGAATCGAGCGAGGTAAACTACCACGGAGCCACAACCGTGAAAAGAAATAATGTAAACAACTGCGTGTTGTTTACATTATATCTGAATAGCACTAATTCATAGGGCGAACTGTAACATCTGTTTACTCCAGAGAATCAGAGAAAAAACTGCCATAAAAGAAGGAATTTTATGAATAAAATCCTTTCTTCATCGGCGTAGGTACAAGGGTGACGAGTTCTTAAAATTTATTATATTTACCTTATATTTCGCAATATAATATGTATGTTACGCGTACATTTTTAGTTATCATTTATTTAGATCTAGAACGTTGTTTATGTTACTTTTTCTGAGATAAAAATTAATTGTCAGTGATTCCGAAATTTATTGCAAAGTCTGTAAAATATCGTCACTTAGCTTTGCTAAAACATACACAGAAATAGTTTTCATGCAGCGAATTGAATTGAAGAGAATGTTTAAATGACGATGCTCGAAGTATTTCTGAGTGCAAGGAACTGACACAAATTCCAAATTTAAAAAATCAGTTGTTATTCCTTCAGGAACACTGGAAATTTGCCTAAACTAATGACATATTTTGAAAATCGAATCTCAAATTAAAAAATGAGGTGTGGCCACCACACGACTTTCTTATACGTATGAGCGTTTGAAACTATACTATATTTTTTTTACACAAAAATTATTCAAAATCCTATTTTAAGTACTTCTGTTCTCTTAATAAATCGCTATAGAATGCATACTTAGCAAGATATTCGAAAAAAGGACTACTCCCTAAGAGTAAAAGTGTTACTTCCGGTCCGAATTTTGAAATTTCATATATTCAAAAAATATTGCAAATCTAGCACTAAATACTTTTGTATTCTTGATAAATACATATAGAATGCATAATTTACGACATATTCGCAAAAAATCGCTATTCGATAAGAGTAAAAGTGGTAATTCCGGTCTGAATTTTGAAATTGTTTTTATGCAAAAGATATTGAAAATTACGTTTTAAATACTTTTATACCCGTAACGTACCTGTCTAAAAAGCATGACATGCGAAATATTCGGAAAAAACTGATTTTCGATAGGAGTAAAAGACCTACTTCCGGTAGCAGCTTCGAAAAACTTTTTAAATAAAATTGTTCTCAATTTTAATTTCAAGTGCATATGAATTCTTTATAAATTTGTTTAAATTTAGTAGTTGACGAAATATTGGCAAAATTTAATTTTTTCACTGAAGTAAACTGCTACTTCCGGTCTACCGATTTTAATGAAAAACTACTCAGATCACCTCAAGAGGCAGATTAGACACGTAAATATAAAATTTGGAATTGATATCTACAGCGGTTATCGTGGTCACATAGACACACAGACATTTTTTAAAAACATCTTTTTCGGTATCATGGGACTTCAAAACGTGGACATCTGCAAAAATCTCGAAGTCGAAAATTTCACATTACTTCCTTATACTACGTAGAGGAGGGTGGGGCAGAAGTACGCACCTAACGTTTAAAAATCTATATTCTCTCAAAAACAAGTAGTGGGTATATTATAAACTATTAAATACTTTCTTTTAACCATACTAAACAGCTTGAGACAAAGGACATTGCAAATGTTTTATCCAAATTTTCCATGTCAAGTAAAGAATGTGTAATTGCAGAATCGTGCTTTTGCCCCACTGGTGGGGAAAAAGTACGCACATGGTGGGGTAAAAGTTCGCAGTAAAACGAAATATGCAAATTCTTTATTAAAAATTACAAAATGTGTAGTGGGTAAGAACATTAAACACAATAGTCGCATATGAATTGCCCTTCACCTTCATATGGCGAGCAATCCTCGTGCCACCAATGCTGACATTGATTGCATTGCACCCAGTCGTCGTTTGGTGTTTCTACAAAGTTTTCTTCACAACCGGGGCAAATTACATTTTCTTCTGAATCTTTCAGTGTTTGCGCGACTTCAATTTTTTTCTCAAACGAGGTTTTTTGAACTTGGTTATGGTTTTTCCCTTTGTCAGATTTCCCTTTGTTTGACTTTTGGTTAGTACCAAACACATATCTTTTGGCTTTGTCTTTAGTTTTTTCTTCTTTAGCTTTTGCTATTTCCTCTAATTCATTTTTGACTGGAGTGCTAGTTAAAATTGCAGATTTTTTGCCCCTACCCTTTCTTAATTGGTTATGTTTTCTTTTCGGAAGAGGGATAATTATTTTTGGTGAAACATATTCCAGTACCGCTGATGTGGAAGGTCCCGCTGATGCGGAAGGTCCCGCTGATGTGGAAGGTCCCGCTGATGTGGAAGGTCCCGCTGATGTGGAAGGTCCCGCTGATATAGAAGGTCCCGCTGATGTGGAAGGTCCCGCTGATGTAGAAGTTACTGGAGTGCAGGGTCTTGCAGAGTCCTGGTTTCTTGTTTCAATATCTATATTATTTATCGTCTCCGATGACTGATTTAGTATTGCACTGTCATGAAACCTATCTTGATCAGTTACCGAAGAAGCTAAAAAGTCTTCTTCGGTAAATACGGACGGGTTAAATGGCCAAATCCCGCAAGTTTGGAAACTATTCACTGCTTTTCCAACAGATGCAGCTCTCTTGTATGCTTGCGAGAACAACGCAGCCACTTGGTATTGCGTAATGGTTCTGCCTGGGTTTGAAACTAGCCATTGTTCGCAGGCCTGAGAGTAAAAATCTTTTAGCGGTTTGAAAAAGCATCGATCGAGTGGTTGAGTTTTATGGCTGCTGTGTGGCGGTAAAGATAACATATGAATACTGTGTTCTCGAGCAAACAAAACTGCTTCCAAAGACGTATGCGATGTGTGGTTATCCAAGATTAATAATGTTGGATCAGCTGCCGATGACTTTACATGATGTTGGAAATGTTGTATCCACTCGAAAAATAAATCAGTGTTAATGTATCCTGAATCTGATACGAAAAGAATAGAATCTGGAGGTGCACCATCAATAAGTTCTTGCTTTCGTCTTTTCCTAGGAAAAATGATCGCTGGTGGCACGTAAGCTCCAGCCGCTGACATACAACAGACTACTGTTACAGTTTGACCTCTTTCTGCTGAGGAAATTTTTCCGACAAGTTTTTGTCCTCTAATCGAAACAACTTTGGGTGTCTTATTAGGTACACTAGAGAGGCCACTTTCGTCCATGTTATATATTCTAGAACTCAAAAATTGATGTTTTTGCATTAGCGTTTGCAGATTGTTGAAATATAAGTCCACTTGCGGCTTGTTGAAACCCATCGCTCTTGCAACACTAGTTTTTGAAGGCGTTCTTAATGAAAGCTTATGTTTTTTTAAGAAACTGTAGGCCCAGTCTTTCCCAGCCATTTTTTTTTCTTCCGAAAAAGGATTGGGCATATTATTAGCTTTGGCATATTGATATGCCAATTGTCTTAAAGACTTCAGTGTTAAACCGTACAACATTTTCTCTAAGTGTATGGCATGTTCAACTAATTCCAACTCTTGCTCAGCAGAAAAAACCGATTTAAATCGACCTAGCTGATTAACTCCATAGTCTAATTTCAGACGTTTTCGTAACCCACCCTCTGAGAATCCTAAGTCGCTGGCTACACGACGTTGAGACAAACCTGTCTGTAGCAATTCCTTGGCTCTCTCAAGGGTCTCAGGTGTAATGTGATTACGCTCAGATTTGCGTTTGTACGTTCTATAAAATATAATAAACACAAAATTAAAAGACTAACTGAAAAATTCAGTGGGGTAAAAGTACGCGCGTCTTTTTGCCCCACAGTGAATGCGAACTTTTACCCCGATTGGTATTTTAAAATTACTGCCGCATAATTTTTGCCAACAGGGAAACACTGATGTTTACATCCATGACTTTCATGAAATAGAATCATTGCTCTTTCACTACCTATTAACTTTTTGTCATTTATTATGTCTTATGATGAATCCCAGGCAAATATATTCCATCCGAAAACTACTTTAGTTGCACATATAAAGCAACTTACCTCATTATTCAGGTTTTTGCGATGCAAACACCAAACACCAACATGCACGTTATGTTATGTGTATGATGGACTAATACCTCCGCCTACAGATGTCTCTCTAGGTTTCTCGAGAAACAAAAAATTGCGAATGCGTTCTTTTACCCGCCGCGTGCTTTTGCCCCACCTTACTCTATAAGAAAATAAAAATGGATTAACCACATTAGATGTGGCTATTAATAATTCCAAGTGACTTAGACGCAGTTTTTAATAGAAATCCAGGTTTAATAACATTGCGGCAATTGTGTATGCTAAATACGCTGAAATAAAAGAATATTTCCATTACGTAAATATAACCAGTTGCGATGTAGAAAAGACGTTTTCTATCTACAAGGATGTACTTAATTCAAAGAGAACAAGTCTTACAGAAGAGAAAATGAACAAATAGTAGGGTATTTTGTATTTTATAATCACCAGCCACTTGTTATTCAATTATATAAATAAAATTAAAACCTCTTTAAAAATACAACATTACAATAGCGCGCCCATGGGCGATGAGTCATGACTCGCTCAATTCCGCTCCCTACCTATTAGACACAATAAACTACTACTCTATATAAGATTAAGAGAAATATAATAATCTAATAAGTGAAGACTGTCAAGGAAAACATAGGGATATAATAATAATAGTTTTTTTTTATACATATACTTATACAATAGAAACATAATAAAATTAAATTACACAACCAGTAATGAGAAGACAATAATAATACAAATCTTGTGTAATATGACAAATTAAAACCAAACTAATATCTACCAAAAGGAACAAATTCAGCAATAGTTCATTACTAAAATGCTGATTTTAAATTTGTCCCTTAAACTAACAGCAAATGTAATATATAACAGAAAAATATGCAGGTGTAGAAAATTAATATTACCAGTCTATAGTAGGTATTTAAAATTGATATTATATAGATTGCCAAAAATAAAATCAACAACAAAATAGTAATAATAATACTAACACACAAATCAAAAGGTATAAAACATGCAAGGCAAAGAGAATGTCAAAAATGCGCTTCTTAAACAAAGGAAATGCCAATCTTATCTTATTAATTTTATAAAATAATGTTTATACGAAATGTATACATTTCTTAGTGTAGCTGTTTTTCTTTGTGTAGCACGAACATCAGATCTCAGCTGCCTCCTCTGTTCATTTTCCCGCTTGCAATACCAAGGAATAACTATTTTGCACACTCCTTTAAGGCTGAACGCCCGCTTCAAGCTGAGTTCGATTTGAAATAGGGGTACCACTGTTTTTCGTGCAAATGTAATAAAAGACAAATGTTTAATGGTCCGCGTGCTCTGTCTTCTGCTGAGGAAAAAGATAGAGAAAAGAACTTGTCACCTAATCTAATCTGCCTGTATTTTATGGCTGCGTTATGGTCTCAGATAATCGCCGGTTGGCCCACATGTTTGGCAGTCGGGAAGCAACCCCCCCTAAATTAGACAATCTATATTTTCTCAAACACACAAAAAAAGTGAAGCTGAATATGTAAAATGACCTGCCGGATTCAAATTTTGAGTTGGAAAATAAAATCGAAATCGCAAAAAGGTCGAAAAATCGTTTTTTTGTGTAAATTTTAAAATTTTCATTTTCTTCAATTTTTAATACTTATCTCGTGATATCTCAGCAATGCAGAGAGCTAGGGATCTGTTTTTTTTAAGGTTATACCCTAAAGTATTTGGATGATACTAGTGTTTTCGATTTTTCTTTATGGTGTGTAAATTTTATAAAAAAAAAAAAAGTTTTAGTAGACGACCAATTTGTGTAAGGTATTTTTCAGCTATCGAGTAACTAATCTTATTTTTCAGAATTTACCCATATATATGTGAAACAAAATAAAGCCAACATTCCAAAATTATTTTTTGTGCAAGAAATAAATTTCTAGATCGTTTCAGAAGCAAATTATTGTGAGTCAAATATAATAATTATACTCCCTGCCCGCAAGCCGTGTGAGTCCTAGCATGCGCTTCTAGCAGGTATAGCGTTAGGGACGGGAAGAGATATTGCTTTTACTTTCTGATACGTAGTATAAGGAAGTATTGTGACGCTGACACTGTATATGTACGCTATATTGTAAAGAAAATATCAACGGTTTCGATAAAATAATGTCCGAGTAACGATTACTTTCTTAACATACACCGATCTCAGAAGTATTTTACAAACTGCGTAGAAACTGCCCAAAATGGTAGGCGGAGCTACCTCTCGACACAATGTGCGAGCGTACCACATACTCTATTTGATTTCAGTGAATTCCGCCTAAATTTCAAAATTTTGTTTGCCGTTTCGTGACCTTGTTATTAAAAATTAAGAAAAAATAAAATTTATGTATTGCTGTTGAGTGTTACATAATTTTAAATAAAGGCTTGTTTTTTGAAATTTCTTACAATTTTATTTTTATTTAGGGCCCTTTGGACAATTTCGAAGAAATCACGATGTATCCATTGAAAGGCATTTTTTTCTTAAATTAGCGTGTAAATTCGGTAAGGTTTTCATGAAAAATACGATTAGGAAATGGGAAAAACGATTTCGAGGCCGGGCGTATAGCCTTAACAATAGTTTTCTTCACAAAATCGTGATATACTTCACAAAGGAAAGTAAACTGAACAGCATTAATAAGGTGATTTTTTACAAATATTTTTATAATTCGATGTATTATTTAATATCATTTCCAATTCAGTTATAGTATGGCCAACAGCCACTACTAAACTTTCTGATGGATAATGTAGCTTGAATTTGTCACCCGAAAATTCTTTAAAATATATAAACCTATTACATGGCAATTCTCTTCGCCTGTTAATGCTGTGAAGCACTCTGCACAGTTAATCTCCTTCATTATCCTCTTTGCTATATAGACACTCGCATATGCAACTGAAAGTGTTTCGACATTTCCAACTGAAACAGCTGCCGCTTTATCATTGGTAATTTCTTTGGAATTCTGTGAAGCAAGAGTTGCTTCATTTACAACCACCAGATCCAAAGAGTCGACACCTAATTCGCTTTCAGGAACTGCATCCACTCCAATGAAGGATCTTAAATTACTTAAAATGTGTGCGTCATCTTCCTCACAATTTGTCCCTTGTAAATTTTTATTAGTTATCCCATTAATTATTTGGGTTATGAGGCTTGTAATAAATTGTGAGACTGTTGGGTTCTCATTAGAACAAAATCCCGATCTAACAGCTTAAAACAAGTTCTCTAATCCATCTTGATTTAAAGATGTCGGACGGAGATAAGAAAAACCTTTGCCTTTTACCAAATACCAAGTACCCTGTATTGCCCGAATAGAAGTCAGCCAACCAATTTGTGATGGAGGCATTCCTTCCCTTACCTGACCGGTTGTCGCAATCCTCCGAAATTGGCAATTCGTTACTGTATGATACATATTCTGTATGCGACGTGAGGAGATTCTTCTGATATCCAACTATGCAGTTCCCGCACACTAAACACTTGGACACCATATTTGTATCAACATATAATTAATAGGATGTACGACAAAGGATTGCAAAAATATTTCAAACGTGTCAAATTTGAAATGTAGTTTTGAATGACATATAACCGCAGCATAACAAACATTTTAATTGACGCTAGCGCCATCTCATCTCCAAGTTCAGTGAATCTGACAAAGATGGTAGAGTATTGAAATTTACGTGTGCTAAACAAGGATGAGTACTCTGGATAAAATCTAGGATTAAGTTGCCGGTCTGGATTGTTTAGTCTGTGCTTTAACTTTATTGTTCACGGGGAAATTATAGTCTATTCCACCCTGGAATCAAAGTATGCTCTTATGTCAATTTTATAACGATAGTAATGTCGGTAAAGGCTGATTGTCACATTGACATAGGTGGTTCTGTTCAAATATTCTTTCCGTGAAAATTACATCAAGCGGCTTGACAACGTTCTTTGTACCAAATAAGGATAGTTATATACGGATCATTATAAAATAGCAAAGGAGGGTAATACTCCATAAGAGTTCGTACTTCGATTCCTAGATGGAATAGACTATATGGTAGAATCGTTTTGGCAACCGACATGGCCAAAGTACGAACTAAAGACGACGATTCAATACCACTACAAATTTCGATCGGCCGCAACAATTTCAAAGCAATAAAACTAAACTAATTATTTAATATTTCAGGATGTATACCTTCCCATAGTAAAATACTATTACATAAAAGCCAGTTACAAATTAAATATTATAAATAAAGCTATTAAATATGATTTTTTCTACACCTATATTTTATATAACATTTGGCTATACTGTTTAGGAGGCAGGCATTGTTGACAAATTTAAAATGTTTAGATGACAATTATAACAAACGTCAAATGATGATTATGACAAATGTCAAAAGGTGTATGAATATTATTATTCATGACAGTCCTGAAATGACCTTTGTAGGTTATATTACTTGACAGGCAATATCTCAAATTTGACGCCATTTTAATTTAGTGGCGCATGTCGGTTGTGAGAGCGCTACGAGCAAATAGAAACAGGAGGGAGGGTATGGGTGGTAGCGATAGATATCAGACGTGACGGAAGTCGGCCATTACATAAACCACATTGTGCAGGTCAGTTCTGTTGACAGTGTTTGTGATTTTGTGTAAATAGTGACAGGACAATTATGTTTTCATCTGTGAAGAGCCTACGTTTGTGATTTTGTCCAAGTAGTGGCAGGATATTTATGTTTTGATATCTGTATCTGACGAGTATAATTTCTGTAAATATTTGTAAAAACGATTGTGGGAAACTATTGGTTAAAGCATGGTGAGCTGCGTTCTGTGTGGTTTGTCACACAATGCCCGGGAAGTTGGAATAACCTTTCACCGGTAAGTTTCGTAACATGTTGGCATGTATCTACTCAATTGAAAATTTGCGTTCATGTACAAGCAAAAAATGGAATTGTTTCTTGTTTTTTGCTGTATCCGTTCACAAACGGTAGCCATTTTTGTTAATGTTTTGTGCCAGTGGCGTGCCGTAACCACGGTCATATGCCCTAACATAAATTTACACATTGTCAAAGATTGTCATGATGGTGTATAGTATAATGGATTATATAATACGTTTGTTAAATGATATTATCATTTTACAGTTTCCCGAAAAAGCCAGAAGTCTATGCTGCATGGATAAGATTTTTGAATCGGATAGAAGAAAGTATACCGAAGTTTGCAGTTCTCTGTTCACAACACTTCAAGGAATCCGACTTTGATAAATCGGCTTTCAGAAAAATCTTAAATCGCAACGCAATTCCGTCAGTGCATGTACAGCGCCGTAAATATGTAAGTAGAGGACCTGTTTTCACAGTGTATTTAATTAAACGAATATAAACTATTTTGCTATCATTTACATTTTTTTTCTCTAATAGGTGCTGACAAAATTTTTATTGTTACAGGAAAAAGTATCCAATGTACAAAAGGTTCTACAATCGGACAAAATAGTTTGTGCAGAAGGTCCATCTACTGGTATACATGCAGAATTGGTTGAACCTGTATCTGCACCTATGGACACCCATGATATCACACAACTCTGGCCTAAAAGCATTTCACAAGTGGCATCTACTTCATATGGCGATGATACACCCAGAAACGCTAAACTGAGACGACAAATTAGGAAAATTGCTGATGTGAACATACAACAGTCTCAAAAAATAAGAAAACTGCAGAAGAAAACATGGTTTCTAAAGAAGCGCATTTTTAAATTGAATTCTGTGATATTGGAATTGCAGAAAAAGAATTTGATAAATGCTGATCATGTGAGTACCTTCATGGATGAATTTGGTGCAAATAGTGATATTATAAATAGATTGTTTTATAGAATGAGGGGAAGAAGTGTCGCAAAACGATATAGTGCCGAAATAAGGAAATTTTCACTAACTTTACATTTCTTCTCCCCAAAAGCGTATAATTACGTGAGAGAACGTTTTCATAACTGCCTGGCTCATCCGATAACATTGTCAAAATGGTATACTGTTGTTGATGCCGAACCAGGTATTACCAAAGAAACTTTAGAAATTTTGGAACACGTGTGCAAGACGTCTGAGAAAAAATATGTATGTTCATTAGTTTTTGATGAAATGGCTCTCAGGGAGAAAGTTGAGTTCTGTGGTGGAAAATATTATGGGTTTGAGGATTTTGGGGTTGCAATGGAAAATGGTGGCAGTGACATTGCAAATAAGGTTTTGGTCTTTATGATAGTGTGTATTAATGAGACCTGGAAAGTGCCTCTTGGTTATTTTTTCTTGAGAACCATTAATAGCGAACAAAAGGGGGAACTTTTAACGCAGTGTGTTACGTCACTAATTAAGTGTGGTAATGTAATCAGTAATATCACATTTGATGGCTGTCCTACTAATTTCACTGTATGCTCCCTATTGGGAGCTAAATTTGGTGATATTAATGATTTGAAACCTATTGTGAACATGGAAGGAAAAGAAATTTTTATAATACCAGATCCATCACACATGATCAAACTTATTCGTAATTGTTTTGGTGAATATAAAGTGTTGCTGAATGACGCAGGGGAACAAATCAATTTTGATTATATTAAGCACCTTGCAACGTTGCAAGACACAGAGGGACTGTGTTTGGCTAATAAATTGCGCACGCAGCACATTCACTTTTTCAAACAAAAAATGAAAGTGAAATTGGCAACGCAGCTTCTGAGTCGTTCTGTTGCTGATGCACTATTCTTCTGTGGGCACACTTTGAAACTTTCCGAGTTTGAAAATGTGGATTCCACAATTGAGTTTATTATTACAATGAACGATGCGTTTGATATTCTAAACTCCCATAGGCTAGGATCATGGGATTTTAAAAAGGCTTTATGTAAAGAGAATATACAGCAAATAATAGACTTTACTATTCGCTTTAAAAAAAACATAAATAATTTGAAAAGATTAGATGGCCAAGCAATATTGAAATCGAATCGGAAAACTGGATTTCTTGGAATGTGTATTGCGTTGGACTCAATAATCGGCATGTATGAAAAATTTGTAGCCACATGTAACCCCTTGTTGCAGTTTATACCAATTTATAAATGCAGCCAAGACCACTTGGAACTATTCTTTGGGTCAGTAAGGTCACTTGGTGGTCATAATAACAACCCCAGTTGTCTGCATTTTAGAACTGCGTATAAAAAATTACTTATACGTTCAGAAGTGAGCAGTGGAGGGTTAGGTAACTGCATTCCTTTACAGCAAATTAATATTTTAAACTGCGAAAGAAAAGTTCCAGTTCATGTTATTAATGAATCAAATGTCATATACAAGTTTTCCGAGGACGACTACACTAAAACTGAACACTTCAATGAACATGATTATACATTTTTATGCAGTCCAAATAATCTGACACTATTTTCTGAACAGATCGTTATCTATATTGCTGGTTTTGTAACCAGAAAGTTGGGGCTTTCTATTAAATGTGAAACCTGTCTAACAGCTTTATTTGACATGAGAGAAAATATGTTAGGAAGCTTCATAGATTTTAAAGACAGGGGTGGATTATCTTATCCTTCTAAGGACGTTGTATATATTTGTATGGAGACAGAAACGCTTTTAAGACGTTGTTTTATTATGAACGGTTTAAAAGTAAATAGAAACAAAATTTGCATTGAGGTACTGCACATATTGCAGTGATCTTGAATAAATAATAATATGTAAATAAATAAGTATAATCAAGATCACTCCAAGTTTTATTTAAATTAATTTTTACTTTATTCATTTTTACTATGATGTGTATATAAATATTCACTATATCGATAATTTACGAAAACTTTATTTTTATTTAAGTAAAACAGTAAAAGGATCTTAGTAAATTTTTATAAGGTTATAATTTTAAGACATATTAAATGTTACGGGTAAAGGATCGAGCAGGTGTTTTTCGCACAGATACGTCTGGCATTGGCAAGGACTGACCGGTACAAAAAGTATTGTTTATCAGGTGCTCCGCTGAGTCATAATGTATAGACGGATTTATGGTCACATGTTTGTTTACCTCTCGCAAGGATTATTAATACGCTGTTTCCTCATGCAACCGATAAGAGCAGCACCGTCGACATACAATTTTGGGAGATGGATTCGTGCTTAACGAAAGTTGCCGTACGTTTTTGTAAGGAAATTTACGAATAAAAGCGCGGACAGATAAAAATTTCGGCAATTGCTGGTGAAAACCGCAATATTAGCAAGTCTAAAAGTAGGTGAAAACCACTTCCTCCCTCTTCTTTAATAGGATTATTTTAAAATCCGGACTTAGAATAATTTCTGAGATTTTCAATACTTATAAAATTTTTACAAGATTCTACACTTATAATAATTTTATTTTTAACATGCTGCGCGCATTACATTAAAATGTTTAGATGTATTCGAATAACTACCTATGTATGAAATACTTTTATTTTTATGAACTCGGTGTTTGAATTTATTTAATTTCATTTTATTTTCTTCTTTCTAGAGGGTTTTGTTTTGCATGTAGGGTACTATGCCGTACGTTATGACAAAACTTTCTAGCATTTGTAATGATAACTTTGAATAACATAATCATTTTCTTTTCCGTATAATTTATTTTTCTTTTAAATTTATTCATCCTACAAAGGATATTTGAAACTAATAATTTTGTTTATGTGTATATAGGTTATATATATATATTAAGTGAACAAAATCTTTTATTGAAAATTATGGAAGAGTTTAATACGATGTATGAAGAATTAAGGTGATTAACAATATTTGTTATAAATGTGTGTATAGTGGCGTCTCCAAATTCTTTATTTGTAGTGGTGTTTTTGTATTGGAATTTCGTGAAAAAGGTAAAGTTTATTTTCTTTTAATGTATATATATATTATTTCTTTTTGATATGAGAATTAAGTATATTTTGTTGTATTTGGGTGTTCAATATTAACGTGTTGAATAATACATCAGGGATGTGTGAAATGAATTATGTCATTATTTAATTCATAGCATGGAGTCCTGGTGAATTTGATATACACGAATTGGTCTTGGTGGTACTGCGTTTGGGAGCGAGAAAAGGCACCAGGCAGAACTAATCAGGGCTGAGTTAATTTATTGAATACGCAGAGACATTGTTTTATTTCACTTTATTTATTTAATTAAAAATATATATATTCCTTAAGGGGTGTGCACATGATGATGTATGTTCGGGTTGCGTCCGACGAGCTGAAAATGACATGCTCGTAGGGTGGAACTTTGGGATACTCTTCTGTGTGAATTTGTTACTGATGGTACTGTGTTGGGAGCGAGAAAAGGCGCCGGACAGGACTAATTAGGGCAAAGCCACTTCCTTAATGTCTATATTTTGTTATCAAATAGTAGACCGTACAATTTTATTTTTTTTTAAATTTACATTCCAGTACAATTCATCACGGTTAATTTATTTTTAATTTTTGATTGTTTACATGTATCTATGACAAATATTAATAATAATAATCACGTTCACATTTTAGATATAAGCTTGCACGACATGATGATTTCATTTATTCTTTATTTCTTGTAATATTTTATTGTTTATGATGTATAAATCTGAATTATGACCGAATATTGATTTTGGATGTGTAAATATTTGTAGATTAAAACTTTTGAATTTATTTAGAATTATTTTATTTTAATAAATTAGATATTAAGATTTATTTTGTATTTTATTTCTTTACCTGACCTGGAGATGATTAAAGAGAAGGAGAATCAAGTCATATTTTCTGCCCCTGAGAGAACTATTTATTTTCAAACTGAGCTAGTTACATGTAGAATGTTTTGCTTAACCTACCTTTCAGCAGAAAGTTCACCGCATCATAGTCTAGCATAAGGCCTAGCACTAGGATGCGTGCTTGACTCCCAGTTACGACTTAATTAAGTAAACTAAATTTATTTTATTTATATGTAAATCTGAAAGAGTCACAGCATATATATGGCGCACAACGTCGTGGGGCAAAACATTTGCATTTACATTTCAAATATATTTACAATTTATTAGCAATTTCACATTTCCATATTATTCATAAGATGCCCAATGTTCATGGTGTAGAAATTTTGCCGTTCCATATCATATATATGGCGACCAACGTAGTGGGGCAAAACTTCTACATTTTTAAACTGTTTAGATAAAAATTAATTGATTATTTAATATTCAAATAGCTGTATAATTAAAGGGAGGTATTTTCACCTTTAGGTGCATTTGAATAATTAATAAATATAATTCACAAATAAAATTTTGTCAAGTTTTGATTTATTTTTCTCCACAAATAAGTCTCTTTAAGTGCCAGGACAGATAAAGTAAATATGTCTGAGTATAAAGGCGAGGGTGAAAATCCTGAAAGTAGTATGGACACCAAATATTTATTTGAAACGTACAGGGAACCACAAGGCATTTCCTCTGTGACAGATTCAGAAAAGACGATACCTCTTGATGAGGATGAAAATGTGACTGAAAATGTAAAAATTGAAACAAAAGAAGTGCCAGGCGGAGATAGATTTGATTTTCTATTTGAAAAACTTTTCTGTAAATTGGAAAGTGACAAGATAGAAATGAAAGAAGATATAAATAGAAAGTTAGATGAAAATAAAACTGAAATGAACAAGAAGTTTCAAGAAAATAAAGAAGATATAAACAAGAAACTGGATGAGAATAAATTAGAGATACAAGCTGTAGTAAAGTCGATGAATGAGAAGATTGATGAAAGAATTAAAGCTTGTAGAATAGAAATGTCTGCAATGAATAATAAAATAAAAGAAGATGTGAAACAAAGCACGGCACAGATCAATGAAAAAATTGAAGCAAATGAAAAGAAGTGCAAGGATAGCAGTAATTTTTTAATAGATGAAATGAATCAGAGGGCCGGTGTAGCGAGAGAAAATTTTAGACAGATAGAAGAAAGGATTGGAGGACAAGATGAGAAGATACAATTCTTGGAACTGAAGGTGGACAGTAGTGCCATGTCAGTTCAGAAAGATGTTCAAAATCTAACAAATAAATTCGAGGACTGTAGAGTCAAATATGGAGCATGCACAGATTCACTTTTAAAGCTACAGGATATGACATTAAATTGTCAAGACACGATTAAGAATTTGAAAACAAGAGTTGAACAGGGTACAATTACACCTTGTGTGGTGTCGCAACAGGTATCACTTGGCACAGAAAATATACCAAAATTTTCTGGGTATAATAAAGACAACCCTATGGCATTTCTTAAAACCATTAAGACATATATTCGTGGTATTCATGATGATATGTCGAAATTACATTTCATGAGAGGGTGTCTTAGAGATTATGCGTTATTATGGTACGATATGGTAATTGATGAGGTACAGTCGTACGAAGAATTAGAAAACATGTTTATTAGGCAGTACTGGGGACAAACTCAGCAAAGACGCATTAGACATGACCTTACTTTTGGAAAATATCGTTCCATTACATCTAGAGAGAATTATGTTATTCGGAAATATTCTTTCTTGAAACATATACAACCTGTGATCCAGGAGTGTGACATTGTTACCCAGTTAGCTAATCATTTCGAGCATGAGGTAGTACAAGCAGTTGCTTTACAGGGTATAGACACCGTTGAGCAACTCTTGGAATTGGTAAAGCGTCTGGACGACGTGGAAGATAGGAGTGTATTTCAGAATAAAAATGGGTACAAAGCAGGTAACAATGGTAACTATTATAATGCTCAGCAAAGATATAATGGTAATAACCAACAAAGAAACAATGGTAATCGGTATCAGAATAATAATTACCAGGGAGGAAGGGTGGAGAATAGTAACAACAAGAACATGGGTAATAATAGTAGTAGTAGTAATAATAATAATAATAATTGGAGACAGGAGGGTCATGTAGCAAGAAAATATGGAAGAAATGAAACAGAAGCTGTGATGAAAGATGCGTCAAGAGGAGCAATAAATAAGGACCTGGATTTTTGGTAGGTCCAACCAAAGGGAAGAAAAAGAAGAAACAACGTAACAAGAAAAATTTTATAGATTTAAGTAATATAACCACTAAATTTCCACTGGTAGATGTTAAAGTAGGGGATGTATATGGTGTAGCTATAATAGATAGTGAATTAGAATTGTCACTTTTAGATGGGGGATTATTTGATAAAAGGTTTGAAAAATTAGGTTTTTATAAGCAAGATAATGTATTTTGTATAAATATAGAGATGGGTGATGTAGAACTTGTAACACAATTTATTGTTACACCAAGATTAAAATATTGCTGCGTACTTGGGATGGATTTTTTGAGTCTATATACATCGAAATTGGAAAGGGAAAATAGAACCCTTCACAATAGTAAAGTAAACATGTCTTGGGACAAAGGCGCTCAAGATGATAAAATTTTAGTTAATAATTCAATGATTAATAATTTTGACAGGGACCTCACTTTAAAAATAAATAATGATAGTTTGATTGACAAGGATAAAGGTTCACACCATGTGGATGATCTTCAAAGGGAAGGGTCCATGTTTGCCACGGGTGACATAAATAATAAATGTACACACCATGTGGAGGGTCTTCAAAAGAAAGACGCCACGAAATATATGGGTGACATAATAAATAAATGTTCACACCGGGAAATAAATATGGGTGACAAAAATTTGATTTGCAACAAACAGATTAATAATGATAATGTGAGTGATCCTTTGACAAAAGATGTTAAATTATTTAATGGTAATGTAGATTTAGCAGTAGACTATGATAATTGTTTTAAAACAGAAACGACTCATCCATCTTCCCATAAGCAGAAATTAAGTGTTCAATTTAAAATTAAAAGTTTCTTAAAAGATGAAATTATTGAAAATTTAGTATATAATTTAATGAACCCCATCACAGTAGTAATTAAGGAATATTTAGATTATTTAGAAAACATTAAGAATAATAAATTAAGTTTATGTTTATTTCAATCAATAAAACAACAGCTACAACTCCCCAAATTAATAGAAACATTATTGTTAATAAGTACTAATGCAAAGTGGTTTGTAAACGTTAATTCTCTTTGGTTGGTACAGCTATATAAATGTTTCATTAAACTATATCCAATAGTGGTAAATTTATTAGTGAATTTAAATAAAATTGTTCATAAGGAACAAAACATTTTACATTATGGGTATGTAAAGCCTGTACAGCATATATTAAACCCACATGATGAAAATGTGTCACATCATGTGAATGATAAAATGATTTTACAAGAGGGTGTGAAATTTATATGGACCCATGCGAGAATAGAGGTTTTGGATGCAGTTGAAAAGTACCCACAGCCCAGATACTTAAAAATGTTAAGAAGTTTTCCCAAAATAGTGGACTACAATTGCCACTTCATTTTAAGGGAACTCGATGATGCAATTACAATATTTGTAATACCTATGAAAGGTGTAAAATTTAAAGAATTTAAGTACACTTTTGTATATATAGTTATAAGTAGTTTAATTAGTTTAGGTGTTTTAAATGTCATTTGTTTAAACTTTCTCGTCATGAAAGGAGTGAAGTTTAAAATAAACTCCAAGAGTTGTGCATATTTACTCCTGATCTGTATATAGATAGAATAAGCATATTATAGGGAAATTTCATGTCTCTATGCTTTATATTAAATTCTATTGTAAATAATGTATAAGTATATTAACTGGTATTTATGGGAAATCTTGAATTTATACCATTGGCATTAGCGATTCTCGCTTATAAATCGCAGATATTCCCATAGGGATATTTATGCAGTGATCTTGAATAAATAATAATATGTAAATAAATAAGTATAATCAAGATCACTCCAAGTTTTATTTAAATTAATTTTTACTTTATTCATTTTTACTATGATGTGTATATAAATATTCACTATATCGATAATTTACGAAAACTTTATTTTTATTTAAGTAAAACAGTAAAAGGATCTTAGTAAATTTTTATAAGGTTATAATTTTAAGACATATTAAATGTTACGGGTAAAGGATCGAGCAGGTGTTTTTCGCACAGATACGTCTGGCATTGGCAAGGACTGACCGGTACAAAAAGTATTGTTTATCAGGTGCTCGGCTGAGTCATAATGTATAGACGGATTTATGGTCACATGTTTGTTTACCTCTCGCAAGGATTATTAATACGCTGTTTCCTCATGCAACCGATAAGAGCAGCACCGTCGACATACAATTTTGGGAGATGGATTCGTGCTTAACGAAAGTTGCCGTACGTTTTTGTAAGGAAATTTACGAATAAAAGCGCGGACAGATAAAAATTTCGGCAATTGCTGGTGAAAACCGCAATATTCGCAAGTCTAAAAGTAGGTGAAAACCACTTCCTCCCTCTTCTTTAATAGGATTATTTTAAAATCCGGACTTAGAATAATTTCTGAGATTTTCAATACTTATAAAATTTTTACAAGATTCTACACTTATAATAATTTTATTTTTAACATGCTGCGCGCATTACATTAAAATGTTTAGATGTATTCGAATAACTACCTATGTATGAAATACTTTTATTTTTATGAACTCGGTGTTTGAATTTATTTAATTTCATTTTATTTTCTTCTTTCTAGAGGGTTTTGTTTTGCATGTAGGGTACTATGCCGTACGTTATGACAAAACTTTCTAGCATTTGTAATGATAACTTTGAATAACATAATCATTTTCTTTTCCGTATAATTTATTTTTCTTTTAAATTTATTCATCCTACAAAGGATATTTGAAACTAATAATTTTGTTTATGTGTATATAGGTTATATATATATATTAAGTGAACAAAATCTTTTATTGAAAATTATGGAAGAGTTTAATACGATGTATGAAGAATTAAGGTGATTAACAATATTTGTTATAAATGTGTGTATAGTGGCGTCTCCAAATTCTTTATTTGTAGTGGTGTTTTTGTATTGGAATTTCGTGAAAAAGGTAAAGTTTATTTTCTTTTAATGTATATATATATTATTTCTTTTTGATATGAGAATTAAGTATATTTTGTTGTATTTGGGTGTTCAATATTAACGTGTTGAATAATACATCAGGGATGTGTGAAATGAATTATGTCATTATTTAATTCATAGCATGGAGTCCTGGTGAATTTGATATACACGAATTGGTCTTGGTGGTACTGCGTTTGGGAGCGAGAAAAGGCACCAGGCAGAACTAATCAGGGCTGAGTTAATTTATTGAATACGCAGAGACATTGTTTTATTTCACTTTATTTATTTAATTAAAAATATATATATTCCTTAAGGGGTGTGCACATGATGATGTATGTTCGGGTTGCGTCCGACGAGCTGAAAATGACATGCTCGTAGGGTGGAACTTTGGGATACTCTTCTGTGTGAATTTGTTACTGATGGTACTGTGTTGGGAGCGAGAAAAGGCGCCGGACAGGACTAATTAGGGCAAAGCCACTTCCTTAATGTCTATATTTTGTTATCAAATAGTAGACCGTACAATTTTATTTTTTTTTAAATTTACATTCCAGTACAATTCATCACGGTTAATTTATTTTTAATTTTTGATTGTTTACATGTATCTATGACAAATATTAATAATAATAATCACGTTCACATTTTAGATATAAGCTTGCACGACATGATGATTTCATTTATTCTTTATTTCTTGTAATATTTTATTGTTTATGATGTATAAATCTGAATTATGACCGAATATTGATTTTGGATGTGTAAATATTTGTAGATTAAAACTTTTGAATTTATTTAGAATTATTTTATTTTAATAAATTAGATATTAAGATTTATTTTGTATTTTATTTCTTTACCTGACCTGGAGATGATTAAAGAGAAGGAGAATCAAGTCATATTTTCTGCCCCTGAGAGAACTATTTATTTTCAAACTGAGCTAGTTACATGTAGAATGTTTTGCTTAACCTACCTTTCAGCAGAAAGTTCACCGCATCATAGTCTAGCATAAGGCCTAGCACTAGGATGCGTGCTTGACTCCCAGTTACGACTTAATTAAGTAAACTAAATTTATTTTATTTATATGTAAATCTGAAAGAGTCACAGCAATATGTCATGCTCGTGTTTTTAAAAACATCACTTATCATAATATGAATATGATAGAAGATCATATTATATTGCTAATTAAAGCTGTTGTCATACATTATTGTAACATACGCATAAGATATGCATGTAATAATGTATCCCCTGCGGTAAAAATTAGATCGCATTTTACAAAAATGATTCAATTCAAGGGGCAATAATAAAAAAATGTATTTCAACATATAAAAAATATGGAATCCCATTTTGAAATATGTTTGCTCACAGAAAGACAAAAAATAATGAGGCAACCCATGATTACAGATTTTCTTTTAAATGTTATGTAAACATAATGCCGCATTTTTAAAGTATATAACGATATATGTATGTACATACCATACATATATCCTCACATATATGTATATACATTAATACATAATATGTAATTTAGTTTAAGTTTGTTTAGCAAAGTGTTCTGCTTTTACTTTTAATTTTTTAAAATACGTATGTTTTAAGCCCAATAAAAATTTTACTTTATTACTTTTCATGTTTATTTTGACCGATCCCACAAGCTGACACCTCCAACAATCGTAAAAAAAAGCTGGAACCATCGGTGTCCGCTCTTGTGAGGTTTCACTGTACATTATATTATAAAAGACGATGTTTTGGCTTTTTTTCGTCTGCCATTCCTCTTCATTATACCCATGTACCTACGCCTATGCCCTATCGTGCGACAAGTTCCCCCACTCTTATAAACCACTTTCATCGTCATTGAACTCTATACTATACGTAACTGGAACGGAGTGTAGGTATATTTTACTACGGCAGGCGTTGAAGCCGACTGAGACAACCGATAAGTGGGTATCTCTGCCGCAGTCTTATGTATTGTGTTATATGAGCATATACAATCTTCTATCTATAATGGTTTGGAACTGTATGCATATATCATTAATCATCATTAGGGGAACTTGGGGGATTCATGGCCTCTTAAGCAATTTTGCTTTCTGTGGACACATTAATCACCATATGTTTACGATGAACGTTTTGTTTTATTGGGAACATACAAATTAACAATATATCATTGGCATAAAACATTAGAATAAGTAGAATAAACAATATAAATTTTTTAAAAAAACTATTAGTGGCCACTATTACCCCAGATATATAGGGGTAATTCGGGCCAGGGGGTCCTCATTACCCTTAAACACAAAAATCACATACATATTTCTTTCTTGTCCCTCCAGAACACGCCTGGTGCGCCCATCTGTCACACAAGTTGCATTTCAACCACAGCTCTTTGTTCTTACCAAATTCGCCACAGACTAAACAGATATCTTCATCTACAGATTTATCGTCATCGGTGTCGTATTCAGGAAGTTGTATATTATCATCGTCACTTCCTTCTGAAAATTCGTTCGCCGCAGTATGCTTATTTTTTCGCTGTCTTTTTGGCCGTTCTGTGCTAATAGACTGATCATCATCAAGTGGACAATCACTGTAAACCTGCCTTTTACATTGTTGAAGCTTTGAAACTGCTAACTTTTTTTTTGTTTCGTTTTGCTTCTTTTTCTTCTAATTGTGTTTTATTTGGAGTTGAGGTGATAATCTCTGAATGCTGTTTTTTCGATTTCCTCGGCTCGGCGATTGCAGAAGATTTTGGTTTCGAAGGGACAGGTAGAAGATCTTTAAAGGAAATGTTCTGTTCGACAGGCTCTTCCACAGAAGTTGTTGCTCTAGGTTCAGAAGTCGCCTTATGTGCTAAACTCTCATTATTCGAATGGAGTTCTGCCGGAACAAAGTCTTCATCAGTAAAGATGTCCGGATTATAAGGCCAAATAACTGTAACTTGAAATCCTTTAATTGCTTTCTCCGGTGTAGCGACTCTTATAAATGCCTTGTTAAATAACTCGGCAACTTCAAAAGGAGTGATTTTTGTATGCGGATGAGCCTTCAGATATTTATCACATTCTACGTTATAAGCGGTCTTTAATGCAGAATAAAATGTTACATCCAAAGGTTGGATCTTGTGGGAGGTGTGCGGCGGCAGCGAAAGTAGAATTATACCATTTGCTTTACAAAATAAATATGAGGGAAGGGTGCAATGAGTAGCATGGTTGTCTAGAATCAGTAGGACTTTATCCTGAATAGAACATTTGACTGATTTTTGAAAATGCTGCAGCCATTCCAAAAATAAGTGTTCAGTTATCCACCCCTTATCCGAAATTCTGTAAATGGCTCCTACAGGTCCTCCTTTTTTTAATTGAGGATTCATGCGTTTTCTAGCGTAAATGAACATGGGCGGTATATATGCACCACTTGCACTAATAGCACAGACAGCTGTTATTGTTCGGCCTCGTTCCCAACTAGTCGCAAAACCAACTTGCTTTTCACCTTTTCGAGCAAAATTCTTCCTGGAGTTTGAACCGTGGGCAGGCCAGTTTCGTCCACATTGTATATTTGTGCTGGTCCAATTGTAGGATTTTCTTGCAATATCTTACTTAAATTGTTGAAAAATCTCATAACCTCTTCTCTGTTAAAAGCTTTAATTCTGTTTATGCTTGTAGGCTCTGGTTTTCTCAACGAGATGGAGGGATTCCTTTTCAGAAAATTATAGTACCAGTCATCACCTGCAGCCTGCTTTTCTATGTTAAAAGGACACTTAATATTATTTTTCCTGGCATAAGTGAAAGCAGCCTTTTTTACATTTTCTTTAGTTACACCATAAAAAAGTTGTGACAGGTGAATGATATGTCGTCCCAGTTCTTCTTCTTTTTGTGGGCTAAATATAGAACAACGTCCCAAACGTGGTCCTTCTTTATTTTTTATTCGACATCTAAGTTGTAATGTGCTACGAGGAATTCCGTAAGTTCTTGCAACTTCTCGTTTCGACCTCCCATCTTCAACTGCTTTAAGAGCTGCTATTAATTGTTCTCTGCTCCATGTTGCTTTTTGGGTAGTTCGTTGAAACTTTCGAGGCATCTATAAATATATAGATGCTTATAAATAGTTATAAAATCAAAATATGTGGTGTCTACATGCATAACGGGGTAATTGTGGCAGTGCCATTAATACCCGGTGTACTAGGGCCACAATTCCCCCAAAGGTATGTAAATCACTGTCACCAACATATCCAAATTTAATGAAAAACAATTACAAATAATAGGATATACAGAAATAAACTAAATTAAATACTAGTCAAAAATCAGTTTTTATGTTTAAAAATACTGTTAGCTCTGAATATTTACCTTGCACAACTTCAAGTACAGGTTATAACGCAATGAGAAATTTACAATAATGTTGAAATTAAGTTGGAAGTGTAAAGAATTCTGCAACAAATATCTGGCAGTAGTGTTAACTATCAATTGGTAGATGGCGTATGCGTTTACTTTTCCCGTCAATATAATTCAAGTCGGGGAAATCACATGGCCACTATTACCCCGACGGCCATGAATCCCCAAGTTCCCCTAATCATTAAAAAAAAATTACTTAATTATTAATAAACGTTTCATTTTGAATTTACATAAGTTTATTTAAAATTTTATTTTACTTCCCTCTATATTATATACATACAAAATAAATAAATAAATCCTGTTAGTTGAAAGGTTTCAAAATCGGTACTACTAAACTATTTCAATCACTTTGTTACCTTCTTATATCGAATTTAAACTTAATTAGAGGTGAATTGTGTATAGCTAACAATGTGCAAAAGTGAGACAGAAATACCCACTAATGACGGGTTGCATAAGCACGACATGGCTACACTAAGTTTAAGAGCACTTGCCGTTCCAGTTACGTATAGTAGAGTTCAATGTTCATCCTA
The DNA here is from genome assembly GCA_963170755.1 of Amphimallon solstitiale. Classification (NCBI taxonomy): domain Eukaryota; kingdom Metazoa; phylum Arthropoda; class Insecta; order Coleoptera; family Scarabaeidae; genus Amphimallon; species Amphimallon solstitiale. Next base: position 79,335,726 of record OY720683.1, on the reverse strand, counting down.
CTTCCGTCGCGTCTTATTATAGGATAGGTTCCCTCCTGTTTCTATTTGCTCGTAGCGAGAGCGACTCTACTAATAGTAACACGTATTTTGCATATGACATTAACAAACTAAGCAATCGCACAAAGTTCTTCTCAGACTGCCATCAAAACAATCCCGTCTGCCACATAAAATCTTCAAACTTCCGTCAGTATAATTAAACAGGAAATATTTCTAGTATCCAAGTAAAGTCCCAGATCACGCGTGCTCCTAGTGTGTGTAAATACTGATGTCAAGCTCAAGGAACATAGAATAAGATCACAGACTAAACAACCCAGACCGGCAACTACTTGAAAAAAAAAATATCCAAGATCTTCTATCCTTGTCACACATCAGTGAACTTGGTACGAAGATGGCGCTAGCAGCATATTGGCGCGAAATTTGAAATGAGCTTGTTTTTAGAATACGCTTATTCAATAGGTTATTTATGTAACAGAAACATACACAAAAGTTACTAAAACTATGGTAATAAATATTATTTACTGTAACCACAGACTAAACAATCCAGACCGGCAACTTAATCCTAGATTTTATCCAGAGTACTCATCCTTGTTTAGCAAACGTAAATTTCAATACTCTACCATCTTTGTCAGATTCACTGAACTTGGAGATGAGATGGCGCTAGCGTCAATTGAAATTTTTGTTATGCTGCGGTTATATGTCATTCAAAACTACATTTCAAATTTGATACGTTTGACATATTTTTGCAATCCTTTGTCGTACATCGTATTAATTATATGTTGGTACAAATATGATGTCCAAGTGTTTAGTGTGCGGGAACTGCATAGTTGGATATCAGAAGAATCTCCTCACGTCGCTTACTGACAGAATATGTGACTATGTACTATAGACTTGTAATATTAATTTTCTAAACCTGGATTTTTTTCTGTTATACCTATATTACATTTGCTGTTAGTTTAAGGGACAAATTTAAAATCAGCATTTTAGTAATGAACTATTGCTGAATTTGTTCCTTTTGGTATACAGGGTGTAACAAAATAAGTGTAAAACATTTCACGGGGTGATTCCTTAGCGAAAAAGAGATAGGGTCTTTCATATAAAAAAACTTCAATGGAGCATCCCTTGTTAAGATACAGCCCCATAAAGGGGGTACATAAAATTTGTTTTACAATTTTTCTCACAAACACTAAAAATGTAATTTATTTCCAATGTAACTTTTTGTCTAATTATTTGTTTACCATTTAAAAATCTATTTCCAATACCTTGTTTCATTCGAAACAAAAAATGTCTCTTGAATTTTTTGCCCAAAAGTAATCAGTTCGCAACAAAAAAATATTTTACGAACAACTACAGAGATACATCGTCATAAAACGAAAATGTAAAACTAATTTATTTAGTAGGCCGCTAGTAGTGGTATCACGCTGTCAGTTTGTAAATTTTTGAAATTGAATTAATACTTAATTGTGTGTCGTTGTTTTGTTCGTAATTTGTTAGTTTAATAATTCACTTGTTATTAAAATGGCATACACAAATGAGGAAATGGCTGATATGCATTACGTTTACGGTCTGTCGCAGGGGAATGGGTTAGAAGCTTCTAGAAGATATGCTGAAATGTATCCTCAACGGCAGCTTCCTTCGCATAGAATATTTGCCCGACTTCATCAACGATTACGAGAATATGGTTCATTCGACAAAAGAACGCAGGATTGTGGTCGCCATCGAGAAGTTAGAACAACACATCTTGAAGAAGCAGTACTTAATTTGGTTGAAGAACCACCTACTAGCAGTACTAGAAAGATTGCTTTCGAGTCAAATGTTGATCATATGACGGTATTTCGAATTTTAAAGGAACAACTCTTACACCCTTACCATCTGCAACGAGTACAGGCACTGTTACAGCGAGATTTTCCGAACCGTCTTGAATTTTCCAATTGGATGCTGGAAATGATTAGAAGAAATCCTGACTTTCTGAAGACGATCGAATTCACAGACGAATGTACTTTTTCTCGGGACAAGATAATTCATTTTCATAATAACCACATAATAACCGCTGATGAAAACCCTCACGCTATTGTACAAGCTAACCATCAAGAACACTTTTCTCTTAACGTGTGGCTCGGAGTTATTGGGGATTATTTAATTGGCCCTCATTTTCTACCTCCTCGATTAAATGGTGAGGCATACACTCAATTTTTAAGAGAAGTGCATCCAGTACTGCTGGAGGAAGTTCCTTTGGGCGTCAGAAGGGATGTTTTTTATGCATGATGGGGCTCCCGCCCATTTTAGTCAAGCAGCACGTCAGCATTTAACCCAAACATATCCAAATCATTGGATAGGTCGAGGAGGACCACAGAATTGGCCCGCTCGATCCCCAGCTCTCAATCCTCTCGATTTCTCTACTTGGGGCCATTTACAGACTTTGGTTTATCCTACTCCTGTTCGCGATGTAGAGGACTTAAGAAACCGCATCATCGATGCGTGCAGGGTAATTAGAGAGAATCCAGGAATATTTGAGCGAGTATGTGGCTCAATGCACCGACGTCTAGACGCATGTGTAATGACTGAAGGTGGACATATTGAACATTTACTATGATTTCTACATGTTTTATGTTTTGTTATTAATAAAATCATATGTATTTTGATGCAGGTAGTAACTACAAAATAACAATACTAATCCAGTTCGCATTTATGACGATGTATCTCTGTAGTTGTTCGTAAAATAATTTTTTGCTGCGAACTGATTACATTTGGGCAAAAAATTCAAGAGACATTTTTTGTTTCGAATGAAACAAGGTATTGGAAATGGATTTTTAAATGGTAAACAAATAATCAGACAAAAAGTTACATTGGAAATAAATAACATTTTTAGTGTTTGTGACAAAAATTGTAAAACAAATTTTATGTACCCCCTTTATGGGGCTGTATCTTAACAAGGGATGCTCCATTGAAGTTTTTTTATATGAAAGACCCTATCTCTTTTTCGCTAAGGAATCACCCCCTGAAATGTTTTACACTTATTTTGTTACACCCTGTATATTACTTTTGTTTTTATTTGTCATATTACACAAGATTTGTATTATTATTGTCTTCTCATTACTGGTTGTGTAATTTAATTTTATTATGTTTCTATTGTATAAGTATATGTATCAATAAAAACTATTATTATTATATATAATATATATATGTTTTCCTTGACAGTTTTCACTTATTAGATTATTATATTTCTCTTAATCTTATATAGAGTAGTAGTTTATTGTGTCATAATAAGTCACCGTAAGAGGGATGTTATAATACATGTAAGTAAAAGATTAATATTTATATTTCGTATCACATATTTAATATGTAACACCGCAAAATTACACATAAGATGCTCAAACTATGGCTATAATTGTTTCAGTAAGTAATATTTATTACCATAGTTTTAGTAACATTTGTGTATGTTTTTGTTACAAAAATAACGTATTTAATAAGCGTATTCTAAAAACAAGCTCATTTCAAATTTCGCGCCAATATGCTGCTAGCGCCATCTTCGTACCAAGTTCACTGATATGTGACAAGGATAGAAGATCTTTGATATTTTTTTTTTTAGTAGTTGCCGGTCTGGGTTGTTTAGTCTGTGCTGTAACAATTATAGCCATAGTTTAAGCATCTTATGTGTGATTTTGTGGTGTTACATATTAAATATGTGATATATAAATATTAATCTTTTACTTACATGCATGCTATATGCACATAATGCTCTAGATAAATTCCATCCATGTAGTTCGTAGTCACACCACCCGTGGCATGCTAGTCGCCGTAGATATCCGAAAATCTCCGAGAATAGACTCGACACGACAATGCCACGTGATTCTGCAGTGAATTAACCTCATTTCTATTTTGTGTTTCCGTGTTTATATTGTGTCGATTTACTTGTTGTTACTAGTGATTTCTAAAACAATTATTGCAGTCAAGTTATTAAAAGTACGTACTATACACAATGGTGAAGTGCTGCGTTCTATTTACAAATAATATAAGTCCCTTTATGTCACCTTTATGCAAGAAGCATGATACGCATCAAATATTTTTGGAAAAGTTTTTTTATTTCTTTATGTTTTCTTATATAAAACATGTGAATTTAGTTCTAAGAGGAAAATTCTTTTTTAATGTAAACGATAAGTTAATTAAGCAAGCAAATGAAAAATATAAAAAAAATAAATTGAAAAATATGAGAATTGTAAAAATGAAACAACTCAATACATAAATTTTTAAACATCATTTGTTTTACTGTAATTTATTTCTGTTTTTCTATATAAAGTGTATACTAATGCAATGTGATTGTGTTTTTTATTTTCAATTATAGTGCATTTGGATCACTTATTAATACCCGTTGCAGTAGGACCAAAATTAAATATTACTTAAGGTTTGAAATAACCGCTGTTTGGGTCTTATTATTGAGTCACGCCACCAGCGGCGCTAGCGTTCGTGTTCTTTTTATTGTAATACGAGTTGCCTATCTACCTAATCTCCCTAATCTATGCTTACATGCATTATAACACCCCTCTTACGGTTACCTATTAGACACAATAAGCTACTACTCTATTTAAGATTAAGAGAAATATAATAATCTAATAAGTGAAAACTGTCAAGGAAAACATAGGTATATAATAATAATAGTTTTTATTGAAACATATACTTATACAATAAAACATATTAAAATCAAATTACACAACCAGTAATGAGTAATTTATACTCACTTGTCGAGATAGACAGGAAACCTGTGCATTTTGTCAACTTCACCCTGCCCAAACCCGCACACTAAACACTTGGACATCATATTTGTATCAACATATAATTAATACTATGTGCGACAAAGGATTGCAAAAATATGTCACACGTGTCAAATTTGAAATGTAGTTTTGAATGACATATAACCACAGTATAACAAACATTTCAATTGACGCTAGCGCCATCTCATCTCCAAGTTCAGTGAATCTGACAAAGATGGTAGAGTATTGAAATTTACGTTTGCTAAACAAGGATGAGTAGTCTGGATAAAATCTAGGACCAAGTTGCCGGTTTGGATATAAGATCAAGTCAATCAATCTCGATCGCATGTTACTTGAAATATATGGTATCCAAGACGACATATTTATTTTGAAATGTCATCTAAAATTTATTTAGTGAATATTTAATTCAAGAATTTTTAGCCAGAAAACAGCCACCGTTTGAAACTGGGTTATGGAAAGTGATGAAAACAACAGCCAACGACTAGACAGAAACGCAAGCTTCAAGATGAAGACAGAACAGATATTAGAAAATCCATTTCAAGGAGAAGACGAAGACATATACAAAATGGATACTGGGGCTACGCATTCAAAAAGAGGTAATAGAAACGTCAAACTGGGTCGAATCACTGGCAACCCCTTTTTTAATTTCTTAAGAGATTATCGACAAAATCACAGTGGAAAGATTCCCAAACAGATAGTTTGCGAAGGTGCAAAAGAATGGAGAAGCCTAACAGAGGACCAAAAACAACAATATTCTAAAAAAGCTTATATCGCTCGTATCAGAAGAAAGGCTAAAATGTCTTCCAGAAGGCATGCTTCGCCAAAGATTCCAAAACCATCAAAATCATCTGACTCACCGAGACAATCAACACCAAAGCATATATAAATCGATTCTGACTATTTGATATCTAACATATGAGTATTATTTTTGTAAATGAATGTTCGTGATAACCACTAATAAATTCATTGTACTACTTATTTCTACATTAGCATTTTACAGTCTTTTTCTTTTGGTTTTCCCCTTTTGTCAATAGTGTTTCACAATTTGTCAAATGACTTTCCCAATTCCTGTCATATTGACATATATGTCAAATTAAATTCTTTTTTTGTCAAATCTCTTTCACTTTATATCAATTGTAGAGTGGAAATTAGAAAGGGCCTAAATGCCATTTTTAACGAAATTGAGTTAACAACATAGAAAGGTTCAAAATATCATACTTTATGTCCTGTGAAAAGCCATAAGTGGCAAAGTTAAAATTTAATTGTCAGGAGGTAGTAATAGATGTCGCTTGGCGTATGTGAGCAAGCGTTTTCATTTGATAGGTCCTATGTCCATCACAGAATACTGCCTGTTTGTTTTAAAATCGGCAGGTGTTAGTTATGTGTTTTGTGTGTCTGTATATTAAAATGGAAGGAAATCAAAGAATAAGAAAAGGTAAAGGTAGTGGCTCATATCATACTGAACAGAAGCATTTAAAATGGAATGGAAAGTCGTACAAAACGTATTAAAACAAAATGGTACCTGAAAAAACCATTCCCAAAGAGCAGGTTAGGTATACAAACATAATGTTTCCCTTTCTGGTTCTAATCTTGAAAATATGTTATATGTAGGTATCATGTAAATGCAAGCTGGGATGTAAAGATGTTACATACGAAAGGCGACGTTCCCTTTGGGAAAAGTTTTATTGTCAAGATGCTAAAACACAAGGGACGTTTTTAATGGGTTTAATGAGTATTTGTGCTGTGCAAAGAAGGCGGCACGGTTCATATGAGGATCCGCAAAGCGGTCGACGTCAGGCCACTATAGCTTATTCCGTTCCTGATGGTACAGGAAAATTTGTTCGTGTATGTAAAAAACTTTTCCAAGACACCTTCGCTGTTAATGATAAAAGAATTCGCGTACTTATTGAGAAAAAAAAATGGGTGAAGCCTGTTATAAAGATAAACGTACCAGACATGCTGCGCCAAAATATTCTGAATTTGAGCGGTCGTTAGTCAAGGCTCATATTAACAGGATCCCAAGGGAAGTTGGCCATTACTCAAGATCTAAATCGGAAAAGCAGTACATTAGCCCCGACTTAAATATTCACAGACTGTTTAAAGCATTTCTGCAATTGCACCCTGATTCAATAGTCACCTATAAATTTTACAGGTCTGTTTTCATAAAGAATTTTCCCAATCTGTGTTTTCACAGACTACGTGTTGATACGTGTAGCACATGTGATAAATTTGACTGTCAAATCAAGGCCAACATTGAGTCAAGTCAATCTGCTAAAACTCAGCTGGAACTTCATCACCGCAAGGCCGAGAGAGCAAGAGAAGTGCTAAAAGAAGATATGATTGAGTCTCAAGAACCCGAAAGCATCAAGTGTTGTTTATCCATGGACCTACAACAGGTCATGTTCGTTCCATCACTGACCCACAGCGATATGTTTTACCTCTCACAGCTATCGTGCTACAACTTAGGTGTTCATATTGGCGATACGAATGAATCCTACATGTGTATGTGGCACGAGGGGATAGCGTCTCGCGGAGCTAACGAAATTGCGTCATGCCTCCTCCATCTTGCTAATCAAGGACTGATTTTTAAGAACCATTTAGTAATATGGTGTGATAATAGTGGGAGCCAGAACAAGAATAGAATTTTATTATTTACCTTGATGTTTTTAATAGCCAATGGTGTTTTTGAGACTATCGAGCAGAAATTTCTTATCAGCGGCCATAGTTTCATGCCCTGCGATAGGAACTTTGCTTTGATAGAAAAGCGTAAGAAAGTAGCTAAAGCATATATTTCCTCGGACCTACACGCAATAGTTAAATCAGCAAGGTACTCTCCTTCATTCAATATTGTTGACATGACAATTTCTGGCTTTTGGGACCTAAAAAAAGCTGCGGATGCATATATTAACACCACAAAGTTAAATATAAGTAAAGCTTCAGTGATAACCATTGAAGAGGCTAATCTTCCATTTATTAAAATGAAGACCACTTTCTCTGATATTCAGGAAGTAGTGAAAGTCAATGTTTTAAAGAAGAAAAAAACTTTAGCTGACCTTAGACGGGCTAACATAATCAAGCTGCCGCCAGAAAGTAGAGTGTCTGAAAATAAAAGGGTTTCTCTTCGAAGCATGATTCCCTACCTTAAGAATCCGGCACACCAACGTTTCTATAAAGAGCTACTTCACATTGACGAAAATGTCTCAGAAAATCTAGAAAACGAAATTAACAATCTTTTACTAAAAAATGTCGATGACACTTACGCCCTTTCCAAATTTTGCACTTCTGTTTTTGTTTATATTGGTTATAGAACGTTATTTTGATAATAATTTTTGCTAATAAGTATGTTTTAAGTTTTGTACTACTTGCATATATTTAATAAACGTTTATCAAAAAATTTTCTATGTCTACACTTAATTTTGAACTTTGCCCGTTTTGTTTTTCGCGATTATTTCTGAATTTTGTTTTTGGCACCTACGCCCTTTCTAATTTCCACTCTTCAATTACTTTTCCCGTGTATGTAAATTATATGTTTTGCTTAATAACTACTTACCAAGCTGTGCATCATTTTCATTTAGTTATTGACGTACCTACCCTTGAAAATAAAGTATACATTTGAAATTTTAAGTTATCTAATTTATTCTTGTGTAATGTACAGTTCTGTGCAATAAAATGGCGTACACGTCTTATTGCTAATTTTGACATTATTTTGCCATTGTGAAAATGGCTTACGTTAAGTATGACAAATTGAATTATAGCGTCAATTCAATTTGTCATACATGACAGATATTCAAACAAAAGTCATATTTACATAATCGTATAATAAGTGTACGCCAGTTTATTGCACAGAACTGTACATAGAAATTGATAAAAACATACATGTATGCAAAACATTTTCAAATATCACAAATATGCACAGTACAAACTATCGAAATATATAAATGAAGAAACAATTAATTTAATATTTCATTTTGTTCTAAACAATCACCCAGATATGTTTCCATATGCTGAACATAATGAAGACAATTATCTGCAGTTATTTGTTCAGAAGCATTGTGTATTGCTGCATATAATTCATCCTCACTTGTCGGCTGAGTTCTCTTTATTATGTGTTTCCATTGATTAAATAATTCCTCTATAGGATTTAAAAATGGACTGTAAGCAGGTAAAAAAACTTCAAAATGCTCATGACTTCTAATGAGATTGACAACTTCTTCATTTGTATGAAATCTAACATTATCCATAACAAAAAAGGCGCCTTGTATGTTATCATTATGTAAATGATTAATTAGAGTTGTAATAAATTCACAGAAATGAACTGTATTGAATGGTCTATCTTGGATTTGGAACAAATATAGTGAATTTATATTCATTGCTGCAGCCACAGAATAATTACGCCCTCTTAGTTGAGCTTTTATTTTCGTTGCTCAAGTATTTTTAACTGATCTTCCATATGAAGTTCGAGAATTAACTTGAATTCCATATTCATCAATGAAAAAAATCTTTTCCCTTTCGAACATGATTCTATTATACCGGATAGCATATTCAAAGTGAGTCTGTATGATTTGTGGTGCATTTCTTCTTTCGGGAATGAAAGAGATTCTCTTAAACGAATAGGTAATGGAAAGTTTTAAGTGCTCTGTTAATCGTCGATAGCGATATTTGATGAAGTGGCCACTGCGTCAAATATCTTTCTTTTAACTAACGAAGTGATAAACTGCAATCTTCATCAATCCAATTGCAAATTTCATTTATCTAGATAATTTTTCTAGTCGGTGACCAGCACTTCTTTTATGAATATTAGCGGTTCTCCGGTATGTAGAATAAATCTTTCTTACTGTATTGGGTAAAATTCCAAATTGCTCTCCAATATTATTTGCCGTGAGTTGTTCATAGAACGAATTATTAAAGTTCTTAAATCATTACTTATTTTACTATTAATTCGACGATTCTCCATAATAGATGAATATAAAATGATTAACACGCTTCGTGAAAGTCAATTGACATATAGTGAAACACATTTGACAAATAAGGAAATTATTTGACACATCACCGCCATATTATAATAAATGGGAAAGTCATTGGACAAATTGTGAAAAACAATTGACAAAATGGGAAAACCAAAAGAAAAAGACTGTAATGTCTGTAATTTGTAATAGATAAATATGGTAAGAGCATAGATAACTTATACCTAGTAAATGGGTAACTAAATACTAAATATTGTAACCCTATTAGACTTATCTCTTAAAATGTTCAGGTCTCTACTAAATTAAATGGCGGCAAAATTTGAAATTAAGCATGAACAAAATCCTAATATTTCTGTAATTAACTTCTTTCATCTTAAATTACTTAATATAATAAAGAAAAAGTTACCTACTAAAATATTATAGTTTTGTTCATATATGTTTTATACAAGTCTCTATTTGAGTTTGGAGATTATATTTTTTTTGGCAATTATGCACTTATATATTCTGAAGAATAATTAAACGATACTCAATAAACAACGTGTTTTAAAAATAATCGAAAAGTAACATAAAGCTTCATTATTTACAAAAATTTAATAGTATTTATTCAAACAAAAAAAATATATATAAAATACACAAAGCACTTTTCTGTTACCATTTTGTTCTTTGTACTTCTATTTTATCCATTCCATTCTAGTTCTTCATTAGTTGGACTTCTTGTATTCTCCCTATGATTTCTTTGTCGCAATATCATTTCTAAAGTGTTTCATTCATGTACTCTCAACTGTTACTACGGACTATATGGAAGAACACATAAACCACAAAAAGCTTTGGCTGAAGTCTTGGTGGCCGTATCTATACATTAAATTAAAATTTCTGCAATATATACGACAAATGCGATATATTATCTTTTACTACAAATGTTTACCCATTTAACAAATAAATCTGGATATTTACAGGGATCAGGAAAAGAGTGTCGGGGAGATTTCTTGTCCATACAATTGCGGACAGAACATGAGCGATACGCCATAATGATTTCAAAAGGAATAGAATGGTACCTAAAGCTGGAAATAAAAAGGAGGAATATGAAGAACATTTTAGATAATGCGAGGATTATAGAACTACAAAAATTATGGAGAAATAACATTTTTTAATCTGAGAAGACACTTTCTAAGAAAATAATTTGTGACGAAGTTCTTGGCACAGTGGTTGGCATTACTTTGTTCGAATAGACCACGTTAGCATTGACTGTATCGCCACACCACCGCAAAATACTTTGCTGCAAATTATTTTATAAGAACATTTTGTTGCATAAAATGCCATCTCAAAGTAAAAAAAATGAGGTGTGGCCACCACACGACTTTCTTATACGTATGAAAGTGTTACTTCCGGTCCGAATTTTGAAATTTCATTTATACAAAAAATATTCGAAATCCAACTCTAAATACTTTTGTACTCTTCATAAATATATATAGAATGCATAATTTACGACATATTTGCAAAAAATCGTTATTCGGTAAGAGTAAAAGTGATACTTCCGGTCCGAATTTTGAAATTTTTTTTATACAAAAGATATTGGAAATTAAGTTCTAAATACTTATGAATTCTTTATAAATTAGTCTAAACTTAGTAGTTGACGAAATATTGGCAAAATTCAATTTTTTCACTGAAGTAAACTACTACTTCCGGTCTGCTGATTTTACTGAAAATATAATCATTTCTCAAGAGGGAGATTATACTACTAAATACAAAATTTGGAATTGATATCTACAGCGGTTTGATCGCTATCATGGTCACAGACACACACACAGACAGACAGACACACAGACACAGACATTTTTAAAAAAACACTTTTTCGGTATCAGGGGACCTCAAAACGTGGACATCTGCAAAAATCTCGAGGTCGAAAATTTTCATCATCACAATACTTCCATATACTACGTATAATAAAGTAAAAATCTGCAATGCACGTTGGAAAAGGAAAATAATATCACAGAACATTTTGCAAAAATACACTTTAAAATATATTAAAAAGTATAATTTGTAGTTATACATGGTTGCTCATTAGTGCGTCAAAGTCCAATATAGGCGTTATTAAATAGTACTGAAGAAATTTATTTTGTAAAAAGTGGCCCAGTAACAAAAAACACACATTTTTAAAATAATTTGAATTATACAGGGTGACGCGCTAAAATGGCACACATTCGAATTTTTTTTTCAAATGAAATACACTGTATATCTTTTAATAAATAATAAATGTCCATTTGTAAAGTTGTAGAATAGATAGATAAAACTTTAGAATTCATTTCCAATAACAATTACACTCTTTTACAAAAGAATCCTTTAAAACTTGTAATTAGCAATACGAAGTCAATTATTAACCAGTGTAAAGGTACACTCCTAGAGTATTCACCACACTCCAATACATTTATACCAATGAACCCAAAAATTCCAACTTTATATGCCCTACCTAAATTACATAAAATAGATATACCGATTAGACCTATCACTGCATATTATTCTTCTCCTGCTATCCATTTATCAAAAATTATGTTAGAAGTCTTTAAAGAAATAAACTTTACATCAACCTGCTCTGTTAACAATACTCAACAATTCATGAATAACATTACAAATACACCTTTAGATACAGATTTTATAATGGTTTCCTTTGATATAGTAAATTTATATTCCAATGTCCCTATAAATCATACATTAGAAATAGTTAAAAATATCTTTACCCAGAAATACACAGATATATCTAAAATAAATGATTTAACTTCAATCTTAGAACTTATAGTAAATCAAAACTATTGCAAATTTAATGATCAATTTTATAAAGTCAATGACGGATTACCAATGGGCATGCCACTTTCAGGGCTACTTGCGGATTTGTATTTGAACGATATAGAAACTACTAATATAATTAACTCTAATAACCCTTTTCACAATAAGATAATAAAATGGTTAATATATGTAGATGATGTTTTTTGCATGTGGTCGGGTACTATAGATGAACTCCACAATTTTCACAGTTACCTAAACAATTTACATAATAACTTGAAATTTACACTTGAAATAGAAAAAGAAGAAAAATTAAATTTTCTCGATATCACCCTTACGAAGTGTAATAATAACATTACCATAGACATTTATAGGAAACCATCATCTATTACAACTGTAATCCCATACAACTCATATCATTGTATATCACAAAAAATGTCTGCTTTTCAATATTATATACACAGAGCGATAACATATCCATTAGACCATACTTCAAAAATTAAAGAAATTAATTATATTTATGAATTAGCTACAAATTTTAAATTCCCTATTCACACAATTAATAAACTGATAAAACATATCATTCTAAAACAAGACCCTCTTTATAATAAAAATAACAATATTTCACATAATATACAATATAAGTCTCTACCATATAACTTTATCACTATATTGGATTAAAACCAATATTTAACAAATTTGACATTAAACTTTCATTCAAAACAGATACTCAACTATATAACATTTTAAGTAATGTAAAACCCAAACAAAACATCCTAGAGGAAAGTGGTGTTTATTCTTTGAAGTGTATTCAGTGTAACTCTATTTATATAGGGCAAACTGGACGACAATTATGTAACAGATTGTATGAACACAAAAATCAATTAACTTCAAATGTTTTCAAACATCGACTTGAAACTGGACATAATATTGACTTTCAAAATATTTCAATTTTACATAGACAATCTAAAGGCTTAAAACTTAACTTGTTAGAAACATTAGAGATTGAAAGACACAAACATTGTTACAATTTATTAAATGATCAAGTATATACACATGACAAACCACTCTTTTCATTTGTAGAAACTATATAACAACACCAAAAATTTTTGTCCTGCATCTTTGGTTGCCTGGATTGCCGTCTTTTACATTTTTAAGCTGACTTATGCGATTTCTAGTTTGTTGTTATTTGATAGTAACTTATTTATTGTTATGTTTTATCAATAGCGTGCATGACCTTGTATGGTGTTTTATTTGCTTCATGTTATATTGTGCATTGTCCACCATGTCACGTGACTTGTGTTTTTAATATTTTACGTGTAATTTTATCTAAAATTTTTTTATCTATCATCATCCTATTTTAATATCAAAACCACCTATCAAGTATTTTCGGAAGATCCTGTTAAACCCATAGTTGTATCTGCATACATTAACTTATGATAAGAGATAATTTGAAAAACATTTGACTGTGAGTATCATACACGTGTAATTTTTGCATTTGATATTTTTATACATACTTATTCGTGGTAAATTTTGTAACGGTTAATTTTTGTTTAGATTCTCGGCTGATGATGACATAATGTCGAAACTAGTACCGTAGAGTAAATTAAAACTTTTGTAAAGAATAAAGAGGATCCATCATTGTTTTTTGTTTTGCTTCATGTATATCTTTTGTTTTTCCTTATCTATTTTAATTTGTGTTTTCATCGATATCTAGGGTTTTGGTTTTGAATGACGCATTGTTGAGTTATTAACGAGAACAGTATTACGATTATCTAAGACAAAATTATTTAGTAAGTATGCAGCCAAGGGATGTGTTGAACATACAAAATAATCAAACATTAATTTTATTATACAAGGTGTTTGTTACGATGCAGTCAATTTGGCTATCGTCAAAGAGCGTATACTGATTTTTTTCAAATGGAACACCTCGTGTATTATTAAATTTTTGGAATGATGCGTTAATTGCGCTTAATTTTTGTTAATAATGTCCTATACCCAAACCCAATAATTTCGGAGTTATTTTTAATTTTTCATTACAATCCGCTAAATTATTTGTTTTCGGTTCGATTTAGTGTACTGGGTAAACGAGTTGACAAACAAAAACAAATAAACGTCAACAAACGTCAAAAACTAAAATCTTAATTATTGCTGTTAATTAGGTGTAATATTAGTGATTTCTTAAGTTTGTGCGTTTAATATTGTCATTGTGTTATTTATTGATTGGATTAGTGGGTAGGTACATACTTTTCTTGGCTGGATGTAAACTGGGCACTAACCTACCTGAAATTTTAATCTCGTTGGTAATTCGGGCACTAGCTAAAAATGTACTCGCAGAGGGTCTATGTAAACTGGGCCCCGTATAAAGCAAACAAAAACAATAATATAAAAATAGTGTATTTCAAGTTGAAGTGCTTATTGTCAAACAGCAAAAAGATAGAAAATAAAAAATACTTAATTATACCACGCGGTCATTTAAATTCAAAATTATAGCAGGCGGGATTTTTTTTATTAGGTTGTCCAGAATGTCAATTATTGATTAATTGAAATTTGCGGTTATGTTATACTTTGTGACATTTGTGAATCTTATGTGTAATCGATTTAAATTTAATGGAAATGAAAGCATTACAAGATAAATTAGTTTTATTGTGAATTACAAAAGGTGTTCAAAGTGTTCTCCCCCTGTTGCAATGCAACTGTTAACCTTCCGTTTCATATTTTCAAAAGCATTTGCCAATATCTGAACGGTTATAGCGTTACATGCATTAGAAATTGCCTCTTGTAGTTCTTCAAGATTTTGTGGGTTATTTTTGTAAACTGTGTTTTTCAGATCCGGATAAATGAAATGATCAAGAATCGTTAAGTCCGGACTGCGAGGCGGAAATTCAATGACTCGATTATCATAAAACTCGCGAATTCGAGCCATACTTTCCCATGTTTTGTGAGCTGTTGCATTGTCCTGTTGGAAATACCCATGTAAAAGTTCGTCATCATGAAGATTTTGTAAAAACGGTTCAAGTAAATTATTTCGATATCTCTCAGCATTTATCGTTCCTTCAAAAAACACAGGTCCAAATATACGCCTTCTAGAAACCGCTAGCCAAACACCAATTTTCTGCGGATGGAGAGGCGATTGAATAAACTCATGAGGATTCTCCGAAGACCAAATACGCATATTTTGTTTGTTTATATAGCCGGATAGGTGAAACCATGCTTTGTTAGAAAAAAATGTTAAATCCAAAGTGTTGTTGTTATTTAAATTATTCAAAAACCACTGACAGTATTCTATTCGTACAGGAAAATCTCGAGGGAATAGCTCTTGAACGACGTTAATTTTATAGGGATAAAGATTTAAATTTTCTTTTAAAATTTTTTGAGAAGTTCCATATGAAAGGTTTATTTCTTGGGCTAATCTGCGAAGAGATTTTTTGGGAGACTGTTCCATTCTTTCTGCAACATCTGCCACAATCTCAGGAGTCCTTTTTTTGGGCGCGCCACTACCAGCTTTCCTACCTACAGTTCCAACATTACGAAATTTCGCCACACATGTGTAAATTTCTTGGACTAATTTTTGATAATCCGCAGGAAAATTAGGGAAGGCATTTTGAAAATCATTGATGCAGTGCGGTACTGAATATGTCCATTCACCATTCTCTTGTCGTTCGGCGTTTTCAAAATAACTTTCAGTAAGTAAAATCTTATGTTCTAAATCAAACATTTTGAAACGTCACTTTGACAATTCAAATTGTAAATTAGTACTTATATACCAACTTAATTTAAATTTCACAAACTGCTCTAATTTAGAATTTAAATGATCGCGCGGTATAAAAACTATAATAAAAAAATAGTGTATTTGAAGTCATACTGATGAATAAAATGATATACACTTCACAAAGTGTAATCGTGATATTATTCCATTATTTAGTTGTTCACACAGTTCATTTAGTTCTTAATTTTTGTTTTGCGCGCGTCTCTTTAACTCTTGCTGGTGTGTGTACACTTTGAATTTTAACATAAGTGTCTATTTGAAATTCCTTAACCTTTTCGATAAAAATATAAATAAGATGGATGTGTTGAATAAAATTACTCATTTAGTTTGGAATGAAACGCTTCGCATGCGTTTGTGGTGTTAGTGATCGATGGAGTTGCAGTAGCTCACAGATGTGGAGAAAAAGGAGCATCGTCTTCTATGTATGTCTCCAATAAATAATCGGCGTATTCGTCAGCCAGGTTTTTCGGCAAACAAATCTAAGGCGAAACAATCGCCTACTTCGTCAGGATTCAAATACGTTAATCCAAACGTATATCGCAGCCATTTTTCTACTTCGGAATCTGTGTTCCTAAATTCTGCTGCTAGACCCAAACTTTGGATTTTCCTGAACCACGATTGGTGCAAATGGAAACGACAACCATAGATTTGTGCTGATGGCCATATAGCGCGAACCGCTGTGTGAATGCTTTTCTCAAAATCTACAAAAACTTCAGCTGGTCGTAATATTGTAGAGTGACGTCGAAAGATTTCTTTTGTTAGCATTTCAAATAATGCTGCATACGTTTCACTGCGTTTACCAGGCAACAAACAAAACATCAATGGAATATAATGTCCATTATTAGGTCCGTGGATTGTAAATAATTGTAAAAAATATTTTGTACAATACGAAAATGTACCGTCCATGTACACTTTACGCATTCCACATAAACTTCTAACATTCGTTTCACAAGAGAACACCATGATATTGCTCACTGGAGAGTTTATAAAAACGAAACTTTCAGTCTTGCTTGTTTTAACATAAGCAGCTTCCACTATATCATGGACTTCTGTCTTATTTTGTGGTAACGGACCAGGAAGAAATTTTCTCTTTGCATTGTACACATTTCTTTGGATATAAGTGAAATCTGTTATCGTAATTGTTTCCGGCAGTTTCTTAGCTAGTTCACGACGAATAATTTTCGCTGGTTTTTCGGAAATATCATCAACGGCTTTACGTCTACACGCATTTGAAATCACTTTTCGGTTTAATTTACTCTGATTCTGTTCTAGCTGGATTCTGCTCACTAAATTTTCTGCACCAAGCGTACACACTTTTGCTGGACAATTTAAGGAATTTTTTGTACAACGCCAAAACACTTCGCCATTCTTCAACACATTCTGTTTTGAAAAGGTGTACTTGTTAACCATTAGCAAACATTTTCCGTTCTTACTGTCCACGAAAGAGACCTCCATAATTCTTAACAGTGTGCAACAAAACTCGAGACTGAGAAGCGGATCTAATTTCTTACTTTAAGCAAACGCCGCAAATAAGACAGAAATAACTAAATACACAAACTAAATGTTTCCTTATATATAGAATATATTATAGCATAATACAATAGAGGCCCACCCACACAAATGTACAAATAAAAATACATTTGAAATAATCTATTTGGGCATTAGAAAATTCCTTAATTTATTAGTTTAAGCTTTAAAGCGAGCATTATCCGAACGGTGTCTAGATTACCTGTAGGATTAAGCAATCCTTTTTGCAGGGCAGGTAAATCCATATACTTAGTGCCCAATTTACATCCACCCCTTTTCTTGTACATTTGTTGTTTGCCACATATCATTATTACGGTTTTTAGTTAAGTTAATATGCAGTTTGAAAGCAACGAACTCGTTGACATGATTTTCATTATGGGATCTACCCAAAAGGAGCAAATACTCTCTAAATAAATTAATATAAAATTATTTTTGAAGTACTTTATTTCGTTGTTAAATGATACAAAAATAATTTCGTTGTTTTGGGTTTGTAAGGCAGTCTATTTGAATATTTGGTTACACATTTCAGTATTTTTCCTGTTTAAGGCGTATGTTCTACCTGGTACAGTATACTTCCTGTATATTACTTTCCGCAAACGGTGCTTGCTGTTTGGTATCCTCTCGATTTTGTAGATGTTGTGCCTAAAAACAGACAGACGAATTGACATCAGGAAATAAATAATCGTAAAACATGCATCCAATGGCGATTTCTCAAACAGGCTGTCAGTAACAGCGTCCATGAAACATGTATAAAATGTATAAGTTGTATATACCGTTTGACTGAAATAAAAGTAGATATAGGGAAACACAGACACGCACACATGTGCATGCAAACATGAAATGAAGGGGTACGATAATAGGGGAATACAGATGAGTTCATATCGGGGGGACACCGGGTACCGAGACCGAGGCTTCAGTGCAAAACGTTGAAAGCTAGTATGCAGACGTTTGCTTTAAGGAATTGCTCCGATATTTTGGTAATTGATGTATAATGTATTAACATTGAACTGAAACAAAACTATAAAAATTGCAACTAAAATAAAATTCTCACATTTAAAACGAAACAAAATATTATAATGAACTATACAAATAAATTTTGCACGTCTTTGTACGAATTATCCTTCGCATACCATAACACAATCTGTATTTTTTCCTCGACAGCTAAGGGCATTTTATTTTAATATTTGCGAGTTTGCTCAGACACGATGTAAGTTCACGCTCTAAAGACACGGAACGAATGCCATGTGCGCATGGTGTTCGCGCTCTCGGTTTACCCACACCATTATAAGACCGGTGGTGTGGGGGCCACATTCTTGAACTGTTGTATACATACATACATAGGTACATGTTTATGTGTGTGTATTTGAAGATGCATATTAACTTTTAAATACGACAATCTGTATATAATAATATATAATATTTTCCT
Source organism: Amphimallon solstitiale (assembly GCA_963170755.1). NCBI lineage: Eukaryota > Metazoa > Arthropoda > Insecta > Coleoptera > Scarabaeidae > Amphimallon > Amphimallon solstitiale. Next base: position 79,316,496 of record OY720683.1, on the reverse strand, counting down.
ATAACCAAGAAAACATATTATTATCGTTAGTGTGGGGTCGCAAATTATTATGCTGTTACCGTGTTTTAGCTAGCTCTGGTGGCAATTTCACGAACAAGTACAGAGATATACATATTGCTGTGGCAACATAATTATTTGAATATGATAATAGTATCATTGCCATACCTTAGGCCTTGCCAAATAAGTTATGTTGTGTGCTGTTTCAACAACATAAATAATTAAAATGATGATAATTTTTATTATCCTGATGTGTATTTTATTTATTTTTAACAGCACGTACTTTATAAGTATTTATGAATCCTTCAGTGTATCAGAATTTCTTCCCTCTCGTCTAATCTCTTGTTTTTATTTAAGATTGGGATAAGGTAATAGCTTATTAAAAATGAAAAATCAGAAATCATATAACACATAATTGTCGAATTTATTTAACATTTATTACATAAAAATAAATATAGCATTGCTATACTGTATTCACTTTATTTATTTAAAAAGAAACATAATTATAAGAAAAACGTTTGTACCTCGTCCTAGGTTGTAACGTTTCTTCATGATACGAATATATTCTCTTATACTTTATTAAATAAAACTCTGAAAATATTTTCCTGTTTGTCAACAAATAAATCCAATTAACTTTTGTATATTGTTTATTTTATAGACAATGTTTGGAGAAAAACTCGAATCTGATTACTATCTACAACCATTCGCACGCGTTATTGCTAGCATTTCAGAGTCCGCTACCCAGAAACATTTTCCTTATTTATTGTAACTATTAATGATGCCAAATACTGTGCCAGAAAATATACATTTGCACGCTATATCCTCTTAACACTCAACACCATTAATAATTTTATTTCTTATGAACTTGAAATTAAAAATTAAAGAATGCTTATTACTATCCCAAGAAAATATATATTATCCCTGTTGCATAACGTTATACTGAATATACGTTCGCACGATATATTTCAATATTCGTATAGCTACATTGATAAGTCTTTGCCTCTAACTTACTTTGAATCGTTGCAAATCTTTTTAAATTCGATCATTTGCATCTCCATTATAACACAAAACAATTAAACAAAGAAAATAAAATAAGTGAAACTTGAATGAAAATAAAATTAATACGCTAATACAAAAGAAATAAATGTGAATCGTGGTGTATCTAACCCTACGATTTATATAACTGTATATAATAAATGAATTAATATTAGTCAAAGAATGCTTGTTGATGAATCAAATCAATGAATGTTTGTTAACTGAATAAAAATCAATGAATGTTTGTTAACTGAATAAAAATCAATGAATGAATCGTGTCGATTCTTGTCTTCAATTTATATCTCCGGAAGAGACATGTGACCGTTTTCATCGCCATCTTCTGAAACTACCATTTACGTTGTCACCCTGCATCTTCAGTGCTCCTGACTTTTAAGTTGCCGTAATGTTTTGAACACTCACACACACACGCACTCGTTGTCTTTTTGACAGTTCTTCACCGCGAAAGGTCAACACCCCAAGAATTGTCTGTTTACAATTTAAAACTTCCTATAAATTGTACAGCGTTTCTCCAACGTAGGTATACTTGTTTTAATATAACTATTCTTTATAATTGTCTATAAATTTATTACCTTCTTTATTATTTTTCACATATTTCCTCTTTCCATTGGCTAGTACAATTCTTATTTTTGTTCTTTTTCCAGCTTTCGGCAATATAGGAAAAACATTGCAAACAACAGGTATCCTTTTACTAAGATTGGGTAAATTGGAGAATATGGGTGCAACTGATTTTTGACAAAAAAAATAGTGTACCTTATATAGGAGCTCTAATTGAACAACTTTTGCTTATAAATTAATCCGCGCTCACCCACAGGAACGGAGATAATTAATAATTAATGTGCTCACCGAGTGATTTTTCCATGTTACATTTTTAGTCGTATCTGTTATACACACTGTTAAAATTATGAAGATTGTAATAAATGATGTTTATTTCACTTTACCACACAACAATTACATTTGATTTTAATGTTTTTTAATAACTTTTCTCAACAAACACAAAACAAGAAACCTAACCTTAAACCACCTAATGGAGAAAGCCCATTCCAACTTTCATGCGGATTCGGACAAACGACTATCATCCATAGAGTTATATACTAGATAGATGGTCGAACTTGTTTACGGTAATAATTAATAGCAATTTGTGTACCCATTCGTTGTCCGCACTCGTATTTCGGTTGATTTATACCAATTTGTTGATGTTTTGCCGCCCCTTCCCCCCTGTAATAAATGATGTTTATTTCACTTTACCACACAACAATTACATTTGATTTTAATGTTTTTTAATAACTTTTCTCAACAAACACAAAACAAGAAACATAACCTTAAACCACCTAATGGAGAAAGCCCATTCCAACTTTCATGCGGATTCGGACAAACGACTATCATCCATAGAGTTATATACTAGATAGATGGTCGAACTTGTTTACGGTAATAATTAATAGCAATTTGTGTACCCATTCGTTGTCCGCACTCGTATTTCGGTTGATTTATACCAATTTGCTGATGTTTTGCCGCCCCTTCCCCCCACCCCAGCGCGCGTTTATAACGTCTTTTGTTACTGATTTGCATATAATTTTCAAATAAATATTGAAAAATACAAGTGGTTTGTTCGACCATCTATCTAGTATATAACTCTATGGATGACAGTCGTTGGGTCCGATTCCGCATGAAAGTTGGAATGGGTTTTCTCCATTAGGTGGTTTAAGGTTAGGTTTCTTGTTTTGTGTTTGTTGAGAAAAGTTGTTAAAAAACATAAAAATCAAATGTAATTGTTGTGTGGTAAAGTGAAATAAACATCATTTATTACAATCTTCATAATTTTAACAGTGTGTATAACAGATACGACTAAAAATTTAACATAGAAAAATCACTCGGTGAGCACATTAATTATTAATTATCTCCGTTCCTGTGGGTGAGCGCGGATTAATTTATAAGTAAAAGTTGTTCAATTAGAGCTCCTCTATAAGGTACACTATTTATTTTTGTCAAAAATCAGTTGCACCCATATTCTCCAAAAACTCCCTAAGATTACTTGCACCATGGTCCACTTGGTTTGCCCCTTCGTAACCTCCTTCTATCCAAGACTTCTCCAACGGTGATATGTCTATCTGTAATAAACTACACACCAAGTTTACATTATATTTTCTTTTTATTTTGTAGGTTATCAAGAACCGTACAAGTACCTCTCTACTGTTTATGATACATGATATTACATATACAAATTCCTGAATGTATTCTATTATTACCAGCTGTCGTTTATAAAAAAAACACTACTACTGATATCTCAGAATAATTTTATTTATATCCTTTTTTTTATTTATTTACTTATCTAGTAATAAATTAAGGTAAATATTTATTCTTTCTGCATGATTTATTTAATAAATTTTATTTATTACCTTATGCACGTTCTCAAGTTTATCTAATTATTCAATTATTTTTGTCTCGTGCATATCGAATTCTCACACATTTTATAGTCAGGTTGTTTTTCATTGTACACAAACCATACATCTTGTTTCTCTTTTCTATAAAAGAAATATATATACATCTTAAATTCTATCTCGTGTTTTACTTTTAGTACTTATTTAAATTGCAAATATAAATTCAATTTGGTGTATGCATAAAAGTGTATGCAACCCAACATACTCATGTTAAATTCCTTCAACTACCTTAAACTTATTATTATAGTTTCTTTCATATTTTATACACTTAAATTAAATCTTAATACTACTGCTATCATCTCATTAATATGTAAGATACCACAGCAATATGTATACAGTAAATAAAACAATAGAAATGTCCTTAAAGGTCTTTAATAAATTATTTACTAAACAATAAAAACAAATATTTAAATATAGGTATATATCGGAATAAGTGAGCGAAAGGAAAGGAGAGAGGGAACGAGTTGGGTCATTCGACGGCTAAGGGTTTGTTGGCCTAAAGGAGGTAATATCGGTGCGAGGTTTGAGGACCGTTAATCTTAAAGGCCGTGAATGATTTTAGGGATATATTAAAAAGAATGAAAGTTTAGCGCAAAGAAATGTAATAATAATAATAAGCAAACAAAAAACTAAGAAGGAAAGAATACTTATAGTTTGTGATGGCCCCGCTGATCCGTGGGTTTCCGGGAAGTGGTGCGAAAGGGGTCGCTAGTCGGATTTGTTCATTAATAATCACCGCGAATTGAAATGGGTTGAAAGGCACGCGAATCGAACTAACGCAAGTTGACTTTGTTTATGTTAAGTAGCAGTGGCACTAAAAACAAAACGTGACTCGGAAACTGTTAGGACGCGAGCTTAAAAAGTCGTGTAGGGTTGTAGGCTGTAAGAATTGAGACGTCGAACATGAACTGCAGTCGCGGTTTACTTTTTGCACCTAGACCATAATGAGGAGCGTTAATCCGAAGCATGAATTGCAGTTCGAACGTGAAGGGTTGGTTCTTGGAACAGGTAATTACAGCAGACCGATTTTCATGTGGCCGGTTAGAGGTACCGCCCTCGAGATGCGCACGAAATTCATAGGTAGTGTTTTACATCGTTTTAAGCGAAAAAGACCCTTACTTGACGCATGTACAAATTCTCCCACCGGCCACATGAAAATCGGTCTGTTGTACATAGAAATTTAAGGATTAACGGTTTTGAGGGGAGATATTTTGCTGGTCTTACAAATATTTCATTATTTTAGTTTAAAGACGTTATTCACTCCCGCCCTCCATATTACGTGTAAGTATACACCATACAAAGCTTCAAGTTTAGTTTAACTTCGACATATGAATTTAAAGCTAATAAACAACAACGGAATTAGTCAATCAAATATTGAGTGAGAGGGGTACAGTTTTGCTCGTTTACGAAAATTATAAATTTTACAAGTATCGCGAACTTAAAAGTAGTGAAACATGTTGGTGATGTACGAAACGTTAAATATTCTGCAAAATTATATACGTGTGGTGCAAATTATAATGGTACACACCATTACAGTATATTAATTTATAAATTTTTATATTGTTAGAATTTATTTAAGAATATTTTTATTATTATTAGTATTTTAAAATAAGAAATATTCAAAAAATCAATGAAAGGAATATGATAATATTAAGTTGCTAGTAATAAGAAAAAAGTCTAGTATGTATTAGTAGTGTGCAAAATAAATACTTTTAAGTATCGAATACATACCAATACTTTACACTTTTATATTCGATACTTTGTATCGGATACTTAGTATCCGATACTTTACTTTTAACTCAAGTCGATAACTATACTTGTATTTCATGTTTGCTAATTAATAAGAAAAGGATCGTATTAGTAAAATAGTAGGTACATTGTACAAGCATCAATGATAACATTGTTTATATGCTGAATAGTAAAAACTCATCTCATTTGTCAATTTGGAATATTTATTTGAGACTAAATTATAAATGACCACCAATGGAATATTTTGTCTAGGCACAAATTATGACTTTATCCATACATGCATACTTTGTAAATTATGTTTCAATAGTCAGTTGATATACTGTTTATTTTAAAAAAAGAACGTAACTAAGGAATAAATTATATCCAGTTGTAGACAAACTGTGTACATCAGAAAAATGCAAGTACATCTAATAAGCTTTATAAACGTTGAGTATCCGATACATAGAATCCGATACTTTTCATTGTCGGTATACGATACATTTGCTCCCTCTAGGTATCCGATACAAAGTATCGAATAGATACTTTTTGCACACCACTAGTATGTATTAGTCATAAGAACCGTGGAGCCGGGTGTTGATATGCGTGTAAAAAACGCGACAGTAGCAATAAAACATTCGCCCACTGAAAAGAATGTGTGTGTGAAACTTTAGTGGAAATACCCGAATTCCATAGAAAACGGGGAACCACTGGCAATTCAATATAAAATGAAAATATGAATTAGGAAAAAAATAGTCGACAAGCGAACGGCTAAGAGAGTCGACGAGCGACTGACAGAGCGTCGACCGGCGGACTTCGCCGACGAACGCACAGCCGAGATAATTTAACAACGAATTAAAAAAGTTGTATCAAAAGGCAAAATACTAGTATACATAAAGTGCCATAGGGAATTAAATAACAATCATAAGAATTGTCAGTGTTGTTTAAATAATAGTGAAAAGTATTTGAAGTTACAAATACACGGTATATGGCAAGTGTTGTGTCATCTTATAAAACCTAATGGACTCCAGAATAAGCAAGTTAGCCAAAACCGAGGTCAGGACCACCAAGGGTCTATTGTTCAAATGACACTAAAGGGAAGCATGACACATGAAGTGTTTGTTAAATGGCTTGAACATTTTTCAAAATTTATGTCAACTCGTCCAGTAATTTTAATCTTTGATGGAGCTTCTTGCCACCTAGATGTAAGTATTGCCGAAAAAGCTGAAGACTTAGGCATATATTTGTTGTGTTTACCCAGCAATATGACTCACGAATTGCAACCTATGGATAAATCCGTCTTCAGACCTTTTAAACATTATTAGGATGAAGAACTTCTACATTACTGGGAAATATATCCAGAGAGAACGTTTGAACAAAGATAGATTTTCGAATGTTTTCACACCAGTCTGGTGGCGATCAATGACAATAAGCAACATAATCAATGGATTTAAAGCTACAGGGATTTATCCTTTCAACAAAAATGCTATTCCGGAACATGCATATGCTCCAAGTTTACCCAGTCACACAGAACCAAATAATGAAACAAAAGACAGAGAATGGGATTCAGAAGATGAGCAACCACTCACTTCCTTAATAAACAAAAGAACTGAACAACAACTAAAGACATTCACCGAGGTTTTGGTAACTCCAGAAGTAAAAACTAAACAAAACAAACAAGTCCGGAAAAAGGCCTTAAATTATAAAGTGCTTGAAGTTACAAGAAATGTGTTTGGAGAGAAGATGAGAACTACTAAGCAGAACAAATCTGATAAACCACGTCCCTCTACTTCGACTGGAGCAGCGACTTCCCACTGTGAAGCAGAAAGGCGGTTTTGTGCAGTATGCAAGGAATGTTTTGTGACAGATATGCGTCAATGTGTTAACTGTAACAGCTGGGTACACGAGGAATGTGTTGGCTTTACTGCAGATGACTTAGAAGACCTTATCTGCCCAAACTGTGACGATTAAATTGATTTTATATTGCGGGCCTTATTACATGCTGTGCAGATAATAAGACCCAAAATCAAGTTTTTTAAAAACAGTATCATTAGAAAAAAAAATTTATGATTATTTTGATATGTATTTTATACAAATTGAATATATTGTTAGTTTTTCAAAAATGTTTTATTATATTTTGTTCCTTGTTCTCATAAGATTAAATAACTCTTAGGCAGGCCTTATTACCCGACAATACCTTATAAGGATACTACTGTACAATTGTCTTTGCTAGTAAATAATATCGCTTATTGTCTGTAGTAAAACTAATTGGAACAGTGGGACATATTTATTTTATACAGTAGTACCCCCATATCCGCGGAGGTTTGGTTCTGTGGTCTTCCGCGGATAGTAGCGAACGCTTTATTTTCGAGTACAATATGAAATATGAAGCAAAGTTAAAACAATGAAACAAGAAAAAATAAGTTATATAATATTTATTTAAAATAAATAAACAAAAAATAAATAAATATTCTTGTGCTGTGGCACAAATAGAATTTAAGTTTAATAAATATATAAGTTCATACATATTGCCGTGGTATCTTGCATATTGTAACGAAACCAGCAGGCATTCGAAATGAGTTTACATTAAATAAAAGAAGCAGCCTCTCGGCGCGATAAAAACGAAATTGTCACACGCACAAAAAGAGACCATAAATTATCTCGGCCCGACGTATAAAAACGCGCTTATTTACACACCACCATAAATCAATCTCCACGCTGTACGGCATAGTCCAGCGGAGACAGAATGTCTAGGAATATTCTACAGACATTCGAGAGGGAGATGGAGTTTACGAGAATGCTTCCCGATGTTTTGCATGTGTATATATAAGGCGACTGGGTCACCGATGAGTAATTTGCGGAGTAATTTCGGAATAAGAAAGTCCGTAAGAAATAGCCGACGCGCCTAAAAATAAATACATATAAGAGATAAATACAAGTCGTTCGGTAAAAATAAATAAGTAGTGCCGTCTTATATAAATAGAAGGGTTACATAAATACGGACATATTAGTAGTAAATAAATACAAGTGTTAATTTTAATTTATTAATAGTAGTTTAAGTGTGATACGTTAGTTTATATGTTTTTATATTGTTATATAATTTTAAGTACATAAATATACAGACTGTTTTTAAATAAATAATTGCACGAGTTGTTTATTGGAACCCGAAAACGTTACAATTGGTGTCAGAAGTGGGATAAACATAAGTGCAAATAAATAAATAAATGGCTACCAAACGTTTGGAAGAACTAAAGGTCGCCGAGTTAAGGGCAGAATTGAAAGAAAGAGACGCAGATGCGTCTGGAAAAAAACAATTATCCAGGACCGGCTTTGTGACCTTTTAATAAATGAAGGTGAGGATCCCGAGAAATATTTGTTTCAAATACAGGCTGATCCAAGCTTAATAATCTTAAAAAATGAGATATTAACTGAAATGGCAAAACATTTCGAGAGTAATATGAAGACTCTAAAAGAAATTGGAAATAATTTAAAATCTTTAAATAATAAAATTGCAAATAATTCAGAAGCTTTGAAAGATGAAATTGCAAATAATTCAAAAGCCTTAAGAAATGAAATTGCAAGTAATTCAAAACAACTCGAGACTACTTTTAAGGAAGACATTCAAAAGAATTCATCGAATGGGAGGCAGAAATTTTCTGAGGCCATCGAAGCCATGGAACAGAAAGTTGAGGAGCGCGTGTTCGGAATGGGGGACGAGTTTGGGGTTCAGCTTCAGTTGCCAGCGATGAACGACTGCGGTCCCCATGATATCTCAAGCGGAAGCCTGGAGATTGCTCGAACAGCGAAGGCAAAGGTAAAACCTCCCACCTTCGATGGAAAGACGTCATGGATGTCGTACCGGAATCAATTCGAAGCCGCTGCAGGAGCAAATGGGTGGACGTCCCCGAAGAAAGATACTGGTCTGATTGTGTCATTAAGAAGACAGGCCAGTGATGTTCTGCAGACCTTACTTCCGGAAGAGTGTCAAGACTACCTTAAATCAATCAAGCGTCTTGAGATGAAGTATGGACAGGCACACCTGGGACAGGTAGTCCGACGATTAGTGAATCAGGTGCAACCTAAGAGAAGAACGCTCCGATGCTGGAATTGGAAATGGAAATGGGCTATGCGCATAGTAAATGCGCGAAGAAGCCCAAGAAAACCATAGCGGAGCAGCGAAAATGAAACAGGTCGATGAGAAGAGGCAATCGTCGACCCAGTATCGTGGAGCCTCAAAACCTATAGCGCAAATTGCATCTGTGCAACACCAAAACGCTGATGCTGTTGCAAGCAGACAACGTCCAGAAGACTGCAGGCATGGTAACCGCCTAGAAGAAAAATCGGCCAACACATTCAGAACTACCGTGGTTAATGATCAGTAGCATCCTGACAATTTGCGGATCGGTCAAGAAGCTGATGAAGACCTTGGTTCATTGATGGTTTGGAAAGGTACTGGTCGCGGACCGGCTTGTCAAGAAGTGGCTCCTCGCTCACAGGGACTGGAATCCTACTGGGCTCAATGGGACTCTCTGAAGGTGGAGGATGATCTACTCAAGTGTGCTGTGGAGAACCCAAATGGAGAAGACTACGTCAGCGGATCCAGACGAAGGTTGGAGGATGCCCACAAGCGAGTGCGCCATCACACTCAGGATGCCAGCGACAGGACGAAGAATCGTTACCACGTGCAAGCCGAGAGAGGTGGTTACCGAGAAGGAAACCTTGTTTGGTGGTATATGGTCCTCAACGTCGCCGAGGCCTGTCCCCAAAGCTCCAACAATACTGGGAGGGACCATACGAAATACTAGAGCAAATAGATGACGTCGTTTATCGCATGAGACTAACACCCCATAGTGAGCCAGGGGTGGTGCGTTTCATTACATTGGCCCATACCATGGACGTGACGGCGGTGAAGTGGCGGATGCGGGACAAATTACCGGAAAACCTAGAGAGCCAATTTATGGGAAATGTAAGGAGGCTGGCAATTCCGAAACTGGGCTGCGGATTAGACCGTTTAGAATGGAGAACTGTAAGAAACATGCTGGAGGCAGTGTTTCGGTATACTGGTATGGAAATGGTCGTGTGCGGCTGTCGGCCCAATCTGCCCGTTGTGCAGCCTGGGGCGGTGGATTGCCATTTCCACAAGACGGCTAGGTGCACCCGTGGGTCCCGGTGTGGATTTCGTCATCCGCCAGCGAAAAGAACATGGAATAGTGTGTTTCGGGACGAAACGCAGTTTTTAAGAAGGGGGCAATGTAACGAAACCATGTCTTGCTGAGTTTACATTAAATAAAAGAAGCAGACCTCTCGGCGCGATAAAAACGAAATTGTCACACGCACAAAAAGAGACCATAAATTATCTCGGCCCGACGTATAAAAACGCTCTTATTTACACACCACCATAAATCAATCTCCACGCTGTACGGCATAGTCCAGCGGAGACAGAATGTCTAGGAATATTCTACAGACATTCGAGAGGGAGATGGAGTTTACGAGAATGCTTCGAGATATTTTCACATACGTATATAAGGCGGCATGATTCATTTGCGGGGTTCAGTCTCGAGTGAGATGTTAAATAAATAGTGGTAGCCAAAGAAATAAATAAGTAGTGCCGTCTTATATAAATAGAAGAGTTACATAAATACGGACATATTAGTAGTAAATAAATACAAGTGTTAATTTTAATTTATTAATAGTAGTTTAAGTGTGATACGTTAGTTTATATGTTTTTATATTGTTATATAATTTTAAGTACATAAATATACAGACTGTTTTTAAATAAATAATTGCACGAGTTGTTTATTGGAACCCGAAAACGTTACAATATTAATAAGATAATAGTAATAGTATTAAGACTTAATTTAAGTGTATAAAATATAAAAGAAAGAATAATAATAATAAGTTTATTGTATTTAAAAATTTTTAACATGAGTATATTGGGTTGCATACACTTTTATGTAGACATAAAATTAGAATTTATATTTACAATTTAAATAAGTTCTAAAATAAAAGACGAGATAGAATTTAAGATGTATATATATTTCTTTTATAGAAAAGAGAAACAAGATGTATGGTTTGTGTATAATGAAAATCAACCTGACTTTATAAAATGTGTGAGAATTGCACTGAACATTTTAAATAATGGACCGTTGTTTAAACATAAAAAAGAAATGAAAGCAAATAACCGAGAGAGGGTTATGCTTATGCATGGTAGTGTAATACGATCTTAATGCAGTATGACGAAAATAGAATTCGATATGCACGAGAGAAAGATAAATGAATAATTATGTAAACTTGAGAACGTACATAAGGTAATACAAATTTATTAAATAAATCATACAAAAAGAATAAATATTTACCTTAACTTATGACTAGATAAGTAAATAAAAAAGGATATAAATAAAAATATTCTGAGACATCAGCAGTAGTGTTTTTTTATAAACGACAGCTGGTAATAATAGAATACATTCAGGAATTTGTATATGTAATATCATGTTTCATAAACAGTAGAGAGGTTTTTGTACGGTTTTCGATAACCTACAAAATAAAAAGAAAATATAATGTAAACTTGGTTTGTAGTTTATTACAGATAGATATATCACCGTTGGAGAAGTCTTGGATAGAAGGAGACGACGAAGGGGCAAACCAAGTGGACCATGGTGGTGCAAGTAATCTTATTAAAAGGATACCTGTTGTTTGCAATGTTTTTCCAATATTGCCGAGAGCTGGAAAAAGAACAAAAATAAGAATTGTACTAGCCAATGGAAAGAGGAAATATGTGAAAAATAGTAAAGAAGGTAATAAATTCATAGACAAATATTAAGAAGAGTTATATTAATACAAGTATACCTACGTTGGAGAAACGCTGTACAATTTATAGGAAGTTTTTAAGTTGTAAACAGACAATTCTTGGGGTGTTGACCTTTTGCGGTGAGGAACTGTCAAAAAGACAACAAGTGCGTGTGTGTGGGTGTTCAAATCACTACGGCAACTTGAAAGCCAGGAGCACTGAAGATGCAGGGTGACAACTTAAATGGTAGTTTCTGAAGATGGCGTTGAGAACGGTCACGTGTCTTTCCCGGGAATATAAATTGAAAACAAGAATCGACAAGATTGATTCATTGACATTCATTCATTGACATTAATTCATTGATTGTTCATTCATTAATATTCAATTCATTATATTAATTAATTGATACACAGTTTAGCTGGTTATATAAATCGTAGGGTTAGATACACCACGATTCATATTGATTTCTTTTGTATTAGCGTGTTAATTTTATTTTCATTCAAGTTTCATTCATTTTTATTTTCTTTGTTTAATTGTTTTTGTGTAATTTTGTAAAAATAATGGAGATGCAAATGACCAAATTTGAAAAGTTTTTCAATGATTCAAAGTAAGTTAGAGGCAAAGACTTATCAATGTGGCTATACGAGTATTGAAATATATCGTGCGAACGTATATTCAGTATAACGTTATGCAACAGGGATAATAAATATTTTCCTGTGATAGTAATAAGCATTCTTTAGTTTCAAGTTTAAAAGAGATAAAATAATTAATGGTGTTGAATGTTAAGAGGATATAGCGTGCAAATGTATATTTTCTGGCACAGTATTTGGCATCATTAATAGTTACAATAAAATTTTGATTATGAATTAATGATTTAAGATTAGATTTGAAATAAGGAAAGTGTTTCTGGGTAGCGGACTCTGAGATGCTAGCTATAACGCGTGCGAATGGTTATAGATAGTAATCAGATTCAAGCTTTTCTCCAAACATTGACCATAAAAAAACAATATACAAAAGTTAATTGGATTTATTTGTTGATAAACAGGAAAATATTTTTTAGAGTTCTATTTAATTAAGTATAAGAAAATATATTCGTATCATAAAGAAACGTTACAACCTAGAACAAGGTACAAACGTTTTCTTATAATTATGTTTCTTTTAATATATATGTATATATGGTGAATACAGTATAGCGATGCTATATTTATTTTTATGTAATAAATATTAAATAAATTCGACAATTATGTTTGATATGATTTCTGGTTTTTCATTTTAAATAAGCTATAACCTTATCCCAATCTTAAATAAAAACAAGAGATTAGACGAGAGGGAAGAAATTCAGATACAATGAAGAATTCACGAATACTTATAAAGTACGTGCTGTTAAGATAAATAAAATACACATCAGGATAATGAAAATTATCATCATCTTAATTATTTATGTTGCTGAAACAGCACACAACATAATTTATTTGGCAAGGCCTAATGTATGGCAATACTACAATTATCATATTCAAATAGTTATGTTGCCACAGCAATATGTACATATATGTAGTACATATTTACATACACAACAAGAAAATATACAACAAGAAAAACTTTATCATCATGAGCTACATATTCATTCATCTTCCTCCAAGTCCAAGTTAGCAGTCGATTGTTTACTTAGATCCGAAGCAAACGATGTTGATGGCTGTGCATTATCGATAGTTTTGTCGACTTTTTCAAAGTACATTGTTATTGGTAGTTGTCGTTTTTGTCTTTTCATTTCAATAAGCAAATTCTCCAAAGGTTTCAAGGCTTCTGTTATAGTGCGAGTAATTTTAATACTGCGTTCCATTATTGAATCATATTCTACTATCTGTTCTTCTGTCATATATACGACGATATATCGACAAATGCTCCTATAACTTTTATATTTATTGATATAACGCGTTTTCTGCTCATCATAGGTAAATCGCGGATGACTGAAACCGCGTATACGGAGTCAGCGGATAACGGGGTACTACTGTACATACCTGAATGTTTAAATGAATTTCAAATGCTCAGTTTTCTCTTAAAATCTTAGCTTTATTGTACTTATATTATTAACAGTAGACAAGTTCATACAAATATAAAATAATCATTATATTCGGCTTTTCAATAGTACGTAAGCAAAATTATTATCAAATTAATAGTTACATATTAGAATTGTTGTCGGTAGTGCTAAAACCAAGAGTTTAATTGATTATTTAGGGTTATGGTGTCGAAATTAATATTACTTGACAGAACAAATTTTGCAACGTCTCAAATTTAACGCCATTTTAATTTGGTGGCGTATGTCGGCTGCGAGAGCGATTCGACCTTATTTGCTATGAATTCTACACTTATTTGTGTTTTTAAAAGGCCAAAGTGATTTATTTCTGATAAAAAACCTTCATGTGCCCAAATCCACAAAATCTTTTGCTGTTATTTCACATTTCACTTTTTTACACTTACTGTGTTTTTGCTTGAAGCAGCACCAGTTATAAGAAACCGCCATTGGCATAACATGAAATTAACATTTAAGGATAGAGTCCACTTAATAATACACACAATAAGCAATAGACGTTAAAAATTACCTGAATAGTGAATCTGGTTGTGTTAACCTCATGCACAGATTTACATTGGAAGAGAAGTCAATATCACTTTGCAAATTCAATTTTGGCTCAATGGACATCATGAACTCCACTTCTGAATTAACAAAGCTGTTTTCTACTTTAGCCGAACCGAGGAACACAAGTCCAGCTCTGAAAAACGCAGGCAGTAAAGAATGGAATAACATTTCATGTCGTTATTATGCGTATTACGATTTCTCGACGAGAGATACAGCATTTCTATTCCATAGAGAGAACTCAACTTGACCGGAAAGATCAAACGAACTCGCTCCTTTTACATCTATTTCTAGGATGAATCCTGATCCTAGACGTAAATGTTCCATATGATCGTGCAGAATAGCCAAAGCCTGCAACAAAATAAAACAGTTAAATGAGGATTTAAAACGGTTATTGAAATATGTATTCAACCTGAAAAGCTGGTGTTCGATCAGATGCTGTTCCTGCCCACACATGTCCCATCAGCTCACTTTGACCTTCGAAAAAGGTAAAAGGTCGTATTTGCGTACCTAGGACAGCCAACTCCATCCCCGCGGTGGCCACGGTATCAACTGGTTCATCGGTATCGCTCGAAAAGAAACTTGCTAAGCCAGCAGAGAAGATTCCTAACTGAATAAACAATTAAAAACTGAAATACGAGGTGTGATCAATATATAACCGTTATTTTCAAATTTCGTGAGTTACGTATGTTCGATTTTCGCATTTTTGTTTCTGTTATGTTGGTACACATGTCTGTTAAATATGTTGGAAATATCAGCCATTTTGGATTGTCAGTTTGTTTTTGACAGATAAAAAGGTTAGTCGTGTTTTGGTGTGCTCTTCGATTTTTTACTATTCGAAAAAATGGATCAAAGAAATTGTATTAAGTTTTGTGTAAAAAATGAAATTAAATGCGCAAGGACATTTGAAATGTTGACTGTGGCGTTTGGCGAGTCTACTATGAGCAGAACACAAGTTCAATTGTGGTATAACCGGTTTAAGGAAGGCCGAGAAGATGTCAATGACGATGCTCGTCCGGGTCGCCCGAGCACGTCAACAACCGATGAAAACATTGAAGCAGTGAAGAAAATGATTTTGGATAATCGTCGAATCACTATCAGAGAGGTTGCTGATGATGTTGGCATATCGTTCGGCTCATGTCAAGCAATTTTTACGGATGTTTTAGGCATGAAACGTGCGGCAGCGAAGATTGTTCCAAAATTGCTAAATTTTGAGCAAAAACAACGTCGCATGGACATCGCTCAGGAGCTGTTGAACATCGTCAACGACGATCCAGATTTCCTCAAAAAGGTCATAGCTGGTGACGAATCATGGGTGTATGGCTATGACATTGAAACCAAAGCCCAATCATCCCAATGGAAGCGTCCAGAAGAGCCAAGACCGAAAAAAGCACGTCAAGTTCGGTCAAATGTTAAGGTTTTGCTCACTGTTTTCTTCGACTGCAATGGCGTGGTGCATCATGATTCTTGCCACAAGGTCGTACGGTCAATAAGGAATACTACCTTGAAGTTATGCGCCGTTTGCGAGAAGCAATTCGTCAGAAACGCACAGAATTGTGGAAAAAACAATCATGGATTTTGCACCATGATAACGCACCAGCTCACACATCGATGCTTGTGCGTGAGTTTTTGGCCAAAAACAAAACCGTTATCATGCCTCAACCACTGTATTCACCGGACTTGGCCCCCGCTGACTTTTTCCTCTTCCCAAAACTGAAGACACCGATGAAAGGAAAGCGTTTTGCTACGATTGAGGAGATAAAAGAAAAATCGAAAAAGGAGCTGTTGGCGATACCAAAAAGCGCGTTTCAGAAGTGTTTCGAGGATTTGAAAAAACGCTGGCATAAGTGTATTATATCTGAGGGGGATTACTTTGAAGGGGACAAGATTGTTATTGATGAATGAATAAATACTTTTTGAAAAAATTGAAAATAACGGTTATATATTGATCACACCTCGTATGTGTAAGCAAGGGTATGGTGGTGTACATTGGTACCTACATGGGACATTTCAAATTTGCCTCCTTAACGCTTACTAATATCGTAGAGAGAATATATATAGAGAGCCCCTGCAATGTTATTTTTTGGGCACGGCATTGTGGACGTGGAGGAAAGAACGGCTACGTCCAGAACTAGCGGCAGCACCTGCTCCTGGGATTAAGCTTATGCCTAGTAGATGTCGTGAAGTATTTTCAAATATTTTTTAGTATTAATACATATTATTATTATTATTATTATATAGACAAAATAGTACTCATATTTAATAATAACTTTTATTATTTAGATTTAGAAATAAAATAAATACAATCTTGTGATAGAGTTGGTTGTTACTTGTTGGAATTCCATTTTAATAAAATGCACAAAAACACTTGAAATAAAACAAGGTGTTTCAAATTTCCAAAAATTATATTGACAAAAATACGACTAGTTTCGCACACACTGTGGCTTTATCAAGTAAATAATACAACTAAACTTAGGAGCTATTTGAATTTATATATTTGTTGACATTGGTGGGGGTGGGTTCTTAAATAAATTTAAAAGTGGGGAGTTTGATATTTCTAATTGGTTATTTAATAATAGGTTCGTATTTTTGAATTTATTGATTTCTAAAACTTCTAAATTGTTTAAAAGGACACTTTTATTCTGTGTATGTAATATTTTAAAGTTATCGTTGAAATACGAACCTATTATTAAATAACCAATTAGAAATATCAAACTCCCCACTTTTAAATTTATTTAAGAACCCACCCCCACCAATGTCAACAAATATATAAATTCAAATAGCTCCTAAGTTTAGTTGTATTATTTACTTGATAAAGCCACAGTGTGTGCGAAACTAGTCGTATTTTTGTCAATATAATTTTTGGAAATTTGAAACACCTTGTTTTATTTCAAGTGTTTTTGTGCATTTTATTAAATACAATCTGTTATATAAATTCCAACAAGATTCGTATATAGCACGGTATATAGCAAAGATAAGAACCTTATTAAAATGCGTATATATAAAAACTTTGAATGAGTGTGTAAAATCAAGGCCGACTCTTCCTGACAAGGAAAAAAATGATACGACGGATACAACGGAGCAAAGAAATAATGTTACTGAATAGCACTAATTCATATGGTGAAGAAGACATACATATTATCTCTCAATTTATGAAAAAAAATCGAATGTTAAATGCCACATTTTTAAAATTATGTTGTAAGTGTTGCTGCCGATATGCGATGTATTATATACGAGTTATATACAGTATGTCCAGATTTCGATGCTCACCATTGGTATATTAGTTATTAGAAGACATAGAAGAACGGTTAAATAGGGAATGTTTTGCAGATGATTATTTTTCAGATCTATTTTAATATTGTTTTAATGCTTTTATAATCAAATTCCCTCTTACAATAATAAAAACAAAAAAAAGTAGAAGAGTCTTACTTACATGCGTCTATATATTTCTAATAATCACTGGGCAACAAATTTTCGAAAAGTTCATGCTTCCAAGCTGAAAATTGTCATTTCTTAATGAATTCAATGTGCTGAACACGAAAATGACTAAGAAAAAGCTGAATTGGCTACGGGTTTTCTGTAATATGTACGCATATTTCAGAAAAAGTGTACTTATGTCAATATTATAATACATGGTAAGAAAACATTAGTCTGCTTCCGGCTTTCGACTTCTTTTGGCCTGCCGTTTGTAGTGGACTTGTGGAGCATCTCTACTGATTGTCCAACAATAGTCAGCTAGCATTGACGTAGACTATTTGCCGTGGTACCGTTGCTCCATGGTGGCAATGTCCTGATGAAAGCGTTCGCCGTGCTCATCGCTGACCTGCCCGCAGTTATCAGGAAAGAAATCTAAGTGGGAATCAAGAAAGTGGATCTTTAAGGACATATTGCAGCCGAATTCATGAAACAAAGCCAACATATCCTCAACCAGACACTTGTAATTTTCTGCCTTGTCATTCCCCAGGAAGTTTGCTGCCACTTGATAGAATGCATCCCAAACCTGTTTTTCTTTACCTTGAAGAAGTTCCTCAAACTTGGGGTCTCGGAAGAGCTGTCTAATTTGAGGCCCCACAAAGATGCCCTCTTTAATTTTGGCTTCACTGAGTCGAGGGAATTTGTCATGCAGGTACTTGAATGCTGGTCCATTCTTATCCATGGCCTTTACCAAGTTTTTGACAAGACCGAGTTTGATGTGTAAAGGAGGAATGATGATTTTGTGTGGCTGTGCCAATGGTGGGTGCTGTACATTCGTTTCTCCAGGTTTAAAAAATGCTCTCGGAGGCCAGTCTTTCTTGATGTAGTGCAAATCGATTGCTCTGCTGTCCCACAGACAAAGAAAACAGCAGTACTTTGTATATCCCTGCTGCAAACCCATCAACAGAGATACTACCTTCAGGTCAGAACATATCTGCCAGCCATACTTGCTGTAGTTAATCGTCTCCAGTAGCTGCTTTAGATTGCCGTAAGTCTCCTTCATGTAGACCGCATGTGCAATAGGTATGGATGGAAGCTGGTTCCCATTATTCAACAAAACCGCCTTTAGGCTCAGTTTTGAAGCGTCTATAAACAGCCGCCATTCGTGGGGATCATGTGCAATACCGAGAGCTTGTAGTAGACCATCAATATCGCAGCAGAACACAAGGCTTTCTTCTTTCTTAAAGAAAGATTCGAAGAGCTGATGGCGAGTGCGAAATGAAGTCACTCGGACATTCTGTTCCAGAAGATTCCACTGTCGAAGTCTTGAGGCCAGTATCTCCGCTTTGCTTTTCGACAGATCCAAATCGCGAATAAGATCGTTCACTTCATCCTGGGTAATTTTATGTGGTGCAGATGTTTCGTCAAAGCACGAAAAGTCATCATCCTTACTGCCACGTTGAGGAGAACTCGCCGACGCATGGCCATCCTCATCGTCTGAACTGATAGAAAAATCTGTAGGAGGTTCTGGAATTGGGAGTCCTTCGCCATGAGAGACAGGTCGCAGAGCAGATGGTATGTTAGGGTATTCAACTGTCCACTTCTTCTTCTTGGTGATGCCTCCAGAAGCTGGTCGTACCATACAGAAATAACAGTCGTCAACGTGATTGGTGGGCTCTCTCCAAATCATGGGCACAGCAAATGGCATTGCCTTTCTTTTGCCATTAAGCCACTGTGAAAGATTTACGGCACAAGTGCGGCAGCATACGTGTGGGGCCCAGTCTTTGTCCTGGTCGCCTATCTTGCAACCAAAATACAAATGATACGCTTTCTTAACTGTTGCACTGATGTTCTTTTTCTGTGCAGCAAACGTCACTTCTCCGCAAATATAACAGAAGTTATTTGCACTATTAACACAGTTACGAGGCATTGCTACTGTTTAGTTACTTTACACTATAGCAATCACTTATGTATGCTAGAGCTTCGAAAAATATGCGCGAATGAACGGACATTGCACGAGTTAACTGTCACGTCGGCCATTTATAAATAAACTATAATTAGCCATTGCTTGATATTGCGCAATCAATTTCGCAACACTCTCAATGGAAACTTACAGTAAATGCTGCATTAACTTCTTTGCATGAAGGGGTGATGCAATATGACGCAAAATTTCGTAATTTCTCACTAAATTGCATTACATTATGCAATAGCATCTATACAATGGACAAAACGTCAATATCTCTTGAACGTGAGCCAATCAACTTTTTTCAATGTGATATTCGTGTTCAGCACGTTGAATTCATTCAGGATTGGGTACTTTCACCTAAGAAGCAATTTCACTGTTGACCAGTGTAATATATTGGCTGCAAATATATGGTACTATTTATCCGAGTGTCCACATTTTGATGCTGACCATTGGTATATCGGTTATTAGAAGAGATAGAGGAACGGTTAAATGGGGAATATTTTGCAGAATTCAATGCTCACAACAAATCTCATTTCAAATTCATTCGGACTTTTGGCAATTTTGAGATATTTTGAAAAAAATCAATATTTGCCGATTTGAATTTTCCTCAATAAGTCGATAACGCCTAATGCGATCGCTTTTAAACTCTAACATTGTTCAGACACTTTTTTAAGACAAATTTTTTGGTGTTAACAGTAACCCGCGATTTTTATTTGTTTCCAAGTTCTTAGCGCTATCTGTTGTTTTTATTATGGCGGCCATATTGGATTTTTAATTATTTACATAGTCCTTAAAAATAGCTTTTCAATATTGTACAACATACATGCCTAATAAATCTTTATTGAGAGATATGAACATTTGAATAAAATTCACTCTAATGCGGAATTAGTTGGTTATGAAATAAATAGTAGTGTAAAACAGACGAAATTGGTGGGAGATTTAGAACTTTGTGTAAGTAATTACCGTTAAGCATGGAGATAAATAAGAGTTGATATTGGGACACACAATTTCAAATGAAGTAAAGGTTGATATGTTGGAAGTTTATTTCAAAGTGAACAGAATCTCTGAAAATGCTTGCACAAGTTACGCTCAGCGTTTTCCGGAAAGACTGTAACGAAGCTCCTTCGTTAATTGAGTAAAATATCATTTATTCACGTTTCATATCTACTTTGAATTGCAATTTTCAAATTATATATGTCTGATATTTTATTCAACCGATCATTAATAATTGTTTATCATGTTATAAATATTTTTGTAATTAGTATGCTATTTCATCTATTCGTTTCTTTGTCGTTCGCGCTCTTAAATTGTCCGAAGACGTCACGATTATTTTTCGCGCGTTGCTACGTCACGTTTACGTATGAGAATCCCACTCTGCATACTTGTTTTTCATGGCGAAGCGACCATATAAAAGAGCCGTCCACGGCCAAGAAATAAGACAGAGAGATTCTTCCTTCCGACCCGTTCCCGGCCAGAGCACTTAGACCTATTTGTCGTGAGTGTTCTGACACCGTCTTCTTTAATTAAAGCAGGCCCATCGTCGTGCTTTGATTAAAGATCCGTAACCTTGTCAATTAAAGCAGGCCCATTGTCGTGCTTTGATTAAATATCCGTAACCTTTTTCTTTAATTGAAGCAGGCCCATTGTCATGCTTTAATTAAGAACCTACAACCTTTTTTTTTAATTGGAGTAGGCCTATTGTCATATTTCAATTAGAATATTCCAAAAACCGCAGACTGAATTAAATAATTTAAATTCTTTTCCAGGTCCGCGTAACGTCATAGTAAATCATAAATTCTCGCACGTAAATAAAATTTTACAACCCTCCGAGCTTAAGTACAAGGCACGCGGCACCGCGAAGTAAACGTTGTACTTTCTCGCTGTAACTTCAACCGACCGCACATTTTGCGATACTCGACAAATTTCACCGTCAAGCGTTAGTAAAGCCCGGACAATGTATTAAAAGTAATAATTGTTTTCTTTTTTTATGGAAACACTAAAGATAAAATTATTCCTAGCATGGAAAGACCTGTTGTATTTCTTATCATTGTAGAATTTGAAACACGGATGTAATTTTAGGTTATAAAATAAATATTTTATTTATAGATCGTTGACTGTGACTTTAATGTTTCGATTTAATTTGTTTTACTTTATTGTTACGTCGTAGGCATGTGATTAGTGTAAATATATTTGTTGTATCTGTATATATAGTTTTGTTTACAATAAACACAATAATATAAAATCCGTCTGTTGTATGATATGTCGATAGGTTAATTTAATTCATGCATTTCAAAGATAAACAAACATCTGTCTTAACATTAACGTGAGTGTATTAGATTATGAGGAAACAAAGTAATACGTACCCATATAAATAAACTCACGACGAGAGCTAGTCCGTGATACGCAATTTGGATTCACATAGTCACTTTTCATTCAGTAGCACGAGAAGTCATTTCAAATTTTCTTTTGACGTATCCCTACCGTTCTGAAAGTTGGCACGCTTACCGACATTAACCCGTGGATACGTAACATAGCTTGATGTAAGTATAGGCTACCCAACGTGCACCCGTGTTTGGATGAGAAACTACTATCAGTAATTATAGAATCTAATATTTAAAAAGAAGCAAAAATAGATTTTTCTTGGTATGCGGTGGTTCCGTTAAGTAAATACCGAAAATAATTAACCATAATTATTTATAAATTAACCACTGCATTACAAGACCACAACCACACCGGACAATTTTTAGCAGAATAATCAGAAATTTAGTGAACTATGGAAGCTTCGAACAAAAAATATCTATCAAGTTAGCAATGCTGATATACTTCAAAATAATATTTTACAATATGTTATGAACAAGCCAAGTACATCAGTACGTCGAGTGGCTCGAGAAACTGGAATTCCGAAATCTGGTGTTTACAGAACGTTGAGAAAAAACAACTACCACCCATACAAACCAACAATTGTGCAGGGTTTAAGCGATAATGACGTATCAGCGAAGATTACAATATAGCAGGTGGTATCTACAAAAATGTGAAGATGATACTGATAATATATTAAAAAACAAAAAAGAAGTCAATAAAAGTTCGTACCAATCAAACCACACCAGAGATTAAAACCAAATAGAACTTGAAATCTTTTTTGATTTACCAAATGTGGATTTTCAGTAGACCAGTGATGATAGTTATGCCTATTGAACACTCGGCAGTTGGTAAACCGTGTTTCATCTGTCCAAAGTATTTTCCTAGGAAAATCAATATCATCTTCACATTTTTGTAGAAACCACCTGCTAAATTGGAATTGTATGGGTGGTATTTGTTTTTTCTCAACGTTCTGTAAACACTAGATTTCGGAATTCCAGTTTCTCGAGCTACTCGACGTACTGATGTACTTGGATTGTTCATCACATATTGTAAAATATTATTTTGAAGTATATCAGCATTGTTAACTTGATAGATCTTTTTTGTTCGCAGCTTCCATAGTTCACTCAATTTCTGATTATTCTGCTAAAAATTGTCCGGTGTGGTTGTGGTCTTTCCGAAAAACGCTGAGCGTAACTTGTGCAAGCATTTTCAGAAATTCTATTTACTTTGAAATAAACTTCCAACATATCAGCCTTTACTTATTTGAAAACGTGTGTGCCAATATCACAATTCTTATTAATCTCCATGATTAACAGTAATTACTTAAACAAAGTTCTAAATCTCCCACCAATTTCACTGCACTTTTACATGTCAAAAATGACAGAGGTTATTTATCGTTTGTTTTACACTACCATTTTATTTCATAGCCCACTAATTCCGTATTAGAGTGTTCATATCTCTAGTGTAAATAAAGATTTATTAGGCATGTTGTACATTATTGAACAGCTATTTTTAAGAACTATATACCTAATTAAAAAGCCACTATGGCCACCATAGAAAAACAAAAGATAGCACTAAGAACTTGGAAACAAATGAAAATCGGGAGTTACTGTTAACACCAAAAAATTTGTCTTAAAAAAATGTCTAAACAATGTCAGAGTTTAAAAGCGATCGCATTAGGCGTTATCGAGTTACTGAGGAAAATTGAAATCGGCAAATATTGGTTTTTTCAAAATATTTCAAAATTGTAAAAAGTCCGAATGAATTTGAAATGAGATTTGTTGCGAGCACTGAATTCTGAAAAACATTCCCCATTTAACCGTTCCTCTAGTCTTCTAATAACCGATATACCAATTGTGAACATCGAAATCTGGACACACTGTATAAACAAACACAACCTTATACATTTTTTTTTTATTTGCGGGGTAATTAGTTTCTGATTAATAAATCTTCTGAATGTAGCGGTAATAAGTATTATATGTACAATAGGTCTTAAGCCGAAAAACTTTAAATATGAAGAAATTATGAATGAATGCTTTAAAAATATCGTGTCCGGTAAAACAGGAAATGTCTTTTATTTTTAAATTGGATTATACTTTTTTCCGCACGCTCATTAAAAATAATTTCAAGTTATTAATATTTACACCTATATTGCACATTTAGAAAATAGAATTGTTCTATTTAAACAGGTTATTCTAAATATTAACAATTACATTTCATAAAAACCTGTTATAACAGTAAAATATTTGATGACAGATATTAAAACTTCTAATTTTTATAAAACAGTATGTGCAATTTCCCAATTTAATTTGTGCAATTCTTTAACAGTTGAATTTAAAAATTACTATTAAGACAAGGGCAATGGATAATTAAAAAGCAATAAATCAGTCAAAAGCATCAATGTTTGATGTCAATTCGAAATATTATTCCCTAAACCGTGATTCTGAACAGGCTTTTCAAAGAGTTAAATAATTATATAGCAAAAGATTACTTACACTTTTAAGGCAGAAAATATGGGTATAAAAAAGTAAAAAGCAAGATATAAATACTGGTGTCTGAATATATTTAAAGTTTTTTTTAAAAAGCCATAAATTTTTTGGTTGACAGTAAGCAATAAATCTCTTTGATAGGATACTTATGTGTGTATATTTCATTCATAATCTTCTTTTGGTGCTTTTATTTAGTTCTCGGATTACAGTTACAAATAAATTCCGTATGGTTTAGTTTCGTTCTTAGTGTATAGATAGTAATAGTTGTCTTAGCTACTTTCTACCACCAGATACCAGCACATTATAGCAGGATTTACTCGAAATTTTATGTTGCCCGATTTCCCCATTTGATGGGCTCTATATATATATTCTCTCTACGCTAATATTCTCGCTGTAGTACGTGTGTACAAGAAAGCGTTGGAAGAAGTGCGCGGTAAAATTTTATCAGTTGTTAAAGAAATATTGAGTCTAAAGTAAGGAAACTGATATTATATATTTAAAGACGTAACTTGTACAATTACTGCATGCTGCTCTTTATGATTCTCTGTATAAAATAGAATAGTTGAATAGAAATGACACGCACAAAACAAAGAAAACTGCCTTACTGTTTACATGCCGGTGTCGTTTGGTGCAAATTGGGAAAAATACGTGGGGCACTTTAGCACAGGGTACCAACCTGTGTCATTAGTATTAACGATCGGAATTGCAAATATACAGGATGTTTTCAAATAAGTGCGACAGCTTTTAAAGGGTGATTCCTTGTCAAAAATTAAAAAGGGTCTTTCATGTAAACAAAAGCTCTTAGGCTTGTCCTTGAAAACTTACACGCTTCCAAAAATGAGATAAAAAATAGTTTTTTTCCCTTTTCTTAAAACTGCTGAAGAGTTAAAGAAATGGCATTTTGTGGGCGTGTTCCACCAAAAAAAAGGCTACCTATGAATATTTTTTTAATTTTGTCGTAATCTTTTAGAGGGGTGAAACATGCAACCCCTATTCCTTTTTTTTACCAAACCTTTTTAACAAAATAAAATTTCTTGAAAAGAATGATTTAGTGCTAAACTTTTTTAACCCATGCGTTTTTTCCGTAAAAGCAATAGTTTCTTAATAATAAAAAAATAATAGTGCATGGACGCATCTTCTGTGAATGAAATCGAGAAAATCTAGTAGGTGGATGTCACATTTTGTTTGCACAAATTATGACTTTAATCGTAGTATTTTATAATTATTCCGCTTCCTTTGACTTTTAATATAGGCATGTACCAGTACCATGTTATGTTTTTAATAGAATATAAAATAAAAAATACAAACAAAACAAAATTATGTGGATTACAAAAAAAGAAAAAGACAACAAGATCAAACGGAACAGAGTTATAAAAACTGCTCGAAATGACCACCTTCAACCATTAGACAGGAATCAAGTTTTCGTCTCATAGATTGGGGCAAACGTTGAAATATTCCGGATGTGTTTTGGATTGTCTCGCAACCTCCAATGATGCGATTCCTTAAATCATTTATACATTCAATGGGTGTCGTATAAACCAAGGACTTAAGGTGACCCCAGATGCAAAAGTCCAAGGGGTTTAAGTCTGGTGATATGGGCGGTCATGATTGAGGTCCTGCTCGGCCTATCCAACGATTTGGATACACGTCGTCCAAGTAATGACGAGCAGTTATGCAAAAATGGGCAGGCGCATCATCGTGCATAAACCACAATCGTGGTCGAATAGCAAGTGGAACATTATCCAGTAAAATGGGAAGCTGCTTCTGGAGAAAATTTGTATAGGATGCACCATTTAGCCTCAACGGTAGAAAATACGGACTCATAACATTTTCGCCAATAATTCCGACCCACACGTTAAGTGAAAGATCATATTGGTACCGACCTTCTTGAATTGCATGTGGGTTATTTTCGGCCCAAAGGTGGTTGTTACGAAAATTTGTAATCCCTTGTCTTGAAAAATTGGATTCGTCAGTGAAAATACGTTTTCTAAAAATTGAGCATTTTGGGTAATCATTTGAAGACTCCATTGACAAAAGTGTACTCGATGGGGAAAGTCTCGCGGCAAAAGTGCCTGGACTCGTTGAATATGGTAACGATACAATTGGTGATCCTTTAAAATTCTCCAGATTAGTTTATTGCAAACATTTAGTGTGTTAGCAATTTGCCTTGTACTTAATTCCGGACGATCTTCAATCGTATTAAGAACCTCTTCTTTCAGTGCCACCGTTCTTATTACTCGTGGAGGACCACAATAAGTTTTTCGTTTTTGTAATGTACCTCGTTCACAGAAATGTTGGTGAAGACGTGCAAACATTGTGTGATGAGGTATCACGTGTTGAGGATACATCTCTGCATTAAGCCGTCTAGCTTCCAAAGAATTTCCCTGCTAGATTTTTTCGATTTCATTCACAGAAGATACGCCCATGCACGATATTGTTTTATTTTTTTATTAAGAAAATATTGCTTTTACGGAAAAACACAAGGGTTAAAAAAGTTTAGCGCAAAATCATTCTTTTCAACGGATATTTCTAAATCAAGAAATTTTTTTATTTTGTTAAAAAGGGTCTGGTAAAAAAAAGGAATAGGGGTTGCATGTTACACCCGTCTAAAAGATCACAACAACAACAAAATACATATTCATAGGTAGCCTTTTTATTTGTAGAACACGAAAAACAATTTCTTTATCTCATTTTTGGAAGCGTGTAACTTTTCAAGGAGAAGCCAAAGAGCTTTTGTTTACATGAAAGACCCCCTTTAATTTTTGACAAGGAATCACCATTTGAAAACTTTCACACTTACTTGAAAACATCGTGTATATTAATGAATATATGCTTTGATTAAGTTGTAATTATTCTAATTAATTATTTAGTTCAATGCTTATTTTTTTTATAGTTGAACATTATATTTAATGGTTAACCAATGTTTTTTACTATTTGTTTTTATTTTTTTTTCTGACCTCGGGGATATTGCCATCTTACAAACTACAATATTATCAGTATATTTAATATACATTTTTCAATGCAGAATATGGTCTGAAACAACAAATGAACAACGGATCGTGCTGAAATAAATGTTGCAAACTTAAAGAAAGCCATTTTAGATGTTGTCAAGAACAAAAAAAAAAGTAAAAGAGGCTGCTTTAATGTTTAACATATCAAGATCAACTCTTCATAAGCATGCAAACAAAATGCTTTAAAAAAATCCGATCTACATAGCGAGTCAGGAAATGAATCTTTAGTGGGGACGATCATCCACGATCTTGAAAATACGCATCCAGACAGGCGTGTTCCGCATCAGAAGAATCCGAATTGGAGCAGTAAGTATTCTTCGGAAATAAATTTTGGTTTGACGTATACCAACGCAAGGTCTTTAAGTTTTCAGTATGCATCAGCACTTAATAAGACATTTCCTCCAAAATGGTGTAAAGCTCAAGACGTTGGTATGGAATGGACGAGCAGCTTCATAAAGCACAATCCAAAACTCTCCTATAGAAAGCCTGAAAATGTGAGTATTGCAAGGATATCTGCATATTTTTTGAAAATTATGCCACCGTTCAAGCAAAATACAATTTTTCCTCTGACAGAATACTTAATCTGGATGAAACAGATATAACAACGTTGTTACAAGCTCCAAAAGTTATTAGTCAACGTGGACAAAGACAAGTTGGTAACAATGCATATCCGCTGAGCGAGGAAATTTTCCGAATGAAAGATGCATTTATGTTTGGATAAGTTACCGGTTCCGTAGGCTTTGCATCCAAGAGTGGTTGGATGACTGTAGAAATTTTAGAAGAAAGCTAACGCTGAGCTTGAATCACAAAGAAGAGTGGAGCAAAACTAAAGACAGTAAAGCGAAAAGTGTTGAGAGAAAACAACAACGTAGCTTGCAGCGAGAAGAAACAGACAAAAGAAAATAAACACTTTAAAACGTATGCAGACTCGTTGAACGAAGCAAATAAATGCTCCATTGTAAAGCCTATGCCTTCAAAAAGAAAAGTAAGCTCTTCAGATGCATCTTACGAAGTGAAAAAATATTCATCGGATTCAGATACAGATATGACTGCAAATTATGAACTGGATGAATTGCTTGATGACACGAACACTGATGTATGTAGGTGACTTTATTCTTGTTAAGTTCGACACGAAAAAAACAATCCGTTACTACGTGGGATGTGTCCAGATGGACCAGTTTTGAAATGTATGCGAAGACAAGAGAATTGTGGATTTTTTACCCAATTCAAGATGATATTGAATCCGTCATTAAGGAAGACATAGTCACTAAATTACCAAAGCCAAAAGAAGTGTTGTAGTACTGGCAAATTGGCTTCCTAAATTTTGATGTCTGATTCACTAACTATAATGTACTTTAAATTTGATGGCAACTGTCATTTAAAATTCTAAAATTAGAATTATATTTTTCATTTCGATTATTTGTATTAGAATTTATTTCATTAATAAATTAAGGGAAAAAAATATTTGTCATCACTTTCATGCCTCTAGATTGGGACAGTTTGTTCCAAAGTACCCCACAGTAGTCCCAAACTGCCCCACTATGGGGTACATTGGAAAATTTTTTTGTGTGCAAACTATAAATCATCTCAAATAAATGTACCAAACTACCCCACCCTACCTACTTTATACCTATGCTGAAACTTACACTGAATATTTCCTGAGATACACCGTTTTGGTCCAACATTACGTTAACCACGCCTCGTTTAACGATTCCCCCAAACATTTCTTGGATAGTCAACAAACTGCCATTACTATATCCGTTATCTAAGAATTTTCTCTTCAAAGCAAGCGACAGACCTTTCTGTCCGAGAATATCGTAATTGTTAACTTTTGGATTGCTTTTAATAATATTTATAATCCTGTCTCTAAAACTGGGGTCGTCTTCTGCAATCATTTTCATTTGCTGAAGAACATATTGTTTCACTTCGAAGGCTTTGTCTCTGGATGGCAAATAATAAATGAAATCTCTTAATGTTGCATCGCTAGGATCGGAAATTAAAATAATATCAGCAGCTAATGTTCTGGAACTAGAATCATGCTGCTTATCTATTTGAAAGAACGTCCGTTTAGCAACAGTTAGAACTTCATTGGTCCAACTAGATGGGTCCATTGCTCTGATTGCTTTCCATGCTAAAACCTCTTCTTTGATATTTCCACTTCTTATAATGTCTATTAAGTTAGGTAATATGGACTTAATTTTAAGATTTGCCAAGGCTCTTAAGTATGTGGAACGCTCATTAGGTTTCGCAGCATCCAAACCATTTAGAATAGCATCTTTCACTGCATTTATGATCTAAAAGTAATATCTTATAGAAAATAGGATCAATTTACATATTTAAAATTATTTATACTTTTCCATGTCGGGGTTTTTCTGGTAATTTAGATAAACGATGCGCCATCGATGCAACGGTAAGTAATAAAGTTTCTTTTACTTTTGGGGGCATGCTGACAAGCTTTTTGTACTTATTTAAGAGATTAGTTATAATTTCTGGACATGGTTGAGATGCTAAGGAAGAGGCCCATAAATACCTTTCGCTAAGTTCTTCGTGTTTTCTGTCATCCAAATATACTTTACTCATTACCGCCGTATATGAATCCATTGTTTGAGCGTAGCCAACGATATCTACTAACTGATGTCTGAAAATTAAAAATAAAATAACTAATCTACAGGGTGAGTCATTAGTGTCCGCTTCTTCGTTTGCTCTTTTGTGTTTTAAATAAAAGATGAAACAATTAGTGGAAGATTCATGGTTGCTTGTGTCAGATATTCTAAAAATACATTAAGCTATGATGCACTTCCGGTTTCACCGGAAATTCACGGAACTTAAGTTTTTAAATGATACCCTATATATTTTTGGATTTTCTAGTACTGCTTTAAATTGCCTATTCAATCATATTTTTTTTTTCAAAATTGTGCCAATAGTTTTTGAGTTATTAATTATTTTTGAAAATATTTGACTAAAACACGTGTTCGGAAAAAACTCATTTTCACATTGTTTTTAAAAGTAAAAACATTAATATTGGTGGTGCTTGTAGCCAAGAAAATTCTACTTCATTTGGTATAAGTTGCATTCGAGAATACCTCAAAAACCTTTGTTTTTTCAAAGCCCACTTCCCGAAATTTTCACAATTTTTTTTTTTTTTAATGGAACACCTCGTATTTTATTGTGGCGTTTTGTTCATTTTTTTATTCTCTTTCATTTTTATTCAGAATGTCCTATACCTATCTTTTATAATTTATGAGATAATCACTTTAATAGGAGTAATTAGCGGTCAAATAAAGAACTACGAGCGTTGTTGTTCTATGCACCCAAATATTCGTTCAACCAATGGAAGGCTGGAATGGGGCCCAACTTCGTTAGTCAACCGTCAAACAAAGTAAAGGTTAAATTCACCTATCTCAAAAGTAATAATTTTACAGAATGAAGGGCATCGCATTTCAGTTTTTTTAATTCCGGCAATGTCCGGTTGCAGTATTTCATTTTTTACACTGTTGATTAACAACGAAATACAATAAAGATTATGTTTACTGACATATTTGAAGATGCAGCCCCACTAAAAGGTGCATGAAACAATTCTGCTATCTTCAATTTAATTTGCCTAATTGCTCGTATTCTTTCAATATTGAAGCTCTTCATAAGAGATAGCTGTAGTTTTTCAAAATTAAAAATTGATGTTCTAAAACTTTGATAGAAAAAAATTAAGAACAAAATAACGCAATTTAAATTTAAAACTATTGACCACGGTAAGAACAATCGTACGAAAAACAAATTTCATTAAAGAATATGCTCAACATAACCACAACTTTATGCAATGCGCGTGAGGTATTCTGTTGTCCAAAGAAGTACTAACGTGGCGTAAAAGGTTTCGATATATTCCTTTAAACGCTCTTCTGATTTTAATGTTCATGTCTTCAAAAAGTTTTGAAAATCCGTCAGTAGAAAACAAACGAAGATACTCTTCTCCATTAACATTTTCATCAAAGAAATAAGGTGCAATTATGTAACTATATACCTACTATTAATCCCCACCCATTTAATGACCGACGATTCTGAAAGTTTGCAGTGAGGATTTTTATGTGTTATAATAACGAAAATTGTGACGATTCACGTATCCATTTTAATAGAAGGTGGCTCCGTCGGTAAACAACAAAAAATTGAGAAAGTCAGGCTAATTTTTCTGCTGCCCATTGACAAGAAATGTAAGCGATTCTGAAAATTTCTTTTATCTAACCCTGTGTATGGATATGCTACGGATGACTTACATATTTCCTAGGGTGTTTGACTACCTTCGCAAGTAGTATAAACTTATTATCTTCACCAGTTACTGATTTTGTCCACTCTTTTTTTCATATTCAATACTTTCTGTTCACTCGAACCGTTCCTTATACTTTCGAAGGTTTCTGGATGATAGCAAAGAGTTTCTTTAAGATTCACCCAAAACGTCAGTCATATCTATTAACTCTTCATAAGAATAATTCATTTTGATGATAACTAATAGTGATGCTTTATAAATTTGACATAAATGTTTATCGACTTTCTTTAGCGTTGACTCAAGCAGTCGGCCGCATTCCAGCTAATTTGGGCGAATATTTGGGTGTATATCACAGCGCTTGTACTTCTTTATTTGGCTGCTGATTGCTCCTATAGTGATTATCTCAGAAAGTATTAATAAAAATAAAAGACGTTTAAAAAAGGAACAAAATGCCACAATAAAATACCGGGTGTTCCATTTAAAAAGTTTTTGGTATGTAAGAATTTCGGGAAGTAGGCTTTGAAAAAACAAAGTTATTTGAGATATTGTCGAGTGCAACTTACACCAAATGATGCAGAATTTTCTTGGCTTCAAGCACAACCAAAGTTAATGTTTTTACTTTTAAAAACAATGTAAAAATGATTTTTTTCTGAACACGTGTTTTGGTCAAAAATTTCCAAAACAACATTAATTTCTCAAAAACTATTGCCTCAATTTTGAAAAAGAAAAAACAGTTGGACAGACAATTTAAAACAGTACTAGAAATTCCATGCATTTCCGTTGAAACCGGAAGTGCGTCAGAGTATTTTTAGAATATGCACCCCCAGTAACCGTGAATCTTCCACTAGTCTTTTCTTTTATTCAAAACACAAAAGAGCAATCGAAGAAGCGGATACTAATGACTCACCCTGTATAATTATAATTGAAACTTACAATATCTTTTGGTTCTTCTTGGACTGTAAAGCCTTTTGTATGTCATCTTTAGAACTTTTTCTAACTGCTTTAACTAGTGGTATTATAGCTTTGGCTGAAGTTAAGCTTCCCAAGCTCTTGGCTTTTAAACTATCTCTATAATCGTTTATAATATTCGAAAAACTTTTAATTTCATCATTCTTTAGATATTCCTTTTCAAGTAGTAGCGATTCTTCTGTAAAGTAACCTTCCTTATCTACAATTTTTTGGAGTACATCGTCGAAAGTGTTTTCGTCCATTTTCGAACAATCTTGCAGCTGGTTGAATTTCATTGTTTGATAAACTTCAACTTTATTCCCAACATCTGCTTTTGCTGGCATGTATACTTCATGTAACTCTTCAGCTTTTACATGTGTGACATATTTAATTTCTGAATCTAATTCATAAGATGTTTTTCTGCTGGAGTTAACTGAAGTACTGAGCAGTAAATTAGGATTCGTAATATACGGTAAATCATTATTATGGCACAATTTTTTGGTTTTGACGATTTGTGTCGGTCCATTTGAAGTGTATAATACGAAACATTCACCAGTAGCATCGTTTTCGTTAATCTCTTGATCGAGAAGTTGAAACTAGGAAATAAAAATAGATTTCAATCATTTTGAAATATAAGTTAACAGTTTTGCGCTTACCTGGAATAAGCTAACAATACCTCTTTTCAGATTAGCTAAAGATGTAACTTCTCCTTTACGTAACAGTATTTTTTCAATTTTTCCAGCATTCCAGAGACCATAGAAAGGATAATTTTTCATGGAATCTATATT
Organism: Amphimallon solstitiale; assembly: GCA_963170755.1. Classification (NCBI taxonomy): domain Eukaryota; kingdom Metazoa; phylum Arthropoda; class Insecta; order Coleoptera; family Scarabaeidae; genus Amphimallon; species Amphimallon solstitiale. Next base: position 79,282,632 of record OY720683.1, on the reverse strand, counting down.
GGAAGAATGCCGTGTAAATCCGTTATTTTCTGGAGACTTCCTTGACTTGATAAATAATTTGGGAGACTTTAACTGGAAAATACATAAAATAAATCAATTAGAATTTAATAATGAATTAAATTAGGCGGTCGGCATACAATACAAATTGCAAGTTGAGAACATTAACTAGTTGGTGGTACTGGAAATGCATTGTTTATACTATGTATTTTTGTCATGATCTGCCTTTGACAGATTCTAAATGTTAGTTTATGTACGTATTTACATCAATAAAAGAAATGAAACTAATAAAAATTTCAATGTTTATTATTACAAAATTGGTTTGGTACAAAGCATGAGTGATAAATAGTAAACCTTAACAAAAACTTTAGAATGAGAGCAAACATACTCATAGTATATGCTCAAAATAACCTTCTTTAAATTTTTAACACAACTATGGCAATAAATGTGTTTAGTGGGTGTCTGTAATTGACTTACGCCTTGCGATTTAGAAATGTTCATGCTATTAATCATTCATTATCGTTTTATTGCCAATATGTTGAAATGGCATTAATAACCTTTAAGGGGAGCTTTTACCTATCGAAAACTAAGGCATCGCCGTTTCGCGTTTTTTGAATTTATTTTGTAATTTCAGAATCTAAAATTTGGGTTAGTGATGCAAAAGGCATAAATTTATAATGTCAAGGTCAGTTTTTGTACTAATTTATTTTCTTAAAAAAGTTATGCGTCTTAGAAATAACGACAAAAATGCATGAATTTAATTAATGTCTACTAACTAAGGCTGATACACAAAAGAAAAAAACAAACTCCACGCGCCAGCTGCACATTTGATGAACGATATAAAAAAAAACTTTCTGTAATTATTTTTGAAGATAAAAAACATTAAATAGTAAACATTGTCACACATTTCACACGAGGTTTTTCCAACCTATTGCGTCGTCTATCCCCACTTTACGGTATCTCTACCGGTCCTGGCGAAAACGAAAATCTATCGGAATCGGTCGGCTATTCCAGACTTAAGTCAGAGTGACAGTTTGTAATTAAAAGGAAATACCTATAATATTCGAGTGTTTAATAATATAAGTTATGGGCAAGCGAAAATTGGCTTATTATAGAACATCAACAACATCAACAGTTCCGTAAGTACTCATTCTTTATACATTATGTTTCCCATCTATAGTATTCCTTTATCTGACAGAATCTGTGAATAAAACCGAAGCGCTGTGACAGAACCGAATATCGTTAGTAAACGCCCCTCTTAATTTCGAATTCATATTATGTTAAAGTTCATTAATTTATGGCAATAAATCACTGTTAAAAAAACCTTTAAATTGAGACATATTTGTCAATTACTTTATATACAAGAAGAAAATTGACGGAAAAATCACAATTTTTGTACCTTTTGAGAAAATCGTGATTTTTGAAAGCCATAAAGACATAAATATATCTTAATTAATGCCTTGTTTAAGAGTTTCAAATTTAGCAAGTATTGGTAGGGTACTGCAAATGATTTCGGTTGGATATGAATTGAGTCAAAATAGAAATTCAGTTACAATAGGTTTTCTCATATATCTAGGAAAACATTTCTTTTGAATTTATAAATATATATGCAATATTACTTAACAAATAATAATTAAATACATGTCAAAACATAATCCTTATAATTAACTGTATATTCCAATTAAAACTCTTTAGGTGTTGATTTTAATCAAATATTAGTGATAGAGATATTAAAGGTTAATTTTCTTAGTGCATGTTTGACATAATTCTCAATAATAATAATAATAATCAATTAAAGAAATAATTGAATATATGATTTTTTTTTATCTAGACAGTGATCTATTTAATTAGGTACTGATTTATTGCTAAAGTAATTATTGCAAAAAGTAATTTTAGCGCGAAACATAACGCCTAAGGAAATTTCCTTTAAAAATCAGAACATATTTTGCAATAGCAGTTATCTGCAATATATCATTCATATACCGTAGTCGACATATTTTAATTTCTGATACGAAAGTAGAAAGAGGAAAAGAGCGCGACGAAATAAACTAAAGATAAAAGGTTTGTTTTTGTTTCGCTAAGAACGATTCCAGAACAGTTCACGTCATGCGCAGAATTATGTTAAGTGTTCGGGTTTCCGGAACTGTTCTGGAACAAAAAACGTCGTGTTTTGGTTTGTGATTGGCAGTTCTGGAACCGTTCTAGAACTGTAGAACTAATTCGGGCTAACGGCATCGAATCGTTACAGAATCGTTCGGAACCGTTCCGAACGGTGTACTATGACGCATCAGTTCTGCGCAGTAACAGAACTGTGTTAGAACCGTTCGTAATATTAAACACAAACAAACCTAAACATAAGCGAGGCTGTCAAGACAGTACGCTCGACAAACCCCGACACTGCGTTGCTCTCCCACCACTGTTAGCAAGCAGGCATCGCTGCATATTATAAGGTCATCTTAAGCATGGTATAGAAGTATAAACCGAAATTAAAATTTGACGACTACGGTATATACATCAGTTGTATCGTTGTATCAACAACAGAATTCGAATTTTATTTGTATTTATTAAGAGCGCTCAAAACGTATATAAATAGCAGAAATGAAATGTTAAAAAAATATAATTATTTTGAAAATAAATATATTGTTAATTATTTGGCAATTATTTGTGAAATTAACATAGTAACTGTAATTGCTTAGAATATAAAATTGTATACTAATCTAATTGTATAAAACATCTACTGATTCATGACCATCGACTAGGCCTCAAACATGAAAGCATCGAAATTGCATATTTGACTATGTCAGCAATATGCTCTATTTATTAGAAAAAGAAGTAGTACCTATCTACCCTTAAATATTTACTGATTCTGTCGAATGCTTGTGACACTATAAGTGACAATATAAGCCTCGCAATAATGTTTTCTATTTCAAGGTATGCCTCTAGGTAGTATCTTGCGTCCTCTGCTTTTTATAATATATTTCAATGATATATATTTGTTGCCGAAATGCCGTCTATAGACAGTAATTTACCAACAATTAACTATGAAAATAATACGTCACTCCACACTAAAATGCATAAATTTGGAGATATTTGCAAAAAGCTGGCTTGTTAAAAGTATTAATTCCGCTTCAAATTTTAAATGACAAACATTCTTGAATTTTGCGCATTGAAACGACAAAATGTCAGGATTGCCAACTTCTATTGCATGTATTTTGCGTGGAATATACGTATTTGTAAATTTGTAATTGTATCCTATGAAGTTTCTAGATTATTAGATATCTCCGTGGTGGATGTTGACTGTTTTTTCTCAACACTCAGAAGTACGTTAAGTTCGATGTCCGTTTCGGTTTCTTCAAAAGCCCCATATCTGCGTAAATTGTCTACTATCCGCTGAAATTTGCATCGACTTTGAGGATATCTGTTCGGATAGCGTTGCTGATAAACTTGTGAAGCTTGGTAAATATTATCATCACACTCAAAATAAACTCGAAGCATGTCTAAACATTGTTCCATCATTTTAGAATTTTTTGAAGTTCGACTTGACAAGTTGTGCGGTTATTATTTGTCACTTGGTTTCCCCGCCAACTTAGTTTAGTTATTTCGGTTATTACATTGTAAGGCAATGCATTTTTAGTATTATTCTTTTAAAAAAAAACTGTCTTTTTTTGTATTTTTGTTATGTAACCGTAGACTTGCCTTCATTGTTGTTTTCAGAATAAAAATCTCTTTCAGAATTGCAAAAAAAAGTATATGTTTGAATTTGAAAAAAAATTGAGAGTTTAGCATTAAAGTTCTTAGGGCTATACGTGATTTATTAATCCATTTAGTAGCATATTTGCCATTTCATTTTGTATGTAGATCATTAAAATCCTCCGATAAATAAGGGACTCTGTCTCTTCTGTACTAGGAATGAGGCTATTGTTCAGAATTCAGAATACACTCCTAAATCATCACACCCTTTGCATTGCAAATTTCACAGTCCCTATTAAAATCTTCAGTTTTATTCCGAATAATGCGTTTCCTATTGTCACCTACAGATTTGTCAACTTAATATCGAAGGTATATCCAAATACAAATGAAATTCATGTAGCATCAGTGGATTGACTGTTTTCAAGAAGAGAATAGTATGTCATTCAAGTGGAATATGATCGCGAGTCCAGCTTGTGATTGCGGAGATGAGATTGAAACTGTTAAACATATTGTTGAAAAATGTTCTCTAGCTAAGTTTGAATTTGGATACACGGACTTACATAATTTAACTCAGAGGCTCTTGCTTGGATCTTAACAACCAAAGACCTTTAGTTTTGTGGAACTGTGATGTAGGTTTTTTCTTTATCTGCAGGTTTTTTCCTACATCCTAGACCAAATGATGGAGTTATGGCCCTTCTAAATATATTTCTACTTTTGCAATATAATTTATATATGTTTCTTTACTTGTACTTGTCATGTAGTTTCTGTAGGTATATACAGGGTCGTCCAAAAGTCTGGATTCACGTGGATTTTGAGTAAACTATTCACTTTTTTGGAAAACTGAATTCTGTATCTTGAATGGGAATAAAATTGCAACTCAATAGTATTTTTTATTTCAAAAAAATTGTTTATAATTTTGAGATAAAGTTAATAACAATGTTTTTTTAAATGGAAACCTACCGTGATTTTTATTTCAGAGAGAGTACTTTCGATAAGAATTGCATTGGCATAGAAATTTTGGCTATAAACCTTACGATTATTGTTTAAATTAATATTAAATTTTCGATCCGAACACTCGTTCGCGCTTGTTCGGAAAATACACGAACGTGTCTTCTCTTACCACGTTTCCAACTGTAGGCATGGGTCCACCCCCTAATAAAGCATTCTATTGAAGGCGTTACGTTTATCTTGAATGAAAGCATTTTTTTTTTATAAAATGGGGATCTACCGCGATTACGATATTTAAACGTTATGAGAAAGTACAACGTAGTTTAATAAAAAATAATTTTATGGTCTTTTTCCGTTTTTAGACACTTGGAAGGTCCAAATCTTATCTCATTCTGTTTTTGGTATTACTAGTGTACGTTTACGGAGCGAATTTGAATTTTTATTTTCTGTTTTCTTGAACGTTTTGTTTGTTGTTAATTGTGTTGTTTTGGTATTGACTTTATCTATTATTTTTGTGATCTGTGATTTTGAACAATTTGCGTAAATATGGAACTGGTAGAGAGAGAACGGATAGAAATTCTAATTATGGTGGGATACGGCGACAAAAAGCGATCACATCAAGAAGCTTGTGATCTCTTCAATCAACTTCACCCCGAGCGAAACCCAATTTCAAAATCGACTGTTGCAAAAACATACAGAAGATTTTTTGAAAACGGAACCGTCAAGAGTCTCCCAAGATCTGGCAGAACCAAGACAGCAACGAACGACCATGTCGCACAGCTTGTAATGGAAAGGATTATTGAGGAGCCAATCATTTCAACCGAGCAGTTGGCACTAGATTATGATGTAAGTGCCACTTCTGTCAAGAGGATATTGAAAAACCAAAGTGCCAAACCATATAAACTGCAACTTCAGCAAGAGCTGACCGCAGAAGATTACGATCGTCGCCTCCAATTCTGTGAATGGTTATTCTTCCAGCAAGAACAAAATTTGAATTTTACAAATAACATCATATTTTCGGACGAAGCAACATTCTGCCTAAATGGAATAGTCAATCGTCACAATTGTCGATATTGGGCGCTGGAGAACCCCCACTGGATGCAGGAGCACCATACCCAACATCCCGAGAAACTTAATGTATGGGCAGGTATTGTTAATGGGACAATTATTGGTCCTTTCTTCATCCAGGGCAACTTAACTGCTGTATTGTATTTGGATTTGCTAAGGAACCAGATAATTCCAGCGATTCGAAGAATATTTCGAAATGCAATTCCGAATCAAGTTTGGTTCCAGCAAGATGGTGCACCGCCTCATTTTGGTATTGCTGTAAGAAATTACCTAAATGAAATCTTTCCCGAAAGGTGGATTGGAAGGAGGGGAGCCGTGGAATGGCCACCACGATCTCCAGATCTCACCCCATTAGATTTCTTTTTATGGGGATACGTAAAAGGTTTGGTCTATAAAAGTAGACCAAGAAATCTAGAGGATCTGAGAGAGAGAATTGAAGAGACCATGGCGAATATACCTCAGGAAATGTTGAATAATGCTGTCCAAGGTGTAGTTCATCGAGTTGGATTCTGCCAGGAAGTTAATGGCGAACATTTTGAACATTTAATATGATTTTGGTAATATCTAGTTTAATTTCATTGTTTTGTTTGTTTTAATTTTATATTAGGAGTATTTTTTTTTACACGAAATTTTAATTACAATTTTTATTTATATTTTGTGTTTGTTATTTTCCTGTATTACCCCATTTTTTAATAAATAAAAATATCTGTAAAATATTTTTAAAATCAAATTCGCATTCAGTAAGAAAAATTTTTGCTTATTACTAAAGTAAGAAAAATTAGTATAAAAAAAGTTTAAAAAACGAGTGGTCACAAATCATTTTTAAAAATGTGTGCCTTAAGGTCTTATAAAATGGTTTTTTTATATTATTATAAAAAATCATTTTATAGAACTTGAGGCACTCATTGTTTAAAATAACTCGCTTTGCAATTTGCCATTCTTATGGCGTTTTTTAATTAAAAGAAAAACTGATTTCATCGATTGAGGGATTTTTGTGGTAATTGGTATTTTTATTTTTCGTCTTCTTGACACTGCTGTTATTTAAATTGACATAATGAAAGAGAAACTGCACATCCGCAGTTCCGTGGATTGATGTCTAATTAGGACGCCGAAAACTATGACGTTGCGTTTTTAATCATTAATCTAATATTTTATTCTGAGATATTTACTAATTTTTACGCTTCTTTCCTTACGTTTGCCAATTACGTTTCGGATCTAATTTTTATTAAACTACGTTGTACTTTCTCATAACGTTTAAATATCGTAATCGCGGTAGATCTCCATTTTATAAAAAAAAAATGCTTTCATTCAAGATAAACGTAACGCCTTCAATAGAATGCTTTATTAGGGGGTGGACCCATGCCTACAGTTGGAAACGTGGTAAGAGAAGACACGTTCGTGTATTTTCCGAACAAGCGCGAACGAGTGTTCGGATCGAAAATTTAATATTAATTTAAACAATAATCGTAAGGTTTATAGCCAAAATTTCTATGCCAATGCAATTCTTATCGAAAGTACTCTCTCTGAAATAAAAATCACGGTAGGTTTCCATTTAAAAAAACATTGTTATTAACTTTATCTCAAAATTATAAACAATTTTTTTGAAATAAAAAATACTATTGAGTTGCAATTTTATTCCCATTCAAGATACAGAATTCAGTTTTCCAAAAAAGTGAATAGTTTACTCAAAATCCACGTGAATCCAGACTTTTGGACGACCCTGTATATGTACCTACAGAAACGTCGAATTTGGACTCGTCGCTAAATATGACTTTGGACCAGTCATCTACTGATAGTGCAATTTAGACTTGGCCCAGATTAGACGATTTTTCATTTGGGCTTTTGTTAACGTCGGTTTTACTTTCCCCTTTAGTAAAATCGTTTAATACTCGTATATTAGTATTTTTTTAATTATACCTTATAAAAACCGAGTTCTGATTTCTCGAAATTATCACACCGGTTTCTACATTTAGAGGGAAGTTACATCCCTTAGAGTGGCTCTTTGGTTGGTTTTACATGTTTTTACAAGTTGTCTCGTGATTCTAGAAGTCACTTTTTTTGGTTGTCCAGTATTTTTATCTCGAATTTCGTAGCTATTTGTTTCCCCATAACATTTAATAATGTCTCCTACGCCAGGTTCAATTTTTTTCTAATTACACTCATGTTTTTCCCTTCATTCAACTGCTTTACCACAATTTCACGAATTTTCTTTGAAGTGGCTTTACCACGACTCATTTTTAATAGCACAAATTGACTACAATCATAAATCAACGCTTACGAGAGAGATAAGTCTGTCATAACTAGGGCGCGGACATGACCGGTTTAAACTACAACGAAGTTACAACGGAGCAGAGAAATAATGTAAACAACACACGCTTACTGAATAGCACTAATTCATATGGTGAACTGCAACATCTGTTTACGCCCAAGAAGTGCCCGAGAATGAGAGCAAAAAATTCCCATAAAATAAGGAATTTATGAGTAAAATCCGTTTTTCATCGGCGTAGATAGGAGCGTCAGGGGTTTTTAAAATTTATTATATTTACCTTATATTTCGCAAGAGAAATATAATGTAAATATGTATATATTTACTGTTATTTAGTTTGAATAACATACGCGTACATTTTTAGTTATCATTTATTTAGATCTAGAACGTTGTTTATGTTACTTTTTCTGATATGTGAATTGTCAGTGATTCCGAAATTTATTACAAAGTCTAAAATATCGTTACAGAATGCCAAAATATCGCAAGTTCGTCACTTAACTTTGCTAAAACATACACAGAAATAGTTTTTATGCAGAGAATTTCGATAGTTTACAAAATTTCGTTACATGTTTAAATGACGATGCTCGAAGTATTTCTGAGTGCAAGGAACTAACACAGATCCCAAATTTAAAAAATCAGTTGTTACTCCTTCAGGAACACTTTGGAAATTTGCCTAAACTAATCACATATTTTGAAAATCGAAATCTCAAATTAAAAAGTGGATTAACCACATTAGATCTGGCTATTATTAATTCCAAGTGACTTCGGATGTGGCCTTCGGCAAAAGTTAGACGCATTTTTTAATAGAAATCCAGATTTAATAACATTGCGGCAATTGTGTATGCTAAATACGCTGAAATAAAAGAATATTTCCAGTAGGCACCTATAACCAGTTGCGATGTAGAAAGGACGTTTTCTATCTACAAGGATGTACTTAATTCAAAGAGAACAAGTCTTACAGAAGAGAAAATGAACAAATAATTTGTATTTTATAGATTACCAGCCACTTGTTATCCAATTATATAAATAAAATTAAAACCTCTTTAAAAATACAACATTTCAATAGTACGCCCATGGGCGATGAGTCATCAACCGTAGGTGTCCGCGCCCTAGTCATAACAATCGTTGCCACAATAAAGTCATCGGAACATTAAGAGGAGCGTTTACCTATCGAAAACTAAGGCATCGCCGTTTTGCGTTTTTTAAATGTATTTTGTAATTTTAGAATCTCAAATTTGGGTTAGTGATGCAAAAGGCATAAATTTATAATGTCAAGGCCAGTTTTTGTACTAATTTATTTTCTTAAAAAAAGTTATGTGTTTTAGACTCTTTAAAAAACAACTGTTATTTTTTTGTCAGAAATGATTTGAAATTGTGTATTACCAAAAGCAGAAATAAAAATGAATAATTAACAATTTTGTGTGTTAACAAATTGATATCGTCCGAACATTATGTTGTTAGAGCTCGTATAACTTCCTTTTTAAATGAAAACATAATCAACTCTTAAAAAATGATACTGTGCTATGATAATATATGTAATTATTTTAATGTGATTTTTACGGCTCTATTAACGATTTTAACTTAATAATTTAAAATTCCAATTCGCGTGTGCAATTTCGATGATCGGTTTGTGATTTGCAGAGAACAATGACAATAAAACCACGATATAGAACAAAGGCAGGCTATTTTTATGGTCAATTATGTTGCATTTTTGCAGTTCACATTACTTATTCTTTCATTTCCACGCACTGTTTAACAATATAAAACTAAAAAGAATCTAGCCTTCATATGATCACAAGAACGATATGGTTAATGACACATATTTTTCACAAATACGGACTTCCTGCTTGGGTAATACACGTGCTAGTGAATACACGATGAAAGTTAAAGAGTGCTAAGTTCTAATCAAAAGAATAATTTCTTTTAATGTTGTTTAATTCTTTCTTTAATTTATTATTGCCTGAAAAAACACAAAATGTTTAAAATTTAAATAAGTAATAATGAAACGATTATATTTAGTTAGAAAACTTATATGCAGATAATAGGGATAGGAAGTCACGTTTACATGACGTCAGTACCAGGGACGCATCGAGGACATGCCGATTTGAAATTTTTGCACACGCGAATTAAAATATCTACGAGGGACACTGCTAAAGTTCGCGGAATCGAGTTCTCCTTGCATTGCCAGCGTTCTACAATTGTCATATTCGTTAAATTTGACGTTTTTCACCTTTAATTCAGTTGACAGTTCGCTTTCAAACCTAGCAGTTTCGTTTCAATAAAATTTAACAAAGCAATAATTGTGTGGAAAATGGAAATTTCGAATCGTGATTTTCGAGTGACGATCTTTTGATTTTCGATACGGTTTAACAGCACAGCAATGTGTGGAAAAACTTAATTCGTTATTTGGGGATGAAGCACCATCCAAAACTATGGTTTACAAATGGTTCGCAGAATTTAAGCGTGGAAGACTAACGTTTGATGACGATCTTCGTGAAGGTAATCCATGCACCTCTGTTGCGAAGAACATCAATGCTGTTCGTGAAATGATTTTAGAAGATCGGCATGTGACATATAGGGAGATAGAGGCGTCCTTAGGCATTGCGGCGAAACAAATACATACGATTTTACACGATCAGTTACATGTCAGGAAGCTTTGTAGTCGATGGATCCTACACAATCTCAAAGACGCGCAAAAACAGGCACGTGTCATTTGGTGCAAGGAAATGCTAAAAAGATTCGACGGTGATCGTTCAAATTCCGTATATGATATCGTAACAGGGGATGAAACATGGAGTGTATTTAGACGAGCCTGAAACTAAACAGCTGTCGGCCGTATGGGTGTTTCAATCTGAACTTAAACCAACTAAAGTGGTGCGTTCACGAAGCGTTTCGAAACAGATGATTGCTTGTTTCTTCGGAAAAACGGGTCATATGGTAACTGTTGCGTTAGGAGATAGAAAGACAGTTAATGCTGAGTGGTACACTTCAATTTGTTTGCCGAAAGTTATCGCTGAAACTAGAAGAAACAACGTAATTGACGAATTGTTCTTCATCATCACAATACAAGCGCACATACAGCCCGACAAACTATCGAGGTTTTGACCAGACACAACATCAAATTAATGACCCATTGCCGCCCATATTCTCCCGATTTATCGCCCAATGACTTCTTATTCCGACACATTAAAAATAAATGCGTGGCGAGCGTTTCTCATCGTCTGAAGAGGCCGTTAAGACATTTAAGTCACTTGTTTTGGAGGTACCTTGTTCAGAGTGGAAAAAGTGTTTTGAAGATTGGTTCCATCGAATGCTAAAGTGTATAGATGTAAAAGGGGATATTTTGAGAAGCAATAAAGGGCTTTATAAAAGTTCATGCGTGTTTTATTTTATATTTTCCGCGAATTTTAGCAGTGGCCCTCGTAGAGAGAAACAACTAAGTACAAGGTGGTCCATGGTAGTGGGAGATTTTGAGAACTTTATTTGCAGGATCGACTTCGATGAACTTTTTGCAATAAATCAGGTGTAATGTCATTAATGCAACGTTTAATGTTCAATTTCAAAGCGTCTGTAGTACGAGGTTTGTTGGCATAGACCAACGACTTCAAATATCCACACAAAAATAAATCCATAGGTGTTATATCACAACTTCTTGAAGGCCAATTAACAGTTCCATTTCTGGAGATTACAGACCCATCAAACTTTTCTCCCAAAGTGACATTGGCAAAATGTGGTGTTGCACCATCTTGATGGAAAAGCATATCTTGCAAATCAATTTCATCCCAATATGGCCACAAAAATCTGTTAACATTGATCGATAACGCTAATCATTCACTGTTACTGTGTCTCAACTTGCATCTTCAAAAAATAAGGTCCGATGATGCCACCATGCTATAAACCACACGAAACGGTAACATTTTCGGGATGTAAAGACTGCTCATAAATCTGGTAGAAGATAGAAAGACAGTTAATGCTGAGTGGTACACTTCAATTTGTTTGCCGAAAGTTATCGCTGAAACTAGAAGAAACAACGTAATTGACGAATTGTTCTTCATCATCACAATACAAGCGCACACACAGCCCGACAAACTATCGAGGTTTTGACCAGACACAACATCAAATTAATGACCCATTGCCGCCCATATTCTCCCGATTTATCGCCCAATGACTTCTTATTCCGAAACATTAAAAATAAATGCGTGGCGAGCGTTTCTCATCGCCTGAAGAGGCCGTTAAGACATTTAAGTCACTTGTTTTAGAGGTACCTTGTTCAGAGTGGAAAAAGTGTTTTGAAGATTGGTTCCATCGAATGCTAAAGTGTACAGAGGTGAAAGGGGAATATTTTGAGAAGCAATAAAGGGCTTTATAAAAGTTCATGCGTGTTTTATTTTATATTTTCCACGAATTTTAGCAGTGGCCCTCGTAGAGAGAAACAACTAAGTACAAGGTGGTCCATGGTAGTGGGAGATTTTGAGAACTTTATTTGCAGGATCGACTTCGATGAACTTTTTGCAATAAATCAGGTGTAATGTCATTAATGCAACGTTTAATGTTCAATTTCAAAGCGTCTGTAGTACGAGGTTTGTTGGCATAGACCAACGACTTCAAATATCCACACAAAAATAAATCCATAGGTGTTATATCACAACTTCTTGAAGGCCAATTAACAGTTCCATTTCTGGAGATTACAGACCCATCAAACTTTTCTCCCAAAGTGACATTGGCAAAATGTGGTGTTGCACCATCTTGATGGAAAAGCATATCTTGCAAATCAATTTCATCCCAATATGGCCACAAAAAATCTGTTAACATTGATCGATAACGCTAATCATTCACTGTTACTGTGTCTCAACTTGCATCTTCAAAAAATAAGGACCGATGATGCCACCATGCTATAAACCACACGAAACGGTAACATTTTCGGGATGTAAAGACTACTCATAAATCTGGTGTGGATTATTTTTACACCAAAAGCGACAATTTTGTCTGATAACAAACCCGTTTAACCAGAAATGACTTTATCTGAAAAAATGAATTTTTTGAAAAACTCAATCAATTTCGAGTTGCTCTAGATCCCAATCAGAAAACACACGACGCTTATGATGGTCAAGTGGCTTCAGTTCTTGATCTTGTACGGATGTAAACCCAAATCTTTTCTCAAAATACGCCTACAGAGTCAATATTCTCTTGGTTTCTTGCGTTTCGTTATTTTATTGGTGTTCTGGTATCGCATAAAGGGAAATTTGTTTCGAATTCTGCAACGATTCAAGGAAATTCACAGAAGAAATATGGAATAAGGATAATATTCACAAATATCACGTTGAGTTTGAACAAAAGAACAATTTTTATAAAATTTTTGGAATTTTTACCATTTCAAATATGGCTGAAACTCTTTATTATTGCATTACTGCTATTACTGTGCCCAATTTCTAATTATATTATTCATTTAAGTCCAGTCCTGGAATGTTAAATAGATTTCCAATTGATTGAAAATGTTGTTGTTGTATGTGATATATATTTCACGCAAAGATGGACGCAAAGAAATTACCGGAATATAGTGAAATGCAAACATGGAGGATGAAAGACAATATATCTAGAAAATTGATGTTCAATAGCTCTTTCTCTCTCTCTCTCTCTCTCTCTCTCTCTCTCTCTTCAGCAAAATATGACTGGACAAACAAACACAGATTGAACCGTCGACGTGTTCTGTAGACCAATTCAATGTTCAAAATATTAAAACATGAGCATGCTATCTACGACGTCTGAATGAAAAAATATAGGAAGCCTGTGCGCAGTGCGACTCGAGGGTGGTATTGGAATTTTATGAAGACGTTTTGGAAATAACGAAATTAGATTTACCTAACAGAGGGGAAACACATTATACAAAAAATATTTGAAACTTGTGAGTGATAATGCAATATCATCTGAAGACGACGACTTCAAACACTGACACATAATATGTAGCCAACAAAAAAAATGCAAAACAGCAAAAATAATGGTTTGGCTTCCTCAATCTCCGAATAAATTCCTGACAGAATTATTTGGAATGAAGAATGAACTACATCAAAAAGGTAAAATCTAACGATCAAAGCGGTGAATGGAGAAGATGTCTTTATGAGAAGAAATTGCGAGAAGTAGTAATGCCAGCAGAATTGCTTCCATTTCAATGAACGTATTTATTCATGTATACAGGGTTACCGCTAAATAAGTACCAGGCTATGCGAATCTGAGGAATACGTATAAATGCCTAACTGGAAATCAAAAAAGAAATTTATTTGTAGCTCATTAAAAATTTCTAAATATTTAGGGCCAAAATGTAGTTAAAGTCGGTCCATAACTTTGTTTATCCTATACCCATTTAAGTAAATATAACTAGCAAGTTTAAGGTTCTGCCAAAAAAACCGATAAAATGCAAATAGTTCCAACCTTTGTTAGAGATGAATGGCAATTGAAAAGATTTTCTATAGCGATGTTTTTCTTTGTGAATTATGTGGAAAAGGTGGACAACCTCTGTGCATTACGATTTTTTTTTCGTTAAATAGAAGTATATTATTTTGAAACTTAAAGACGTCTTTTTGATCATGAAACAGTTTCGAAAACGTTTTGAAACTGTTGCGATCGCAACGTCATCAATATTATCACAAAAATGCACCAGTTTTAAAACGTTCACGTGACATCTATTTGTAAGGTTATGTTGTTTGTGTTTTGAAAACACCAAAACGCCAACAAACAGAGATAGAATGATTGAAACACGTTGGAAAATCGTTTCAAAACTGGTTTAACCGATGTCGTGTATGACGTCACTGTTGCAACACGAAAATGGCCTCTTTTAAAACAGTTTGAACCAGTTTGAACACATTTCAACAGAAAAAGACGTCTTAAATTCCTCTACAGGAAATTATGTTTGTATATTAACTGCGACAGGCTCGGACTCGAGGAAAGAAAAATAAATTTCTCGGCACTGCAAGCACATTCGACCGCGATTTTTTTGTACGGGCATTACTCATATTTTTCTTCCACCCCCTTTTTTTTAATGACGCTATTTAAAACTACCACTGTATATGTGATACATTGTGGAGTGTTTACAATGATCAAATGTATATGTTTTTGTGTATGTATATTTTATACCGTTGTGTAAACCTAATATTTTATACTTTTATTGACATGGCAGATATTTGTAAATCAATTGCTATAATAAATATTATTATTATTATGGAAAAAAAATTGCTCAAACAGTAAGATGTGAGTTTTAAAGATTTTTTGTAAGTGTAATTAATTCTTAAGAATTTACTGCAAATAATCAGTTTATTGTAAAATCATACACCTATAGGAAAGAACATTGGCTGATTATTTTTAATGGTATTCTTTATTGTTGCCATATTTGTGATGGGCAGTGTATAAATACTTCGATAAAAAGAACCCACTAGCTTAACTATTAGTTTTACTGCAGGCAAATATATATATTATCAAATGAGATAACTTGTATTATAATTTGAATTTATCTATTTAATAAATGCAATAAATTCAGAATGATCCTTGTAAATTAAGCATATTTTAAACATGCATTTTGAAACTTTAATCTAACTACAAAAACTTAATTTTAAATGAGTAGGGAAATATGTTGCAAAAAAGAAAGAATCTAATAGTATTATATTACATTGTTTTCTTTTAATATTTGGTTATTAGTTTACTACAATATATTTTATTTTTAGAAATAGTGCTGCTTATGATTACTACACTTACCGTAAATTTTAACAGCCTATAATATCCCGAACTCCAGAGAGATTCAACTAATAGATCACTTTCAATAGAAAATCCAACATTTTTATCACTAGCACCTTTTTCATTCAATAATATTCGTGTAGTATATTTATATTCCCAGGCTCTTCCTACTTCGAAAAAATGTTCCTCAGATAGTCCACCGGCACCAGCTGACGCCGAAGATATCAAAATAAAACCATAACAAAAACTACAAAACAAAGTCAAGAACATCGCGGCGCAATTTTGCGTTAAGTTTAACATTTCTTTCCCAGAAGCGCACCCCTACTGGACATTAACAACCGAATGATTTTTAATCTAACGCGAACATGTGGCAGATATCACGGTATCGGAATAAAATGCAACTATGATGTTTCTTCAGTGTTATCAGTTTCAAGTTCATAGGTTACCAGTGTTTAAAGTACACGCTGTACAATGTGTATGGAGGAGGAATTGGTTCGTTAAAGAGATGACTGTAATCACTTCGGAACGTTACCCCCCTCTAACAATAATTATGTATGGTTTGTTAAGCCGATGTACCGTGAGGATCCGTCTTCCTTAACGAGCTGGTAACCCTAAAAATAAATTTTAAATGTTAGATTAAGTAATACAGTAGACTGCTATATATAGTATGTAGTATTATTTTTATAACTATAAAATATACAAGATAATATAGAGAGCAAGTATCGAAGATATCATGTGTATAAATTTGTAGTTCATGTTCACTTGTTCAAATTTTGGTTATAAAAGAAATACTATAAAAAAAATTGATATAATTAATAAAAATCAAATACTTTGCATGGCATCACCCACTAATTTAAGAAGAAAAAAAACATAAAGCTCATTAAAATACTAAACGTTTCTACTTTATGAGTGCATTTGTTTACGGTATCTATAATTGGTCTTGATGAAAGTTGTATTTACGGCGGTTACATCAAAAAGTTTTTTAAGGTAGATAAAATTAAAAAAATGAGGTGTGGCCACCACACGACTTTCTTATACGTATGAGCGTTTCAAACTATACAATTTTAAGAATTTTTTTATACAAAACTTATTCAAAATTCTATTCTAGGTACTTTCACTCGCTTAATAAATCGCCATAGAATGCATACTCTACAAGATATTATCGAAAAAGTGCTCCTCGCTAAGAGTAAAAGTGCTACTTCCGGTCCGAATTTTGAAATTTCATATATACAAAAAATATTGCAAATCCAGTTCTAAATACTTTTGTCCTCTTGATAAATATATATAGAATGCATAACTTACGACATATTTGCAAAAAATCGCTATTCGATAAGAGTAAAAGTGGTACTTCCGGTCTGAATTGTGAAATTTTTTTTATACAAAAGATATTGAAAATTATGTTTTAAATACTTTTATACCCGTAACGTACTTGTCTAAAAAGCATGACTTGCGAAATATTCGCAAAAAACTGATTTTCAATAAGAGTAAAAGACCTACTTCCGGTAGGAATTTCGAAAAACTTTTTAAATAAAATTATTCTCAATTTTAATTTTAAGTATATATGAATTCTTTATAAATTTGTTTAAACTTAGTAGTTGACGAAATATTCGCAAAATTCGATTTTTTCGCTGAAGTAAACTGCTACTTCCGGTCTACCAATTTTACTGAAAAAGTAATCAGATCTCAAGAGGGAGATTATACACCTAAATAAAAAATTTGGAATTGATATCTACAGCGGTTTGGCCGCTATCGTGGTCACACACACAGAGAGAGACAGACAGACAGACAGACACACAGACACACAGACATTTTTTAAAAACCACTTTTTCGGTATCAGGGGACTTCAAAACGTGGACATCTGCAAAAATCTCGAGGTCAAAAATTTTCATCATCACAATACTTCCTTATACTACGTATAAGAAAGTAAAAACACTTGATTTCGTTTCACTTAAATTTATTAGAATATCTCTAACAATATTGTTTCGGTATGTTCTACCATTCTCAAAGAACTAAATTTGTGTCTATTTTTTAAACTTATATACCTATTACTTGAGGGTGTGTTTATTGTACCTACTTTGACCATTTTTATTACTGTCTATTATCGGTGTGTTTATGTATTGTCTGTGTGTTGGTTATGTGCAATTTTTTATGTATAGCTTTTTACTTTCTTATACGTAGTATAAGGAAGTATTGTGATGATGAAAATTTTCGACCTCGAGATTTTTGCATATGTCCACGTTTTGAAGTCCCCTGATACCGAGAAAGTGGTTTTTAAAAAAATGTCTGTGTGTGTGTCTGTCTGTCCGTGTGTGACCACGATAGCCGTCAAACCTGATTAGTTTTTCAGTAAAATCGGTAGACCGGAAGTAGCAGTTTACTTCAGTGAAAAATTCGAATTTTGCTAATATTTCGTCAATTACTAAGTATAAACAAATTTATAAAGAATTGAAATGTACTCAAAATTAAATTTGAGACAAATTATCTTAAAAAGGTTTTTCGAAATTCCAACCGGAAGTAGGTCTTTTACTCTTATCGAAAATCAGTTTTTTGCGAATATCTCGCAAGTCATGCTTTCTAGGCAGGTACATTACCAGTATAACAGTATTTAAATTATAATTTTAAATATCTTTTGTATAAAAAAAATTTCAAAATTCGGACCGGAAGTACCACTTTTACTCTTATCGAATAGCGATTTTTTGCAAATATGTCGTAAATTATGCATTCTATATATATTTATGAAGAGTACAAAAGTATTTAGAGTTGGATTTCGAATATTTTTTGTATAAATGAAATTTCAAAATTCGGACCGGAAGTAACACTTTCATACGTATAAGAAAGTCGTGTGGTGGCCACACCTCATTTTTTACTTTCTTTTACGTAGTATAAGGAAGTATTGTGATGATGAAAATTTTCGACCTCGAGATTTTTGCATATGGCCACGTTTTGAAGTCCTCTGATACCGAAAAAGTGGTTTTTAAAAAATGTCTGTGTGTCTGTCTCTGTGTGTGTGACCACGATAGCGGTCAAACCGCTGTAAATATCAATTCCAAATTTTGTATTTACGTGTATAATCTCCCTCTTGAGATCTGATTAGGTTTTCAGTAAAATAGGTAGACCGGAAGTAGCAGTTTACTTCAGTGAAAAAATCGAATTTTGCCAATATTTCCTCAACTATTAAGTTTAAACAAAATTATAAAGATACAATACATATGCACTTAGAATTAAAATTGAGAACAATTTTATTTAAAAAGTTTTTCGAAATTCCTACCGGAAGTAGGGTTTCTTACTCTTATCGAAAATCAGTTTTTTGCGAATCATGGTTTTTAGACAGATACATTACAGGTATAAAAGTATTTAAAACATAATTTTCAATATCTTTTGTATAAAAAAAATTTCAAAATTCAGACCGGAAGTACCACTTTTACTCTTATCGAATAGCGATTTTTTGCAAATATGTCGTAATTTATGCATTCTATATATATTTATCAAGAGTACAAAAGTATTTAGAACTGGATTTGCAATATTTTTTGTATATATGAAATTTCAAAATTCGGACCGGAAGTAGCACTTTTACTCTTAGCGAGTAGCACTTTTTTTCGAATATCTTGCAAAGTATGCATTCTATAGCGATTTATTAACAGAATGAAAGTACTTACAATAGAATTTTGAATAAGTTTTGTATAAAAAAATTCTTAAAATTGTATAGTTTGAAACGCTCCTACGTATAAGAAAGTCGTGTGGTGGCCACACCTCATTTTTTAATTTCTACTATTTCTAAATAATTAAGATTTTTGTTATTGTTAGCATTATGTAGTAATTTACAACTATCTATATCGGGAAAGTGGAGTTTCTCAATGCAATGTTCTGAGAATCCTGTGTTTTTTGTTCCTTGGATTATTGCTTTTTTGTGTTCATTTAGTCTTGTTTTTATGTTTCTTCCACTTTGTCCGATATAGATAGCATCACAATTTTTACAATTAATTTTATATACGCCAGATTTTTCTAAATTTGTAATGTAATCTTTGCTATTGTCTAGTACCTAGATTGTACTTGTTTACGTTGACTACTTTTAGTCCTTTCATAGATAGTATTTTATTGATTTGTTTATTTACAGAGGGGACGTAGTGTATTATATGCCATTTTTTTGTGTTTGTTTCTTTTATTGTGGGATAAAAATATGTTTGTAGGTTTTTTCTATGTTTGTGTTTTATTATTTCGTCTATTATTTTTGGATTGTATCCGTTATTCATTGCTATTATTTTAATTGTATTTAATTCTTTAATAGAAGCTGTTTTACTTAATGGTAGGTATGTTTATTAATCTATGAATGAAGCTATGGAACGCGGACATTTTAAGTGTTGTTGTAAATTACTACATATACAGGGTGTCATTTTGAAAACGTACCACCCTCTATATTTCGGCCCCTATAGAAATTCCAAAAATATGCAAAAACACGTCAAACTTATTTTTAAGGGGGACATTTTGTAGGCTGGTTTTCAATTAAATTACATCAACCCTCTAGCGGGGGTGGACATAACCTCTAAAAATTTAAATGGAAATGGGGGTTGAGTGATACCTCATTTTAAAGGTCGTTTAACCCGCTTTTCAAAAATGCTAATTTCTTGTCCTTTATTTTTAATACTTTTGAAGAAATCAAGTCAAACCATGAACATACAAGTATCAAGTGTTTTGCAATAAAACATTAAAAAACTAATAAAAAGTAACTTATTTTATAAAATTTTCTCGCGAACTGCTAAAAAGAAAAGCCAAGAATTTAGCATTTAAAATTTTATAAAATAAGTTACTTTTTATTAGTTTTTTAATGTTTTATTGCAAAACACTTGATACTTGTATGTTCATGGTTTGACTTGATTTCTTCAAAAGTATTAAAAATAAAGGACAAGAAATTAGCATTTTTGAAAAGCGGGTTAAACGACCTTTAAAATGAGGTATCACTCAACCCCCATTTCCATTTAAATTTTTAGAGGTTATGTCCACCCCCGCTAGAGGGTTGATGTAATTTAATTGAAAACCAGCCTACAAAATGTCCCCCTTAAAAATAAGTTTGACGTGTTTTTGCATACTTTTGGAATTTCTATAGGGGCCGAAATATAGAGGGTGGTACGTTTTCAAAATGACACCCTGTATAATGCTAACAAAAAGCAAAAAACTTAATTATTTAGAAATAGGTACTAGAAATTAAAAAAGCTATACATAAAAAATTACACATAACCAACGCACAGACAGAATACATAAACACACCGATAATAGACACAGTAATAAAATGGTCAAAGTAAGTACAACAAACACACCCTCAAGTAATATATAAGTTTAAAAAATAGACACACAAATTTAGTTCTTTGAGAATGGTAGAACATACCGAAACAATATTGTTAGAGATATTCTAATAAATTAAGTGAAACGAAATCAAGTGTTTTTTAATTTTATCTACCTTAAAGTATATAAAGGTATATACATTATGTTTCACCAAGAACCGACAGCTAGATCTATTAAGAGGGATCTCTACTGGACGGGGCAGTGCATTTGACAATGTACAAAAATCATGAATATTATCACTGCAGAGGTTACGATTTCCCCTTAAAATTAAGATCAAATTTTAACCAATGCTATAAATAATTACACCAATTTGTAGAGAAAACTCAAATTTACGTACGCTTAGTAATAAAATTTTGAATTTCTTTCTATTTATTTCAAAACACATTCGACAAAATGTCTAATATTGACCTACTTCTGCTGCTAGTTATGACAAGTTCTAAAATATTTTTACAAAAAATATTACTAGGCACATAGATTACAACATAGATATTCAAATTCTCTTTCATTTGGTATAAAAAAATTAAAAATCGATTAATATTTACGGTTAATTTTATGGGGAAATCAAACTGTCTACAGTGGCCTCAGCGGCTGGGAGTAGAGATCCCTCTTAAAGTAGTAAGATTACACTTTTTTTTAAATCATCCGGAAAAATACCACATAGCAGTGATTTATTTATAATGTGATATAATGGATGATTGTTTTATTAATTTTGAAAAAAATTAACGTCTATGTAAAAAATGTTTAGTAATTAAAATAAGTTGCTCATCATTATCAACATATGCGGAAAAAGCGAAACATGCTTACAATATGTTGTAAATCTTTTGGAATGTCCCTGTATAAAATATTATGCCAGCATATTAATAACCTGCAATTTCGAATTGATATTATGTTAAAGTTCATAAGTTTATGTCGATAAGTTTCAAAATCACTGCTAGAAAACCCTTTAAACAGCGGTTCCAGGATTCTAATATCAAATTTGACAATTAATTTGAATTCACGCAAGTGTGGAAATTGTAAAACGTAAAAATCGCTAAAACGCATTATACTGAACGGAGTTCTTGAAATTTAAATTTGAAAGATTTTAAAAATCTTGATATATTCAATTAAAATATTATTCTATGTATCGTTTAGGTATATCCTGTTCATATTTATTGATAAGATACATAAGTGTATATTGCGAGAATATTTTCCTTACTCTTTTTTATTTCAGTGCATCAAGTTTGTCAATAGTTTTTCATAGTATTTATTATCTGTAAAACCCCACTTATATTTTATAAATTTCCATGTATTGTTTATAATAATTAAGTAGCCTATTTAGTACACACTTTTAAAATAATCTAGTAATGTAAAAGTTTAAATACCTTTCAATCAATTAAATGAATTCTGTATAATACCACATTGATATTTTGGGTGTCGTATACATTTAGGTACCTATATAAATGCATTGTTTCAATACTAAAACGGCATTATTTATTTAAATAATGTGGATATCATAATACAAAACTAAATAATTAATTTTAATTTATAATTGAACATATTATACTTACCGGTACCTGCTTAAACATTTGTCTAACCCTGTACATAGGTACGCCGTTCCTTACAATTTCTTTTCTCCAACAATACCTCCTTAATTGTCATAGGCAATGTAAGTTATTTCCAAGTATAACTTTATCTTATTGATAAAACAATAAACACAAACCACCAACCAAACAAAAAAATATACGTACTTAATTGACTTTGATAACACAATTTATTACTCAATTAATATCAGTGTCATTGGTATTTTTTAAATACATAGGTACTTCTAATTAAAGTATGCAGGAAATAATCACATTTTCACAAATTATTCTAGTAGAACAGAGCGTAAAAAGAAGAGCACAAGTATACAACTTCTACCTCGTCTGCAACGATAAGCTTCAGTAATAACAAAAACCCGAATTTTACCCATTATAATTCCTGTGATAATTCAGCTGAGTGATGCAGTTTTAAGAGATACCGTTTGTTGGAGTAGATGTTTGCAATAATAACGAATAAGCGTTGGATAATACAAGCACACGTACAAATAGCATTTAGGCAGGATTGGATTGAAAAAATATTCGTAAATTCTTCGGTTAACGTACGAATTATTAAAGACGAACTGGATTTTTCGCATGATGAACTGTTAAAGTACTGTTATTCGTGTTATTAATGTTTACTGTTCATTTTAGCACGATATATAACATGATATACTTTAATATAGTCAGCGATATCTGTGTATCATATTTAATTCAAAATGAAACCCAATATTTATTATTATTTTGTCTCTATTCTCAGTTTTTGCTTTTATATTTTTTTTTATTTATGAGATTACAGGTTTCTGTAAGATATATACTTATCACAGGTTACTATTTTTTTGATTATAATATAATTTCTTTATACTGAACAACTAGAAACTTGTATAAATACGTCCATATATGTAATTGCATGTTGGGAAAACTATTCAATATTTTAGAAATGTTGAGGCTTCTGCTGTAATCTACTATCGCATAGTAAAACTATTGCAACTGTGCTTTCAATCTGTGAAAACTATCAACAATAGAGGGCACCCGTTCCACTAATTTTGACTTTTATTATTGGCGGGAAAATGTAGTTATTATTATTATTAATTTTATTACTTTTAAAATTTGTTAAATATATATATAATCACATTTTGTATTAAAAATGGACAATTTTCCAACTGACGAAGAAGAATTTGAGTTAATGCATAGCGATGAACTGGAGTTATTAAGAGAACAAGGTGGTTGGATCTATTTTTAGGTTAATAATATAATTTTTCAAACAAAAATTTGTAGATAATTTTGTACAACATGCTCAAACTAATAATTTTGGAAACGAGAAGATTCAGAATAAAAATGTGCAACAATTACAAATCAATACTACACAGCAGAATGATTTTCCCACAGAAGAGGAGGAATTTGATGGTATGCATGTGGACGATTTGGAGTTATTAAAAGAACAAGGTAATGGCCAGTGTTAAAGATATTATTTTATACTTACATATTAAAGTTATTGCTGCTTGTTTCAAATTATAGACATTGGTGAACGTGTAATTAAATCAAGAAAGGTACTTGATTTTAATAATTCTATTCAAAACACATCAATACAGCAGTCAGCTGTAGGAAGTTCAAGCAGTAATCGTATTGACGATGATTTCACTCCTATTAATGATACAAATGAAAACACTCAAAATATCATCTTAAGAAATGGTGAAAATGGCAACAAACGTACGATTCAAGAATTATTTGGGGACATAGATGACTTGTTAAGTGAAAACGTAAAAGAGGCATATGGATCTGCTCCTAAAAAGCATAAAAAGTCAGCTAACAATAATACTGATTTAGCTTTAATAGAACACATATTGACATTACGTAAATTATCTAGTGAGCAAAACAATTCAGCTTCAAGCTTTGGGAAAGATTATACATCTGTGCAAAATATAACTAGGCAGAACTTGTCATACACAATCCCAAAATACTCTTTTACACCTGTTACTAATCTCAATGGTGATAGGATTTATGTAAGAAGTCATTCTGAACAGTATGAAAAAGAAGAAGCTAAACGAATTTTACAACATAGTTGTTCTGGTATAATGGGTCAAACATTTAAAGATATTTGGTCTGAAGCTTTAGTTATTGTATTATTATTTCTCTATTTGATTACTTTATTCTATGTATATTTATTTGTAGATAAATAACAGATTGAATTTAAGTGAAAGTGATCTAACGCTTAATGTTCCTGAAGTACCATTGGACTTGGAGCATAACAGAAGTCTCTGGGCCGACTTTTACAAACCAAGAAAATATTATGAACTCTTAAGTGATGAAAGTACAAATCGTATACTACTCAGGTGGTTGAAACTGTGGGATAAAGCTGTTTTTAATATTAGACCAAAATTAAAACCACTAAAATTGAATAGTACAGACATTAACAGTAAATTTAAGAAGCAGGAGTTATCATTAGAACTTGATGAACATGGAAGACCTCAGTATAAGGTTGCTTTATTATGTGGACCACCAGGATTAGGTAAGCTATAATGATGTAGATATAGGCATATATATGTAGGAATAGTTCTATGTAAACTGGTTTATAAGCATATATAGACATATAAAATACTAGTCATTGTGTGTAATTTTTTGTCCCAACAAAGAGAGATGGAAGTGATTTAGTCTGTTTGGCACATGCGTTCAATCAGAATATATATTTGGTACATTTGGTAATATATGAAATGACAAATAAATACAAAACATAGATATATACTATTTATAATATTTCTTCTAAAACAGGATGATTGAAGTTATATTTGATTCAATAATCAAATCAGTTATTTAGTGAGCAAAGTTCATTTTCTACCCGTACTGTAAACAATGTAAATTTTAATATAAAATACATTCTATATACCATTTAGTAACAGAAATCACAACATGTAATTAGCATATTACGAAAGATTAAAATAATAATATCTTCTTAATAATATGTCCATGCTTTCTAGTTATTTACACAATCATTGATATCCTATGGCATAATTTGCTATAACCAGTTAATATCTTCTAGTAACACCATACTACAGGTAATTTTTTAGCTTATATTAGAGGACCTACAGTGAATATGTCATACTACTCAACTTTCTATGTTTCATACATGTTCTGTTAGACATATATTGGAAGATGTAGGTGTTATGGCAAAAGATTGATATGAGCCTCGACAAAGAAATGTACTCAGACACCTTATATCACATGGAGATGATGTGCATTGTTTTGATAATGAGGTATAATCTAGGCATAATTGTTTTTTATATTTTATTCTATTCATGTAAAATTTAGTGTGTTGTTTCTGTATGCTGCTTCGATATAAATGGCAGTCATTGTAGGACAAAAGAATTCTAAAGTATGAAATTCATCATTATATACTTGCTTATACATGTTTCAAATATGTTGAAAAGTGAGCCATTTCTTAGAAACTCATTGATCATTTACTGGATCTAATCTTAAAAAATTGCTAGTTCTACCTCCATATTCAACAGAAGAGGGAACTGTATATCCTTGTATGTTAACTTGATTAATATTGGTGTTGCTAATGTGTCACAAATTATTGTACATGTGATTAATTAGTTAGCTTCAAATTATTGTTACTTGTTCCAGTTGGTGAGAATTTGTAGTGGCATTGGATCGTCGTCTTTAGTTCGTACTTTGGCCGTGTCGGTTGCCAAAACGATTCAACTGTGTGATGTTAAATTTTATGTATAAAAATTCATAAATGTCATAGGTCAATATCAAAAGCGTTTGAAAATATGTTTAATTTTTTTTGTAAAATTCAGCACAGTGTCATGCAAGCTTTTTATTCAATCAGCAGACTATTCGTTGGACTTTTCTTCTTCATTGCAACTAATATCTTAGACTGTTTCTTTTATATCGCAATGACTTTCCTATTATTAAAATGTTTAGATGAGAATACTTCTTAATAAGTGATTTAAAAATAAAATTAAGGTGACTTTACCAATCGTAGGGTGAATGGTTAAAGTTGTACAAGCTTGAAATACTTGAAATTCTTTAGTGTCAAAGGATAATTTTTGTATCACAAGTATGAGCTTCTTCAGGAGTCTATTATAGAACATTTAGTCTATGTACAAGGAAGTACATCTGAATTTTTATAAGGATTCTGGTATATATAATTTATGTATCAAATTTAATATTATACCGGGTGTCCATAAGAAAAAAATGCATTTTTGAAAATCTTACATATTTTGTTTCCTAGAAGAGATAAATTTACAAAAGTTGTAAGCTAGGGATAACAAGTCATGAGACTTTTAAAAATGATTAAAAAAAGAAATCTAGGTCTACTAGATTTTGCGTGACAATTATCAACTTTTGTTTTCCTTATGGCAGCCATATTGGATTTTGACATTTTTAATATCTTCAAAAAAAATGCTATTCAATGATGTATAACATGTTTATGTTCAAGATAGTAAAAACATGAAAAATAGAGAAAGTAAGATTTTAACATAGTAGGCCATGGAACTGTGGATATCTTAAGTGTATACTGATAAAAAAACAAAAAATAACAAGTCTCCAAGTACTGTTAAAATATCTTTAACATTTTATTTATTAGTATTTATTAAATAAAGGTGGGTAGGTAGCTGAATCATTAATGTAACAACTGTTCAAATAAGCCACCGTTCATTCGTATGCTCACAAGATTGTCTAACCATGTTCGGTGTCATTCCCTTCACTGCTTCTTCAACTGCTTGACGTAATTCTTCCACATTTTCATAAGATCTCGAATACACCTTGTTTTTCAGATAGTCTCATAAAAAAAAATCAAGAGGTGTGAGGTCCGGGGACCTAGCAGGCCACCCTATTGGTCCTCGGTTACCAATCCAGTTATTGTAATAATGATTATTTAAATAATTTGTAACCAACAAGGAATTGTGTGGAGGCGCTCCGTCTTGTTGAAAATACATATTTTGCAACGTGGCAAGTGGAAGTTCTTCAATTCGTTCAACAACATGTGTGCGCAAAAGTTCTAAATACCTTTCAGAATTTAAATTCTCATTGAAAAAGAATGGACCGATAACATGGGTATCAATAACGCCGATCCAGACATTAAATCCCCATCTGACTTGCCGTCTAATGCCACGAACTATGTGTGGATTTTCATCGGACCAAAAGATAGTATTTTTACGATTAAACATTCCAGAGTTAGTAAATCGACTCTCATCAGACCATAAAATTTTCGCAAAAAAGTTTGGATTTTCATTATGTTTTTCGATGAACCAATGACAGAATTGTGCTTTCCGTATTTCGTCACCATTTTGAAGCCCTTGACTGGCTCTTTCACGATAAGGTTTGAATTTGGCACGCTTTAAAATGGTACCAGCTGTTGACCTAGCGACGCCAAATGCATTTTCAATTACCCGTAAAGACGTACGGGGATTTTCAACTACTGTTTGAAGAACAATATTTTTATTATTTTCATTGTTTTGCCTTTTTTTGGGTTTGGCAAACTTCCATGCATTATCAAATTATCACGCAATCGGCGAAAAATGCTTTTTTCTGTCTGCCGCCTTTCAGGGTATCTATCGAAATACATTTCTGCAGCCAATTCATCATTTCTTCCACACAAAATAAAACACTCCAGCATTTGATATTTGTGACTATTTGTAAAACGATCAATCTTAAGTTTGCACAGTACAGATACTTATAACAATACAATGAGATTAACAATAAGATTACTGACAGTTCAGAATAAACTTCACAGCTTTTAGAGTTGTTTAATACAAATGTCACATTTATTATCACGGCCTACTATGTAAAAATCTTACTTTCTCTATTTTTCATGTTTTTACTATCTTGAACATAAACATGTTATACATCATTGAAAAGCATTTTTTTTGAAGATATTATAAATGTCAAAATCCAATATGGCTGCCATAAGAAAAACAAAAGTTGATTATTGTTACGCAAAATCTAGTAGACTAGACCTAGATTTTTTTTAATCATTTTTAAAATCCTCATGACTTGGTATCCCTAGTTTACAACTTTTGTAAATTTATCTCTTCTAGGAAACAAAATATGGAAGATTTTCAAAAATGCATTTTTTTTCTTTTTCACCCTGTATCTGCCCAATGAAACAAAAATTTCAAAATCTGATGTCGGATTATTCATGGACAAATGAATACGCAACTTTTCTCCCATTTAACCGACGTTGTATCTCCAACGGTTTCCAATATCCCCATGAACTGCATTTTAAACTGGACAGGATGTATAGGGTGTCATTAGTAGCCTCATAATCGATTGCTCTTTTGTATTTTAAATAAAAGACAAAACAATTAGTGGAAGATTCATAGTTGCTTGGAGCGCATATACTAAAAACCTTTGAAGCTCTGACTCACTTCTGGTTTCACCGGAAATGCATAGAACTTCTTTTTTTAAACGACTCACCTTATACAGGGTGTCCCAGAAATAAAAAGACGGAGTAGCAGGTATGTAAAGTCCGAACAGAAACAGACCCAAATATACCGTAATAACGAAGAAATTAAAAATTAATTTTCTATGTTGTTTTTTAGATAAGAAAATTACATTACGGACCTGGCACAGAATGTATGTTTATAAATACACGTAAGAATGCTCATTTGTAAATAGAAACGAACACGCATTCATAGAAAAATACGCTTTTATTTGTAAAAAACGGGAAAAAGACGTTAAATCGTACTCATTCATATAAAACATATTTTTTGCCAGATGGGCAACCCACTTTATTGCAGACAATAAAAGATTGTTTTTATTTTTAAAATAGGACGGTTGTTGCTCTTTAATGTGTTTGTAGTCGGAAACAGCTGATTATTATTATTTTAGAATATTCAATAAATCGTAGTTTTTCTAGATTACAGTAAATATCAAGAATGTAATTATTTTTTTCTAGCAGGTGTAAAATTAAAGTAATTAATGGTTTGATATTTATTATGAAGTATCTATTCCTCCTCCTTTTTTTTAACACAAGTAATATGGTGGTCCTGAAAAGGACCGATTGTGAAAGTGAAGCAGGTGGATATTTAGTCCAGGGTCGGCGTAAGGCCAATTGAATTCTTTATTATTTTTTTTCTACCGTCTACGCACGAATAAAGACTTGATATTTTGAGGGTACGTTTTTACACAATCTAGCTTCCGATTTCTGCTACTCCGTCTTTTTATTTCTGGGACACCCTGTATATTTATGGATTTTCTAGTACTGTTTTAAAATTGTCTTTTCAACTGTTTTTTTCTTTTTCAAAATTGAGCCAATAGTTTTCGAGTTATCAATTTTTTTTTAAAATTTTTGAGCAAAACACGTGTTCAGAAAAAAATCATTTTCGCATTGTTTTTAAAAGTAAAAACATGATCTTAGTGGTACTTGTAGTCAAGAAAATTTTGCATCATTTGGTATAAGTTGCATTCGACAATAACTCATAAAAAACTTTGGTTTTTCAAAGCCTACTTCCCGAAACTTTCACATACCAAAAACTTATTATTGTATATTTTGTTCCTTTTTTTTTAGTCTCTTTCATTTTTGTTAACAATTTCCTATACATATCTTTTGTAATTTCTGAGATAATCACTATAGGAGCAATCAGCAGTCAAATAAAGAACTACGAGCGCTGTTCTATGTATTCGTTCATCCAATAAAGGCTGGAATGGAGCCGACTGCTAATGAAAGTCGGTAAATATTTATGTCAAATTTATAAGAGCATCGCTATTAGTTATCATGAAAATGAATTATTCTTATGAAGAGTTAATAGATATGACTGACGTTTTGTGTGAATCTGAAAGAAACTCTTTGCTAGCATCCAGATTTTATGCACAGCGATCCCTGATAGAAGTCAACTGAAGCCAGAGACCTTCGAAAGTATAAAGGAACGGTTCGAGTGAACAGAAAGTTTTGAGTATGAAAAAAAAAAGAACGAACAAAATCAATAACTGGTGAGGATAATAAGTTTATGGTAGGTACTTGCGAGTGTAGTCAAACACCTCCATACTAGTACCACGAAAATTAGTCGTCAGTTAGTATAAGTCAAATTTGAGAATCCAGAGTTATTAGGAAATATGTAAGTCATCCATATCATATTCATACACAGGGTTAGATGAAAGACATTATCAGAATCGCTTACATTTTTATCAATGGGTCAGTGGTGGCAGGTGAGTACGTTTTGGTGAAGCAATTACGTAGACAAGATTGATTCGTTTATTATCGATGATATGCTTGGCATCTGGGAGTATATCAGCGATAATAAATGAATCAGTCTAGTCAATGTAATTGCTCCACCTAAACGTACTCACCAGTCGTGACTGCAATGGGGCAGCAGATAAATTAGCCTGACTTTCTCAATTTTTTTGTTTACCGACGAAGCTACAGTCGAAAGCAAAAAAAAGTAGACAAAAATACAGGTTTCTGTTATAGACTTTCTCAAAATGATTAGTGTGATTGCGACTTCAAAGTTACGTGTCAAAATTTGGTTATCTATCAAAATTGACAACCTTACAGTTGATAAATGCCTTCCATAAATGAAGATAATAAAGTCAGTGTTATTGCAGATTTGAGTAACGGTTTCAAAATACGTGTAATTGTGGAAAGGAAATAATATGTTATGGGAAATAGAAGGTAACTTAAATTCAGAGACTTATATCAACATTCTAAGTATGTAATGTGATGTTGCCTTCAGTTGAGCTATTTTTTCCAAATCGCAATTTTATAATTCAACAGGATAACTGCCCCATCCATCGGACAGAGTGAAAACATGGTTCAGAGAAAATAACATCAACGTGTTGGAATTTCCGCGAAGAAGTCCTGATTTAAATATTATCGAAAATGTGTCTGATGATCAAAGAAATAGAGAAATTAAATCGAAGACCTTAAAATAGACAAGAACTGGTAGAAATAGTTCACACAGCATGGAAGAATGTAAATCAAAATATTTGTACCAACCTTTATAACTCTATTCCAAATAGATTGCAAGAAGTTTAAAAAAAAACTGGTCTATAACCAGATATTAAAGCATATATTTCTTCATGATGTTTTTTAATTATTATTTTGATTTGTATTAATCAGATAGAAGACGTTTTGATAATTATTTGATTTGCCATAGAATAATGACTTGACACTAATGACAAATAAATAAAGCCAGGTTTACAAAGTACGAGATTTCTTGTCTACCTTTTTTTGCTTTCGAATGTACCTTCAGTTAAAATGGATACGTTAATCTAATTTCCGTTATTATAACACATAAATACCTTCACTTTACCACGCCTGCAAACTTTCAAAATCATTGGTCATTAAATGTGTGGGGAGGAATAGTGGGTAGTTACATAATTGGATCTTATTTTTGTGATAGAAATGTTAATAGAGAAGAGTATCTTCGTTTTCTACGGACGGATTTCAAAATGTTTTGATGACGTGAAAATTAAAATCAAAAAAGCGTATACATGTCGAAATGTTTAACGCAAAATTAGTACTTTTTTGGAAAGCAGAATACTCACGTGCATTCCACAAAGTTTATTTAATTAAATTTATTTTGCTTACTTTCGATTGTTGTTGCGTTGCTCAGTAGTTTTAGGTTATTTAAATTGGGTTTTTATATTTCTTTTTGTTGCAAAATTTTTTTTTACCAAAGTTTTACATCAATTTATAATTTTGAAAAACTGCAGCCATCTCTTATGAAGCTTCAACAATGAAAGAATACAGCAATCACGCAAAGTAAATTGAAGATAGCAGCGTTATTTCATGCACCTTTTAGTGTGGCGGCATCTTCAAATATATCAGTAAACATAACCTTTATTTTATTTCGTTGTTAACCAACAGGTTAAAAAATGAAATACTGCAACTGGACATTGCCGGAAAAAATTGAAATGCGATGCCCTCCATCATGCAAAATTATTACTTTTGGGATTATTGCATTCAACCTTTACTTTGTTTGACAGTTGACTAAGGCAATCGTGCCCTATTCCAGTTTTCTATTGGTTTAACGAATATTTGGGTGCATTAAAGTTAGTAAATAGATTAAGTACCGCAATCGTCATCCATTTTGTGGCAAAATAAAGGCGCCAAATTTAAACGGTTTGTTTTCTCAAACCTTAATTGTGCTTGTATTAATTTCTGTTTTAGATAGTTTTCAAGATATGAAAAACTAATTTAAATACATAAAGATAAATAGGATAATTGAATCCGTGACATACAGCATGTGTCAATTTTCATTAGCCGTAGGCGATAAATTCATGCAATACGTGACAACGTGGCACCCCTACTTTCCTCTCCAATGCCAGCGCGACCGATACATGCTCGAAAATACAAGTTAGTAGTAACTATTGGACCACTGACTTGCGTTCAGAAATAATATTTACGAGTTGCAAGGATTTGTTTCTCTTTTTCCTTTCAGTAAATGCAGAGAATTATTAAGCTGCGCTCACGCTGCATGACACAAACAAAAGCGTAATTCTAATAAAATTAAAAAATAACCCTAATAAGGTAAATAAAAAAGGATTCTGAAAATAATAATAAACTACTAGATCAAGACGGCTTTTATTGCAGACTAGATCGCAACGTGTTCGCAGCTAAACATTGAATGTAAAATCTGGTGGGGAGAAGTGGGAAGATCGGAGAAAATCGTTGTGATGTCGATTGTTGCCGGGATTGGTGACGGACAGTAGGGGTGCCACGTTGCCACGTGTTACTTGTATACGTATAAATCGCACGTAAACATTGAATCCCTATACCTAATGATATTTGACACATGCGGTATGTTATATTAAACAAATATTTTATTTATATTTCTTTATTATCTTTTCATATGAGCGCGCATCGCTACGCTCCTACTACTGTTTGTATCAGCACTATTATCAAATTCTTTCGACTTAACCTTTAAAATAAAATATAACCTACTTTTTAGAAAGATTTTAACAATTTTGGGAACTATATTATGACATTGTGGTATGCCTTCTAAAGGAGGATATTTCGTTAAAGCTTTCTTTACAAAATCATCAAGACTTAAAGTATTGTTTACAATTGTATCTTAGAAATTTCTAAAATATAATTAGTTTCAATTTTTCTACGGATTCTCCTTCATGCAACATTTCGACATCCGACTCTTCATTTTCACTATTTTCATGTTGAAAAATAGATTCATCTGTATCCTGTGATCTGCTAGTTTGTCCCTCAATTTCTGCATTGCAGGATCTCGGAAAAAGGTCGCCTTCACTGCATGTTCGTTTAGCACTACTTTCGCCGCAATCTAAATGTTTTCTCAACAAATCAGGGACAGCACAGGGTCGAAGAACTCTTTTCCCATCTTGCCTTCCATTTTCAAATTGTTTTTCCGAAAAATGCACCTACAATAGCTTTTGATAAATAACTACACTTTGGCATGCTTTTTATCGGTACTTACTTCGCAAATTCTAAAGTTTGCATTAAAAACAGGCCTGTTGAGAAAACTTAACCACACTTCTCTTTTGACGCAATTTCTTTCACCGCTTGGGAAAAATAAGCTGAAGCCTTTTGCGGCGCTGTTTTTTGCCGTTTAAAACACAACAACCAGACATTATTACCGTTGATTTACAATTATACAACTATTTTTTCTTGAAAAACACCCCGTGGTACTGTAACGGTACAGACCATTTCAGTTATTAATTTTATAATTTTATTTTTTTAGGATTTAATTAAGTATATTCTGTTATTAATATTTTGAAGAGAAATAATATTTAAAATCAATGAATATGTTATGGTATTATTAAGTAAATATTAGTCATAAGCTTAGTGTGTATTTAGTTCTAAGAACCGTGGCGCCCAATGTTTACAACAGTGAAATAAACGCTACAGTTGTGATAAACATTCGCCTACGTAAAAGAGTGTGTATGGGAAACTTAAGTGGAAATAACCGAA
The DNA here is from genome assembly GCA_963170755.1 of Amphimallon solstitiale. Classification (NCBI taxonomy): domain Eukaryota; kingdom Metazoa; phylum Arthropoda; class Insecta; order Coleoptera; family Scarabaeidae; genus Amphimallon; species Amphimallon solstitiale. Next base: position 79,248,164 of record OY720683.1, on the reverse strand, counting down.
CTATATAGAGAAAGGGGAACCACAGACACTTTTATATAAAATAGAAACACGCGCTAAAAACGAGAGAGTCAACCGCTAGACTTGATTTGAGTCGGAAAGTTAACTCCAAAGTCGGAGGGATTTGACTGGCTAGCTTCATAAAGAAGTCAAACCCCGACTAGCAGAAATTCAAAGTAATATACATTAAATGTTCTATAAAAAGGAGAACCTAAAACTCCTATAATAAATTCGATAACAATCATAAGAATTGTTATTTGAAAAATAGTGATTAAAGTAGCACTTAGAGAGTAAATGTGCTCAGTGTTAAAAGTTTATAATAAATATATTGTGCTCCAGTAAGCAGAGCAAGTAGCTTCGTCACTACAGGATCGTGACCACTAAACAAATGATGCCGATGAAAACATCGCAAGAAAAAGAAGATTTTACTGAAGATAGACATCGCTGAAGAGCGGAGAAAGAAACTTTATTATAAGGTATTTTTAAAAGATTATTGTAAATAAAAATATTGTAGATAATGAAGAGTTAAAGATTATGAAATAAACTTTAAATTGTGATTAACATAATAAAGTTGATAAATAAATATCATCTCCGTTCTATGAAGGAGAATGTAATTTGATCTGTATTAGCATCGTTGTATACTTATATAATAGTACACAAAACCAGCCGACGTAGTAAATTCTGGCATCCGTTGTTTATGTTAGACTACGTCGAATAATATACATAAGAAATCTATGGCCATTAATTATTTGTAAAAATGTATCAAAATTGTCTGTGAATATATTTTATTTCTTTTGTTATATGTCAAAAATAGTTATATATATAATTCATTGGTTTTGAATATACGAATTGTTTAAAGTTTTACAATGGTATTTTTTTTATTAAATATAATTAATGTTTAGGAACACCGTTTACTTAATCATTTCTTATTAATCCGAATTGCCCTGAGATCATCTGATTTGAGTTTAGCCGGCAAAGCAAGTTATTAAAATTTTGTTTCCGATTTAAACTCTACAATTTTATTAAATTAAATATAAGGGGGTTCCTTTACGTTAGGTCGCTAAACTTTGGAGAATTTTATTCATTTTAAATAAAATATAATGCATGTTCCATCACATTATGGTGTCCAACTTTGGGGCTGTTCCACTACATTATGTCGCCCAATTTTGGGGCTATTCCTTTGTATTATGGTGACCAACTTAGAGGCAGTTTATTCATTTTAATTGTACGTTAATGACGTTTCAGACTCCAGAAATATTTAGTGAAACATAAAAGTCACCTAGATCGCCGCCATTTAATGGCAAAAATGTAACATCCTTGTCTAACACATTGGCCTAGCGGATTGCGGTACTTAATCTATTTAGTGACTTTAGGGTGCATAGAACAACAACGCTCGTAGTTCTTTATTTGACCGCTAAATGCTTCTATATCGATTATCTTATAAATTACAAAAGATGGGTATAGGACATTGTCAACAAAAATGAAACAGACTAAAAAAGGAACAAAAAACAATACCTCAAAAAACCAATAACTCAAAAACTATGGGCTTAATTTTGAAACAGAAAAAAACAGTTGAATAGACAATTTAAATCAGTATTAGAAAATCCAAAAATATATAGGGTGTTCTTTAAAAAAATCAATTGCATCACAGCTTAAAGTATTTTTAGAATATGTGCCCCAAGGAACCATGAATCTACCATTAATTGTCGTTTCTTTTACTTAAAATACAAAAGAAGCTTATACTACTTTTTATTTTTTTGTAATGTAACTCTAATATGAAATTTGATTGTGTATTTTATTAATTATTTTCATTTACTTTATAGGCAAAACTACATTAGCTCATATGGTAGCCAAGCATGCCGGTTACAATGTTGTCGAAATAAATGCTTCTGACGATCGCAATCTTGATAGTTTTAAAACAGCTCTTGAAACTGCAACAACAATGAGTTCTGTTCTGGACAGAGAAAAACGTCCGAATTGTTTAGTCTTCGATGAAATTGATGGCGCCCCCACGACATCTATCGATTTCCTTATTAAATTCATCAATAGCGGTCACGTGACCAAGTCCAAAAAAGGAAAGAACAATACGAAACATATATTAAAACGTCCTATTATTTGTATTTGTAATGACGTTTATGTACCAGCGTTGAGATCTTTAAGACAAATCGCATTTGTTGTTAATTTTCCACCCACGTCAAGTACTCGTTTAGCTGAACGTTTGTGTGAAATAGCAAGGAAGGAACAAGTTGAAACTGATATAGGAGCTATGTTGGGATTGGCCGAAAAAAGTCATAACGACATTAGATCATCGTTGTCGTTTTTACACTTCTACAAATCACAGAATAAACCGGTAACATTAAGTGACGTAATGAGATCTACTGTTGGCGAAAAGGACGTTCAGAAAGGTCTTTTTACGGTATGGAATGATATATTTCAAATAGAAAGGGTCACCAAGAAAACATCAGATGATAAGACATGTATTGATGTTAGCTTGAAAACTAGAATGGGGAAGGTGTTACAAACGGTTAACTCCTTCGGTGATTATGATCGTGTCATGTTGGGAGTTTTCGAAAACTATCCCAAGATGAATGTAAAAGATTCGTCCATGGTCGGGACTTCCCAAGCTTTAGAATGGTTTTGTTTTAATGACATGCTTAATAGAACTGTATTGACTAAGCAAGACTACAGCTTAGCTACTTATCTTCCATATGGTTTTGTTATATGGCATTTTGTATTTGCAAGCATGGTTTGGCAGAAAATAAGCTATCCCAGTACTAATTATGAGGTAAGTTGAAATGTTTGTGAGGATTTATATAGTATATATATTTTGTTGAGTCTTCCTGTTTTGAAAGACTTGAATCGTTTTTCTTTCACTTGGATCTTCTTGTTTTAGAAGTAGTAAAGAATAACTCCTCACTGAACTTACGTTATACGTGGTTATTCACAAATGTAATAACACTGCACTGTTATACACAACTTTATTTACAATTAAATAAAACAACAATGCGAATAAATGTAAGCTTCTTGCATTGGGCAAGTTGAACCGTACATGATCGCTAACTGTTAACAAGTTGAGTTTCGTTGGTAAACTGATTTCAATTTTCTGTTACAAGCAAATTCAGTATTTAGAGTGGGGTGGTAAGTTTACAAAACCGTACCTCCTCTATTGTTGCCTGGAAAAACCGAACATTAATGGGTTGTAAGTTTCATTAAAGGTTCTTGGAAGGAGCAAATAGCAATACAATTATCTAATATAAATATATGAGCCCTGCTGTGCGTTTACGGGTTTTTGTCAATTACAGAATATCTATAATTCTGAAATCCGGCAAACGTTTATGAATTTTTAAGTACTACAACGGCATGATGTTAATAAAAGAAAGAAAATAAATGGTAATTTAGACAAAGTATTTTACCGATTTTCTAGAACGGATAATAGAGTGGTTTCTAAGAAAGAGATTACATTAGGAGACTGATGTCCCTCTTGGTCTTTCCAGATTTAATTTTAAATATACATTATTTTACGATTATGAAGTAATAAAATGACTGTAAGCACTTATACAGAGAAATATACATGTTCTAATTAATTGTACTTTTGTAAAATAAAGCAAATTGAGATTAAAACTAAACATACCGGGTGTAGAATGGATTTTCGTACATAGGGATTTTACATGCAAAACTAATAATTTGCGAATATTCCCTCCCCTAATTTTTTTATAGGAAAATGTTAAACACAAAAGTTGTAGACAAAAAAAATGTATCTAAATTCTTTGATATTCATTTTCTAACACCTTCTGGTCCTGCTAGACTTGAAGAAAAAGTATTAGGAATGAACCGATTAGTACTAGCCATGAATCCTGTCAGCAATAAATGTCACGTTTTGACAATCAAAATAAGTTTGCTGATTCTTAAAATGAATTGCTATAGCCAAGAAGAGAAAGTCAACTTTATTAAATGGTACTACTCTGGATTGTCTTTTAGGGACATACAAGCAACTTTTGCTGGATTCTACCCGGAGCGACCAATTCTAAATTTGAACACCCTGAATAGAATTGTCAGGCACTTTGAGACCAACGGCACTGTTAATAAGAAATGTAAGTGCCAGAATGTAACAGCTGGTGCAAGTAGAGAGAAGGTAGATGCCGTTCTCTTGAGCGTTGTAGAGAACAAAATTGTCTCCTTAAGACAAATAGGTAATAATTTGGGGATTCATTTTACTACTGCTCAGAAAATTTTAAAGAGTCAAGATCCACGGTTTCGGTCTTATAAATACGAAAAGCACCAAAAAATATTCGAGGAGGATAAAGAAAAAAGAATGCAGTTTTGTGAAATAATGATGGAGATGGCCAATGATGACCGAAACTTTTTATCTAGGATTTTATTCAGCGATGAGTGTCGATTTCAGTTAACTGGTGAACCAAATCAACAAAATTATCGCTACTGGAGCACACAAAATGAACATTTAATGTTGCAGACTCATACGCAATACCGGGGTAGTGTCAATGTTTGGGCTGGCATACTAGGTCCTCACATAACGCTTTAAGAGCTGCAATACTTGCAGAATGTCGTCAAATATCACACTATCAACTGGCCGCAACTAGAAGAAATTTTTACGACAGATTGGGGTGCTGCTCAGCTGTCAACGGAGATTTGTTTGAGCATTTAATTTAGTTATTACTACCTTTATTACCACGTTCAATAAAATTTTAAAATCTCTTCAGCACGTTTTTTATTTTCTGCAAACGACTTAAAACCTATGCTCAAAACAGATTTAAACGCCTCTACTAAAATTGTCACATTGTTGTGTTAAATGAATGAATTTTGTTACTTTTGTTGTCACATGTCACGGCTGTTGCTATTTTGTATCATTTCTTCAATTCTTTTTCCTTTAATGACCCGGAGGGTGATAGTAAGCAAAGAAGAAAAAAAATGGGACCTATTTTTAAAGCTCTATAATTTTTGTGTTTAACATTTTCCTATAAAAAAATTAGGGGAGGGAATATTCGCAAATTATTAGTTTTGCATGTAAAATCCCTATGTACGAAAATCCATTCTACACCCGGTATATACGTTTTACATAGAACAGAGAATATTACTTTATAAAAACGGAATAAAAGAAAAATAATAATAATAAAAGTCCTTAACATATTTATTAAGTGTTTTATTTTACTTTTGTGAACACAAAATACTACATAATATAATTTATTGTACAGACTTTATTCAAGCAACAGTCCGCTAGATTGTCATCATATCTGTTCGATATGTCTCAGGGCATATCATATTTCTATGTACAGCATAGATTAGCAGTACCAAGACAGTTCTTATATAATAGCTTAGAAACTAAACAATACATTAGCTGAGAATGTGTTACTTCCTTATTTCCAAATTTTTTTGAAAAAGGTGAAAGCATCCTTTTTGTGGAGACTACTAAATTCCCCGGATTAGTCTTAATAACACCGGTAATATAAGCATGTACCCCAAATTATACGCGTTTCTGAATCATAAATCAGGCGGTTATAGACAAAAAAATCGAAAATTTTGCCACCATAACAACCTACCAAATTAAAGAATTCTTATCGTCTGTTTCAGATAAAGAATACTTATTTAAAAAAAGGCAAAGTATATAACCAAATTAAATAAACAGAAAAAATTAAGCGGGGGTTAATTTTTGAAAATTATCATACTGAAGACCTCAACACTGCCCTAGCAGTTTGTTATTGTAAGTAAATTCTATCATACCTGCAAGAAATACGTGGAACGAATTCTAGTAACAATAAAAGCAAAGAAATTTGGAAATATATCAACGAACCAACAGGAAAATTGAAAGATTGCAATATTTTTACATTATTGGATGAAAATGGAGATAAGCTAAATGGAGGTGTTACTGTAGCAAATAGGTCGGCGGATTATTTTGCAACCGTTGCTGAACAGAGATTGAGTACTCACTTTGGTTATCAGATAATTGTACAGCGTCTGACGTACTGCCGCACAGTATGTTTTTTACATTCATAACAGAAGAAGACATACAAAAAATCATTATGATGTTAAAAAATAAACAGTCATGTGGAATTAATTATGTTAACAGTAAGATTATAAAAAAAGTTTGTCCAGAAATTGTAAAGCTTCTAACATACTTAGTTAATTTGATGGTAGAGAAAGGAGAATTTTTGAACATCTTGAAATTAGCTCGTGTTATGCCTGTGCATAAAAGTGGATGTGAAGAAAATGTGGAAAATTGCCGACCGATCTCAATTTTGAGCACATTTTTTGCAATAATAGAGAAAATTATTGTCAATGAATTATGGCAATACATAAATAAATTTAAAATACTTCACCCAAACCAGCATGGATTTAGCGAAAACCATTCTACAGAAACGGCTACCTTTAAATTTATACAGCATGTCAACGAGGAACTGGACCAGGGAAAATATGTTGCTGGGTTGTTCTTCGATCTTTCAAGGGCCTTTGACACCGTTAGTGCGGGATTTGCGAGTGACAAGATTTGTGCATTGGGTATTCGTGGGAATATAAATGGATTGATTACCTCATTTATGGAGGGCAGGTACATGTACGTAGATGTGAACGGTGGGAACTCTGTGAGAAAGAGTCTGAGCCTTGGAGTTCCACAGGGGTCATCGTTGGGTCCTCTAATATTTCTATTATATATAAACGAATTGCATAGCTTCATAACGACTGGTTATACAGTTAGTTTTGCTGACGACACTTCGATCTTGGTGTCTACTGTGACGGAGGATGGCATGCAGCTGATGATAGATGAAGCTATATGCGAAATGAAGAAATGGTGTGATCTCAACAACCTTATGCTAAATAAGACAACAGTTATACATTTCCATGTCCGGAAAAAAATAGAGGATGTCGGGGTTACTACTAGGTTTCTAGGAGTATTTCTGCAGCCTGATCTGTCATGGGAAAGGCATGTGGAACACGTGGTCGGTAAACTCAATAGCGCGTATTACGCCATTTTGAAACTTAAAAATACTATGGATTCTCAGCAATTATTAGAGATATATTATGCCATCGTGTATTCGCATCTGAGTTACAATGTCATATTGTGGGGCAATTCGTCGCGAGCTAATGTGAATCGCATATTTGTTGATCAGAAAAGACTTGTGCGGCTGATTTTTGGTTTGGGACCCATGGATTCGTGTCGTACGCTATTTACCTTGCACAGAATTTTGACATTTTCATCTGTGTTTGTGTATAAGTGCTCTATCTTTGTTTTCACACATAAGGACAAATTTAAAAGAAACAGTGACTTTCATGATTATCCAACAAGAACAAAGGATTAGTTTAGTGTCCCGGTACATAAATCGGCGGCTTTTCGAATCAGGGAGAGTAGTAATATTAAAATATTTAAAAAAAAGATGATGAATCTATTGGTTGAGAGTTGTTTGTATGACTATGGTCAATTTTTGTAATGTTTGTTTTATTTGGTTTGTTTATTTGGTGTTTTTTAATAGTATGTACTGGCTGTGTGTGATATATCTTTATACATATGATGAAGCCGATATCACTATGTGATCTATGGTTAAATAAATTTATTATTATTATTATTATTAATTCCAAACCTAACAAATATTGCACGACTTTCTTAAATTACCAATTAGGAAAATATACAAAATAGCTAATTGGAATTGGAATAAATCAATTTGGCAGCATCGTTAGCGTAGTAGTAAAATTTATACCTGACCCTGGTTGTTACACCAGCCTTTATTTAAGATTGTTCTGTGGGACGATTTTAGTAGATTCGAGATTATAACTTTAAAACGCCATGGAGGATGGTAATCCATAGCTGTTGCAGCGGGTTATATTGACCACTCGTTAAAAAATAAAATGGAGAAAACAGCTAGTAAAATCTTGAATCCTGTGTTAAGATAGTGCTGTGCAATAGAATGCTGCGAATATTGATATTTCAATTGCTGAAACTTCAAAGATGGCCGCAAAAAAGGAAAGTTGCCACAAGCTATGAAAAAGCGCGAATTATGCAATGAATTACTTGTGGCACAATATTTGTACCGTAAAGAAAAAAAGCATGTGAAAGATTGAGAATTTAATAATAATAATAATAATAATAAGGTCTTTATTAATTAATAATAGGCGAAGTGTTAGCCGAAGCTATTTACACTTAACCCTAGTAATAACAAACAATAATAATAAGTACAGAGGAAGCAAAAAGTAATAAAAAAAAATATAATAATATACACATGTATTAAATATCTAATATAACACATCCATACAGTAACTGTTCCCTAGCTAAAAAGAAAAACCAATTCCAGAAATCTGCAGCATTAGCTATTAAATAGAGCCCGCTTATAAGCCGTCGCAAAAGCTGAGGTTGGTAACCGTTTGTAATAATCACTCAATCTATTGAAGGTCGTTGAAGCAGTGTAAGTGAACGATCGCTTGAACATAGCTGTGTGATGACTCGGAATAACAAAATGGTACCGGAACCTAGTATTGATCTTATCTATCGAGTGCACAAAAACGGAATAATGCAGTCTGCGGCGTTTCTCCATATTCAGCCACCCAATCAGCTGGATCTTATCAGATACGTGGTCCCAGAACTTCAAATCAAATATCAACCTCAAACAACTGTTCTGAACCCTCTGTATACGATATCTGTCAATGGAATCAAGACAGGGACCATACACAGTATCGCAGTAGTTGAAATGGGACAACACCAAACTATCCGTCAAGAGTTTTCTCAATCTAAAATCAAGGCAGTGCTTGTTGGAATAAAGAACTTTTAAAGAGGAGTATGCTTTTCTCAAAAGCTGAGTGATATGGGGTTTAAATCTCAAGGAAGTATCAAAATAGAGCCCCAAGTTCCTTGCTGAGTCTACAGGTGTCAGCAACACGTTATTAATACTAACATTAAGAGAGCTTGAAAAGGCAAGGGACCTTTTATTACCGAGAATTATCAATGAAGATTTAGTAGCATTGGTGTGTAAATTATGTTTTTTAGCCAGGAGTAACAGTCTCTCCAAATCCTCATTAATTAAACGAGACTCCTCGACCGCACTAGTTGATGAAAGAGCTCTGTAAATTTGAGTATCATCTGCATAGAACATACAATGACAGTTATGTAGCTGTTTAGCAAAGTCAGCCGTATACAACATGTACAACAGTGGTCCCAAAACACTGCCCTGTGGAACGCCTCTACTCACAAGTAGATCCTCAGACTCAGACAGCTCAACTACCACTCTCTGCCTACGATTAGACAGGTATGAGGAAAAAAAATGCAGGGCCACTGCATCGAAGCCATAATATTTCAATTTAGATAACATGAGTTGATGATCAATTGTATCAAATGCCTTCGTAAAATCCAACAGCACCAATGCAGTTCCAAAACCCCGATCCCATGACCGAAGGACATCGTCAGTCACCCTGACAAGTGCCGTTGCAGCACTAAATCCTTTGCGAAACCCAGATTGGACATCAGGGATAATGCCAAAAGTCACAGCATACTCCATCACCTGCTTGTGAACGACTTTCTCTTAAATCTTAGATAAAACAGGCAATATGCTAATTGGGCGAAGATCACTGTAATCAGTAGGATTGAGAACCTTGCAGGTCGGATGAATTCTTGAATTCTTCCACAGTGTGGGGAAGCAACCGTTCTCTAAGCAAAAGTTCACCAAATGCGTGACATACGGACATATGTGCGGCATGGATAATTTCAACATTTTAATAGAGATATCGCAACCAATTGATTTGATGTTAAGATGTGGGATGAAACGAAACAACTGAAGAAAGACGAGATCGGTGCTATCAATAACTTGGCACAAGCCATAATGGAGGCTACAAAATCAAGGATAACTAAATGAAATTGTAAATTTACAATTTATTTTTTCCTCATTGAGAGGATTTGTTTCGTCTGTTTCTTCGAACTAGAACGCATTTTTGTGGATTCTTGAATAAATTTAAAAGTGGAGAGTTATATATATCTATATATCTTTTAGTCTAATATAATACTCTTTGTGAATACGACCCTGTGAACCACCCTTTGTCGGAAGGTATTTGAAGAGTAGGGTTAATTTTTTTTGTGAAGATCGACTGCTATTTAAGAAGTGAAATCGTTATATCTATGGACAGACTATACTCCTTATCTTTTTTGTCAGTCTTTCTTGTCTTTATATGATTTCTTCACCAGAGGACGTTAATAAATCATCATCTGATGGATGTTCCAAAGCCACTGTAATTGGTTGTACCAATATTATGATGGTACCGTGCACATTTTAGTGAGGGAAAATAAGTAAATTTTTAGGTTATGTATACACTGATATGTCAGTCACATCAGCACTAATCCACCATATGTGTTCCCTATTCACCATATTTTCAACACAATTGTACATTCAGCCAGGGAAAATATTCATTGTTGACAATTAAAATTATAATATTTGTACTTCTTCTTTGTATAATGGTTAGCTATTTTTTTCACTTTTCATTTAATGTTACAGAAATAGTTTTAATTTAATCATTATACTGTTATGTTTGTTGTGCTTTTCAGTTAGATTGTAGCACACTGGGTCACCTGTTTGTGTGCTAAAATAAAATAAATGAATAATAGGAGGTGCGTAATGCTAGTCCACGATACCATTCTTGCATACCGTAATGCTATTATTTTAACTTATCTTCTTTGTTACGTTTCAAGGTTGTTTACGATGACTTATTAACTATTATTGTAATAAAACAAATTACGGTATTATAAGAAAAAATAGCGTACATTTGCGCTTTCTATTTAAACATAATTTTGTGTATGAATTAACATACAGTGTGTGTGGAAATAAAGTAACGGATAGAGGCATTAACTTTCTTAATATTCATTTTACTTTCTTATACGTAGTATAAGGAAGTATTGTGATGATGAAAATTTTCGACCTCGAGATTTTTGCAGATGTCCACGTTTTGAAGTCCCCTGATACCGAAAAAGTGGTTTTTAAAAAATGTCTGTGCCTGTGTCTGTGTGTGACCACGATAGCGGTCAAACCGTTGTAGATATCTATTCCAAATTTTGTATTTACGTGTATAATCTCCCTCTTGAGATCTGATTAGTTTTTCAGTAAAATCGGTAGACCGGAAGTGGCAGTTTACTTCAGTGAAAAATTCGAATTTTGCCAATATTTCGTCAATTACTAAGTTTAAACAAATTAATAAAGAATTGAAATGTACTCAGAATTAAATTTGAGACAAATTATCTTAAAAAAGTTTTTCGAAATTCCAACCGGAAGTAAGTCTTTTACTCTTATCGAAAATCAGTTTTTTGCGAATATCTCGCAAGTCATGCTTTCTAGGCAGGTACATTACGAGTATAAAAGTATTTAAATGATAATTTTAAATATCTTTCGTATAAAAAAAATTTCAAAATTCGGACCGGAAGTACCACTTTTACTCTTACCGAATAGCGATTTTTTGCAGATATGTCGTAAATTATGCATTCTATATATATTTATTAAGAGTACAAAAGTATTTAGAGTTGAATTTGCAATATTTTTTGTATACATGAAATTTCAAAATTCGGACCGGAAGTGGCACTTTTACTCTTAGCGAGTAGCACTTTTTTCCGAATATCTTGCAAAGTATGCATTCTATAGCGATTTATTAATAGAATGAAAGTACTTAGAATAGGATTTTGAATAAGTTTTGTATAAAAAATTCTTAGAATTGTATAGTTTGAAACGCTCATACGTATAAGAAAGTGGTGTGGTGGCCACACCTCATTTTTTTGAAAAAAATCTCGGAGGGGTATAGGGATTTTAACTAAAGAGAATATTTTCATCGCATTTTTAATTTCTTACGTCATCTGTTTTTCATGTTATGACGTCACCGACTTTTTTTTTAAATGACAACCTCTATTTTTTTAATTGATTTCGATAGTACTTTCAATTCCTTATCCGACGGTATAACATTTTTAAAATGTTATATTTGAAAAAAATTGAGAAAAAGAGTCCCAAGTTCAAATAATAGAAATTCATTATATTGGAAAATGAATTTAGTTACTGATGCATAAAACAAAAAAAAACATTACGTATGTCAAAATAAAATAATTTGCCAGTGTCACATTAAAGTAAGTGTTATTTCTTTTTTCTAAATTAGAATAACTTAATTTTAGCATAGAATTCGACACGAAATTTGATTAGTATCAGCCCAAACTATTCAGAATGTGAGAAATGAGTGCGAACAAAATTAAAAATAAACCGAGTGGCGCTGCTTACAAAAAACGTGCTTATGAGAAGCAGCAAAGTGAAGACGCTGTTTAAAAAAATTCCCAGAATTGAAAGGTTTTTTAACTCCACAAGTGCGAGTCCAGGTTCAGGAAGCGTAGATTTAAGTAACAATGTTTTACTACCCACTACAAATAGCGACACTTCGACTAGTGATGGTAAATTAACAAAATGTTTTATTTTAAACATTAATACAGTGTTACGATTTTGTTAGGTAAAAATATGATCACAAATTCTGAAAATGAAAAGTCGTTAACGAACAAGGATATACGTCTATCTTTGCCTAAATCACCCTCAACATCGGCTTCGTCAGTTGCTTGTGATTATAGTGATCCTGCAAAGTGGGAAATAAACGAAGACACCATCGAATATTTGTGTTTTCATGGATTCAGTCGAGACAATAACGATTTAAATTTTGAAAAAACATTAGAAGTTTATGGTAAAAAAACCGATTCTTAACCAAATCAGTGTTTATTAAAAATCTGCGTAATGGTGAGAATAAAATACGAATTTGGTTGATATATTCTCAAAGTACCGGAAACGTGTTTTGTGGTCCTTGTAAATTATTTGGATCAACTGCTAATGCATTCAACAGAGACGGTCATTCTGATTGGAGAAATATTAATCTCGATGTTGAAGCCCATGAGAATTCATTTGATCATCGGACAGCTTGCAGTACGTTTTATACAAGATCAAATTAAAAAAAAAAACGTTCAAATCCAACAAGAAATTGAATACTGGCATAATGTGTTGCGAAGAGTTGCTGAAACTGTTAAGATGTTGGCTGTTCGCAGATTACCGTTTAGAGGCTCTAATGAAATATTTGGATCTCATAATAATGGAAATGTCTTAGGCTGTTTAGAATTAATAGCTAGATTTGATCCTTTTCTAAAATCTCATTTCAGCAGATATGGAAACCCTGGAAGAGGAAATACATCATATTTATCATCTACAACCTGTGAAGAATTTATTAATATACTTTCAAATCATGTTCAAAAATATATCCTAGAAGAATTGCATGAAGCCAAATATTATTCTATAAGTGTCGATTCCACCCCTGATATTTCACATGTTGATCAGCTAACATTTATTGTTAGGTAAATATATTACATAATATGCATTTATTGATATTGAAAATTTGTAGGTAGGTATGTGCAAAAAGATGGTGTTCCAGTAGAACGATTTTTAACATTTATAAATACTGGTCATGCTGCCCAAAAATTAGAAAATGTTATTTTATCCACCTTAGAAAATTAGACATTAAAATTCAGGATTGCCGTGGAAAAAGGTATGACAGTGCAAGCAATATGGCCGGACAATATTCAGGTCTTCAGAAAAGGATAAAAGATATAAATCCACTAGCAGATTTTATACCTTGTTCTGGACATTCATTAAATTTAGTAGGAACTCCTGCAGCTGAATGTTGTGTTGAAGCAACGTCTTATTTTGGTCTTCTTCAAAGTTTATACAATTTTTTTAGTTCTTCTGCAAAACGGTGGGATGTGTTGTTGCAGCGTTTGCGAGAAAAAGATAATTTTAAAGTTGTAAAAAATTTATCACAAATACGTTGGTCTTGCCGTGCCGAAGCTTGTGACTCTCTGAACAGATCGTATGCAGAAATTATCTTGGCATTATCAGATCTGGAAACTGATAAGACTGAAAAGCCGTCAACTAGACATAAATCATCGATTTTAAGGAAAAAACTGGAAACACTGGAAACCGGGATTATGACTGCTGTTTGGAATAAAATCATGTTTCATTTTAATAAAGTTAGTAAAGCATTACAAAAAGTTGACATAAATCTCTAAACAGTCATCCAACTTTACGAATCATTAGGAGCTTTGTTAATGACTTAAGAGAAGAATATGATAATTATGAGGAAACAGCAAAGTTTAATACAAAAATTAATGAATATGAATATGACTTGCGAAGAAAACCTAAAGTGAATACAAAATTTGACCAAGGTTCAAGTATGGATGAATCCATAAATATGAACGGAGCTACAAATTTTAAAATAAACACATTCTTTGTAATAATTGGCAAATTAAGTGCAGAACTGTCTAGAAGAAAATCCGCATATATTTCGATTAACGAAAAATTTGAATTTCTGTCAAATATAAAACATTTAACAACTTATGACATAAGAACTAAAGCAAAAAAGTTACAAGAAATATATAAGGATGACCTGGAAGAAGCATTTATTGAAGAATGTGTTTATCTAAAAGAATATATCTCCAACTTGAATGAAGTAAATACCCCGGCACAAATTTTAAAAAAGCTTATAGAAGACCATGTTTGTGACGAAGTATTTCCGAACATTGAAATTGCTTTTAGAATACATTTATGTATGGCTACAACAAACTGCTCCGGAGAGCGTTCATTTTCGGTACTCAAAATGGTAAAAAATTATCTTAGGTCCTCTCTTCATCAAGAGAAATTAAATGCATTTTCTCTTATGTGCATTGAACCAGAAATAACAGATTCTATAGATTTTCAAAATTGTATAGATAAATTTGCAAAATGAAAATCACGTAAAAAAGAAGAATGAGTGTGCTTAAAACCACACGGCGGAAGTGTAAACTTCATCAAGGCGAGGTTAATAATACCGTAGATAATACGAAATACACGCATATAATATTCAGTAACGTATTAAATAAAACATTTATTACATTTACGCGAGCGTCCGTTTCGTTTGGTCGGTTCGGACGTATGTGTATGTATAAATAGACGATATAAATACTTGCTTACGTTCCATCGCTTGGTCTGATGGTAACGTATCGGCTTCATCACCGTGCGGTCTCGGGATCGAATCTGTTCTGGGACATGAATTTATTTATTCATTTAAATTTAAATTTAATTGAAATTAAATACCTCTATATGATATATTTATTTATCTTGTTCCCTTAGCCGACTTTACCCGAAGAGTGTTACATATCCGAGCGTTGCAGGTCAGTCTTGTTCACTGCCTACAATCAGCGCAACGCGCCTAAAGAAGTTTATTTACAACCATACGCGTAATGTTGGCATTTCTGACTTTTTAATAGTTGGGAAGTGTGACTTTGTTCACGTTTACTTCCCGCCCTCTTATTACTGCCCTCATTTACTTCCCGCCCTTTATTACTGCCCTCGTTTTTTAACCTCAATTTCAATCACAATTTAAAACCGACAACTCGATATGTGAAAACCTTATCGGAATTTTTATCACAAATAATTATTAATTGTATGGTTGTAAATAAAATTAATTGTTACATTAGAATTATTGGAAGCTTGAATACATTGGAAGCGTGAATACGCCCTGCTATTGCTGATATGATGAAATAGTGATTTCTTGTCCTCCATTCGAGCCAAGATATCTGGATTACTACGGGAGGACAGTTTCCCTCAGTTCAAGTGGAGTGCAGACCTTGAAGGCTTTACTACTCAACACTGCTTTTATATTCTATTCACCGAAAAAAAGTGGCGTATATTTATTTGACGTTTACGCCAGATCATCACAAATCTGACAACTCAATATGTCAAAACTTTTACCGGAATTTTTATCACAAATAAATATAATTATGGTTGTAAATAAAATAGTATACAAACCTCGGTGAAAAGTTTCATTCCTGTCTCGAGATAAAGTTAACCTCGACGCTTCGCGTCTCGGTTAACTTCCTAATCTCTCGACAGTAATGAAACACTTTCCACCTCGGTATGTAATATACTATTACACTTCAATAAAAAAAAATTATTGATTAATGTCATTGGTATCATACCTAACCTAAGATAGATTACCTAATTAATTTTTTTACTCACCTTTCCGTAAAATTAAGTTATTATATTCTTACACATGGCAAACATGAGGTATTTATTCTTATATTTATAAATTTATGGTACATTTATTGCGTTTTTTGGTTTAAATACAATCAATTCCGAACTGCCAATATGAATGTCGATGTGGTTCAAATAGATGGCGCAAATTAAGGTGTCGCTTAAAATGACGTCAAATAGATGGCGTCACAATTTTTTTGGAAGAATTATTAATTATTACTCCTATTTCCACAACTTTTAGTGAATAATAGTGAAGGGAAGTAGTATTTTATACACTAAATTTTATTACTACCAAGTTAGATTTTTTTTTAAATGTCCCAAAGTGCCAGTGTTTTTTTCAATTTTTAGAGTCGCCTCAACCATGCGCCAAATGTCACTTTACAGGCGGTGAGTACAAAAAAACTTTAACGTACTCGAGATTGTCTTGCCTCGGCCGCAAGCATTATTAAGGAGATTTTAGGACGCATGTATATATATAAATAGACGATATAAATATTTGCTTACTGTCCCTAATTGGTCTAATGGTAACGTATCGGCTTCATAACCGTGCGGTCTAGGGATCGAACCTGTTCTGGGAACATGAATTTATTTATTCATTTAAATTTTCAATTAATTGAAATTAAATAATAATAAAATTGTTCCCTTAGTCGACTCGAGCCGACATTACCCGAGCGAGCGTTACATATCCAAGCATTTCATATTCGAGCGTGACGGGTCAGTCTTGTTCACTGCCTACAATCAGCGCAACGCGCCTAAATAAGTTTACACTTCAAAAAATGATAGCATAAATTACGTTATAAAGTTATACCTCTAAATTTTATGTTACAAGTGACAAGTTCAAACATGTTTGTTAATTTATTGTCAATTTTATAAATATTTAATAAATCTCTAAAATAAAAATTATAATAGAGGTTATTTTGACATTGGTTTATGGCTTTTATTTCTCTAATGAAATATCAAAGGGCGCCAATTTTAGATGGGCTTCAAGCATAGGCGTAACTAGACCTCAACCATGGGAGGGGTGAATGGGGGGGGGGGGGTTCACTTCAAAGATATGCCATAATCGTCCATTTTTCCAACCCGCTTTTCTTTCGCATTTGTTAGTACTGGTAGTGATTCAATTTCTTTCCATCAGAGTGTGTTAAAATAATGCATTTGTAGAGACTTCTAAAATTAACAAGTACTTAATGACCCAATTTTTCTTTCCCTTTTTCCCTGGTTACGCCACTGGCTTCAAGGCGCCCAGTAGGTTAATCGGGCCCTGTATACCCCTTCGAGATTTTTTTCAAAAACTAAATAATAACGAAGTTAATGCCTCTATCCGTTACTTTATTTCCACACTGTATACTTAGTACTTGAATTATACGAATAACATAATGTCTATTTTAATTCGAAATTAAAAGAATATATGTATAACAATAATAGAAAATAATTTATTTCGTATGAGTAGAATTTTAAAACTGATCGTATTACGCCAGTTCTTTAAATCGATTCTTCTTATATATAAAATAAATTGGTGCCTACGACATCCATGCTATGCTTTTCATTTTCTCGTGAACAAGTTTTCTAGTTAATGCCGGTCCAGTAGGTAGGCAAAGAATGATTATCTAACTTTAGACTGCGCTCCTATAGAAAATAGAACTGCTTTGCGCGGAATAAACACTCGGAAAATGAGTTATCAAGCTGCTACGAAAGTAAACACACTAAAGGAGAATGAAAATAACGGGGTAGCAACTCGAGAAAATACGGAGATTCAATTCATTTTTGTCGTGGTAAATCAGTGACTCTCAAACGGTTCACTTTGTAACTAAAATGTTATGATTTTTATATTACTGATGTATACAGGCTGTTCGATAAAAAAACGCCCCATCCCGTAACTTCTTTATTTATTATCCGATTTCAATCAATAAAAAATGTATAAAAATGGTTCGACTAACTCTATAAATTGTTTGTAATCCCAATTTGGACAAAATGGACCCTGTAGTTTATTCCCTTTAGTCTGGTAAGTAGATAATTTTTTTCTGAATCTAGTAATGTTTATTTAGTTATCATTTGGTTGATATTTAATTAAAAAAAAAATTATTTATCTGCAACCTTTATCCCCTTACTATGAAATTTTCAAGTGTGCCGTGGAATTGCAACACAAATGCAACAATACGTCATTCAAACGTCTGTCAATCGAAAAGTAGTGTGCCTTTCAATTTTAAAGCATTATTTCTTGTGGAATAACGATACCATCGCAATCATGAACAATAATTATCTCACTGATATGTATATGTTTGAAATTTTAGGTCGAATATAATAAAAATCAAAATCAAGTATTATGGCTTTATGGTGACCCGAAGCGAGAAGTGCGACGATTTGGCGAAAATGTTGAAATGAATGAATGTTCTTCTCAGTGTGCAGCAGAATCCGCTTATTTCAACTCGAGAGATTGCCAGTAATTTGTCGTTTGTTAAATGCTTCTAATTTGTTTTTATTTTGATTATTATCGTTAATTTTACTTTGTGTTTGTCCTTAAATCTCATTGATTTTTGTTTTTGACTCGTGATTTCCAATGAATTATGAATAATAAATGACTGCTGTGACAGTGTTGTGTAACAAATGAAAAATGTAAATAACAGATGCAGACTTCCTAACTAATTTTCGAATGACAGACGTTTAAATGACATATTTGTCACATTTGCGTTGCGGCAGATTTGAAAATTTCATAGTGAGCGGATAATGGTTGCAGATAATTCAATTTTTTTTTAAAATTAAATATCAACCAAATGATAAATAAATGAATATTACTAAAGTCAGATAAAAATTATCTACCAGACTAAAAGAAAAAAAACTACAGGTGTCCATTTAAAAAAAGTTGATTATCGTTACGTATTCGAGAGAGCGTTGAAAAAATTGTTATTATGGGCAGTTTATAGAGTTTGTCATATCATTATTATACACTTTTTATTTATTGAAATCGGATAATAAATGAAGAAGTTACGGGTTGGGGGCGCTTTTTTATCAAATGGCCTGTATACAGGTTATTCCACGAGTTCGTTAGAAGTTTTCGTGGTTAGAAAAAACTAAGAATTCTGAAATTTTGGGTTCCAGGGTTATTCAAGATTCTCTTTCATTTTAAAATATTTTCAAGATCATACTACTTCCGGTTATACCGGAAGTCGCCATTAACTTCCTTATTTTAAATGGAACACCCGGTATATAATTTCATATTTGGATTCCTGAGAAAATTTCATAGTGGGTTTTCATCAGGTTTCCCTATACCTATTTTCAAATTTTTCTTGATTTTTTTGAAAATTTTGACAGATGTAGCCCTGTTTTGAGCATTGCGCCCTTTAACCAATATCGATTGGTGGAAAGCGCTTCTGGGGTAGACGGAAGCACAGGAATGATACTTTCGAATGCCATATTGACAACTGATTTATCGCATACAGGCTATCCAAAATTTAATGACCAATTACATCATTTTGAAAGTTGAAAAAGTTCGTTTTTTCAAATGGGACACCTTGTATTTTACTGGATGGTCGGATGCAGAATTTGATTCTGCATCGATTTGCTATAACATTCCCTATACCTATTTCCAGTGGTTTTCTTGTTAATCCATATTTTTATCAAAAGGTGATCAAACTCCAAAAGTCCTACCTAGTAAGCCTTGATTTTGACAGGAATTGAAACAATGTTGATTTAATGTCAAAGCAATATCATCGTACAGATTCGTGAGGTATCTACTTACAGTTCTAGGGATTTTGTTAACTTGCTTAAGTACAGTTTATAATGGAGAATGTTGAAGAATATTCCAATAATGATTTATTAAATTTGTTTTACACGCACGGTGAATGTGGACGAATTGTTCGACGAACATGCTGACTATTTAATGAACGATATCCGGACCTACCAACAATGACTCCCGGAAAATTCGCAAGAATCGAAACTCGCTTTATAGCAACTGGAAACGTAAGGGCAACTCAAAATAACCTAAAGCCCGTAACTGATAATGAAGATAACGTGGTGAATGTATTGGCGTTTTTTCAAGCTTATCCGCGGAGTTCAATTTCGACAGCAGCGCTGGATTTGGGTATTTCAAAAACATCAATCCACAGAATATTAAAAAAACATGGAATGCATCTTTTTTGTGAGATAACTGTTCACGGATTACGTCTTGGTGATGAGGCAAGACATTGTCAACTTTTGCGAATTTATGATTGTGAAAATGACCGAAGATCCGAGATTTCTTCATCAGATTATGTGGACTGATGAATCGAAATTCAGCAGGCAAGGAATTACAAATCGCCGAAATACTCACTACTGGGCACAAGATAATCCACATGTTATTAGGGAACATAATCACCAAGACCGCTTTAGTTTCAATGTTTTTTGTTTAATTATGGACAACAGAGTGGCTTATCAAGTGTACGATGAAAATTTAAATGCGGCTAGATATCTGGAGATACTGAGAGGGTTTGTTAGTGATTTTCTAAATGCCCTACCTCCACGTGATAGAGCAAACAGTTGGTTTCAGCTTGATGGTGCTCCAGCACATTCAACTATAGCTGTACACCGGCAATTGTCAATGATGTTCGAGGATCGGTGGATTGGCCCGCGGGGACCTTGGAACTGGCCACCCAGATCACCCGATTTGACCCCCTTGGATTTTTACCTCTGGGGTCGTATAAAAGAACTAGTGTACTTTAGGCCGGTACAAACTAGAGAGGAATTATTGAACCGTGTTCACCATGCGTTTACTAATATAAGTCCAGACGAACTTCGGAGATCTGTTTCGCGAGGAGTATATGACAGAGTTATTCAGTGTTTGAACCAAAATGGAGGTCATATAGAACAATGATTGTAATTTTACATTCTCTTATTATTTTTTGTCATTATGTTCCAATTTTTTGTTTTTATTTTATATTGCGTTCTAAATGTTATGTACTAATGTCATGTTCTAATTAAAGTAAATTTTTTACCGTTTCATTGATGTTTATTTGGCTTCGAAAGGCAAGCGATGTTTCGGTTTCTGCCAAAAAACCACATTAAAATAAAAAATTTGGATTAACAAGAAAACCACTGGAAATAGGTATAGGGAATGTTATAGCAAATCGATGCAGAATCAAATTCTGCATCCGACCATGCAATAAAATACAGGCTGTCCCATTTGTAAAAACGATCTTTTTCAACTTTTAAAATGATGTAATTGGTCATTAAATTTTGGATACCCTGTATGCGATAAATCAGTTGTCAATATGGCATTCGAAAGTATCATTCCTTTTCTTCCGTCTACCCCAGAAGCGCTTTCCACCAATCGAAATTGGTTAAACGGCGCAATGCTCAAAACAGGGCTACATCTGTCAAAATTTTCAAAAAAATCAAGATATCTAAGAAAAAATTGAAAATTGGTATAGGGAAACCTGATGAAAACCCACTATGAAATTTTCTCAGAAATCCAAAAATGAAATAATATAGCGGGTGTTCCATTTAAAATAAGGAAGTTAATGGCGACTTCCGGTATAACCGGATAACCGGTATAACTGGAACCCAAAATTTCAGAATTCTAAGTTTTTTCTAACCACGAAAACTTCTAACGAACGGCTCTCGTGGAATATCCTGTATAATATGTCTATAGAATTTACACGTATAACACATACATATTTGTAGGAAATCGTTTTGTTAGATGATAAATTATTAATTACAGTTTTTACCTTACAAAAGCAGCTGCAGATATATATATGATGAGAACAGAATGAGATAATAGATTGTAATTTTTCTGTTGTTAAACAAATAATTTCGGAATTGAAAACCATGGCACACGAATACGCTACAATCTCATATGTTGGTTTTTATTTTCTATATCATGGGAATTGATTCAACTTTTTCTTTTTAGATGTAAAATGGCTGAGATTTTTCTAATACAAATTCAAATGCTAAATAATCCATATTAATAATTTTCTTTAATGCCGATCGAAAACACACTGCGATATGATTTTCCTGAATGTTTGTTATGGTTTTCGGACGTAGTTAAAGGGATCATCATATTTTCTTTTATATCAAGATTTGAACAGTGCAGTGGTTGAATTTTTCATTTGTTCGAAATTTTTAGTATGGTTTAGTCTACTTTTCTGAGCGCTCGTAAAGAAGTCATCAGCAAAATGTTCTTCACACAAAATCTTGTATTCATCTCATCTGTTTTAAGAATTCAAAAAAGTGTCTATTTTTATCGTTAAGTCTATAAAACGAGTCACAGTTATGTGCAATACGTTCGTGCTTAAAAATAAAGGTTACAAAATAAAATTTCGTTCTATTAATTATTTATATAGGCGCTATATACAGTGTGGAAGTAAAGTAATGGATAGAGACATTAACATCGTTAATCATTTTTTGAAAAAAATCTCGATGGGGTATAGCGATTTTAACTAAAGGGAATATTTTCATCACATTTTCAGTTTTTTATTTCATTTATTTTTCATGTTATGACGTCATCGACATTTTTTTTAAATGACAACCTATAATTTTTTTAATTGATTTCCATAGCACTTTCAATTCCCTATCCAACGGTATAAAATTTTTAAAATGTTATATTTGATTAAAATTGAGAAAAGGAGTCTTGCAGTTCAAATATTAAAAATTCATTATATTGGCAAAATAAATTTAATTACCGGTCAAAACGAAAATGAAAAGTGTGAACACATGGATGTTAAAACTAACATCAAGCAGTAAATAATTACTGTGACTTACATATATACCTTTATACGTAAAACGTATATGTATATATGCATGTGTTTGAGATACACACATACATTAAGTGCCATTGTCGATAATCGAACGCACAGACACCGGTGTTTCGACCTATGAGGTCTCATCAGTATACTGATGAGACCTCATAGCCCAGTATTTATTATATTTGCTTTTAGGTATCGCATTATTCTATCATGTTTATATATTGTCGAATGTCAAACTCGTGTCGAAAAAAACAAAACTGCAACTTTTTATAAACTTTTTGAATACTTGACGTTTGTGCGTGTGTAATAATAATAATAATAACTTTATTCAGTTCATTTTACATATCTAATGTTTGAACACGTCAGAATAGTATAAACAATATCACAGTATTAAAAGTAGTAAAGTCATGGTGACACAAGCTTGAATTTGTACGTGAAAAAATCTTGTAATGTGTAAAAAGCACAATTAATTAGAATTGTGTTAAGTTTTTTCTTAAAAATATTCACTGGTAACTTTTTTAAATCAAGTGGTAAGTGATTGTATATTTTTACTAGTTGTGTAGTTGCATTCTTCTGCACAACACTTTTGGAAGTCCGAGGTGGTAGAATCAAAACCTGCTTTGTTCCCCTGGTCCCATAACAGTGATGAAGTTCCTGCTCTTTAAATAATTCGTAATTTTTCTTAACAAATAGGGCACATTCTATCACGTATAGGCACGGTAGCGTGAGAATCTTTTTTTCTTTAAAAACTTCCCTGCAAGAATCAGTTCTTCCCATTTTAAAAATGTTTCTAATACATAACTTCTGGAGAATGAAAACTCTGGATACATCCGAAGATGCCCCCCAATAAACAATACCATAGCGCAGTCTGGACTCAACATACGCATAGTACGCAGAAAGACCCGCCTTCTCATTTACTGATGTTGTTACCACTCTTAAAGCGTAATTAAAAGACGATATCTTACCCGCCAGGTACTCAATATGTCTCCTCCAGTCCAACCGCGAGTCCACCTGCAGCCCTAGAAATCTCACATCTTCCCCTGTTCTTATTTCATGATGTCGGTACTCCATAACTAAAGGATCCTCCTTGAAATATGTGAAATGTAATATATTTGTTTTTTCCATATTCAGCTTTAGGTGATTTTGTTGAAACCAATTCTCAAACAAACAATGTTTCAGTTGTTTCTCTATTGATATCATTATTTTTACTTCGTATTACAACTGAGGTGTCATCAGCAAAAAGTGCAGTTGTATACGTCGTCACCGATGGTAAATCATTCACATAAATCAAAAAAAGAAGAGGACCCAACACCGATCCTTGTGGTACTCCCCTCTCCACAGACACCCATGCAGACTTCATGCCAGTGCCACGATCAATTACACACTGCTGCCTACCGCACAAGTAAGATCGAATTAATTCCAGAGCCGGTCCTCTAATACCTATTCGTTCTAATTTTTGGTACATTACGTCGTAATTCACACAATCAAAAGCCTTTTGTAGATCCAAAAATATGCCAACTGTGCACTGGTTATTGTTAATTCCTTCGATTATATCCGCTAGCACCTGATAAATTGCTCTTGAAGTAGATCTACCAGATATATACCCATTTTGCTGCGATGACAAGATGTTGCATTTGTTTAAGAAAGCTGTAAGTCGCTTGAAGATAACTCTCTCTACAACTTTGGCAAAGTGCGACAAAATAGACAGCGGTCTATAGTTTTTGATATCAGCCTTATTTCCCTTCTTGTGAATTAGAATGATATTAGATTTTTTTAATTCATTAGGAAATATTCCATTTTTTAAACATTTGTTAAATATAGGCTCCAGAAGCACGGCAAATTCAGGTGCACACCCCTTTAGTAATTGTACTAGTATTCCGTCGTCACCTACGCTATTAGTATCTTTCAATTCCATAATTATATTGCACAACTCCTCACTACTTGTTGGGAACATCATGAAAGTGCTGTGATTATACTCAATTCTGCTCATATCCGTTACAACATCCTTCGCCAAGTTATCACACATTCCTCTTAATTGGTCGTTAATAAATGTTAATCGTTCTTCATCAGTGTTGTGTGTGTTTTTCGAGTCCCGCTCGAAAGCGTTAAGGTCAAAGAGTTTCGGAGTGTTTACGAACTCTGACTGTCTAGTGAAAATAGAAGAGAGTTTTCAGTTTGTGTTTTAGTTTGTGTGTACTTTGAACGGATCAAACAAAATTAAAATATAAGTAATAATAGCACCATAATTTGCTCTTCTTGATAACACGACGTCGACGTCGCTTCCTTCGCCTAAAACAAACAAGTTAAAAAATACCTTAATTACTTCTAAAATAAAGAAAAAGTTAAGATTGACATATACATGCAAATTATGTTCCCAATTGCTTCTTTTTCATACAACGCAGAACAGACCAACCACCAGCCAGGATAAGCAGATCATCATCTCTTGAAGCCATTTTGATTTTCCGACACTTAAAATTCAAACTTTAATTACCAAAAAACACACTAGTTCGTTTGGTGGAAAAGCACTGAGAACAAAAACGAAACTCCAACAAAATCTTGTCTGCTTGGTGGAAACAGGGTTTCGAATTTGTGCGACTTATATTTTCTGTTTTTAGTGTATCGAAAAACACGAACAAAACAGAAACTCGACTACTCCGTTTGGTGGAAAACCGGCATAATATGCTACAAACCGCTATGTAGGAAGGTCCCCTGTCGACTTGCTTCTTAAATCCCCTTTTTTCTCCTCACCTTTTAGTTCACATACATATTATCACGTTCGACCGGCGACATATACAAAAACTCAGCGTCACAAGTCTTAAATATAATACAAAGATTTTATTATCTAAAAAATGCTTAGCTCATACATGGGTTGATATACATTTTTAAAATAAACAGTTTAAAGAAATTTTTCGTCGGTTTCTATCTAACACACATGCTTTGAAAAGTAATTTTTTATTCATATTTAAAATTATAAAATCTTTAAATTTAGTGGTACCGTTACACTTTTCACTAGTGTGCATCGCCTTCAAATTTTTCCATATAATTTAATTAAGCCTGACATTAGTTTACTAACTAAATCATATTGCCGCCAATAACGTTACACAATTCTTTTCGATCGCTCTCTTTCGAAACGTATTGTACATAATACTGATTACAAAATGGATAATAAATATCTTTCTTATATTACGCTTTGGACACTTTCTCTTATTAGTTTTTTTTTAATTCTATCATGGTAAACCATTTTTTTCATTTCACAAAGATACTGCTGCGGTGGTTTTACGACCACTGTGTTAAGAAAACTCGGTGACGGATACTGCTTTGATACTCCTTTAAAAAAAATCACAACGTACCGCATCACTCTGTTCGCTAATTACAGTTTACAGTATCAGATCAGGATCCTTTTTATGTGTAATGAGTTTGGTTAGACTCGAAGCGGATCCCTTGCATAATTTAGCCAGTCATTTAGGAAACGCCAGAGAGGAAAAATTAGAACTGGACGGACGTCGTCGCGCGAGAGGGACGGGAAAAAGAAAACGCATCATAACTCTTTTCTTATATTGACTTCGCGAATGGTCTTGTCGTATTTTAAAATGCCGTGGATGATGAATAAATTATTGGAGATGCGGTTGGCATAGTTGATGGGAAAAAATAAGAAAAGATGGAGTTTCATTTCTCGAGAAGTTAATTTGTCACTCGTAAAGCGGAGGTAATAATTTTCGCATTGAGTTGGCAAGAATTACATAGTAATTGTTAACATTTCTTAATTGCTTTTTATTGTACACGATGCACAGAGTTTTTGTATTGCACGCCTGCTAATATTTGAAAATGGCAAAACATGTTTGATAAAAGTCATCAAATATTTATAGCTAGTTGATTCTGGGACTGCATTTATTAAAAGTTTTTAAAATACTTGCCGTCATTTTTGATACATTGATTCAAACTAGTCGTAAAGTATATAATTTGTTTGCCGAATTATTACGAAAACTCGTAATAAAATCTTTAAACAAAACAAAAGAAAAAAGTTGACATAGTCGTAGTAATAATAATAATAATAATAATAATAAAGTTTATTTTATACTAACAACATTACAGGTTAGCAGGAAAACGTCATAACAAAAAAATACAAAATACTTACTCAAAAAACTACATCTAACACATAAGCCAAAGCAGAACTTAAAAATCATAATGATCAGACATCAAAACTCATTCGATCCCTATGATCCAAAAATTAATTTATAGAATAAGACTCAAAGCTGTATAGATAGGAAAACACTTTCTTTTAAATTCCTTGGTATTTTGGCAATTTGTTGAAAAATAACATACCGGCATAGCTAACGGTTCCTTTCCGTTACAACTAAACGATGTTGCGGTAATCTATAATTATTTTTGTTTCTTGTGCCATAAGCGTGGTCGAATTCGGAAACACTGAAAGACGTTCTGTTTTTACATATAAACAACAAACATTCGTAGATGTTTATAGCATATACAGTCAGCAATCTTTTCATCCTGAACAAATTTCGGCAAGTGTCTAAGAAGCTCTTTCCAAACAGAATCCCTAGAATGCTTTTTTGAAATACAAAAATCATATCCGATGAATAACCCGATCGCTTGAGCATGAGCTTATTTGCTGCAAACCAGTCTTGCAACCTACTGTAGTATTTTAAGCTCTCCTGCAAGTTCTTGCCTCTAATAATTAAATTGGTGTCATTTACGTAATTAATAATGCTGTTATTAGAATCAGATACAATCGATCCGATATCATTCATAAAAATTATAAAGAGTAGTGGCCCAAGGACACTACCCTGTGGGACACCCATAATCACAGTAGTCTCATCCCATTGCGTAATAACTCCGTCAATGCAACATTTCACTATTTGCTTACGATTACTTAAGTAAGATTTTATCCAGTTATATGCTACTCCGCGTATACTGTAAGAATTTAGCTTCTTCAGTAATACTGAATGATTAATGCAGTCAAACGCCTTTCACAAGTCAAAAAACAGATCACATGCTAGATCGCGCTCTTCAAAAATTGATAAAACTCTCTTAGCCTTAGTATGTTGATACAGAGCCGTCTCAATACCCCTTCCAGGTATGTAACCATGTTGTTACTCACGGAGAATGTTGTTTTTGAAAGTAATACGCTTAGCGACTAGAGTTTTAAATATTTTGGAAAACGAAGATAAGATACTAACATATCAAATATTTCCTTAACATCACGTGTGTGATAGATATTACTAAATCTAAACAAAAATTATTATAATTCCTTCTATTGTAAGATCTAACACGGGATTTATATATCCGCACCTTATTGTCATGCTGATATGGTTGTTTTTGTAGATGATATCACTTAAGCAGCCTTATATTGCTGAGGCTTTATTGACCTGTGTTTTGATGACGTTTATCGGGTTGCTGCTTCTTGATATATCCGCTCCCAAATAACGCAAGCTTATTACCTGTTCGATTGGCGTATCGTCTATTACGACTTATATCTCACTGGTTCATTATTTATACCGGGTGTTTCGGAATTGCACGGCACTGTTGTAGGTCTTGTTCTCTAACATAAAATAAACAAAAAAGTCCATATAAACATATTGCTGTGGCAGCATATTTATTTGGTATAAAATAAATGTAGTATTGCCACATGTTGGGCATCGTCAAATAATTATTATTGCTTTTTTTTATGCTGTACCAGCAACATAATTATAAAAATAATGATAATTTTTATTATATTTAATATATTCACTTATTAACAGCACGTACTTTCTCAGTACGCGTGAGTTCTAGCAGTGTATTGAGCTTCCTTTTCTCCTGGCAAATCGCTTGCTTATTTTTGTTTAGGGATAAGGTTATAATTTGTATTAAAGAAAAAATCTAAGCCTATATAAAATCATACTTGTATATTTTATTCAAATATTAACAATAGATAGATAGCATCGCTATACTATATTCACCAAAAAAAAAAATTATAAAGAGCACATAATTGAAACAAAACATTTATACCGTATTCTCGGTTGTAATGTTTTATAGAATAAATATATCGATAATGCTAATCAAAAAAAAAGAATATTATCCTGTTTTAAAACAAAGAAACTCAATTGAATGTCGATAATCTGTTAATATTGTGCTAATTCTATTCTATCAGAAACATTATATTTGCCCTGATAATTCTATAACTTCGCAATGGTCAATGTTCGTAGGGATTGATCACTGGCAACAACCATTCGCATGTATTGCAACCAGCATCTCAAAACCCGCCACACAGAAACAAGTCCCTTTTCTAAATGTATATTTTATTTTAAATTTGAAATCAAAAATGAATTGCGAGAATTAATAATGCCTGATAAAGGTATTTGAAAATAAACAATCGCACGTTGTATTCTCTTAATACCCAACACCATTAATAATCCTTTCTGTGTTATATATAAAAAAAAACTAACGAATTATTATATTACAGGACAATATCTATTATATCCATACTGCTCAACGTTATACTGGAATAAATATTTTCACATAATATTCCTACAAACGTATTGCAGCATTGATATTTCTTTGTAATTGAAAAACTCACTTTGTTTCATTAAACAAATTCTGCCTTAGGAATCTCCATTTTAAAATACAAAAAAAAATTATCAAACAAAAATTATTATTATAAATGAAATTAAAATGAAAATGAAATTAATATACTAATACAAAATGAACAAATATCTATCAAGCCGTAGTATATTCTACCCTACGCTTAAACCTTTATTAGCTTTTTTTAAAAAAGGTCTTTTACTTTCGAAGAGAAAAAAAAATGTGTAACGCTTGTTACGCCATCCACCGAACTAAAATTTAGGTTGTCACCCTGCATCATCTGTGAAATCTCTGCCCCCAAGTTGCCGTCGTGACACTAACACACGCGCACTTATTGTCTTTGACAGTTCATTCACTTAAACGTCAACACCTTAAACAATTTCCTTATTTAAAAGTCTTTTCCCTAAACTATTCGGTATCTTCAAAGGTAGGTATATTCTTCTTAATACAATTCCTACTTATATTTGTTTATAAACTTGTTTCTCCCATTCGCTAACATAATCTTCAATTTTCTTTTAGAGATTTTTGAACCTGGTACACTCGAAAACACATTGCAGATGGCAAGAATTCTTCTTCCCATATCACCCATATTACAACGATTATTGAGTCTTCACCACGTCAGTTCCATTTCTAACTAGGATTTTACCTACAGTAATACATTCATCTGCAAGAAGCTATAAACAAATTTTATACTATATTTCTTTTTATAGGTCTCCAAACCATACAAGTCTTTACCGTCTATGAAGCTTCTGTGTTACACATACAAGTTCATGAATGTATATATTTTATTTGCTCAGCTGTCTTTTATATAAAAACATTTGCTGATCGTATCGTGTCAGAATGTATACTTATATTCTTTTTTGTCTTTAGTTTTAAGTTTAAGGTAACTTTTACCCTTTAAGCATGATTTATTTAAAATCTCTTTTATTGAATTTATCACATGATGCACGTTTTAAGTCACAATTATTTATTTGACTATATTTACATCTCGTGCATGACAAATTTGACCTCATTTATAGAGTTTAATGGCGTTTAAATGCCTCACTCTCTTTTATTAGCTTTAAGTACCTTTTATTTATTTTGTACTTATATAATACTTGATTTTTCTTAAATACTTATTTAACCTATAATTATAACAATAAATTCATTTGATATCAGAATTTTCTATACTTAAATATATATACAACCCATCATACACTTGTGTTATTTGTATTGCAAAAATAAATAAACTTGATGTTGAAATTTTCAAATATAATAAAGTCTGATTTTTACTGTTTCCTTTATTTTTAATACTTTAACTAATTCTTAATACTATTCTTATTTTCTAAATATGCGAAGACCACGGCAATATGTCTCAAATTAATTTATTACTAAGATATTGGAGCATAAAGATATTTATTTAACAATACAACATCCAAAAGAACTGTTTAAAGTAGCCACCGTTTTGTTGAATGCAGCATTCAGCACAACAAATTCATGCTTCTTTGGCACTTCGTATAGCATCAAGACGATTCTTGGTAGTTGCTGAGGCTTCCACCATGCGATTACTAAACTCTGATGTGTCCCGATCGCCCGATCTAACGCCGTTAGATCAGTAGTTTAGTGGTGATCATTCTGCAAAGGATTGCATAAATTTATTTCCGAAAATATTTGCAGACAGACCCGTACCATGTGAGCAAAGCATATTACATATTTTGAATAGAGTGTAATCCTAGAGAGGTAAATCCACTAAAAGCTGAGGAACGAGAAGAGCGGGATATAATGATTTGTAGCACTCTCGAAGTAGAGGATACGCTATCTACCAGAAGTGTTGCTGAGGAATTGGGTGTGAGTAATAAAACCGTCGCGAACATATGGAAGCGAAATAAATTAAAATGTTTCAAATACTCGAAAAAGCAACAAATTTTTCTCGATGACAATTTTAGAAGAATGGAGTTTTGTGAAACCGTAATGGAAAAGACAAATGAAAATGAGAATTTCATCGCAAATATTGTATTCACAGATGAATCGTCATTTCCATTAAATGAAAAGCACAATCCTTCTGTTGTTCGATATTGGGCTCGGAAAAATCAGCACAGATATTTTGTTAATCACACTCAATATCCCCAGAAAGTGAATGTCTGGGCAGGTATTTTGAGTGACCATTTGATTAATCCATTTTTTATTCAAGGTACGTTAAATGCGGACAAATACCTCGATATGCTACAGAATCAGATACTCCCCCCCCCCGCTATTGATAATACCGGAATAGATCGGGATATTATTTGGTTCCAACAGGACGGTTGTCCTGCACATAATGCGGTCAGAGTAAAGCACTTTTTAATGAATACTTTTCCTGATCGTCTCATTAGTGGAACAGGAAACATTCGTTGGCCTCCGCGATCTCATGATCTATCGCCAAATGATTTCTTTTTGTGGGGATACATCAAAAATAAAATATACAGTGCACAAGTTGGCAGGCTAGAAAACTTTTTTTTGAGAAGGCTACCATAGAGGCTTTTGATTCCGTAACAGTCGATATGATTCGTAATGTGCGAGAAAATTATTATGATAGGCTCGAACAATGCCTTGCTGCTGAAGGAGGCATTTTTGAACCTATGCAATAACATTTTATTTTTTAGTATTGTTTAGAGTATATTTTTTATTTTCATTAGAATTCCGTTCTTAATAAATTTATATAATAATTTACTAAGAATTAATGTTTAATTAGAATTGTGCTTTTATTTTCTTACTGTGTTGTATTATATTTCTGTTAAAAAGGACTTTATTGAAATAGTGTCCTGTGAATTCACAACTTTATTGAACTGGTAGTACTAGAGGTCGAATGCGCGTCATCCAGAGATGCGCAAAAGCATACCTTGTTTCCTTGTACCATGACTTCGGCCACGATTGTGCGTTATTGCCGGTGTGCCTAGTATACATACAGGGTGTATTTGAAATAAGGGGACAGAGTATGATTAATGGAAAGACTGGTAGTACTAGAGGTCGAATGCGCGTCATCCAGAGATGCGCAAAAGCATACCTTGTTTCCTTGTACCATGACTTCGGCCACGATTGTGCGTTATTGCCGGTGTGCCTAGTATACATACAGGGTGTATTTGAAATAAGGGGACAGAGTATGATTAATGGAAAGATGTAATTTTATTAGACTCAAATCCAAAATATTTTACGCAAATTCAAATTTTAAAAATTACAAAGATATTTTTAAAATATTCGTCGTGCCACTGCACTTTAATACGACTGTAGGCTATGGAAGGGTGCGTTAGTAAGTAGGAGTGTGAAGGCGTGCGAGGTTAGTCTCGTTCGATTGTCAGGTGTGGATGTTTCGACTATTGCTTCCACAACACACGAACTGAAATAAATTATGTTTTTTTTTTAATTTACTTGCGTCCAATTAAAATAAAAGTTTCTCATAAGTAGAGTTGGGCAAATTTTACAATACAAATTTGTTTTTGTGAGAAATAAGAAGTAAAAAGTCGTTGAATTTAATCATAATAACAGTAATAGCGGAAGAAAACGTAATATCTAAATAATCCATCTCAATAAAAAGAAATCTCGTTGTTGAAAAATAAGATATTTTAACAGCTGATATTTTATATTAAGGTTGTTGAACTCTTAGCATGAATAGCAGAAATAGTAAACAATGCTATCATTGGGGTTTTTATAACGTCTACAGCTGTTATTGCGTATATCTATGCGTGTTTATTTACATCGATGGAAATTATTTCGTCTCCTCAACCTGTGTGGAACCGTCGACGTCTAGCGCGATACCTACGACATATAGACACATGCTAAATCCATAGGCGGCACATTAAACACTTTTCGGGGGGTTTTAATTTTGGCATTCGTGTCGTAATTGACTCACAATTTTTGGGATTTATATTCTACATAATTGCACCTTTCCATTTATCATACTCTGTCCCCTTATTTCAAATACAGCCTGTATATCCTATCCCCAATATGATTTTACAATGCGGTATAATAAATATTTGAAATAATACTAAACACCTAAGCGAATAAAAATTCATTTATGATCAAATATTTACACATTTGTAACCGCGGGAAAATTTTTTGCCAGAATAAACATTCATTGCAATGTGGGTTGCCTAATTTTAATTTATTTTATATTCATTTAAAAGAAAGTAAAGAATAGTTGAACGAAAAATAAGTGCAGAGCGGGGTAGCTTTTTATTCAATTTATAACGTGAACCCAAGCAAACAAATCTCCTCCAATGGATTTTTGAGGAAACTTGTTTTAAAGATTTTGATTATTCAAATTTTGGAGAAAACCTTTCATCGTCAACTTATGAAGAATTTAGTAATCTACTCCGCGATTACTAAATTCTTCATAAGTTGACGATGAAAGGTTTTCTCCAAATTCAAAATCAACAAAAATATCTTGCATCAAAAATCTGCTATTTTTCCATTATTCACAGATCCACTATGGCGGACCCTTACGTTCAGACATGTTTTCTATTTCAATTCCATTTTCGTGCTAGAAACTTTATGTTATCACGGTATAATGTTTTTATGGACGTAAGAGATATATGCTTGATGATTATAAGCATCACGAAGACTACTTCTAGGACACCTGATATTCAAAAAAGTGTGATGTTGCAAACAATCGCTGTGCGTCATCCACTAAGAATATTCTAAATTTGTTCCACACATTTTATTTAACCAATGTCTAAAAGTCAATGGTGAGTGCACTTTGCAGAAACATCATATCAACCATAGAAAATGGTCAAAACTTTTTGAAATCTCTTGTTACTGGTGTTTTCAATATTATCCTAAAACGGTGTGACATAGTGCGAAATGGAAGCCTGAAAACTCACTACAACTCAAACAAAAAAAAAAGAACAGTTTTACTGAAAGTCGAAACAATGATTATTTTGAATAAAAAAAAAACAATATTTTCTTTTCGTTTCATTTAAAAATTCTTTAACATGCTGAGTAGAATTTAGTGTTCATAAACTAAGAAAATATTTTACTCTATTTATTTTGACTACTTAATTGCTTTTTTTAATTCCTTTTCAGATGCGAACAAGAAAAATTAAATATGGGGCACTAGCAAACGAATTGATACGAGGAATGCGCCCTTCTATTAGGGCCTACGTCAATCCTAGCTCACTGAAGATAGACATAGTACCACACTTAAATCAAATCATCGCGCCATATTTTAGACCAGTCAACCTGCACCTATACACGCAACAAGAAAAGGATCAGTTAATTCAAGTAGTTCACATTATGATCGATTATAACTTAAATTACATTCAAGAACGTAATCTAGAGGGAAGTTACTCTTATAATTTAGGTTCGTTATTAATGAAATACTTAATCTAGCCTTTCTTAACTTTTATAACTTCAGATCCAAATATAGAAGAGCTGGCATCGTTTCCTGGTTTTAAGCCCAAAAGAACCCTCACATACACCAATAAGCAACTAATAGCACGCGAGATTGACTTGGAAAAGATGAGGATGGTGGAAATTGAAAAGCATAAGGACAGGGATAAGAAGCAATTAACTCACAATAAGAAGATTGTGGAAAAGGAACAAGTGCCGAACCATTTACAGAAACTTAAAGCTAAAGATTTCAGAAGCGAAGTGGTAAGTGGTAGTAGTATTCAATATTTTTTTGTGTTTAATTTCAATTTTATCAATTTTTTAACAATCATTCTGTCGTTTAATGAGTTTCAAACAGATAATGTTATGTATTCTCAAATAGTCATGGAAGAACATTGATTATACTGTTGCGTTTTCGGGTTCGCAATAAACAACTCGTGCTTATTTATTTAAAACAGTCTGTATATTCACACACGTAAAATTAATTACAATATAAAAATATAAAACTAATCAAAATATAAAAATGTAAAATAAATGTAACGCACTTAAAACTACTACGATTAAAATTAACACATGTATTTATTTCACTACTGCTATTTATGTCGATATTATTTATGTAACACTGTACCGTATTTATATCACTTCTATTTATATTCCGTAATATTTATGTAACAACTACACCGCTCACTTATTTATGCTTACTCTTCGACTACCACTCAAGGAACTATTTATTTATGTTTATTTATTTATCTGCACTGTTCCGCACGAGACTATTGAATGAATTCTTATTCCGGAATGACTCATCCATCGGTTCAACTGTTTTTATATCTGTAGATAAAAGTTCGAGAAATATACGGACACACTCTGGATTTTTCTCCACATGCCGAGAAGTATTCGACAGCCAGTCCGTCGCCTCACAGTACACATGTGTGTGATTTACGACTTTGTCCGTTTTTATACGTCGCCCAGAGGTCTGCTTCTTTTTTTAATGTAAACTCGTTTCGTTACAAGACTAAAAAGTTTTTAGTTGTTCGTAATTAATTGAGAAATCTAACATGAAACCAACATAAAAGGATATTATTTGAAATGGTATTTGTTGAAAGTTTTATATAAGCTAAATGGAAATAATGCATTTGAAAATCAAATTTTACTATACAGGCTGATACATTTTCGACCCTCGCCATGAGGATCTCGCTTATTATTAGATATAGAGTATAGGTTTAAATTTGACAAAGTCGTTAAATTTTGTGTTTGTTATGAATCCGTAAAGAAAATGGACCTGTAAGAAATGAAGTTCGTTTTTAAAAAAATGGCGACATTAAAATCTCGATCCAATGGTGTACTCGAAATTTTTATATGACGTTTCGTTTCTTTCTGGCCATCATCAACTATCTAATTTTTGGACACCTTCAGAAAGTGTTTTTATTTCTAATTCCAACCATGTACTACATGTTGACAAACGTGTTTAATATTATTATCGCGTTCGCTTATACTATCTTTTTGCTAATTTATGTCAAAATCGTTCGGTTATTGTAAGTTGAGCAAATCGATGTAAATCAAGATCGTTGGGATATTCGACCTCGGACGCATTAGACGAAGCTCGATTTGCTAGAAGTATTTCGATCAAGGTCGCAGATGTCAAAAATAGAAAGGAAAATGTTACATTTAGTTGGTGTTGTATGATTGCGGTCGAAGGAGTTGCTAATTTCAGTTAGTGTTTTGAAATAATAGAATTTACTGTTATGTTTTCATTTATTATTATAATTCAAACATAAATAATTTGTTATTAATAAAAAGAAGGCTGAAAAGTAGAAAATTACTCAATTTCTAGGCAGTCTCAAACTATTTACAATATTATATCTTTTATTAATAGCATTTCGGTTTTCTTCTTTGTGTTCTTCATTGTATGCTTGTACATTTAAATTCTTTTCTTCAAAAAGTTCTTGTCCAGTATCCATAACATCATTTGGAACATTCAGTATACAAATATTGTGTAAAATACAGGCTGTAGTAATAAGGAGGCAGATTAAATCTAGTCGAATTGTTTCCATATACTTGAGACGTCTCCACCTGCCCTTCAGTAATGCAAAGGCGTTTTCAATATGCACACGAACTTGTGATAACTTCTGATTAAAATTTCTCTGTTGAGGAGTTAAGAACCCATTATTTTTGAAACCAACGATAAGTTGAGTAGACAAGGCAAATGTCAAATCTCCCAATAAATGGCTATTATTAGGAAATTCTACCAAATTCTCATCCATATCTTCCTTTAAATGCGATTTTAGAAATAGTCTGGAATCGTGCATGGAACCAGTTCTCCAGCATAAAGATCCGTAAATAATTTTCTATTATCACAGACACCTTGCAATAATATTGAATGAAATTTATTTCTATTAAAATATGAGTTTGTATGTTCTTTGGGTGCTAATATGCGTATATGACTGCCATATATTATACAGCATGTGTCAATTTTCATTAGCCATAGGCTATTAATTCATGCAACACGTGACAACATGGCACCCCTACTTTCCTCTCCAATGCCAGCGCGACCGATACAAGCTCAAGTTAGCAGTAGCTGTTGGACCATTGACTTGGGTGTTTGTAATGCGTTCAGAAATAATATTTACGCGCTGGAAGGATTTGTTTTTCTTTTTCCTTTCAGTAAATGCAGAGAATTATTAAGCTGCGTTCACGCTGCATGACACAAACAAAAGCGTAATTCTAATAAAATTAAAAAATAACCCTAATAAGGTAATTAAAAAAGGGTTCTGAAAATAATAATAAACTACTCGATCAGGAGATCGCGGTGGCCATTTGATATTTCCCGTTCCAGTAATAAGACGGCTTTTATTGCAGATTAGATCGCAACGTGTTCGCAGCTAAAGATTGAATGTAAAATCTGGTGGGGAGATCGGAGAAAACCGTTGTGATGTCGATTGTTGCCGGGATTGGTGACGGACTGTAGGGGTGACACGTTGCCAAGTATTATTTGTATATGTATAAATCGCACGTAAACATTGAATCCCTATAACTAATGAAAATTGACACATACGGTATACAGCGGATTATACCTGAGGAAACAATCAACTCTGTTATCACAGTTTATTTACTGTAAAATTAATATCAAGAACATTTACCGAGAAAGCCATCTATGGCTTCAAACTGTCTTATAACATTAAGAGCTCTTTGTCCAGTAGGCCAAGCTACAACACCATATCTTCTGTTAACTAGAAGTGTTTTTTCACAAGTTCAGTATAAGGCTTGCCAACACGTGGATTTACTGATACCAAATCGTGCAGTTACAGCTCTGTAGTTAATTTAATGTCAAGACGTGTTACAAAGAACATGCAAGGTTGTAAATGACCTAAAACCCTCCATATTTGCTAAGCACCATACTGTAATCATGCTCTGTTTATCTACATTGAGGTGTGGGTGTCCAGGCTTAATTTCGTTCTCTTCAACAGAGTGCAACTTCCGTAAGAAGTCTTCAAACGTTTCCGGATTCATTCTGAAGTGCATCTTAAATTGATGAGTCCTGAATCTGGGTACTATTTCTTTAGCAAAGTTTTCAACTTTTTCAAAACATTCAGTATTTCCATTACTATTTTCATCATCATACAATAAACATTTGATCCCATCCGTACATTAGACAGTGCCAAATCAATCTTCGTTCTTCAAAATTCTTCTTTTAACAGTTTTTCTTTACCGTGTTAAATTTGACAAAAACCAACTTAAATTTGAAGATGATTGAGGTTAAGTTGCAGGCACATTTGACAGATTTTTTTTCGTTCGTTTATTTCAGATTGATCTACAATCAGTTGTTCAAGTCAAATAAATCTGTGCTCGGATCGCCGAGGTGGTATCCGAACGCAACTTATGCTTTAATTGAAAGAATACATTTTAAGATTAAATTAAGTAGCCATGAAATTTCAATCCGTCATACATTTCATTTATCGTTCTTTAGTAATACAAAAATGTCATACATGAACGAATAGAAACGAGATATGTTAAGTATTTTTATTCTTCGAACCGATATTCAACAGTAGCGAGTACAAGATATTTATTATTGTATCCAGAACGGCAACAGTCGCATCGTACCTTTTTTCTAGATCTTGATAGAAATTTGGTCGAGAATGGATCGTTTACTAAGACGCATAATGTTCATGTCAGCAGGAATTGGAATGAAAATCGACAGGATATTTTACAAATGATAAAAACGTGTTTTTGCAAAGTTAACATACATTAAATTAAAAATGATAAATACAAATATATTTAAATAATTTTTACACTTGCAAAGAAGAAATAATAGTAACAAAAACATTTATAAAAATACGTAGAAAAGTAAACAGTAAACAATTACAGTTGGGCACGCGTTCTGGCATATTGAACTGCCCTTTGTATGGTTCTTCTAGAAAATGCATCGAAGGCATTCTGAAGTCTGCCTCGTAATTCTTCAATGTTTTGTGGGGCATCTACTTTATAAATATTATTTTTAACATATCCTTATAAAAAATAATCTAGCGGACTTTAAATCAGGTGATCCCGCATTTTGTTACCACGATAAATATTTTAATTGATTTAATGGGATGTTCTTGTCAAGGTAGTCAGATACGTATGTACGTAAAAGGTTTAAATATCTTTCTACATTTAAATGTTTTCCATACTTAACTGGTCGTAAGAGACGAGTTGCCAAAATACCCACCCAAACGTTTATTTTAAAACGATGTTGTGGTATCCTTGCCCTGTTTTGTTGGGGATTTTGTACTGCTCAATAGTGCTCCGTATTACTGTTGAACATTCTAGAATTTGTAAATTTTGTTTCATCTGACCAGATGATTTTGCATAAAAAATTTTCGTTATTTTCTATCCTTCCCATTAACTAATTACAGTGTTCTAATCTATAAGTACATTGAAAGATTGTGACGAGCTTCAGTCAAACTTGCTTACTCTCAATAATTGGTGCATTACTAATGGGTTGGACCTCAACATTTCTAAATGTAGGGTACCGTCTCCTACTCTCGGAAACTGTCAACTGCATTCATATTTCCAGATGTGATGGCAACCGTGACTTCGGTGTTTATTTCGACTCCTTTTTGACATTCAATAAACATGTTCAGGATGTGGTGGCTGCGGCTAGTGGGATGTTGGGTTTTGTCTTACGCAATACCAAATCTTTTACTAATATTTCAACACTCAAAACTTTATATTTCACTCTAGTCCGCTCAAAAATGGAGTATGCTGTACTTGTATGGAATCCGAAGTACGAAACCCATAAACTTTCATTGGAGAATGTTCAGAGACGATTTCTAAAGTACTTATGGTATAAACAGCATAACGTCTATCCATATAGAGGGTTTCCACATGATATTTTACTGAAAGAACTTTCAGTTTTTCTTTTGAGGCTCGTCGTAACAACATAGGTCTAACATTTTTATATAAATTACTACATAATCAAATTGACGCTAGTCTACTTGTCTCAAAACTTAATTTCCATGTACCGCGTCAATCTTCACTTGATTCCGATACATTTTATATTAACCAGGCCAGAAGTAACTTGTTATCTCGCTCACCAATTTCATTTATATGCCCACTGTACAACGAAATTAGCTCTGAATGCGATATTTTTAATTGTTCCCTCAAGCAGCTTTTACAGGTGAATACAGAATAATACTTTATGTTGTGTAGTTGTCGATCTATACATTTATTTTTTCTTACGTGTTTGCTTTTTATCCTTATATTAATTGTGCATCTAGATTAAGTTCTAATTCTTTTGTAAGATATTGTACTATTCTATTGATATCAAAAATTAAATTGGTCAATGTTGGTCATGGAATGTAAAACGCTTGTCTTAGTTTAAATCATCCTTTTGAAATAATTCAATCATTGTCAAGCTACACTGACATTATCAATAACCCACAAATGTGTTACCTACTTAGTTCAGCTGTAAAATAATAATGAACTACAAGTTATGAAATAAATAACGTTTTTATTAACCAGAAAAACTAAATTACAATAATTGTTGGAAATGTCCCCCGTTTTGTTCAATGCACAAGTTTACGCGCCTCTTCATGCTGTGAAAAGTGTTTTGCAGCATTTCTGGCGTTATGATTGCACATTGCTGAACAATTCTTTGTTGCAGTTCTTGCAAATTATGTATCGGATTTGCGAAAATCTTATTTTTTAAATAAGAAAAGATAAAATAGTCCATAATTGTCAAACAAGGTGATCTCGGAGGAAACTCAAATTCCGCATGCAAACTTATCAGCCGGTCATCAAAAAACTCGCGGAGAAAATCAAGATTTTCTCGTGTAGTATGTGCTGTTGCACCGTCTTGCTGGAAATAACCGTATTGAAGTTCATCATCGTCTAACTGTTGCACAAATTCAGTAAAAAAAATATTTCTGTACCTTTCTGCGTTGACGGTGAAATTGAAAAAAATTGGCCCAATTATTCTTCTGCGAGAAACTGCCATCCAAACACCAATTTTCTGAGCATGTAGTGGCGTTTCAATAAAAATATGCGGGTTATCAGTGCTCCACATTCGCATATTCTGAGAATTGATGTATCCTGAAAGGTGGAACCAAGCTTCGTCAGAAAAAAAGGTAAGTTCAGCAGATCGTCATTCATTAAATTATTAACGAACCAATGGCAGTACGCAAGGCGTCTGGGGTGGTCTGCAAGCAGACGAGCTTGATATGATTGCATCTTATATGGATGCATGTTCAGGTCCTTCTTTACAATCGTTTGGCATGTTCCATAAGAAAGCCGAATTTCTTGAGAGAGACGTTTTAAAGGTTTTGTAGGCTCTTCTTCCATACGTTGACGAACGTCATTAATAACTTCTCCTGTACGAACTCTTGGTCTACCAGCACCTTTTTTATGCGTCATTGAACCAGTTTCGCGAAACACTTCAACACAATTTGTAAGGCATGCATAAAATTGTCCGGTAATACTGCTACGGCTGGGCAGTGCTCTCAAAAATTGTCCAAACACAAACGTTGACTGTATTACCAAGTTCAATTAACTAGCACACCCGTTCGAAAATAGGCTTGAATCATGTAAATTTTGTGCTCTGTGGCGAGAACCATGATTCAAAAACCGTGCAGGATTAGAAAACTTCAACAAAATAACTTATTATTATTATTGGGTAAAACTGTTGGGCAATAAACATTTATTTATTTATTTAATTAGTTATTGAAATTAATTATTATTAATTAATCGACTTGGTTATCGGCTCATTTACTATGACATCTGCAATATCTTTCACTTAAGGGTCACACCAAAAGCTTTGACAATTGCTTATCTGGCAGCAAACACATATGAAAAACTAGAATGCCAAAACCAATAATTTTTATCAGTTTTCGTTAAGTACTTAAATAAACAAAATAAAAGCATAATATGGAAAATAATTAATGATGGTATAAGTAAAATGTTATTGTATCCAATCGTTCTATAAATCTTGTTTTTGAGGAGATCGATAAATCGGAACCCATAGCTATACGAGACGAAACACTTAATAAATGTATCGCTGTATCATATTTTAAAATAAAGCCCTCCTAAAAGAATATACCGCACACCAAGTGGAAATGGAAGAATGAGAGATCGTATATATGCCCCGGGTCGGCATCTATAACTCACAATCTCAATGATAAATTGCGAACAGGAAGCCCTAAAAACAAAATTCACGATATTAATGTATCGGGAGACGCGTCCGCCCATCCAGCGTGCCTTGGACCGGGGCGACTGATCGTCCTATGTTTCCACGTCGTCGTCATAATGGCCGGCTCATCATTTCAATATGAAAAGAAAAACACAAAAGAATCGGATAGCTCTTCGAGTATCGTCGGTGGTAATTGTGCTGTAATGGACCGCAACTTAATGGATATAGGAGGCTATGGATCCTAATCAACATATCTAGAGGCCATCACTTCCAGAGAAAAAAAAAGGAGAAACGCTAGTACGAAAGAAAACAAAGAAAAAATGCGAGCGTCATCGCCCGGAGAGTGGGGTTTGAGAAAATTAATCGAGTGAGCTTTTTCCTTATCTAATTCATCTGTGGAAATTCGTTATTTAACATAAAGGGAGTTTCGTTGATTCCTCTTTTGTAATACTGATTTTTCTGCATATGTTTGTTCTGTCTTAAAGGATGATGCTGGTATGAGTAAGTAAATTTCATCATTAGTTTTATTATTAAACAAAAATCAATTGAAGCTGTATTTTTGCTATTACGATAGTGATAAAATACTTGTTTACTAAATATACTATACCATGTGGGAAAAGAAAAAAAGTGATTTTGCGTTACCAAATAATAAGATTTATGTGTTAATAAATATTTAAAAAAATTGAAGAAGTGTTCAATACTAACGATGGATTTCGACAATTTTTTGCGAAATTGTACATCTGTATATGCTTGTTGACTTCATTATTTGATGGTGAGAGATTGATTAAATAAGTGTAAAAGACATGATTGTGTTATATTTTCCTAAATTTCTGAAATGTCTTATTCGGCCGGGGAAGAAATACTTTTACTCTAGTTTGAATTAAAAGTCTGGAACCTAATCCAGATAATTGTTTGGGAGAGTTAAAGTAAAATATTTTTGAAGGTTATACTAGCAGATAATTTAAGACGTAAATCGAATGTATTATAGTATTTATTACACTAGCCGACAATTTAATTTTTTTGCTTTCCTATACGTAGTATAAGGAAGTATTGTGATGATGAAAATTTTTGACCTCGAAATTTTTGCATATGTCCACGATTCGAAGTCCCCTGATCCCGAAAAAGTGGTTTTTAAAAAATGTCTGTCTCTCTCTATGTGACTGTCTGGTGTGTGACCACGATAGCGGTCAACACGTCATAGCTATCAATTCAAAATGTGGCATAGTATAATCTCCCTCTTGAGAACTGCAGTGAAAAAATCGAATTTTGCCAATATTTCGTCAACTACTAAGTTTAAACAGATTTATAAAGAATTCATATGTACCTAAAATTAAAATTGAGAACAATTTTATTAAAAAAGTTTTTCGAAATTCCTACCGGAACTAACACTTTTACCCTTATCGAAAATCAGTTTTTTGCAAATATTTTGCAAGTCATGCTTTTTAGACAGGTCCGCTACGAGTACAAAAGTATTTAGAACTTAATTTTCTATACTTTTTGTATAAAAAAAAATTCAAAATTCGGACCGGAACTAACACTTTTACTCTTACCGAATAGCGATTTTTTTGCAAATATCTTGTAAATTGAGCATTCTATATATATTTATCAGGAGTACAAAAGTATTTAGAGTTGGATTTGGAATATTTTTTGTATAAATGAAATTTCAAAATTCGGACCGGAAGTAACACTTTTACTCTTAGCGAGTAGTGAGATTTAATATCGTTGACATAATGTCATACGTTTCTTCTGTGTTTGCAGAATCAGCCATTGGAATTGATGGTTTGGAGTTAACATTATAAAGTAAAACGGCTTTGAGACTTGTTTTCGATGAGTCAGTACAGAGATTCTTATAGTGGAAAAGGTTCCAATCTTTTAATCGAGATCCCAAAATTTGTGATTTTTGTTTGGTTAAACCCAAATCCCGTATCAAAACATTCAGATCTCATTGAGTAATGAGATCTAGTTTGTCAGAAGGAACATCTGCTGTGACCTTTAATTCTTTGAAATTAGTGAATTTAATTAATTATTTTTAAAATTGTTGTGTATTCTATTTTTAATTTCTAACATATCAATATTATTTTGACTTTGTTCTATGCAATTTCTACTGTATAGATCAGGTACATGTTCAAAATTATAAACATTTATAT
Organism: Amphimallon solstitiale; assembly: GCA_963170755.1. Taxonomy (NCBI): domain Eukaryota; kingdom Metazoa; phylum Arthropoda; class Insecta; order Coleoptera; family Scarabaeidae; genus Amphimallon; species Amphimallon solstitiale. The sequence goes on along the minus strand of OY720683.1, from coordinate 79,203,673 downwards.
GAAATACAGATTGATGTTTGGAGCCACCATGAGCACGACTTAATGCATCTGCAACTACATTATTAGACCCTTTTCTATGCTTAATATTAAATGTATACTCAGATAACATAAGAGACCATCTGTATGTACGTGAGTTTGTAAAACGAGTTTTCATTAAGTAAATTAATGACAAATGATCTGTCTCAATGGTAAAAAAATTACCCCTTAAATAGTCAACGTGGGGCCCCACGTTGGGCGCCAAATAAATATATGCTGTGACCTTCAATTCTTTTAAATTAGTGAATTTAATTAATTATTTTTAAGATTTTTCCTCAGTTTTAGGCTGAGTTTTATTAATCTTGTTTGTTTTACCCTTGCCATCCATTTTTAATATTATTTGTAATTTACTTTTATCAAATTTCAATCAATTAAAACTCTGCCTTTTTAAATCAAGCAGCAAATTGAAAATATTTTTTTTAAAGATAAGATAAACAAATGGAAACACTGCCCCTTTTAGTTGGGCGCCAAATAAATATATAAATAAAACATCTTGTACCTTTAATATTCTTTACGATTCTCAATCGGTGTCAAACTTACTAAAGCACAATTTTTACATAATAAATTTGCAATGTTCATCATTTCTGTGTCACAATTACACAGGATGCACTTTACAGAACTGTTTTTGCGATTTTGTAACATATAATCCACAAACTTAACAAAATCGGAGACTTTTTACAGCCTCTTGCACGGTTTTCCATTCTTGAAAATCATACGCAACACAATTTGTGGAACACTGATTCAAACTTTCTTAACTAGATGACAATTCAGTGACATTTCCTTTGTCTCTTGCCAGACCGCGTCAACAACTAAATAACAAATGAATCACTACGCCAGCTGCAACCTTCATATATGCACGTATCGATTCCAAAGTTTTCATTTTAGTATATTCCGCGATGACTAATATATTAGAGTTTTCTACTTCTCTGCTATCTGCTCTTCACGGTATAGCCACGAACATGCTCGAGTGTGTTACAATACTTTTTTAAATGTTACGTTAATCTTATTGAAAACAGATAAAAATATTATTTTGAAAAAGTGATTTGATACCCTATGTTAGAATACAGTTTTTATGTTTAAATCAATGCAAAATACTAAAATTTTAGACAGTTAAATCAGTCATAAAAATCGTGTCTGCTTTTTAACATAAAATCGTAGAATTGTCACTGATTTATCTTCTTCGCCAGTGTTTGTATATTTCAAACAAATATGCGAACTCTATAAAGAGAAATTATAAAAGTTTCTAATTTTATTTGATCACTACACGAGTATTATGTTTTCCTTTCAAATAATATTTTATGCTTATATGTATATGTGTATATTACGAAAAAGCAAAGTTTGGACAGCATTACTTTCTGGTTATTCTAAAATGCCTTTTTATTGTGTTACGAATATTTCCTTTTCGAGAACTCCCGAGTCCCATAACATTGTGTAAAAATATTTATCGAACATCGGATGTGTAACAAAACGATTCACTAACGCGTTTTGACACTTTGTATCTCCTCTAAACGGTATATTTTATGGTAATTTGCTATTCATAAAGGATGCCATTCGGATCTCTTCCGTTTTTATCGTCTTGTATTCGCCATTTCTGCTGCGGAGCGGATGCAGGGAGATCGCGCACACGTTCATGACTATATTATTTATTGCCCCTTACTTCCTTTGGGTTTTGTGTATTTATGATGATTCTAGCGCCCAGTCTTTGTGTATATTTTATTTATCCATCATTTAATTCATTTAAAGTATGGAACGTAATAAATTCACGATATTTATTTCGTCAAATAATTCGTTAATTACAAAATTGCTAAGATTGAGTTAAGTGTAGAAGCATATTGAGAGCAACGAACAAACTTGAGAACATCTTAACCAATGAATGGACCTCGATACCAGGAAGTACTGCTTAAAATATGTCACTTTGGCTAGTTCAATTATTGCCTAATTAGTGTTTTTCTAATCTAGTTCTTGAACACAGAAGTGCTCGATGCCGCTGTGCTCTTCCGAGGGACGGGGTGGTTCGGGGGTTGTCATAAATACTATGGTTAAGGTTAAGCGCCACTTTACATTATCGAGTTGTTTATATCACTTTTGAAGGTTAGAAATAACAACAAGAAAACAGTGAATTATATGGAGAGAAAATGGAAAAACAATATTTAAAATTAACGCTTGAAACCTTCAGTAATGTTAATTGCTAATTTGTCGTAAGTACAGTGTGTAAAGTCTCGATCCATTTGATGGGAAACGTAGTGATATATCTTTTCGGTCGCAGGTATTTAAAATGTTAACTGTACAAGAGAGAATAGCCGTAGTGAGTGCCCGATTGTGAGGGTTAACTATGAAGAATGTGGCGAAGAGTTTACAAGGAAGTTTAGAAAACCAGGACCCACACGAGCCAATATTCGACGACTTATCATTAAATTTCGACGTACATGAAGCGTTAATAATGATGCGTCACGTTCGGGAAGACCTTCGGATTTTTTTTTTCGTTTTTTTCATAGCAGCAGTAGAAGAAATTACACCAAATATACTGCAGAACGTGTTTCAGTACACTGTAGAGCGGTGGGGAAAGTGCTTCGAAATGTCGAATTACGTTAGTTATGTTATTGCTTATTTGTAAACATTGTTCTTATCCCATTAATAAAGCTTCATTTTCTACTATAGGATGTTTTCAGTTAAATGGACAGAGACTTTATGGGTACACTGTATTATAATAATAATAAGTTTTATTCATATCAGATACATTACAGTGTATATGAGCATCACAAAAATACAAATATAAAACAAACAACAGTTACAAATCAAACATAAATGTGACAAATCACTTTATCCATGCAAATATTCATTGACACTGTAATAACATTGTCGCAGTAGAAATGTTTTCAATGCTATTTTAAACTGATGAGCATTATGCGTGCCCTCCACCTCCGATGGCAATTTGTTATATATGACTTGAGCAGCATATTGCTGTGACCTTCAAATTATATAAAAATAAAAAGGTTAAGAATTAGCTTAATTGGTGAAAATGAACACTAACTTTACTTTAAAAACGTTTATTTTTAAGATGCAGGCATTAAATAAAAATGTATACTAGGAAGCACAATGTATTGCCTATATTTAAAAAAGGGAAAAATCTTACATCAAGAATAAATATATATAGAAATTAAGTTGAATAAATACTAAAAAATTTGGGTATAAAAACAAACACAAAATAAATCTATGCATTATATATTTTGTAGAGAAGAGAAATACGAAATATGGTTTGTATATAAAGAGACGGAACCAATTTTCTCACAAGCCGTTAGAACAGCTTTAAACATTTTAAGAAATGGACCATTATTTAAAAACAAAAATATATTGAAAGTAAACAATAGAGAAAGAATTATGTTAAAGAATGGAACAGTCAAAAGAGTAAATCATTTAAATGTCATTAAGTTATATGAGCAAGATCATATTCGGTATGCTCGAGATGAGAATACGATTTTGACTAAATAAATGTAAATTTAGATATGCATAATGGTACCAATTCATGAGAAATATTTTATGATAATGCTTAAGATATAGTAAATACCTGTACTTATAACTATGAACAGAAAAAAGGATATAAATCAAGATATTTATAATACGAAATATTCGATGACAATATTCCATGTAAATAGTATTGGTATGAATTAGAATATATTTTTATTAGTTTCTACATATGAGATGTCTGTAGATCAAAAACTATTTCAAATGTCTGACTGTTCCCAGCGTCTCACTGTTACCCAGTTTCCCTACACAGTATAGAAGGGATATACCCAAAAAACAACAAATATGCATTTTGCATAAAATCCAGTCTCTAGTGATATACTATGTACGTAATTAATTCACTGTTAAAATAAGATAGAGCAAAAGAAAATGAATCCCCAAAATTATTTACCGCTATTTAGTCTCAGGCTGTTTCGTACGTGTTTCCACTAAAATTTACGGCACTCTGGTGAAGGATTAAAAGTTATTCATTGGGCGATAAGAGTTGGAAAGAACAGACTGCATAATACAAGCTTCACCTTATCTATATCAAGATATTAGTGCGCCCAGCAAAAGATGATACGTCTCTAAGCACCATGAAGGGACCAAATTCAACCAAAATAGCTCTTACAGCTAATATGATAATTTCCAAAATTTTAAAACAATTTAGGCGGTATATTCTCTTAGGAGACACGTTACAATTCACTGATAATTATGTCTAAACGCCAGAAAGCGTTTGTAAAATATACTACTTAAGTCTTCAACAGCTCGAACAAATAAAACAGACGAAACTCTGAGCACTTGCCCAATAATCAGAGGTATCCAGATCAAACTAGAAATATCAAAAATAAGATATATTCAAATTGTTATTAAATATAAAGTAATTTATTGGACAGAAAATTAATGCAACAACGATACTAAAGACAATTAACAATATGAAAACAAGATTGAAAAAGAAACGGAGGTTCCTAAGATAGGAAAGAAACATATAAAATTCTTGGGTTAGTAGCATATGGTCTTCTTTGAAGAATCGATTTGTTTCAAGGAATAATTGGGATTATTAGTTATCCCATAACTTTCATCACCAAGAAATACAGTGTTATCGATTGTTTCAATGATGTGTCATTTTTTAAATTTTCTAATCCTAATGTTAGGAATGAATTCAGCCACCTAACGTCAACCTTCGTAAACATCATTTTGCCTGCTTGTACAATATTTTTTTCGCTTAATGTATTTATCTCCATAAAGTTTCGATCTGTCTGTCTTTATGTTATGCAATAATCTCATCAGCAGTACTTGGAATTTTGAATTTATTTTGCCTTAGCTGCTTTGCTTCCATGACATAATGTTGCACTTTTGGAAAATTGATCAGCCCGAGGAATTATCTCTCAACAACACTGTTTACACTTTATGAAAGTTGTGAAGGTTTTTACCGCCTTTTATGTGTTACCGTACTTTCAAACGTCTTAAATTATATCGCGGTAGCCAGGTGTTTTATTTTGTTCATATTTCATAGCGTGAGATATGTGAAAATATATTCTTCCTACTTGACATCGATAGATTGAATTAGCGACATTTTATTATAAAAATTACATAACATCATCATTAATCAATTTTATAGCTACAGATAATAAACATTGAAATAAATATTCTATTTCAAACAATTTATTTTATTATAGTGTTGAAATAGTAATATCGTAAGTTATTCATACTAAAATTCTTCCCCTAGACGTCATAAAAGGTGCGAGTAAAACGTATTTTATTATCTATGGAAGCGAAAAATGGGAGTCGCGGAAACAGTATTTTAAATATATGATGTATAAATGTGTATGCGCGCTTAACGAGCCATTGAACTAATTTTGTATACTACCATTTTGAATTATAATATTTTCACGATTAAAACTGATATATGCGTCTAACTAATTTATTGAGTTACGAATTCAGAATATCGTGGTTTGTTACGTTAATTTTGAACAGTTCTGTATAGTCCGATTCTCGGTCGGTATCGTGTAATAGGTCTCTACCTTCGCGGCTTTTTTTATAGCGAGCTTATATGTAACTTTAATTGCGCTTGCTCTAGTGTGTTGTAAATCTAATTGATACGTATACAACCTTAGTTGCGCTACGCTTCGTGTCTCAGAATTTAAAAATTAATTAAGTGTTTTTTTTATTCTTTTGTTTCGTCTTGGAGAGTTTTATTTTTCCCTTTCTTCCCTGGGAATTTTTAAGCTTACTTCCATTTGTAAATTTTTGACTTGAGTAAATTTCAATATTTGTACATTGGTTTTTTTCGTTTGATTGGTAAAGAAGCACTATTGCTATTCACTCCATCTATTTGGTGAAAATATACCGTTATCGTTTCGTAAGAATTACGCTTGTTAAGCGGATTGTTACCGCAGTGATTAAAACTTTGGTTGAATACTTTTCCGACGTTTTATCAGATTATTTTATGCGATTAGAAGATTTAATTCTGGTAAGTTATTCTACGCCGATTTTATTTTCCTGTGAAATTAGTATCTCTTCATGCCGTTCTGTCTAGTTAGCTTCTAGGTACGATCACTAAACCCTGGAACATTAAACTTGGATGCTAATTGGTGCTCCGATATTTTTCCTGCCGTTGTATCGTTTGAAGAATTCCATTGTTCTACACGACCATGTGGACCGCCATTTTACATTTGGAGGCGCCTCTATTGGTAGGAATCTTGGAATTTGTTGTTACTGATTTGTATTTTTTGTGCTAATTGTGAGGTAACCAGTTAATCGTTCTTTTATTTGTAATTTGGGTGAATCTTCATAAATTTAACGATAATTTGGGAAATTTTTTTAAAAGACTGTAGTTCCTTTTTAATTCAGTTATTTTATGTCAATTACTTTATAGCAATTTATCATACTCTCCATGTAAATGTTTAATTTGTGCTCAGATAATTAGAAGAATTTCAAGTTTAATTATTTGTTGGATTTAGTTTTGCATAATCGAATTGACTGTCTGTCAATTGTTTCTCTTAAATTTAGTATTAACGTTAGACATAACTATATTAATAATATCATTTATATACAGAGACCACTCAAATAAGTTTAATTCTTGCTTACGGGTGGCCATTCCATTGCTTTTGTCGAAGTCCTCACTGTTGCGAGGCCAATTATATTGTATTAAATTAACTTTGTCATAATGTACCATATTTTAAACTAGATTTAAAGGTTTCCACCTTAGTGCTTGCTTACTTTTAACAGATAAGGGTGAACTGATAGGTCACTATATGTTATTGTTCGTATAAGGCCTTGCGCTCGAAGCCATTATTGGCCTGTTATTATTAATAATTTCTTTTGTAGTTATAAACTGATTTTACACCCCCATATCTGTATCTTTTAACTATACAGGGTGAAGTTAATTTAATTTAATTTATTTATTTTGCCTAGCTTATTGATCTTTAATTTCCATTGTCTTGAACATCTGATTCAACCCCTCAGGTTGAATACGAATGTATTTTGCTTAGTTAATTCTGTATTTACTTTTATCATTTACTGAAATGTGAAACATAAGTGTATTTGATCAAGTAGAACACTTAATAAATTTTATTATTGTTTTGAACTGTGGGATTTTGTCTTATCTTTTGCTACCTTAAATACTTTACTGATTTTTCTCCCGGATCAAAGCATAAATTCTCCGAAACTTGGCTGGCTTTTTAAGAGGTGTTACAATTGTTTTAGCTTAGCAAATACTTATTACTAGGGCGCGGACACGAACGGTTGATGACTCATCGCCCATGGGCGCACTATTGAAATGTTGTATTTTTAAAGAGGTTTTAATTTTAATTATATAATTGGATAACAAGTGGCTGGTGATCTATAAAATACAAAATACCTTATTATTTGTTCATTTTCTCTTCTGTAAGACTTGTTCTCTTTGAATTAAGTACATCCTTGTAGATAGAAAACGTCCTTTCTATATCCCAACTGGTTATAGGTGCGTACTGGAAATATTCTTTTATATCAGCGTATTTAGCATACACAATTGCTGCAATGTTATTAAGAGGGGCATTTACTAACAAATAGAACCTTATGCAACTTATATTACTCGCGGGACGGGTCGACGCAAGGGGGTGTGAGTAGGTGGAGGTAGACGATATTTGGTACTGTCACAGCGCTTCGATTTTATTCACAGATTCTGTCATAGATAAAGGAATACTATAGATGGGAAATATAATGTATAAAGAATGAGTACTTACGGAACTGTTGATGTTGTTGATGTTTTATAATAAGCCAATTTTCGCTTGCCCATAACTTATATTATTAAACACTCGAATATTATAGGTATATATGACATTTCTTTTTAATTACAAACTGTCACGCTGACTTAATTCTGGAATAACTGACCGATTCCGATAGATTTTCGTCTTCGCTAGGACCGGTAGAGATACCGTAAAGTGGGGATAGACGACACAATAGCTTGGAAAAACCTCGTGTGAAATGTGTGTGATAATGTTTACTATTTAATGTTTTTTATCTTCAAAAATAATTACAGAAGGTTTTTTTTTTATATCGTTCATCAAATGTGCAGCTGGCGCGTGGAGGTTGTTTTTTTCTTTTGTGTATCAGCCTTAGTTAGTAGACATTAATTAAATTCTTGCATTTTTGTCGTTATTTCTAAGACATAACTTTTTTAAGAAAATAAATTAGTTCAAAAACTGATCTTGACATTATAAATTGATGCCTTTTGCATCACTAACCCAAATTTGAGATTCTAAAATTACAAAATAAATTCAAAAAACGCGAAACGGCGATGCTTTAGTTTTCGATAGGTAAACGCTCCTCTTAAATCAGGATTTCTATTAAAAATTGCGTCTAACTTTTGCCGAAGGCCACATCCCAAGTCACTTGGAATACTTTTGAAATTATTAATAGCCCACGTTGGTTAATCCATCTTTTAATTTGAGATTTCGATTTTGAAAATATGTGATTAGTCTAGGCAAATCTCCAAAGTGTTCCTGAAGGAGTAACAACTGATTTTTTAAATTTGGGATTTGTGTTAGTTCCTTGCACTCAGAAATGCTTCGAGCATCGTCATTTAAACATGTAACGAAATTTTGTGAACTATCGAAATTCTCTGCATAAAAACTATTTCTGTGTATGTTTTAGCAAAGCTAAGTGACGAACATGCGATATTTTGGAATTCTGTAACGATATTTTACAGACTTTGTAATAAATTTCGGAATCATGGACAATTCATTTTCATATCAGAAAAAGTAACATAAACAACGTTCTAGATCTAAATAAATGATAACTAAAAATGTACGCGCATGTTATTGAAACTAAATAACAGTAAGTATATACATATTTACATTATTTCTCTTGCGAAATATAAGATAAATATAATAGATTTTAAAAACCCCTCACGCTCCTATCTACGCCGATGTAGAAAGGATTTTACTCATAAATTCCTTATTTCATGGGCATTTTTTGCTCTCATTCTCGGGCACATCTCGGGCGTAAACAGATGTTGCAGTTCACCATATGAATTAGTGCTATTCAGTAAGTGGGTGTTGTTTACATTATTTCTTTGCTCCGTTGTAACTTCGTCGTAGTTTAAACCGGTCATGTCCGCCCCCTACTTATTACCTTATGGTGCGCTATATTGATAATGTGGCTAGCGTTACGTACTTATCGCAAGTAATTTTTCTCCATATAAATTGTATGACTTGAGTAGGAGCTAGAAATTCTATTGATATTTGAGACGCACTTAGATTCATAACCTAGCTGGGTAAACAGACCCAACTTAAATATTTAATACAATGATATTACATATTGTATTGAACTCAATGTTATTGACATTTTCCATGTTTTAAGGAAAAGGATTAATGATCCCAATGGAACCAATTAGACAGATATTGCCAATTTATATATTAAATTAGTCTATATTCTTATTGTGATAAAGAATGTCCAATTCGTCGTTTATAAAATCCGGAAAGTTTGCGAAGTTTAAGTGATATCGGAAACGCTGTATTAACGTATAGAATCCGTAGCGCATCCCATCCGGGATCCGAAGCCGAAATCCAGCAGTCCGCATCACTTTAGCGACGGCGTTGATGTGTTAACTTCGTCTAAATTGCTTCCGTACTTAATGGATTTTTTGGGCAAAGCGCCTGAAAGTTAGACGCTACCGGATATACAGTGGGCGGAAATGAAATAACTCTCGTGAACTTACTTAGACTAGAACTAGATATAAGAAGGGAACAGGTTTCAGATGGAAGAAAGGACGATTCGATCGTATTTCTACCATGCTAGCGTTTACTAATGTTTATGTACTTTCGTGATTCTTTCCGCATTTTTTTTTTCAAAACTACTACAATTTGTATACAGTTTGTTTTTTCTTATATTTAAATTCAAGATTTAAGAGTCTAAATATTATTATTATTAATAGATAATTAAATTGTGGACTTCTTATAATAGCATGATAATTCCTTTAGTTTTCATGTGGTCTAAAGATGCTATGATTCTGGGCTCACTGGGAGAAAATTTTCCTGAATTTCAACTCTATATCATTGAATAAATTGAATGAACGTTGGGAATCGAAGAATGTTGAAAAAAATGTTTCAATTATTATCCCTCATTGTTTAGCAATTTATTATTAAGTTTATTTTAATAATAATAATATATAAGGTAATTAGAATACCACGTCGAAGATGCGTAGTCCAGACGGAATTGTGCAAATAATTTTATAAGCAACCCACATCATTAAAGAAGCGGCAGTTTCTAGTAATGAAGCCAGTAGCCTTTGTAACGAGAGAACAGACAGAGTTAGTGTGATTACTAAATGTAAGCCTAGAATCAAACAGGACCCCTAAGTCCTTCGCTACGTCACGTCAACAGCATTAAGGATTGGTGTTACGGGTAAATGAAACAACTCATCATTTAGTACTGTTTAAAGAAACATTGTTTGCGCCACACCTCTAAAACGTTAAAGAAAAAAAAAAGAGCCGTAGAACTACTACACACGAACGGCTGCGAACAATAACGAGTCTTTTGACTGGTCATGCACCTGTTAAAGTGCATCTCAACAGGATAGGCCTGTATGATGGAGACGTTAGTTGTAGACTCTGCAGTAAGGAACCAGAAACAGTCAGGCATATCCTAGTAAACTGTGAGGCACTCGATCACAGGGGGCAACGCATTTTTGGGCAACCGAATGTAGACCCAGAAATGCTCAAGAGACATCCAGTAAAGGATCTGAACAGCATTGTACAGGACACAACATTACTGGAGTAGATAACATAGACAACACAGGTTCAGCACAATAAGCCTTAATGGCTGCGGTGCAAACTGGAGACGTTAGTCAGACAGGCCTGGAGAAAGAGAGAAAAAAAAGAAAAGACTAAGCCATGCGGGACGTCAAAGGATACCAAATAACACGTAGACAAGTGACCGTTAAAAGAGACATATTGCTGTCGCTGAGATAGATAAGATATAAACAAGCAGATTTGGTCATCACTAAATCCAAAAGCCACTAGTTTGGGAGGGACATTAGATTGGTTCAAGCGGGTGAAAGCCTTTGAGAAGTCAGTTTACAAGACATCAACTCGGGTTGTGTCTCTGACCTCTTATATCCCATGTGTAAGACCCTAAGTGTTTAGGATTATGTTGTTCTGGATAGAACAGAACTACATGATCATCTACTTAGAGGCATATAAGGCAATCAAAACAACAATAAATTGAAATTGTAGAAAATGATACTTTTGTCGAGAAGATTACATCTTCGACGCGCTTTTAACGGAGGTGAAGAGATTAGTTGATTTTGCACTCCGATTTAAATTCGTATGTCATTAAAATAGCAATTTGTAAACGTCTTCCTGCATTTATTTTACCCCCAGAATAAATATTTACAAAATAAACATGATTTTATAATCGTATGATCATGGTTACATGCAAGTAGAACATTGCCATTATGGTGAAATAGTATTGATAACCTGTAATTTTAATTCATATTATGTTAAACTTTAATAGTTTATGTTGATAATTGTTTAAATAATTGCTAAAAAAACCGTTAAACTGCGCTTATGGGATCATGTCAAAATTTACAATTATGTTGAATTGTACTAGGAGCAGAAATTGTGAAACGTAAAATTCCTTAAAATGCTAAAGACTGATCAGTAAATTGGTTACTGTCACTTGTTATTTGATATTCATCAATTTTCTATTTGATGTGATTCGATTTTCACCACCTGGGAAGGTAATTTTCTAGCTTGATCACTTGTGAAAGGAAAGAATAATAGCAAAGTCAATGCGCGTATTTTCTGTTGACGTCACTATTATCCTAGGTCAAGGTTCACAATCCAGAAAAACGGATACTTCTTTTTATCACGTGTAAAGTATATGGAGTTAAAGAAGAAACTATTTCAAAGTAATTTTTAAAAAAGTTGTTGGTGTTAGATATGATATTTGATATGTATTCTAACGATTCATTATAGTTTAACACATAAAATACTTGTATCTTTAGATTTATAGTCAGTATATATGTGTGTTCACAACAAGCAGTGACTGTTTTCCGTCTTTAATCTGTTGAAAATCATTATGGACTTGCAAGTTTAACTATATCAATAATACGAAGCAATATACTTCAAGGAAAGAAACAGTATTTAAATTGTATCCAGCATAGAAAGTTATTTTAATAAAGGTTTTGCATATACAAGTTCAGTAAAATTCTTTGATAATTTATAATTTCATGTTTTTTTGAAGAATCTAAATGTGAAAAGATTAAATGACTTACTAGGTAGATATAAATCAAATCTTTCCAAAAAAACAGCCACAGTTTGTTGTAATCAGAATGTTGTATTGTCTATAAATCTGAAAATACAAGTATTTTCTGTGTTAAACTATAGTAAATCATTAGAACACATTTCACACATCATACCTATCACTAACAAATTTGGATTATGAACCTTGACCACTCTCAATTATGACGTCAGAGAATTGTCGCGCATTAGATTTGAAAGATGAGCCGAAATAAAGACGGCTAAAACAACCACACAAAAAGTGTTCTTTCACCGGGGCAACACATCAGCTGTTGCAGTGACAAATTCTTAACCTTCATCTTCCGCGTCCGTGTATATAGTTTCTGCAATCCATTTTACGTTATGCCTAGAGAATTTTTGCCGTGTTCGTAATGCACAAATAATTACTGAGCGTTTGAATAATGTATTTTCCGATCTCTTAGTAATAGGGGCCTTCTCAAAGAAATGGTATATCAAGAACAAACTTTGAACTCTGGCACCTATAAGATCGAAGTCGTATCGCATGTCGTTAATATTACAAAAGCTATGATTAGAGCTGCTTATACGAGAGAACTATTACTGTATTTTAAAGATTGCGTGCGGTCTACAGGGAAACTATTTTGACATTTGCTATAACAGCTTTTCTATTGAATTTAAATTTGCCACGCAAGCAAAAAAGTGAGTATGCAATTTAAAGAAAAAAGTATACAAAGTATGTAATGATATTATGTTGTTGACACCATTGTGCTTCTATGTGCGGAATCTGATAAGAGGTTTTGATGTAGTTTAAATAGCTTTTTATATTGTATCTACTCAAATAATCTATATATTATGTATAAATCCAATTGCTGTGGTTTATTTTTTTCTATACGTGTCTATATGTTTCTAATAATTACGATGAAGTACGAAATATTAATCAGAATGAAAATATCTAATTCATTAACACACAACATATTTCTTTTATTGCCGGTATCGAATTCATTAATTCGGCATTAAGGACTCTTATCAAAATTGCCACTACAATTACAACCACTACACTACACGAATATGAACGACCCTCCTACTTGTAAAAATATTACTAAAAAACAATTCGATTCAAGTACTAGCTATGTATATACACTTGTTAAGCGACTGCGAGTAACCCCTGTCCATATGCTGATCTCATGAATCCAATGATCCTATTGTAAGTAACAACCGACATTACACTGAACAAAGACTAAAAATCAGAAGGGTGGTGCAACTGCCAAACATTCTGGATAATGTAAATTCCACCTATTACTCTATATAAGAGAGCAGAGCTTAATATTTAGGTTTGGGGTTTTTCTTAAGTTTATTATTTTCATACTAACTGTCAAGCATTTTTACGATAAATGGATAAGATATATTTAGTTAATAACTAATTAAAATACTTAGTGATATATAATTTGTATTCTCTTCTTATATGTAGTATGATAGAGTAATCGATTTACGTATTTCGATTTAGAAATTTTCTTATTATTAACTTGGAAACGTCTTTCATTTATTTTACCGCCAGAGTCGTGCATAAATATTTAATTCATAAAATAAACATTTTATCATCGTCATGATCATGCTTACATCCAAGAATTGCCAAGATAGCCAATATGATGAAATAGTATTAATATCCTGTAATTTTAAATTTATTTCATGCAGAAATTGTAATACGTAAAATTCACTAAAATGCAAAATGGTCAATCAGTAAATCATTTATAGAGATAATAGCTTCGTTTGTAGAGGAATCACAAATTAATCAGCGGCGAGTTGATTGGTGGAAAGAAAATCGAAACTAGTCTCTGACTAATTTTATAGAATTTGCTCACGCAAGTATACATATACGAAAATTTTTTTTCGTATATGAATATATGTATGAATGCACATGTACACTAAGCCGGTTTTGCGAACAAACAACGTGCAGACAGCTGTTTCGACCTTACATTGGTCTCATCAGTGCACGAACGTGTTTGATCACAATCCCTCAAAAGCTTAGAAAACCTGATATTGTCAACTTACGTACCAAACGCCATGAGAAAAATTTTTTTCGTATATGTATACTTGCGTGATTTAATAGTGTGAGAGCACTTACTCTCCAAGAAATACTGTTACATTGTATTATAGAATTTGATTGGCTCTGATTAGTTTGTGATTTCTCTACGAAGAAAGCTATTATAATGTGATTATGATATTTTTTATCTCGAGATTTTTATAGATACCCATCTTTCGGAGTCGCTTTGTAACGAACTTCTGTCCGTCACTGTACAAAAAATAGCGTAAGCAATAACGTTGATTCTTAGCTTAAAAGATTCAATATTTTTGTACAAACGCAGTCCCCTCACTTAAAAATTAATTAACCGTGTAAATATATTAATCATTTAAAAGGATAATGGATTTGCGATGGTACACGTCACTGTAAACATGTCTATTGCGGTGACAGGTGTCCAATATATGCAGTTGCACGTGATCATGTCGTGTATTTCGTTAAAAATAATTCCCGTACTCTCAAACATAACGTCTGTTCACCTACGAAATCATTTGTCACATTATCTTTATTCCATATATATTTCATTTTCTGTAAAATCTCTTATTTTACATATATAAAATAAATTTCTTCTTTAGAAATCAACATTAAAACTCCGCGAAGTCATTTTACCGAGCATACTCATATGTAAATGTCGATCAAAGCGGTCAGAGATTTATATAGAATATCGCACTTCTGTAGGTAGGATAATTGTTCATATTAAAACTGCCGTATTTTCTTTTTTACTTTGTAATATGATGAATGTAAATTCTAACTATATATCTTAATTCTCTATTTATGTATTTCTGCAAGTCGTTTATTTTCAATTTAAAAATCATTTTAAACGTATGTAAATAAATCAAATGGCATTTAACCGTGTTGACTTTTATGTATATGAAATTACCTAGATATGAATTAATAAGAAAGCTATTGGACCTACCGTTTCTTTTCTCCGACAGGAGTACTCGTAGAGCAAGGCGTACGTTCTTCTTTTTCTCACAAGTGTTGGTATTAATTAAGCACAATCGTAATACGTCACTACCGTATTAATTTATTTTAACACATGAGATCGAAAAACATTTTATACATGAGCGTCCTCTACAGAGATGATTCTGTAAAGAAGAGCGAACAAGGCTGCCTATCTGCATGGGCGTAAATGTCCCCATAACAATCACCTAATATTTAGTAAGATACCGATATTAATTAGCGTGTTGATTTTTTGAGATAATTAACAGCGCGCACCCAGAGGACTCATTATATATTGATTACAAAAAAAAGAGTTTTTCGAATGACACGATATTCTAAACATAAGCTTGTAATGTTAATCGAAGGAGTTTAATGTCTGAGCCAAATCGGCAAACCAAAAGCCGCACTCTACTTTAGCGTGAAAATTATATTTTGCGAATATCTTATCAACTATTAGTTTTATTAACATTTATCAAGGATACAAAAGTATTCAGAGGCCAATTTGGAATAACTGTATAAAATTGGGATTCGAAGCAACTCTTTTATTCTGGTCAAGAGAAGCAGCAAATATCACCTAAAATTAATGCCGCTATTATCTGGTAACGCACTATTATCCTAGGCCAAGCTTCACAATCCAAACAAATGGGATACTTCTTGTTATCGCGTGTAAAGTATATGGAGTTACAGAAAAGATTATTTCAATGTAATTTTTATAAAAACTGTGTCCATAAATTGACCTTTTTGAATTTTCCGCCTCTTAACTGAAAGGGTAACACTGCTCCTGTCAACAGACATCTGTCAGTTGACTCCTGTCAACATTTGAACAAGCTGCGTCATTTAGTTTGTGTTTGACAGCCATTGATAACAGACTACCGCCTGTTTCCAAACCTGAAGAAATGGCTCGTCGGAAAGAGATTTGACCCCAACGATGAAACCATCTCACAAACAAATATCTATTTTGATGACCTCGACAAGTCTTATTTTTGAAAGGGATAAAAAAATTTGAGAAACGTTGGACAAAGTGTATAGAGCTCAAAGGAGTCTATGTTGAAAAATAAAATGATATTTTATCCAAAAACTTGTGTTTCATTCAAAAAATCACGGACATATTGACCCGTATTCGTATTTGAAATGTATTCTAACGATTGATTATAGTTTAACACAAAAAATACTTGTATTTTTAGATTTATAGACAATATATCTTTGTTTATTTATTTAGGCACTCTATTTATGTAATGTATAATTTACATGGGAGAAAAATGACTGTGCGGTTTGTTTGGATTATGAACCTTGACCACTCTCAATAATGAATTCAGAGAATAATCGTGCATTATCTTAAAATTTTACTAAATTCAGATCTGAAGCAACACTCTTATTGAAAGGCAGTTTTTAGTAAGTATTATCCAAATTATACATTCTATAAGTACATATTTATTAGTATCAAACTATTTAAAATATGGAACAACTCAAGTAAAAATTTTGTTTTTCTAAAAAGAAAGTGTTCTAAAGTTAATAATCGAACAACTTTTAAATGTTTTTTTAAAGTCGTTGAAGAAACCCGTATGATGCTCACACTCATTTATTTTATATGTATCTATTTATTCGTATGGAAAGTAAATGCTCATTTTGCACACAGTTATTATTGGTAGAATTACTTTTATCGGTTATTATATTTTAAAATATCATCTGTGTTACTTATACCTAGAGTTTTTCTGGCAGTGACATGAGCAGGTATTTAACCTTAGAGATCGTCACTGCTTCCAGTATTGACTTTGATGTTTTAATACATTTTTAGAACTTTACAATGAAATTCAAATCTCTCGGCTAGACGATTGAATAAAAATCTGTTCGGTTGAGGGTCGATACTTCTCTAACTTCCCGTACCTGTTGATGAATAAATCAATAGTTTTCTAACGGTTGACGTTCAGTAATGAGGCCGTTCAACACATTTTACACACAATAATTGCGTTAGATGATTCCAGTAGTTTTCAGAAGCTTACTTCGGTTTAAGACTCCTGACCAAGCTGCATGTTATACGTCAAATCTAGTATTAATAAATAATTTTTGTTTTATGATGTCAAGATTCTAGAATTTTTGCTAATTAAATTATTGTTGTAATATTTAATATACATACATTCTTATAAATACTGCCATCATACATTGTCTTATTATAGTAACTGTAGAACTAAATGTATTGTGATAAGACCTATTTAGTCTACGCCACAGGCTCTTAAACTCGAGTTTTAGAATTGCATGCCGTGGTGGAATTGCTGACCGTTAATAGAAAATCTTCCCCTTTCGTAATTCATACCACTACTGCAAGCCCATGTCTCGCATCTATTGCACAGAAACATACAAACACACGCGCACGCACTCGTGGCAAATGAACCAGCCGTTCCCGCACAGTTTATCATTGTACGGATATAATTGCGCTGTTATATCATCATTAGGCGTTGCGCTGGTGTTGACAATCCCGGGTCATAAATTATTAAAACCGATTCGATGTATAAAAGGATTATTGTATTACCACTTGTTATGCTCTCGTGATAATTTTCTAATGCAGTTCCCTTTGTTTCAACTGGCCGGATGAAAGGGGTGGGCGAGGAACAATAATTGATTCTTCTTAAATAATTCTATTTGATCGTAAGATAGTGATTTGCGCAAAAATTATGCCAAAGTCTATACTTCAGACCGTTGAAGTATGGACATTTGAGGATATAACCTTTGGAAATTAAAACATATTTAATTTTCCTTATTATTGTTGCGTAACTGAATTCAATTAAAACCAACTATTTATTTAAAATAATCAGTTTACACTTAAACAATTTATTCCATATTATTTCTATCTGCACATAGTGTAGACTGTAGTTAAAGGAACTGCCCGTGTTTGTCTTCGTCCGTATACAGGGTTACCGCTAAATAGGTACCAGGCTAT
The DNA here is from genome assembly GCA_963170755.1 of Amphimallon solstitiale. Classification (NCBI taxonomy): domain Eukaryota; kingdom Metazoa; phylum Arthropoda; class Insecta; order Coleoptera; family Scarabaeidae; genus Amphimallon; species Amphimallon solstitiale. The sequence goes on along the minus strand of OY720683.1, from coordinate 79,185,438 downwards.
ACAAATCTGAAGAATACGTATAATGTCTAACTGAAAATCAAAAAAGAAATTAATTTGTAACTCATCAAAAATTTCTAAATTTTTAGGGCCAAAATGTAGTTAAAGTCGGTCCATAACTTTGTTTATCCTATAAGCACTTAATATAAATACCAGGAGTAATTCCAGTTCTTCCAAAAAAACGATAAAATGCAAGTAGTTACAACCTTTGAGAATGAACGGCAATTGAAAAGATTTATGGCGATGTTTTTTTGTGTGTGAATAGCACGCCTTTATGTAGAAAAGGTCGACAACCTCAGTGCATCTCCATGTTTTTTTTTCGTTAAATAGAAGTATATTATTTTGAAACTTAAATTCCTCTATCTGAAAATTATAATGTTTGTATATTAATTCCAACAGGTTCGGACTCGAGGAAAGAAAAATTAATTTCTCGTCACTGCGTGCACATTGGACCGCGAATTTTTTTGTACGGGCATTACTTATATTTTTCTTTCACCCCCCTTTTTTTAATGACGCTATTTAAAACTAACCCTGTATACAGCATGTAGGTAACAATAGTGTGACATTCATCAATATTTCCGTTATTATGCAAAATACAAAAGCTATCCTAGATTTTATTTTAAAAATAAAATTTACGATGGAAATAGAATCAAACAAGCAGTTACCATTCCTCGACGGTTTGGTCAAGAAAAAACAAAAAAAGGGGTAAACGCAAGAAGAGACGAACACAAAAAATCCGTAAGAAAAGACGAGAAAACTTTATCTTTAGCCCAACATGCAAACGAAACGTCCCACACGATTGACTTCAATAATACCAAACTATTATCGAACATATGAAAACCAGAATTTTCAGGGAAGGCATCAAAATTGAAAAACCCCCGAAAAATCTGAATCTAAGATATGATACCCAGAGGTTACCAACAGCATGGAAACCAGCATTAATAAGAAAAGATTTCAACAAGGAAGACCAAACCAATACATCTATATCGCAAACCAGCCGATACACTGGGCCTAACGACACGGAACCATGCACACACTCATCCATGGGCAACCAACCAAAACGCTAAACGAGTATATAACCATCATCCGAACTCCGACAATGTCAGTTTACGAATAACAAGAAGTAGAAGCCGAAAGTTATCGCAGACCCGAAGATAACAGTGTGACTTTGCCGAAACGTCGTCCAGAAACCAGCACCGGTCTTTCCAAAGACCAAGCATTGGAAACGCGGAAGAAAACCCGGAGTCCAGTGACAAACACACACCCGCTGAAACTCGAAATAGAACATTCATCACAGCGCCACTATGTAGAAATTGACGGGAATTGCTCTGGCAGTTTGGGGCGTGGTGTGCCACATAGAAGCATCCTCGGTCTGTTACTCTACATACTATATTATGTCAATGATATGGATTTGGATAGGGCTGTTTTGTTTGCGGATAACACATCTATGATCATCAGCTGCTCAAGCGGTGAGCGAGTACTTGTCTCAAAATGGCTTGCATGTGAACAGTAAAAAGTCCACATATATATATACTTAAGAACAAGAACGTATGGTAGAGACACATCGAATTTAATTAAATATAACGGTCACCGTATAGCACATGCTGGTGGTAAGTAACTAAGTTTCTAGGGGTTACCATCGACTATAGATGCAAATGGAATGAACACATTGACATCATTTGCAAAGAGATATCTTCATTTTGTCACGTTCTCAGAAACCTTAAATCTGAGGCGAGCCCAGACATTCTTCTGACATATTACTTTGGACAGATTCATTCGGTGATATCCTATGCGATTTTGGCATGGTGTTCATCGTCTGACCTAGATAGGGTATTTAAACTGCAAAAACGTGCTATACGTGTTATAAATGGGGTGGATAGTGAGTTGTAGATTAGATAGTACTTTTTTTATACTTTTCTGTTAGTTTATATCCACGTAGTGTGTACTTTGTTTTTAAAAAAATATTACAATTCTTTGCCAAATATACAAATGTATTGAAAAATTGAAAATCTTCTTGGTAGTAGTGGCATACAATGAAATAAAAGTAATAACAATATGACAACTGGTTGTCAATTAGAAAACAATGACAAATATAAAATGTAAATCAAAATGTATAAATGAAAATGTAATCAAATAAGCATAGGACAGTCGGGATTACTTATATAGTCACATCAAAAGGCTTGGGATCTACCACAAACTGTTCAGTCAATGCAATTATACAAATAACAACGACGCAACTATGTAATGAAAAATTAAGAGTAGAACTGTTGATATTATAACAATATAGAATGTAAAATCAGTCATGTATAAATGTAAATGAAAGCAAATAAGCATAGGACAATCGGTATTACCTATGTAATCCTATCAAAATGGCCTAGGTTTACCTAAACAATACAATTTGATTGAAATACATAAATAATCAACGATGCAACTATGTATATGTTAAGATGTATTTGTAGCTACAGACATACACCGTGTTTCATGTAACTGGCACATTAGAAGTTTTTGTGCTTACAACGCGAATTTTTTCCAGAAGTTTTGCCTTCTCACACAATTGACCGCAATCTTTCAAGTTAAAATATTTTTAAACTCGTGCAACTTCCGGTTACACCGGAAGTAGGCGCCATCTTTGTTATTTTAAATGTGACACCCTGTATTTTATTCGAGATTTGAATTGCTTATTTAAATAGAAGAACAGAGATACCGGGTTGGATTATGTCAAAGTCAACCGTTTCGGAGTTATTCAACTGTTTTCCATTTTTAGGGCACTTGAACGTGAATTTTAAAAGTTCTTTATCTCAGACATGAAAAAAGATAAACAATTGAAATTTGTTCCTGAGATAGTCAAAGTATTGTTCTATTCGAATATCACCAGGTTTTGCAATAATATTACACAGGGTGTTCTCTAATTAATTTACAATTATACACATTTCAAATGCAAGAAACTCAATTTTTTCAAATGAAACACCCTGTATATTTTCGCCTTTTCTGAAGCAGAAAAAAATTGTCTTTCGATCCACTATTACATTCCCTATACCGTAACCTACGAGAAAGTACAGGCCGCGAACAAGCAATCGTGACGTCACGAAAGCCGGCCCTATCTCCATGCGTTAATGTGTTTTATAACTACTTAACTATTAAATTTAATCAGTTTTCTCTTGGATAGATCCATGTTTTGGGTGTTAATTTTGTCGTTGATTATTTTTGAATAGTTATTAAGAAATATATTGGCAAGAACATGACTATTTTTTAACAATATCGACTTCAACGTTTTGCTGCATAAAATACATTTCTCATTGATTTCTTCTACATATTTTTCCAATTTTAACATTGTCAATTCCCGTAAAATAATCCTTTGTTTACCTGTTTTTAGAAATTCAGTTTCATATTTATCTGAAATAAGCTCACTAAATATCTGATACGCCTGAATAGAGACTTCAAAGAATAATTCAGATGGTTGTTTTAGAGCTCCTCTTGTTAAATTTTTCAAATATTTGCTAATATCTGCAGAGTCATTTTCACCACAATTGGTAAAATTTATAACAAAATCTGAATTGGTAGTAATGGATGTTAAACAATTGTCACAACCATTAACAAACTTAATTAGTGAATGTGCACAGTATCCGGCAATATAGAACAAAGATGATAATACAGAAGCATTCAGTGCAATGTCAAATGAATTATTTAATATATCTGAAAAAGAAGAGACGTTTTCAGATAATCCATCGTTTCTGGTTATTTTATCAATTGTTATAACCGATGACTCTGAGAAATGTTTAATACATACTACTGAATGTTTTGTTGGATTAAATGACTCTCTATGAATGCATTTAATCCACGTTTTTTTCAACTCTTCATCTTTTGGAAAAGAAAAGACGGACACATACGTATGGGTACTATCGTAATTGCTTGTGCAATTAGGCACGCAGCATTTTTAATTAAATGAACAAGATTCACTCAGGTATCTAGTCAAACTGTTGGCGTTCTTGATTAACTAATTATTTTATATAAACGACACAACCATATTATAAACGACACCACCCGAAAGTTATTTATAAGTAATAAAACAACGTTCACATACAAAATTTACCAGCGGCCATATTTGCTAACCCACAAACTCGGCACTCCACAATTGAGAAACACTCTCTTTTCACTGATTTTACAAATTATCTGCACATAAATCAGGTAAATCTGAAATTCTACACCTTTAACTTATCACTTTAACTTATTTGAAGTTCTTTATGAGGGTTTTTGAAAGAAAAACTTGCGAAATCTAGTTCACGCGATTGACATGTGCGACCACGGCAAATCTAAACTGTAATGCTCGACAGACGGCATTCGTGACGTCAGATCACGTGACACAAGCTTTGTTCCAGGCCTCTATATCACGGAGGTTACGCCTATACCTATCTCTAGAGGTTTTTGAGTTATTGGGGAAATCAGCCTGAAGGCCCGATATTTTGCCAAATAAAACTGAAAAAATAATAGATTAAGTATAGGAGGAGTGGATTAATAGTCATTTGTAAGCATGTTATGGGCATGGAAAAAAAGTCTTCTAGTACAAAACCAAAAATTTATTAATTGCGAAAACATTTTTGATCTCACGGTATAAGTCAAACAAAGAAAACAAAAACAAATCTAAAACCAAATCACAGCAAGTGATCAATATGTCCACCGCCTACTTCAATGCATTTATTTAACCTTGTTTGGAGCTGGTCAGTCGTTGCATGTTCAATCATTTGAACTTCAATTTGGTCAAATGCTCTTCGCACCCTATCCTCTAGTTCTTGCCTGGAGTTAACTGGTGTTGCATAGACCTCTTTTTTTATGTAACTCCATAAAAAAAGTCAACTGGAGTTAAATCCGGAGATCTAGCAGGCCAAAGACATGGTCCATTTGGACCAATCCACCTATCCTCAAATAGCTGAGTCAACTCTTGATATACAGCATGAGTAGAGGAGCTGGAGCTCCATCCAGTTGAAACCAATAATAGTTTTGGTGTGGCATGTCATTGACTATGTTTGCCACCACTTCCCTAATGATTCGCAAATATCTTTCGGACGTTAGCCTTTCATCATAAATATGATAAAATACCCTTCCCCACCCTATTATGGCGAATACATTAAAACTAAATTGATATTGAAAATGGCTTACTCGTGAAAAGTGGGGATTTTCATCTGCCCAAAAATGACAATTTTTATTATTTACAACGCCTTGCCTGGTAAACTTGGATTCATCCGACCATAAAATCTTTCTTAACATGTCCGGATCTTCTTGTTTACGAATAGTTAGCCACTCACAAAAATCAATTCTTCTCTGAGCGTCTCCATTTCTCAGTTCGTGGACTTTCCTTTGTGCATATGGGTGCCATTTGTTCTTTGCTAGCACGCGTTGAATTGACGTCATACTAATATCTAAATCCACCTTTGCTTTACGTATCGAAGCATGGGGATGAGCTGTGAAATATCCCAGAATATTAATTTCGTTGTTTTCTTCACCTGTTACTGGCTTAGTACAATTTCTTTTTGTGTTCATATTCCAATGTCGCAAAAAATGTGTTTCAATTTTTGCAAATTTGAATCGATTCATGGGAGGCAAATTAGGGTATCTCTGATTGAACACACGGCAAGTTCTACTTATTATGCGATTACATTCTCCGTGTATGTAAAATAAATTAAGGATACTTTCATTTGGATAATTATTATTATAGCCTTCCATTATGCACTAATCAAATCATTCAGTAAAGTACAAAAAATATCCAAGCATCAAATTAATAACGCTGACAGCGAACGAAATTTTGACAACTAAACATTTTGTTACTTCCAAGACATTCTTGAAATTGTGTGTGATAAATGGCAAAATATCGGGCCTTCAGGCTGATCTCCCCAATAACTCAAAAACCTCTAGAAATAGGTATAGCGAATGTAATAGTGGATCGAAAGACAATTTTTTTCTGCTTCAGAAAAGGCGAAAATATACAGGGTGTTTCATTTGAAAAAATTGAGTTTCTTGCATTTGAAATGTGTATAATTGTAAATTAATTAGAGAACACCCTGTGTAATATTATTGCAAAACCTGGTGATATTCGAATAGGACAATACTTTGACTATCTCAGGAACAAATTTCAATTGTTTATCTTTTTTCATGTCTCAGATAAAGAACTTTTAAAATTTACGTTCAAGTGCCCTAAAAATGGAAAACAGTTGAATAACTCCGAAACGGTTGACTTTGACATAATCCAACCCGGTATCTCTGTTCTTCTATTTAAATAAGCAATTCAAATCTCGAATAAAATACAGGGTGTCACATTTAAAATAACAAAGATGGCGCCAACTTCCGGTGCAACCGGAAGTTGCACGAGTTTAAAAATATTATAACTTAAAAGATTGCGGTCAATTATATGAGAAGGCAAAACTTCTGGAAAAAATTCGCGTTGTAAGCACAAAAACTTCTAATGTGCTAGTTACATGAAACACGGTGTATATGTTTCTACCTAGTTTGGTTTCGTCAGTGCAGCATAACAAAGAAGGTGTATGTTAAAGCAATAATATAGCTACAAACACATCTTAACTATAGAAAAACCGTTAAGTACAATTATAAACATTTAAAAGAAAATTCTTTCATAATAAATAATATCAAACATTGAAGTAATATCTTTATAAGATAAAGAGAATAATAGAATTGATAGTTAATTTATTGAAAAAATGTTTCTATTTTATATAAACATCATCTGAATAGTCATATTTCTATTATTGTTTTAATAATTTTTATTGTTATGTGATTAACAGATTTTTCAATCATTACTTAATTTATGTAGTTCAAAATACATTACATTGTGTTTTTCAAAAATATTATTTTGAAATAAATATGAAAATAACTTTTACAAAAGAAGTCAATCCTGAGATTATTATTTATTTTTCATACTCGATTATAATTTCTACCGACTGAGCTTAGCTAGAAAGACAATAGTATAGTATTGAAATATATCAAGCAAACAACGTTGTCTGTTTTACCTACTGTATATGTGTTTAAAAAGTATTGTAATAAAAACAATACATTCTCTATAAATGGAAAAACAGTTTTCGGGCCTTTATTTTTTGGCAATTTTTCGTATACATAAATTTTCGTCGTTTGTTAAGAAATATATCACGCTGGCCAGACACTTTTATACAGAGACGCTCATAGATGGCCTCTTAAATCAGCCGTTTAGACGTCCGTGGTCTCGATTAGGTCGCCTTAACCTGAGCACCGGCATCATTCAAGAAGGAGAGGCGGGTCCAGTCCGGGCAGTGTTCTTCAATGGCCGCCGGAAGGAAATGGCCATCGCTCCATCGTCTGACGTGACTATTTCCTGGCTGATGCTGCCAACCTCTGCCGTTAAGTAATGTTATAACCTGCGGAAACCTCCTCACCCTTGTCTGTAGCGGACAGAACTATAGACGGAGCACGAGAACAAAAACGGCTTGTGATTAACGACCGATGAATGATCCTTACGGAAAAATGGTTTATTTTTCAACAGCAAGGCAAAACAAGAATGTCTTCATAATTCACAGTTTTACGGCAACATATCTGAAGATTATAGACACTATATTGGATATATCTACACTTACATAATTAGGTTTTGCCTTTATGTGTAATTTAAATATGTATTATGTAATTTTTTAAGTGTAAAATATTGACATTTACTATAATAGAAGAACTGTAAGTATTGGGTTCGCATAAAACATAGCCTTATGAAATACGTTATGATATGAAAGCTTTGCAAACGTACATTGCATTGGATATATTAATCAGCTGCTCTTCGTATTTACCGAATTGCAAATATATATTACCTAAAATTGTTGTACTACTTCTTTGTCAGATTGTATGAAACATGGAATTGGTATGGAATATACTTTCTTTATAACATTAATATTGAAAACATTCAGAAAGAAAAAAATAATGCGGAACTTAGGATAATCATGTAAAGAAATTTAATGGGGTAACTCCGCTGAAAATGCAACTGCAGACACGTGTTTCAAACTACTTGGTTCTCGTCAGTGGAGTGTAGCCAAGGAATAGGATGGGATAACCTTGGAGATGAAAAGCAACAATCAGAGACAATCACAGGGGACAACCTACCAATTGAGGCTTCAGCCAGAATGTCCTCGACACTAAGGATGAATCTAAGCGTCGCCGCGAGGTAGACATTGTCCACCTGCGTGCCATCTGAACCCACAGGATGTAAAATAAAGAAAAAATTAATGCGGAACTGAGGATAATCATGTAAAGAAATTTAATGGGGTAACTCCGCTGAAAATGCAACTGCAGACACGTGTTTCAAACTACTTGGTTCTCGTCAGTGCAGTGTAGCCAAGGAATATGATGGGATAACCTTGGAGATGAAAAGCAACAATCACAGAAGGCTTCAGCCAGAAATGAAATGAACGGATAACTGAACAGTATAATAGCAAAAAAATATTTATATTCATATAACTTAATATTATACACTGCAAGAATTAAAGAGAAAACGAAAGAGAGATAAAAAACAAGTTAACGCAATATATAAGTATAAAGTAACACCATAGCAGTTCTCAACAGTAGCACCTACTAATTAGTAATAGCACCTATTATTGTATTCGGTGACTTTAATATGAATCCTGATAGAGATTATACTCAATATCAAATATTGAGAAATATTATGCAGACTTATAACCTTCACAATATTGTAAGTACACCAACTCGTGGGGATTACATTCTTGACCATTTTTTCATCAATCATAATAGAAGTCATACAAAAATATTAGTTGTAGACAATTATATATCAGATCACAGAACAACTATTCAGTGCTCTTATTGGGTGTCCCATAGTTTACAAAAGGAAATTTAACAAGGAGAATGTGAATCGCTTTGCTTCTGACTTGATGTGTGAAGACTGGAGCAGTGTGTATGATCATTCCAATTTTCAGGAATGTTTTAGATTTATTAGTATCTTTCTGTATTATTTTAATCTGCACTTTCCCAAAGATCACGGGTCGTACACGCAAATAAATGTTGGGTTAATAGAGACGTGATTGCATCGTCAAGCGAATTAAAGTCTTTATACTACCTTCAGCTAAAATATCCGCTACTAAAAGATTCATATGAAAAAGCTAAGATTGAACACCAACATTTGGTTGATCATTCAAAGCGGATATATTATCAAAACAAAATACTTAGTTCAGAAAACCCACACAAAGCAGCTTGGTCTGTTATTAAAGAATTATCAAATGCTGTATCTGATAGATCCAACTATGAATTAAAAAAAAAAAACAATAAATTACTTTCCAACCCTAACATAGTAGCTCAGCATTTTAATGAATACTTCCTATGTGCCCCATTAAATAATACCTCAAACCAGATAGCATACAATACACTACTAATAATAATTCTACTCCCCAAAGAGTAAACCATTTACTTAGAGTCAATATCTTTCCACGAACTTAAAAAATCTCATTCTTCTGGTCCTGATGAAATTCCATCATTTGTGATCAGGGCGATTTATACTTCTATTATACCTCTTTTATCATACCTCATTAATATGTCTCTCCGGCAATCGAAATTCCCACATATTTTAAAAACAACTAAATTAGTTCCCATTCATAAGGGTGGGGGTAAATCATCTGTGGGAAATTACAGGCCGATTGCACTTACATCCTGTTTTTCAAAAATATTCGAATATTGCTTCCTGAATAGATTAAATGACTTTTTGGTTAAAAATAATATACTGAGCAACTACCAACATGGCTTCAGGAAAAGGCGTTCAACTACTACTGCCCTTAATGCTTTTTATAATTTTATTGTCACTGCCATTGATGAAGGTACTTACCCTGTTGCAGTGTTTGTTGATTTAAGTAAGGCTTTCGACTGTGTGGACCACAGTCTTTTGATAAACTAGTTAGAAATCTTGGGGATTAGAGGTGTTGCTCTCGATTGGATCAAATCTTTCCTCGTGGGTAGGAGGCAATATGTTCATATTACCTATCGCAGTTCAAACAGTATTAGTAACCATATCTCTGAGATGATGACGAGTGGCAGAGGTGTGCCTCAGGGTTCAGTACTGGGACCAGTGCTATTTCTGCTTTTTATTAATGACCTCCCGCAGGTTGTGACAGGCACTTTCCTCACAATTTATGCTGACGATATTGCACTGGTTACTGCTGCTTCAGATGACCAGATTCTTACAAAAAAATGCAACAATATATTGAACACTGTTTGTGAATGGTTTGTGAAAAAACGGGCTCATCCTTAACAATTCCAAAACCACTTTTATAAGATTTCATTCTTATCAATTTTGGGGTGGATAAGGAGTTTTATCTGGATCTGGATCTTAACGGTAACAGGCTGGAGAGAAGTGAAAGTTTTTGGGGGTTTAGATGGATGAAATGTTAAGTTGGTGGCACCATTCGCTGGTGCGCGCGTAAAAGGGGTTAAGTCAAAAATTGGTGTAAACGGGTTATGTCGACAAACTGTTTTAAAATATGATTGCACAGCATTGTGAAAAATGAGTTAAGTACATTGATGTATGTTTGGGTGCCTAATCCTAATATGATGAAAAGTTAAGTCAAATTTTATAATAACACTGCTTGTGAGAAACGAGATATGTTTAGTTACCTCGTTTTACACTAGTATACGATAGAATTTAACTGGTGCAGAACGAGATAAGTTTAGTTATCTCCTTAAACACTTTATAACCTACCCAGTTTCCTGTCTTTAACTCTATTTTCATAACCTTGTTTGATGCTTTGATCGACAGGTAGTAAATTGTGTGAATTAAAAATGTTATGTAGAGGTAAAAAAATACTACAAATGGTTCGCCAAGACACAGACGTGATAGAAGATGAAAGTGAACGTGAAGGTAAGTGTAATAATCACTAACCCATCAATAATACCAAACCTTGTTTAACATCAGAGAAAAGCACTGAATATTGTGTTTTTCTTTTCAAGCTGCCAGTGGGGTTCCTAGTATCCCCGAAGATGCTGTTTTTGAAGACTCTGACGACAGCCTAAAAGATCCTAATTTTGAACCAGACCACCCACAAAACGATCTATCAATGAATTTTTGTAATGACTCTTCAAGGGAATCCAGTTACATTTCCAACAGTGCTCCAAACGAAATTATCGAAAGTGAAGAACAATTAGATGGAGACAGGAGTCGCTCAAGGAAACGAACAATAAAAGGAGATACTCGACAAAAAAGGCAAGACAGAACACAGAAACGTAACACGGGAAAAGCATACCAAACATTAAAGGGAAAGGTTATTAGACAAAAAACGTTAAAGCCTTTAAATCTTTGTAGAAAGCGATGCATCGAAGCAATCACAGAAGAAGTCAGGCAAAAGATATTTGATGAGTTCTGGGCTATGAACAGTTACAATCGAAGAGCGCAGTACATAGCGGATCTAATTGAACTGAAGAATAAAAAGACTATGCGTATTCGGGAAAATTGCACAAATAGACGCTTTCGTCTGTGTACTGTTGCGTATCATTTGCATGTACACGGTTCAAACATATCGGTTTGTAAATCATGCTTTGTCAAAACCTTCGACATCAGCAAGAAGTTTATTGAGACAGTTATAAACAAGAAACGTGCCACAGCATCTGGAATTGTAATATCAGATCAGAGGGGAAATCATGCGAATGTGAAGAAAATAAGTGACAATGCTATTGCCATTGCCAGAAATCACATCCTTTCAGTACCAACTTACGAAAGTCATTACAGTAGGAGAGATTCGACTAAAAGGTATTTACCTCACCACTACACTTTAGCTGCCCTTTATAGCGCTTACAAATTAAAATATCCGGAGAAACCAGTAAATCGTAAAGTATATGAAAACATTTTTCATCAACTGAACATTAGTATTAAAAAGCCCAAAAAAGACACTTGCTCTACATGTGATAAATTAAGTATGCAAATTAAAATGGCAGACGACAAAACACAACTAGAAGCCGAATTAGTTGCCCACCATCTTGCAGCAGATTTAGGATACAGTTCCAAAGCCGCCGACAAGGATCTTTCTAGACATAATCCAAACAGAAAAACGATAACTTTTGATCTGCAGCAGTGTCTACCGACACTGGATGTAAAGAATTCACTAGCCTTTTACAAGCGCCAGTTATGGACCTTTGATTTAACCGTTCATGACTGCGATAATTCGCAAGCATACTGTTACCTATGGCATGAAGCTATTGCTAAACGAGGTGAGAATGAAATAGCTTCATGCTTATATTACTACATAAACAACGATTTAGATAAAAATGTGAAACATTTGACCATGTATTCAGATTGTTGTGGTGGTCAAAACAAAAATAGTCACTTATCAGTAATGTGCATGGCCGCTTTACAGGACTCCCAGAACCTTGACATCATTGACCACAAATTTCTTATATCCGGGCACACCCATATGGAGTGCGATACAGATCACAGTTTGATAGAAAAGAAAAAAAAGAAATACAACGGACAAATTGAACACCCCCACGACTGGGCCCAGTTAATACGACAGACAGGAAAGCGGAAGCCTTTCATTGTGAAAGAGTTAGAGAGGGAGAATTTTTTAAATTTCGCTGGAATTCTTAATACCACGTTGATAAACCGTAAGACTGATCTTTCTGGCAACAAGATCAATTGGCGAGATTTCAGATGGTTGCGATACGAAAAAGGTCATAAAACTTTGAAGTATAAAAAATCGTTTGACGAAAATGAACCCTTTCAAACATTGAGCTTTGAAAGGCGTGGAAAAGGTGATCTGCGGATTCAACCGGCAGCGGCCTACAACAGGCCAGTGCCCATCTCAACAGAAAAAAAGCAACATTTAGTAGAGTTATTACCATTTATATCTGAATCGTTGCGGGATTTCTATAAAAATCTAGTAAGTGATCAAGATGTTGCAGATGAGTGTTCAGATTCTGAAGATCAGGATGAAGACTAACCTTCTGGGCTGTTAAAAAATAACTATTCGTTCAGCACTTGTATTATTTGTAAAATAATAACAATTGATAAGTTTTTTCATTTTCGCAATAAATTCTTTTTTCTAATTTGATGCTTTTTTTCGAAACCTTGAGTTGTGTAAAACAAGTTAAGAGTCTAATCAGAAATTATTAAGGAGAGTGTAAAACGAGGTAAGTCATTCAAAAATAAGTTTGAGAAGTTTTTTTTTCTGAAGATGGTGAGGTCTTAATTAACCATTTCATGTGGCAAAGATTGAAAACCATACAAGTGAAAGGAACATTTTCATCGCCACTCGAATTACATGTCAAAATTTAAATCTATTTCTCCGATTTTTTAACAATTTGACTTATCCCCTTTTACGCGCGCACCAGCGCATTGTGAGACGGTATTGGCGAAACTGAACTCTGTTTGTTACTTGTTCAGATCTTTAAAAGCAGTTTTGACTAAACAGCAGCTGATGAGTTTGTACCATGCTTACATTGCAAGCAGATTAAGGTTACGGTATAGCGTTTTGGGTTACATCGGTATTGACCGGTGATATTTTCATATGTCAAAAGAAGATTGTACGAGCTATAGCTGGTATAGGGCCCTCATACTCTGCCAAACCTTCTTTTATTGGCCTGGATATCTTGACTCTGTCATGTATCTTAATAGAAGACCTGGCAAATCATGTACATAACAATAAACATAATTATACAATAAACCGTGCATGGTATCAGTACGAGATCTGGAGATGACTTTGTAATACCTAAATCCAGATTGAAATTACACAAGTATTCTCGCATTAAAAATTTATAATAAATTACCTACAAATATCAAGCATGTAATGCCCAAATACTTCAAAGGTCAATTGTATCAGGTTTTGTCTGAGAATGCTTTTTACTCCTTACAGAAGTTTTTTAGATTTCAATTTTATACTTTCATTTTTTCTTTTTTTTCAACTATTAGTAATGTTCAAATATTTAAGAAAAAGGTGAAAGATCTATTGATTGAAGGTTGTTTTTATGACTATAGTCAACTTGTGTAATGTTTTTCTTATTTTGTTTATCTAGTTAGTGTTTCTTTTATAGTATGTACTAATTGTATGTGATAGATCTCTCTACATAATGACGTAGCCGATATCACTATGTGATCGAATGGTTTGAATAAATTTATTATTATTATTATAATAGATTATAATAGGACCTCTTTAATAATAGCAACACCTTGAATAAGAATTTTATGTGCTGTACGTAGCATGGAGTCCCAATTGTACAAAGATACATTCTTCAATGGACTTACAATATTCGTTAAACTTGTCAATATTAATAGAATATCTATTATTTAAAACACCCAAAATGACACCACTTTGTAAGGTATTGCAGAAAAACGATTATCTCGTAAAATTCTCGAGCGCACTAGTTGCAATTTCATCCACATCTGTTGAATATGTTCTCTGAGATAGCCCAAAACACGAATTTTTTTGCAGAAAAACATTGATGTAGATCCAGATGTGTAATTTCCGTAGTGACAAAACGCCGCAAATGCACCAAAAACACTAACTAAACACCAAAATCACTCACTAACTTTACACTAATTAAAAGTGATTACACACTAATTGAAGAAACTATTATGCGAAATTAAAAAGTTTTCTGAAGTCACCAAGAAAATAATAAACTATACTTACGACTGCACTTCATAACTTGTAATAAAAGACTAGATATATACGGCACTCATCGCACATTTATATACATTAAGTCCTCTTCCGCACTTCTCCGGAATTAAAACCATACCTTTTTTAATTACCTACACTATAATCTTTCGTTTCATGAAAAATTCACGGACTAGCAAGTGCTAGCAATAAACTTTATCTCTCATTAAAAATTCATTTATACATAGCTGTTATAGGATTATAGGCAGCTGATGTTACCTGGAAATGAATTGAATGAATTACTTTTAAATCGACCAAGATACCTGGCTCAGGTAATAACAAACACAACTTAAGTTCCGGCTACTAAAATATACGCTATAGAAATATTGTTAATCTCGTTTCAGTTTTTGATAATTAATATATCTGATTCTGACAAAGATAAAACAGCAATTCTTGGTGAAAAGTTGTAGGATGACGCGTACAAACAAATACATAAGTTAGAGCATTAACAAAAGTTTTAAACTTTTTTAATTACGATTAGGTTTTTGTCGGTTTTGACCACTGTGTGTCGGTAGTATTCTTATGATCATTTAATTTTCTCACACATTAAATTATATACAAGTTCTTTTGAATAATTTCATTTTATGCTCTCTTTAAACACTAAAAAGTCAAACAAATTTATTGTAAACACTGTCTCTATATAGTAAAAATAAAATGCGAACATTTTAAGTTTGAAAGTAAATTTAATAGTAATTCCACTACAATATTGTTTCGTCACACTGACTTCATCAGGTGGATGAATGAATGATAAATTTACAAATGTACAAGATATATATACTGAGCCTAAGGTTACAAATTTAAAGAAAGTAAGGGGGAGTTACAATATCACTATGGTCATTTAATGCTAATCCTAATTTATTGTATCTATAAATTTCTAAAGAGACTCAAGCAAATCTAGTTTTTTTCCTTTTTTCTTGTATATGCAGAATTTTATAGTTATTATTAAAATTGTGATTATTTTCTATACAATGACTAGCAAAGGTAGAATCTGATTTCCTATCTATATAACTTCTTTGATGTTCGGATATCCGTTGAGTAAAGGTTCGTCCTGTTTGGCCAATGTATGACATATTACACTCATGTTAATTTATAGACACCTGAACCAAGTTTTTTGTCCGATTTGTCCTTATTATTTTTTTTTAAAAATCTTTCAAGTGTATTAGTTCTATACGCTATGGCAGTGTTAGAGGCTTCCTTGATTAGAGAACAAATTTTATCTGATGTTTTACCGATGTAAGTTACGGAAGAATAATGTAATGGATCTTTTATTACTTGTTTAGGATATATTAATGAACGTGTAATTATTTTTTGTTTGTGAAGGAAGATGCTGTTGATAGTATCAGAAGAATTTCCATTATTTCTAGCAACAGTGTGAATTCTGTCTAATTTTATATCCAAATTAGTTTTATTAACGGCAGTGTTTAAAAGTCTGTGTATCATAGATTCATACGCAGCTAATTTGTGTTTCATAGGATGAAAAGATGTGACATGTATTGTAGTGTCTGTATGTGTGGGCTTGTGGTAAATGGCAAACTCATGCTTATTAGCGTTATGTGACATCGTAAGATCTAGGAAATTAAACGAACCATTATTTTCTATTTCTAGAGTAAATTTAATATTAGGATGAACAGTATTTAAATAATCAAAAAACAATTTTAATTGTCTATCAGTACCATTAAAGCGAACGAGTATATCGTCAACATATCTAAACCAGTAAATACATTTTTTTAAAAAAGGGGTGAGACCTAATACTTTCTTGGAAGCGATTCATGATGAACTCCGTTAACAAGGGACTTAATAGGTTTCCCATGGCTAATCCTGTCTTTTGTGTATAAAATTCGTGGTTAAATTGAAAATAGTTTTGTTCAATACAGATGTTATAGTCCGTACCAACTTTCATGAGCTAAAATTCGTGGAAGACGCTGCGTCATTTCTTGGAATAAAGCCGACGGAAGGCTCTACCTCGACTAGATATTTGCAAGCAGTGGCGTGCCTTGTTTTTTCTTGGTATTTTGTTTTTGGCAAATATTCAGAAAGTATAGAATGGATCTTCAGCAAGTTTTGTTTGTTGTAAGAAATTAAATCACGATAAATAAAGCGGGTAGGCCAGCGTCGACTTTTTGTAATAAAACTAATTTCAAATTATATATTTTTATTTATTTGACAGAAAGATAAATTTAATAATAATAATAATAAAAGATTTAGACAACTTTAAATAGAGGTATACTCCTCTATTTAAAGATCTGTTTGGTCATTAAGTAATATTTCATCTGATTTATTATTTGTTTTAAAAATCTCTAACGCTTCTAAAAGGTTTAATTTTAATCCGTTATCAGTGTAATGTTAAATTTTGATATTATTTTCTGAGAATGTGTGGTTATATTCTATTAAATGATTTGCAAAACATTATAACATTATTGTAACAGTATATTAATATAAAAGTGAGTTGGGAAATTTTGTAACCGAACATAAACAATTTAAAATAGATTAGAGTAATAGGTATTTAATTTGTAATGTGTCTCAGATGTTACCAAATAAGATATTACATTGCCATCAATTCATGTAACTCTAGTTTGATAATGACATGTAAAATGTTGAAACTGCAGTCACATAGTGATTAAAAATAAAGTGAAGGTATTTAAAGCTTAATTGAGTGTTTTATTTTACTTATATCCAGTATCATGATTCTTCACAAAGTAACAGCCGAAAGTGTTATATATTTGCTATAATAATTGTACGGTGAAAGACCGCCGCCTATGCGTGCCTTATTCTACTCGAGGGTCGGGTCGATTCCAAGAAAGTGAGGTAGCGGTCTTCCACGAATTTTAGCTCATGAAAGTTGGTACGGACTATAAGTATAGCTAAGATTTCTTCAAATATAACGAGATTCAATAGTTGGGATGTTAGTGAATAGATTACAAACATCAAATGATACAAATTTAGCATTTTTAGGAATATCTAGATTAGAAATTTTTACAGAAAAGTTAAATATAAATTTTGCATGTTATAATAGAATATTAATTAGCTTTTTGCATGTTTCTGCACGGAGCTTTTACATACGAAACTACAGGTCGGATAGGCAAGTTGTTTTTGTGGAGTTTTATCAAACCATACATTTTAGGAGGTTGTGGATTCATTACAATACGTTTGCGTTTTTGAGACGGGGTAAATAAAATATTAGTGCTGTTTAACGTAGTTGTTAGTTGAGTTTCAAATTTAGATGTTGGGTTCGTTTTAATTTTCAAAAATGAATTAGAGTTAAGATAATCCTCAACTTTGTTATAATATTATTCCCTAGGAATGGCAATCACTGTGCTACCTTCATCCGCTTTTGTGAATATTATATCATTGTCAATAGATTTTTGTTGCAATGATTTGATAGTAGACAAATCTTTATTAAATTTCCGGGGTGGTCTAATGTTTTCAGTAATGTTACTGGCTACAAGTTTATGATAAAGGCTATTTTCAGACTTACACAGAGCCAGTTCGGTTTCAGACGAAACAATATTGTAGTGGAATTACTATTATATGTACAATGTAACAGTAATTCTGGGAGAGTAAGCGCTTTCACACTATTAAATCACGCAAGTATACATATACGAAAATTTTTTTTTCGTATATGAATAAATGTACGAATGCACATCTACCCTAAGCCGGCATTGCGAACAAACAACGTTCAGACAGCTGTTTCGACCTTACATTGGTCTCATCAGTGCACGAACGTGTTTGATCACAATCCCTCAAAAGCTTAGAAAACCTGATATTGTCTACTTACGTACCAAACGCCATGAGAGATTCTCAGCGGCATCTGTTACCCAAGTGCGACATCGCAAGGTAATGTTGCCCTCCGTAGTACAACTACTAATTAGGGCAACATTACCTTGCGATGTCGCACTTGGGTAACAGATGCCGCTGAGAATCTCTCATGGCGTTTGGTGCGTAAGTTGACAATATCAGGTTTTCTAAGCTTTTGAGGGATTGTGATCAAACACGTTCGTGCACTGATGAGACCAATGTAAGGTAGAAACAGCTGTCTGCACGTTGTTTGTTCGCAATGCCGGCTTAGGGTAGATGTGCATTCATATATTTATTCATATATGAAAAAATTTTTTTCGTATATGTATACTTGCGTGAATTACTATTAAATTTACTTTGAAACTTAAAATTATCGCATTTTATTTTTACTACGTTATGGAATTTCAACAAGTGTCTCCCTTATCAATTAATTACTGTCTCTATATATTATAATTTTAATGTTCTATATGAAAAGCAAATAATAAATATTAGTTATTACAATAAGGTGTAACTTTACGAATACTTACTACACCTACTCTGTATAAATTTGGTTGAATTTGAGCAATACGAATGCAAAATAAAGTAAAAACGTGTCTTGTAAATATATCAAACACGACATTATGATGCTATTGTCGTCGCAAACATATCATAAATAACTATTTCTATAAAAATACTCGAAGCGATTTTATTATTCCTAGATCTATTTTACTACTATCTAAGATTGTCATTCGAAGCGGAGGAAATCTCAGAATAAAAATATCATTAGCAAGTAAGTAATAGCAGATGATAAGAGGAGAAAGCAGACGTTTATTTTCCGGGACATTTAGTCCGGGAGTCGTTGCAGATTGCATTCGCTGAAGTGCCGCAGTAGAGAAACTCGTCGGATCAGTCGGATCGGACGCACAAAAGAGAATAAAACACTGCCAGGAGAAGAAATCCCGAATCAACTATCTGTTTAACGACCTAAATAAAAGAGTTTCGGACGGGTGGTAAATGGAATCTGCCGTTTATCTCCTCCTCTCCATTACAGAGAGCGTCTTCCGTTTCTCTAACCCATTTTGGCGTCTTTAAGAAGTATACAGTAGACAAGGCAGATTAACTGCTACGAGTGCACGCCCCTTCAGTTATAGAGCGCTTTTTGTTCACCATACCATTCTTATTTAAGTATTATCAATTAGCGAAACTATCTACCAAGTTACCAACTAAATCGTTTCTTTCCATTAAGGTAATAAAGCTTTTGGCTGTAGATAGATGACAATAAAATATGTGTAGCATTTATATATGTGCCGATGACTACTATAGCTAAAGACTGCAAGTTTTTAGCGGTAATTTATATATGATTTGACGGGAAGCGAGATATAAATGAAACACATGATTTACGGTAATGATTTGTTCCGCATATTCCCTTTAAATTTAATACATTTGGATCAGCTATACTGGAGTGCTATTATATTAGTTTTATAATCATCAGCATCTAGGTCGTTAAAATACTGCTCTACTTGCAATAACCTCCTTCTATATCTTAAATGTCGGCAATAAACAGCTTGAATTTCAGTAATAGAGATAAGTGGAAATATCCGGTAAATAGTTGTGGACATACTGGAAATTCCTCCAATTTTGGCTCGAATACTGCGACTGGTATGTCATGGCGCATTGTTATTATGTAATAGCAACTTTCTCTCTGTCCAACAGGGTAGCATAATTTGATCCTTTGATAGTTTCGGCTTTTTACGAGATAGTCGATATCAAGTATCTCCCTCGAATCCCAAAATATCGTTGCTATTACCTTTCTAGCCGAAGAAAGCGTTTTTGCCTTCTTTGGCGAAGGACCGCCACGATTTCTTCACTGCTGCTATTGCCGTTTCCGTTCCATCCTCCCCCTCTTTAAAAATTCCAAGGTAAATAACAAAGAAAGTGCAAAGTTTGAGGAATATTTGTCAGCTTTTTTTGCAAATGCTCATAAATGTATCAAACTTTGAACAGTTTTTGTTAATGATACGGCATTGCCATAAATATGAGTCCTTCACTGAAAGCCTCCATGAAGCGCATTAAACTACTTTTTGACTACGCGTTCTACAATTCTAGTTTGTGTTTATTGCTTCAAAAGATTGGTTAGGACCCACATATTGCTGTGGCAACATAATTATTTGGTATAAAATAATTATAGTATTGCCATATGTTAGGCATTGCCAAATAGATTATGCTGTGTGCTGTTCCAGCAACATAATTAATAAAAATAATGATAATTTATATTATCTTATATATATGGGGTTATCATAAAGTAAGGGATATACCTTAACTTATTATAACTTTTTAACAAATCAAGCTAACAACAAAAAGTAAACGAAATCTAGTTGCCTAAGGAATGGGATTTGTTGTATCTATGGAAAACAAAAGCGTTGTCATGACAGTTGTTGACACAAGTGTTAAAAGTAAATCATTCAATTTGGAGTTTATTTTCAAATTAAAACTCAAGTAAACGTAAAGTTTTAACGACTCAAACTGTAATAGCATGGACCTACGAACAGGAATTGGTTTAGTTCAGTGTTATTATGAATGCGGCAGAAATTACACAGCTGGATTACGAAGGTTTCGCACGAGAATGGGTTTGAGAGCGGGGCCCTGTCGTATGAAAGCGTACCGCAATTTGATACAAAAATTTGAAAGAACAGGTTCGGTAATTGACCTTCCGAGATCAGGAAGACCAAGCATTAGTGATGTCCAAGTCGCAGAGGTTCTTCACGAAAATCAGGACATAGCCAGAGGTAATCCACTAGCAATCAGCAGTGCAAATGCGATATCCAAGCGATTGCAAATGCCGTACACCACGGTCTGGAAAATTTTACGCAAAATTCTAAAAATGTATCCCTATAAACTCAAAATGCTGTTTGAATTAAAGGACGCAGATTTGGCTAGTAGGTACGATTTTTCTTTGCGATTATTGGCTCAGATGGAAATTGAACCCGAATGGTTATCCCGTATTTTATGGACAGATGAGGCACATTTTTCTCTGAATGGTGGAGTCAATAGGTACTCAAAACTGTAGAATCTCGTCTGCAGAAGATCCACAAGTAATTGTTCAAGAAGGTCTTCATGACAAGAAAGTCACCGTTTGGTGCGGTTTTACAGCTGATTTTATCATTGGTCCGTATTTCTTCGAAGAGCTACAGAATGGAGAAGCCGTATCTGTAACTGTTAACGGTGAACGATACTTGCAAATGTTAAGAGATTATGTTATTCCACAGCTGCAAGACGAGCACCACAGAATTGAAAACATGATTTTTATGCAGGATGGAGCACCTCCGCACATTTTCCGACCAGCTAAAGAATTTTTAACTAACGTTTTTCAAGATCGCGTTTTAAGCAGACATTTTGCAAATTCATGGCCACCAAGATCACCTGATCTTAACCCAGCGGACTACTGGCTGTGGGGTCATTTAAAAAATTTAGTGTTTAGAAGAAGACCAACAACGCTACAAGAATTAAAAGACAATATTACGGAGCAAATTGGTGCAATTCAACCAGAAATGTTAAGAAATGCAGTGTACAATTTAGAGGAACGGTTGCTGATTTTACAAGATCAAAATGGATGACATATTGAACATTTGCGGTAACTGGGTTTGGGCATACAAAATCCCATTATTTAAACAATTAAATTTCGTTTAGTTTTTGATATTAACTTAATTTGTTAAAAAGTTATAATAAGTTAAAGTATATCCCTTACTTTATAACAACCCTGTATATTTACTTATTTTCTTAACAGCACATACTTTATAAGTATACGTGAATTCTAACAGTGTATCTAAATTTCTCTTCTCTCGTCAAATCTCTTGTTTTTCTTTTATAGGGATAAGGTTATAGCTTATTTTAAATAAAAATCAGAAACCATATAAAACATAATTGTATATTTTATTCAACATTATTCATTTGCACGCATTGCGTCCAGCATCTCAAAGTCCGCTACCCAGAAACACTTCCCTTCTTGAAATATCTATTTTAAAGTTTTATTTGAAATCAAAAAATTATTGTGAGAATTAATGATGCTTAATAAAGTGTCAGAGAATATACATTCGCACGTTATATCCTCTTAACACTCAACACCATTAATAATTCTATTTGTGTTGTTAAAAAAACTAATGAATGCATGTTACTACAGGACAATATCTATTATCCCTGCTGCACAACGTTATATTGAATATACATTTGCACGTTATATTGCAATATACGCATAGCAACATTGATAAATCTTTGTATCGAAAACTTACTTTGTATTGTTGAAAAACTCTTCGAATTCTGCCATAGGCATCTCCATTTTTTTAAATACAAGAATTATTAACAAAAGAAAAATTATTATTATGAATGAAATTTAAATACAAATAAAATTAATATGCTAATACAAAAAAAAATAATGAACGAATATAATCGTGGTGTATCTGACCCTACGATTTAATGTCTTTTCAAGCCGCATTTAATCTCTCTCCAAGTAACTAACTAATTAATAATCTTGTTCATTCTTGTTTTTAATTTATGTACCCGGGAAGACACGTGTACCGCTCCCTACGCCATCCTTGGAACTTATATTTAGGTTGACGCGCTGCGTCTTAAATGAGATCTCTGCCTTAAAATTGCCTTCTTGACACTAACACACGCACATATATTGTTTTTGACAGTTCATTCACTAAAACGTCAACACATTGAAATTGTTCGCTTATTTAAAAAGTCTTTCACTTAAACTATTTGGTATCTTCCAAAGTAAGTATATTTTTATTAACACAATTCTTCCTTATATTTGTTTATGAATTTGTTACCTTCTTCATTATTTGCCACATACTTCTTTTTTCCGTTCACTAACACAATTCTTATTTTTCTTTTATTTTCAGCTTTCGGTAAAATTGGAAATGTATTGTAAATACATTTCCATTTACACCCAAGATTTTTCTAATGGTGATGTATTTATCTGTAAGAAACTACAAACGAAGTTTACATCATATTTTCTTTTTGTAGGTCTTAAAACCGTACAAATCTCTCTCTACAGTCAATGAAACATAGTGCTACACACACGAATTCATGAATGTATTTTATTTTTGTTCAGCTGTCTTTATATAAAAAACACTACTGCTGACTGTATCATGTCAAGATATTTTTATATCCTTTTTTATCTATTTATAGTTATAAGTGAAGGTAAATTTTATTCTTTAAGTATGATTTATTTTAATTTCCTTTATTGAATTTCTATTACCTTATGCACGTTTTCAAGTTCACATAATTTATTCAATTATATTTTTCTCCCGTGCATAACGTATTTTATTTTCTTCATACAATTTTACTGCGTTTAAATGACTAATTCTTTTTACTTTTCTATAAAAGAAATATATATAGCTTAGATTTATTTCGTCTTTTATTTTGTACCTGTTTAATATTTAAATTGTAAATATAAATTCATTTTTTATATCTGTGTTTTCTACACTTAAATGTATGCAACTTAGTATACTCTTATGTAGAGAATTTTTTTAAATTCAATGGAATCTGATTTTTACTGTTTCTTTTATATTTTTATACTTAAATTAATTCTTAATGCTATTATTATTATTTTTAATATGCAAGAGATCACGGCAATATGTTGTGTAAATGACCCAAATGTGGACCATAAGTCGCGAAAGGTGACCATATCAAAACTCCTGGTACACGTTTACGACTTTATCAGTACATTAACAAATGACAATATTTTGATATCTCTCAGAGACAAAGCTAAGCTAAATACCGTCGGCTACGAAAGCCTGGGAACTGGGATTATTACAAGTCCGCGAAATTTAATAACATATATTCTCAAATCGGAGAAAAAAATTTTCTTCGATCACACACGAACTTTTTTCACAGGAAAACCTTGACCATATACTTCCATCGTTTTCTGATGTAGGCCCAGATGTGTAATTTCCATAGCTTTCCACACTAACTAAACACCAAAATCACTAAGTAAACACTAATGAAAAGTGATTACACACTAATTGAAGAAACAATTATGCGAAATTAAAACGTTTTCTGAGCACACCAAGAAATGTAGCGATTTTCTCAGGTATTTTAAAAGAAATGGATGCCACAAGGCTAAATCGTACACTTTCCATTTCTGTACGAGATAAACAGTCTTTTAGTGGTAACATGTGACGGCCGTAATGATGCATATTTCTTAAATAACATCACGGGATTAATATTACCCTCAGATACAAGGGCAAAAAAACTGTTCTTGTGATTTTTTGAGTCAGGTACGGTAATGACAATTTTACTCTCTAAAATCTCAACATCGTCCATAGACATTTTCACTAATTCATTACTTCTAAACGCACACCAACACCAATCAAAAAAGCTACTTTCATCATCAAAAATACCTCGCCGGAAGCTGTACACAAAAATGCATCAACTTGCTGTCTATTTTAGATTTTTTAACTCTATATCCGACATTCATCAAATCAATTCCAAACAAGCTCGCAACATGGAATACTTAGCACAAAGATGAAGAAGAATATTCATTTAAAAGTTTAACTAAATATTCTCCAGCACCTTGAACTTGTTCTCTGTCTCGCGAGTTTTCTTCACAGAAAAATCTTGACCAGATACTTCCATCGTTATTCATGTAGATCTAGGTGTGTAATTTCCATAGCTTTCCACACTAACTAAACACCAAAATCACTAAGTAAACACTAATTAAAAGTGATTACACACTAATTGAAGAAACAATTATGCGAAATTAAAAAGTTTTCTTGTAACGGACTTTTGTCCGTCACTGTATAAATTATCGAACAAATTTGTATTAATGCTGTTTATGTAATTTTAACATTAATGGGTTCGATAATTTAATACAAATTTTCTAAAATATGTTTATTTTGTCTAAAATCAATTAGTAAAGAGAAAGACGATATTTTTGTTAATTTCCTAAAGGCATTTTTGCACGTGATAATGTCGTACCTTTGAGTATAGTTTATGCTTTTTGCACGTGATATGTCGTGCGTTTGAATACAGTTCATGATTTTTATGCGTGATACTTTGGAAAAAACACTGTTTTTTGGTTATTGTTTGTGCAAATCCGAGCCTATATAAGGCGACGATTTTGGTAATAAAATTAGATTTTTCTTGGCAGTCCGACAAGAACTCTCACCTAACTCTCTGGCAGACTGAAGAGTACCTTTACCGTTTCCGTAGCCTCTCTGGCAGTCTGGAGAGAAAGTTCCGCAAATTCTTTTATTTCCTGGCAGACTGTGGAAAGAAAACAATTCCGTCCCGTAAGTCCCGAACGAATCTTCACATGTTTATTCCGTTTATTATAAATAATCAAGTCAGATATGTTTCTGTTAAATTACATTTGTACTAAAGTAAATTTTAGTTTCACGTAAAGAATCTAAATATATTGCTCTCGACAAATGTCTCTTCAATACAAACACAAGTACCAGACGATGCATTATTTTTTTTTCTTTTGTACAAATATCTTTCTCGAAATGAATAACATATATAAACCTCAATTCACAAAATAATTATGACCGTATATTTTAATATTCAATGTTTGAATATTCCGTCAAATGTTTGTTGACATACCGTAATTAATATTTCAATAAATGTAAAGTTAATTTTGTTATTTGAATTATAGTTGCTTTTATAATACTTTATAATCTTCTTGTAAATATATGTATATATGTATTGAAGTTGTGTAATTGAATTTCGGTTTTATTTATGTGTAAATAAAAGATTGACATAGTAAGATTTCTTTTACTCTTAATGCTAAGAGATTATATATGAAATAAATACTAGGGAATTAAAATGCTAAAACATACCGTATCCTGGTTATTCTTCGTAAACCGAACTACCCGTAATTGAGCATTTACAGTGGACAAAATTCACTTTCGCCAGATATTTAAAACATATGATTTTATCATCACACACACTTTGTTTTAAGTTTAATATCTAATTAACTGTCAGTGAGGGTGAGCGTATATCAATTGTAATTTTAATAGACGACGTTACCTACAGATGTTAAATACCCCTAAGACTGTATGTTTAGTTATCCGTTGATAGATGGAGCACAGGGCCATTTAATTTGCCAATTAGTATTGTAAATATTGTTTAATAAATATTTAACAATTTAAAAAAGGTAACACGCTATATTCTGAGGACACGAACTCTGTTCCCGAAATATAAAAGGCTCCACCTTCTTTTCCTTCCTCTTGGGTGAAAGTACCTTCAGTAAGCTCGTCAAATATCTAAATGAGAGGTATTGTCATTTTTTCGATCGTAGTTTTAGGGAATAATTTCGACCCATCCCTTCCCCGAAAATGCACCAAAAACACTAACTAAACACCAAAATCACTAATTTTACACTAATTAAAAGTGATTGAAGAAACAATTATGCGAAGTTAAAAAGTTTTCTGATGACACCAAGAAAATAATAAAATATACTTACGACTGCACTTCATAACTTCTAATAAAAGACTAGATACATACGGCATCGCTCATTTATATACATTAAGTTCTGTTCCGCACTTCTCCTCAGGTAAAACCATAACTTTTTTACCTACACAATAATCTTTTATTTCATGAAAAATTCACGGATTAGCAAGTATTAGCAATAAACGTTAACATTCAATTATACGTAGCTGTTATAGGATTGTAGACAGCCGATGTTACCTGGAAATAAAAATGGCTTTCTAGAAAGCAATTATGCTATTTGCATCCTTAAAGTAAGTACTTTCGCCTGTAATAATTACTTTTAAATCGACCAAGATACCTGGCTCAGATAATAGCAAACACAACTTCAGTTTAGGGTATTAAAATATACCCTATAGAAATATCTCTGGTTGTGACAAAGATAAAACAACAATTCTTGGTGAAAAGTTGTATGATGATGTGTACAAGCATGATCATGCTCCATCTCTCAAAATTTTAAAGTGAGACATGGTCTTCAAGTTAGTATTTTTTATAGTGGTTATGTTTTATTCCACTACGTTGAAAAGATATTACGAGGGGGGGGGGGAACTTAGACACTGACTGTAAATTAAATGGTGACGCACACCTTTGACAAAGGTCACTCAACTACAAGGCAGAGATATGTCGACTACTGGGGACTTTTTTTAACAAAATTACATTACGGACCTGCCACAGAATGTATGTTTATAAATACACGTAAGAATGCTCATTTGTAAATAGAAACGAACACACATTCATAGAAAAATACGCTTTTATTTGTATAAAACGGGAAAAAGACGTTAAATCGTACTCATTCATATAAAACATATTTTTTGCCCGATGCGTCTACATAACGCAGCTATGTAGTCGGTTGTTGACCCAGATGGGCGACGCACTTTATTGCAGACAATAAAAGATTGTTTTTATTTTTAAAATACGAAGGTTGTTGCTCTTTAATGTGTTTGTAGTCAGAAACAGCTGATTATTATTATTTTAGAATATTCAATAAAGCGTAGTAAATATCAAGGATGTAATTATATTTTTCTAGCAGGTGTAAAATTAAAGTAATTAATGATTTGATATTTATTATGCAGTATCTATTCCTCCTCCTTTTTTTTAACACAAGTAATATGGTGATCCTGAAAAGGACCTATTGTGAAAGTGAAGCAGGTGGATATTTAGTCCAGGGTTGGCGTAAGGCCAATTGAATTCTTTATTATTTATTTTCTGCCGTCTGCACACGAATAAAGACTTGATATTTTGAGGGTACGTTTTTACACAATCTAGCTTCCGATTTCTGCTACTCCGTCTTTTTATTTCTGGAACACCCTGTATATGTTATGTATGTTACAGTGAATAATAATATTTATTTATTAAAAGAGTTAATAAGTTTCTACGTCTGAATAACGTGAATTTTGTATTTTCCAATTCGAAAGAAAAATCTGTTTAATTTTCCAGTAAAATTGATAGCTGTAATGTTCTAAAATACACTAAAGTAATACGGTCATCAGATAGTAAAGCTCGAACTGCTTTATGCGATATCATTACCGCGAAAAAATCCAGTAAAATCTCCGCTAACGTTGACAAATGCTAGGCGCGTACGACCAACCGCGCCTTGGGATTCCGATAATCCGCGGAACAATGGAATAACTGGCGAAAATGGACTATCGAAGCCGAGTTTTTCCATTTTCTCTTGTGCTACCGCCACCGCTTCGCTAAAACCGCAATCTGCAGCGGTCATCTTTGATTAGCGCTATCATATCGCTTTGGAAATAGCATTATCTGGATTTAACAAGTTTTCGAAAATTCGCCTTGGTTGTTTCACTTGATATCTTTTGTCGTTATCTTCTATGGTACTACCACCTTGCATTTCTTTTATTTTAGGGTCGTTCATATTTTCTATTTTAATTATTCATTAATGTAATTTTTACTCTATAATCTTGCATTAATACATCACGCACGCCTAATTTTGTAAAGAATGCTACAATGCGATTTCCGATAGCCACTGGAAAAATAATTGTCCGTAATGCCATACTCGGCTAAATAGTTGAAGTTACTAATACCAAATTTATTATTTAATAAGAGTATATTTTTACACCAAAAATCTGATTAGATTTTCAGTTAAATCTGTAGACCGGAAGTAGTAGTTACTTCAATTAAATAATGATATTTTCCCAATATCTCCCAACTACTATGTTTCAACAGATATCTAAAGAATACAAAAAAATATCAAAAGTTACTTTGAGAATAATTTTATATACAGGGTGTCATTTTGAAAACGTACCACCCTCTATATTTCGGCCCCTATAGAAATTCCAAAAATATGCA
Source organism: Amphimallon solstitiale (assembly GCA_963170755.1). Classification (NCBI taxonomy): domain Eukaryota; kingdom Metazoa; phylum Arthropoda; class Insecta; order Coleoptera; family Scarabaeidae; genus Amphimallon; species Amphimallon solstitiale. The sequence continues at coordinate 79,156,213 of OY720683.1, read as the reverse complement.
AAAACACGTCAAACTTATTTTTAAGGGGGACATTTAGTAGGCTGGTTTTCAATTAAATTACATCAACCCTCTAGCGGGGGTGGACATAACCTCTAAAAATTTAAATGGAAATGGGGGTTGAGTGATACCTCATTTTAAAGGTCGTTTAACCCGCTTTTCAAAAATGCTAATTTCTTGTCCTTTATTTTTAATACTTTTGAAGAAATCAAGTCAAACCATGAACATACAAGTATCAAGTGTTTTGCAATAAAACATTAAAAAACTAATAAAAAGTAACTTATTTTATAAAATTTTAAATGCTAAATTCTGCTAAAAAGAAAAGGCTTTTTAGCAGTTCGCGAGAAAATTTTATAAAATAAGTTACTTTTTATTAGTTTTTTAATGTTTTATTGCAAAACACTTGATACTTGTATGTTCATGGTTTGACTTGATTTCTTCAAAAGTATTAAAAATAAAGGACAAGAAATTAGCATTTTTGAAAAGCGGGTTAAACGACCTTTAAAACGAGGTATCACTCAACCCCCATTTCCATTTAAATTTTTAGAGGTTATGTCCACCCCCGCTGGAGGGTTGATGTAATTTAATTGAAAACCAGCCTACAAAATGTCCCCCTTAAAATTAAGTTTGACGTGTTTTTGCATATTTTTGGAATTTCTATAGGGGGCGAAATATAGAGGGTGGTACGTTTTCAAAATGACACCCTGTGGACTGTTTTCAAAGTTCTCACCGAAAACAGGTCTTCAATCTAATGGAAAAGTAACTATTCACATACATATACAATTAAAAATTCATATATACATGTATGAAATGGATGCACAACCTGCTCTAGAGTCAGCATTACAGCATCCAATGCAGAGACACCTGTTTCAGTCTACTATGACTTCGTCAGTGTGCGACGTGCTTGCTGCAATGCTTCATGAGTTCCAGACCATGCCTTCTCTTCACATAATGATGTCTATGAGAAAATCTCAACGACCTCTGTTAAGCAAAAGCAAAGCGCCAAGGGGGTGTGGTTATTTTTGTTGTGGAAAAATAGTTTTTGCAAATATTTCGAAAATGATGCAATCCGTATACATACCTATGAGAAAGTCGTGTGATAGCCAGGCCTTATTTTTTTGTCTTTCGAGTTTAATTCTATATTATGTATATACATGCTTTGTTTTATTTTTTGTAAGATATAGATATATGTATATTAATATTATTGTTTGTTACAGGTCATTACAAAAGATTTCTTTGGCCAAGAGATTCGAAAGGAAGTGTCCACCTCTGGTAAGTATATGCCTTGATCAATATTAATATTTCAGTTTTACTGTTCGGGTGTTGAGTAATAACATCGGAATTTAAATAAATTGGCACAAATACAAAATTCTAGCTGGAAGTAACGAGTTTACTCTTATACCGGGTGTCCCAGCGCACCCACACAAATTTCTTTAAATGGAATGCTATGCATTCTTTTAAATTTTATGATTGTCCTTGAAGAGCTGATTAAAATGACCTCAATTTGTATATGACATATCTACGCATGGTCTTTTGAATTACATACCCTTCGCAAAAGTTAGAATTCGAAAAAAAAATAGAACAACCTGTATATTTATACGCCTTGAAAAGTAATTAAAATTTACTAATTAAAAATATCTACATTCTTCTACCTGTGGGCGATATTGCAAAAGTATAGAATATTATATCTGAATAAACCCTATTACGTCTTAAAAATATGAGTTGCCTTGCGTACATTACATATAGCATAACTGAGATTAATCGAAAATAGTTACTTCTAATATTTTCTTTTTACAAGTAAGTAATTAAAATTTTAAACCTCATGAAATGAAAAGCTTGGAAGTTCATGAATTAACAATAGTTAAAATATCGCAGTCGATGTGTGTCATATCGTCAGATTAAATTTTAAATTACTTTAAAATTAGAGAAGTCAGACTTAGACTTATAACTTCAGTTGAAAAGCAAACCTTCAATACATGTATACGTTATTGAAAACTTATAAATTTTGCAATATCTTGAAGAACTGTTTTTAAGCATCACAGTTATTATAAGTTATCATCTAACAAATTAAAAAAATGTTTGTTTTTATAGTATATTCATATTTTTTAGTATTTGAAATATATAAAATATGGAAACAAATACATTTACTCAGTGGCGTAAAAATGTTATTTATAAGATCATTACTCTTAAAATTAGCTTCAATGCAAAATAAAATCTAAGGTACCGTTGCGGCCAATATAATCTGGGCAGTGATTTGACATTTCATGACTTTTTCATGAAATTTGGTAAATCAGGCTTTCCTACAATCTACGTTACTCTGAATACGCACTTAGGGCATGAGCCATCATGTGATGGTTATCTCTATAATCAATAGTCATTACCTTAAAAAGTGTTTTGCGAATATTTCGCAGGCCATGCTTTTTAGACAGGTACGTTACGAGTATAAAAGTATTTAGAACTTAATTTTCAATACCTTTTGTATAAAAAAAATTTCAAAATTCGGACCGGAACTTTCACTCTTATCGAATAGCGATTTTTGCAAATATTTCGTAAATTATGCATTCTATATATATTTGTCAAGAGTATAAAAGTATTTAGAGTTGAATTTGGAATATTTTTTGTATAAATGAAAATTCAAAATTCGGAACGGAAGAAACACTTTTACTCTTAGCGAGAAGTAGGTACTTTCCTTCGAATATCTCGCAATGTATGCATTCAATAGAGATTTATTAAGAGAATAGAAGTACTTAGAATAGAATTTTGAATAATTTTTGTATAAAATAATTTTTAAAATTGTATGATTGAAACGCTCATACGTATAAGAAAGTCGTGTGGTGGCCACCCCTCATTTTTTCAAAAGGATTACTGCCAGTTTCTGCAAATCTTGTCAACAGTTTTTGAAAAGCACTCATCGATTGCAGTCGCATATTTGGATATTATTGGTTGTATATCTTTGTGCCAGCAAACAATCACTTTCCTTCAAAACATAAACATATCTATTAATAACAATTTTAAATATTTAATTTTGCACTTAACGTAAATTTGTGTACTTATAATGACGAGTATATAAATCAAAATTTGACGTTTAAACAATTTTTGACACAGAGCGACTGTGATATTTTTTATACTATTGCTAATTCATGAACTTACAAACATTTCATGATTTTTAAAATTTTAATTAAAATTACTTATATGTTAAAGGAAAATATTAGAAGTAACTCTCTTCAATTCATTTTAGTTATAGTGCAAGTCATGGCAACTCATATTTTTAAGTCGTAATCGCGTTTATTCAGATATAATAGTCTTTAACTTTTGCAATATCTCCCACAGGCGGAACAAAGTGATATTTTTAAATAGTAAATTTTAAGTACTTTTCAATGGCATATAAATATACAGGAGGTTCCATTTAATTTTTTAAAGAATTGTTAATTTTTGCAACTGGTATGTAATACTAAAGAATATGCGTAGATATGTCGAAATAAACATTAATTTCACGTACTGAAAAGATATCTCTACAAATTGTCCCCATAATAGGTATTTCATCATAAATCGTTCTTTCATAGCAAATTTTTAAATGTTTAGTCAAATTTTTAACGAAACATCGCCATATCTCAGAAACAGTTGAAAATCAACAAATACAAATCGGTGTTAGTTTAATCAGCTCTTCAAGAGCTATCATAAAATGTAAAAGAAAGTATAGCATTCTATTTAAAAAAATTAAAGTTTGTGTTGGTTCGTCGTTATCGAACACTCTGTATTAACGAAAATATTTTTTAATTGTATTTTTTAAAAATATTTCATTATATAGGTATATTCTCTGTCTCCAATATATCGTCATTAAATCAATTTTGCAACAATTATGTAGTAGCCAGACAATCAATCAATAAGACACAATTTTTGTTGGATTATGGCGGCAATATAATGCAGCAGTGTATATAAAACGGAAAATTAATACGAAGCCGATACCCCAACAATCCAAACATTGGTAATAATCTCAATTGCAATTTTCTTCGTCAAACAATAAGCTAATAGTGTGGTTGGAGTTTCAGTGGTGCGGGTTTGCGGCCCTGAGGGGCCACGGTAGTAATATAACCGGGTAGACAATTACAGACATCGTTATCGATAAATTACCGCTCGAACAACCGGCGTAATTATATCGTCAGGAAGCGAATAACCCGCCAATCTCATTGTGTTAGAATCCTCCTCTCCTTCGCCGCTTGCGAATGCGACGATGAGGCAGTACTTCTCCTACAGCTACTCAAATACGTCTAAACGTATTAATCGTTAATTTCGGAAAATCGAAATTATCACCATTGTAGGACCCGGAGGCTTCCAAACTCGTAATTAAAATGGGAAAATTCGTTCATGTTGATGGTACGTACATATTTGCTGAACCTAATGCGTCTCAGTATATGTATTGTAATAGACAAACTTCCATGGAAATAAAAATTAAATATTTATATTGTTCATACTGATTGCGGTGATATAAATCTATAAATTTATTATTGTTTATCTTAATAGGGACAATCTAAATTAAGAAAAAAACAATTCTTTCCAAATTTAATCACTGCAATTTTATATCTGAAAACTAGTAAAAGCTGTAAATGTATTATTAATGTGAATAAATATCTTTTTTAAAATAAAGGAAATCTAATATCATTATATTAGACATTCTTATACAATGTGGATACACGAATACTTAATATTGAATTATTATTTCTGGTGTTTATTGCAGACAAAAACTTGAAATTTTGGACTTACATATATACATTTATACGTAAAACGTATATACATATATGCATGTGTTTGGGATACACACATACAATAAGTGCCATTGCCGACAATCGAACGCACGGACACCGGTGTTTCGACCTTTGAGGTCTCATCAGTGTACGTGGAGACTGTCGACAATGGCTTTAAAACTTAAAACGCTACTTATGTCATTTTTGCGTGTTAAATGCTGTGAGAATATCACAGTGACATCTAACACCCAAAAGACGACACAGAAAAAGCGATGTTAGATGTCGCTGTGATACTCTCACTGCATTTAACACGCAAAAATGACATAAGTTGCGTTTTAAGTTTTAAAGCCATTGTCGACAGTCTCCACGTACACTGATGAGACCTTAAAGGTCGAAACACCGGTGTCTGTGAGTTCGATTGTCGGCAATGGCACTTATTGTATGTGTGTATCCCAAACACATTCATATAGGCATATACGTTTTACGTATAAATGTATATATGTAAGTCACAGTATGTATTTACTGCTTGATGTTAGTTCATTCATATGTTTACACTTTTATTTTTCGTTTTGAAATTTTGGGTGGTTGTTTAGGATATAAGGGAAGATGATCAGTGTACGAGGGTCGGGTGAAAAATTATCGGTCCTACAATGAAACACTGCGATTTTCAGTTAAAAAATGATTTTATAGACGACTAAACAATAAAGTAAGTATTATATTAATCACTATTGGTTAATAATAACACTCATTATACCCGAAGGGAATAACGAAATGCGACCGGGGAATAATGAGACATAACGTTACCATTAATCCCTGCATTCCGCCAATAAGAACATAACGTTCGCAACGTTGTCGTAGTAACGATAGACATTTCCGGCTATTTTACTAACTGTCTAACCGTCAAACGTCATATTGATATAGTAATCTGACATTTTTGTTTAATTACTATGATTTTTTTTAGTAATTTTCAGTTAGTCGTAGATAAAGTAGTGTATACTAACTCGCAATAATGATTATTATTCCCTCGAGCCGAGTTACTCGCTCGCCGCTTACGCGGCTCGGTTCGTAAATTCGGCTCTCGGGAATAATAACTGTCATTATTGACTCGTTGTATAAACTACTATTACTTTTCTTTATAATCTCCCTTGACTTCAACACACTGGGTCCAGCGTTTCTCCAACATCAGTATTCCTTCCCGGAAGTGAGAGTCTGCAAGGCTGTTAAAATATCCATTTACGGCCCCCTCAACTTCTTGATTAGACGCGAAGCGCTTCCCAGAAAAAAAAATTTCAAGTTTAAGAACAGATGGAAGTCGGAAGGTGTCAAATCAGGAGAATAGGGGGGAGGTCAAGCAAATCATACCTCAAATTGCCAACGCACTTTTGTGAGCAGATGCGTTGTCCTGGTGAAACATGATTTTTTTCAAGCGAATTTGGGCATCCAGTTAGTCAAGAAGGTTGGAGTAATATTCGCATATAATTGTTCTACCTTTTTCAAGGTAATCAATTATTTAGCATCCCAAAACACACTGGCTAAGACCTTTCCGGCAGATGAGATCGACTCCGCTTTCTTTGGCGCCGAGCCACCGGCTGCCATCCACTGCTTCGACCGCTGTTTCGTTTCTGGCCTGTAGTGGTGGACCCATGTCTCATCCATGGTAATAAATCGCCGCACAAAAACGGTCGGGTCCCTATTGAATCGGTCCAAACATTGCTGCGAAAGTCGTTTGCGCATTTGCTTTTGATCGGCATTCAGCATATGCAGCATATGCGCAGAGCTTTCGCATCCCTAATTCTTCGTGCAAGTAGTTTCGCACCCTTTCTTCCGATATCCCCACAGTCTCAGCTATCTCACTCGCCTTCACACGCCTATCGTCCAACACGTATCGTGCACCTTTTCGATGTTTTCCGGTGTGGTTGCGGTTTTTGGTCGTCCTTCACGTGGGTCATCTTCGAGGGACGTGCGACCACGTTTAAAATCAGCTGCCCATTTTTTAACGGTTGACATTGAAGGAGCAGCTTCCCCGTAAACTTTTGTCTACTTCGGATCAATTTCCTTAGGGGTTAATTCATCCAAAACGAAGAATTTTATGACCGCACGATATTCAAGTTTATCCATTTTAACGAAAAACACGGAAGACGTCAACTGCGAAAATTCGTGTAAACAAACTACCTGACAGAACAATTTGAAACTTGTCATACTAACTAATGACAGGTGCACGCAGGCAGGAATCATAAAATGTCGCTGATTGGAACGCCATCTCTGTGTCAGGCTGAGAATTTTTCATCTTACTCTCGTATTTCATACCGCCTCATCGGGTCACTCGCCGCTGTCGGCCACCCCCAAGATTTTAATTGATACTATGTATTTATTTTTGTTCATTTTGAATGAACACAATTTTTTTCATATTTTCATGTGAAAAACCTAAACTCCTGGACAAAATTAACGCATCACTTGCTACTTTTACTATTACTTGTAATTTTCGCAGTTTTAATTTGTGAAATATAGAGTATCTAGGTATCTTAGGATAAAGCTGTTAAACAAAAATGGGTCAGTTTAATTTTGTTGATCATTAGTTTGATTTTAATTTGTTTAAAATAATAAAATACACTGTCTAGTATAGCTAGAGTTGAATATACGAATAGTCAAGGCAATTTATGTGATCATGAAGCAACGCAAGCAATAGCTCTGGTTAATTATGGTAATAGGCAGCGTTATGTGGCTAATTTGTTTTAGGCGTTGAACAGTCAGCAATAAGTCGGACGGTTAAAAGTTTTAATGAACGTGGAACTTTTTCTAGAGCAAGAAGACAAGGTCGTAAAAGATCTACAAATAAAGTGGATGATCAATTTTTTTAGAGAACTTGCCTTAAGGACGAGACAATCGACCCGTTCCGAGTTACGCAGAGCTCTAGCAGAAGTCCGAAACGGAGAGATTTTGGGAAGAACAGTCAGGAGAAATCTTAATGAAGCAGGGTTAAAGAGTAGAAAATCAGCAATTGCACCACTGCTCACCAGGTGATATAATAGAGTTTCTAGATTGTTTTGCTAGAGCTGATGCAAACTGGACAATTGATGACTGCAAACAAGTTTTGTTTTCGGATGAAACAAGAGTCAGTCTGAATTCACCAGATGGACATGAACATTTTTTGAGAAGACCACATGAGAAGTTTTCTGATTGCATTATCTCTCCAAGAGTTCCATTTGGTGGTGGGTCAGTAATGTTCTGAGGAGCAATTTGTACCTCGCACAGTGTTGGTACCTATTCACAGGGGATCAATGAATGCAAATATTTATATCGAGAATATTGTAGAAGAGCATGTTGTGCCATTTGTCCTATTTATCGGCGCCAATTTCCTCTTTATGCAAGGATAACGCTCGACCACACGTTGCTCAGACGTAATGGACTACTTTCGAGAGGTGAAAGTTCAGGTTATGGAGTGACCACCTAAAAGCCCGGACATAAATACCATAGAGCATCTGTGGGTTGCACTTAAACGAGTAGTTAGACACCACATACCTGCTCTTACAACTGTTAGGGAACTTGAAGAAGCCGTGGTTGCTAAATTGGAGAGTATTCCTCAAGCCACCATCTGCAACTTGATTAGTAGTATGCCTAGACGAATTGAAGCAATACCCGATATTCATTTTATAATTTTTAAGTTAAATTTAATTTTGGAAGAACTTTTTATAATTTCTAGATGTTCACTTAAAGGTTTTAGATATCAGAAATTATTAACTCCGAAATATCATATGTTAGTCATGGAAGTAGTTTGTTTTAAATTAGAATGATCAAAATTGTGACTTTTGTGTTTCATTAATATTAATACGTCTAAAATTGTTCTTAAAGTTTCGGCTTTTGTGCTGAAATGGTTTACACTCTGGGAGTGATAAAGTGAAATTGTTATTTTAATGGGATTGCAAACAAAAATTATTCCCAAAAGGCGATGTTATTTAATGAAGGTCATCCAAACACAAACGTATCTGTTGTTTATGTAAGAACGCTAATAGAAAAAAAATTGTAAACTGGATATGTAAATAATAAAAAACGGAATACGAATAATCGTGGTGTACTAGATAAAACTGCGCAACTAGCAATTCTTGGGCATATTAATTTAGATCCAGAACTGGCCTTGAGAAAATTATCCGAAGAAGTTTCGAGAGTGCCAAAATCAACCTGCAATAAGATATTAAAATTAAACAAAATGCACTCGTCGAATTTTGTGAAATAATGACAGATACAATTCGGCAAAATGGAAATGTTTGGCGAAGTATTTGCTTCAGTGATGAAAGTTGCTTTTACTTAAATGGTCTAGCGAATAGATATATACAACTGACGATATTGAAGCGACATAAATCCTCACTTTTTCCGAGAAAGTAATTCACAGTATCTCCAAAAAATTAATTTACGGGCTGGATTTCTTAATAACGAAGTAATTGGCCCAATATTCTTCCAGGAAAATTTAAATGAACTTACCGTACCTACAGTTTTTCGAAGAGCTAATACATCCTGTTATCATACAGTGTCTAGAAGAAAACTTTAATGAAATAGAGGAGGAACAAATATACATCCAACATGGCGGAGCATTACTGTATAGAAGTTAGGAATTATTTGGATAATGTTTTTTTCAGGACATTGGATATGACGTAGGGGCTTATTTGAATGTCCAGCTCGCTCCTCTGATATAACTCCCCTAGATTTCTTTTTGTGGGGACATTTGATGTCTGTTGTTTACTATAGATGTCGCAGGCTAATAGTCATTTTCGGCAAATAGCCTTTGCCTAGGCAAGATCCATATCATTTATTTCTGCTCAAGAGCTATTTTCCTAGGCAAATGGTATCTGCCAGCTGGGTTTTTAGGCAAATAGATCCACAATAAGACAAATGTCGTGGGCGAGTAGTTATTTTAGGCAAATGGGTTTTTAATTTTTATTTGAGGTTATGTTTATCCGTGTTTACCTAATGTTTATGTGCTTCGGTTCATCATCTAGCAGTTTTCTATCTATAACATGTAAGTTAATATTAACACCATGGTAGATAAAGATGAATTTTATTTAAGGCAAAGTACGAACAAACAACAATTGAAAAGCCGTGGACCCTGCAACAAACCAATGAAATAAGTGCGATTTTAAAAAGTTTTCGTTCAAAACAAGTTCAGAATAATACTCCGGTCCTCTCAGCAAATGAAAAATATTATGGCAAAACATATGACATCCTGGAGATATCCGGCGTATCAAAAGTTATTGGGAAAGCAAAATCTGTTAACGACGACCTTATTTATGTTACACCAATTGAAGAATTTTTTAATAAAATTGACGAACACAAAGCTACAGGACACGGAGGAAGGGACAACATGCTTCATAATTTGAAAAATAAATGTCTCATTCCAAGACTGGCAGTTGAAGTATACGCAGAATTGTGTAAGACTTGTAACTTGAAAAAAACACAAAAGCATGCTGGTTTGGTTGTAAAACCGATAACATCAAGAGATTTCAATCAAAGAGGACAAGTTGACTTAATTGACTTTCAATCCTGCTCAGATGGTAAATATATATGGCTATTAAATTACCAAGACCATTCCACCATCTTTGGCGAGATAGACACAGTTAAATTTGTAACTATACCTATTGCAAAATTTGACAGAGGACCATTAGATAAAAAAAAATGTAGAAGGAATTATAATTGAAAAGAAAAATGATGTTTACCGCATTGGCACCAAAAATGGCATTTTACAAAAACTGGCTGACTAGGAGTGAACACCTGTTTCGTCAATTAGTTTTGCTTATGATGATATTCCCCAAGATTGCTTTATTTCCTTAAGAGAAGCCTGCGCCAAGCAGTCTATGTTTTCGGGTCAAGGATTTTCAAAATGCCAATGTAGGCCTTCAAAAACCCAGTGTCATACTAAACGATGTTGCTGTTTCAAGACTGGAAATTTGGCCAACCGTTGATGCCATTCCAGAAATACCTGTCAAAATAAATTGTCCAATTTACAGCTTCCTTTGTCCAAAAAGACAATCTCCCTGGTTTACTTGTGTTTATTTTATTGTTTATTTCGTTTTAAGGGAAGAAGTCTATTCGCCTACGACATTTGTCTTATTGTGAATCTTTTTGCCTAAAAACCCAGCTGGCAAGATACCATTTGCCTAGGAAAATAGCTTTTGAGCAGAAATAAATGATATGGAGCTATTTGCCAAGGCGGATATCATTTGCCTAGGCAAAAGCTATTTGCCGAAAATGACTATTAGCTTGCGACATAGACACCACCAAAATCAATAGCTGATTTACGTAATAGAATAACAGAGAAATGTCGAAATTTAACGCCACAAATATTAGAAATGTTTCTGAAAATAGACTTTATTTATGTTTATATGTAAACGATGAACAATTTGAGCATTTAATTTAACTAAAATATTGTGAATAAATGTTGATTTAAGTATTTCCATGACTCACTTATGATTTTTCGGAGTTAATAATTCCTGATATCTGAAACTTTTTACTTTAAATATCTCATAAATTTCATTATGTAACTAGTTTTTTCACATTGGAATATCAAGAAAATTATTTTCTTTCAAAATCAACAAAACACAATACAGGGTATTATTTAAAATCTTGAAGTGGAGGTGGCCGGTGGTGGCAGGTGACCCAATGGGGCGGTATAAAATACACTATTTCCTTGTCCCCCTATATCCAGAAAAATCACCCAAAGTTTTTGTCCTCAAAACCACCAGAAATAATTCAATATTAAGTTTTTGTGTGGATTCCCGGTATATAATAATAATAATAATAATAATAATAATAATAATAATCTCTATTCATTCAACAAAATATAAAATACCCAGGAACACAGCAGTATTTGTACTGGAAATATGTCACAAAAAGAAAGAATAATAGAGTTACAATAATCACTAATCATAAAATATACATATATATTATAAATTAAAAAATAATATTAAAATATTAAAAATATTTGAAAACTAAATTAATTAAAATGTAGTATCACTATGACATATATTCATTAATAGAATAACAAGATAACGTTAACAAATACGCCCTAACACTATACTTAAATTAATTTACAATAAGTTTTACAGATTTTATGCTGTTTGGCAGTTTATTATGCAAGCTACATCCCATGAAATCTAAGTTCTTTTGAAACAGAGTGGTTTAATGGGTTGGTGGTAGCAAGTAATCCGTTTGACGTATGTTGTAATTCTGCGGAGTGTTAGTCGAAAATGGACATTTAAATTTATAAACATAGCACAAGACTTCAAGGATATACACGTCATATACAGTAAGAATATTGTGTTTCCCAAAGATTGTTCTACAAGATTCACGAGAAGAAAAATTGAAAATGGTACGATTCGCGCGCTTCTGCAATATAAGAAGACGCTCCGTTCCAAGACCATATCCCCAATGAATTATTCCAAACCTCAGCCTGGAATGGAAATTGGCGTAGTAATAAGTTTAAGAACATGAGTACTGGAAGACCTTCTCAGGTTCTACAAAGCATAACATGTTCTAGATAGTTCGTTACAGATATTATCGATATGAGTAATCCACCTAAGATCCTCATCAATGGTGATACCAAGAAGTCTGGAAGTCCTGCTCAATTTCACCTCAATCCCACCCAAAGAAAAACTATTCACATTACATCCATGCCGGTTGCGGAACAAAATACATTTGTTTTTTTTTTGGTGTTAACAACCAAACCATTAGCACAAAGCAATTCACACAATCTTTCATAAAGACAATTAGCACACTTAAACAAACCAGCCAAATTGCTAGATCGAATTATTATATTAATGTCATCAGCATATAGTACAAGAACAGAGGCCATCCCGAGAAATGAAGGAAGGTAGTTGATATAAATTAAGAAAAGAGTGGGTCCAAGGACTGACCATCGTGGAACCCCCCTACACGAAACACATATACATGTGATATATTTTTCTGTGTCTTTTATACCCAATTTTCTAAATGATTCAGAGATTTTTATGTACACAGGCTGATTCACGTGCGTTAAAAAATTTTCATATCGCGGAATACTATCACTAGGAAATATGCTAGCCAGCCATTGTCAACTGCTGCAAGTTTAAATAAAATATATCCAGTACGGTGGCACTTCCGAAAATACAGGAAATTGTTGCCATATTTGTTTTCTCAAACGGAAAAACACACCCCGGTCGTGATCTGGTAATAGGCTCCAGAAAAATTGTGTATTTCTAAATTTATTCAAAAATCATATTGCATTAACAAATAAATGAACATGTTTGGTAAAATAATTATTTAAGTACGAATACTCCGTGTTCGCGTTGTTCTCATTGGGGCAGTCTACAATGCGCTCCTGAACCAACGTTTTTCGTATGAATTGTGTTTTAGAAAGTTTTGTATTGTGCCATAAAATAATAATTTTTTGTTTACTTCGACTTTTATTGTTTTAATACGTTGTTTGTTTTCTCTTACGTTACATCTGTTTCTTTTTACAGACAAATCCAGTGGACCACGTCTCAAGAACGATATCTATTTTAAGTTTAAGGAAGGATATACAAACGCGGTTAGGAAGAAAGTAAAAATTAAGCAGTTAAAATAAGAGATTTATTATAAATTGTAAAGTTAATTTTTTTAAAAGTTGTTTATTTATAATATACATTGCTTATAAAATAAATCTATTTATATCAAGAAAGCATTTCATTTTGTTCAGTTCGCAATTAACAGGTTCACATTGATATGAGTCTAGAGATGAGAAAAAAATTTATTAGTTAACTGCCGTGTGGGAAATATTTGAGATGTTTGTTGAAAACAATAAAACGTGTTATTCACTAGGAGCAATGTAACAATCGATGAAAAGCTGGAAGCGTTTCGAGGCAGGTGTAACTTTATCTAATATACAGGGTGTATTTGAAATAAGGGGACAGAGAATGATTAATGGAAAGATGTAATTTTATTAGACTCAAATCCAAAATATTTTGCGCAAATCCCTCAAATCCCCCAAAAATTACAAAGATATTTTTAAAATATTCGTCGCGCCACTGCACTTCAATACGACTGTAGGGTATGGATGGGTGGGTTACTAAGTAAGAGTGTGAAGGCGTGCGAGGTCAGTCTCGTTCGATTGTTACGTGTGGATGTTTCGACTATGGCTTATAAAACACACGAACTGAAATAAATTATGTTTTTTTTTAATTCACTTGCGTCCAATTAAAATAAAAGTTTCTCATAAGTAGAGTTGGGCAAATTTTACAACACAAATTTGTTTTTCTGAGAAATAAGAAGTAAAAAGTCGTTCAATTTAATCATAATAACAGTAATAGCGGAAGAAAACGTAATATCTAAATAATCCTGGCAAATATTAAAATAATTACAAAATTCATACAGTCGGCATCTCAATAAAAAAAATTCTCGTTGTTGAAAAATAAGTTATTTTAAAAGAAAACAAAAGAAATCGAATAAAGTACACGCATCAATTTTATTGAGAAATTTGTCCAAATCTATTCACAAGTTTTTCACAGCTGATATTTCATATTAAGGTTGTTGAACTCTTAGCATGAACACCTGTTTAGAAATAGTAAACAATGCTATCATTGGGGTTTTTATAATGTCTACAGCTGTTATTGCGTATATCTATGCGTGTTTATTTAGTTAGATGGAAATATTATTTATTACGACTACTCAACCTGTGTGGAACCTCAGTCCCGTTGGGCCAGACAGCCGACGTCTGGTGCGATACCTACGACATATAGACACATGCTAAATCCATTAAATACTTTTCGGGGGGGTTTTAATTTTGGCGTTCGTGTCGTAATTGACTCTCAATTTTTGGGATTTATATTCTACATAATTGCACCTTTCCATTTATCATACTCTGTCCCCTTATTTCAAATACACCCTCTATACCATTAAAACCGGCTAAGTATTGTATTAAGATTTTTGCGCTGGTTGATGCTGAAAAATATGACACCAGTAATATAGAGATTTATGCTGGAACACAACGAGATGGCCCCTAATCTGTCAACAAAAGAGTTGTTATTCACTAGGAGCTAATGTGACAATCGATGAAAAACTAGAAGCGTTTCGAGGCAGGTGTAACTATATCCAATATATACCAATAAAACCGGCAAAGTATAGTTTTAAGATTTTTGCGCTGGTTGATGCTGAAACATGACATTAGTGATATGAAAATTTCTGCTGGAATACAACCAGATGGCCCCTATTCTATTAACAAAAGAGTTGTAATTCACTAGGGGCCAATGTGACAATCGATGAAAAGCTGGAAGCGTCTCGAGGCAGGTGTAACTTTATCCAATATATACCATTAAAACCGGCCAAGTATGGTATTAAGATTTTTGCGCTGGTTGATGCTGAAACATAAGACACCAGTAATATGGAAATTTATTATTTATTTATACGAATGGCCCCTATTCTGTCAACAAAAGAGTTGTTATTCACTAGAAGCTAATGTAACAATAGATGAAAATCTGGAAGCGTTTGGAGGCAGGTGTAACTTTATCCACTATATACCAATAAAACCGACAAATGGTATTAAATAAATATGTGGTAAATGTGGTATTAAGATTTTAGCTCTGGTTGATACTGAAACATATTACACCAGTAATATAATTTATGCTGGAACACAACACCGTTGAAATTTCTGAAAGAACGTCCTGTAAAATCAAGTATGTTCGGTTTCAGAAAACAAGAGGCAATAATATCCTACATTCCGAAGAAAAACAAACATTTTCTAATTTCTAGTTTATACATTGAGGATAAAATTGGCGATACTCCTGGAGATCATATAAAACCTGATATAATTACTTTCTATAACGAAACTAATGGAGGCGTTGACGTTGTAGATGAATTATGTTCCTCCTACAATGTTGCCCAGAATACAAGACGTTGGCCAAATTTGTTTTTTTCTATACTCAATGTACGATGAATAAACTTCCAAGTTATTCATATGGTGAAAGGAAAGAGAATAAAAAGTCGGTGGCATTTTCTGCGAATTTTCGGTAATGAATTAATCAAACCACACCTCCAAATCATTGCTCTCTACCATCCACCAGCCCACAAAATGAACCGTTTTAAAAACTGGAATGGCATTTCAATAATTAAAGTTATGTATCTGTCGGATACATCCGCGACCATTTTTTGTGGACCAGCACCCGCGAGTACTACAAGGTTAAGTGATATCTTTCAATCTTGTGGTCTTATGTAGATTACCTGAAATTGAAACAGATGGAAGTAGGGAACACAAGCCTGACCTCCACAGGGTCGTATCTCTAAATGTGGTCGCTTGGTGGCTTAATGATTTCGATATATTACAATAAATTAGGACGCCAGTTGCTTTTTATCATGAAAGAAGTAGATAACAAACTTCAAAAAGGTAAGGAAATGAACCCGTATACCACCTAGAAAGGTGTGATGCAAAGTCAAATGAAACAAGTATATATAAATTTAAAAAATATATTGAAGGAAATTAATTTAACAAAGTATTTAAGTTTATTTACAATACTTTTAAAAACAAGGCAATAGAATGTTCTGAAAAGAAACGGCGGTGCAAGAAAGGGGCCTTACGAGCCCAGTCGTAGACTCGGGGATACGGTTCTTCAAGTTCATCTAGTGGAAGTCCCTGTAGCCACTGGAAGCTGCATACGGTTTTACATTGAAGACGTCTTACGGTGAAGGAATGGACCCGTTTCTCTGTTTCATGGAAAGAGCAAAGAAAATGTATGAAATGTTAATGTAAATGACACACTGAAGGTGTTGAAAAGAACAAGATGAATTGAATTTAGTTAAGAATACTTTACTAAGTTAAGTACGATAAGATGCATGTGCGAAATAAAGTTTTAATTAAAAAAACAAATAAGCCATTTGCACGATTATAAGTTTAACATTAGAGGTTTTAGAAACAACGAAATTACCAAGTAAAAGCGATGACTTGGAAGGGAGTAGGTTGTGGCACGTGGTTCCTTTTATTATTATTATGTCCGTGCTGTTTTTACTTAACTTCCCGCTGATGAAATATTTTCCTAAAACAGAAACGTGCAAGTGGGAATTTTAATAAACTCCGACCACATTATTCGTCAATGGCATTTTTCAAATTCCATTCGTCTTCTCTGTGGCGGACGTAGTCGGTCGCAACCGAAGCAAGTGGACCGCCTGAACTGCCACGTTTTCATCATCCCGGAACTATCATCTTGGATAATACAAAACAGTGATAAACACACACATTCGATAAATATAATTAGAACTGTGTCGTTCATATTTTAAAACCTGTAGGGAAAAGACGGTAGATTTAGCGAAAACAAAATAGTTATTTAAGATTCCAATACCTGAAAAACAAATAAAATATTAAACAGCTGGAAAAAAATGATAGATTTAGCAAAAACAAAATACATATCAGTTTTCATTTATATAGATTCCAATACCTGAAAAAGAATTAAAATATTAAACAGCTGGAAAAAAACGGTAGATTTAACAAAAACAAAATAGATATCAGTTTTCATTGATAGATTCCAGTACCTGAAAAGAAATAAAATATTAAACAGCTGAAAAAAAAACAATAGATTTAACAAAAACAAAATAGTCAGTTTTCATTTATAGATTCTAATACATGAAAAAGAAATAAAATATTAAACAGCTGAAAAAATGGTAGATTTAACAAAAACAAAATAGATATTAGTTTTCATTTATAAATTCTAATACCTGAAAAAGAAATAAAATATTAAACAGCTGAAAAAAATGGTAGATTTAACAAAAACAAAATAGATATTAGTTTTCATTTATAAATTCTAATACCTGAAAAAGAAATAAAATATTAAACAGCTGAAAAAGAATGGTAGATTTAACAAAAATAAAATAGATATCAGTTTTCATTTATAAATTCTAATACCTGAAAAAGAAATAAAATATTAAACAGCTGAAAAAAATGGTAGATTTAACAAAAACAAAATAGATATTAGTTTTCATTTATAAATTCTAATACCTGAAAAAGAAATAAAATATTAAACAGCTGAAAAAAATGGTAGATTTAACAAAAACAAAATAGATATTAGTTTTCATTTATAAATTCTAATACCTGAAAAAGAAATAAAATATTAAACAGCTGAAAAAAATGGTAGATTTAACAAAAACAAAATAGATATCAGTTTTCATTTATAAATTCTAATACCTGAAAAAGAAATAAAATATTAAACAGCTGAAAAAAATGGTAGATTTAACAAAAACAAAATAGATATTAGTTTTCATTTATAAATTCTAATACCTGAAAAAGAAATAAAATATTAAACAGCTGAAAAAAATGGTAGTTTTAACAAAAACAAAATAGATATTAGTTTTCATTTATAAATTCTAATACCTGAAAAAGAAATAAAATATTAAACAGCTGAAATAGAATGGTAGATTTAACAAAAACAAAATAGATATCAGTTTTCATTTATAAATTCTAATACCTGAAAAAGAAATAAAATATTAAACAGCTGAAAAAAATGGTAGATTTAACAAAAACAAAATAGATATTAGTTTTCATTTATAAATTCTAATACCTGAAAAAGAAATAAAATATTAAACAGCTGAAAAAAATGGTAGATTTAACAAAAACAAAATAGATATCAGTTTTCATTTATAAATTCTAATACCTGAAAAAGAAATAAAATATTAAACAGCTGAAAAAAATGGTAGATTTAACAAAAACAAAATAGATATTAGTTTTCATTTATAAATTCTAATACCTGAAAAAGAAATAAAATATTAAACAGCTGAAAAAAATGGTAGTTTTAACAAAAACAAAATAGATATCAGGTTTCATTTATAGATTCAAATACCTGAAAAAAAAAATATTAAACAGCTGAAAAAAATGGAAGATTTAATAAAAACAAAATAGATATCAGTTTTCATTTATAGATTCTAATACCTGAAGAAGAAATAAAATATTAAACAGCTAAAAACAATGGTAGATTTAACAAAAACAAAATAGATATGTTTTCATTTATAAATTCCAATAACTGACAAAAAAACGGTAGATTTAACAAAAACAAAATAGTCAGTTTTCATCTATAGATTCCAATACCTGAAAAGGAATAAAATATTAAGCAGCTGAGAAAAATGGTAGATTTACCAAAAACAAAACAGATATCAGTTTTTATTTATAAATTCCAATACCTGAAAAAGAAATAAAATATTAAATAGCTGAAAAAAATGCTAGATTTAACAAAAACAAATTAGATATCAGTTTTCATTTATAGATTCTAATACCTGAAAAAGAAATAAAATATTAAACAGCTGAAAAAAAATGGTAATTTAACAAAAACAAAATAGATATCAGTTTTACCTGAAAAAGAAATATTTAAAGCCTGTAAGACATTTATATTACTAAGATTAACTACCTGCAACAAAATAATTAAAATTATTATAAAAAGACAACAATGGTAAATATTCCATAAATGAACTGTTTCGTTCATATTCTAAAATATGTAAGAAAGAAATGTTAGATTTTGCAAATACAAAACAGATATCAGTTATCATTTGTAGATTCTAAAATCTGAAAGAAATAAAATAAAATATCAATTGGAAATACTACTAATATTAAAAAGCTGAAATAAAATATTTAAAATCAATAGCTGAAAATAAAAATAAATGCAATCATCATATAGAATAATATTGGCATAATTTTACTTTTATATAATAATGTCTGAAAGAAAAGAAATGAAACAAACCATAGATTTCAAAAAATACTACCGACCCATATTAATTTCATACCTTACGCATTTTACTTACGTGTTACCCCATTTACTGCCGTTCGTAAAATTGTAATTGCAGGATGTGTTGAATAGCTGTATATTGAAACTCTACTTGTATATTGAATTTAAAATACTCCGGTTGAATAAATATAGGACAAAGTTGCAAAATTTTTGTTATGTATTTCCTTTGATCTCTAATCTTATAAACTTTTTGTGAATTTCATGCCTGAAAAACAGTCACTAACAATTATAAGAAAAGTTTTGATAAATATATAATTACACTGCTTACAGAATCTCTGACATCTCCAAATACTTTGTAGTACATTGTTAAACTTTCATTACAGTATCTGTAATTCCAATGCTTCTAGTGTGGTACGCCAGCAAACGTTCGATATGATTGTCAATGGTCTGAAAAGTATTACTTAGAATTTAACATTAAAAATATCCTCTAAAACACGTACAATTAACAAAGAATAATATCATCACAGGATCACTCCAGATGCTGCCGTCCAAGGAATTAAAAATTTTGAGGTGCTCGACCTAGATAAAAAGAAGCAGCCTTATTCCCAGCCGGTCATGCGAGGCTCTATTTGGACGACTTATTATGTGTCCACTTGCTCGTGAAAACTTTAAAGAATAAACCTTGTAGAGTAGGATGAGGCAGAAACATAATTTCGATGGTCTAAGGTGAAAATTTTTTGAAAGAACTTAAAAAAGTGTATATGATGAAATACCGACAAAACCTATTTATTGGCTGGCACCTAAAAGATTTAAAAGCCCAAAATTTGAAGAAATCGCAACTTCAAGGATTGTTATACGTTCTATTACTTGGATTATCTGGTAATGTATTTAAGACATAGGTAATTGATTGTATTCAAGTGAAATATACGTCAAAATAGAAAACTCCAATATTCATGCACAACAAAATATTGGTAGTTCAAATAAAGAATCTGAAAAGGACGTCTGAGGAAAATGTTCTAAAAGCTACCAAGTTCGACGTTGTTGATATTCGAAATTTAAGGGAGTTTTATTAAAACTGATTTTATTTCAACTACATTAAAAGTGTCAAAGCTTCGAGTTATTATTGTTAAGTCATCGCTAATACATTCGGGGCAAGAATTACTGAATCACTAAAATACCTAAAGTTATCTAATTATCATGGCCCCTCGAGAATATGTTAGATTGTCTGCAATATGTACAATACGTTCTATATTGTCAAATATTATTTCGAGTTTTTTTCCTGTCAAAGTGTCAAGTGTCATTTGAAAGTAAGGTCATTTTGTGTAAACTAATTTGACAACTAACCTTAATATTAATTGTCATACAGCAAAATAATGAATTTTGACACAGGCATTTTCATATAGTTTTCTGAAAAAAAAAAAACTTAACAATCTATCAAAACGGCTACAAAGAGACGATTCTAGCTCGAAGGATTGATGTATAGCTAGTAGATATATACATACTAACAGAGAGTCTTATGCTGGAAATATTATCTAGGGCAACCTATTATAATGAAAATCTCTGCAAATAAGAAGAAACGACATCTAGTTTACATGAAGTGTCTGAATTATTCCAGTGTTCCATTCACTTAACGATACCTTGAAGGAGTTATAGTTCCTATCTTTGGTCTAATTTTGTTTTATCTTTATCGTTGTTTCATATCATTGAAGATTATTTAGTGTCTTACGGATAATAATATGAAATTTATGAATTTACTTACAGTTGCAGCTAGATTGATCAAGATAAAATACGAATTCTTTAC
Source organism: Amphimallon solstitiale (assembly GCA_963170755.1). Taxonomy (NCBI): domain Eukaryota; kingdom Metazoa; phylum Arthropoda; class Insecta; order Coleoptera; family Scarabaeidae; genus Amphimallon; species Amphimallon solstitiale. Next base: position 79,134,977 of record OY720683.1, on the reverse strand, counting down.
GAAAGGTGTGCTGTTACAAAAGGAAATAGGTACCGCACAATTCAAGGATTTTAAAATCATAAAATCATTTGGACCAATTACGAACTAATTTAATCAATTGCTATTCCTCTAGCACTTAAAGTAATCAGCATTCTAGGGCGTGATCGTTAATATTTTAGACATCATAAGCAACCACCAAAAAATAATAAATGGCATTAAAGATTTTAATACAAAAATGTAAGAAGAGGTATAAATTAAAAATCAAATTTTTCAATTTGTTCAAAACATAATTATTACTATTATATCACGATATATATTTATTTATTTATTTATGTATATGTATATATACAAAATAAATATTAATCCAGTCGACTTATCTTGATAGCACAAGCATTAAAAATATGTTTAACAAAAACTAGTTGGTACATAAACAAATCAAAATATCAACGTCGTAGACCTCCAAAAGTAACAGTTATACACTTAGTTACCATGTCGAAACCTCCCGAAAACAAATAAATACCAACCTATAGTTTATAGTTATTTAAAAGTATTTAAGATTATTATTTAGTTTCTGCAATTTCTGGACAGAAAGTTGACAGCTTGGGTTTCTTTTTGAAAGTTTCACTCTTTGATATCCCCACTAGATCAGCATTGCGTGCATCATACAGGCAAGGAGGCAAGAACCAACTTCACCCTGCACGCACACCCCCCACACACATCAATTTCTCATGCACATAACAATATTAATCCATAATTTTTTCCCAAAAAATCTGTTGGATGGTTATCTAATCTTATTGTACCACCACCATGTCTGCTTGTATAGCTATCCGTATCACCCAGGTAATGAATATCAACTTGACCAACAAAGTACTTTATACAGTGATAAATATATAGTTCTAGGAGCGTCATAATTTTCTTTCTGATGAATGTGTTAAATCGGGACCCTAAGGGCTTCATTTAATATATCAATCTAATAATTCGCTCTTGCAAAACTAGAACTCTATTAATTTCACTTCCCGCACCACATGCACACAACATTATAGGTTAACAACAGCCTCTATCACTGAATAATAGACCTTCAATTGATCTTCAGCACCTTTCATTTCCAAATTAAGAAAATAATTCCTATGAATAGTTCTACGAACATGTTCAAGTTGACTTGGCCAACCCGTGTTCGAATTTATCATAACACCCAAATATTTAGTTGCATTTTGCGACTTAAGACATTAACAGCTAATGATTTGTTATTTCTAGTACCTATATTAAAACTTAGTATTTAAGTTTTCTGAGATTCAACAGTAATCTATTGCTCATACACCAACATCTAAACTGCCCTATCTATATATTCGTTACAAGACACCACTGACACCATTGCATCATCCAAGTGCATGTAATATTTGCATCAATATACCCCGGCAGATTATCATACATATATATTTTTAATATTTTAATGTATATTGACTATTAATACTTACATTGTCGCTATCGTTATAGGTATATTAAATATATACTTACTTATATTTGGACGTATTTGGATTTCCGTTATCACTTGAACTAATTTGGAACTCGTTCACTGTAGGTACACTTAATTTGCACAACACACATTTATCGAACGTATTTAAATAAAAGCCATGAAACGGCTAATATTAACCGAATGAACTTACAGATATAAAGGTTCCCCGAATATTATATATAAAAAAACTAGAATAAGTAACTTTTGAAGTATTACTAACGCGAAATCAACTTGCAGCTATAAGTTGTTTGCACATACCGTCTTAATTTTAGCGACTGCTAACTCCGTCCTACTAGCGAAATAGAAATTATTTAAATGCGATTTTAAACGGGTTACATTTAAAATTCGATGAAAACTTATTAGAATTTGCATAACATAAATGAAAAAAATATGTATCGTTTACTAGAAGTATTACGCAAGAAACATAGAAACAGAACAGTCTGACCTTTTGCTCCCTTTGTTTTCTTCTATACCTTCACCTTCCTTGTAGAAAGCTGAAACAAAAAAATATCCTTAGACGCTTCACAATAATATTATTGAATATATACATATAATATGAATCCAAAGTTAAGTGTTCACCATTACTAAATGTTAAGTTAACCTTCCTTTTTTCGAAAATTGAAAATTCGACGGTTGTTCTAAATTGTTCCAAAGTATTTCAAAAAAAGTCAAAATTGGCCGAAATAATAGGAAAAAACGATATTCACACAGCCGCCTTTTTTGCGAAAGTTGAAATTCTGAGGATTGTTCTAGATTTGTTCTAAACATTATTCCAATACAACAAAATTGTATCTCTTGTATATCAAAAGTTATTGGAAAAATAGCTAAATCCAAAAGTGAGATCTTAGTCCCCCGTTTCTCGAAAATCTAAATTCTGACGGTTTTCCAGGTTATAGTAGGTTTGTTCTCAATTGCTGCAAAGTATTTCAAAGAAAATATCAAAATTGGTTGCGATAATAGGAAGAAACGATTTTGCAATGGGCTGATGACTTGCACTTTCCGAACATTATAGTGTAGTTGAACGTTTTCGTATGCAGTGCTGCTCAGACGCAGAAAATGAATATTAATACCCATTTGTGATTTAGAATAAACATGTATGAAAGCTGTAAATATATATATATATATATATAAAATATAATATCTTTTCTTGGTCGTGCTTTTACAATCTTAATTTATTTTTTCCTGGAATTAGCGACCTTTATTCTTCTACTTAAACACAAATAAAAACCATTTTTTTTAAACGTTTCGACACTTTTTTAATGTCTTCTTCAGTATTTTACATATATCACAATACAACATGTTAAAAATTATTTATGAATATTAATTCATACATTAAAAATGTACACGCACTTCGTCAGAAAACATTTTTATTTTTTTCATGTTTTTTATTTCCCTTTGTTAACCGGAAATTTAAAATATTCGTACGCGTAACATCACAAATTTACAACATATCATATCGATGACCATCAATCTTAATAAAATGTTGTAAATTTGTGATGTTACGCGTACAAATATTTTAAATTTCCGGTTAACAAAGGGAAATAAAAAACATGAAAAAAATAAAAATGTTTTCTGACGAAGTGCGTGTACATTTTTAATGTATGAATTAATATTCATAAATAATTTTTAACATGTTGTATTGTGATATATGTAAAATACTGAAGAAGACATTAAAAAAGTGTCGAAACGTTTAAAAAAAATGGTTTTTATTTGTGTTTAAGTAGAAGAATAAAGGTCGCTAATTCCAGGAAAAAATAAATTAACATTATATATATATATATATATATATATATATATACAGGGTGAGTCAACTACGCGGGTAAGGCCGATTGTGCCTTTACGAGTAAAGATATTTCGAAGCGGTTTTTTTCTTGTGGTAGCTGTTCATTAGGGGCACATTTTAAAAATATTTTGTATTATACAGAGTGTTCCATAACTTGGTGGCTAACCATAGTTATAGTTTTTTAAATGGAACATCCTATATATTATTGCACTTTTGAATTCCCCGTATAATTTTTAATCAAAAAGTTATAAGATAGTATAGGCCTAAAGTGTAAAGTTTTTGACTTATTCCCATTTTTCTGAAAAATTCAATGTTTGTATAAAATTATATTTCTCGAAAACGACGTATTAGATGAACAAACATTTTTGCAGTTTTGTTTACAATAAGAGGTCCTAATAGAAGCATGTTTTATTTTTTTATAGTTACTCACTGCATGTGCAGGAAACTGGTTTAAAATTAGATGACACGTTTTTGTATAAAAGTCAATTTTTTTAAATAGAACAGCCTGTATATCAGTTCATTTTTGAATTGTTTATTAAATTTTATGTCAGAAACATGTAAGACGTTAATACTTTAAAATTGACTATTACAGAGTTATTGTCGTTTTTTGATATGCTTTTGTTAGTTTTTGCAAAAAAGTCAATTTTTTCAAATGAAACACCCTGTATATTATTTCATTTTTGAATTTCTTATTAAATTTTACATCAAAAACATGTAAGACGTTGATACTTTAAAAGTGACTATTACTGAGCTATTGTCTCTTTTTGATACAATTTTGTCAGTACTATACTATATTACTTAACACCTCAAAACTCACAAAATTATACCAGAAAGAGACAATAGCTCAGTAATAGTCACTTTTAAAGTATTAACGTATTACATGTTTTTGATGTGAAATTTAATAATAAATTCAAAAATGAAATAATATACAGGGTGTTCCATTTGAAAAAATTGACTTTTTTGCAAAAACTAACAAAAGCATATAAAAAAACGACAATAACTCTGTAATAGTCACTTTTAAAGTATTAACGTTTTACATGTTTCTGACATGAAATTTAATAAACAATTCAAAAATGAACTGATATACAGGGTGTTCCATTTAAAAAAATGACTCTTATACAAAAACGTGTCATCTAATTTTAAACCAGTTTCCTGCACATGCAGTTAGTAACTGTAAAAAAGTAAAACATGCTTCTATGAGGACCTCTTATTGTAAACAAAACTGCAAAGAATTTTGTCCATCTAATACGTCGTTTTCGAGAAATATAATTTTATACAAACATTGAATTTTTCAGAAAAATGGGAATAAGTCAAAAACTTTACACATTAGGCCTATAATATTTTTGACTAAAAATTATACGGGGAATTCAAAAATGCAATAATATATAGGGTGTTCCATTTAAAAAACTATAACTATGGTTAGCCACCAAGTTATGGAACACTCTGTATAATACAAAATATTTTTAAAATGTGCCCCTAATGAACAGCTACCACAAGAAAAAAACCGCTTCGAAATATCTTTACTCGTAAAGGCACAATCGGCCTTACCCGCGTAGTTAACTCACCCTGTATATACAGTGCGTTTTTTTAACTGTTGCCATAGGGAATTGCATGGTAAAAATTCAACCCCGTGTTAACTTTTGTTCTGATGAAAATATTTAAATCATTTTTGGAACAAAGCTGGAAGATTTTTTAAACTATCGGATAGATTTACAATTCAATATTCTAAACTGTCGAAAAAGTTTTGAAAAAATATTTTTGTGAAAGCGTTTTCTTGCCACTATCATTTCTAGCAAGCTTTGTTTTAAAAAATAAATAGCGAAAGCTCCTCGAGGCTATGACTAAATTAGATTTTGGAAGACAGAACATGTAGACATTTATTTATAAAACAAAAGAAAACGTATAAACCATTAAAGCACAAATAACAAATTAACAAAAATTATCAGTAATTATCAGGGGAATTGTTCAAAGTATTTTCCTTCGACTGCTAGACAATATCCCAAGCGATCTTGAAAATTTCTTCGAGTGTTTTGTAGAGTTCGCATTGTAATGGAATTACAAGCTTGAGTTATTCTTGCCCTTAGTTCCTCCACAGTTTCTGGTTATAATATTTTGGAACCGTCAGAATTTTGATTTTTAAGAAAAGTTGACTGGAAGAATAACGTTTTGTAATAAATGAACATTATATTTCTTGGGTAAATATATATTTACTGCTTATATTAGATGTTTATTTTAAATCACAGTAGAGTATGGTTATGGAAGTGCATCATACAAAAAGTTTCTTTAACACAGTAATGTTCGGAAAGTGCAAGTCATTCCACCCATTGTAAAATCGTTCTATCCTATCAATTTCAATTTTTGCTTTGAAATACTTTGAAACAATTTAGAACAAACCTAGAACAACCTGATACAACCGTAAGAATTTAGAGGCTAACTTCTTACATTTAGATTTCGTTCTTTTGCAATATCTTTGGATATATAAGAGATGCGGTTTTGATGTATTAGAATAATGTTTAGAACAAATCTAGAACTACATGGACCAACCGTCGGAATTTCAATTTTCGCGAAAAGGGGGCCTGTAAGAAAATTGTTTTTCCTATTAACTCGGCCAAACCTAGAACAACCATCAGAATTTTAATTTTCGCAAAAAGGGGGGCTGTAAGAAAATAGTTTTTTTTTAATTATCTCGGCAAATTATTATTTTTTCTTTGAAATTAGTTTGGAACAATTTAAAACAAACCAAGAACAACCGTCAGAATTTCGATTTTCGAAAAAAGGGGCGCTGATGAAAAATTATTTTTGCCATTTTCTCGGCAGATTATGATTTGTTTTTCGAAATACTTTGGAACAATTTAGAACAAACCTAGAACAACCTGGAACAATTGTCAGGACATAGATTTTCAAAAGAAGGGGGCTAACTTATCACTTTTGGATATAGTATTATTGCAATATTTTTTTCGACGTATTAGAACAATGTTTAGAACAATCGTCAAAATTTTAATTTGTGCAAAAACGGGGTCTGAGTTCATACTACTGGCGTTCGTTTTTCCTAATTTTCTCGATTGATTTTGATTTTTTCTTTGAAATACTTTAGAACAAACCTAGAGCAACCTGGAACAATCGTCAGATTCACAATTTTCAAGATTTCTAGAAAAGGGGGACCGGCAAAAAAACTCGTTTTTTCCGATTATCTATAAATTTTATTTTTTTTTTTTGAGATTCTTTGGAAAAATGTTTAGAACAACTAGAACAACCTGGAACTACCTTCAGAATTTTAATTTTTGACAAAAAGGGGGGCTGGGTGGAAAATTATTTTTTTTCAATTATCTCGGCAAATTTTCACTTTTTTTTAAAAAAATACATTGGAACAATTTAGTATAAACCTAGGAAACCAGGAAAAACCGTCAGATTTTCAATTATCGAAAAAAGGGGGGCCAACTTCACACACCCTTACTTATTATTGGAGCTATGAAAATAATTGAACGTTACTTTTCCGTAATATTAATAAAATATATTTTTTGGAATTTTATTTACTGTATACGTATCAAGTATCAGGATCTAATTATCCATTATAAGCGATTGCTTATAGATTCAAGTAATATGAAAGATATATCTTTAACGGACCATTCTAAGCACTACATAAGAGTAGTTTTCTTCATAAAGACAAGAATTAACTACAAACATGGCGGGTATGTTCTGTATGGATAAACTTAAGTAAAATCAAATTAAAACTGTATCCTTACCTTATGATAGAATGTTGAATCGTTCCTCTCTGATGGCATAATACAAAACGCGCGCTAGACCGATTTTACCGACGCTTTTAATGTTAACACTACACAGCTGTTAGAAAAACACACACAAAGAGATATACAGGTAGACGTTTGCACTTTTAACTAAAAGATGGTAACTTCAACTATAACGATTTACTAAATTGCAAACAGATCCTCTATATCTCAGATAAAAAAATGTATGTCTGCCTGTCCTAAAATGAATTCTAACTGAATCACGAATATAATAAATATTTAATTGATATAAGAATACAAAAAAAGCAAAGTAAAATATTTTTTTTTATTAATTTCCCTGTTGAGAATCTGAAATGATTAGTTATTTCCGTATATTATATTATTGACATTCCAAGCTACTTCGTAAATAAAGCAAAGGAATTTAATAGTTTTATAAAAAATGAATAATTATCAAATTAATTTATTTAGACGTGTATAGAATGTATAACAAACTGAAACTAAAATAAAAATTCTAGATGCATTCTGCAGTACTTAAAAGTAGGTAAAAGCTATTCCGTTTTCCATATGCGACTCTAGAGAAAATAGTCTTAATTAAAAACCAGACAGACAGACATATGTAAGTGTAATAATATTGTTGTACAAAGAAAAAAAACCTGACCTTTTTGTAGACTCTGCATGCTGTTCTTTACCGAATTCTGCAACAAAAAGAAATATGCTTTTACTGACATTAAATACTACAAAGTAGACGTAAATTTATAGGTTATATAAAAGTTCTTATATATTAAGCATGGTTATATTTAACAAACATATTAAAATTAGAATAAATAATAAACGTAAAAATAGTTTCAAATAATTTTTATTGTTCACTACAATATTGCTTCGCCAAACTTCGGCTTCATCAGGTGATGACAGAGTAATGCTTACAAAATGATTACAGCGTTATATATATTACATAAGTGTCGGGGTTCAAAGAGGGGGTGTTTTAAAAAATGTATAAAGACAGTAGAAGGAGGTGATTTAAATCTGTTCCTTCGTTTAGTGTCAAACCTATTTCTCTATATCTATTAATTTTTAAGCTTCAAATAAATTCAGTTTTTTTCCCTTATCTTGTACATGTAAGATTTTAAATTCTTTTTTAAATTTGTGGTTTAGTCCCATGCAATGGTTGGCAAATGTTGAATCCGTCTTTTTGCCATTAATTAATTAACATTTAACATGAGTGGTGTGCGTCATTTTCAAATTCTACATCAAACTAATTAATTATCATTACTCATTACTAGGGGGCGGACATGACCGGTTTTAACTACGACGAAGTCGAGAAAAGAAATAATATAATAATAATAATAATAATAATAATAATAATAACACCCACTTACTGAATAGCACTAACTCATATGGTGAACTGCAACATCTGTTTACGCCCGAGAAGTGCCCGAGAATGAGAGCAAAAAATGCCCATAAAATAAGGAATTTATGAGTAAAATCCTTTCTACATCGGCGTAGATAGCAGCGTGAGAGCGTGAGGGGTTTTTAAAATTTATTATATTATCTTATATTTCGCAAGAGAAATAATGTAAATATGTATATACTTACTGTTATTTAGTTTCAATAACATACGCGTACATTTTTAGTTATCATTTATTTAGATCTAGAACGTTGTTTATGTTACTTTTTCTGATATGAAAATGAATTGTCAGTGATTCCGAAATTTACTACAAAATCTGTAAAATATCGTTACAGAATGCCAAAATATCGCACGTTCGTCACTTACCTTTGCCAGAACATACACAGAAATAGTTTTTATGCAGAGAATTTCAATAGTTTACAAAATTTTGTTCCATGTTTAAATGACGATGCTCGAAGTATTTCTGAGTGCAAGGAACTAACACAAACCCCAAATTTAAAAAATCAGTTGTTATTCCTTCAGGAACACTTTGGAAAATTGCCTAAACTAATCACATATTTTGAAAATCGAAATCTCAAATTAAAAGAAGGACTAACCACATTAGATGTGGCTATTAATAATTTCAAAAGTATTCCAAGTGACTTCGGATGTGGCCTTCGGTAAAAGTTAGACGCAGTTTTTAATAGAAATCCCGATTTAATAACATTGCAGCAATTGTGTATGCTAAATACTCTGAAATAAAAGAATATCTCCAGTACGCACCTATAACCAGTTGCGATGTAGAAAGGACGTTTTCTATCTACAAGAATGTACTTAATTCAAAGAGAACAAGTCTTACAGAAGAGAAAATGAACAAATAATATGGTATTTTGTATTTTATAGATCACCAGCCACTTGCCATCCAATTATATAAATAAAATTAAAACTTCTTTAAAAATACAACATTTCAATAGTGCGCCCATGGGCGATGAGTAAGCAACCGTACGTGTCCGCGCCCTACTCATTACTTTGACTTAGAATCTGCAATATAGGAACTCGCTAAATCTAAATTACCTAGATAAACTATGACTTACCAAAGAATTTAACGACAATTTCACGAAAAAAAGCATGGTCAAGAGATTGATGAGTGTTAAGCAATCTTAAGAATAATATGGAATGGGTAAGTCACCGTAACTTATTCAATATTCAGCCGATAAATTCAAACAACAAAGGTCAAGTTGAAACAAAGCATATATATTACATAAAGTCGCTGTTACCTAGTTGACTGAAAAAATGCGTTAAAAAACCATACTCGACATGTTAAGCTTCCTAGTGAATAATGATCAGTACTGACCAGTGAGATTAATTAAACAATAGGATGTAACTTGACATGGAAACAAAAGCTAAAGAAACTAGAATTCTCAATTAAAAATTGATTAGTATAAATATTGCAAAGTAAATAACAGCGATAATATAGCGATTATAATAAATCTAGCAAAAACAATACTGTTCGACAACTTTAATTAAAATATCATTAAATTAGATATCATTAAAATAAAGTAAATACCATTAGGGCAGAATCCGGCGCTATAGCGTTCTTCCCCATTTTGACACAACACGAAACACTTTAATTAACGATCAAAGATCTTTTCAAAAACGCACAATTGCATATTAGAACTAGGTACAACGAACGCACAACTATCGACATTTCGGAATGACTAGAAATAAAATATATTCAGTACAAGTTTAGTGATGCAAGAGCGCAAAAAGAGGGTTGACGCATGAAAACAAAATTCTGAGGTGAAAAAGTTTTAAAGACGTACGTAAAATTACAGTCAGTCACAGTAAAAATCGTTCACTTAAATTATTTGTTCGCAGTCTTTTAATATTTGTTATAAATATAGCAAAGATAATTTATACCTTACAATACAACTATGTAATAATAATAATAATATACGCATTGCATAAATACAAATATGTCGCATACCAGCAGCAACACTGTCATAAGGCGAAAATTGTGTTTTGTGAGTAAATGACGTTTAAAATTATTTTGTAATAAGTAGAATTTGATTTTTTTTTATAAATCGGAAGATAATGTGTTTATTTTTGTGTCATTAGGAGTAGCGTATGCTATTTAATTTATTACCATTTTGTATTATAGAAAATCTAATTATAACACTAATTATGCATAGATGTGTCTTTGTTGCTGACAATGCCTAGGTATATTTTAACGGTGTGTCGCTGTTGGTGATAGATAGAATGGAAATTGGGACTTACTGCGAAAATGCGATTATAATAACTACCTATATTCATATGGAAATAAAATATATTCAGTACAAGTTTAGTGATGCAAGAGCGCAAAAAGAGGGTTGACGCATGAAAACAAAATTCTGAGGTGAAAAAGTTTTAAAGACGTACGTAAAATTACAATCAGTCACAGTAAAAATCGTTCACTTAAATTATTTGTTCGCAGTCTTTTAATATTTGTTATAAATATAGCAAAGATAATTTATACCTTACAATACAACTATGTAATAATAATAATAATATACGCATTGCATAAATACAAATATGTCGCATACCAGCAGCAACACTGTCATAAGGCGAAAATTGTGTTTTGTGAGTAAATGACGTTTAAAATTATTTTGTAATAAGTAGAATTTGATTTTTTTTTATAAATCGGAAGATAATGTGTTTATTTTTGTGTCATTAGGAGTAGCGTATGCTATTTAATTTATTACCATTTTGTATTATAGAAAATCTAATTATAACACTAATTATGCATAGATGTGTCTTTGTTGCTGACAATGCCTAGGTATATTTTAACGGTGTGTCGCTGTTGGTGATAGATAGAATGGAAATTGGGACTTACTGCGAAAATGCGATTATAATAACTACCTATATTCATATGGCGTTCAGTAAATTTATTAAAAAAAAAGCCTAAGTATAGAGAAAATTACAATGTTTATTTAAGAGGGCCGCTTACTAACAAATAGAACCTTATGCAACTTATATTACTCGCGGGACGGGTAGACGCAAGGGGATGTGAGTAGGTGGAGGTAGACGATATTCGGTTCTGTCTCAGCGCTTCGCAGATTCTGTCATAGATAAAGGAATACTACAGATGGAAAACATAATGTATAAAGAATGAGTACTTACGGAACTGTTGATGTTGTTGATGTTTTATAATAAACCAATTTTCGTTTGCCAATAACTATTATATTATTATACACTCGAATATTATAGGTATATATGACATTTAAATGCGAGTGACAGTTTGTAATTAAACTGTCACTCGCATTTAAGTCTGCAATAGCCGACCGATTCCAATAGATTTTCGTCGTCGCTATGACCGGTAGAGATACCGTAAAGTGGGGATAGACGACGCGATTAGCTTGGAAAAGCCTCGTGTAAAATGTGTGTGACAATGTTTACTGTTTAATGTTTTTTATCTTTAAAAATAATTATATAAATTTTATTTTTTCTTTATATCGTACATCAAATGTGCAGCTGGCGCGTAGAGGTCGTCTTTTTTCTTTTGTGTACCAGCCTTAGTTAGTAGACATTAATAAAATTCATGCATTTTTGTGGTTATTACTAAAACACGTAACATTCTTAAGAAAATAAATTAGTACAAAAACTGACCTTGACATTATAAATTTATGCCTTTTGCATCACTAACCCAAATTTGGGATTTTAAATTACAAAATAAGTTTAAAAAACGCGAAACGGCGATGCCTTAATTTTGGATAGGTAAACGCTCTTCTTAAAAATACTACGTAATATTAACAAACACTATCTATACCCTTCTATGGTGAACAAACACTATCTATACCCCTTCTATGGTGACTCTATTTTATTGTTAATACTAAGGGGGGGGGGTCGATTTGACACCCTAATGATCTGTAAAAATCGTGACATTTAAGAATTATATGATTTTTGTTGCAGAAAAAACTCAAGGCATCCAATTTATTTTGAGCAACTTTCAGTGGGGTTATCATACAGCTGTATCAATTCAACATCATCAGCTAAATAAGTTGAATTTCCGCTGGTTGTTTTCCGAATTAGAATTTTTTTGAAATTGCTTTCACTGTAAGAAGTCTTATAATAAAACAAATGCATCTTTAAATACTTTCTGCATGAAAATAACAGACCATACTTTCAACATGACAATAGCAAACCACTAGACTTTCTCCCTGTCGGTAATTAGAACAAAATTATTTCTCATTTTCTCATGCAAATGTTTTATGTCAACAAAATCTGTGAAGATCATTTCTTTAATTTTGTACTGAATACCCGTCTTTTTCGCGTTATAAATTACAGAAATCCACTGTGTTGGAGTATAAATGGGACATGATCTGAGCACACGTCTCTTTTATTCTTCAGTCAAAGACTGCCTGTTGTCCCCTTAATTTTGCGCGTGGCCGAAAACTAGAAATTTTAAAGTGATAGAGGGAATATCTAGTTTACTAACTGCATAAAGAAGTAACGAGGTTACAAATTTTTTTTTATTTTGACCACAGCAATTATCACAGTACAACACTTGGTACGGCCTATTTTATAAATTAAAATTATAATTTTACGATATTAAATAATCCAATAAATAATATTTTATGAATATTTTAAAATATATTTGAAATCAATGAATATATTACTATTAGTTTAATTCTTATGAATTCATATGTATGTAGATAAGTTCGTTATGTACAAACATTGTGGCGTCGAAAGTTATGCTAGTGAGATAAAGCACCGCGATATCTATAACTTCTCACGGTTACGTGACGGTTGTGAGCGGGAACACCCAGACTATTTAGAAAGCGGGGAATCACAGGCGTCCACCTATAAGAAGGAAAATGAGTCGACAGCTAGACTTCGAGTCGGAAAGTGAACTCCAAAGAAAGACTCGAAGCAGAGAGTCGTTTAACAGTGAATTTTAAGAGTCGACGAATAAGTTTAAAAAGTGCATCGACTCCAATAGTTAAATAAATAGCGGTTAAATAAAAGTATATTTCTTGCGAAATCGACCGCGACATGTAAATGTATTAAGAAATAAAGAATTAAATATTATAAATCAGTTTCAAAGCGAAACGAAATAAGTAAATATATTTATCTGGATGAGATAAATATATTTGTTAAATGAAATAAACGATACTGTAATCTGATAAATTCTAGCGTTGTTTGTTAAACATGTAGCCTGAGTTGTTTTTTTTTCTTGCATACGTTGTTTTCATTTTATGATATGCATAAATCTTGTTAAAGGTTGCCGTTAAAAAAGTATATTTAACCTGTTTATTAATGTGTTATGTTTCTTTTTTGTTAAACACAGTTTATTGTATAAGAGTTTACTTTGTTTGTAATCACATATAAAATCATTGATTTCGAATTTAATTATTATTTAACTTACACAATGGTATTTTTATTATATTGACACCCAATAAGGCTTTACCCAATCGCCCTCGAGATTAAGAATTGAGTTTAGCTGACAAATTAAATAAAACAATTTTATTTTATTTTTGAATTCTCTATTATTAACCTAAATTTCAAATAACAGTTCCTTTTTACACTACAGGAATACCTTTAGAACATTCATTTTCTACAAATGAATATAAACATGAACCTATTTCATTAGATCCACGATTATCTTTTCCTTGGTATCAAACATAGCAGAAATCATTTAATCTAATCAAGTTTATAAGTGCTTAGCTTAGATAGTAAAAAAAAATTAATATCAGCGCAAGAAGTTTGAAGAACTGCCTGTCATACATCATTTCTTAGGACGGAAAAATAAAATATTAAAATTATTTCTAAAAATTCGCGAAAATTATATCTCTATTCTATCACCAGTTTTTAAACAACAGCTTTCGTGGCTGCAAGTTGTAACATGTATTTTGAACAACCACTTATTTTAAAACTCAAACTGCATCTTTAAATTAGCAAAAAATAAACGCGGCACAATACTATACTCTGAGCAAACTATGATAACAGTCGTGGATGTGTTGTCAAATCCTACCATTCTTGACCTACCATAACAATATTATTGTTCTCGGACACACAAAAAATGTTTATTTCTACTGAAACACTGTCACAAGTTACTTACGACAGTGTTGCTGAACAGATCGATTACAAAAATGTAAGTGCTTTATAGACATAAATCGTTCTTTAGTGGCTGAATGATAGATAACCTATCTTTAATACAATATTAGTAGGGCACTTATGCCGATTCTAGATCCACCCCCACGTCCCCCACCACGAGGGGGCATCCCAACCCCCACCTCTGCTGCTCTCTCACACAGGGGCCCATAATATAGGACAGGTGGGTTCAGGTCTTGCAACACACTTGACGGCTGCTGAAAATTATTTCTCCGGTGTACCTACTAGCGCTACAAAAAATAAATACGCAGTATTTTAGATAGAATATTCTTATTTAGTCGTATTCACAATTCAAAATCAGAAAGTATCTGACAAAATAAAAGATGAAATTGCATGACCAGAATTTCCAATTCCGATAATATTTAAAAAGTTACCAAATATGTAATTTTTACAAAAAATGTCCTTGCTGTCCTAGACAATTTTTCGGCCTAAATATGTTTACGTAACATTAGTGACCAGTTACATATTGTAGAATAGTGTAAAGGAGGAATCACGTTTTACTAAAATACTAGAATAATGTGTCTTAATTTATTTATATTTAAGTGTTTTGCTGTTCGTTTTTAGTCACTGTAATTTAACTTGATTATGCTTGTTAATACTCTTACATTTTTATATTTTATACCAATGCTAATTAATTGAGCTTTCTAGGGTTTTATTTGTTAATAAATTGATTAATTACAATACGATTTTATTACAATTTTAAACAGTTGGATAATTTATGAAAGAAAATTTAGAAAATATTACAGTGGCTCGAATTTTTTGCTTGCCAGTGTATAATGTATTTTTTAGAACTCAAAGACAAACAGTGCAGTGTTTAACTCTATAATGCCGAGCTTTCTTTGTTTCATTTTAAATAAAATATGTTTTAACATATTGCAACTTTGATTTCTGTTAACATTGTAAAAGACTTAAATTTCTACAAAGCTACTTATACTCTGTTTTATAATTCCATATATCACCTTTAAATTTTAGCGATAAAAGTGAGCAATTTGATTGGTTCTTTTCGTGCCCAAATGATACCCACTTAATTTAATTGATAATCATTTCTAGTCATTTAACAGTTTCATTTTATATGTTTTGCACACGTTTTTCTACTTCCATTTCTCTGTTCTTGTATTTATACAACAAAAATAGTTATTTTTAGAACTCTTACACAGTTTATTTAGTGTCTACCTGCTACCATATCATGGAACCAATGCCTAGTAGAAATAGAAACCTACCTATTTCTCCACCGAGGAAACACATTATACCTACTAATGAAAAAGATTAATTTCAAGCAAAATATAATTATTTTTATTTTATTATTTTATAAAATATATTATTATTATTATTATTATAGGTACATGAAGCGAAGCAGGAAGAGTTTATTGATAGAGCGTAATGAGATGAGTACTTCGATATATAGATATGTAACACCTATTAGATCATATAGAGCCCAATAAAAAAAAGATATTTTACTTAGATGAAGAGCATACAATCAAAAGTTTGGATTGATGTTAATGTACATAACCGCATGCAAGGACTTATAGATGGTGTCTCGACAGATTTTAAAAATCCAACAGGAAAATGCAAAAGACTTACTATTGTGCACATAGGATCTAAAGATGGGTCTGTTGAAGGTGGATTGTTAGTTATGCAAAGCAAAAGAACTGGGCTACCATGAGGACATGAATTCTGTTGTATTTGAAAATTGGTTTAGGGCTGTCTTTTTAGAAAAATTACCAGACGACGCCATTATTATTTTGGATAAATCGCCCTATCATTCTCGAAAAGTTGAAAAAATTGCAAGTACGTTATCCAAAAAAGAAGGACATGCACAATTGGCTACAATCAAAATAAATACCGTTTTAACTAGATATGAGTAGACCAGATTTACTGGATTTGATTAAACAATTATGTTGTTAATGAAATGACAATAGCAAAGAACAAACACGTGTTGAGATTACCACCGTACCACTGTGTACTAAATCCCATTGAATTGGCATGCGTAGAAATAAAAAAATTATGTTACCGCGAATAATAAAAATTATAAAATGGCAAAAGTCAAACAATTACTATTGACTGCATTACCTAATTTTAATAGTGCTCAATGGAGGAAGTGTATAGAACATGTGATTAAAGAGGAAGAAAAAATGAGTCTATTAGATGGTTTAATTGATAGTTTTCCTATAATTAAACGTGTGTTCGTGTAATGATATTTTCAAGTTCTCTTATTTAAAATACTGATTAAGGCATGTATTTTGAAAGTTGTTGTGCATTAGAAAATATACTTTGCTTTTGTATCATTATTTAGCAATATATTATTCAGTTCTTTCTGTAAACATGAAAAACTAATAAAATATTAAGAAAATCTCTTGTATTATTTTTTTGAAGTGTTAAACTTCTTTAGGCGCGTTGCGCTGATTGTAGGCACTGAACAAGACTAACTGCAACGCTCGGATATGTAACGCTCGGATATGTGTAACGCTCGGATATGTGTACCGCTCGTTCGGGTAAAGTCGGCTACAGGGAACAAGATAAATAAATATATCATATATGTAGAGGTATTTAATTTCATTTAAATTGAAATTTAAATGAATAAATAAATTCATGTTCCAGAATAGATTCGATCCCGAGCCGCACGGGTATGAAGACGACACGTTACCATCAGACCAAGCGCGGGACCGTAAGCGAGTATTTATATCGTCTATTTATACATACACATACGTCCGAACCGACCAAACGAAATGGCCGCTGGCGTAAATGTAATAAATGTGCGAATATGTTTTATTTAATATGTTACTGAATATTATACGCGTGTATTTCGTATTATTGAAATTTGACGTATGAAAGTGAAATTTTAGATACGTGTCTTAGGTCGCCGATCACCAACCCATAGTCAAAATGTCAAAAAAACAAAATGGCGGACGAGTTTTTTGAAAATTGACGTATGGATGTGAAATTTTAGATACGGGGGTTTTGGGGGTCGCCGATCACGATTCCAAAGTCAAAATGTCAAAAAAACAAAATAGCGGAATTTTTTTTGAAAATTGACGTATGAATGTGAAATTTTAGATACGGGGGTGTCTTAGGTCGCCGATCACGAATCTAAAGTCAAAATGTCAAAAAAAAACAAAATGGCGGACGAGTTTTTTTGAAAATTGACGTATGAATGTGAAATTTTAGATACGGGGATGGTTGAGGTTTACGTTTTATTTAATACGTTACTGAATATTATACGCGTGTGTACATGTGTAAATGTAATAAATGTGCGAATACGTTTTATTTAATACGTTACTGAATATTATACGCGTGTATTTCGTATTATTAACCTCGCCTTGATGAAATTTTCACTTCTGCCGTGTGGTTTTAAGCACACTCATTCTTCTTGTTTAGATATCATATACATAATTTTTTAAGTTCGTTGACAAAAATACAAATATTGTTGCTATATTTTAATATAAATATTTCAAAGTAACTGCAGAATTTTACTAAAGATATTTGAATAAGTAAATCTTGATGTAAAAATATTGAACAGGTGCATGCATATCAGTGCGTTTACCCATAACATAATGTACATAACCAATATCATAAAATAAATGTCATCATAATATATTGCATAGTATACATATGGCTCTACTTGGTGGTCCACGGAAACAGAGTATAGGTGTATCTATATCGCATTTAACTAAAGATTTCTCATGGCAATATTTAGGTATATCACATTCATCAAAAACTTTGCCAAAACTTATCACTATATTATCATATAAATTACCGAAAAACAGTTCTCCACAACAAATACAACACCTGTGCAATGTGCAATTAAAAAGATGTGTTTATTAAAGGAAAAGTAATGAGAAATATCCACGAAATCCTTTGCAGGGAAAAGGAATCTTCGGTTAAATTCAAGAAAATGCGAATGGGGATGAACACCAGCTGTTCAACGTACGAAATGGGATGATATACGGTGTTAAAACACTAATTTTCTCTACTAAGGAAATGTAAAAGGGTTCCTGCTACAAGAAATTCGTAATATATGAGTTTAGTTTTACTTACTTCGCAATTATTAATGTCTTAAATGGACATTAGTTGTAATAAAAGACCACTCGCGTATACTTTAGAAAATTATGTCTTAGGAAATTATTGCTTAGGAAGTGGAATGCTGCAAATACCACAGTTATTTTTTTAGGTAGAATTTGCTTTCGCAATACGAAATGAATTGCAATAGCATATTTTAATTAATTTAATAATTTAGACAACGATTGATAACATCAGAAACCATCTCATACTGATTATGTATTAGTAATAATTGGATTCTAAAAAGAATAACAAAGACCTTAGTATATTTCATGGTCATTGTGATCTTTTTACCTCCTTCCCAAATTTCTACCCCTACATACGCAAATGTGTAAGTTTGGTTTGTGCGGGCTTTCTTTGCTATATTTTATAGGTATGAATCTAATGGCTACCTACTTGTTAACTTTCACTCTGAATTAAGGATAATTGAAAAACTTAATATGTATGTAATATAGTTTGACATATCCTCAATAAAATGTTGGTTGCATTATGCTAATATACTAAATACATAATTTAAATTAAATTATTTTTTATACATTTACGATAACTTATATCTATTTTATTTCTAAATTTAAACTATACATATTTTTAACAGATTGTACTGGTTTCTGCGTATGCAAATTTAACATGGAAATATAAGTACCTATGCCATGTCTGCCATATTTTATAACATAACCAAGCCATACCCTGTGGTCATTCTGTTGCATTTTTGTTGTGGTTTATTATATTTTACAGTGTTATTAAATGCTATCTGTACGTTTAAGGACGTCGCTAACATTATATAGATAAGGCCCTTCCAACCAAACCGTGAAATTCATCACCCAAACAACGTCAACGATTGGTACGATAAAGACGACAAAAACAGTTTTAAATATGTACACAGTTTTAACTCTACAAACACAAAAAATGAAAAGAACCGTAATTGTAATAGAAATCTCCAAAACATTAAGTGAGGTAATGGTATTACTTTAATGCTAATATATTATAAATAACGAGGCTATTATAAGATTACTGTTATTATAAAAACTAAAGAAAAACCTGCGAACTGACCTCCTGAAGAAGACGTGGATAGGCCAATGGGATTTGAACTACAGCTTTTGATGAATATGTCAAAAATACTATACAGGACATAGTGTGCAGTATCTATTTAAAAAATGAACGACTTCAAAGTTTTGAAAACTCCTAACAAATACGTTTATATTTTAAGTAATTAGCAACAACCTTAAAAAAATTACTAAATAGTTGAAGTTAGTCAATAATATCTTTGCCAACTTCGTAAATATAAAACAGCCATTAGGCTCTTATCGGCATAAATACCTAATAATAATCTTAATAATACGTAGACAATGGCAACGATAAAATGAAACTTCACTAAAGCTTCGTGGTTCTTATGGAATACATCAAGGGCAACACCTGCAATATACAGATTGTCGTAATTAAAAGTTAATATGCATCTTCAAATACACACACATAAACATGTACCTATGTATGTATGTATACAACACCGGTGGTGTGGGGAGATAGTGGGGAGATCGAGAGCGCAGACATGGCATTCGTTCCGTAACTTTAGAGCGTGAACGTACATACATTGTATCTGAGCAAACTCGCAAATATTAATACCGCTGAAGGAAATAGAGCGATTGATTTGGATGGCTTAAGAGAAAAAATTCTTAACGCCATACAAATGATTACTCCTGAAATGCTATCGAATGTACGAAATGGGTTTTATAATCGTTTAGGGTACTGCTTGATGCAAGAAGGACAGACATTTGAACATCTTCAACATTAAATTTTGTATAGTTCATTAAGTATAATATTTTGTTTCGTTTTAAATGTGAGAATTTTATTTAATTTTTTATAAGAATTTTATTTTAGTTACAAATTTTATAGAGTTTTGTTTCAGTTCAATGTTAATACATTATACATCAGTTACCAAAATATTATACAAAAGCCGTACATAGCGTAGCAATTCCTTAAAGCAAACGTCTGCATACTAGCTTTCAACGTTTTGCACTAAAGCCTCGGTACCCCGGTGTCCCGATATGAACTCATCTGTACTCCCCTACTATCGTACCCCTCCATTTCATGTTTGCATGCACATGTGTGCGTGTCTGTATTTCCCTATATCTACTTTTATTTCAGTCAAACGGTATATTTTTCACAATACATTTAAGGTTCACTTTTGTTATTATACATATCTGATTGTTTTATCTTAATAATTTTCGTAGTGTTTTAATGAACTCTGAATTTTTCCAATACCAGTAGTCGTGAATGCTGGCCACTTACATTAACAATGCCAGTACATGCGTAAAGCATATAGTCCAGTCAATGAAGACATACAATGGGCTTTCATTACAAAAGGTCAAAGAGTGTTGGCCTGACAGGTGTGGGATGACAGATTATAATTTTGAGTAGTCTGGACTCTGGAGTAGGTTAGGCAGCCATATTGGTCCCTCACTTAGCCCAGCCCAAAGCTTCCGTTTTGAGAGTACAGCAAAGATGCTTTACAGCGTCTCCATAGTATTTTTCCTCAATGCCTGGTGCGGACTACTCAAAATTATAATCTGTCATCCCACACCTGTCAGGCCTACACTAACCTATGAAATGTTATTCCAGACGAATTCTTTTTATCAACGCCGTCTCTGCTGTTGCAGCTACGTAGAGCACAAGAAACCATAATGTCTCTTAATATTTAACTTATTATATAACCCTAACACAGGATGCACTTAACAAACACTCCACTTTTTACCAACACTACCTGTTTGACTTAAGTGTAGTATCAATATGGCGGACCTGTGCCCAGTTTGATCACGTGACGTCGTCTCTCTATCTATTCTTTCTCCATGATTTGAAGATACGGTAGGTGTATACTATGCTTAATCTCAAAATTTGGCGGCATTTAATTTAGTACCTGAAAATTTCAAGAGATGGGTCTGATAGGGTTACAATATTTAGTATTTAGTTACCCAACTACTATGTATAAGTTATCTATGGCTATAGCATTTCATGTTTATAAGTGTCACATGTATGTCATTTAATGGTGTCATCATGTAGAATTCAGCTCTCGATCAAAATAAGCGAAATATTATAAAATCTGCACAAAAATTATAACAACAATGCTGCATAAAAACAATTTGAAAGTTAGTTAATATGAAGGCTATTTTATTAATTATTTTTTTTAGTCGTGTTTGGTACAACTGCACGGGTTTTTCAAATCTTGGCTGCGTAAAGACATACCCTAAAGAGGACAAAATTAAATCATTGGAAGACTATGAATATTCTGTCTGTGCGGTCACAACCAGTCAGTTCCTTAATTATTCGGGCGTGTTGATGGAAGCTAACAAAGTGGTTATTACCATCACAGACGATGAAATCGATCAGGTATGCTGTAAAGGACCGTCTAAATATAAATCAGATTGCGATACTCCGATTCAAATTATTACAGGAAAGAAATTTATGTTTTTAACATTACCCAGGAATAGGAAAATACCGAAATTTTATGAAGAGGGTTACATTTTAACTGAGAAGAATTGTCTTGTCGTTGGTCCTGATCATGATGATTATAGAGGCACAGTCACTAAGACACATGAAGATGTGTACCAAGTCGAATGCCAGTGTGGAGATGTAAGATGTACTAATGGTAATGCATTATTATGCAATGAGAAATTAGTTGGTATGCTTGTTGAGGTAAAAGGCATATTCGAACTGACCATGTTTCATGGCAACTGGGAAGGCAGGAATAAAACAGATAAGAAACGAAGATACCAAGAATCGTTTAGAGTAGTATCCGAAACAGACACTCCGTGGATAAAACTCCAAAAGAATCATACTATTTCACCTTCCATAGCTTCTAATGTGATATACATTCTCCAATTGTATGTATATTATTTTTTATTGAATTACCTAAAATAAACTTTCTAGTTCAATATCATTCAGATGAATCTTTGCTTTCGGTAGGCGAATATGTTTTTGACTAAGCATGTTATAAACTAGTTAGCAGTGGCGGCTCGTGAGTTATGAAAGAGGGTGGGCACACAAAAGAAAACTTATCTATTTTTTGTACATAAAATCCATTCTCCTATTTTTGATTCTGGAAAAGTCATCTATGACTTTGTTGTCAAAATCTGGGATAGACTAGATTAACTTCTTTTCTATTGATAGGACCGCCAGTTTTAATGCGTTTGAGGGTGGGAAAACATCGTTCACATTCTGCTATCGACATGGGCGTTGTAAAAATAATATCCAACAGTTTGTATGTTTCCGTCAAAACCCTTTTTAAGTTGTTGTTTGTTATGAACACTAAATGTGGCAAAACACCACCTACGTCACAGATGTCATCGCGCCCATAAATTGCTGAAAGTTCACTTTTCAATTTTACACTGTTCAATATAGGATAAGATTTCACAGTTTCATCAAAATATTTTTGTGGAATGAATGAGTATAAGTTTTAAAATTTTGAGAATCAAATAATTTTGCTGCACTTAAATGATCCCTAAAATCAAATCGGTCGCTAATTTGGGATAGCCGAGCTGTTCAGCATCATTACGAAATAGCCACGGATCAGCATTGTTCCTGGAGAATTTAATATAAAATTTGAGCCGTTAGAAGATCTAATTTGGTGATTCTACCCACTCTACACATTAAATAAGGATTGATTAAACATTTTGTCAAAGCACTAGAAAAAGACAACAGGTAATAAGGCTCAGACATGAGTTTTCTACAAAACAGTTAAATGTAATACAACTACCGGCATCTACCCAGGGGGTGTTGACATTACAGAAGTATATTACGTTTCAACAGTTCTCTATAGTACCGGCTTCTGTATATTCGAATGTGAAAACAAGTATCAGCCAGTGGTTGTATTAAGTTATAAGATTTTACCAGAATAGAATCAAGTTTCAGCAAAAATTTCTTGACAGAAGTCTTCTACTTTTCGAGGTATGTATTCTTATGATCATTAGTAATACGTTGTCACAAATTTACCAGTTTTTTTCTAAAAGCTTGTCGGTTCCTAACCTATAATTCATTCCGACATCAAAGCGGCAAATAAGGCCCGGGCCTTATTTCCTGCAATGATGACTGGGCCTTATTTTCTGGTAGATATATTTTCTAATATTTGATGTTGAAAATCCGCGCTAACTGGACGGAAGAAGCACTGAATCTTATAAAACAAGGCAAATCTCAAGCATACGTAGAAGAACATTGTGGAATTCCTCGCCGAAAAAAACGCAACCACATTAAATCTGGAATAACCTCTCGACGTTTGAGAAGAAAACCAATATTGGACACAGAAGTTGAGGAACAACCGGAACGTAAAATAATAAAGTTTGCTGAAAGAGGATTTCCATTAACTCCTAAAATAGTTCTTTTGTTACGAAATATAAAATGCCTAACCGCTTTAATAATAACCAGAAATTGGCCGGGAGAGAATGGTATCGTTCATTCATGAATAGACATAAAAATATTTCTAAAAGAAAAGCACAACCTATGAACCCCGCCCGAGCTCAAAAGCTCAATAAAGCAACCGTAGAAGATTATTTTATAAAATTAGATGCTCTATTGGAAAAAAAAAATGGTTTAAAGCAAAGACCTAACAAAATCTGTAATATGGATGAGAAAGGGTGTCGCCTTACCCTTCATCATCAACAAACTGTTCTAGCCCAAAAAGGAGCCAAGAGGCTTCACTTAGTAGCACAAGAACATGCTGAAAATGTGTCCATCGTGGCATATGCGAATGCAATGGGACATGCTATTCCTCCCATGATTCTATTCAAAGGGCAACGGATGAAGCCAACATTTTCATATGGATTACCTCCAGGGTCTATTGTTCAAATGGCACTAAAGGGAAGCGTGACACATGAAGTGTTTGTTAAATGGCTTGACCATTTTTCAAAATTTAGTCAACTCCCCCAGTAATTTTAATCTTTGATGGAGCCGCTTGCCACCTAGATGTCGGTATTGCCGAAAAAGCTGAAGACTTAGGCATACATTTGTTGTGTTTACCCAGCAATACGACTCACGAATTGCAATCTATGGATCAGACCTTTTGAACATTATTGGGATGAAGAACTTCTACATTACTGGGAAACATATCCAGACAGACGTTTGAACAAAGAAAAATTTTCGGATGTTTTCACACCAGTCTGGGGGCGATCAATGACAATAAGCAACATAATGAATGGATTTAGAGCTACAGGGATTTATCCTTTCAATAAAAATGCTATTCCAGAACACGCATATGCTCCAAGTTTACCCAGTCACACAGAACCAAATAATGAAACCAAAGACAGAGAATGGGATTCAGAAGATGAGCAACCACTCACTTCCTTAATAAACAAAAGAACTGAACAACAACTTAAGACATTCACAGAGGTTTTGGTAACTCCAGAAGTAAAAACTAAACAAAATGAACAAGTCCGGAAAAAGGCCTTAAATTATAAAGCGCTTAAAGTTACAAGAAATGTGTTTGGAGAGAAGATGAGAACTACTAAGCAGAACAAATCTGATAAACCACGTCCCTCTACTTCGACTGGAGCAGCGACTTCCCACTGTCAAGCAGAAAGGTGGTTTTGTGCAGTAAGCAAGGAAAGTTTTGTGGCAGATATGCGTCAATGTGTGACAGCTGGGTACACGAGGAATGTGTGGGCTTTACTGCAGATGACTTAGAAGACCTTATCTGCCCAAACTGTGATGATTAAATTGATTTTATATTGCGGGCCTTATTACGTGTTGTGCAGATAATAAGACCCAAAATTAAGATTTTTAAAAACAGTATTATTAGGAAACTAAATTTGGAGTCTGTGGCTTGAAACTACACAAAAACACTAAAGCACCTTCACCACACTAAAGCACAAAAATGGCTAAATACATATTTCAACAACTAAGTTGTCATCATCAGTAGCACTGATTAAAAATCGCGCTGTCTACACACCGTAGCGTACAGAACAACACTGAGTGTTTGCTTTTCGAAGAGGATAAGATAAAACGAACTGAGTTTTGTGAAATAATGTTTAACATGAAATGAAAACCAAGAAATTTTAATAAAATAATTTTTACTGATGAGGCTACATTTACCGTAAACGGTGAAGTTAACTCTCAGAACTTTCAGTTTGTACCCTACATTTATCCATGAAAAATTATTAAATTTCCTATCCATTAATCCATTAGGTACTGGTCCCGTACAAATCCTCACGCTCAAAACCTGACCCGAACACAGTACCCTCAAAAAGTTAATGTCTGGATTGGAATAATAAGCGATAGACTTATTGGCCCATTTTTTATTGACGGTAACCTCACTGCAGTGAAATATTTGAATTTGTTGAGAGACCATATCATTCCAGAAATTGAGATGATAAATGTTGATGAACACTGAGTGTTGTTCTGTACGCTACGGTGTGTAGACAGCGCGATTTTTAATCAGTGCTATACTGATGATGATGAAGTTGTTGAAATACGTATTTTCGCCATTTTTGTGCTTTAGTGTGGTGAAGGTGTTTTAGTGTAGTATTATTAGAAAAAATATACCGGGCTCTTTTTTTATCATTACACATAGCATTTTCCCTATGTGTAATAATAAAAAAAAATTGTCAATGCATTAGCGATATAGTCACTGTATAGTAGACAACCAGTTATACACCAATGAAGAATTTACGTATAGCATACCTTAATTTTTAAATCAGGTTGCCATGACGGGAAAAACATTTTTTATGTCTAATATTTCTGAATTTTTATTAAAACATAAGTCATAAATTAAATACATTTTATTAAAAAATAGATAATTTATTTATAAATCATGGATAAATACAACAGAAATGAAAAGGTGGCAATAGTAATGTGGTACCAGAAAAATAATAGTTTAAGGCAAGTTAGAGACATGTTTTCCGTCAATTATCCAGACAGGCCTATACCTTTTGCAAAAACAATTCTGAACTTTTTTAAAAAATTTCAAGAAGATGGTTGTGTTCTAAATTCTCACAAAAAAAGAAATAGAACCAATCATGTTCGAACAGAAGACATGAAATTAAATATCCTGTGTTACGTAGAGGAACGGTCTGTAGGATCGCTTTTAGATGTAGCTAAACATTTTGGAGTATCGTACAGTTCGGTATACAAAACTCTGAAAGAATTTAAATATAGGCCATACAAAATATCAAATCATCAAGAGCTTTTCGAAGAGGATAAGATAAAGCGAACTGAGTTTTGTGAAATAATGTTTAACATGTTAAATGAAAACCAAGAAATTTTAAATAAAATAATTTTTACTGATGAGGCTACATTTACCGTAAACGGTGAAGTCAACTCTCAGAACTTTCGGTTTGTACGATACATTTATCCATGAAAAATTATTAAATTTCCTATCCATTAATCCATTAAGTACTGGTCCCGTACAAATCCTCACGCTCAAAACCTGACCCGAACACAGTACCCTCAAAAAGTTAATGTCTGGATTGGAATAATAAGCGATAGACTTATTGGCCCATTTTTTTATTGACGGTAACCTCACTGCAGTGAAATATTTGAATTTGTTGAGAGACCATATCATTCCATCAATTGAGATGATGAATGTTGATGAGCCCTGGTTCCAAATGGATGGGGCCCCGCCACATTCTACTAACGTTATCAGGAATTTTTTAAATAACTTATTTCAAAGACGGTGGATTGGTAGATTTGGTCCCATACTATGGCCTCCAAGATCAGCTGATTTATCTCCAAATGACTATTTTCTTTGGGGTTACCTAAAAAGTAAAATTTACAACAATGTACGAATACGCAACTTGAATGAACTAAAAGAGCGTATACGTACTGCATGTAATGGAATAATGCCAGAATTTAATAGAAATACACTTCGTTGCTTTCAAGATCGCCTTGCTTATTGCCTTGAAAGACAAGGTGGACATTTCGAGAACTTGTTATGATATTAGACTTCACATTTAAGTTCGTTTAATTGTTATAATAAACTAATTATTTTGTTCCAAGTGATATTCTGCATTTTCTTTATTAAAAACATAACCTAATTTTTTTAAACTTTATTTTGCTCTGTATCGCCCAGTATCACCAGTACAAGTATTATTGCCGAATCAAATACTTTCGCGCTAAATTTTAACAGTTTCGTAATAAATGTAAAAGGTTTTATGTACGCTGCAAAGTTTAATTTTTCCGTACAAATAATTTATGGTAGAAGTAAGAGAAACGGATCTCCAAAATATTATTTTATTTGTATCAACGTTACGCGGCCAGTGGGAAATGGCGGGAAATCCTTAATGTAGCAATTATGATGTTGACGACGTGATATATTTCGAATTTTAAAATTGTAAGAAAAATTGTACAAAATTAGTTATTTACGATATAATTGTTAAAAGTGCTATTTTATTTTGCGAGTAAGATTTGCGACGCGAGGATGATTAGGAACTGGAGCAATTTAAAATAAGCAAAATAAAATAACATTTTAACACGTGTATCGTACAGTGTTTCTGCTACAAACTCAATTTTTATTTTAAAATTTTAATAAAAAGTTGTTTAACGAAAATTGACTGATAAAAATCTTATGACAGCTCACTGTTCCTGCTTGTCAAAATACTAGTGTATAACTGGTTGTCTACTATACAGTGACTATATCGCTAATGCATTGACTATTTTTTTTTATCATTACACATAGGGAAAATGCTATGTGTAATGATAAAAAAAGAGCCCGGTATATGTTTTTTATGTTTATTTTGATATGTATTTTATACAAATTGAATATATTTTTAGTTTTTCAAAAATGTTTTATTATATTTTGTTCCTTGTTCTCATAAGATTACATAACTCTTACGTAGGGAAATATTTGGTTTCTGGTTATGTCTTCCGTGAAAGACTGTATGATCTATACATCCATTTTTACAAGTTATTAAAAAAAAATTAAAATTGTCGATTAGTGTAATTAATATTATTATTATATCCAAAAATTATTAATTAGTGGTACTAATTTTATTTTTATATTAAAATGTAGATTACAAAACATGCGCACTAATTATCATTCAGTTTTCCACCATTTTTCATCGCAGTGAAATAATGCCTATCAATATTTGGTCATTTTGTCGGAATAATGAAAAACCGCGTTACCGTTTTCAATTATCTGATTAGTCTTCATTCGCCATTGTTCGTTCGGCATTATCAATAAAGATTTAACAAATTTTCGTTGTTTCAGCGGCTTTCAGGTCTAATTAATCTGAAGTATCATAGATATTAATAACCATAAATTACCGAAACAAACATCATCAGGCAATTCCATTAGTTAACGAGGCGTTCGCAGCAGCCAGGCACCGCAGCCGCCCGCCATTCGGCAATCTAAACACGGCTATATATGCGTATACAGATATCTAATTTCACAATTGCTCTCATAATTCAGGCAGTATTACGGTAGATGTCACAGAGATGTATGCGAACCCGCTAATTACTTTGTTACACCGGTGTTTGATATAATTTATTGGGGATATTATCTGACAACTCTCTTGATTACTTGTAAAGTATCGTGTGTCTTGCTTCTACTCACAATCTCAAATGTACAAATATTTGCTTAATGTATGATGAAATTAAGCTTACGATGTATACGTAATACCGAAAAAGATTTCCTATTTTGCACAATATTTTATTAAAGTAATAATATATATTGATAGAATCTACAAGAAATAAAGAAATGTGTTATAAAAGAAATTAAGACGCTATTTAGAAAGGCCACTGATGGACTCGGTTGAAGGTTAAGTTATAATGAATTGGTATTGAGAAACACAAAGCATTAAGAACGCAAATATAGTCTGTCGATTATAGATATACAAGGTGTGGATAAATTGCCGGACCCACTACACGTGGCGACATTCTTGGTCAAATTTTGAGTTAAAAGTCCTAATCCTAAAACGATGTATCAGGCTTCCTTTGTCTTCAGAATGAATTTGAAATAAACATACATTTGGCAACATTGAACACGCATGTGCTAGTTATAATCTTCGGAACATTTTTACACGTCGTCATGTGAACCTTACATCTTAAATTTAAAAAAGAAACAAACGAAATAAAATTGCTTTCTTAGATTACATATTTATTACGAAAATATTATAAAGTTTAAAAATTTTTTGATAATATTGACTAATTTTTGTACATCTTCTTGATAGAAATCAATGTATTATTACCTACATAATTGTTCGAATTGAAATCCATCAGTTTGTAGACATAGCTGCAATCTTTGTGGTATCGTTTGTACTATTCGCTCAAGCCTTTCTGGTGTGATTTCTAATACTGCGGCTTCAATTCGGGCTCTAACTTCGTCAGCGTCCTGTGGAGGTGTAGCGTAAACTTTACCTTTAATGAAACCCCAAACAAAAAAATCTAATGGATTGAGATCGGGGGATCTCGCAGGCCACAAAAGGGGACCGCAACGACCAATCCATCTGTCTGGGAAGTGTTCAGTCAACCAGTCTCTTATATTACGAGCAAAGTGCGCAGGAGCTCCATCATGCATGTAAATCATATTACGGCGTACGTTCAGCGGTATCTCATCAATAACTTGTTCTAAAACATTTAAATATTCACCGGCATCTAGGCGATTTGGTAAGTAAATTGGTCCAACTACCCTGTGATTTATTATACCCAGCCAAACGTTAACAGAAAACCTTCTTTGGTGACCGTATTCGTGAAATTCATGTGAATTTTCATCTGCCCAATGATGAAAATTATGAGTATTAAACACACCATCTCTGGTAAACATGCACTCATCACTCCAAAGAATACGTCTTAAAAATCACCTTCTTCCTGAATTCTATTTAAGATTGTATTGCAATAATTGATTCGAAATAAGTTATCATTTCCGTAAAGAGGCTGAACTTTAGAAACATGGTATGGATGAAGCAAGTTTTCTCGTAGAACCACATGAACAGTCTTATTACTGGGAATATTTAGTGTAGAAGCTAATGATGGGTACTCGCAGAGGGATCTTCCTGTATTGTGGCTAGAACTTGCTCTTCTAGTTGCACGGTACGCCTTTGCCTTGGTCGACCTGCGTTCGCATTTCTTGAAATAAACGAACCTGTTTCACGAAGTCGTTGGTCCAGCCTTCGAAATACATTTTTACTTGGATGCCTCCGATTTGGAAAACGCACTCGATATTCCTGCCCTGCCATGCTAGCATTTCCACGACAGAAACCGTATATCATGTACATATCGGCATATTCGTTGAACGTAAAATTCATAATAAACAAACAGAACAACTAGTAAACACGAAAACCCGAAAACTGATTAAAACTATACAAATAAACACGAAAAATAAGCAAGTCGAATGAAATAGGTAGATTACAAAGTGTCAAAACTTTACAGTAGTAATGTATTTGACTAGAACAACAATAGGCTGCCTACTTATTGTTTTACAACGTTGTCAGATGTGTTTTTCGTCAAAATAAGATAATAAACAAATATTAAAAACAAACTTTAAAATCAAAAAGAAAACTTTAACGAAAGGATAATAACAACAATTCTTCTTTCTTCTAAATTGTAGCTCTTTCTGTCAACAAATATCAAGTAATAATGCTTATTTCAAGACTGAAAGTCCAAACTTTAGGAACCTCGTGCAAAGATATGGAGCATGGTACAACATTTTCGTATTAGGATTTTGGACTCAAAATTTGACCAAGAATGTCGCCACGTGTAGTGGGTCCGCCAATTTATACACACCTTGTATAACGATTTCACTTCTTAAATAACACTCGATCTTCACAAAAGAAATTAACTCAATCCTTCTAATTTCTTTCGAGTACGGGTCGTTCACAGGGACGTACTTACAAAGATTATAACATATACTAAAAGTCTATTATAAGAACATTGATATTCGATTGTAGAATATATTTATTTTTTGTTTAATTTTTAGGGTAAATATGTGTTTAATACAAAAATCAAATAAAATACTATAATTACTAATGGTGGGATTCTGAATCCCTCTCGTAAGCTCCGATTATCGTAGGCCCTAGCAACGAAGTGACGTTGTATGACGATTTTCGGAATTTTTACAGTTAGTGACGTAGAAGTGTCAAAACGTTCACAAATGAAGATTTTGTAGGTTATATTTTATATTTATTATTGTTCTTGTTTGCAAACATGGATATGACATTATACTATTATTGTTAGATGTAGATCACAACAGGTAGGGATTTGTCTATGTAAAATATATTTATAGAGTGTAATATATTCGCTTTATTCCAGAAATTATATGGGTATTTTACGAAAGCAGTTAATCGGTCATGTAAATCCCTAACAGGCATTTTAAGCAAAAGTTTAGGCGTTCAAAGTCTTATCCAGGTACTAGATACACGTATTCATCAAAATAATATTCATATAGTTACAATTAATTGAAGATTTTGTGAAATGCTTACACCTATACAGTGTAAATAATATCTTTGTTACAGGTCTTAACAATATTAAGTTTATGGATATTTTACATTATTTAGTAGATACCAGAATAATATTGGTGCTAATAGCTTGTTATATTTGGCCAGATATCATATAATCATAAGACCTGTCACATGATTATGAGGAAATTTGTTGAGCGGATAAAATTTCCAGTAAATTGTGAATCAGAAAAGGGTAATTATGTTGTACAAAAACATTCTGATAATGTAATCTACATATTTCAATGCAGGTGATATTGGTTATCCTATGCAACTATGATTATTCACTCCAATTAATAATTCCTCAGAAGCGTGCTTAATATTGAACTGAATATTATCGAAATGACAAATGCTATTTTGTAAAGTAGTTAATGGTGTTTCTTCAGATTCCGCACATTAATGTACCCCTGTAAAAATAGCAAGCATAATTTACAAATGTTGTATAGGTATTGTATACCATGGCACTAAAAAATAATTTTTAATTACATAAGACAATGACGAACAAAAACTGGTAAAATTGAGACTTATTTTCTATATTTTATTATATCTATTGAACTGGTCTTGTCTATGAGCCAAGACCAGTCAAATACAAATGTGAATGCTAATTTACCCAATGACCGCCTCACTACATGCAACCAGGCATACATTGGTGATGCTTAGCACACAACCCTCGTATTAAGTAGTATAGTTAAAAGTCCCTGAATGATAATTCAAAACTGCTAATAAAATTAGTATATTCTGATACCCCAATTAGATATTTAAAGCTAGAAAGCAATATACTCCCTCCATTGTAAAAATCAAACCCATTATTACTCTTTTCAGGAACTCCAACTGATAACCCCTGTATAGATATGAAAAAGTAGAATTAAATACTTAGATAGCTTATTCCACAAATTAGTATAATCTGTACATTTAAAATAGGTATATTTATAAAATACAACAGTGATAGAAATAATTTATGGTGTAAATAACAATTAAAATGGATTAGACAATCATTACAAATGGACTATTTTAATTTCAATTTTAAACAATTTCTAAACATACAACACTAATGGAAATTACTATCATTTTAAACTATAGACTTTTATGAACAAAAGTTACAAAATATTTACAGGGCATGGCTAAACGCAAAATTGAATTCTACAGAAGCATCATTTCTAGTAGGTATAAAATTATAGCATGTATATGGATAATTTCTAATTAAAATTACATATTGAGAAACCAAAATGAACTAATGTTGAGTACTAGAAACGAATACCTCATGAACCAACTGTCAATTTACTATTATTGTACTGAGTATTAAGTCTGTTATATTCTCATAATTAATCTAAGCATTTTTTTTAATAGCCGGAATATGATTCGCCATCTTGAACGAATCATAATCAATTTCAGAAATATTACATACATAAATAAGGTTAATATTAAATCAAACTAAACAAATACAAAGATTATCAAGGTTTATATACGTTGTCATAATCTTCATCGACATATTAATAATTTAAATTCAAATATTAAAATGAGTAAAATGTGTGGTTTGACATTTGAGAACATGTGTTTCAAAAACTCTTAAAAGTGCAAATTGTAAGCCAAGTAGATGAAATAAAAAAGTATCAGTATATAAAGAAAGTGTCATAGATTCATGTAATAGCAATAAATCATCAATAAATTAAGAGACCATTTCTAAAATGCAATTCAAAATCTAACCCTACTAATTTTGAATATAAATAGAGAGGTTTAGAAGGAATGAAAGATGAGAAATAAATGTATATTTTGTGAAGGAAAGGCTCTACTGAGAAGCCATTCTTATCCGAAAATTTGATATTTTAATTATTTTTATTAGCGTCCATTACGTCATCGAACAAATGACGAAACTCATTAAAATAATTTTTATGTATCAAAAGAAAGATGAGATAATTTAATTGTTAAAAAACATCATTTTACTAAAATACTAAAGTAAATTTGTCCATAATAAGACTTTGGAAATAGTTACTGTATATGTTGCTATTGAAACAACAATGACAACATCAAAAACATATAAAAAAGCACATACGGCCTAACGCCGGGTTCTTCATTTTTTGTCTTTTGTCGTTTGTGGATGGTCTTTTATCGGTCATTCATTGACGAATTAATTTACAAGTGCGATTCATAAACAACATTGTTTGACCTTCGTGTGACGGACGAGCAAGACCAACCAATTCGATCCGTTCCCGCCTAGAAGAGTATCAAGGTCGAACTTATTTATTTTGACGCTGAAAAGAAAAGAGAAATTTTGGAGGTTAGATTTCTAACAATTACTATTATTTGAAATCAAAAACATCGACACCGCAATAAAACAGAAGCCAAAGGGTTACCACTAATAAAAATAACAAAACGAAGTTGGAAATTGATAAGAAAAATACCCACCTGTTAGTCCACACCTGAGAGGTACATTTCAACCACACAAGGATCAACGACGGGAGACTTAGTCGCCCACCTGTCAAAGCCGTTACCGGCGAGCCTGACGATATCTTCGAATCCACTTGGAGCACATCCAGCCTAGAGAAGGGACCGCAAACATGCCAGGATACCTGCCCTAACAAACAATGTGTTAGTAACTTTGTAAGGTACCAAAGTCTATTTACTGTTGATTTAACAATCAGTGCTTAACAAATTTCAAACATAATAATCATTCTCATCTAATTCATGGTCCTAAATTTAATTCAACTCTTCAAGTACATATACAGAAACAATAAGGTCATTTTGTTATTACAATCACATTAATCTATCATTAGTAAATGATCAGGACATACTTACATTCAAGAATATTTTAATCCATAACACGTTCACGATTAAGATAGTATTTCAATTGCAATATTGATCAAACGAATTACGTTTTCACACCAATAAGGTTTAGAATCGCTTACAACTGCCATAAAAATGCTTTCACAGGTAGAACTTGCCTATAGTTGTGTTGTTGTTATAAGATACGAAGTTTATTGGATAGATCTATATTACCATTCGCTCAATTCATCTGCTATCATTATTGTATAATGTTATCATATTTTACCATTTTAATAAATTGGAGTTTATTTGTTTGTGAATGATGTGTTTGTTTCCACCATCGATCAATTCTGTTTCACAATAAAGTAGTGGTACTCATACGTATTCGTGCATTAGCATCAGCGCTGTGCCCAAATCAATTTTCTAGGTTAAGAACGCCCAAGATCTTCGAGCAGTACGGAGGAGAGCTGATTATAAGTTGTAAGGTAAAGTCGAATCCTTTAACCTCCGAGATAAATATTTAGAGTCCATTTTAGATCACTCACAACTGATAATACACTAATATTATAATTAACTTCACATTCACAGTAGCAATTTGCGCGTACTGGTTTTCTTGTTGTTTCCCGCGAACGATAAAGCTTGGGTTTCTCCCACCTGAATTAAATCTAAATGAAAACTTATTAATTTGCGCACCAAATGCCGCGAAATTTGAAATATTAATTTAAATTTCCTTTTCAACTCATTGCGATTTATTTATAACATATACCTGTGAATTTAGAATATCATAAGATTAACGCTTGTTGAATATAACCCATTTGAGCTAGCCAGGTTATTAGACATTTTAATTAACGGGTACAAACACCTGCTTTACTTGAGCAACAAATTTAATTATAAAAATAAATTAATTAGATTCATTTCAACACATTTATTAGCGACCAATTACCTCGTCGCCCCCCTACTTCAATATATATAATTCTTTTAGTTTAAAACCAAAACAATAATTATTTGGAAATTGGAAGAATGTGATGCATCACAAAGAGACTGAAAGCATGCACTTATATTTTTAGTATGGATACAAATGTTTAAAACTAATGGTCCTATGAATCAAACCCTAAGCATGAAAATAATGTACATATTTAATATATTAGAAGTAGGATATGTGCAGTGAAACTTGTGTAAAGGATTTATTGCAAAATGTTGAATTATATTGAAAATCCGTTGAAAGTATTTGGTAAAATATTAAATTTAACATATACATTTAATAACTTCAGAGCATTTACATAGTAATAAAACATACTAATGAGATATTTAAGAAGTTTGCCACACTTTAGATAGGCATAAAAAATGAGAAAATGGTTTATTATAGTCCATCAGTCGATGCATATTTTAAAATGAAATGTGCCTTTACTATAATTCACATATATCTCATAAGTTTATTTGCTTTACTATGCAAATACTTTTGCTTGGAGTCTTTCATTCATTTGCATATACAGTGTGTTTCACTTTGATACTTGAAAAATCAATATTTTTTAATGGAACATCCGATTTAATTTTTTCTTTTTTAAAATATATTGCACTTAAAAAGCTCTACACAGTGATGTGCATTTTTTTGATTTAGGCCCTTTGCATGGCCTGCTGTGGTATTAAATGTAACCCCAAAAATGACAAAATCGTATTAGGCATTTTTTTAACAAAAAAACTATTTATGCAATCGATTTAGCCATGCTTTGAAACCCTTAGTACCAAGTTTCAAAGTCGCATCTTATACAGAGTGTTTATAATTTAGGTGCAAATTTCGAAAAATACCAATGTTTGGGAGCACCCTGTATTAACAGAATAAAATATTTTCGAGATTTTCTTCTTTCGATGGAGGTGTAAGTACTATGGCTTTGAAATTATACTCTTTTTATTGGCCTAGTTAATACAGGGTATTCGTAATAAAAAATCAAATTTAAGGAAAAATCGATTTTTTTCGTTTTTATTTACTGAACATAACAAACTACAAAATAACCAAATATCTTTAAATTTTCGAGTTTTCTATTACCCCTCCTTCAACTTGAATACATTTTTCTAACCTTCTTTGGCAATGATTCATTACTTTCGCGAGTTCCTGAAGAGAAATTAACTCGCACTCTTCTGTTATCCTCCGCTTAAGTTCTTCCACATTATTGGGTCTTGTACGGTAAACATTTTCTTTAAGTTTCCCCCAAAGATAAAAATCGAGTGGCGTCAAATCTGGCGATCTCGGAGGCCACTTAATTTCTTGACTATAGCGCCCAATCCACTTTCTGGGAAATTTTTGATCAAACCAGTTGTTAATTATTGCTGCAGTATGGACCGGTGCACCGGCCATTTGAAATATCATGTCGGCACGTCTAGCAATTGGCAGTTTTTCTAAGGCATCCCAGAAATTCGTATTTAGAAAATTCAAAAAATTTTGGGCCTTCAAGTTATGTTGAAAAGAAAAGGGACCAATTATTTGTTTATCAAAAATTCCGCACCATACATTAATTTTCTCAGAATATTGCCTTTTACAGTGAATAACCCAGTGAGGGTTTACTTCCGACCAGAATCTACAATTTTGTGAAGATACAACCCCGTTTGTGGTGAAGGTTGCCTCATCCGAAAATAAAATTTTGTTTAGGAAATTGTGGTCATTTAGATAATGTCCTTGACACCACAGAGCGTATTCCATTCGAGAATTTTCATCACCATTTTCTAAAGTGTGTAGGAATTTTGGTTTGTAAGCAACCTTTTTATTTTTCTTAAGACATCGCCAAACTTTGCTGGAAGGTATATTAGTGTTTCGCGAAATTTGTCTAACGCTAGTTTTAGGGTTGTGCCGAATTTGATTTAAAACAATGTTTTCTCTGTTCTCAATTAAATTGTTTCCCCTTTTATTTGTGGAAATAACATTACCAGTTCTATCGAAAAGAGAATTAATATTTGCTACAGTTTGAAAACTCACTGGTTCTAGTTCTTGATGTCTCCTGTTAAATTCTTCTGCAGCTTGTTTATAAGTTTTTGCATTGTCACCAACTAGTCTTATTATTTCAACTTTTTGCTGTAAAGTTAGTTTATTTCTAACCATTTTTACACAACTTTAATGGTACATACAATAACGTTTCAAGCAATATAACAGCAAGTGTCAAATTGTTTGAAGTGTGATACATTTTTGTTTTCAAGGCCTGCTTCACTAGCGTTAGACAAATTTCGCGAAATACCTTCCACCAAAGTTTGTCGATGTCTCAACAAAAAATTCTGTTCGGATGTAAACCCTAACTGGATTATTCATTTTAAAGAATATTATGAGAAAATTAATGTAAGGTGCGGAATTTATGATAACCAAATCACTTGTCATTTTTTCTTCCAACATAATTAAATAATAAATGTCCTCAACTTATGCAGAGAATAACAGAAGAATGCATGACTAGCACTAAAATATTTTATCTTATTTATTTTTACTTATTTTGTAGTTTTTTGTTATGTTCAGTTAAATTTCTTTTACTAAAAATAAAAACGAAAAAAATCGATTTTTCCTTAAATTTGATTTTTTATTACGAATACCCTGTATTAACTAGGCCAATAAAAAGAGTATAATTTCAAAGCCATATTACTTACACCTCCATCGAAAGAAGAAAATCTCGAAAATATTTTATTCTGTTAATACAGGGTGCTCCCAAACATTGGTATTTTTCGAAGTTTGCACCTAAATTATAAACACTCTGTATAAGATGCGACTTTGAAACTTGGTACTAAGGGTTTCGAAGCACGGCTAAATCGATTGCATAAATAGTTTTTTTGTTAAAAAAATGCCTAATACGATTTTGCCATTTTTGGGGTTACATTTAATACCACAGCAGCCCATGCAAAGGGCCTAAATCAAAAAAATGCAAATCACTGTGTAGAGCTTTTTAAGTGCAATATATTTTAAAAAAGAAAAAATTAAATCGGATGTTCCATTAAAAAATACTGATTTTTCAAGTATCAAAGTGGAACACACTGTATGTACATATATTTCTTTTCTAAGTATTGTTTAAATTCCAGGTACTATAATTGCTTTTCTTTAATTTTGACATTATACCTAACACGCTTTTATAATAGTGTTAATAACAAAAAATATTTGGCAATAAAATGTCTTATTTTTCAATATTTATACAAATATCAACTTCAATATTCACATACTCCAGTTAAGTAATAATTGCCTTTTTGAGTTATATTGTTAAGATATAAAAGTAAACATATACATAATTCATATGTAGTATTAATATAACACAGGTCAACACGAAATTTTCATCGTAGATAACATGATGTGGGTTTTGTAGTATTTTGTGTGCTGATTTCAAATCTGTCTTTAGTTTTTCTCTATCACGTAAAGTTTTTATGATAAAACAAATTTAAAGTTGGCAACATTGTGCAATTAGCCTTATGTTATGATAATAGAATAAGCCTAACTCATAATTATGAGTGTAATAAATGTTTTTTTTTCGTTTCAGATCTGGAATAACAAGGCAACAGTAACTGATATTGTGACAAATCATGCCTAAAAAGTGCAAAAACCATCCAGATATGTTCTGTTACGTGTGTGGTTCGTTCACACCTAAATCACTATCTCGTAAAATAACTGAGGACCTTAAGAAAATCTACAAATTGTATTTCAACTGTGCACTGGGAGATCAGAACAAATCTTGGGCTCCACACATCATCTGTTCCAGTTGCTCCAACGGATTACGTGATTGGCTAAACAGGAAAAAGTCAGCGATGCCATTTGCCATACCAATGGTGTGGAGAGAACCGCAAAATCATCATAGCGATTGCTATTTCTGTCGTGTGAAAACTGTTGGGTTCTCGACTAAAAATAAGCACAAAACAGTATATCCAAGCACGAATTCTGCAATCAGACCAGTTCCCCATGATCAGTCATTGCCTATTTCTGTTCCACCATCTGATGGCCTTGCTTCGGCAGAAGATGATCTTATTCCAGAGCCTCTTCAACACGTGCGTAACAATCCCGAACCATATGATGAAGACTATACTGTGGTTGACGAAACTGGACCACAGACATTTACACAAGATGAATTGAACGATCTTGTGCGTGACTTGAATCTATCAAAAGACAAGACAGAGCTTCTTGCATCTAGGCTTAAACAGAAACATTTGTTAGCAAAGGGTGTGAGTATTACTCATTACAGAAAACGAAATGAGCACCTGGTGCCATATTTTACTTCTGACGGTGACCTGTGCTACTGTCATAACATTGATGGTCTCTTTAACAGCTTATCACAAGTTCATATTGCTTCAGAGTGGCGTCGCTTTATTGACTCTTCTAAACGAAGCCTGAAGCCAGTGTTACTGCATAATGGAAATTCCAAACCAAGTATACCAATTGCTCATTCAGTTCACTTAAAGGAAACATATGACAATATGAAGAAACTGCTTGAATTTACTGAGTACCAGACACACCAGTGGGATATTTGTGGTGATTTAAAGGTGATAGGCATGTTGGTGGGAATGCAAGCAGGCTTCACTAAATACTGCTGTTTCTTATGCCTATGGGACAGCCGACAAACCGATCAGCATTATGTCAAAAGGGACTGGCCGGTGAGGTCAACATACGAACCAGGGACCAGCAGTGCGAAGTTTACGCCTTTAGTCAATACACAAAAGATATTACTGCCGCCTCTACATATCAAGCTTGGCTTGATGAAGAGCTTTGTGAAGGCGATGGCTAAAGCAAACTCACAAGGGTATCAATACTTGGTTCACGGATTTCCACATCTCAGCTCTGCTAAACTGAGGGACGGAATATTTGTCGACCCCGATATTAGGTCCTTGTTACACAATGAACGGTTTGACCAATCTTTGACACAGTCAGAGCTTAAAGCTTGGAAAGCATTCACGTGGCTATGTGAAAACTTCCTTGGTAACCATAAAACGAGTACATATAGAACTGGTGTTGAGAATCTTCTGAAGGCATACCATGAAACATTGTGTCGTATGTCATTGAAAATCCACTTCTTGCACTCTCATCTAGATTTCTTTCCAGAAAACCTTGGTATGGTCAGTGACGAACAAGGTGAGCGTTTTCATCAAGACATTCAGGTAATGGAGACACGTTATCAAGGTTTCTGGAATGAAAGTATGATGGCTGACTACTGTTGGATGCTATACCGTGACAGTTCCAACGCTGTGTATAACAGAAAATCATATCGAAAGCATTTCTGAACAATCATAGATGCCAAAATAGCATTCACTATAGTAATGTCCCACAGTGTGTTCCTGAAACCTAACAGCACCTGTAACTCGAAAACTGTACGTGATATAAAAAAAAAGGCATACAGATCTGTAATCAGCTCGATAAACTGATCTTGAAAATGTCTATTTGCTTTCTGATGATTAAATTTTTTTTTTTTTGTTGACCAGTGTAATTATCCAAGTCTTCATTATTTGATAATACATTTTAGCACACTTATTAATCCATAAAACAATAAATTTTCATATTCTTATCTTTTTTTTGAGTTGAAAAAGTGCAAATTTCAGCCTAATGAATATTACTCTCCTGTAAAAACTGCAAATAAAGAGAACTTTCAATTACTATAATTTCAGAGGCTCAACAACAAAATCCTGCAATAATATCGAATGATTTGGTGTAACAAGTACAACAATACATCACAGGATTGGTCGATTTTCTAAATACAAAATCATCTATATCCTTTAACCATTTATATACTTTGCCCTATGCTATTAAAACTTAATGTTGCCTTTTTGTAGCCTAAAACATTAACCGTTCAATATAGTTACATATTGATAAAATCTTTGCGGTTTGACTTACAAATAAAGAAAGTCATTGACTAAACAGGTAAATTTCCTCTTATCTTCTTCAACATAATATAAAGTTTAACATCCTCTCAATTTGATGTAGTTTTATTATTAGAAAATCTTATGAAAAAGTCGAACTTTAAATTGTGAAGCTATTGTGAACACGATACCATGATAGACTTTTTCGAACATTTAGTTTGTGCACAT
This sequence comes from Amphimallon solstitiale, assembly GCA_963170755.1. Lineage (NCBI taxonomy): Eukaryota > Metazoa > Arthropoda > Insecta > Coleoptera > Scarabaeidae > Amphimallon > Amphimallon solstitiale. The sequence goes on along the minus strand of OY720683.1, from coordinate 79,093,174 downwards.
TTCACATGCTTTATGCTGTATGGATATTGTCTGCTGGGTTTATGTAGTTGTTTGTGTTTAGGTACTCTTGTAAGAAAAACAATGTCCACTTTATAGGGATACCTGTCCTTGTTGGCTTCATAGAAAAATCACATTTCATCATCCATAGATGTGCCTGAAAAGACATTTATCTGCAAATTCACTGTACACTATACTACGTCTTTTGAAACTCTCCTAATGGTAGCAGTTCTTGCTGAAATTTTGCAAAGTGCTTCGTGCTATCTTGGCCACAGTATAAACATATTGCAGTGACCTTGAGTTTGGTGGTAAATTGTAAATAAGTATAATCAAGATCACTTCAAGATTTAATTTAATTAATTAATTACTATTTTATTTGTTTTATCATGATGTGTATATAGATATTCATTAAGTTAATATTTTGGCAAATTTAATTTTTATTTACGTAAAATAATATTAGAATAAGCATAAAATATTAAGTGAATTATAATAAGAAAGTGTTTCCCGCACGAAGAATACTGTGACCGGGAGAGATCGACAGTTTGGCCCGGCGAAAACAATATTCTTGGCTAGATGCATTGGACAAATCATGAATGTGTAAACAAGTTGATATTTACATATTTGTTTACCTTTTTGAAAGATTAGTAATGCGCTGCTTTTCCGGGTGGTGCAGCACTGCAGCTATGTATTTCTGGAGGTGGAATCGGTATCCTACCGAAGATAACCGTACGTTTTTGTGAAGAAAAATATGCATATAAGTCGACACATGATCAGAAAACGTTAGATGCTTGGTGAGAATCAGCTCTCTAAAAAGAAGACAGTTTGGCAGCTGGTGTAAACCGCTCTAAAAGGAAAACTAGAAGTAGGTGGAAACCTCTTCTTCCTTTTAATCACCAAATGTTATATTAACTTAGAAGTTTATTCGTGAATTGGATCATAGAATAATTTTCTGAAACCGATTTACGATACTTGGAAAATTTTTAAATGAAACTAGAATCTGTAATACTATATAGATTAAACGTTATTCTGACATAGAAATTTGTTCACGCATTGGAACTTATAATATTTTCGTAATAATTCTATTGTACTTAGAAATTTTAAAGACCGAAGTGGGACTTAGAATAATTTTATGAATTAGATATCATTTTAATTCGGAGTTTGGTTTACATTGGGACTTGTAATTATTTTTCGGAAATAATTATTTATGTTCGGAACAGTTTTATTTAATTAGGAATTTGAATTTTTTTTTCTAGAATGTTTTATTTTTATATGCAGGGTTATTACACCGTGTGTTATGGTAAAGCATTTTAGTGTTTGTAACGATAAAATTAAATAGCCTAATAATAATATTTTTTTTTTGGTAGTAAATATAACACTACGTTTTTAATTAAAGTTGGTTTATTATTTATTTACAAGATTAGAAGATTCATAGTTTGATATTTTTTTTTTGTTTTATGTATATATAGGATAATTAAACTGTGACAAAATTTTCAAACATATTTGAGATGGATGAATTTGAGAGGTTGTATGAAGAGTTAAGGTGATTTAATAATGTTTATTATTAGTGTATATATATATAGTGTTGTGCAAATTTCTCATGTGGTGTTTTGTATTGGAATCTTAGAGCGAGGGAAAATTTTTATTTTATTTTATATATATATTTTCTTTATATTAATTATACTTTATTGTGTTTGTGTATTTGATATTGACGTGTTGGGTAATAGATCAGGGATGTGTGCAATGAATTAAGTAGATGTTTAATTCATAGCATGGAGCCTTGGTGAATCCTTAAAGCACGAATTGGTCTTGGTGGTACTGTTTTGGGAACGAGCAAAGGCGCCAAGCAGAACTAATCAGGGCTGAGTTAATTAATTAAATGCACAAAGACACTTTTGAATTAAACTCAAAATTTATATATATGCCTTAAGGGGTGAGCACATAGTAGTGTATGTTAGGGTTGTGTCCAACAAGTCGAAAAGAATACTCGTAGGGTGGAACTTTGGGGTACCTACCAGTATGAATTTGCTTTCTGATGGTACTGTTTTGGGAGCGAGCAAAGGCGCCAGGCAGAACTAATTAGGGCAGAGCCATTAGCTTAATGTTTATATACTTGCAAACGAGAGGCTACATAATTTCTTTTTTAATTTATATTCCAGTACAACTCACAACATACAATAAAATATGTATCTTTGGCGAATAAAGAAAATGGTAATTATATTTATTTTAAAAATATAAAGTTGTATTCGATGTTACTCTATTTATTAATTATAATTTGTTTATTGATTTGACTATTTAATCATGACATGCATGAATTTCTATAATATTTAAGACATTTATTCTTGTAAATATACTTGTATAATTTTAAATTTTCTCTTTAATATCCTTAATAAACTATATTGTAAGGTTTATTTTGCATTTTATTTTCTTTACCTGACCTGGTAATAACTAAAGAGCATTCAAGTTGATTGGAGAGTTTATTTATATTTTCTGCCCCTGAGAGAAATTGTTCTTTTTAGTCATTTTAAACTGAGCTAGTTAAATGTAAAGTTGCCTAACCTACTATTTTGCCGAAAATTTATTGAATCTTGGTCTCGCATAAGGTCTAACACTAAGATGTATGCTTGATTCTTACTTACTTACTGATTGAATGGTGTAGATTATTTTTATATAGACCTCAATTTGCAAGAGTCACAGCAATATGTTTGTACTATGTCTTGGCATTACAAAATTTTCCGTACATTTTCTTAAAAAAAAAAAATTAGCAATCGCTATATAATATTTAAAACAATTTTCTTATTAGTTAAAATTTTAAATTGAAATATTTTGGTATATATTTACGAGATGATATGTCTGTTTACATGTTAAATATAAAGTTTATGTACAAAAAACTGTAAATTCGCACTTCTACGTCACTAACTGAAAAATTTTCGAAAATCGTCATATGTGACGTTATATGACGATTTTCGAAAATTTTTAGGGACTACGATAATCGGAGCTTCAGAGAGAGTTTCAGAATTCCACTATTAACTTAATACATAATTAGTGCCTGGTGTTTTGCTCCTTGTAAACGCAATCTCTGCAGAATTCGGCTATGTTATGGGGCGGCCTTATTCAATTAATTCTTGAATTTTAGTTAATTTTTCTGAAACGTCATTTTTATAGGACTTACAATCGTTCTATTGATGGAAAGTTCTATGTAACCAAACTATATTTAAATGCCGTGCATACTCATGTCATTCAAATAGGTAATATTTAAATCCGAAAAACAGTTCTATTCTTACTACATACGTATTAATATTCTTTAACTATATTCTACATAGAATTTCACAATGGCGAGTAGAAAAATTCGAAAATTATATTAATTAAAATTGTAATTAAATCACAGCTGTTTTTACTGTCTCCACAATCTACTCAAACAAAGAGATGATGAAGTTTCATATCCAATTCAAAACTAATGTTGCAAGGAAATAAAGAAGAAGGCGTCAGTGATTTTGATCGATGCATCCGAACGTTTGTTTCTTATTGGAGGACGAGGCGACGCGTGGGCGGAGTTTTACACTACCGTCTCCCTTCCACCGACACTCAATCAGCCCTTGTTTTCCAACAGAAGACGTAGAGTAGCAAGACACATAAGCTGATTTATATCAAACAGAATTATTTTTATGGGATAATATATTGTAGGGGCGTTTAACTCTTTCCTTTCAATGTTCCTGGTAGTTGCTTCCCCAGATTTAATAAATTTTAAAATTCGGATATTTCCTAGGAGAGAATGAAAGTAATGGGCAAGTTTTTATAACGTTAATATCTCATTAATCATTTATCTTATTCGAATGTGTATACATTTAGTATCTACATACTTCATTTTGTGAGTTCAAACGTTTTTTAGCTTCCATGTGAAAGAGAACATTTACGCACGAAAGCATATATATGTTACTTACATAATTTCCTTTATTCACTTTTATTTTAAATAATTGATTGTAGACGGAGATACTTGTTTCAATTCCATAATTAATAATAATAATAATAATAATATTTTATTCGTTGTAATTACCATTACAAGAAAGTCAGTGAATAAATTCAAAATGCAGAGTTAGCTGTATATGTCAATAAAACAAACAATAACAACAAAACAATAATGTGTATATAATGCATTAATGTATTTAAAAGTCATTAATGTTCTAAGTCACACTTTAAGAACTCTTCTATTGAATAAAAGCTGTGATAGCTTAAAATTTCCTCCACTTTTTTTATGAATAATTTGTCCCTCTCTTCAATATGGTTCTTGATTTTGTTATACAGTTTGGGCCCCCAATGGTCTACGTAGCGTTGTGTCGTTGGCAGGCGGTGATATGGGATTTGGAACTCTTTTCTGTGGCAGGTTTCGTAGTTATGATGCCCTCCATTCAATATATACTTTTCTTGTTTTTTTCTGACGTATTTTATACATGTAAGGATAAATAGGCAAGGCAGGGTCAGTATTCTTTCTTGCTTGAAATGTTCCTTACAACCATCCGTGTATTTCAGATTACAAAGAGCTCTAATCGCTTTTTTTTTGCAAGCAGAAGATTCTTGTTGCTGCAGGTGATGTGCCCCAAAACAAAATTCCGTAGCTTATCCTACTGTGGAAGTTCGCAAAATAGGCAAATTTTGCAGCGGCATGGGTAGCAATAATCTTCAGTCTTCTTATAGTATATATAGCTATCGTTAGCGAGTTAGCTAATTCTGATATGTGCATGTCCCAAGTGAGTTTATTGTCAATCGTGAGCCCCAGATATCGAATGGCGTGGGATGACTGTTCATTTCTTGCTGAGAAACGGAGATGCTGTGTTTTCTCTTCATTTAATTTTAGTTCATTATCTTGGAACCATTTTGTGATTTCTTCCATTACCCGTTTGCTCTCTTTTCCAATTTCGTCAATTGACTTTCCAGTTACTACGTAGGATGTATCATCAGCATAGAGACAGCTTTGTTTAGGTGTTATATTGTTTGGGAGATCATTAACGTACATCAAAAATAAAATTGGTCCCAATATCGATCCTTGTGGTACCCCATTATGAATTGGTCTGGTATTTGATATTTCTCCATTTAAGTCCACTCTCTGGCATCTTCCCCTCAAATAGGAGGCAAGTAGATCATGTTCCGTACCTCTAATACCATAATAGTATAGTTTCTGTAGTAGAATTTGGTGATTTAACATATCGAAAGCCTTACTGAGGTCACAACATGTCAGTTCACATCGTTCTTTATTGTCGTAGGCGTCAATTACTGTCTCCATCACCTCCAGTATTCCAGTCACTGTGGATTTGTTTTTCCTGTATCCATGCTGTTCATTAGATATATAGTTTTTTCTTTCTAAGTATTCTAGTAGACTGTCTACTATCAACCGCTCTAAAATTTTGGAAATTGCAGGCAGAATAATGATGGGCCTGTATTGCTGCAATCATTCGGATCTCCCTTTTTATGAATTGCAACCGCTCTTCCTACTTTCAGTTGTTCTGGAAAGATACCTTCGCGGACACACTTATTGAAAACTGTTGTCAGAATAGGTGTTATTTCAGTTTCTACCTCTTTAATGATATTTGTTGTAACGTCATACACATCCCTGGTTTGTTTGTTTTTCACATTTCTTATTACCTCCGATACTTCTATTTCTGTAATAGTTTTAAAATAGAACGAACATCTATTATCTAGTCTCATATTTTCTAGGTATTTGTGTATGTGATTCTGTGCTTATTAGGATCTGTTTTCCAATGCCCGTAAAATAGTTATTAACTTCGTTTGCAGAGAGTTCTGTATCTGATTTTCCTTTATTTCTAGTTTTGTTTGTTTCCCTGTTGATGACCGTCCATATAGCTTTTTGTTTATTACATGCTTCATTTATATATATTTGATTTGCATTTTGTTTTGCTTTATTTATTTGATCATGGAAGTTTTTCTTGTATTCTTTGTATGCTTTGTATATGTCTTCATCTTTAGTTACCTGGGCCATTGTTCCCAGAGCGTCCAAAGTGTTACCCATTTGTCTTAATGCGGGAGTATTCCAATAGTCTACCCCGTCACGACAATTTGGTTTATATGTTTTCCTGGTTATAGGAAAATGTTTATTAAAATAATAGAAAAATACTCTATGAAAATTTTAAAAAGCCTGTTCTGCTGTCATTTCATCGAAGCTATCCCAGACATGTGTTGCCAGGTCATTTTCAAATAGACCAGTTGTAATTTCATTTATTTGTCTTGTGTACAAGATATCACGTGCAGACACATCATCGAAACCACCCAATATCATAATTTGGGTCCTGTAGCTGTGGTCTGACAAGTGCATCTCGACAGTCTCCGCGGCCACCATGTGCTGCATATCTACATTCGTGAAAATGTTGTCTATGCAAGAAGATGTTCTGCTAGTAACTCTAGACGGTTTTTCAAATTTATATTGCATATTGTATGACCCCAACAGATCCACTAATCTATTCTTTTCTGTTGTGTTTTTAAGAACATCTATATTGAAATCACCAGCCAGGTAGATTTTTTTCATGTTAATGTAATCTGTCGCTGTTGTCATAGCTTCGTTTAATTTATCCAAGAATATATTTATATTTCCTTCTGGGGATCGATAAACTGAAATAATAAGTGTGTTTTCCTTTGGAATTTCTATGGCCGCTATTTCAATATGTATTTCTTCCGATAGTGATATTAATTGTGGAAGCTCCCTGTATTGGTACTTTTTTTTTAATTAAAATCAATGTTCCACCATGTGTATGACTTGTTCTACAAAATGAACAGGCCGTACCATACCCTGGAATGTTACAGCTTTCATGTTTTTGTTTATTTAACCAGTGTTCTGTAACACATAAGCAGTCGATTGTGTATTTGTTTAATGCAAAACTTAATCTGTCCATTTTATTACTTATCGACTGTATATTTATATTTGCAAGTAAAAAGTTACTTTTGTCTTTATGTTTGGGGAGATTCTTATTCAATTTTGTAAATTTTTCCGTGTAAATGAGGCCCTTTTTGACAAATTTCTGAACGGTTTGACTACAACATTCAATGACCACAGCTCCGGAACAAATATTTCTTCCCAGTCATCACCCCTTATGGCAATTTTGAAGGCCGCTATATCTTTGTTTCTTAATTCTAGTTTCTCACATGTTAAAGGATATATATCGTTATCATTCAGGTATTTTATTACGTCCTGTTCCCTCGTATTATACGTAAGTAAAGTAAATAAAGAAATAAAACTTCACAATGACTTCAAAACAGATTATATTTAACCACTACGGTCATTCATTCTGCTAGAGCCCATCAGGTGATGAATATTATGATACAAAATATATACAAGTGTTAACAAACATATATCTTTAACTAAATGAAGAAGGAGGGGGTTAACGACTTTAAGATAAAGGGGGAAAATTGAACAACTTATAAATTTAATATACAACAAAATGATATTTTTAAAAATCAATTTCACCATCTTAATAAGTTTATTAGGTACCTATATTTATTTATATTTATATTATATATTTATAAGTTGTTCAATTTTCGCCCCTTTATCTTATTTTTATTTTATGTTATTCGTATGTAATTTAAATTATTATTTGAAATAATTCAAAATGTGCTGAATATTTCGCAGTGTATCCACCTATTTTCTATAATAAATGTATTTGTGAGTCAAATAAAATTACATTCTACAGAAAATAGTGTATACGAGGATATATTGATATCTAAAGTCAAACCAACAAGACGTGATCCTTCGAGCAGCACCGTCGATTTGTAGTGTACATTCCCAGGCAAAAACTGAGCGCGCCAGTATTTAAATCAGTCGTATCATGTCAAATGTTATGCAACGATTGTAATTAAAATAAGATAGAATCTTATAATTTGAGTACGCATATACGTGATATTTGAAAAATGTAAAGAAAACAATAAATATATATGCCATTTATTCAAAGATAGTAAAGTAAAACAAGAATTAATTGATATGGCATGATATACATTGCATTATACAGGATGGCTGACAAAAAACGCCCCAAGCCGTTATTTACTATCCGATTTTAAAAAACGAAATATCAAATAAAATGGTTAAGTAAATACTATCAATTGGCATAATCAAAATATTATTAGGAACAAAAAGTTTGAACATGCGATAGTCAATTTTTTTTTTTAATGGCAACGAAATTATCAATTAATGTTTCGTATAAAGAATGTTTTCCTGATTTTGATGATGTATAACACGTCAATTTTTCCTCATAAGTTTCAAGTGTGCCGTGGATAGCAATCAAATGCATCAAGTACTGTCAATTAGTATGTAAATGTTAATAAATACTGTCATTATGACATTTGTGTATCGGTGTGATATTAGTTAAACGTTCTGATTCTTTCTGTGATTTTTATTCATCATTATCATGGATAGCAATCAACTAACCGACATGTTGCAAAGTATACTTTGAATGTAATCGAAATAGTGCTGAAGCTGTGAAACTCTACAGTTATCGTTATCCGACAAGAGAGGTTCTAGACCGTCGTAAATTCGGAAGAATCGAACAAAATTTAAGAAAATATGGAGCCTTCAAAATGCCAAAAAGTAAGAGTCGACAGTTTAAGGAAAATACAGAATTGGATGTTCTTTTATGTGTGGAAGAAAGTCCATGGACTTCTACTCGGAGAATTGCAAATGAGGTCGGCGTATCGCACCAAACAACACAAGCGATACTCAAATGCACAAGTTCATACCATACATACATCTCTCAAAAAGTACAAGCACTATTGGAAAATGATTTGATCGAAGAATGCAATTTTGCGATTTTTTCTTAAATGTTACACAACGAGACCGTAATTTTTATGGAAAAATTATTTGGTTGGACGAACAATAGATTTTGGATCCAAGAAAACCCAAGAATTATATTTGAGAATAATTTTCAGCAAAGATTCAGTTTAAATATATAGTGCGGTCTTTGGGGTGATCGATTAATTGGCCATTTTTCATAGACAGCATCTTAAATCAAGCAAGATACCATCAACTATTGCGTGAAAACATTACAAACTTTTTAGATGATTTGCCAATTGCCGAGCTAAACAGAATGTACTTTCAGCAAGATGGCGCCCCACCTTATAATGCCTTAATAAATGTTGAATGGTTAAATGCGACATTTGCTGAGAAGTGGATAGGGACCAATGGACCAATTCAATGGCCCGCTCGTTCGCCCGACCTTACGCCGCTGGATTTTTGGTTATGGGGCTATCTTCAAGATCGGGTTTATTTTACTAGTCCGGAAAATATAGACATTTTACGGCAAAGAATTCTGAATTCTTGCCGCGAAATACCTCCTAATTTTATACTCAACGTCACTAATGGAGTAATTAGATGGTGTCAACTATGTCTTCAATAAGGCGGCAGACGAGTTTCGTATTTATTTGTGTTTTTTTAAAATTTCCATTCCAATAAAATGATATTAACCACGGCACACTTGAAACTTATGAGGAAAAATTGACGTGTTATACATCATCAAAATCAGAAAAACATTCTTTATCCGAAACATTAATTAAAAATATTCGTTGCCATTAAAAAAAAAAATTGACTATCGCATGTTCAAACTTTTTGTTCCTAATAATATTTTGATTATGCCAATTGATAGTATTTACTTAACCATTTTATTTGATATTTCGTTTTTTAAAATCGGATAGTAAATAACCTAGCGCCCCACGCTGTAGCTCCGTTATTTACTATCCGATTTTTGTCAGCCACCCCGTATATACTACCTAATTTTTAAAATTATGTTTCATTATCTGATTGTAACCAATCGGTTTCTGAATCTGATTCACCTAATCTAATAATAAATTCTTCATGAACATCCATTAATTTGTCCCTTTCGATGTATTCTTTTTCTATTTTCTGTACGTGTTTGCATTCTGCTTGCCACAATTTCGGAGTAATTTCAGCAAACGCCTGCAAAATTAAAGCCTCAACATTACAACTCCCATCAACATTTTTTGAGGCTACCTTTCATTTCACTATTCTCCAAATTACTTACTGCATAGTTGTCCATGGCATATTCAGGTTCTGGTTTATTAGGTCTCACTAATTCGAGCAATTCACTTTCGGGGTGATATGGTATATTTTTCAAAAATATCCAGGATAAAATATCTGCTTTTTTTTTATGAAGATGTAGGTGCTTTATTCATTTGGACACAGTGATATGGTGCATTATCCATAATTATAACTGAATTTTGTAGTAAATTTGGTATTAATTGTGTTCTGAATCACTTTAAGAAATTTTCATAGTTCATTTCATCGTGATAATCCCCACTTTTTGTTTTCGATTTGAATAGAAGCAAAACTCCGTCAATGAATCCAATCTCACCACCAGCATGAAACAAAATCCATCGTTGTCCTGCACCTCCTTTCTTTAGCACTCCTATTTCATCTGAACTTTGCCAGCACTTTGACACAGTATAGTTCTTGTGCACGTAACTCTCATCCAGATATACCATGGGTCTCTTGTTTTCACCACGACTATCGTTAAAGATTTTAAATCGCAAATACCGTGCTCGCCAGGCTACTATATCTTGTCGTTCCATCAATACTTTTTTGTTTGACTCACATTTCTTGTACTTGTATCCCATCTCAATAATAATTTTTCGTAATGTTTCTTTGCAACCAGAGAATTCAGTTTCAGATTTCATATAAGTATGTAAACTGTGTAAAGTAGGTACATTCCTACTGACAGTGTACATGGATGTGATTCTGTTCCGCAGTACAGATCTAAAATTTAGATTAGAATAAACGTAAAGTAGGTATATTAAATATATTAATATATTACTTGTTCGGACTTCTTTTCCTTTTTCGGCTCTATAGTAGAAGATGAAGGTTGGTGTTCTAAACTCTTAAAGAATTTGTTTTTGACACACTTTAACGTTTTTTCTGATTTTCCTGTCATAACAGCCACTCTTCTAATGACTTGATCTACAGGAAAAGCGTAGCGGCCTATTCGTTTCTCTTCCTCACAAAATTCAATGATTTTCTCCAATATAGTCAAGACGTCATCTTTTGGAGATTTTCGTTTTTCCATAATGAAGATAATAGATAATCTACAAAATATTTGTAACATAAATAGACGCGTACTGCAAAATTGAAGTTATATTATTACTTACCTTCAACTCACAATGCAAAATGAAGTAGTTTTAAGAAAAACTGTTTGGATATTCGAAAGGAGAGAGTAAATAATAGAAACCAAGAGAAAACGCAGGAAAAAATTAAAGCAACGATTTGATAACAAGTAAACAATCAGTACATAAAACGGGACTGTACACAGCTATCAAGCATGAAGAGTGTGGGCTGGGGAGGGGGGGGGGGGGTGCGAAGCAAGACGCTGTTATATTAGTTCGCATATTTTCCGAGGGACAGATTCTCTTGGTCGCACTCTAGTTAGCCTTGACCGGTTCCGTGGATAAAGAAAATATTGCGACACCATTAGCAACGAAACATAACCTATTAGAAGTGTCAGTGTAAAGTTTTACATCAGAAAGTCAAACCAAAGCTGCGCACTAAAAAAGGATGCCGTCAGAAATTGCGAAAATCGAATAATTGGAGTACCGTGCCATCACCAAGTACCAGTGTTTGAAGGGGTTAAGAGGTAAACAGATATACGAAGATATGCTTAATATCCTTGGCGATCAATGTCCATCGTATGCAACCGTGAAGAATTGGATTGCAAACTTCAAAAAAGGTAAATTTTACATGGAAGATGAACACCGACCGGGAAGGTCAGTTTTTGTGACCGTCCCAGAAAATGTTGATGCAGTTTATGACATGATTTTGTCAGACCGCCGAATTGGGCTAAAACAAATATCTGAGGCACAGAATATTTCATATGAACGCGTCCATCATATACTTCACGTCGATTTGGAATTTCTGCAAAATGGATCCACAAATGTCTGTAAGTTAAACAGAAGCCTGCAAGGTGGAAGCATCGCGTTGGATCTGTGCTCGGTTTCAAACAGATGCAGCCTTCTAAAGCCGTATTGTTACTATGGATGAAACTTGGATACATTTCTATGACCCAGTGACAAAGAAGCAATCGATGGAATGGAGACACCCTCGTTTCCTAAGGTCTAAGAAGTTTCGTGTTCAAAAATCTGCTGGAAAAGTTCTTGTTTCAGTTTTTTTGGGATTGTCTTGGAGTAATCATGATTGATTTTCTGGATAAGGGTAGAACCATAACTGGGAAGTACTATTCGACGTTACAGACCAATCTACGAGAGAAAAAAAGAGAAGACGCGGAAAGTTGTCCAAAGGTGTTTTGTTTTTGCAGAACAGTGCACCTGCACGCAAATCGCATGTTGCCATGCAAACAATTCGTGATTTAATGTTCGAATTACTCGTACCCCCCCCTTATTTACCAGATCTGGCTCCGTCCAACTATCATGTTTTTCCTCAAATGAAAAAAAGTTTAAAAGGTCGCAAATGTTCTTCCAACGAAGAGGTGATAGAAGCTGTGGAAGCCTGGTTTGCAGAGCAAGATAAAAATTTCTTTTTAAAAGGTTTAGAGCCGTTGAAGGTTCGTTGTAATAAATGTATTCATTTAAGAGGGGAGTATGTTCAATAATAAAATAATTTGACTTTCAAATTTTGTTTGCTTCTATAGTAGGCTCAGAATTTTTCAATACATCCTTGTAGCAGAAGCCCATAAATATTATTGCATCAATATTTCTCCACTGGCGGAGACTTGAGTATAATAAATTGGTTGTGTAGATTTACTGAAGTTACACTGATCTGCAAGCAAATATCATTACACATAATTTTGGGTAGATTGGACAGTTTTTTGGATGTCTTTACAAATTTGAAATCCTAGTTTTTTTCAAGCTTATAACATTTTCATATGGGGTTGTATATAGAGTCCCAAAAAAGACTGCATTTCCAACACATAAAAGAATCAAAATAAGTAAAGGTGCTTATTTTCTGTAGAAAGATTGTGCAATATTTGTTCAAACATTTATATGGGAATCATCTCCAATAGTTCCGATATAAACACCTGTTAGCCACGTGTAGAAAATGAGTAATTCAAAGTGAATTAATAGACTTCAAAAGATAGTGGCTAGAAATTAGTCATAACACTGGCCACTCGTTAGGTTATCTAATCTAATCTTATATAAAAATAGAGTGTTGTCTGAATATCTTTTTGATGTTAACTTTTCATAGTCCATAGAAGAAATTTATCGCTTTTTATGAAAATTCCACATCTGTCTTAAATTCATTCTGATTTCGTTTGCTATGTGTGTATATAATGCAAAATTTCGAAGCAAAGGACATTTGCAACATCTACTTCAAAAACATAAAAATGAAATTACAAAGTAAAAACTATTAATGTAATGTAACGCTCTGTTTTTTTCTCAAAATCAACATTTTGACACTCACAATTACTTCTTAAATTTAAAACAATTTTTCAGTTTTAATTTGATATAGTTACAGCTTAGCGACTAAATTCCTATAAATGTGATCGTTTTCCAGCTGGGTGTAGTTCTTACAGTTTTTGGTCCAACCCTAACTACTTCACAGTTCAAAAAGTTCTTTTTTCGTGTTTCTTGGAAACCCAGTATGTTGAGAGGAATTGCCTAAAAGAGAAGTATTCATCTGAGTAATTGACATAATTCTTCATTTCAGTCGGGGAAGAATTGACAAAGTCGTAGTTTAGAATTTATCAAATTATATCTTAGGTAAATCTTGCATGACCTTTTGCAGATGAAACTACAGTTGTTAAGGAAACTTCCTATTTTGAAAATACCATAAATAAAACTCAAATTCATTTCAAATAGACATTTATTTATTCTCGGTGTGCGCCGATATTTCGGGGCCGCTCTTGCATCGAACATAAGATTACAGCATATAGACATGTGAATCGCTCGAGAAGCTATACGCATATGCCAGACACTGCCGCCCGTACATATACATAGGAGGCCTTGCATCGCCTTCGGTGTATAGTCGTGAACTCGGGCCGGCAGACAATAAACTCGGCCGATGAGACTGTATACGCCCGAAAACTGCTCCGCATCAGTATGCTCACAATATTTGTAAGTAAGAAATACATTAACTGACAATATAATTAAAAGTTAACAAAAATGAAACATACATTACAAAAATAAAATAACACATGAAAATAAAGAAAAACATTCACATATAGAGCAAGAAACAATAATAATATAAAATAATAGTATATTATGCAATGAGTATTTAATGATAGCTATTCAGACAGGAGTAAGAAAATTACAATACGAGCCGAAGGAGAGTATTGTAATGAATACGAGTGTCTTAATAGCCATTAAATGCGAGTTGCAATGCTTTTGTACTCTTGACAAATATATACAGAATGCATAATTTACGAAATATTTGCAAAAATCGCTATTCGATTAGAGTATATATGAATTCTTTACAAATTTGTTTAAACTTAGTAGTTGACGAATAATTGGCAAAATTCTATTTTTTCACTGAAGTAAACTACTACTTCCGGTCTGCCGCTTTTACTAAAATCTAATCAGATCTCAAGAGGGAGAGAAAGAAAGAGAGAGAGAGAGAGAGACATTTTTTAAAAACCACTTTTTCGGTATCAGAGGACATCAGAACGTGGACATCTGCAAAAATCTCGAGGTCGAAAATTTTCATCATCACAATACTTCCTTATACTACGTATAAGAAAGTAAAAACAAGACCGCATTTTTTGTACCATATGACTCAGTACCAACATTTAGCCGTTTGGAAACAATTCTACGATTGTTTGTGTTTTTCAGCTCACCAACAAAACGTTGGAGCAAATTGTTGGACAGTCTGTCACAATCACATGAAGGGTTATCAGTATTTGGGACTCCTCTCACACCGAAAGAACTTTGTGTAACTCGCTGGGAAGCACGTATTGAATCATTCAAGGTAGTAAGATACCAGATTGTACAACTCCGACCAGCACTTTGGGACCTGCACGAGGATGTATAATTTGAAGATGAAGTTAGAAGTGAGGCATACTCCTTATCCGAAATAAATTGAAGATTTTGGTTACTTATTGACACTGACTGCATGCTATGATGTCCTGTTTTAAATAAACATTGCTGGTAAGATATTGCAATCAAAGATTGTTAACTTACTTAAAGCCGTAGGTATTTTGAAGTCCGCTGGGGACTTTTTGACAAAATTTCGGATAGATCTGTTAGTTGTTTGGTGAACGCCAAAGAGTTGGCTAAAGATTTAGAAGACGAAGGAAAATTCAGAACACCCCGGGTTAGAAGAAAGAAGAAGCAGTTTGATTACAAGGCTAATGGATGAAGTATTGATTGGCTCTCAAGAGCGTTTCAGAGTTGATTTTTTTAAAATTGTTGTTGAAACTGGCCAAAAGGCTGTGTAAGAGAGGTTCGAACAACTTAAGGCCAAAATGACAAAGGTTGAGTTCTTTTTTAAATGTGATTAACTACAGAGAGGACTTGTTTGTTAAATGCAAAGACTTAGAAGATCTGCAGATGCTTATATAAATGTTTGGGTTGCTTTGCGAATACTTCTGACAATACCAATGTCGGTAGCGTCGACAGAGCGAAGTTTTTCAAAATTAAATTAGATAAGGTCTCCTCTTTCGCAAGAAAGACTCAACACCCTTGCAACTCTGTCCATTGGAAATGATATTTCATCATCAAAACATTTTTTGTTTTGTTTTGTTGTAGTTATATGTCATTCCAAACAACATTTCAAATTCGACGTATTATTGCAATCCTTTCTCGTTGTTCATCATATTCATTATATGTTGATATTGATCGCGAGTTTATGATTAAATAAGTACAGAGTGAAAACTAGTGAACTGTGGTGTAATATAAACTCATAGGAATATATTGCGTTAGAGGGATTTCATGTATTGTATTGCGCATGTATAGTAAACAGAGATTTCTATCATTTATCAGTAATAAAATCTAAGTATTCGTATTTTTTAAACTTACAAATTGAGGTTATGTGGGTATTTTTCTATTACATTAATTATGTATTAAATATGCATATTCTGAAAACAAGCTCATTTCAAATTCCGCGCCAATATGCAATTGGCGCCATCTTCGTACACATTCATTCATGTGTGACAAAGATAGAAAATCTTGGATATTTTTTTATGAAGTAGTTGTCGGTCTGGATTTGTTTAGTTTGTGGTATAGCTGTTATTGACGATAAGTCAAAGAAATTCAACATCTTTTTTCTTATGGTCCAGATCTGGCAGCCAACGAGGTACTATAGTTTTAGTTTCGAAATATCCAAAAATACTTACTATAACAACTGTCGGTAACTATTTTATGGAGAAACTAAAGGAATATATCTATTACAAGTTTGTGGTGATATCGAAACAGTCTAGTCAACAGTAAGATCATAAGTGCTCAACTCTTGTCGGCAAGATTTTTATTTTGTATGAGCATTGGTTGCTTGGCAATTAAACTAGATCAAATTGACGAAAAGAACCCGAACGCGGAGCGCGAGGGTTCTTTTCCCAAGAATTTGATCGAGTTTAATTGCCAAGCAACCAATGCTCATGCAAAATAAAAATCTTGCCTGACAAGAGTTGAGAACGAATGATCTTCGGTTGGAGAATTAACTGAATGACATTTTTACTTTTGTCAAAATGACATTTGATTTTTTAAATATTAATGGTTGCTAAAATAATGCTAAAACAATGAGGTATCGGCAAGAAAAATAGCATACATTCTTTTCAGTTAAAGAAATCATTTCTAACTTGTGATTGGTGCATGTGACACTGTTTTTAATGTCTCATTGGTCTACAACACTATGAAGTTAATTATCACTATATATATATATATATATTATAGAAGGATATTCTGCAAATAATCAGTGATTTACTTATTCTAGAGTTGATCAGTCTAGAATGTAATACGTATGGTTTTAGGTGTTTTGATTTTGCTACGTTTTAGTTAATAGACTATATATTTCCATATGACTTTGACAAAGATGTGTCGTCATTAGATGATTAGTAGGGTTGTTAATTGATCCATCCTGAGGGTTATTGTACTTGGCCCATTTAGCTTCCTAGTTTAGAAGATTGCTTCTTCTTGAAAGATTTAACAACCTATAAAAAATTTTATTATTAGAGTTTCTCTTTCAGTTTACTTACACAGGAAGATCTTACTCTCACCTAGTCAGGACTCTTTATTCTGCCTTATATTCTTAAGAGATGATAAGTTATTTTTTTTATTTGCTTCCTACATAAACGAGCTATATGTTCAATGATAACGTATACTGATTTATAATTATCACCATCTACGTTCTAGCTGTTATTATACCTTGTCTCAGAATAAGGAGTTATTCAAATATCGCGCCAAAATGGTGTATATTTTTAAGGTATCTCATTGGTTCTTGCGTAGGCAAGTTTAACATAGGAAAATAAGTTCGCCAAAATGTCATTTTATGTTTATAACCAAGCCATAACCTAGACTTTTACATTTTTAAATTGGTTTATTATACTATATTGTGTTATTAAATAAAATCCGTACTTTTATGTACAAGATGAACATGAGTGATCAGACGGCTTAAGACCTAAGATACACGTGACCAGGCATTTGAAACTTTGAATTTGATGAATCTGTCAAAAACACTGTACGGCAGTGCACAGTTTCTTTTTTTAAAATCGAACGTCCTACAATATCATTGCAAAAATAACTATAGATGAGTCCATACCAAAAATGAACTGAGCAGTTCTAAACAGATTCTTGAAACTCATTAATTTCAAGTAAGTGTTAATCAAATACTAATTACATTACCACACCACCGGATATGTCAGACGTAATAAGAAACCTGTCAAACCTGTACTAACAGAAAAAGGTGAAAATATATGGGAATAATAAAACAGTACAGATTATAATGGTCGTCCAATATTTAATTAGATGAAACATGCTTGGATGAAGGACAGCAAAGAGAAAAGTTTGGATTGCTGCGAGAATAATGAGTGCATGACAAGCTTTTATTGAAAGCCTATCGACAGGATTAAAAAGCCCTACTGGTAAAAATACGCAAGGATCTGAATTGATATATGTGGGGGAAGGACTATTGTATGATTCATGAAATGAACGTTAACATTTTTGAAGGATGCTACAACAAATATTACCCAAGTTGGAAAGGGCAGCTGCACAGGTTACCTCCATATCATTGCAAGCACAATCCGATTGAAATGATTTGGGCCCAACTAGAAGGTGAAGTTGCTTCAAAAAATTCCCCTTTCAAAATATCGCTCGTACGAGAACTTTTAACAGAACAATTACAAATGTTACAATAAGTAATTGGAAAAAATGTGCCGACCACGTAATTAAAGGAGCAAAGAGAATGTTAGACATAGATGGATTAATGGATGATTGTGAAACCATTTATTATTTATCTCTAAAACAGTCATGGTGTGAGACTTATTAATATCTAGCACAAGAGAATCAGACTAATTTATGCGGCATTTTTTTTTTGTAATTATTGTCTCAATTGTTGTATTTTTAATATTTTTAACATGATGTGAACACTAAATTATTGTTAATTTCTAATATACACACAAGTAGCGAATAATAATTAGCAATGTGTATATGTAATTATCTTTGCGGGTCGTGTAAGCAACTTCAGCCGATATAAATTTTTGTATTTATTACTATTGTATGTAAGTTTTACATTTCCAAGAATAGTTGCTTGAATTTACCTGCTCAAGGTTTGTAACAGAAATAGGTACGAATGATTTATTTGTATAAGTTCTTTATTGATATTTAAAATAGAAACTAAGAAGCAACACTTTTTCTGCTAGTTCTTAAGGACGTCTTGATAAAAGGTTTGATTCATTCTTGCTCTCAGGTACAAATATTTAATAATAAATAGACTTGATTCATAATTTTCATGTTGGTATAACACATTCACTAAAATGCATAGTAATTATATAATTATGTATTTATAATGACAATCCTCCTCAAAACACTAAAAACAAAGTCTACTACTTTCATTTAGTAAATGAAACACAAAATAGCTAAAATCTAAGCTAAAAATAATACAGTTCTTCTAACCTCAATTGTCATGATGTCACATTAAAATGTCTACTACATATTAAGCTGTGTTCCATGTTTTGGTGGGATATTTGAATCACTCCTTCTTATTCTGAGACAGGGTATAGTTTGCATATTAGGAAATTATGAGTGTTGCACACTATTTACTTCAAGCACATTGGGGTTATTATCATACATATATTATATTATATGAACATCCAATAAATTTATTTTAAAAAATCACTACAATATAATTCGGAGATAAATTTAACTACACTTCATTTTCTTAGTATAGCTTGTGCCTCTTTTGCAAAATTTCAATTTTCTAGTTATACGTGTTTAACCAAGAAATGGATGGATTACTGTTAAATTTTATATACTTATTTTGTGACAGTTTAGTGTTGTTCTGTAAATATCTTTGTGCTTTATTTGGCAAACATAGTACCCTAATAACAAAAATAGGGTGATTGGCATTTGTAGCTACTGCCTACTAATGTGTTGGGAACAATAACAAAACTTCAATACATGGTAGTAAGGCCTATCTACTCCTTAAATAACAGGTGGCAAAAAAAGGTCATAACCTCAACAGGGGTAAATAAAACAACAAGTAATCATTTCAGTAATTTATTGAACACACTATTCTGTTCTTTGTACATATCTATACATGTTCTTATTGCATATTAACTAATTTGCTTTAATGTACAACTTTTACAAATTAATAATACTTATTAATCATCACATCACAATATTTTTTTTATTTATTTATTTATTCGAATAACACATTTTTATGCTACGCACTTAAATATTACAATAATTATATGTACATTTCTCTATTGCTTGTAATACACCTTATAATGTAAGTATATAATAATATTACAATTGCATGAATGTATTTTTTTAAATTACAATTTCAATATATGTTATGCTTATTTACAATATATTCAAAACATGTTTTTATATATAAATGTTAGCGATATACGTGATATTTCTCAATAGTTCTTTTTTTTACATTATAGACGCAGGAAATAATAATTATACATAGATTGTCTTATGTTAGTAATATGGCAATTTAAAGAATTAAAAAAGAACACAGACTTTTAAATATTACATGGATATAGTATGTATTTTTTTAAACATCTTATTAACTATGGTGATTTATTATTATTATTACAATATTTGTTTGTTTGTTTATGCTTATTTGTCATACCGGGTGTCAAATACATATTAACTATACTACGTATAAGAAAGTAAAATGAATGTTATTTTGTCCTTTTGCCGGTAGATGGAGATAGAAGATAATTAACTTCTATTTTATAAAGCTAGTGGTCTTAGCACTAAACATAGGCTACTATACGTAGTCTATTCCACTCTGGAATCAAATTATTGCTCTTATGGACATCGCACGCGACGTTGCATAATTTCAATGTTGGATTGGTATTAGGTAAATTTTGAACGATAGTAATGGCGGTAATGGCTGATTGTCACATTGACATTGGTGATTATGTCCAAACATTCATTCTTCATATTTTTATATTACTCATCACATGTTCTAATTACGTCAGCGACTTGACAACGTTTTATGTATCAAATTAGGATAGTTATATACAAATCATAATAAAATAGCAAAGGAGGGCTATATTCCATAAGAGTTCGTACTTCGATTCCTAGGTGGAATAGACTATAGCTATAAATTATCTGACTAACTAAGATTTTCCGATTTTTAATTCATGATAATTTTAGATTTTGACGCATCATTGAAGAAACGTTTGCAATAAATAGACAAACTTATGATGATTGTTTTTACGACTTTAATATTGTAATATTGCATATTTTATTCCAAACTGAATGATTACGGAATTAAATTCCACTAAATAATTCTGTGATGGTCGCATTCAGCAAACACAAGAGTGGAAAAATTCTACGCTCACCTTGTGAGCGGATTCTGTACGCATGCGCCATTATAGCATTTCAACACCAACGTAACACATATTTTTGAAGACAGTTATTAGAAAAGTAAGATAAGCAAATTAAAGGTATTGTACAGAAATAAATGTATTATAATATTGGAGTTTTAAATACTTTCATCTTCTTAAGAGATCTGTTCCAAATGCATATTTGCAAGATATTGTTTTTTGAGTAGAACTAATGTGTTAGTTCCGGTCCGAATTAGGCAAATCAACACTTGATTTAAATTAGGTTCTAAATAGTTTTATACTCATAATACAGTTGTATAGAATGAATAATTTGTGAGATATTTACAAAAAAAACGGTAAAAGTAAAAGCGCGACTTCCGGAAAGAATTTTGAAAACCTTGTTTTTGATAGAATTGTTCTAAAATTTACTTTTTAGTACTTTCATATTGTTTAGATATTTTTCTAAACTTAGTAGTTGACGGGATATTTGTAAATATAATATACTAGGTAAATTGAACTACAATTTCATTGAAAATCTAATCAGATTTTCTTAGAAAGATTATTTTCCTAAATATAGAGTTTGGTATGGGCAGGTTCAACTGTTGATCGTTATTGTCGTAAACACACAGGCTGTGAGAGGGAGGGATAGGGAGAGGGGAGAGAGAGAGATTTGTGTTGTAAACGATCCTCGGAAACCCTACACCATCTCTTTCGGTAGGTTTCATACACAAGATAGTCTCTGTAATAAATAGGGTTTCCAAAATTACCGAGGTTTTTGTTTGCGGGTAAACGATAAAAATATTCTGAAGAAATCGGCTTATTGTTGAAATTCCTTAAATATAATCCCATGCCCATGCCATAATGCGGATTCTTTTCACAAATACAACATTTTTGTAAGGGTAATCAAACACAGTTATGAATTTTGCATTAAAGTATTAAAGAAACTTAAGGAACCATATTAAGGGGATGTTAAAGTCGATTTGGTGTTGGCCCGTAGGAGGAGCCAAATGCAAGCCGTCTCATTCTCATATATTTGAAATGAATGTGTTGTTTTCCGTCACCCGAATAGAGAGAAAAAATACAGCTGAAGGCGCTGCTAAAGTACAAATAATTCAGTACCGCACCATTCCGGAATTTCATAATTTAAATACTCAAATTAAACTTTTTTTCGCAATTCAAAAACCTATATCTCACAAGAAAGCATTGGTCTACACGGGAATTACATCCGTTTTGATCAATTTCATTTAATTATTTCAGATTTTGACCGAGAAACACACGTACAATTTACTCTAATTTGGAATAAAAAAAATAGATGGTTGTGACAAAAAATTATATAATCTGACAACCTTTCCGTGTACTTCATATCTATATTGGAGTTGTACAGAAAATTTCACATTTCTATCTTAGACAATAGTAAAAAAAACTGATAAATTCGATATCTTGCTTTCTCGACCGCTTTAATATCCCCTTAATAGAACAAACTATATTGATATAACAAAAGCAGGTTAATGCAACTTAACAAAGATTTTGATATTAAGAAGACGTTTAAATTAGCTTAAGCTCCTTTTGGGAATTAAATTATGCGCGCAATAGACTTATAGTATCTAATGTTTTATCACATAGACTTGTTCGAATATTTGTCTTTGCGCCTGCAGAAAAAACTCTTTTTCAGCTTCGACATTCGTAGGCTTTACTGTCAGAAGCTGATTGAAAGCAAAAAACAAATACTTTCCGCGGCTACCATTTAAATCTTTCAACAATAACAACCTATTTACTAGTTAAAGTCAAATTTGATGCGTTACTTACTTTTGGTGCGATGGAAAGATTAAGCTTGTCCTCATTTTCCAGTTTAATAGCTAAATGTAGTCTTTCGTTCATTATCAAATGTGTCACATGATTAACTTCGACACTATCTTCGGGGGATTCATTAGAGACATTTATTTCTGCAATTTCATGCACATCTTGTCTCATATTTACAACATTTGAATAATGACTGCGGCGGTCTTGAATACGCAAAACCAATTCAGAGCTGAGAATAGTGTTTGGTGTAGACAATTCATCAAACATAAATTTAAGTATAACATCGGCATTAAGAAGCGTACAGTCAGTTGCCCCTAACGCTTCAACAGCCAATTTTATAGGCAGTAATGCAGATATTATCATGTTAGTAATATTAATTTCTTGTTCTAAAAATGAAATTTCAATATTTAAATCAATAGAGCTTTTCTAGCACATGATTGATAAAACCGTTCAGCCATATTTAATAGGCCTTTTCTATCTCATTCTGTTGTCTAAAATAATATTGAAAGAACAGTAATGCATCGTGATAGTTAACTGCTATTTATTTATTTGCAATAACCGAAATTACCGGTTTATATTAGTGATATTTACCGGTGATTTTTGTTCTTATATTGGTCTGTAAAACCGGATTATCGGTTAACCGTTTACCGGTAATGGAACCCCTACTTTGTAATATCATGCCATCGAAAATAATGAGTTGTGGTCACCATACTACTTTCTTATACGTATGAGTGATTCAAATTATACAAAATTGCACTAAATTGTTTTAAATAGTTTTATCTTCTTAGAAAAATAAGCCAAATTTTTAGATTTATTTATATAACAACTATTCTATAGAATGCATACTTTGCGAGATTTTCTAAGGAAAGTGCTACTCGCCAAGAGTAAACGTGTTACTTCCGGTCCGAATTTTGAAATTTCATTTATACAAAAAATATTCCAAATCCAGTTCTAAATACTTTTGTACTCTTGATAAATATATATAGAATGCATAATTTACGACAAATTTGCAAAAACTCGCTATTCGATAAGAGTAAAAGTGTTACCTACCGTCCGAATTATGACATTTTTCTTACACAAAAGGTATTGCAGTTCTAAATATTTTTATACTCGTAACGTACCTGTCTAAAAGGCATGACTTGCGAAATATTCCCAAAAAAACTGATTTTCGGTCAGAGTAAAAGACATACTTCCGGTAGGAATTTGAAAAAGGTTTCATAATAAAATTCTTCTCAAATTTAATTTTGAGTAAATTTGGAAGCTTTATAAATTTGTTCAAACTTAGTAGTTCATGAAATATTGAAAAAATCCGATTCTTTCACTATAGTAAACTACTACTTCCGGTCTGCCGCTTTTACTGAAAATCTCATCAAATCTCAAGAGGGATATTATACTTGTAAATACAAAATTGGGAATTGATAGCTATAGCGGTTTGACCGCTATCGTGGTCACACACAGAGAGACACACATTCTGTAGTTTTATGCAAATTTTGATTATGATTTCGATATTAAATGAATTATTTGTTTCATTTTGTGTTGCAGTATGATGTCCATACTATAAACTTTGTTTACATGAAAATGTCAAATAATAAATGGCATTATGTGGAAATGCCTAAAGTACATTTAAACTTCACAGTCGACTCCAATTACGATTTTTCTCGTTGGCATGTTATGTAATACTAACACTTAATTTTATGAAAATTTAATAGCTTAATTAATGTCGGTGTATGAATCAACAAAGAGTTATTTGTTACATATGACTTTTTGTAAGTGAAAAAACATTGAATAAATTGTGAAACGTGATTAACAAGGGATAAAAGAGAAGAAAAACTAACAATAATAACAGAAAATTTGTTAGATTTCTCTATAGCAGTTTTAATAACATAATTAGAAGAAGAATGTATATATAAATAACAAAGGTAATTAAAAAAAATTCTTGCGTCAAAATATTAGTTTTATACTCATCCATTTGAATTGACATAAAGAAATTAATATATAAATTTTATTTTCTGTTTGAACTGCTACAATTTGAAAGCATAACTACTGCCATCTGCCGACAAAAGTCGTGTACAACATAGATAGGTACTTGTTACAAGATGACGCCAGTAACACAAATAGCACACAGAATTAAAATGTTTCTCTTTCTTTTTACGTAAAATATAATATACAACGTTCACTCGTAATATTTGAATTTACATATTTACATTAGACTTGTTCTTTGCTATTAGTGACAGTTTCGTTGATTTCTTGTTTCCTATGAAGTGCTTGGAGAGTTAGCGGCGGTAACAGGGGAAAATTCAGTCCTCCTGCTAAACTCGCGGCCTGTTGAAAATTAGCGACGTGTTGCAAACTTTGCAGTAAAGCGGCGGAATGCTCTTGTGCTTTCCGCCTTAACTCAGCGACGCTGGATGATCTGTGGTCGCTACCGCTTGGCGAAGAGGGTTGATCGCCCGGAGGTAGTAGGGATGATCCTAAATTAGACATCGGTTTGATAGGACAACAAGAACACAAGCCGGGGAAACCTGAAAATAAAGAAACATAAATATTATCAATCTCATAATGATAGATATACTTGTGTGTATGAAATATTCCTTAATTTGCATTTTATTTTAAAATTATACTGATATTTATCGACCTAATTCCATTTATTGCATTGAAGTTACAATTAAAATCACTCAAAAATTCATTAAAAACAGACTCTACATTACTCGTTTGAATAAATTTCCAACACGTATCTCGGGGGATTGTTTTAAAGCTATCTAAATTCCTTTCGAATACAATATTTATTTTCAACACTAAAATGCTGCTATTCTAATATAATCGTAGTACAAATTCTACTTGAAAATTACGACATTTTTCAAAATTTTACTTGAAATTATTGTTAATATTAATGAAATCGTCTTTGACTATTATAACATTTAATTTAAATATATTGAAAAAGACAGTGAGCTATTCAATACTATTTATTCAAATAATAACAATTTTTTTGCTATACAGTAGTACCATCAGGTTCAAACAGTCTGTTGGTTGATTGAATATTGGCTGAGTGTAAGATTACTACTATTCACCAATGTCGCCAACATCACATTGAAATCAAAGAATAAACTAAGTAAGAATGTAATTACACACACGGTAGTCCGAATATCAACTATATTATCGTCAATAACCATTAAAACACACATGACAAGTTTGTCACTAGAATAGCAAATTTTCAAAAGAGATTTTTGTTAGGTGAAAAGACATTATACCTTTCTTGACACGCTTAGTAGCAAATTCTGTCTATGGCGTTTTTGTGTGCTTTTCACCTTCTTTAATGATATTTTAAAAAACCTAGTTAGTAAGATAATCTTAGTTGAGTTTCATATCCAGCTTCCTTATGTATTTGTTTGTACGCGTCATAATACAACTTTTCATCAAGAATTGCTGTTTTATCTTTGTCAGAACCAGAGATATTATCAAAAACTGCAAAATAACAATATTTCTATAGGGTATATTTTAGTAACCGAAACATTAGTTGTGTTTGTTATTACCTGAGCCAGGTATCTTTGTCGATTAAAAGTAATTATTAATGAGGGATAACGTTTATTGCTAGTACTTGCCAGTCCGTGAATTTTTCACGAAAGATTATAGTGTAAGTAATTAAAAAGGTTATGGTTTTACCTGCGGAAATGTGCGGAACAATGTATATGTATATAATGTATATAAATGTGTGATGAATGCCGTACGTATCCAGTCTCTTATTAGAAGTTATGAAGTGCAATCATAATTTATTATTTTCTTGGTGTCCTCAGAAAACTTTTTAATTTCCCATAATTATTTCTTCAATTAGTGTGTAATCACTTCTATTAGTGTTTAGTTAGTGATTTTGGTGTTTTGTTGATGTTTTTTGGTTCATTTTCGGCGTTTTGCCACTATGGCAATTCTACATTTGGACCTGCAGAAAACGATGAAAGTATCTGATCAAGGTTTTTCTGTGAAAATTCGTGATTTGGACTATCTCAGAGAACATTTTCAAACAGATGTGGGTTGTAACTAGTGCATTCGAGAATTGCACGATAAAATCGTTTTCCATGCAATAACTTACAAAGTGGTGTCATTTTGCATGTTTTCAGTAGTGCATATTCTATTCATGTTTACAAGTTTGACGAATATTGTAAGGCCAATTATATGCATTTTTGTACGTACAATTGGTACTCAATGCTACCTACAGTACTTAAAATTCTTATTCATGGTGCTGCAATTACTAAGGAAGTTCTATTGTCTATCGGTGAATTATCAGAAGAAGACCAAGAGTCAAAAAATAAGGACTTAAGGAAGTACCGAGATAGACATACGCAGAAAATCAACTCCGTTAAAATCAATGAGGACATATTCTATAGGCTCCTATTGAGCTTGGATCATCTTCTGATTTCATATTAAGAAGAACTCTGGGTAAATCATAAAAATATATTAAACGTGAATTCAGGGTATCGACGTATTCCAGAGACTACTAGATCCAGACGAAATAAACTCTTATTTCATAAACTCTATCCCTAATTTACAAATAAAAGATGAGTTGATTATTAATTATTACAATACTCGTATAAATCATATAGAATTCAATTTTAAAAACGTATCGGAGAAGGAGATCGAGTCTGTCATTTCCAGCATACATACCAAAGCTGTGGGTACTGACGGTATAGGTACTGAAGTAATTACATTGTGTTGTCCTTATCTAAACAAAATCATAACGCATATAATTAACTACTGTCTCACTGAAAATTTATTTCCTGGTTGCTGGGGAGAGTCATTAGTACCGAAAACGTCACATCCTCTGGAATTTAAGGATTTGAGGCTCATAAGTATTTTGTCTGCCATCTCAAAAGTGCTTGAAAAAATTGTGGATAAACAGGTGCGAGAGTATTTGAATCTCTTCTGTAATGTTGTGGCAGTAACTCAGTCAGGTTTTAGGCCGAATCACAGCTGTACCACTGCACTCCTTGGGTACATGGGTATATGCACCGCGTTGGTGCTCATCGATTACTCTAAGGCCTTTGAAATGATTAATCATGAGCTGTTGCTATCAATCGTGTATCACATTGGTATGAGTGCTGGTACTTTACGTTGTTTTGAGCAATATTTAAACAAAAGGATTCAAATGGTCACAATTAATGGTAACATTTCGTTGTCTCTCCCACTGGCATCTGGTGTGCCGCAGAAAAGTGTGTGTGGGTCCTTATTATATATTATTTATTCCTCCAATATACTCAAATCTTTAGAATTTTGCAAATTTCATGCATATGCTGATGACTCTCAGTTATGTTATTCGTTCGGCCCATCACATCATTCAGATGCCGAGGGGCGAGTTAATGCTGACCTTAAAGCTGTGTTTGATACCTCTACGGAGCACGGTCTTGCGATCAATCCCCCCAAGTCCGCAGTAATTTTATTTGGAAACAAGCAAAAAATTGAGATACTAAAGGGCATATTGAACTTTCAAATTAATGATATTCCATTACCGTTTACGACATGCGTCAAAAATCTTGGCGTTTGGATGGATGAGGAACTGAAATTTGATAAACATGTAACTAAATTGGTCCAAAGATCATACGGTATCTTAAAAGTGTTATATCCTTATCGTCCTCTTATTAGTCAAAGAAACAAGATCTTGTTGACAAACTCGCTTATATTATCTCTTTTTAATCATTAGCGGTTTTGTTTTACAGCATTGTTCAATGTAGACGGCCGGCTTATCTATATAATAAGATCACTTACCGGACGGATATCCACAACATTAATATCCGACATGGAATTGTTATGGGATTGCCCCGACATCGGACTGCCGCTTTTGAGCGTTGTTACTCTTACCGCATCGTCAAATTTTGGAACTCTTTACCTGGGTCGTTCGGGGGCATCAGTTGTGGCGCTTTTAAAAAGAAATACAAACAGTATTTGCAGCAGCCGCGGTGAGTGTCCCGCGATTTCCTTTATTTGCAGTGTTGCGTGTTTCAGATTATTTTTTCTTTTTCTTGTGTTTGCTTTTATTTATTTATTATTATTTTTTTTATTATGTATCGTTGAGGGGCATGTGCAGAATAACAGACGATCAAATTTCCTGGTCAGTCTGAGCACATGCCTTTTAATCTTCTCCATCGGATGATTAGTCTTTGTATTTGTTTTGTCTGCGTCTTGCTGGGCTATGTATATGACAAATAGTTTCTATAATATGTAGTTGCAATAAAGCAACTGACAACTGACTAAAAAACGTCACCCCCCCTTACAACAGTACCTCTACCTCTTTATAACTAAATATGAGTAGTTATTTATTAATAAACAAATACTTATGTGCTAAATATCACAGGAAGTAGCGATTGTTGAGATCGTGACATCTTTAAGTACTTATTTCATCTCCTAAGGGGTTGAAATCGAATGTATCGTTATCCATTGTTTATATACCGGTGTCCACAAAATAACGCCCCAGCTCGTAGCACCTTTATTTGAAGCCTGATTGTAACGATCGACACGTCAAATTAAACGGCTTAAAAGTACTATCAGAGGAATATCAAATTTTATTTTTAGCTATTCGGTTCATCAAGGATCGATAATCAACTTTTTTATGTTAAATGGCCGCCTGCTACTTTTTTCACAGAATTTGATAAAGATTTTTTTACTGAATTCAATGATGTAGCACAATACCGTTTCTTGTTTTATTTCAAGTTGTTAAAAAATAAAAAACATTGCAAAAATTCTTGTACTCTATTATATAGTAATCAGTGCTTAGACATTATTGTCACCATGTGAATTGTATGTCAGTGTTGTTAAACCAATTTCATTTGTTTCATCATAATGAATAACAAGTTCGTGGATATGCTTGAAATTTACTTTGGGTGTTACAAAAACAGTGCGCAAAGTTGTAGAATCTATGGAGAACGCTTCCCGGACAGGCGAGTACCTAATCGCCGTAAGTTTAGTCGATTGGAAATCAATTTGAGACGGTATGGATGCTTTAAAAAACCTAGAACACAAAATCGGAAATTTCGAGATAAACGTTTTATTGTGTGTTGAGGAGAATCATCGGACATCTGTATAAGAAATTGCTTCAAATCGACAAGTTTCCAGAGTAAATATGTGTTCAGTTTTGAAAAAACATAAGTATTTGTGCCGCGCAAGATCCACACATTAAGAAAGGTGATCCAGCACGTCGTGTAAAAAATATGAAAAAATACTATTGTCCGACGAATGTCAATTTACAAAAAAAAAATTTAATCGCTATAATCATCGCTACTGGAATGTAGAAAATCCACATGTTTCCGTAGAACAGGCCCCACAAAGAAGATTTTTACTTAATGTTTGATGTGGTATATTAGATGAACGAATAACAGGTTCTTCATCGATGGAAATCTTACCCAGCAAAAGTATTACCAAATTTTAAGTGAAGACTTACTAGAAGTTCTTGACAATTTAACTTTAAATGAAAGAAATAATTTAGTTTTTCAACAAGAGAGGCTACTCCACGCAACGTCATAATCAATAGAGAGTTTTTGAATAGAGAATTTGGAGATGGTTGGGTGGTAACATACGGACCTATTTTGTTGCCAGCTCGTTCTTGTGATCTGACCCCGATGGATATTTTCTTCATGGGCTATTTGCAAGATATTGTTTATACCACACCTCCTGATACAGTCAAAGTTTTGCGAAATCGAATAATTGACGCAGGTCTCGAGAAGTTTTAACGAATGTTACGTTAGATGTGATACCCAGGTATCTACAGTGCCTTGAAAGGGACGGTGCCCAGTTTGAGCATTTCCATTAATTTTTTGTTAAAATAAGTTCATTTCATTGAAAAGTTTTAAAAAAACCATTGTATTATTAAACGGTTGTTTTATTGAAAATACCTTGAATGTGAGACCGTTGTTGTTTAATGAAAGGTGTCATCAAAGCCTTTTAATTTTAGACATATTATGGTTGACACTTCATACTATGGTTGTCATGGTTACAGTACCGGTCTCTTTAAGGGTGAGATGATTATTGGAAAGTGATAGTACATTTAAACACAATGTTTTTTATTTTTTAACAAATTGAAATAAAACAAAAAACTGTATTGTGCTTCATCATTGAATTCAGAAAAAAAATCTTTAACAAATTCTGTGAAAAAAGTAGCAGGTTGCCATTTAACATAAAAAAGTTGAATGTCGGTCCTTGACGAACCGAGTGGCTGAAAAGAAACTTTGATATTTATCTAATAGTACTTTTTAAGTCATTTAATTTGGTATGTCGATTGTTACAATCAGATTTCAAATAAAGGTGCTACGAGCTGGGGCGTTTTTTTGTGGACACTTGTGTATTTGTACGGCATAAAATAATTCAACAAGATTCAATTTTTAACCTACTTTTATAGCGTGAGTAATTTCGAGTACGAATTCGTTGATTTTGAACACTGTGCGACGTCCAACACTGGACATCCACTTCTTATATTGTTGTTTCGGATCCATCTCTGTGTACCCCCGATATGTTCCACAATATTTTCATCTTTTTTGTTCGTAATACATTTTTTATCTTTATATTGGCAGCATATTCTGACTGTGGCTTGTTTACTCATAAATTTATTGCACGAAATGACGACTATAATGGCTCCGGATATTTTGCGTGCTTTATTTGTTTGGCCTCTGACTTCGTGCGTTCTATCATGAAGAAACTTCCAAATAAGTAAATGTCGCAACTGTCTTCCGCCAGTTTGCACCTCATTAGTTTTTTGGAATAACCAGCGATCTTATTTTTGCCGTTGATATTTGCATGACCAGGCGTCTGGCTTTTAGGAAGAATAAGCGAAGAAGTCGAAGATTGATTACATTTTCAATTATTAGCACCTTGTTCACAGTGGAGTATATAATTTTAATCTATCTTGTCGTTGTTTGTACTCATTTCAGGAGATTAAGGTATGGTTTATTATTTGGTCAATTATTGTACTAAACAGTACAGGGCTCAACGAGTCGCTTTGTCCGATACCTGTTGGTGTTGGTATTGGTTCCATCAGTTATGGATTAACCGATATGTAGTAGATGTTTGGAAATTAATTTGTTTGACGATCTATTTTAAGTAGTTTGGTATTTGTTTTTGCTTTAATTTGTTAACTACGTCACTCCCTCTCACTCTCCAAGGCTTTTGTTAGATCGCAGACAAAGGCCGGTTTTTCATAGTTTATAGATTTTTCTGCGATTTACCATAGTATAAATATGGCATCTAGGGCGATTTATTTCTTCTAAAATTCGGGTTGTTTTTTTTTGATATACCCAAGCAAATGCCAATTATCGGTTGTAGATTTTTGGTCAAGGACTTCAAGTGAGCTACGTTTCTGCAATTTTCAAGAGAGTTTTTTGTCACCTTTTTGGAATATTGGTACGGTAATATTCCCTCCTCTTTTAAGAATTCGTTTGGTATATCGTCCAAACCGTGTACTTTTCTGCTCACACTTCTACGTGTAGACTTAATGGTCATGTGGATTTTCATTTTTGTTGTCGTTGCGTTCGCATTTATTGTATTTTCTTCTGCTTATTTCTTCTCATGGGCCACGAACATATTGGTAGTGCATATTTCTTCAAAGTATCTTTTTCATGTAGCTTTGTCTATTTGCTGCGTCTGCCTGTACTATGTCACGTCTTGTTGCCTTCCTGTCATCACTTGCAAAATATAAAATGAAAATATCAGAAGAGATGCAAAATCGTAGTATTAATTTCAATTCTGTCATAATACTAAACTGTTGCTAAATTTACATAGTTATATTGATATGTGGATGCCATAAGTAAAGAAAAAAACACCCTTTCTATACGCTTAGGTTCTTTTAGAGAAGTAGAAATAGTCTTTCTAAATTACCTGAAATTGGAATATCTTGCAATCAATAAATAATGTAAGATGGAAGTTTTTGAACAAATGTTTTCCTTTGTTTTCTTAACCACAAATTCCACTAGCTACTCAAGTATATGTAACGATACTGCCAAATTCAAATATTTTATATTTTTAAATATGAATAATAATTATTTTTGCTAAGATTTCTGTTAGACGCCGACTATATTTTTTTTTAAGTTGTTTATTTTAAATGTCTATCAACCTATATGTATAAGTTTTGCATTATTTAGATGAGAAAATATTTGTTGATATTTAAGACTTGTGACGTCGAGTTTTTGTGTATGTTGCCGTTTGGAACATGAAAATATATGGGAACTATAACTACTATAATGGTGAAGAGAAGAGAGGGATTGCATGTGCATCTCGGAAAACGGGGATTTAGAAAAAAAGTTGATAGGGAACTTTCAAGAAGATAGGTCGACGGCGTATTAGGCTGTTTTAGACCGTTAAAAGTATATAGAAGGTGCCCTAATTAAT
The DNA here is from genome assembly GCA_963170755.1 of Amphimallon solstitiale. Lineage (NCBI taxonomy): Eukaryota > Metazoa > Arthropoda > Insecta > Coleoptera > Scarabaeidae > Amphimallon > Amphimallon solstitiale. Next base: position 79,060,076 of record OY720683.1, on the reverse strand, counting down.
AAAAGAAAGTCGGCAGGCAGCCTTCAAGAAGGGCAGTCGACTGCCTTGAGCCGTATAAGTGAAAAAAGGTTCTCTAATTTTAAAAAGTCGACAAGTAACCTTCAACAAAGTCACTCGACAGCATATTAGACTGTCTTGCTAATCGATATACATGGTCATCAGTATATAGGACCGGTAAAAGTGACGAAGTATATTACTAAATAAAAAAGGTGTAAAAGTTAATATATTCTTATTAAAAGTTGAAAGAGTGCACGTTCACCGATAGATGAAGAATAGATCTCTCTATCGTCTGAAGAAGTCTCGCACTAAGTTGGTCTACGGCGGGAAAATTGTCCGGTCCCGTTAAGGAAGAAGAAAAGAAGACGAAAATAAGAAAAGATACTTGAAAGTTATTAATATGCAAGTGCTAAATAAACTAAAATGTTAAAATTCGTCAACATTTAGAGACTAAATCAAAGTATATGATAATCTACGACTGAAAAATATATTTAATAGTTTGTCTTAGATACGGCAATATATAGGTATTAATAATTTACTTGACGATAATAATTTAGCCAAACATTATGTGCGTTGTTTGCTTAATCTAAGCATAATTTGTTTTTCATCTATGCCTATGTTGTTTGTGTTTATATAGATACGGAAGCGCACCGAAAAACAAATAATATACACTATTATTATTTTGAGAAACAGAAATAGTTAAATAGTTGCACCTAATTTGTCAACATTGAATGAGTTCTGAAATTATTAACATAGTGTGTTTATTTTAACTGAATTTCATATTATTTTGCATATGCTCTTTGTATTCGTATTGATAGATACAAATGTTTGCTTCTAATACAAATATTATTTAATTAAAATACATTTGTTTTCTTTGTTTGTACCATTTAATGCCCTAAGATTTTTTTTTTATCTTTCTATGTGAATCGACCTGAGAACATGAGCTAGCCAGACAAAATTTTCTAAGTTTTTTATTTTATTTAAAACATTAATGAGTACTTTTGCACATGTTATTCATAGAAGGGTAGACCATTTAAAAATTATAACCTTAAACTGTGTTTTTTAAATATGCAAGCAATTTTTGTGCGATTGGAAATGGATAGCGACATTAACTTTCACTTACACATGTGCAAACAATGTTTTCCTTGTACTAGGAATATTATTTACAGTCCTCAAAGGACAAGGACCCTCTCCTAAATAATAATTAGTTAACATTATCACGAACATTTAGCCATGTTTATTTCATAAATAAATCCATTCATCAAGGCACCCGCAAAACGCGAAGATTTACGATGCGATTTCGCTGATAAATTTTATTCAACGTTTCCAGCATTATTCCCACATAGCACAGTTTCAATTCACTTAAAAAGCTTCTAATAGTCAATTTGCTTCCACTTTACACCTGGGGACGGTAAATTCGGGAGGAATCAACCGCGCTTTAAACTTTAAATCTAATATGGGAAGCGAGTTATTGTCGTTATTCTGCGATAAACTAATTTCTTTTTTTAAGCCTCGTCGTATACCGTACTTGCTTAGCAAATAAAATTGTTTTTCCTGGTTATTTTAAGTAACTATATCGAAGTGATGTTAAATTAAGTTTAATTTCTTTCAAGGTTATACAAGTTTCCTACGCAGTTTTACCTTTTAATCCTGGAAAAAGTGGCGGTGAAAATTGCGATGATATGTGGGAGGCTAGATGGGGTGGAAAAAATAAAGGCGGCGTTGTTCTGGTTGTTGAATTCCCATCGAGGACAGGTCTAAATCCAGCACTGAAACAATATAAACATTTTGAATAACAATGTAGAATAATGACTTATTTATAACAATATTAGTCAAGCATATTCAATGATCTATTTAGAGTGAACGTGTACAGATATAAAGTTTTGAACTCCATAGTGTAGGCAAATAACATGTCGAACTTTTCGAATTAGCATTTTGTGGGTAGATAAGTTATTCGACTTTTATTTTGGATTAGCAAAAATTCATAGGAATTCTCGTAATATTCTAAAAATAAAACTACAAAACGGGAATTCTATTATAAAGAGGTTGCTTTGTGTGCTTAGACTAAAATGTAATAAATGTTGTGACATTCTTTAAATTTGGATATAAGAAGAAATGCTTGGAGCTTCAGCAAATTGAAAAGCAATTCGAATAAATTTGTTGTAGCAACAACGGGCGCCATGGAACAACATCTTTTCTTCGAGAGATGTGGTCATCTTCGCTTCAGTTTAGCATCAAAATATATCAGTAAATAAGCACAATTGTTATTGGTTTTCCTTTTTTAAAATAATCAATAAATATTACACCTTGGAATTCCAAAAAAGACTTGTGGCCACTTCTTTATCGACCGAAAAAAATACTATCTAGTATGCGTTTGTCCCGGAATAATTTTCCATCGTGACATTTTCTACATTTGGATATAAGAACAAATTACTGGGAGCCAGATATGATGAATGTAGCTGATGATTCAGCAAATTCAAAAGCAATTCGAATAATTTTGTTGTAGCAACAACGGGTGTCATGGAACAAGACCTTTTCTTCGAGAAATGTGGTCATGTTTGCTTCAGTTTGACATCAAAACATATCAGTAAATAAGCACAATATTGACCAAGTTATTGGTTTTTCTTTTTTTAAAATAATCAATAAATATTTCACCTTGGAATTCCAAAAAGACTTGTGACCATTTCTTTATCGACCGAAAAAAAAAATTTTCCAGAAACTAATCTTTCCGAAACTGCAAACTATGTCCCGGAATAATTTTCCATCGTGACATTTTCTACACTTGGATATAAGAAGAAATTACTGGGAGCCAGATATGATGAATGTGGCTGATGATTCAGCAAATTCAAAAGCAATTCGAATAATTTTGTTGTAGCAACAACGGGCGTCGTGGAACAAGATCTTTTCTTCGAGAAATGTGGTCATGTTTGCTTCAGTTTGACATCAAAACATATCTGTAAATAAGCACAATATTGACCAAGTTATTGGTTTTCCTTTTTTTAAATAATCAATAAATATTTCGTCTTGGAATTCCAAAAAGACTTGTGGCCATATCTTTATCGACCGAAAAAAATATTTCTTTCTTGGGGCAGTTTCCTCGGGGCAATCTATTGTGTCGACTGTGTTTTTGTATCTGGATATAATTAGGTTCATCTGTGACATGTTGATGGAAAAATTCCCTCGAATTACGTTTGAAGATAATCAAACTTTCTCCTAATTTTTGAATGCGAGCGCGCATTTGATCAGCATTAAGCAAACGCGGCAACTATCGCGCGCTTAGTTTTCCTATATTTAGACGTTCATGTAAAATATTGGATACCCGATGGTTGGAATTTTGACTTCATCAAACATACAAAGACATGCATGAACGGTATGAACCAGTTCAGGACTAGTTCGAGACGTTCTGCATCATCCGTCATCATATGGCCACGTTTAAAAGCAGAAGACCACTTACAAATTTTTAATATATACTTAATTAGTAATTATACCTAATAGTTCTTTTCAATATATAATAATTCTTATAACTTAGATTTTTTAAATTATTGTGTTTGCTATTGTTTTGTTAATAGTAGTTTTAATGTAAACTTTGAACATTTTTGCATTTTTTTTAATATCTAGAAGCTGATTAACTGTTACTTACGGATGTCGTTTATTTCTAATGGTAACTGCGTTTTTCATTTAAAGTTTTATTTTTTAGTTGCTTTGGATTTAGACTACATTTAGAAAAATTTTGATTTCCTACTATCTATCTACCACTAAACTACAGCATATTTTATATCACTTGTAAGCTAAAAATTATGCCAATTACGACAGTACAATAAAAAGTGCGTGTTACTATTAAAAAAATGAGTACCGGGCTTTTGAATAGTAAAAAATTTTTTTTTCTTATTTCCTATAGCAATTCCAACGTGAAATAAATGGTTCTTTCGCCAGTGCGTGTAAATGTGAGAAATACGTTATGTAATTGTTTCCATCACCAACCTTGGTGGTTTTTGTGGTTCAGCAATTGTTAGGAAGCAGTTTCATTTTAATAGATTAATTTCATAGGTACCGCCATCTTAGACAGAAATGTCATAATTTAACCCATAGTGGATAGTAAATTGTTAGTAGGAACCGAATATGAACGAAAATACGGAATGTTGTATTTAAAAAAATCAAAATTAACGTCACTTATGATTTGACCGGAAGTGCTATAAAAAAACTAAGTGCAGCCGAATAAGCCCAACAATCCCTTATACATATGATCAAAGTTTTATTGCAGGTATTAAATAAATGCCGGGCTGATACATGATCTCGTTGACACCCGGTATATGTACGAGGTAGGCGCCATAAATTCTCGGCCTGATATATAAAAAAGAAACTTGGAACAATATAAGAATTTTTATTTTTCAATGTAATCTCCCCGAATAATTCGATACCTTTGTAAAAATAATCTGAAGTTTTTTCGTCCAAATGTTCTATAACAGCTGCTTGCAACTCACTGTCGTCCTTAAAACTACGTCCCATAAGGTCTTTATAGTTTAAGAATTATGAAAATTATTAAATGATTAAGCTTTAGAATAAGAACATAAATTTTAAGTTGTAAATATAGTTTTTAATATAGTAAGTACAGAATCAAAAGATTCAAAAGGTGTATAATGAGTTGCATAACCTTTAAGGTGTCTTTATGAGAAATGTATAGTACACGGTGGCCAGAAAAATGCGGACAAACGCTAGGTAGAACGATTCTTTGTTCAATTCTGAGGCGATAATCTTAATCCAAAAAAGTTATACGGTCCTTCCTTACTGCATACGAGACCATCAAACATTAAGTTGTACGGCTAAAATTTAGCAAAATTCGTCAAATTTATCTATGTAAAATCATTGTGGTGAAATTTAGAAATGAAATTATCTCAAAACATTGATGTAACTAATCGATTAATACCAATGGTTTACAAAAAAAAAAAAAAAAGCACTGTACTACTTTTTTCAATTAAGATTGTCAACTCAGAATTAAACAAAGATTTGGCCTGCGTGGCGTTTGTCCGCATTTTTCTGGCCACCGTGTATATTAATTTAAGTTTAAAATCATTAAGAAAGGAATAGAAATAAACACAAAATAAATTCATGTATTCTATATTTTTTATAGAAAAAACAAACACAAGGTGTTGTTTGAGTATACAAAAACAGAACCAGACTTTTCACAGTATGTTAGAATAGCATTAAATATTGTATTAAAAGTAAACAACAGAGAGGGAGTGATGTTGAAAGACGGAACAGTGAAGAGGGTGAATCATTTAAAAGCCATAAAGTTATATGAACGAGGCGATATTCGACATGATTGTTGTGAAAACGTCTATTCTAATGAATAAAAATAGATTGTAAATTTGCACAATAATTTTAAGGTATAAGGGAATTTATGATCATATTTAAGAATATAATAAGTACCTGATACTTATATTTAAAAAGCATTTTACAGGATATACAGAAAAAGGTGTTCTTTCCGAGACAATACATTACTATATTTATCTATATACTAGATGTATAGGTAGAGACACATATTTGAAATGTTATAATAAATGTAAGGGCATCAAGGATAGCAGGACAAATCTTGTGTGGTTCTAATTATCTATAAAGAAGAAATAACATTAACATTGTTGACAATTATATGGAAATCAACATACAAGAGAACGAGAGGAAATGGTTAGAGCACAGGGATGATACTGTCGAAGTCTGTGTTCATTGTAATGCAGTCCTAAAGAAGAGAATTCCAGTTGTGTTCAATATATTTACGATCATATCCAACAAAGTCACCTACAAGAAGAAAATACGAATAGTTTTAAGTAACAGAAAAAGAAAGTACATAACCAATAATGAAAGAGGTAATGGGTTCATTTACAAGCATAATGAGAGATGGCGTTAAGGAAAGAAGGATAAACCTACCGTAGACAAAGAATCGCAAGTGTGCATGGACTTTTAAATAAACAATTTGTGTGTGTAAACATTTAGTGCATTCTTGAACTGTCATAAGTACGATAGTTATGTGTGACTAGGGAAAACTTACAGAAAACGAATATGAAGTGGATAATGCCAACATAAATATTAGTATGAGAGTCGTGGCGCTGTAGACGGATAGTCGTCTTTTGTTTGAAAACCGAAGTTATAAAAAGGCGCGAAGAACGAGATAAGAGGAGAAGCTGCCGAACTTTCGAATTTATCAGACGTAAGATTTTTGATGGCGTTCGCAAATGATAGTAGGGGTTTCAATACAGTACGTTGAATCATATTAGTTTAAATGTATTAAGGTTATTTTTGGATTTTAATAGAGTTTTTAGTTTTCATATTGTCAATTATTTGTTACATTTATAAATATATAAATATCAAAAATGGTAGACATCAATAAAAAGGAATTTTATGATTTATATGAGGAATATAAGTAAGAGTTTCCTGAAATAAATATACAGTTTGAATAATTGATGATGTTAGACGTACTCTAGGACGTACTATGTGAAAATATTTACTTCTGGCGAGGCGTTAAACATCATCAATACTTAAATAAAATATGTTTTGCTGAATTATATTGATTTTTGTAAATTGTGGAAAATTGTTAATGGTGTTGAGGGCACTGGAAGTACTATGTGTCAATATTTGCTTCCTATGTATTACTTGGCATTATTAATGATTTGTGGTAGAAAATTTAATAAATTTCAAGCAGTTAAATACGTATAGATACGAATATTATTCATGGACAAAAGCCAATCTGTGGGATGTACTATGTGAAAATATTTGCATTCAGCGATTGGTAAAGGTCTTTTTCATGGTATTTCCTTCTTTGCAAAATTTTAGATCTTCGAAGGCACTACGTGCGAATGTATGTCTTTGTTGAATTAAAATTTAGCTTCGTAGGGGAAAATCATTTTTGAATCTGTAAATACAATATTAAAAGATTAAAAATAGGAAAATAATATTTTCTTGAATCCACATAGAAAAAAAAGTTATGTTTTTCCTGTTTTTCATGATTATGAAGAGACACTTTTTAACAGCCATATGTTGTAAATAATTTTTTTTGTGATGTTGTTTACTGAACTAGAATATGAATATAAATGTTTTATGAAATTTTAAAAACTTATTCTATTATTAACCTCATCCAAATTAAACTTAAATGGGAAAAACACCAGATGAATGAAGGACGGATCACTGCTAGAACTCACGAAAACAAATTGAATGCTAACAGGGATTAGATTTATAATTTATAGGAGTAGTTATTTTTTTAATATTAATGCAATCTCAGCATTCATATAAATATTATGCAATTTTGTATCGTTAAGGTTACAACGTTACAATTGTAGTTGCATTTTTGCAACCACAGCAATATGTATTGCCTTGTGACTGCTTGAAATAAAAATAATAATTATCATTAATAATAAACGCTTAAACTTACATGTAAAGTAATCCAAAAATTAAATTTCCAAGCCAGAATAAAACATTAATATAAATTTATACATTATAAACATAAAAACACTTCAAGGACGAAACAAGCTTTGTTTTTTACATGCACAGGAAAACCCATCCCCTAGTATTGAACATTGGCGGCTCCTGTCTTAAATCTTTCCCACACCCACACATACAAATAGTCACGGGTGATATTACGCGAGCATTCCCAGAATTAAATTGTCATGCCTCGTATATGCACATATAACCTATTTCTTGGGTTTTTTTTTATCAGATTGCTTAAACAACACATATATGTATATGTACATATATTTTAACTGTCGATTTGCTTAAGATATTTACGCACGGGCATTCATACGTTAATTGCATAGTTCTTTCAAAGAAGATTCTGCATCGCATTTTAGAGAAAATAAATACTTACGTCAATAGGCATTCATACATATACATAAGAGCTGGAAGAGAAGAAAGAAATATGTACTAATTTTCTGTGGTACTTCCAGTTGTTCCTGACTGTTCTAAAATGCAACACTAAAAATATAATTTAATATAATTCATATTGCAAAATTGGACGTATGTGTCTCTATTAATGGCATAGTAAACAATTAGTTCTTTACGTATGGTATAGGTATGCTTTCTGATTTTTATTAGACGTTTAATTGTATTTTATATATGTACATATTGAACAGAGTTTCAGCTCAGTATATATTGGATAATCAAAATTTTATAACAGACGTCAACAATTTGAAAGATGTTTTTGATTATAGTGATAGGATTCCTATTTATCAGTTGTTATACTATTTATTCATTTTGTAAGCGACGATTTTTATTTTGGTCCAGAAAAGGCGTAGATTATCTAAATCCAACGTTACCATTTGGTGATATGAAAAGACTTTGGAAAGGTGTTCCAGTATCTGTACACTTCTCTGAATTTTATAACATTTTTAAAGGTCGCGGCCAAAAGCATGGAGGTATATTTCAATTTTTTGAACCAACATATGTGCCTGTAGATCCAGAATATATAAAAAATATTCTCATAAGAGATTTTCAACACTTCGCCGATAGAGGCATATATCACAATGAAAAAAATCAACCTCTCATAAGAAATTTGTTTTTCATGGAAGGTAATGACTGGAGAAATATGAGAGCTAAATTATCATCAAGCTATACCTCTGGTAAAATGAAAATTATGTTTAACACAATGCTAGATTGTACTGCAGCTTTAGTAAAGAGAGTCGGAGAATTAACCGAAGGCGATGATGTCGTTGATATTAAAGATATATCCGCGAGATTTACAACGGATATAATTGGTTCTTGTGCATTTGGTATTGAATGTAACAGTTTTGAGTCACCAAATTCTGAATTTAGAATGTACGGAAAAAAATTATTTGAAGACAACGTTATCAAAACAATGAAAGGATTATTCCGTACTGTCTTCCCGAAGTTCTCTAAACGATTGGGTCTGGTGGTTTTCGAAAGAGATGTCGAGGAATTCTTCACCAGAGCAGTAACTGAGACGTATTGTTTCCGAAGGCAGAACAACATTCAGCGTAATGATTTCATGCGATTACTGATCGATTTGATGGATAAGGAATGTGATCCCGATCGAAAAGAATCTGCGTTTACTATGAATGATGTCATTGCTGAGGCCTTCATATTTTTTGTAGCTGGCTTCGACACCTCAGCGACCACATTAACGTTTGCACTTTTCGAAATGGCCAACAATTCAAAAATTCAAGATAAAGTCAGAGAAGAGATTGATTATGTTTTAAAAAAGTATGATGATCATGTCACGTATGAAGCTATTAATGACATGAAATATATGGATAAAGTAGTACAAGGTTCGAATTTTTTCTAATTTTCTTTTAGTTTTAGTATGTAAATACCCTGTTGCATTTTCTGGATACAAAAATGTACCAGAGAAGCGACAAATATGTATTGCGTGGTTTGTCTGCGAGGTAGTCTGTCTAGACGAGACGTTTGTAAGAATGACATTTTTTTACTCTATATACCAACAAGGAATTAAAATTTTAAACATATGACAAAAAGACTCATATGTAATCTTATTTATAGTATACAGGGTGAGTCATCTCGGCGGGAAAGGGCGATTGTGCCTTTACGTGTAAAAATATTTCGAAGCGTTTTTTTTCTTGTGATAGCTGCTCATTAGGGGCACATTTTAAAAATATTTTGTATTATACAGAGTGTTCCATAACTTGGTGGCTGACCATAGTTACAGTTTTTTAAATGGAACACCCTATATATTATTACATTTTTGTATTCCCCGCATAATTTTTAGGCAAAAAGTAACAAGATAGTATAGGCCTAAAACCTAAAGTTTTTGACTTATTCCCGTTTTTCTGAATAATTCAAGATTTTTATAAAATTATATTTCTCGAAAACGACGTATTAGATTGGCATAATTTTTCGTAGTATTGTTCATAATAAGAGGTCTTAATAGAAGCATATTTTATTTTTTTTCAGTTACTAATTGCATGTGCAGAAGACTGGATTGAAATTGGATGACACGTTTTTATATAAGAGTCAATTTTTTTAAATGGAAGTATATCAGTTTATTTTTCAATTTTTTATTAAATTTCACATCAAAAGCATGTAAGACGTTAATACTTTAAAAGTGACTATTACTGAGCTATTGTCGTTTTTTTGATATAATTTTGACAACATTATGTTTTTTATTTGAATACGGTATAGTGAGCTATGCATGATATTTCTTGCAACATTGGTGATTGAATGGATGCCATTTAATAAGTTGTTACTTAGTTGACAGCATGATTTTATAATGCATTTTTCTAAAAATTAGCTTAGATATATGATTTTTATACGTATTGAGAGAATAACAAAAAAAAAGTTTACTAGCTTAATATTTTGAGTTGTTTATAATACTGCATTCCAAAAATATATAATATAACATTACTCTTCTTTTTACTTTCTTATACGTAGTATAAGGAAGTATTGTGATGATGAAAATTTTCGACCTCGAGATTTTTGCAGATGTCCACGTTTTGAGGTCCCCTGATACCAAAAAAGTGGTTTTAAAAAAATGTCTGTGTGTCTGTGTCTGTGTCTGTCTGTCTGTGTGTGACCAAGATAGCGGTCAAACCGCTGTAGATATCAATTCCAAATTTTGTATTTACGAATATAATCTCCCTCTTGAGAACTGATTAGATTTTGAGCAAAATCGGCAGACCGGAAGTAGTAGTTTACTTCAGTGAAAACATCGAATTTTGCAAATATTTCGTCAATTACTAAGTTTAAACAAATTTATAAAGAATTCAAATGTACTCAAAATTAAATTCGAGAAAAATTGTTTTAATAAAGTTTTTCGAAATTCCTACCGGAAGTAGGTCTATTACTCTTATCGAAAATCAGTTTTTTGCGAATATCTCGCAAATCATGCTTTCTAGGCAGGTACATTACGAGTATAAAAGTATTTAGAACATACTTTTAAATATCTTTTGTATAAAAAAAAATTCAAAATTCAGACCGGAAGTACCACTTTTACTCTTATCGAATAGCGATTTTTTGCAAATATGTCGTAAATTATGCATTCTATATATATTTATGAAGAGTACAAAAGTATTTAGAGTTGGATTTGGAATATTTTTTGTATAAATGAAATTTCAAAATTCGGACCGGAAGTAACACGTTCATACGTATAAGAAAGTCGTGTGGTGGCCACACCTCATTTTTTACTTTCTTATACGTACTATAAGGAAGTATTGTGATGATGAAAATTTTCGACCTCGAGATTTTTGCAGATGTCCACGTTTTGAAGTCCCCTGATGCCAAAAAAGTGGTTTTTAAAAAATGTCTGTGTGTTTGTCTGTCTGTGTGTGTGTCTGTGTGTGTGTGACCACGATAGCGGTCAAACCGCTACAGATATCAATTCCAAATTTTGTATTTACGAATATAATCTCCCTCTTGAGAACTGATTAGATTTTGAGCAAAATTAGCAGACCGGAAGTAGTAGTTTACTTCAGAGAAAAAATCGAATTCTTCAAATATTTCGTGAATTACTAAGTTTAAACAAATTTATAAAGAATTCATATGTACTTAAAATTGAAATTGTGAACAATTTTATTAAAAAGGTTTTTCAAAATTCCTACCGGAAGTAGGTCTTTTACTCTTATCGAAAATCAGTTTCTTGCAAATATTTTGCAAGTCATGCTTTTTGGACAGGTACGCTACGAATATAAAAGTATTTAGAACTTAATTTCCAATATCTTTTGTATAAAAAAAATTTCAAAATTCGGACCGGAAGTATCACTTTTACTCTTACCGAATAACGTTTTTTTGCAAATATGTCGTAAATTATGCATTCTATGTATATTTATGAAGAGTACAAAAGTATTTAGAGTTGGATTTGGAATATTTTTTGAATAAATGAAATTTCGAAATTTGGACCGGAAGTAACACTTTCATACGTATAAGAAAGTCGTGTGGTGGCCACACCTCACTTTTTCTTTTACTTCTATAATCTTGGTAAGTGCCTCATATCGATATCTACATATTTATACAAAAATTGGATATATTATACTTACAATACACTCTAGCCAATATATTTCATAAAATATTTAGAATATGGTACAATAAACATATTTTGAAACAAAACAAATGAATACCTTAATGATAGTAAGTGCAGAAATAGGAATTAGGACCTATCAACGGATCTGTAATTAGTGAAAAAGAAACTACAAAATAACATAAGCAACATCGCCAGTAGTAATGAAAGTGTCGATTACTCATCTAAAGGCATATGTTCTGGGACATCTTCTTCCAGGATAACGCTGTCGGTAAACTCTCTAAGCTAATAAATAATTAGTTGACTTTACCCAAGTACATAAATTATATCTATAAGCTGTTCTTTAAAAAACTTCGGTATAAAATGACTTCAATTATTTTAAGATTAATAGCATCAACAAATTACACCTGTCAACTAAAAAGTAACTTATTAAACGTCATCCATAAGCATCACAGCTAATTTTACGGTATGCTATGCTATATTGTTATAAAACCATGAAACTGACAAAATTATATCAAAAAGCGACAATAGCTCAGTAATAGTCAATTTTAAAGTATAAACGTCTTACATGTTTTTGAAGTGAAATTTAATAAGCAATTCAAAAATTAACTAATATATAGGGTGTTCAATTTGAAAAAATGGATTTTTATACAAAAACGTGTCTTGTAATTTTAATCCAGTTATAAAATATATTTCTATTAGGACCTCTTATTGTGAACAATACTGCAAAAAATTTTGTCCATCTAGTACATCGTTTCGGAGAAAGATAATTTTATACAAACATCGAATTTTTTATAAAAATGGGAATATGTTGAAAACTTTATTTCATAACTTTTTGCCTAAAAATTATACGGGGAATATAAAAATGTAATAATATATATAGGGTGTTTCATTTAAAAAACTATAACTATGGTCAGCCACCAAGTTATGGAACATTCTGTATAATACAAAACATTTTTAAAATGTACTCCTAATGCGCAGCTATCACAAGAAAAAGACCGCTTCGAAATATCTTTACCCGTAAAGGCACAATCGGCTTTACCCGCGGTGATGACTCACCCTGTATATGCATATATACCGGGTGTCCACACGAAAACTTTATATTGAATTATTTCTGGTGTTTTTGAAGACAAAAACTTGAAATTTTGGGTGGTTGTTCAGGATATAGGGGGACAATGAATAGTGTATTTCATACCGCCCCATCGGGTCACCCGCCGCCGCCGGCCACCCCCACTCCAATATTTTAAATGACACCCTGTATTTTTTTTGGTGGTTTTGAAAGAACACAATTTTCTTGATATTCCTATGTGAAAAAACTAGTAACACACATTATGACATTTATGAGATATTTAAATTTAAAAGTTTCAGATATCAGAAATTATTAACTCCGAAAAATCATAAGTTAGTCATGGAAATAGTTTGCTTTAAATTAGAATTGTCAAAATTGTGACTTTTGTGTTTCATTAATATTAATACTTGTAAAATTGTTCTTAAAGTTTCGGCTTTTTCGCTGAAATAGTTTATACTCTTGAAGAGAGAACTGAAATAGTGATTTTGTATGGGATTGCAAACAAAAATTATTCTCAAGCGGCGACGCTATTCAATGAAAACCATCCAAACAGAAACGTATCTGTTGCTTATGTCAGAACGCTAATAGAAAAATTTTTGCAAACTGGATCTGTAAATAATAAAAAACGGAATACGAATAATTGTGGTGTACTAAATGAAGCTATGCAACTAGCAGTTCTTGGGCATATTAATTTAGACCCAGAGCTTTCGTTGAGAAAATTATCCGAAGTTTCGGGAGTGCCAAAATCAACCTGCCATAAGATATTAAAATTAAACAAAATGCACCCTTATAAAATTCAACTTCACCAAGAGTTGGGTGACGGTGATTTCGACAGAAGAGTCGAATTTTGTGAAATAATGACAGATATGATTCGGCAAAATGGAAATGTTTTGCGAAGTATTTGCTTTAGTGATGAAAGTTGCTTTTACTTAAATGGTCTTGTGAATAGACACAACTGTCGATATTGGAGCGACGTAAAACCCCATTTTTTCCGAGAAGGCAACACACAATATCCCCAAAAAATTAATGTATGGGCTGGAATTCTTAATAACCAAGTAATTGGCCCGATATTCTTCCAGGAAAATTTAAATGGACCTAAGTACTTACAATTTTTGGAAGAGCTAATACATCCTCTTATCATACAGTGTCTAGAAGAAAACTTGAATGAAATAGAGGAGGAGCAATTATATTTTCAACAAGATGGAGCTGGGCCACATTACTGTTTAGACGTTAGGAATTATTTGGATAATATTTTCCCAGGACATTGGATTGGACGTAGGGGCTCTATTGAATGGCCAGCTCGCTCCCCCGATTTAACTCCCCTAGATTTCTTTTTGTGGGGACATTTGAAGTCTGTTGTTTATAAGACACCGCCACAATCAATAGCTGATTTACGTAATAGAATAACAGAGGAATGTCGAAATTTAACGCCACAAGTGTTCGAAAATGTTAGAAATGCTTTTGAAAATAGACTTTATTTATGTTTAAATGTAAACGGTGAACATTTTGAGCATTTAATTTAACTAAAATGTTGTGAATAAATCTTGTTTTAAATATTTCCATGACTAACTTATGATTTTTCGGAGTTAATAATTTCTGATATCTGAAACTTTTAAATTTAAATATCTCATAAATGTCATAATGTGTGTTACCAGTTTTTTCACATAGGAATATCAAGAAAATTGTGTTCTTTCAAAACCACCAAAAAAAATACAGGGTGTCATTTAAAATATTGGAGTGGGGGTGGCCGGCGGCGGCGGGTGACCCGATGGGGCGGTATGAAATACACTATTCATTGTCCCCCTATATCCTGAACAACCACCCAAAATTTCAAGTTTTTGTCTTCAAAAACACCAGAAATAATTCAATATAAAGTTTTCGTGTGGACACCCGGTATATAGTTTTTACTTAGATAATATTATATATATTTGAATCGCTTGTTTATAAAATATATTAATTAGCAATCTGTAAATTTTACAGCAGAAACAAAAAGTTGCTTTGCTCATTTGTTTTTGCTAGTTTCCCAAATTTATATTTCAGTTTTGCGTGGTAGATGCAGTGAGAGTATCACAGCGACATCTTACACCCAAAAGATGACACGGAAAAAGCGACATAAACTGACATAAGTAACGTTTTAAGTTTTAATGCCATTGTCGACAGTCTCCACGTGCACTGATGAGGCCTCAAAGGCCGAAACACCGGTGTCTGTGCGTTCGATTGTCGGCAATGGCACTTAATGTATGTGTGTATCCCAAACACATGCATATATGCATATACGTTTTACGTATAAATGTATAGATGTAAGTCACAGTATTTATTTACTGCTTGATGTTAGTTTTAACATCCATGTGTTTACACTTTTCATTTTCGTCCTACTCCTATAGTTTTATTGTATTATTAGATATACTACAGGTCCAGTATATCTAATTATACAATAAAATATAATGATATCCATTAATGGTCCTCACTAGTGAATCGGAAATGTAATATTGGTTCCATAGCACATAATTTAATAAGCCAAGAATGTTCGAGTACTTATTATACATAGGGAATATATAATAAATATTTGAAACAATAATTCAATATCTAAGCGAATAATAATTTAGTTATGACCAAATATTTACACATTTGTAACCGCGGGACAGATTTTTACAAGAATAACAATTCATTGTAATGTGGGTTGCCTAATTTTAATTTATTTTATATTCATTTAAAACAAAGTAAATAATAGGTAAACGAAAAATAAGTGCAGAGCGAGGTTGCTTTTTATTCAATTTATAACGTTAACAAAAGCAAACAAATCTGCTACAAAGGATTTTTAAGAAAACTTGTTTTTAATTTTTTAATATTTTGACATATTAATTAATTTTCTTTAATCAGATCATTTTTTTCTAAATTTGATTATTCAGCGGGGTAGATTACTAAATTCTTCATAAGTTGACGTTGAAAGGTTTTATCCAAATTTTAATTCAATATGGACATGACTACCTATCTAACAGGTCTACTAATTAATTAAATTTGACAGTTCTCTGCGGTTTACTTGTAAGTAGTTAAAATTTGTGTTTTCTTTGGAAATAAAAACAATAAAAATGAGCGATTGTGACAGTGAATGTAAAATTTGACTCCACCGGAAATTATAGAACTAGCCTTAATGACCACAAACAATTTATTACCAGCAATATCGGCAAAAACGTATGAAAATTTTTACTCTTAATTTATGAATTAGAATGTTAAAAAAATAATGTTTTATTATGAGGTCATAGAAAAAATAATTAAGGGCCGTCATTAAATGCTCATTGTATAATATACTATTATTATTCAAACAAATCATTAAATTTTAAAATTATTGCAACAATTTGAGTGTTTTAACATTTGCCCAGGTATTATAGGAGCAAAATATCCGGTGGTTTCTTCAGTGTAAATATAAATGCGTTTTCTGTGTGTACTTGGTGGTTGTTTATCTCTCAATAAGGACGAGGCGAAAGGGAAACACCATACATAAAATGATCGGACTGTACGGTCGCTTCTTGTTGATCGTTGTTCTCTGGAAGTACTTTAACTTATTATTCACCTTATATTTAGTTTAGTAGCTATACTACACAAAAACACTAAAACACACACAAAAAAAACTAAATACGTGTTTCAACAACTATGTTATCATCTTCGTTTTTTAATCAGTGCTACTGAAGATGACAAGATAGTTGTCATAATACGTATTTAGTCTTTTTTTGTGTTTTAGTGTGGTAAAGGTGTTTGAGTGTTTTTGCTTAGTATCAAGCCCTAGACTCCAAGTTTAATTTTTTAAGCTATACTACAGTTCAATATATGACTGATATTTGTAAAATTACTTCTGAATGATATAGTTGATACAAATTCACATTTTAATACATTCTTAAAACAATAATTTCTATTGCAATTTTAATACAAATATGTGTTTATATTCAAATTAGTTATCCACCTTGATAGTTTTGACAATTATTTTTAAAATTATCGATATAAAATAAATAACTTAACAAAAATGAATAGGTTGGTAATGAGTATTTCATCATATATAGGCAATATTATAGAATAATTAAATGAATTGATTGAAATCTCTTGGTGAAACATGTCAAAATATAAGCAAGTAATAAATAAAACACTTGGTATTGTTTCACAAATATATATAATTAAACACTCAATGTACATTTCGCCTTGCGGCATCGTCAGGAGTTCTGGAGAAACTAAAGTAAAATTCAATATACTGTAACTACCTGCTTCAAACAAAAATGTAAATACAAAACAGCTATGATCATTCAGTGGTTAGATTACAAGTGGATGTATATGTGTGGGTGGGTGTGTATGTTCCCTATTGACGCTGAAAGCGCTGAACCGATTTTGATGAAATTTTCAAGAAAACTCTAGCAAAGTCTGGAGAGTATTCCTGTAAAGTTTGTTGCCACTAATTCACTATGAAGTACCTCAGTCATTTTTATTCATTCATTATTCGTTGGTATTAAATTTATTTGTATATTTCCTTGTTTCAGAAACACTACGAAAATATCCACCAGTTGCTTTGATTAATAGGATATGCACAGAAACATACGAAATACCGTATACTGATGTGGTTTTAGAGAAAGGAACACATGTTGGAATATCTGTATTGGGTTTACATAGAGACCCGGAATATTACCCGGATCCGGAAAAATTTGATCCTGAAAGATTCTCCGACGAAAATAAAGGAAGAATTGTTCCAGGAACTTATATGCCATTTGGTGATGGCCCAAGAGTTTGTATGGGTAAGGCATTTTATAATAAACTTGATATTATTTCAAATAAACTAAATAACGATAGAATTGCTGAGTTGGTAAGTCTTTGATTACGACACACTGCTTCCTTTTACTTAATGGGCATTTATTAAAATTGATGCTGTAAATACATATAGAATACCTTTGGCAATCAGATGTAGTCATCGTGGAATATTTCTTTTGCATTTTGCCATATATTAACCAACACGTCTTTTTCTTATTATTAAGTTCTTAAATAGAGATGCCATTGCATGAATATAAAAATGACCTACAACAGCTTCTCATTCCTTGTGATGGCATAGTTTTATAGTTGCTGTAAACCACAATATATTTGGTTTACAGTAACTATAGAACTATTTAAATTTGCCGATGGTTCAATCAGTACTTACATTTTAAAATTCATATAATCATCTGGTGCGCTCTCAGCTACGAGTGATTATTATGCACCTGAGATGGGCCTTTAGTTTTTCGCGTTCCCTATTCGCCTAAGTAGTGAGGAAAATTTCTGCAAAACTAACATTCAGAGATAAGAATATAGACCATGATTTTAACGTGGTATATATTGCACACCAATTATAGAAAATGTCCAATAATAACAATTATTTAGTAATTTATTTGTATTTTAGGCTTAAGATTTGGTTTAATGCAAGTGAAGATTGGACTGGTCACTTTGTTGAAGAACTTCGAGTTCGACGTTAATCCAAGGACTAAAATGCCACTGGAACTAGACTTGGGATTTGTCATGACTGTTAAAGGCGGTGTTTGGCTAAATTCTAGGAGGTACCCTCGGGTCGTAGGAGCGATATGAAAGTCGTAGTATTTTAAAATTCAAGAATTTCATGATAAAGGTTTATTAAAATTTTAGTTGTATTTTTTGCTCGACAGGTATCTAATAATAATGGCTATATTTACGTATAATTAACAGACATTGTAAAGCTTGTTTTCGAGATACAGAACAAAAATAAATATAAAATTTAAATGTTACTTTTTATTTCGCAATCAAAATATTATCATAAACAAACTAAACACAAACATATAATACGTATAAACTACGAGAACCTCTTGTATTTTGTGACGTTGGTCGTTGTGGACTGAGCGAAATTTACAAAATTGAGTAAAAATATATTACATATACGTTAATATTTACATGTTCGTGTTATATGACACGCTATAGCTATATTTTAATTTGAAATTACGAAAAGTAATGGTGTATTATATTAAATACTAAATAAAATTTAAGTACAGTACAATCGCGATGGTGTGAATATGCGGTACTGAAAAACTGTCGGTGGTGTGAACACGAAATTATTTACATTGAACGCCAAGTAGTATGAACAGCGTGGACCCTCGATGGTGCGAAAAAGTGCATTATATATTTATG
The DNA here is from genome assembly GCA_963170755.1 of Amphimallon solstitiale. Lineage (NCBI taxonomy): Eukaryota > Metazoa > Arthropoda > Insecta > Coleoptera > Scarabaeidae > Amphimallon > Amphimallon solstitiale. Next base: position 79,040,874 of record OY720683.1, on the reverse strand, counting down.
TCGGAGTTTTATTTATTTACCGCTCGGGGAAGTCCCTTATTTTATACATTGAAGCATGTATACTAAATGCGCCGTCGCCGTGTATAAAGGTGTAGTTGTGAATGTGCCTCCAGTGTAAATACATAGTGTAAATGCTTAGAGCAAGATGGGGAAATTAAAGAAATTTTTGAGTTTAACAGTAAAAGCCAATATAATCGAAGAACGTAAAAAAGGAATGTCAGTCACAGTGTTATCTAAAAAATACGGAGTTTCAAAATCAACCATTTGTGCTATTAAAAAAAATGAAAAACTTATTGTCGATACGTTAACTCACACGCTAAAACCATCGAAAAAATGCACATTGAAAAAGTCAGCATTTCCCCTTTTAGAAGAGAAATTGTACAACTGGTTTCTTAAACAAAGAGGCAAGAATTTTCCAGTTTCAGGGATTATGCTGAAACAGAAGGCATTGTCACTATCAAAACAATTGAATATTGATACTTTCACAGCCAGTGATGGTTGGCTACAAAGATTTAAACATCGTCGTGGCATAAGGTTTTTGAAAATCACAGGGGAGAAATTATCAGCCAACCCAGATGCAGTAGACCCTTTTAAAGAGGATCTAAACCATATTATTCAAGAGCATGACCTAAAGTTGCACCAGATTTATAATGCTGATGAGACAGGATTGTATTGGCGCTTATTGCCTGATAAAAGTTATGTCTCATTAGCTGAAAAAACTGCTCCTGGATTAAAAATTTCTAAGCAACGACTGGCGTTTATGGGTTGTGTAAATGCTTCAGGAGTACATAAGTTGAAACCCCTAGTGATAGGGAAATCAAAAAATCCAAGGTGTTTTAAGAATTTTAACAATCCATTACTGTACAAAAACACTAAAAATGCGTGGATGACCGGGGAACTCTTTAAGGAATGGTTTTTTCGACATTTAGTACCTGAGGTGAGAGTTAAAATTATCTACGGTGTGTTTCATACACCTGATTATTTCAAAATTATTAATTCGTAGGTAAGATGTTTTCTGCGTAATCAGCAGTTACCTCAGAAAGCAATTCTCTTTGTGGATAATGCCCCGTCCCATCCATCAGCAACAGAACTGAGGACTAAAGATGGGATGATTTTTGTAAAATTCTTACCTCCTAATGTTACATCTTTGATCCAACCCATGGACCAAAATATTTTAAGGCTCACCAAACTATACTATAGAAACAGTTTGCTGAGTTCTGTTGTATCAACGGAAGAAGGAATAGCTGCAGCACTCGGTAAGATTTCACTAAAAGATGCAATAATACACTTAGCTGCGGCGTGGGAGAAACTTAGCTCAACAATAATCGAAAAGTGTTGGAGAAATATCCTGCCAGATTTTAGTGAACATAATGAGGATGCAGACGAAGATAACATTCCATTAAGTACATTACGGGAAAAATTAAGATGTGAAAAAACTTTGGTTCCTGATGCTATTAGGGATACAAAAATTTACTACAGGAACTTGCTCCAGTAAGTTAATGCATAAGTGGTTTTAGAAGTCAATAGCATAATCAAAACTGCAAATTTTAGACTGACTACACTACTGCAGATGTGAAAGATTTGGACAAGGGTGAGGCGGCAGATGTTGTGGAAATGTCTTCTTCAGATGAGGATGAAACTGAGTCCATTGAACGAAAAAGTTGCCATTCCGATGCAATTAAAGCATTTAATGTAGCTGTAGAATGGTCCAATCAAAATTCCATATATATGAGTGACATCATCACTTTGAAAGCAATTCAAGAAAAAGCAGTTATGGCTAAAATTGCTCAAAATAATGTTCAGAAAAAAATAACAATTTTTTTTACATCTTAGGGATGTTCATGTATAATCCATTTAAGTTTAAGTAATAAAGTTAATTTGTTTAATTACACCCTCGCTTCTATAAACACCCCCGTTAGTTTGAACGACTCACTGTATTTTTGTGTTCACACTATCGCGATTGTACTGTATTTAAGAAAACATAAACACTTCCAACGTTCATATCTATATTCTAAAAGCAATTTATTAGACTCTTTTATATATACTATCAAAAAAAAACAATCCATTTTGACACGTTTATATGATAGAACACGTCCTTGCATTGAATAAAAGTGTTAGCAGTTGATAATCACTGGTCTAGTAGTGGTACGCTTTACCTTTTCATACTAAACGTAAAGTAACAGGTGAGTTGTCTTTCTATCATTCTCATAATAAAACCATAGATTTTCAAAAAGTATGATTTTCATAGCGCATCTATTCAGACCTAGCTTATTTCGAAATTTCATGATGCCCATTATCTATTTCCTTATATGTGTACCTAACTTTCTTAGTACTGAAAATATAGGATTACAATGACAATATTACTAAGAAATTTGACGAGTATTTGATAGCATTTTTAGATTTTTTTATTATTTGTTAACTTTTTAAAATAGTTGGCGAAATTTAGAGCTATACAAATCTTCGCAACCATTGAAAAAAAGTAACAAAACTAAAAATGATATCTGGTAGTAATTTCTAAATACAATTTAATAATGTTAATTAAATGACGCACTTGGCTATCAAAATATAACATCAACTTATGTATTCTTAAATGCTAATCACAATCGGCCATGCATGAAAATGCATATTTTCATTTTGATCTCATATATGTAAGGTTCGGTATGGTTATTTTCTCTTCAAATTTAATGGCGCTATAGTCCGTCTCAACCTCAGTATTCAGTATGTGTCTTATGGAGACAGACAACATAGTTGTCAGTTCGACAATGGCAGGTTAGGTTGGTAGCTTATTATAATGACATGACATATGAAATACTTGTTGGTTAGGATATTATTCTAATCTACGAGGAAAGAATAGAACAGGAGAGAGTCTCCTTAATAATAATATTTGTCCAAAGTGGTAACTCAATATGGCCGCCGCAATGCATAGGCGTGCATAAATGTTTTGTATATGGTATATGTACACTTCGTATATTCTCGAAAATCATTTAAAATAAGTTCTTACTCCAATAATAATTAAAGTAATATCGTGAGTGCATTATTTTTTCAATCCTTTTATTCTTTTTAATATAGTAACATTTATTCTAACTCTATTAAAGAAAACATAAAAAAAACCCTAGAATATGTATGTTACGCCACTGAACGCATAATTAAACATACCGGATATATTACAAGTTATTCAAAATATTCATTTTATAAATTATGATTGGTCAATATTGCCATAACTGACCTGCCAGTGGTAACTTTCGTCTAAATAATACCTATTCCCCCACCAGTTTATTATCTCTCCTGTTCTATTCTTTCCTCGTAGATTCTAATATACCGGGCTCTTTTTTTATCATTACACATAGCATTTTCCCTATGTGTAATGATAAAAAAAAATTGTGAATGCATTAGCGATATAGTCACTGTATAGTAGACAACCACTTATACACCAATGAAGAATTTACGTATAGCATACCTTAATTTTTAAATCAGGTTGCCATGACGGGAAAAACATTTTTTATGTCTAATATTTCTGAATTTTTATTCAAACATAAGTCATAAATTAAATACATTTTATTAAAAAATAGATAATTTATTTATAAATCATGGATAAATACAACAGAAATGAAAAGGTGGCAATAGTAATGTGGTACCAGAAAAATAATAGTTTAAGGCAAGTTAGAGACATGTTTTGCGTCAATTATCCAGACAGGCCTATACCTTGTGCAAAAACAATTCTGAACTTTTCTTAAAAACTTCAAGAAGATGGTTGTGTTCTAAATTCACACAAAAAAGAGAAATAGAACCAATCATGTTCGAACAGAAGACATGAAATTAAATATCCTGTGTTAGGTACGTAGAGGAACGGTCTGTAGGATCGCTTTTAGATGTAGCTAAACATTTTGGAGTATCGTCCAGTTCGGTATACAAAACTCTGAAAGAATTTAAATATAGGCCATACAAAATATCAAATCATCAAGAGCTTTTCGAAGAGGATAAGATAAAACGAACTGAGTTTTGTGAAATAATGTTTAACATGTTAAATGAAAACCAAGAAATTTTAAACAAAATAATTTTTACTGATAAGGCTACATTTACCGTAAACGGTGAAGTCAACTCTCAGAACTTTCGGTTTGTACCCTACATTTATCCATGAAAAATTATTAAATTTCCTATCCATTAATCCATTAGGTACTGGTCCCGTACAAATCCTCACGCTCAAAACCTGACCCGAACACAGTACCCTCAAAAAGTTAATGTCTGGATTGGAATAATAAGCGATAGACTTATTGGCCCAATTTTTATTGACGGTAACCTCACTGCAGTGAAATATTTGAATTTGTTGAGAGACCATATCATTCCATCAATTGAGATGATTAATGTTGATGAACCCTGGTTCCAAATGGATGGGGCCCCGCCACATTCTACTAACGCTATCAGGAATTTTTTAAATAACTTATTTCAAAGACGGTGGATTGGTAGATTTGGTCCCATACTATGGCCTCCAAGATCAGCTGATTTATCTCCAAATGACTATTTTCTTTGGGGTTACCTAAAAAGTAAAATTTACAACAATGTACGAATACGCAACTTGAATGAACTAAAAGAGCGTATACGTACTGCATGTAATGGAATAAGGCCAGAATTTATTAGAAATACACTTCGTTGCTTTCAAGACCGCCTTGCTTATTGCCTTGAAAGACAAGGTGGACATTTCGAGAACTTGTTATGATATTAGACTTCACATTTAAGTTCGTTTAATTGTTATAATAAACTAATTATTTTGTTCCAAGTGATATTCTGCATTTTCTTTATTAAAAACATAACCTAATTCTTCTAAGCTTTATTTTGCTCTGTATCGCCCAGTGTTACCAGTACAAGTATTATTGCCGAATCAAATACTTTCGCGCTAAATTTTAACAGTTTCGTAATAAATGTAAAAGGTTTTATGTACGCTGCAAAGTTTAATTTTTCCGTACAAATAATTTATGGTAGAAGTAAGAGAAACGGATCTCCAGAATATTATTTTATTTGTATCAACGTTACGCGGCCAGTGGGAAATGGCGGGAAATCCTTAATGTAGCAATTATGATGTTGACGACGTGATATATTTCGAATTTTAAAATTGCAAGAAAAATTGTACAAAATTAGTTATTTACGATATAATTGTTATATTTTGCTATTTTATTTTGCGAGTGAGTAAGATTTGCGACACGAGGGTGATTAGGAACTGGAGCAATTTAAAATAAGCAAAATAAAATAACATTTTAACACGTGTATCGTACAGTGTTTCTGCTACAAACTCAATTTTTATTTTAAAATTTTAATAAAAAGTTTAACGAAAATTGACTGATAAAAATCTTATGACAGCTCACTGTTCCTGCTTGTCAAAATACGAGTGTATAACTGGTTGTCTACTATACAGTGACTATATCGCTAATGCATTGACAATTTTTTTTTATCATTATACATAGGGAAAATGCTATGTGTAATGATAAAAAAAAGAGCCCGGTATATATTATTATATTATAATATTAATTTGACACTTGACAGGAAGGTTATGTTATTATACTTACACAACACCGATAATACCAACCATGAACATAATAAATCGAACTGACAACATTGCCTTGAAATAAAAAAATGAGGTGTGGCCACCACACGACTTTCTTATACGTATGAAAGTGTTACTTCCGGTCCGAATTTTGAAATTTCATTTATACAAAAAATATTCCAAATCCAACTCTAAATACTTTTGTACTCTTCATAAATATATATAGAATGCATAATTTACGACATATTTGCAAAAAATCGTTATTCGGTAAGAGTAAAAGTGATGCTTCCGGGCCGAATTTTGAAATCTTTTTTATATAAAAGATATTGGAAATTAAGTTCTAAATACTTATGAATTCTTTATTAATTAGTCTAAACTTAGTAATTGACGAAATATTTGCAAATTTCGATTTTTTCACCGAAGTAAACTACTACTTCCGGTGTGCCGATTTTGCTCAAAATCTAACCAGTTCTCAAGAGGGAGATTATATTCGTAACTACAAAATTTGGAATTGATATCTCCAGCGGTTTGACCGCTATCGTGGTCACAGACACACAGACAGACACACAGACATTTTTTTAAAAACCACTTTTTCGGTATCAGGGGACTTCAAAACGTGGACATCTGCAAAAATCTCGAGGTCGAAAATTTTTATCATCACAATACTTCCTTATACTACGTATAAGAAAGTAAAAAGACAGTTTATTACAAATTGCTTACGGTAGTAAAAGAGGTATATACCCATCTACAGTAATGGTATTAGGCCTAGTGCACACGCATCGATTTCGATCGTACGGAAAAATACCGTACGATCAAATTCTTTTAGTGGAACAAAGAAGAGCATAGGAACGTGCACAAGCTTCGAATTCCACACGATACGGCACGATCGCCGTTTTGATGCCGTGTATTGCCACTATGACAGAAGGACGCCGTGTCGTTACCGTGAATATAGTGGCGTATATGATGCAACGAACGCTTGCACACTCCACGATTTTTATCGTACGATAAATCTTCACGTCGATCTCTGTCCTTTATGATTTGCTTAAGATATTAAGTACAGTAGCAGTAAACTAGCCTTGTGTGGTCTATTCATTTTATAAATATAATTTATTGCTGTCACTATGGACGACAATGTGGATAACGAAATCCTCATTTCATTGATTGAAACCAAACCAGTGTTGTAGTGCAAAACGCTACCAATTTACAAAGATAGGAATGCTACAAAAAATGCATGGAAAGACGTCTGCTGCTGCAGTTCTCTTTTTTCATTAATTGGGTGAACCCAATACTTTCGGCTACGCCTGCGCTGTATGAAACGACGGTACAACAACCGCATGGCAACGACACGTTTCGGATTAATTTTCCCAAGCTTTTAGCAAATGCCTGCACTCCAATGCAGAGAAAATTATAATGCGCAAATAACACAAATGATGAGATAATGTACGATATTTTTCCGCACGATCGAAAATCGATGTGTGTGTGCAAATAAGACACACGATAAAATAACGATTGTTTCGCCATGCAATGGCGAAATAATAAAAAAATTTGAAAGTGTCAATTAGTTTCGTTTTGTTTATCGTAAAATGATCAATCAATTAATCAAAAAGAAATTTAAGTTCTCAATGATTATAATTGCCTTGAACTATTGTGGAATTAGAAATATAAAAAAATGTCAATAAAGTCAAAGTAAAAGTAAACAAACCATCCATCTTACAATATCTCATAATAAAGGAAACACAGGCAGAAGTATCGCATTCTATATGGAGTTGATATATTGGTAACTTGATCAACATCTTGCATAGATTAATATCCTAAAGATTTACTAGAAATACTCATGAAATGAACTATTATCATTCGTTAGTTTGAAGAATATTAGCGAGCAATTATTCTTTTTATTATTATCATTTTCATTAAAGAAAGTGTAATTTTTCATAAATAAGGAAATTCTGACTAAGATATTTAGCTAATATTCCAGAAATTGCAATGCTTTCCAGTTATGTGGTAGACAAACATATTATTTTTTTATTCTATTCTTTTTGTCTAATACATATAAACTAAACAAAAACTAGAATTTGTGATGCTGATACCAATTATTCTCATATTTTCGAAAGCAAACATTTTAGATATAAATCATTACATTAATAGTCTCATAATTTTTCAAGCTTTGAAATAATTTTGTGAATCATCTTGTTTAACTTAATTATGTATTATTGTTTTAGGAAGAATGAATATAAATTCGTAGAGATGCTGCTAATATATTTACTAACATTTGCATTCGTATCCATTTATTATTTCTATAAAAAACGTTTCTCCTACTGGCATTTAAGGGGCATACCATATATCGAACCTAGTATACCTTTCGGTAACTTAGAATATCCATGGAAAGATATTCCTCCAATTGTACAATTCGCCAACTTTTACAGAACAATTAAACAACGAGGTGCAAAGCACGGGGGTGCCTTCTTATTAACAAGACCAGCGTATATCCCTGTTGATCCAGAATTTGTTAGGAATATATTAATACGAGACTATAGCCATTTCGACAGCAGAGGCATATATTACAATGAAGAGGTCCAACCTATTTCTTGTAATCTGTTTAGTCTTGATGGAGATAAGTGGAAAAACTTACGACAAAAATTAGCACCAACATTTGCTTCTGGTAAAATGAAAATGATGTTTAACACTATGCTGGAATGTACGAAACCTTTATTTGTGAAAATGGAAGAATCGGCCGCCAAAAACGAAGCAATCGACGTTAAAGATACTTTAGCCAGATTTACCACTGATGTTATTGGTTCTTGCGCATTCGGCATTGAATGCAACAGTTTTGAGAGTTTAAATTCAGATTTTCGAAAGTATGGAAATCTGATTTCTGACAAATCGATCTTTAACTTTCTAAAGACAATGTTTGCATTTAACTTTCAAAATGTTTCTAGACAACTCGGAATTGCCCTACTGAAAAAAGAAGTGTCAGATTTCTTTACCAATCTGGCTATGGAAACGTACAATTATCGTATACAAAATAGTATTTATCGCAACGACTTTATGCAACTCCTGATTGACTTGACTGGAAGAAAAGTCAACTCGAAGGAGGATATTACAGCTTTGTCAATGGACGAGCTCGTAGCACAAGTGTTTATATTCTTCGGAGCTGGCTTTGATACCTCTTCCTCAATGCTAACATTTTGCCTCTTTGAATTGGCATCTAGTGTAGATATACAAGACAGATTAAGGAAAGAAATCAAAATAGTTCTGGAAAAGTACAATGGAGAAATCACTTACGAAACACTTAAAGATATGAAATATATGGATCAAGTGGTTAATGGTAAAGTAATAATTTTGTTCCTTTATTTCCTAAAATTCTTCTTATTTATTTCCAGAGGCAATGAGGAAGTATCCATTGGGAGGATTTTTTCCGAGATTATGTACGAAAACGTACAAGATTCCAACTACAAATAATGTAATTGATAAAGGAACTTCGGTTTTTATATCTGTTCTAGGATTGCATAGAGATCCAGAATTTTATCCTAATCCAGAAAAATTCGATCCAGAAAGATTTTCTGATGAAAATATAGATAAAATTATTCCGGGAACGTTTCTGCCGTTTGGTGATGGACCAAGAATTTGTATAGGTAAATGAAACGGCTGTTTTTAAGTGATGTTTTTAAGAAAACGCCTTGCAGGTTTGAGATTTGGATTAATGCAAGCGAAAATATGTCTTATTACTTTGTTGAAAGATTTTGCATTCGACGTAAATCCACGAACAAAAGTACCTTTGGAGTTGAGCTTTGGAATAGTTACGAATGTAAAGAATGAAGTTTGGCTAAACCCTAGGAGAATAACGTAGCTGTCACTTATCGTATGTTTTCTTAGTACGTGAAAGCATATGAGACTGATGTATTGAAATTTTTATTTATGATGTGCCGCCTGTTTATAATAGGTTTATAATTAAAATTGTCAGAATTACAAAAACTTGAAACTTAACATTAACCAGCTATTATTACATTTAATATTTGATAATAAAAGTAAAGCAATGATTAACACTTGGTTATTTGTTTCACTAAAATTTATTTACAAAATACAAACTTGGTCAATTGTTTGAAGTTTCTTAGTTCATTATCAGCTGGGGTTACAATTGTGAGCAGAATAAACCGTTAAGAATTAAGGGTTTTTCCTAGTGTAGTTAACAAGAAACAGCCTTAATCACACCCAATAATACGAAATCTGTTTGATCGTTTACAATATTTAATGATTTGTGTATTCCTTTGGGATTTCCACACTGAGAAAAATGGTATTGTTCATACTCCCCATATTTGGGAAGATTGTGTCCGTTATACTATATCAAGATATTACAGTTTTATTTTTTACTGCAACTTTATGGTACTCTGTTCTTTGAAAAACATTATCACACCTACAAGGTCATTGAAAGTAATGAGCTAGTTTTACTTCGATATGATGAACTCACTGACATGAAATTATATCAATGTCACTACCACATTCATGGTGATCTCTATATTACACTGTAATGTACCTAGCAAGGCAAAACTGTATTATTGTATTTATTTAATAACTTATAATAACAGAAATTGAGTTAATATTGTTTAGCTTTCGTATATTTTAATAAAGTTTTTCTTGTTCTAAATTTAGTGTTTTATTATATGCATTCTGATAGGTTTTATGGCGATATTAATAATAATTAAGAATCCTCTTTATAAGCTATAACATTTACTGCATTCTTAAAACTTATGCTTTATTAAATATAAATATTTTATTAATTGAGTTAGCAGACGGTTCTTGGTGGAACATTTTATTAATAACTATTTTAAATAAAAATAAAAATAAAACTCTTGAAAACTTTCCACAATTTTTATTTAGTCTTTGCGACATATTGCAGTGACCTTGAGTTTGGTGGTAGATTGGAAATAAGCATAATCAAGATCACTTCAAGATTTAATTTAATTAATTGTTATTTTATTTATTTTTATCATGATGTGTATATAAATATTCTTTAAGTCAATATTTTGCCAAAATTTAATTTTTATTTACGTTAAATAATATGAGAATGTTATTATAATTTTTATAAAAACTATAAGATTAGAATAAGCGTAAAATGTTACGTGAAGTATAACGAGAATGTGTTTCCCGCACGAAGAATACTGTGACCGGGAGAGATCGACCGTGTGGCCGGCGAAAACAATATTTTTCGCTAGATGCATTGGATGAGTCATGAACGTGTAAACAAGTTTATATTTACATATTTGTTTATCTTTTTGAAAAATTAGTAATGCGCTGGTTTCCTGAGTGGTGCAGCACTGCAGCTATGTAATTCTGGAGGTGGAATCGTATCTGCCGAACAGAACCGGACGTTTTTGTGAAGAAAAATATCTATATAAATCCGGGACCGCTGAGAAACCGGGAGTTGCTTGGTGTAAACCGCACTCAAAAGAGAAAAAAGGGGAAGTAGGTGGAAACCTCTTCTTCCTCTTAAATGTTATATTAACCTAAGAGTTTATTCATGAATTTGAACTTAGAATACTTTTCAAAGAGATTTTTCGATACTTATAAAATTTTCAACAAAAATTAAAACTTGTAATATTTTCCGTAATAGTTGTACTGTACAATTTACATTGAGACTTGTAAATATTTTTGGAAATAATTATTTATGTACGGAACAGTTTTATTTAATTAGAACTTTGAGTTTTTTTTAATTTTTCTAGAATGTTTTGTTTTATATGTAGGGTTATTACACCATGCATTATGATAAAACATTTTAGTGACTGTAACGATAAAGTTGAATAGCATAATAATTTTTTTTTTTATAAAGATTTTTCTTTACTATTTTATTTACCAGATTAGAGGATTTGTGGTTAATAATTTTGTTTTATGTATATATAGAATAATTGAACAGTGATCGAATTTTTAATGATGGATGAGTTTGAAGTAATGTACGAAGAATTAAGGTGATTTGATAATGTTTGTTATAAATGTGTGTATAGTGTTCTACCAATTTTTTTTGAGTGGTGTTTTGTATTGGAATCTCAAAGGAAGGTAAAGTTTTATTTTAATATATATATTTTCTTTTATGTATATCAAGTATATTTTATAGTACTTGTGTGTTTGATATTAACGTGTTGGGTAATAGATCAGGGATGTGTGCGATGAATTAAGTAGTTGTTTAATTCATAGCATGGAGTCCTGGTGAATCCTTAAAACACGAATTAGTCTTGGTGGTACTGTGTTGGGAGCGAGAAAAGGCGCCAGGCAGAACTAATCAGGGCTGAGTTAATTAATCAAATGCACAAAGACATTTTTTTTTATTATTAAATTTAAAATTTGTATATATGCCTTAAGGGGTGAGCACATGGTAGTGTATGTTCGGGTTGTGTCCGACGAGTTAAAAAGCATACTCGTAGGGTGGAACTTTGGGGTACCTACCAGTGTGAATTTGCTTTCTGATGGTACTGTCTTGGGAGCGAGCAAAGGCGCCAGGCAGGACTAATTAGGGCAAAGCCATTCCCTTAATGTTTATATTTTTTTTTGTAAATAATAAATCGCGTATTTTTTGGTTATTCATATTCTAGTACAATTTATCATATGCGATAAATTTTATTTTATTAAAGATGTTGATTGTTTACATGTATCTATGACGAATATAAATCATGATAATCACGTTTATTTTTAAAAATATAATTTTTTTTCTCGATGTTATGCTTTCATTATTTATAATTTCTTTATTATATTGGCTAGTTGATTATGATATGTGTAGTTTTAGATGATGTTTTGAAATATTAAAATTTTGTAAATATATATTTGTATAATTTAAAATTTCTCGTTTTTATTGATACTTTCTTTTAATAAATTAGATGATAAGATTTATTTTGCATTTTATTTTCTTTACCTGACCTGGTGATAATTAAAGAGCATTCAAATTGATTGGAGAATTTATTTATATTTTCTGCCCCTGAGAGAACATTTTCTTGAGTCATTCTAAACTGAGCTAGTTAAATGTAAAATTGCCTAACCTACTATTTAGCAGAAAATTTGTTGTATCTTAGACTAGCATAAGGCCTAGCACTAGGATGCATGCTTGATTCTTACCTACTTATTGATTGAATAGTTTAAATTATTTTTATATAAATCTCAATTTGTAAGAGTCACAGCAATATGTTTCGGTATTTTTCATACCATTCTCGAGCCGAACTAACAGGTCAGTTTGTGTGTAGGGTGTTATATATGTCGTTGTATTTATTGCCTCTTTGTACATAAGTGTCTATTATGGGTGTGTGTGTGTTTGTAAAATCTCTGTGTGTGTTCGTTACTTTCTCTTTTCTTTGAATTGATTTTTTAATTTCTAATATTTCTAACACATTTAATTTCGGTCCTTTGTTTGCATTATGCACAAGTTTACAACTATCTATATCGGGAAAATGGAGATTATCTATACAATGTTCGGCAAGGCCTGTATTTCTAATATTATGCAATATTGATCTTATGTTCTTGTTTCTTGTTTATGTTCGTGTGCGTCCAAGTGACTCTTGTGTCAACATTTTCAAGTTAAACAATATACTGACATTGCCATCTATGTTTGTGTTAGAATGTGCACTATTTGTGAAGCAGAACTATCTTGAATTTTTTAAAAAATATGAACTATCACACTGCCATAATACAAGAGGAAACTCTCATAATTTTTTGTCACAACCGCGAACGCACTTGACAAGAATTCAGAAACATTTTCTACATCAGTGCATGAAGATTTATAATCATCTTTTAGCCAAGATCAGAGAACTGCCACAAAAACGATTTAAAAGTACACTTAGAAATATTTTAATTGTAAGAACCTTGTATAAGATCGAGGACTTTTTTAAAGAGCCTGTAAAATTTGAATGTGTTGTCTAAAGTCTGCTTTTACTTTTATATACTTGTTTATATACTTATATATTGTTTTTTTTAACTTTATGTGTATGGAGTGTTCTACGCTCTATTGCAACATTGAATAAAGTGTATTATTATTATTATTATTATTATTTTAATCTAGTTTCGATCTTTCAGCCACTTTGTCCGATATAGATAGCTTTACAGTCTGTGTAACTAATTTTGTATACACCTGATTTGTCGGTAAGCTTAGTTCTTTCAATAAATAAAAATTGTGGAAAGTTGTCAAGAGTTTTATTTTTATTTTTATTTAAAATAGTTATAAATATAAATAGTTGATCAGAAAGACTGGGACGGAGCAATCACCTTATGTACTTTTATGATCATATAATGTTTTTATTTGACACAGAATGTGAATGTTGCAAAGACGGTTTCCAACTCATGATTTTTGTTTGGAATGAAGACATTGTCTGAAACGTACGCATTCGGTGCATATGGAATCAAAACCTAGTGACGTAATAAATGTGCGTAAGCGTGATTACTATGGTATTATTAAGTTTTTGTGGACAATTTAGCAAATGACGCAGGTCTCTACAATTATTTTCTTGAAGCTTTGGGAGCTATTTATGGCTACTTTCAATTTATATTTATCCCATAAACTTAAGGTAAGTATAAGAAGTTTTCCATACGTCAACTTGCTAGATCTATTTCACATGTTGATGTGTCTGAAAAATGTTAATTATCTTCACCTTCAGCATTAACAATTTGAAATAGATGTACCTACTTGTCATATGGAAGACTCCTTATACTTAGCTTAAGCTCATGCGTAATTATAAATTTGAAGTAGTCATCAATAGTTCCAAAATATCAAGAAAATAAATATGGAGACCTGTGTCATTGGGTCAATGATCTACCAGCAACTATTCAAAAAATACTAATTTGCTGAAAAAATGCTAATCAACACGTTAACAAACGTTTTTTGTTTTTAAGTCAATGTTTAGCGACAGGTAAGTAAAATAACTATTTGCATTACAATAATAAACTGTTGAATGAACATGTACAACACATTCGATCGATCAAGCATATGCACTAACCCAAATCGATGTACATACTGAATTGATAGTTTAAAGAAGTTCAAATAATGTTCTATACAATATTATATCAAACACGCAAAATCATTGATTCAATAACTTAAACTTGATAAACCATTCATTTTGATACAAAATTCTGAAGTGATTGCTCACCGGGAACCAGCGAAAACTATTGAGTCAACTAGAAATTGGTTGACTGAACATTTTATTTCTCTCTGTGCATAATTTTTAGATTGTCTAAGCGTTTACCTTTATTTGCTGAATGTAAAATTTTAAAGTGGTTTAATAATACCATATTGTTTTTGTTTATAGAATGCTCTGAGATACCAGAGCACTTTTTGGAATTTAAAATTGATTTCTTATGTTCGTCTATACGTGTACGAAAACTTCTTCTCGTTTAACCTATATAGAAAGCATCACAATTTGTTATTTGTCCAAAGCTTTCCTAGGGCTAATTTATTTACTACTATTGTTTTTATACCAATATTAACTAATCTATTATTAATTTTATTTGTGGTCTTACCTATGTAGTTTATTAAACGATATTTATTTGATACTATTTGAGGGACTGCATATAAAAAAAATATTGACCTACTGACGTTTCTTCTTAAAAATTAATCTACTAACAATGTCTGGATTGTATACATTGTTTACAGCCAAACATTTCAAAACTGCTACTTTGTATCAAAGTTTGGTTTAGAAAGGAGTATATTTGTCTATGTATGAAACTCTTGAAGGAGGATAGTTTTATGCTGTCCCACTGTTTGCTATCTGCTGATATTAAAGTATTGGTGTATGCGTGTTTTCTGTAAATAATATAATCTAATGTGCCATTCAGTTTTGTTAATTTGAGATCCAAAAAATTTAAACTATTATCTACTTTTTTTTTTCTATAGTGAATTGTATTTTTTGATTTATTGAAAAATTATATCTAATTGTCTGTCAGTATTTAGCAGTCAGTCATTTCGCAAGCCACTGCAGTCCTGCCACTTGTTGACGCGGAAAGTTACTATGCAGTGGATTGTAGAAGAAGGTTTGAGGAATAGCGCCAAATTCAAAATTTTCACTTAACTAACTTTATTTAGATAGAAAAACCTTGTACTTCTATGAAACCATTTGATAATTTGTTTTTTCAATGGTAAGAACCATTTTTAATTACCTTAATTCCAATAATTTCTACTGCAGTCCGAAATGCATGCTAGAGGCTAAATAAATACCCCGTTCTGTTCTTCAACAACTAATTCTACCTCTTCGTGGCATGTTGAAAAATAATCGAGTATAGATACTATTACTTGCACAACCCATTATTTAAAAAAATTGTAGCAAAACTAAAAACAGTAAAGAATATGGTTGCAAATTCATAGTAATAACTAAGGCTCGGATTATATGCACGAAGAATCCGTAAAATATGCGCATATATATATGCACGTATTTTTACAAAAATATGCACAAGATGTTAAGTAATATGCTCCAATATATGCCAAATATGCATCGATATGCAGAACTTTTAACAATAAAAAAAGTCCATTCCAATTTAATAAACACAAACATATTTATTATACATTTTAAAATACATTATTTAGCAATATTACCAACTTATTTACAAAAAATTTAATATTCTGCTATTCTATGATTAAAGTACACTATCCTAGTGCCTATACTCTACAGGATGTCCCAGAAATAAAAAGACAGAGAAGCAGGTATGTAAACTCCGAACAGAAACAGGCCCAAATATACCGCAATAACGAAGAAATTAAAAATTTAATTTTCTATGTTGTTTTTTAGATAAACAAATTACATTACGGACCTGGCACAGAATGTATGTTTATAAATACACGTAAGAATGCTCATTTGTAAATAGAAACGAATACGCATTCATAGAAAAATACGATTTTATTTGTATAAAACGGGAAAAAAGTCGTACTCATTAATACAAAACATATTTTTTGCCAGATGGGCGACCCACTTTATTGCAGACAATAAAAGATTGTTTTTATTTTTAAATAGGAAGGTTGTTGCTCTTTAATTTTCTTATTAATAATTCTTTTGTTTTTTTGTTTTTTTGTTTGTTTGTTATTATATTATTGTAAAATGTCCTGTAAATGGTGTTAGCTGTTGGACAATAAAATGATATTATTATTATTATTATTATTATTATTATTATTATTATTAATGTGTTTGTAGTTGGAAACAGCTGATTATTATTATTTTAGAATATTCAATAAATCGTAGTTTTTCTAGATTACAGTAAATATCAAGAATGTAATTATTTTTTTCTAGCAGGTGTAAAATTAAAGTAATTAATGTTTTGATATTTATTACGAAGTATCTATTCCTTCTCCTTTTTTTTTAACACAAGTAATATATATATATATATAATAGGCTGTACACTCCTGCGGAGTAGTAGCCGCCCTTCTGGGCCCTCCGATCCTTTTCTTGTGGGGGATCACTCCACATTTCCACCTATTCCCTCTATAAGTTTTTGTGTGATGTTGCCTTTTCTACTATTAGCCTCCATTCTTTTCTGTTCTTTGTTTTCATTCTCCAGTTTGTGCCCATTTTGTTCAAGTCCTCTTTCACTTGTTGTTCCCATCTGATTCTTGGTCTTCCTCTCGTTCTCTTGCTTGCTGGTGTCCACTGGGCACAAGTAATATGGTGGTCCTGAAAAGGACCGATTGTGAAAGTGAAGCAGGTGGATATTTAGTCCAGGGTCGGCATAAGGCCAATTGAATTCTTTATTATTTTCTTTCTGCCGTCTGCGCACGAATAAAGACTTGATATTTTGGGGGTACGTTTTTACACATTCTAGCTTCCGATTTCTGCTACTCCGTCTTTTTATTTCTGGGACAGCCTGTATATATTATTTTATCTATTGTGGTAATTAATAAATACATATCAGTTATTTATTAATTCTTATTAAAAAAAATGACAATTAGATGATCTCTAATTTTCTATTTTAAACGAATATCGTTGATCATCTAGTAAATGTTTAAACGACGAAAAATATCGTTCAACATCGACGGAAGTAATGAGCGCATATTTTAAATTGCTTACGATATATGGATCTAATTCAAGTTCATCAACAAATTCCCCTTTCAAAATTTTAGACACTTTTGACAGAATTTTGAATCCTTCATTTTTATCCAATACAGAGTAAAGCTTTCTAAAAATTAATTCTCCGGTTTCTTTAACAGCTGATAATTCTGTACGGTACTTATTTATTAAATTTACTGATTCAGTCAAATGCAGTTCTTTTGATTCAATTTTAAAATTGGCACTACAGAAAAATTACTTGCAATAAACCCTAATTGATTTAGTATTACATTATTTTTTGCACATTTTTTTGGCTTCTTCAATAGCAGTAGATTTGTTAGAGAATTCTAAAATTAAACTTTTAATTTTTTCATAATTTCTGGAATAGAAAATTTCGGCAATTGTACCCCACCTAGTAATTACTGGTTGGGGGGAAATGATTCTGTATACAACCAAATCCGTAATGGCGCTTTTAAAAACAATTTTTTACGTTACTGATTAATTCATTTACTTACTAGAGGGAATTGGAGAGAACTGATTTCTTCGGCAGCTCTGTTAATACCATGTGCCAAACAAGTGGTATGAATTAAATTAGGAAAAAATATTTTTAACTTTATGATTTGAAGAAAATATGCACAAATATGCAATATTTCCTAAAATACGCACGAAGTTACCGAAATATGCAAAATATGCATTTTTTAATTGGCTTATTTAAATCAAAAGACATTAGATATGCATAGAAAACATACAATTTTGTTGATATACCTCTTAATAACAAATATGCATTTTGCATATAATCCGAGCCTTAGTAATAACTATTATTAAACTCATTTAACAAAGAATTGGACATCATCGTAGAAGCAACTGAATATTTGTTCATTTAATAGAAGTTTGAGGAAATTCGTATTATTACTTTAAAATGTACTCATATGAAGCTGTCGCAGTTTCAATTCTGCATTTTTCCTCGGATTTGCGGAAAAACGCAAAAAAAGTAAACTAAAGAGCAATATATCTAGAATGCACGAGAATATACAAGGAGCATTCTGTATTAGCCACAAGTTGACGTGATTCTCAGACGTAAGCTAAAGTCTGTCCTAAGGGAATCCAAAGCAAATTGAAGTCTAAACATTTTAAGTCGAAGGGCGGTTATAGTGCACACTGGAAGAAACCGTATGTCAGCAAACATTATTATAGACGTCAAACATGGTCTCAGCGTATCGGAAAATGCAATATAAGAAACGTGACATTTTTACTTATTTATTTCCATTACATACCTATCTACACTGATATACAAATGCGTATATAAATATCTGATCTTATTTATCTGGAAATAATTACAAAAGAAATATTTTTAGTACTGTATACTTGAAATTATTTAAATGCACAATAAAACGTGATGTTTCTAACACTATAATAATAATAATAATAATAATAATAATAATAATAATAATAATAATATTTTATTCATTGTAATTACCATTACAAGAAAGTCAGTGAATTACTTTAAAATGCACAGTTAGCTGTCAATAAAACAAACAATAACAACAAAACAATAACGAGTATATAATGCATTAATGTATTTAAAAGTCATTAATGTTCTAAGTCACACTTTAAGAACTCTTCTATTGAATAAAAGCTGTGATAGCTTAAAATTTCCTCCACTTTTTTTATGAATAATTTGTCCCTCTCTTCAATATGGTTCTTGATTTTGTTGTTATATTAACTTAATGTGACCACAAGAAAGGAATAAATGTCATTCTCAAACTGTAATAAGTATGATTACAAGATTGGAACAGTCCTATAATTTTACAAATATATTATACGTAAAAAGTAATTGTTGTATACGGCTATTGAAGGTATTAGATCTACCTGGTAATTTAAGGCTGTATTCCCAGATTGTAGAAACTCCAATTTCAAGTAAGCGCGTCCTGTATTTCTCCGATTTATGTACACCGACGTACGTTTTGGACCGTCGTGCTAATCGCATGTGGTGCGAAAGAGATGGAATATTTATGTTAAGTTGCAGCTGTTAGGCACTTTGATTTATGAGTGACCCTGCGTTTGATTTGTTGAATCGACACTAGACATATGTCACTCAAATCTACGTGGACTTGTAACCATAAAAATGTTGGGACACAATACAATACAGGCTATTTCAGGTACGCGATAAAATTATTAATCTTCACACAAAATATTGCCAGAAGTACCCATTTCTTCTCCTTAATATGTAAATTATTATATAAAAAATTAAGAAAAAAATGTATATAAATTCACAAAATTACGTCTGTAATTTATAAATTTAAATAATAGATATTTATTTAGGTAATATAACAAACATATAACACATCTTAGTTTCAAAACAAAACGCAAGTATTTGTTCTGTTAGTTAAGAGTAGAAGTGTTACTTCTGGTCCGAGCTTTGACATTTCAGGTATACAAACAATATTGCACATCCAGCTTTAAATACTTTTGTAATATTAATAAACATATATAGAATGCATAATTTAAGATATATTTGCAAAAAATCGCTATTGGATAAGAGTAAAAGTGTTACTTCCGATCCGAATTATGAAATTTTTTTTATACAAAAGGTGTTGAAAATTAAGTTCTATATCCTTTTATATCCGTAACGTACCTGTCTAAAAAGCATAACTTGCAACATATTGGCAAAAACCTGATTTTCGAAAGAGTAAAAGACCTACTTCCGGTGGAAATTTCAAAGGACTTTTTCAATCAATTTTTCTTTTAAATTAATTTTGAGTATATTTTAATTCTCGACATTACATATTCTTTTACCGGATAATTCCTTTTACTTTCTTATACGTAGTATAAGGAAGTATTGTCATATTTTGAAGTATATGTGAAATTTTTGACCTCATGATTTTTGCAAATGTCCACGACTTGAAATCCCCTGATATCGAAAGAGTAGTTTTTAAAAAATGTCTGTGTGTGACAACAATAGCGGTCAAACAGCTATAGCTATCAATTAAAAATGTTGTATTTATGAATACAAACTCCCTCTTGAGACATGATTAGATTTTCAGTAAAATCGGCTGACCGGAAATAGTAGTTTACTTCAGTGAAAAAATCGAATTTTGCCAATATTTCGCCAACTACTAAGTTTAATCAAATTTATAAAGAATTCTCAATATTAAATTTGAGAAAAATTTTGTTACGAGAGTTATTTGAAATTCCTACCGGAAGTAGGTCTTTTACTCTTATCGAAAATCAGTTTTTTGCCAATATTTCGCGAGTCATGCTTTTTAGACAGCTACGTTACGAGTACAAAAGTTTTTAAATTTAATTTTTGTATAAAAAAAAATTCAAAATTCGGACCTGAAGTAACACTTTTACTTTTATCGAATAGCAATTTTTTGCAAATATGTCGTAAATTATATTTATTTATCAAGAGTACAAACGTATTTAGAGCTGGATTTGGAATATATTTTGTATAAATGAAATTTCAAAATTTGGACTGGAAGTACTACTTTTACTCTTAGCGAGTAGCATTTTTTTCGAATATCTCGCTAAGTATGTATTCTGTAAAGATTTATAAGAGAATAGAGTACTTATAATAGAATTTTGAATAATTTATGTATAAAAAAATTCCTAAAATTCGGCTTATTTTTCTAAGAAAATAAAACTATTTAAAACAATTTAGAACAATTTCATATAATTTGAAACGCTAATACGTATAAGGAAGTTTATAATCAAAATGTAATAATTCATAGCATTTCGATGTGGAGGGAATTTCCATTAGATCTTACATCTTGTAACTTTCTTTTGTGAATTTCTAACCCTGGGCGTCAAAGTAATTTTTTTTTTTAGTATTTTAAAAATAAAAGAGTGTCATCTATATTTTAATCTCTATTGCTGATCAACAAAACGTAACGAATGCATTTATAAAAGAATAATAGCAAAGTCTGCTTTTGAGAATACAAAACAGTCAATAACATTCTAAAAAAAACTTTAAATTTATTAAAATTAAAAACCCTTGTCTTTATGTTTCTGTTAGTGTTCTCAGAACCGATAAACCTCGTGCGGCGAAACTCCGCCTGCTAGCCGAAACCGTACCATGTTTCACTTTAACATTTCGCCAACAATTAGTCTTGCAGTATGTATTCTAGTTTCCAAATCACAAGTTTAATTAAGAAAATATTGTTTCAACTCTATCAAGGACGTGGTCAAAATATTTTTTAAATTATCATAGTATCGTTAATTTTAGGATATTTTTCTAATTTCAGTTTTTATTTTTTTTTCTACATATATTTTCGGAAAAAGGACTATGCTATGATATTTTTTTTACTTTTTTAAGTAATTCAAAAAGATAATTGTTTAAGTATTTTAAAAAATAAAGTCAGGATTTGGAAGAAACTGATTGACGTAGTGAGCACTCCCCCTTAAAAGGATATCGTCTGGATTTTCCTTACTTTCCAATTTAATCTACGGCCTTTATTGGCAATACAATAATGGTTACTGAAGATGCTATGCATACGACTCTCAACTAGGATTACTACTGGACAGCAGGACAATAAGAATGAATGAAGATAAAGGCTGTCTATCAAATCAGAAGTCAAACGCCTCCAAGGAATTACATAATATTTGCATACAATATTCTTAATATATATTTAGATTGCCTTTTGGAGATGTAGAGTGCAATAAATACTTTTGATCCAAAGTATTTGTCTTTGTACAGACTGAGAAAATAAACACTGTTGAATTGGAAATGCTTTCTTTGTATACCGGGTGTCTGTTTAAGCTCGGCCACCTGCCATATCTAGGCAACCGTTTATCGTACAACTTGGCGGAAAAAATCTTGATAATAAAACGGACTACGGGAATTTCAACAAAAATATTTTTACGTTTTCAAAATGTATGCAAGGGGGAGCAATTCTCAAGGTGTATTAAATTCAAGTTTAAAATAGGTTAAAATTTTTGCTGGCAACATTTTCTGACGTTTTTTTATACAATTTACATTTGTAACTTTTTGATCTAGCTCCCATACGAAGGGGAGGGTGGAGGGGAACATGTCTGTCTACAAAAGTAGTTATAACTTCGGTTTGCGTCAACGGATTTTAATGTTTCTAGGCTCATTAGATAGAAGAATTTTACAGAGAATGTAGGGTATGTAGTAGAAAATTGCGTCGTTGTCCAAACAAAAAACAGGGAGCGCTGTTCTCAATTTATGTATATTATTTGTGTTTTCTTTAAAATTTTAAATGGAACGATATATTTTTAATATATTTATATTTATATTTAATATATATACCTATGTAATATTGAAATACATAAAAAACCGAAGAGAATGATGAAACCGGAAGAAGAAAGAAAAATAACATTTTTAAATATAAATTTGTTTATTTATTACTAGTAATAATTATATTTTAATAATAATAATATCATTTCTTGTTTTTTCCAAAATTGAAATAAAACAACAATAACACTGTACACTGTATAGTTTGCTCTTTTTTACTTTCTTATGCGCAGTATAAGGAAGTATTGTGATGACGAAAATTTTCTACCTCGAGATTTTTGCAGATGTCCACGTTTTGAAGTACCCTGATACCCAAAAATTGGTTTTTAAAAAATCTCTGCGTGTGTCTGTGTCTGTGTGTTTGTCTGTCTGTGTGTGACCACGATAGCGGTCAAACCGCTGTAGATATCTATTCCAAATCTTGTATTTACGTATATAATCTCTCTCTTGAGATCTGATAGTTTTTGAGTAAAATCGGTAGACCGGAAGTAGTAGTTTACTTCAGTGATAAAATCGAATTTTACAAATATTTTGTCAATTACTAAGTTTAAACATATTTATAAAGAATTCAAATGTACTCAAAATTAAATTTGAGACAAATTGTCTTAAAAAAGTTTTTTGAAATTCCTACCGGAAGTAGATCTTTTACTCTTATCGAAAATGAGTTTTTTGCGAATATCTCGCAAGTCATGCTTTCTAGGCAGGTACATTACGAGTATAAAAGTATTCAAATGATAATTTTAAATATCTTTTGTATAAAAGGAATTTCAAATTTCGGACCGGAAGTACCACTTTTACTCTTACCGAAGCAAGCTTTGGATTAAATTGTCGAAATATCTAAACCCACAATTTCCAAACAGATGGATCGGGAAAGGGGGCCGATTTCTTGGCCTGCACGTTCACCAGATATGACTCCAGTTCTTTTTCGTATTTGGGGTCATATTAAATTACTGATTTGTGAGACACAGAAGAATAGCTAGTGGCTCGGACTATTTTAGCGTTTGATGATATTCGTGTGTTTTTATAAAGTTTATTTAATGCAGTATTATTTTTAATAAAATGTTCCCTAAGTTAACTCCTTCCTGTAGTAATTGAGATTTTTATTAAAGATTTCTAGTTTATCTAGACACCGAGAAATATTCGGACACTACTTTATTAACAAAAAGTATTTATCTAAGTGCCCTATATCATTTCTGAAAATTAGGAATAGCTATTCTGTGACACTTTGTATATGCATATGATGAAGGCATGAATTAATTCGAACGCATGAAACAATACCTATTACTTAATATCCATTCATGTGCAAGTCTACATTTATACCCTTAAGTAATAAGAAATTGCTGTATTGAAAGTTACAACTATCAAATGATATTTTCGAGCTGTAGATTTATGTAACATAGATGTAAGAGGAATTCGTTTTAATTAAAGAATTCGATGTTTGCCCGAGTTACAACGAACACAATTTGCGAAGCAACGTATTTAATGGGTCAAGTGTCAATATACGATGTTTTAACGTCGTTGTCCATATTACTTACGTAATTAACTTACACTCTTCTCTGCGATTCAATGAACTAACTATGTAATATATTCTTTGTCAAAGTTATAAATTGCATAATGTGTGCTGCGGTTAATGAATTAAAATACGTACATGTCAGTATTAATTAAAGCTGATGATCTTCGATTGTATCCAAGAACTTAGTAACAGATCGTACGTTATGGTTAGACAAGAATTTGAAATAAGTTCTAAGTAATTTCTAACCACTGGTAAGTTTTGTTAAAAATATTAAAGCGGCTAATTGAGTCCCATACAAGGAGTCGAAGAGTTGCAAGGGAATTTTTATAATAAAGCATATCCTGGTGAAGTATAAAATTCGGTACTTAAATTAATAATTGCAGAACAAATTAATATGGACTGGTGTCCCTCAGAGTTTCATCTTAGGACCGCTACTTTTCTCCATAGTTACCTGCACTATTGGCAATCAAGTTTAATGGATTGATGTACAAGGATAGTTTTTAAACACGAAGAGATTAAATTTGTGGTATATATTTCAATTTTTAGTGAATGTGTATCCTTTTACGATAGTTTTAATATAATTCATCAAAGAATTTTAGATTAAATTAGTGTAGACATGAATCCATTCCATCATTTTTCTTGTTATATTCAGTCGATATCAAGTGAATAATGGAAGAGAAGCAGCACGCTTGTATGAACAGAGATATACGGAACGTAGGCACCCTCATCATACAACTTTTGCTTCCATCCATCGTCGCCTGAGAGAGAGTGAGAACCTAAGACGTGGTTGGATGGTCGTCCAAGAACAGCTTATACGGTTCAATTTGAAGAAGAAGTTCTATACCGTGTGGAAGAAAACCAGTCTACAAGTGTTTGCGTAATTGCACACCATATGGGAACCTTCAAGTCGACTGTACATCGTGTCATTCATAACTAACTTTGCAACCATTTGCAACGCGCGCAAGCTTTAATCCTGAAGATTTTCGGCATCGATTGGGTTTTTGTCAATGGTTTTTGGGGCACAACGTTCTTGATTTCGAGGGAGTAGTATTGTTTTCTGATGAGGCATGTTTCACACACGATGGTCTTTTTAATACTAGAAACTGTCACATTTGGAATGATGAAAATCCTCATGCTATGGTCTCTAGAAGACACCAGCAACAATAGTGTTCATATGAGGGATGGTATAGTTGGAGAGAATCTAATAGTTTACTTGATGCCTGCTATTTTGAACACAAAGATTTATCTGAATTTTCTGCAAAATGTTTTGCTTCAATTATTGGCAAATGTTCCTTTAAACATTAGAAAAAACATGTGATTTCAACATGATTAGGGCACCTCTACATTTTGGTTTAAACGTGCGCCAGTATCAGGACCAGCAATATCCCCGAAAATGGATTAGAAGAGGAGGTCCCGTGGCCTGGCCCGTGCTTTCTCCTGATCTCAACCCTCTGGATTTTTCCTTTGAGGTTATCTGAAATCAATAGACCGACTGTGCAATCTTTGTATTGAAGCTAATGGCCGAAGTTTTTAACAATTTTCGTAAACCATCATTTATTTGTCAAGAAAACAAAGGCTAACATGAACAAAAACTGATTTAGTAATGTCCTTATAAACTTTTTTTTTATAAAATTATACCAAAACACCTTTTTCTATTTTTTGCTAACATGGCTAATTTGCGGACATATATTTATTAAACAAAAAATATTTGTTTTGATGTCCAAAAGCGCTCCTTAAAATTTGTCGGTATGTTTCTGGGTCACCCTGTATATAACTATTCACAAAGAGATATAAATATTGCATATTATATAGAAAACTAAAGTCCATACATTCATTTACGCTATAAAAGGCACCATCCAGTACATGATTCTTTAATTTTCAGCGAATTTCTTAGTTGCCAGTTTCTGGAATATGATTAAATATTTTAACACCTCAAGTAATCAGCATATCTTTGGGTGGTTTGTATTCTATAGTATGATATTTTACTCTAGGTTTTATGACGCCCATGTGTTCAGTGATTTTTCATTTCTATTGAAATGCTCATGGTGTTCATGTATATATCTATAAAAGGCAGCTGAAGTGTGATATATTAATTGACAATTATATTTATTATAATAAATATACATTATTATTATTATTGTTATACCATTTTCAAAGGATAACAATTACAATTTAAATCAGAAGGCCCATATATTTTTTCTCCCACACACAAATGTATATTAACAGAACTACGTACTTCATTCGCTCCTTAATTTCCGCCCTGTATATCAACTTGCCGTGAATATGTATGTAAATATATGACACATGTAGAAGCGTACGAGACAATCTCATGCAAGACTTATACAAAGACTAATACACTAAGATCATATACGGGAACAGGGTATATAAATAATAATGCAGCAGATGATGAACGCAAATTAAATGAGCTGCTATTGGCGTAACGGGTGCGCGATGTATATAAATCATTAGTGATAATCCCGGTGCCGTCATATCCGGCTGAATTAGATTACATTAATTCGATTACTCCAGGAACTTCCGATTCATCGACTAATTTTCACCAAATTAGTTGATTCCGTTTGACTCGCGGTGTCTGCCCGTCAAACGTGGAAACAATGCTCCAATAATAACAAAAGCGATGCGCGAAAATAAGATCAACATAAATTTTGTGTTCGGCAAAGAGAATTTATCTATTATGTCTATTAATACAATTTCAATTTACATCTAAGTGAAAGATAATAAAATCAAATAAGACAGTAAATATACATATATAAGTACCAATGCACAAATCTTATATATAGATATCCTGCGATGACAAAGTGATAGAATTGTATTTCTGTAGTCAATATGTATACCGGTTGTGTCAACAAGCATTAGCCATAGGAACTCTCATGCATACGTATGTACGATATATATGTCGCCGGCAGCAGGTAGCGCTTCTTCTTCTTCTTATAGTGCGGTACGAGTCAGGCCTTTGGGCCTTTTACTCTTAATCTGGAGTTAGAACAATCTTAATGTGACTCGGAGGTTATGTACTCTTTCAGAGGATTCATGTAAGCGAAAGCCTATGCCTTTTGTGCGGCAGATAAATTTGCGGATCGTACGTCATTTCTGCAGTGAGCTTGATGTTATCGTTATCATCTAAGAAATTGTGGAATATTCTAGATAAGTCTTCAATAAATACCAGGTGTGTAGGGGCTGTATGCTTCCATATCTGTGCGCCATATGTGATCGTAGGCCTTAGGACTTGTTTGTATATTCTTAGTTTTAGTTTGGGATCGAGTATGCTGGCTGAGCCCAAGAGTGGCCAGAGGCTGCCCCTGCCTATTTTTGTCTTTTTAATGGTGGTTCTGAGATGATACGAATGTCCAGATTGATTCCTAAGTACTTGACACGCGGTAGCCATGGTATCTCTTTGTGATCAACGTAAATGTTTCCACGAAGTGGCTTGAGTCTTATCGTCATTTATTCCTACGCGCCAAGTATGGCACCAGGCTATCAGTTTGTCGATAGCAGATTGAAGGGTTGTGATTGCTGTGATTGGACTTATTGAGGACGCTAAGATGGTGGTGTCGTCTGCATATGTAGCCAGGAGAGTATTTGGGGTCTTGAGGATGTCTGATGCAATTATTGCATAAAGATGAGGTAAAAAAGCTGAACCTTGGGGAACGCCGGAGATGAGGAATCTGGAGGTAGAAGAAGAATTTTGGATTTTTACTGAGAAGGTTCTGCGAGATAGGAAGGATTGAATAATTTTGATGAGATGAATGGGATAATTCTTTGCGTAAAGTTTGTAGATTAGAGCCTGCTGCCATACCCTATCGAAGGCCTTGGACACGTCAAGAAATACTGCAGTTGTGCAAAGGTTTTTGAAGAAGCCGTCGTGGATGTGTCTCGTAATCCTGGCTAACTGGGTGATCGTAGAATGATATTTCCTGAACCCATGTTGTTCATCTGAGATAACTTGATGTTCCTTTGCGTGTTGAATCAACCTGGACAGGATTGCATTTTCCGCTACTTTGCTTGTTGCAGAAAGTAAGCTGATGGGTCTGTAGTTCGTAGGTAGGCTGTGGTCTTTACCTGGTTTAGGAATCATTACTACTGTGGTAAGTTTCCAGCATTTTGGGAATGTTTGGGTCCTGAATATCGAGTTGATGATGTTTAGTAAGAACGTAAAGGCATGGAAGGGCATGTTTTTTGACATTTTATTGGAGATATCGTCTGGTCCTGGGGCTTTTTTGGGTTTCAAGTCTTTTAGTATGGCGTTTATTTGCTTGGGGGTGATGAAATCAGTGGTTTGGGTAGTTGGTACTTTATTTTTCCTGGATATGGTTTTGTGGACGTGAGCAATGTGCTCCATGTTGGAGTTCTTCTAATTTGGAGTGCATTTTTACTCCACATGGTCGGCAAGTGATTCTTTTTAATGGTGGAATGTTTGGTTTTCCCTCTTTCAGGGCTCTTGTCAGTTTCCATAGGCCGCCAGGATCTTCTTCTATGTCGTCCAGTTTCTTGGTTCACTTTGAGTGGTTGAATTCTCTTATGGATAGTTTGGCTTTTCTTTGAAGTTGGTTGAGCATTGTCTTAATTTGAGGGTCGGGGGTTTCTTGGCACCTCCTTCTGGTTGCTTCATGTATGTTGTTGTGTAGTGTGTCTATTGCTCCTTCCATGTCTTCATCTGATTTTATCGTTGGTATGTCCGGGATGATGTTGGTTAGGGTTTCCTTATAGATATTCCGGTCAGTTTGTTTGCTTATTTTTGTGATAATGTTTGATTCTGAGCCCCATTTAAGTAAGATGAGATTGTGGTCTGATGAGAGGGCGGATTCCGTCGTAATGTTTATGTAATCTGGGATGTTGGCGGCAATGGCGACGTCGAAAATATCGGGCCTGGTGTTTGGGAAGAATCTGGTAGGGCAATAGATACCGGGTTGGCATACATCGTACATACGTATGCATGAGAGTCCCTATGGCTAATGTTTGTTGACACAACCGGTATATTACTTCCAACATTAAAGAGTACATTTTGTGGCACGATAGAGATACTGGATGAGATTTCTTATAGAAATTAATGCACATCGAGACTATACAAGAAAAATGTGAAATAAACCAATCAAAGTAACTTAATATGGAAAACAATAATTGAGTGACTGGGGGTCACTAATAAAATTACAATAGCGCTACAATGGATTAATTCGTATTTGCACAAGAAAAGTCAACTAGTTGCTATGACGAAAATGTGGTGTGGCCACCACACGACTTTCTTATACGTATGAGCGTTTAATATTATACACAAATTGTTCTGAATTGGTTCAAATACTTTTATCTTAGAAAAATAAACGTGTAAGTGTCTTACTTCAAGTCCAAATTCTAAGAATCTTTTTATACAAAAATACTCAAAATCCTATTCTAAATACTTTATTCTCTTAATATATCTCTATCGAATGCATACATTGCGAGATATTTGAAAAAAGGCTACTCGCTAAGGGTAGAAGTGTTACTTCCGGTCTGAATTTTGAAATTTAATTTATACAAAAAATATTCTAAGTCCAGTTCTAAATACTTTTATACTCGTAATGTATCCGTCTAAAGAGCATGACTTGCGAAATATTCGCAAAAAGCTGATTTTCGATAAGAGGTAGGAATTTCGAAAAACTTTTTTAATAAAATTCTTCTCAAATTTAATTTTGAGTACATATGGATTCCTTATAAATTTGTTTAATAATTGGCAAAATTCAATTACTTTGACAAATATTTATAGAATGCACAATTTACGACATATTGGCAAAAAATCGCTATTCGATAAGAGTAAAAGTGATACTTCCGGTAAGAATTTTAAAAATTTTTTTATACAAAAGATATTGAAAATTAAGTTCTAAATATTTTTTTTATTGGTAATGTAACTGTCTAAAAAGCATGACTTGCGAAATATTTCCAAAAAACTGATTTTTGATAAGAGTAAAAGACCTATTTCCGGTATCAATTTCGAAAAGCTTTCATAATAAAATTCTTCACAAATCCAATTTTGAGTACATATGAATTCTTTATAAATTTGTTTAAACTTAGAAGTTGCCGAAATATTGGCAAAATTAGATTTTTCACTGAAGTAAACTACTACTTCCGGTCTGCCGATTTTACTGAAAATCTAATCAGTTCTCAAGAGGGTGATTATACTACTAAATGCAAAACTTGGAATAGATACCTACATACCTACATACACGTAAATTCAAAATTTGGAATTGATAGCCATAGCGGTCTGACCGACACACACACAGTCATTTTTTAAAAATCAGACTTATCAGGGGACTTCAAAACGTGGACTTTTGCAAAAATCTCGAGATCGAAAATTTTCTTCATCACAATACTTCCTTATACTACGTATAAGAAAGTAAAAGAATAGTGAAATAGCGTTATCTTCCAATTTAGTTAGTCTAAGTGTGTTCTGCTATGTAAAAATATTGTGAACTATTTTAAATACTTCTAAATAGCATTAATGAAATTAAATATACCGTTATATATGTATATCTTCTATGTGTATTGTAGATTAACAAGGTTTATGGCACATATATATGAATAATATTTATAATGTACTTAATTGATGATAGAATGGATGTGCAAATCATCTAACTTTTATTTATTCTTAGAATTAATGCGGTATTGATTGAATTAAGTCGATCAGTATGTAAGTTCTATTTTTAGTTTTATTGGCCTAACTGTAATAGATTTCAACACTAGAAGACAAATTGACAGAGTGAAGCGTCTTAAATTATTGTTTGCAATATCGCACATCTTTGGTCACGCAATAAATCGAATAAATGAAGGCATTATTGGTGGTCATGAATTCTATTAAAAGTAATTAATTTATATAAAGTGATTAGATTAATTTACGAGAGCATCCAGGACTCATTTCAATAAATCTGATTTATTCGGGATTTTGTTACACGTGTAATGTGTAATATTTTAATTTTAGGAATGCCTGCACTGATAAAAAAAATAGTCGATCAATTAGCCACAGAGTAAATAATTTGTTTGCAAACAATAAGGAGGCAATAATGATATACAAAACTTGATTATAACGTGCTAATTGCTATATTGAAAACAAAACAAAAATTTAGAAGCAAATAAAAACTGTTTTATGAAATTATTGTGTAACTTTGTGAATTTTAATTATATCGGCTGTTCCAAGGAAGCGCTAAAGTCTATTATTGGTATAGTAATTAAGATTTTTTGTAGTCTGAGTTCTTTGTCAGATTATTACAGTGTTGCCGGATGGCATCTTTCGGTCTATACCGTCGTGGCCGTTGAAAACTCATACACTCGATTTTGACGTGAATGTCCAAAATATAAAAAATTGTAAGGTGTAAATCAATCATCAGTCATTTTAATGACGATGTCATATTTGACAAATCTATAGCCTCTTTATTTTTTAACTGCCGCCGGTAATTCCGGTTTTTGGCAACAATTTTATTCTTCAACATGACAACTGCAGAATTCATAGGGCCGATGTTGTTAGAAATTTTTTAGAAGCTAATAAAGTGCATATATTGCCTTGACCAGCGAGAAGCCCGGATCTAAATCCCATAGAGAACATGGGGGGGATCATTTCAAATATCTGGCATCAAATCCCGTTAGAACGTGTGCCAAGTACGGTCTGGTCGATGCCAGAACGCTTCCAAAGCATTATAGATTCCGGTGGTGGTGCAATAAAATATTAACCTCTGTTAAAAACTAGTTTTTTTTTAATTCTAATTTTGAAGTAGAGCTGATAATGGAAATGGTATTTTTGAAATTTTGAGTATAGCAGGACACTATCCGTAGTCTTATTAATAAATTTTTTTAATTTAGTATTTTTGGAATACATTTTGCATTGTACGCCAATGATTGGTTTGAGTAACGTTTAAAAAAAAGTTTAAACCGCTTAAATTGTTTTTGTATTTAAGTGTCTGAGTTTTTAATGGTCGCAACTATACATCAGGTAATGGTTTTTCTAATATTGGTCTTGTATTGTTCTTTTCTATATGTATTTATCCTATGCGGTAGGCACATAATAAAATTTATACCATCCTTCTCTAAATATAATAATAACAATAACGAGCTTTCTATATTACAAAAATGGTCCTTAATGCAAAAAAAAAATCACTCAATTGCCATATTTATTTATACTAGCAATGACATTCAATTTGACAATTTCGTCTCATAACAGATTTTTAGAAGTTTATATAACGTCGACTAACATCTGCAATGGCAGTTTGTGAAATTTTTTAAATACAACGTATATACAGGGTTTGTCACAAGTTTAGAAAATTGTACATTCTAATAAGCTTCATGGCAATGCTCGCGTTTTAAAAGAAATTCTAATAAAGCTGTAAGCGGGTGCAAAAGAGGCAAATTCAAGCTCGAAGAGATTGAAAAATCCTACTAGTTGCAATATTTACAATGTTGATCTTTCTGAATCAATAATGATAATAATAAAATAAGTAATCAAAATACCTCTGAATTTGATTACTTATTTATTAACGAGTTTTTTCGTGTCTATAATTATAAAAGTGTATTAAATTGTATTTACTTTGTTAGCAGTAGCAAGATTTATAAAGATTTATTATTTTTATATACTGCTTTGTTCTATGTATATTTTAACGAAATGCTCAGCAATACATATAAACGTAGAAAAATGATAATTGGTAAATATTATCTTGAATTCGTTTTCACTTATATATTTAATAAGTTTTAAATAAGCAAATACAAACCGACACGGCCGAAGTACGAACTACAGGCAGAGATTTAAATAAATTTGACATGTAACTACCACTACTGAAATACTACTACGCAAAAGTCAATTAAATATGATAAATATGCATGATCACATGGTTATAAAGTTATCTTTATTTTATAAAGTAAATATTTAGACACGACTCTGGTGGTAGAATAAATGAAATGACGTTTCCATGTTGCCGATAGGTTAACACGAAAATTTTTAAATCGCAGTGGGTAAATCAATTACAAACACCCCTTACTTGGCTATTCAGTTTTGGTAGACAAGCGTTGTTGACAAATTTGTATTGTTTTGATGACAATAACAGCAAACGTCAAAAGGCAATTAGGAAGAATGTCAAATGATGTTAGAATATTATTAATTATAACAGTTCTAATATGACTTTTGTAGGTTTATCACTCGACAGCTATCATTACGCAGAATCTCAAATTTCACGCCATTTTAATTTATTGGCGTACATCGGTTGCTAAAACTGTTCTACAACACCTGGTATACTGAAACCGTGGAGTCAGTTAATGCACGTCAGCAATTACGTATTTATGACGATCCATAAAAACTTTACAACTTAAAATTTAAATGAATAAGAATGACTAATAACATTAACATTAATAACCCACATTTTTGTTTTTAATGAACTATTTTGTTAATATTATAGGTGTTAATAATTATAGAATTGTTTAACTTAACAGAAGTATATTATACAGTGCGTTCATGATGAAAGGAACAAATTCGTTTGAAATTCAGGTAATTATTTTGCAGAAAAACGCTCGAACAGGTCGATTAGTATTTTTAGTTTAGAATTTTTTGACATTAGAAAATTATATACAGGTGTCTAAAGAAGAACATATGCAGCAATCATTGTTTTTTTTAAAAGAAACTATGTATATTATGCAATTTTTGAATTGTAGGGTAAATTCTAAATACATTAAACACATTTTTGTGTAATATACCATATCCCCAAAATCAACGGTTTTCGGAATAACGAGTTTTGTGGTAAATTAAAATACATATAGGTAATAAAATAAAATGTTTAAATTGAACAAGGACACCTAGAACTTTTTTTTAAAAGCCAACAAAAACAACCTGCTATTGCAAATTTTATCTTCAACAAAAAACTCTATTTCAAATTAATCGATTTTCATGTATTTTTTTTAATTTATCACATTTCAAACGTCATTATTCCGAAAACCGCTGATTTTGGGGATATGGTATGCTACACAAAAGTGTTGAGAATTTACCATACAATTCAAATATGGCATAATAAACAGTATATTCCATTTAAAGAAAACAATGATTGCTGCATATGTTCTTCTTGTGACACCCTGTATATAATTTTCTTATGTCAAAAAATTCATAACTAAAAATACTAATCGACCTGTTCGAGCGTTTTTCTGCAAAATAATTACTTGAATTTTAAACGAATTTGTTCCTTTCATCATGAACGCACTGTATAGTTTTTTTTAACAAATTATAAGTAGTCTTCTTTTGTATAATGACAGTAAAATTCAATGTTGTCATTTTGCCATTTCTATTTTCAGTACCCCTAATGCCGCTAACCTGCTGTCATACTTTGTCATTTTTGTCAGTTATTTTCCATCTTCATATTATATTTCTGCATTAAAATGCCGAAAGCTTTATGTAAGCAAAGCAAGATGCTAGTTGCATCATTGATCGACTATTTTACAAAAGAACGAAATAATGGAAAGCTATTGTTAGCTCTCCATTATTTCGTTCTTTTGTAAAATAGTCGATCAATGGTGCAACTATCAATCAATGCTAATAAGGTATATATTAATTATATATAATATGCAGTAAGAATATTAATAATGTTTTTTTTTATAGAAAGTTAGTGATGCATTAAATATTTGTATGGTGACTGCAAGTCGAATTGGGCAGTGCATTAAGAAAATTGATTTTTGATGTCCGAAAAGTAGTCCTAGAACAGGTCTTATGAAATTACCTCACATCGTGTTTTCAAGATTTACTATTTAGAAGCACATGAAAGAAATATGATATCCAAAGAATTCGACTTGGTTTATTTGGATGAAACATTGATCTTTCAAAATGTTAGCATATGCAGATCATGGAAAGATGGTAATAAGAAAAGGGTGAGATCACTGAAAACAGATGGGACTAGCTTTATTATTCTCCATGCAGGTAACAAAAATGGCTTCATGCCAGGGGCTTCTTTGTTATTTTCTTCTAAAACGAAAGAAAGTGATTATCAGGCAGAGATGAATCAATATAAATTTCTTACCTGGTTTGAAAATCAGTTAATACCAAGTCATCATTGACAACGGGAGCTACCATTCAACATTAGAAAATAAAGTACCTAACTGGAATTCGAATAAAGCAGATATTAAGTAGTGGCTATTGACAAAAATGTTGCTTATGAAGGAGATATGTACAAAAAGCAATTATTACATCTTGTATTAGAAAATAAGTTAAGGAAAACATATTAGTAGATAAAATTGCTGAACAGTATAATCATAAAGTTTTGAGATTACCACCTTACTGCATTATGCATGTTTACACTGTATTTCCAACCCTATTGAAAATATATGAAGAATAATGAAAAGTTGTTACAATCGTCATATTGGAAGAGATGGATATGGAGAAGACAAATGCATTTCATCGTGGAAGGAAGCATTAAGTACAATTATTACAGAAGTATGGGAAAATACCATTGATACCAATTGTGATTTAGACTCAGATTAATTTGTTGCGTTTCTTTATATACCTACTACATAATATCAAATTTAATGTGCTATATAATTACTTACACATTTTAAGATAAGAAATGCGAACAAATTTTAATACATTTTAGTGGTTAAAATATATTATTGTTTATGATTTTTCTTATTAGTTACTGTAATCGAAATTTTAAATTTTATATTGCAAATTTGAAATATACTGGGGTGTCTCTAAAAGGTGCGGAAAAAACGCTACCACACATTTCTGAGGGCAAAATATGACGATCTAACCCAACTTACCTCAGTCCAAAAGTGGATGCTTTCGGAGATACAGAGTGTCAAAAGTTCAATTTGGTTTTAGTTTTTTATAAATAATTTCTGTAATAATTGGTATATTGTCACAATATGTGGGTAGGGGGGGTTTCGTGGGGTAAAAAATTTAAATCTGCTCTCATTTTCATTGCAAAATGTAGAGGGCGCCACCTGCGGCATATTGTATCCATTTAAAACGTAATAACTTTTTTGAGACACACTGTATTTAACTTTTAAATAAAAATTCTTATTCTCCAATGTTTTTTACCTAGAAAAGGTATACCTGATAGGAGTTGATTGGAGCAGCCGTTTATGAGTAATCTGGATATAAAAAATTCATTCCGTATATGGACACATATGCTTCTGTAATTTGGGTGTTATTCTTGTGGCAATTCAATGCAATGGTGCATGCACTTTTGGACTGAGGTAAGTTGGGTTAGATCGCCCTCAGAAATGTGCGGTAGCGTTTTTTCTGCACCTTTTAGAGACACCCTGTATATAGTATTTTTTAATGATATATAATAATAAACTGTTACTTTTTTATAATTTTCAACATGTCATAATCTAAATTCTATTATGTATTTAGATGTGCAGTACAACTGTATGTGCCTGAGCAATATTTTTTTAATATAAAAACTCATCCATTTTTTTTTCGCAATTTCTAACGATCAACATACCTAATTGCTTTAGACATATACGTTTTTTCTAGCCTTAAGAGCGGCGTTTACCAACAAATTGAAACTTATGCAACTTATATTACTCGCGGGACGGGTAGACGCAAGGGGGTGTAAGTAGGTCGAGGTAGACGATATTCGGTTCTGTCACTGCGCTTCGGTTTTATTCACAGATTCTATCATAGATAAAGGAATACTATAGATGGGAAACATAATGTATGAAGAATGAGTACTTACGGAACTGTTGATGTTTTATAATAAACTAATTTTCGGTTGCCCATAACTGTTATATTATTATACACTCGAATATTATAGGTATACCTATATGACATTTAAATGCCAGTAACAGTTTGTAATTAAACTGTCACTCGCATTTAAGTCTGCAATAACCGACCGATTCCGATAGATTTTCGTCTTCGCTAGAACCGGTAGAGATACCGTAAAGTGGGGATAGACTACGCGAAAAACCTTGTGTAAAATGTGCGTGACAATGTTTACTGTTTAATGTTTTTTATCTTTAAAAATAATTACATAAATTTGATTTTTTCTTTATATCGTACATCAAATGTGCAGCTAGCGCGTAGAGGTCGTTTTTTTTCTTTTGTGTGCCAGCCTTAGTTAGTAGACATTAATCAAATTCATGCATTTTTGGGGTTATTTCCAAAACACATAACTTTCTTAAGAAAATAAATTAGTACAAAAACTGACCTTGGCATTATAAATTTATGCCTTTTGCATCACTAACCCAAATTTGAGATTCTGAAATTACAAAATGAGTTTAAAAAACGCGAAACGGAGATGCCTTAATTTTCGATAGGTAAACGCCCCTCTCAAATTAAAATTTTCAGTTTGACATTTGAAACATACATGAACGTAACCTGCAATATAACAACATTCAAATTAAGGCGACCTACAATTGACAACATTGCAAAAAATAACGTCATACATTAGGTGTGACGTGCGTAAACTAATTCCCCGATTTCAGTGTACGTCTTTTTGCAATATCAGATGTTTTTCTCTCTAATTCGAGCTTCATTTTGTCAGATACCCTCTTCGATTATACACAATCGACTAGCAAAAAATAAACCTCAACACGAAGTCAATGATATCAAAATTTAACACCCCGAAACCGCTATTAATGTACTAAAAAAAATCACTTCACACAGGCGCAAAAAACATCGTATTGTGAACGAACTACTCTTTCTATGGCATTGAGTGTTGCCCCTTGTACAAAATTGTCTGCTGGCGATAGTCAATGAGAGTGCGATTCATAGTGGGCATATGCACCCCTCTTACCATCCAAATACCTACCCCTCTGCAAGCCAAACAAAGCACGACCGATTACCGTTAAGTCAATGGTAACCGGATGATGGCACATGCGCCGCCGGATGTATGACTGCACGTCCGTTTTTGCGGAAACGGAAACTCGGAAAATGCCTTTTCACTAGTAGAGGGCTCGGGGGAACGTTGCTTTCCGCCTAGCGCGTGCTGTCTCGATATACTTAGTGACCTTTAAG
This sequence comes from Amphimallon solstitiale, assembly GCA_963170755.1. Lineage (NCBI taxonomy): Eukaryota > Metazoa > Arthropoda > Insecta > Coleoptera > Scarabaeidae > Amphimallon > Amphimallon solstitiale. The sequence continues at coordinate 79,002,612 of OY720683.1, read as the reverse complement.
GCGACTAAATGGACAGAGGGATACAGTCAAGTGTGGCAGATATATTGTTGTGACGATAAGGTCATATTACTATTCGTCATTTAAATTTACAGCACTATCTTGAATTTACATTATATTGTTTTTAAGAAAACTACAGTTTGACAAAAGTCCAAGTGAAAATATTTACCGGAAAATAACTTATATGTATGACATACATAGACACAATAATACGTAGATATTGTAACGTTTTCGGGTTCCAATAAACAACTCGTGCAATTATTTATTTAAAACAGTCTGTATATTTATGTAACTTAAAATTATTTACAATATAAAATATATAACTAAAGTATCACACTTAAACTACTATTAATAAATTAAAATTAGCACTTGTATTTATTTATTTCTATTACTAATATGTCCGTCCGTATATTTATATAACACTTCTATTTATATAACACGGCACTATTTATTTATTTCTTTGGCTACCACTATTTATTTATTTCTATATATATTTATTTCTATATATATTTATTTCTACGCGCGTCGGCTACTTCTTACGGACTACCTTATTCCGGAATTAATCCGCAATTAATCATCCCGCAATGAATCGCCATATATATATATCTGCATGAAAAGTTCTCGAAAAGTACCAGTAAATTCGGTAATATACCAGAGGAAATCTGGACTCTTCCTTGCTTATGCCGTACATCTGTGAGATGATATATTTACGACTTGTTTACATATCGTTTTTATACGTCGCGCCGAGATGATTTACAACCTTTTTTTTATTGTCGCTCGAATGTCTGCTGGTTTCGTTACAAAATTCAAAACAATCCTGGAATATTAAAATGTCCCCGTTTCATAGATTCATACACTGATTAATAAACATATCATTAAGTAAAACAGATTATAATAAATAATTAAATACAATTAAAATAATAGCAAAGAATAACGTATACAATCCAAAAATAATAGATGACGTAATAGAACACAAACATGGAAGGAATCTACAAAAATATTTCAACCCCAGAACAACAACAAAACAACAAAAAAAGTGGCACTACGTCCCCACAATATTTAAATAAATAAAATATTAACCAAGAATGGACTAAAAATATTTAACGTAAACAAAAACAATCTAGGTACCATGTTAGGCAATAGCAAAGATAACACCAATTTAGAAAAATCTCGTGTATATAAAATTAATTGTAAAGACTGTGATGATATCGGACAAAGTGGAAGAAACATATATAAATTATATTGCAAAAGTAGAAATATATTTAGAAGGGCCATAGATGCAGGGGCCTTTTAAAACACTGCACCATTTGGATACAGGAAAAGCCTGCAAAATTAAAAAACCTCCATCACAGCGCCACAAAACTAAAGGTCTTTAGTTGTTAAGATCCAAGCAACAGCTTCTGGAGTTAAATTATGAAAATCTGTGTATCCAAATTCAAACTTAGCTAGAGGACATTCTTCTGTTTCAATGGTAGCTCCGCAATGACAAGCTGGACTCGCAATCACATTCCACTTGAATAACATATTATACTATTGCACCTTCCATGACCCGTCCTAAGACGATTCAACTTACACCAAATTTTTCTTGATTGTGTACAGCCAGGCAATTTAATCAAAGTATCGTCTATTAATTGTTTATTAAACACTTCACATACTAATCAAATTGATTTCCATAGGTCATTGATTGAAAATTGTTCATTTAGGAAAGCTTCCTTCCAAATTGGACTACGTGATTTCAATCTCTAAGGTGGTAAGTTCTGAAGATCTTGAGTAATTATAATAAATAATTTAGGAAAATTTCGATATTTTTCCCAACAACGTTTTAAAGCCAATTTTCTTCTTAACTGGATAAATGTTAGCCAGGACGTTGAGCAAGTACTTTACCAACATGTATGTATGCTGTTCATCCAAACTGCACTACAATATTCAGCAGCAAAATGTACCAACCAATGCAAAAGCGGACGTACGTAAAATGTATGAATGAACTCCCCAATTTGAACCAGCCAACTTCTGTAAGATATTATTTCTTGTTTTAATCTCATACGCAATCTATGAATATGTTGTTTATATGTTAATGATGTATCCAAAGTAATTCCTAGATATGTTGGATTAAAATTATGTCTTAGAACAGTACCATTAAAAGATACTACAAGTTTTTTTATGTTTTTCGTTATTCTTAAGATGGAAACAAGAAACTTCTGACATAGATGGATTAGGACATAACCTCCGTTTTCTAAAATAATCACTCAGAATCAATAGATCTAAATTAACTTCAATTTGATTGAAATTATTGTGTTGATAAACAATTGCCATGTCATCAGCGTAGATGAATCTTCTAGAATTAGTATCTGGTAAATCACTTGTATATAGATTAAAGAGAAGAGGAGATAATACCAATCCTTGAGGTAAACCATTATATAATATTTTAAATTTACTACCTTCTCCGTTGATAAAAAGTCTAAATTTACGATATTTTCCATAAATTTAATCAAATTACCATTAGGCAACACATTATATATTTTTGAAAACAATCCGTCCAACCAAACTGAATCATAAGCAGCTGTTAAATCAATGAAACTAATTCCAGTTTTGAAATTATTTTGAAAACCATACCCAATATAATTTGTTAAAGCTAATACTTGATCACAGCAATTATGATTTGGTCTAAAACCAGCTTTCTCTTTGGGAAAGATATTTTCCATAGTTGAAGAAATTCAATGATATAATATATATAGTGCTATGTTTATATGTTACACATTTTGATTATTTAAATTATTAGAGTTTTTTTTTGATCTGCTTATTCGGCCTTTATAAAATAAGAGCTTAAAAAATTGCAAATATTCTATATAGATATTCGAAATTCAAATTAATCGCGCAGTGTCATCCGTTTGCAATATTTAAACTAATCCAAATCAAAATGTATGTGAAAGACGACCCGTCTAAGAGCAGCATAACTTGATGTGGTCTAATTAATTCACTCAATGAACTTAATAAGCATTAATGGAACATATGAATACACATAATTATTTAATTACATGTTTGAATTCGAAAAGACGGCTCGATGGAATGACGGAATCGTATGGACAACAACGAACATTAAACATAATGTGACAATAAAATTGAAGAGGCGGGAGTATAATTAAACGTAACCCATTTGCTAAAAACGTTCAAGAAAATTTTTGATTTTTGAATAGGTGAGTTTCAGTGAATATAGCTAGTAATGAAAAATTTTCATAGAAATTCCAAGTGTATAAGTGGTAGGAATTAATAATTAGGTACCTTAATGGATAAGAGGTCATATACGCAAGTATATTTGTACGTTGTCAGGCTTAAATAGATTCAAATCTCCCGACGGGTGGTTTGAATAAAATTTGTTCACTCTTCAACAGCTCTTTATCGAGAACCAATCCTCCAGTATTTCTTTAGGGACACTTTGAGTTGCGTCCATCTTTAACGAGTTACATTTCTATCTATCACACGCAGTGCATCTGCTTTGAAAACTCTTAGACAGATGATTCATAAAAAGTCTTCGATAGCTTACTATAAGAATCTAGAACAAACCTTCTGAAGACTTAAACTCAGATAGAAAAAATGTCGTGCTCCCAGCAGACTTATAGTTATGAATCTAGAGAAAAAGTTACCTGCTTAGTAAATTTAATGGATATTTGATTTAGCAGGTGTACATTTTATTTATTTTTCTTTATGAACAAAATATAATTGGTACAGGTTCAAAGTAGAGCTTATTTATGGTTATTAAAGCATGTTGATGAGATGAGGTATTTGAATGTGAATCTAAAATCTTCTAGAAGATAACTCGAAGTAATTTTGAAAAACGTAAATTTGTGAGGTATACCTACATTAAAATAATCACAAGATATAAATGTGGAACAGAATTTTATCAAATCTTTTCTTTTAAAATACATTTCATATAAGTACAAATATTATGTACTGTAGCAGAAACAAAAATATCAAAAAAGGAATTGGGCAATACAAATTTTAAGAAATTTCAAATATTTGGGAGTTTTAATACATAGAAACAACAAGAAATTACACATTAAGCAAAGCTATACAGTAGTCCATGCAAATAAAAAGGGAACTGAAGAATTAAGCACTTAGTAAAACCACAAAATTAAGAATCTACACAACTAACAGAGTCTTCGAAAGAAGAATTATTAGAACCATAATAGCACCTAAGAAAATAGGTGAAAATGAATACACTCATCTGCTTAACTATGAAATCGATGCAATTCTAAAGAAATAGCTAGTTTAATTACATCACAAAAGAACAGATTCTGTAAGAAAAATAACGGAATAGAACCCAATAGGAAGATGGCATATAAGAAGAAGACCACTGGCAAAATGGTTGGAGCTGGTAGCAGATAACATTGTACAGTACAGTTATATGTAACAAAATGAAAAAAATGTGAACATACCCATCATGTAAGTCCATGGACAGCAAATTACATATACCCTACTACTTTGTATGGTTTGGGGGGGGGGGAATCATAATCATACATCATGATGCCGTCGATTTGATTCGATTAGCCCCCCGCCCGGTGACCCCGCCTTGCGCCGCCGTGACTATTGAGGGATAAAAACCTTTTGGTTTTAAGAATTTTACAACGTATAAAGGTTAACCGAACACGTCTTTCTAATACTGAAGCCTTTCGGTTTTCAAATCTTTACAAATGCGAAAGTTAATGAGAACAACTGACAAATGTTACGGCTGTGGTGGGTATAAAAGCAAAGGGTTTCAAAATCTCAATCACTTAAAAGTTCGCTTCAATACAACGCAAACTATTATGTATACCGGGTGTCCACACTTAAGTGCGCACTATTGATAACTCTGTTATCTTTGGAGGTGCAGAATCGGTCAAATGGGCAAAGTAGTATCATTTTTTATGGCGGTTACAATTGTGAAAATAGAAAAACAATTGAACGTCGGGTTCTCTAGATATTCGACCAAACAATTTTTTTTTAAATGGAACAGCCTGTATATTTTTTGGCGATTGGAAAGAGAATCGCAAACTGAACAAAAGAGTCTTAGTACACTAGTATAAAAAAATGTCAAATAAAGTAGTTACTGAGAAATCTGTATCTTTGCTTTGTTTGCATGAAATCGATATACATGTGGAAAATTAAAGCGTCACATTGTCTAGAAGCTGTCAAATTATTTGTATTTGCTGTTGTTAAAGTTACTGTGTGGAAAAAGTACTGGTTTTACAATTTTTTCAACCGTAACAATGGCATTTACTCATTTGGTAAAGTGTAATATGTTGGAGTTGTACTTGAAGTTTAACAAAAATTCAGATAAAGCGCTCGAATGTTACATTCAGCAATTTCCTGATCGTGATGTACCAGATCGTCGCTATTGTTTAAAACTTTATCGAAGATTAAGAAGCAACGAAACAGTTTTTATAAAGAAGAGGATCAAAAATGATTTTATATTATCACAAGAGACAGAAATAAATGTATTGGCATATTTTCAGGTACATCCAAATAATTCTGTAAGGGATTTGTCCAGAGAATCAGGTGTTTCTCGTAGTACGATCCATAAAATTTTGAAAAAAAATAAATATGTTCCCTTTAAATATCAGCCTGTTCAAACTCTACTTTTGGGTGACTATCAAAGACGATTAACTTTTGCTCAATGGTTTATCAATGCTTTTGAAGAAAATCACAATTTCTTCAGACACATTTTATGGAGTGATGAATCCAACTTTTCTAATCGCGGGATGATCAATAAAAGAAATAATCATTACTGGAGTCGTGAAAACCCATTTGTTGTTTATCCTTGTAATCCACAACACCGATTCAGTTTAAATGTTTGGTGTGGTATAATCGGATCCCGAATTGTTGGGCCATTTTTCTATCGGGGTTCTTTAACAGGAGAAAGATATGTGGCATTATTGACAGAAATTTTAGAAAATTTTCTGGATGAATTAAATTTGGTAGACAGACAGATTATTTACTTTCAACAAGATGGAGCGCCTGCCCATAATCACCGCGAGACAAGGGAGTTATTAGAAAGATTATTTGGCAATAGATGGATTGGCACAAATGGTCCTATTCAGTGGCCCGCACGTTCGCCTGACATGACGCCATTAGATTTTTTGTTGTGGGGAGCAGTAAAAAATCAAGTGTACAAACATAGATATGCAATAGTGGATGAGCTTCAGGAAAGAATTTCCAACATCATTAACGCCATCGATGGTAGGACCATTTTAGGAGCTACTCGTAATGTTCACACAAGATTGAGAAAATGTATTGAAATGGAAGGAGATGTCTTTGAACATTTAATTTGAATAATTTTCTTTACTATTTTTGTATTTATTTTTATTTGTTTATTAAATTAAAGGCTTTAATGAATGTTTAATTGTCCGTAGATATATCGATTTCATGCAAACAAAGCAAAGATACAGATTTCTCAGTAACTACTTTATTTGACATTTTTTTATACTAGTGTACTAAGACTCTTTTGTTCAGTTTGCGATTCTCTTTCCAATCGCCAAAAAATATACAGGGTGTTCCATTTAAAAAAAATTTGTTTGGTCGAATATCTAGAGAACCCGACGTTCAATTGTTTTTCTATTTTCACAATTGTAACCGCCATAAAAAATGGTACTACTTTGCCCATTTGACCGATTCTGCACCTCCAAAGATAACAGAGTTATCAATAGTGCGCACTTAAGTGTGGACACCCGGTTTATTAGAATGTTGCAGTTGTGGTAGGTATAAGACAGTAATTTTCAAAATCTAAACACTTTAAAGTTCGCTTTGGTCCACCGTCTTGAATTCTCTACTTGCGACACTAGTAGATCCGCTCTACCAACCAATTCAAGATGTCATAAAGACAGCAATTCGAAGAGAAACAGATTTAAAAGATATCAAGAAAGAAGTGAAAAAGAGGAACTATTGCAATTCATTTGTCAATTTCCGACAAGCCCCCTATTAAATGTCGTTAATCCATCATAGTTAAATTCTAAATGTAAATTTAAACGTGCGTCGTAATGATTTAAACGTTCAAAATGTAATTGAAATATTATATTTACAAATTATTTCAAATGACATTATTTCTATGTACAGTTTTTTAAATAATAGTGCACCTTATTTTGCTTGTACAACAGAGTATATTTATGATTATTATTATTCTATTGAAGAATCAATTAGCATTTGTAAAAAAGTATTTTTGTACCAATTACATTCAAAAGAGAATGTTCAACAATTTTTGTTAGATGTAATTATATAATATAGTAGAAAAAACATTACCAAAGTTAACTGTTTAGAAATTGTATCTCCAGCAAGTAGCGGGAAAAATTTCTTCTTCGACATGATCTTGCATTATTTTATTAATTTTGGTCAAATTTTAATGTACATGTAAAACTTAAATATCAACAAGACGCTATAGTCAATCGTACACCAGTTATTGTTTTATCAAATAATAATATTTTTCCAAATGATATTACTTTCACTTGTAGAATGATTCGCTACAAATGGCAAAGTGCTCCATTTTTAAAAAATTGTATAAAAAAAAACAATTCCTATTGCTTTTTATCATTTATTGTTAGACTACGATATTTTACCAAACTATGCTTCATGTGTATAATATATTTATATGTTAACTGTGTAAAAGAAAATTATAAAATTTTTTCGTAATATGGGTGTGAAAATAACGAACAATTATGTTTAAAGATTTATTTTTAATTACCAAATGTAACTAAATTACCAGGTCTGAAATCATTATAATCATTTGATTCTACGGATGCATTAACTCTTAAGTTAAATTCTTGAGGTCCTCCATGGATTCCAATTGTTAAAAGAGGCTCTGCATTCACTTCCATTACTAAATCTGACTGACCAATAAGCAGTATTTTGAAATTGTGTATTATCTGTAGCTGGATTTAATTGTGGTACAGGTAGGATGCCAAAATATGCTAACGGAATTGTTGTATTACGTGCCTGACGATTGTGAACATCATACTGTTTCGTGAAATCTATTGATGCTGTTAAAATATTTACAATATATTGTTCCTTATTATAATTAACATTAATGTAAGTACGAGTACCCACAGAAGCAGCTATAGCAGCTTCCACTTTTTTAGAATTTACATTGTATGGCATATAGTGATTTTTAAACCAAATTACACCATTAACTGGTGTATAATTGTAATCAATTACTTGTTCACCAATTCTAGGCATAAAATTCCATCGATCATATATACGGTCGATACTAGGCCAACTATTGCTGTTCATTTGATATTTATTAGCGAAGCGAACTTTAAAGTGTTTAGATTTTGAAAATCTATTCTTTCATACCTACCACAACTGCAACATTGTAATATATACATAATAGAAAGGTGTGCGGCTGGTACCGTATTCGGTTGCCGTAACATTTGTCAGTTGTTCTCGTTAACTTTCGCATTTGTAAAAATTTGAAAACCGAAAGGCTCCAGTACTAGAAAGGCGTGTTCGGTTAACCTTTATACGTTGTAAAATTCTCAAAACCGAAAGGTTTTTATTCTTCTACAGTCGCGGCGGCGCAAGGGGGGCGGAACCGGGAGCGGGGCTAATCGAATCAAATCGACGGAGTCATGATTTATGATTCATGATTGCCCCCCCGCCCGGTGCTCCCGCCTTGCGCCGCCGCAACTGTTGAGGGATAAAAACCTTTCGGTTTATATAATTCATGGAAAACATATTGATGAAATAGATAAGTCAATATTAATCAAAATTAAAAATCAACACCCAGAGATAATCACTATATCAAGTATGTAACATCTCGTGAGTTAAAAAATTATCTTTGATTAGCGACTGGAAAAGAAATTTCTACCAAAACAGTAAGACGAAGTCTGAAAGAAGTCAATTTGTCTGCTCGAAGACTAGCAACCGGTCCAATTCTCACAGCTACGCACAAAAGAAATCGTTCATGAGAAGACCATTGGTATTTTAGTTTGTGAAAACTCGAGTGGATACAACAAAAGCGAAGAGCATGAAGAGGCCAGCAGAGATGAAGACATTGAGGAATATTAAGGGAGTAAGCTTGAGAGACCACATAAGAAGCGAAGATATAAGAGTAGATCTCAAAATTTAAGATATGGTGCAGTTTACGAGATCGAGACTACGATATTGGAGACCCCACGTCGGCAGAATGACAGAGGACTGATGAGCAAAATAGGCAAAGGATAAAAAGCCGAGTTCGAGGAGACCCACCGGTCGACCTCCAAAAGATGATACGAGAGCTGGATATCTGCTTACCATAAAGCTGAACGAAATTAAGAAGAGTAGAAGAAACAAGATTAAGTCTTACGAAAAAAGAAAGAAGAAAAAGAAGAAGAAGAAGGTATTTTAGTTTAGTTTCTGGCTTTTTTCTTCAAATCTATAAAAGTAGTATTTGTTAATTTTAATAGCCCTTAAATCAACTAAACTCTAAAGAAACATAAATTTATATATTTGTTTGTTTTAATAAATTTCGTTAACTTGTTCTATTTTAATTTTGAATTTTACTGGCGGTCCCTTAATTTTGTTCAGAAGTGTATTTCAAAGAGATCTTTTACTCTTACTTCATACAAACGTAATGTACTCTAATATAAGATACTATGAGAAAGAACTCTGTATGCTATAAATTCAACAATCAAATCAACTGTTAATAATACTATTTTTCGAAACTGTGGCTTCATATTTTTTCTTCACTTGACATGTGCCATTCGAAAATTTATGATGAGGACACCACTCAAGAGATGAAGTGCTAACTCACCAAAAACGGAATAAAAACGCAATTAAGGGCCTGGGAAATTATTTCTGGGCGAGTTTATAGGAAACACAATTAAGATTTCACTTTGGACCGGGTCGAGGCACGTGTTCGGTACGCGCAGCAATATTCTCTGTCATTTAAATGAGCCGTATGCAAATCGGGCACGCTTTACCGCTTTCACGAGCATGCGGTGTTATTACACCGCCATTATGTGTTTGTTCTTTATTAGGGGGAGGCGTCGACTACGATTTATCATTACACACACAAAACATATTGAATACCATGGTTATGCATATATATACGTTTATACATATGTATGTCAATTAGTTGAACATTAATTCAAATATTCCAAATACTAAAAAAAGCGGTGTGGCCACCCCATGACATTCTTATACGTGCGTGCGTTTCAAATTAAACAAAAGTTGTTCTAAATTAAGATTTAAATACTTTTATCTTCTGAAAAAATAAACAAAATCCTACTATACTACTTCTATTCTCTTAATAAATCTCTATAGAACGCATAATTTACGAGATATTTGCACAAATCGCTATTCGATAAGAGTAAAAGTGTTAATTCCGGTCCGAATTTTCAAATTCTTTTTAAACAAAAAATATTGAGAATTAAGTTCTAAATACTTTTAAACTCGTAATGTACCCGTCTCAAAAGCATGACTTGCAAAATATTTCCAAAAAACTGATTTTCGGTAACAGTAAAAAACCTACTTCGGGTAGGAATTTCAAAAAACTTTCATAATAAAATTTTTCTCAAATTTAATTCTGAGTACATATGAATTCTTTATAAATTTGTTTAAACTTAGTAGTTGACATAATATTGGCAAAATTCGATTTTTTTCACTGTAGTGAACTTCTACTTCCGGTTTGCCGAATTAACTGAAAATCTAATCAGATCTCAAGAGTAAGATTACGCACGTAAATACAAAATTTGGAATTGATATCTACAGCGGTTTGACCGCTATCGTGATCACACACAGAGAGAGAGAGAGAGAGAGAGAGGGAGAGGAGAGAGAGGAGAGAGAGAGAGAGAGAGAGAGGGGGAGAGAGAGAGAGAGAGATTTTTTATAAACCACTTTTGTGTTATCAGGGGTCTTCAAAACGTGGATATCTGCAAAACTCTAGAGGTAGAAAATTTTCGTCATCACAATACTTCCTTATACTACGTATAAAAAAAACAATTTAAGGATAGGGCTAAAATATGTGTTATCGCGCTACATGGGTACGAGACCGGTTTAATATTCCTCGGATTGTTTTCAATGTTCAGCCAATTTTCCATTATGTTTTTCTTAGTCACATAATGCCTTGGAAAATATCTACCATATAACATTTTTTTTTTATTAACTATTAGTTTATGATGTGCATTGTTAATATAACAAAATAAATAAAACTGAATTCTTACTTATACATACCATTAGTAAATTTTATCGATCGACAAAGTTATTGATTAATGATTTGCGTGGGTCAACATATATAAAATAACAAAAAATATGTCATCAAATAAGTGTTTTCCAAGTGGAAATTAGAAGGAGGGAAAGAACGGTAAAGCGTTTCATATGCGAGGAAAAGAGACATGGTAAATGCGCGAGAGTAAGCGACGAAACAGCTAACAAATTAAGTGAAACTACATTTTGCTCTGGTATTTACCTTTTAAATATCAAAAATAATAATGATAACTTAATATCTGACTTTAGCATAACAGCATAAATTTTAAAATTTTTACGTGGATTCTAAACAGCGGTTTGCTTCTTGTTTGACAATATTTTTCTTATCTGTTAAGTATGGGATAGGGTAAATAAATTAAACATAATATGTAAGTCTTAATAATAATGGTGAATATATTTTATCCATATTTGTCTTTATCTTTCTTACTATACATAGATATCCATCAGTTTATGAAAATTTATAATAACTAACATAAAACTGATTCTGTTCAAGTGATTCTTATTTAAAAATTGTTTTAAACGCAATATTGTTTATTTTGAAGAATGAATTTGAAATGATAATAATTTAATGTATGTTCACTATTTATTTTTATTTAAAAGAATTTTAGTGAATCTTGAACACAATGCAAGGCACTATTTTACCAAAGCAAACATTTGCACATACTATTCTGATCATCTAGTGTCTTGCTACTTAAATATATCGAAAATAGTTTTCACTAATTGTTAGGAGCAAACATTTTCACATACTACTCCAACAGCTTAGTGTTCACATATCAAAATATTCTCTTATATTTGTGTCCGTTTATTTAATTTATTGTCTTGTGATTATATAAATCTTTAATGGCGTCCACCAATTCATTTGAGGCAAACATTTTCACATAGTATCTCAATGGTTGATTCCACACCATTCAAAATATTTCTAATTAATAATGAAAAGCAAAAATTTTAACAAAGTGAACATTCATTTAATTATAAAATTAAGATAAAACTTCTATGATAACAATAATAATAAATAATAAACAATATTGTACCACTTACTTAATTTGATCATATATTTCTTCTCTTTTTACTTTCTTATACGTAGTATAAGGAAGTATTGTGATGATGAAAATTTTCCCTGATACCAAAAAAGTGGTTTTTAAAAAATGTCTCTCTGTGTGTGTCTGTCTGTGACCACGATAGCGGTCAAACCGCTATAGCTATCAATTCCAAATTTTTTATTTACGTGTATAATCTCCCTCCTGAGATCTAATTAGTTTTTCAGTAAAATCCGTAGACCGGAAGTAGCAGTTTACTTCAGTGAAAAAGTCGAATTTTGCCAATATTTCGTCAACTACTAAGTTTAAACAAATTTATAAAGAATTCATATGTACTTAAAAACAAACTGACTTAAGAAAGTTTTTCGAAATTCCATCCGGAAGTAGGTCTTTTACTCTTATTGAAAATCAGTTTTTTGTGAATATCTTGCAAGTCATGCTTTTTAGATAAGTACGTTACGAGTATAAAATTATTTAAAACATAATTTTCAATATCTTTTGTATAAAAAATATTTCAAAATTCAGACCGGAAGTACCACTTTTACTCTTATCAAATAGCCATTTTTGCAAATACGTCGTAAGTTATGCATTCTATATATATTTATCAAGAGTACAAAAGTATTTAGAACTGGATTTTCAATATTTTTTGTGTATGTGAAATTTCAAAATTCAGACCGGAAGTAGCACCTTACTCTTAGCGAGTAGCACTTTTTTGATAATATCTTGCAAAGTATGCATTCTATAGCGATTTATTAAGAGGATGAAAGTACTTAGAATAGGATTTTGAATAAGTTTTGTATAAAAAAATCTTAAAATTGTATAGTTTGAAACGCTCATACGTATAAGAAAGTCGTGTGGTGGCCACACCTCATTTTTTTGTATATATCCTCCATTTTCATTTAAACTTTCTAAACTAATACAAATAATAATACCCAAATTCTATTTATTAATAAGATATTCCAATCCTTTAAAAACGAGTAGTAGGTACATACAGCCCTACTGTATTTATGACTACATAGATATATAAGTTTGTTACTATTTGTAAAATATTATTTGTTGAAATTTAACCTATTTTTTTTATACTGACATACTGTCAACGTATTTTAACCTATTTTTAATAAAACATGTTTACACTATAAAAAAATTGAAAAAAACCCATCAAATTTTTTTGGAATTTCCCGTTTTTTTGGCTTTAGCTGTAATTTTAGAACATCTCAATTAAAATTGTTCAGTCGTTTGATCCTGTAATTAGTGCCATAACAATATATCAGATACGTGTTAAATTATAATTTTTAATTTATATAAACTATACACCCTGTCCAGTTTAAAATGCAGTACATGGGGATATTGGAAACCGTTGGAGATACAACGTCGGTTAAATGGGAGAAAAGTTGCGTATTCATTTGTCCATGAATAATCCGACATCAGATTTTGAAATTTTTGTTTGATTGGGCAGATACTGGGTGAAAAAGAAAAAAATGCATTTTTGAAAATCTTCCATATTTTGTTTCCTAGAAGAGATAAATTTACAAAAGTTGTAAGCTAGGGATAACAAGTCATGAGGATTTTAAAAATGATTAAAAAAAAATCTAGGTCTACTAGATTTTGCGTGACAATAATCTACTTTTGTTTTTCTTATGGCAGCTAAATTGGATTTTCACATTTTTAATATCTTCAAAAAAAATGCTATTCAATGATGTATAACATGTTTATGTTCAAGATAGTAAAAACATGAAAAATAGAGAAAGTAAGATTTTAACATAGTAGGCCGTGATAATAAATGTGACATTTGTATTAAACAACTCTAAAAGCTGTGAAGTTTATTCTGAACTGTTAGCAATCTTATTGTTAATCTCATTGTATTGTTATAAGTATCTGTACTGTGCAAACCTAAGATGGATCGTTTTACAAATAGTGACAAATATCAAATGCTGGAGTGTTTCATTTTGTGTGGAAGAAATGATGAATTGGCTGCAGAAATGTATTTCGATAGATACCCTGAAAGGCGACAGCCAGAAAAAAGCATTTTTCGCCGATTGCGTGATAATTTGATAATGCATGGAAGTTTTGTCAAACCCCAAAAAAGGCAAAACAATGAAAATAATGAAAATATTGTTCTTCAAGCAGTAGTTGAAAATCCCCGTACGTCTTTACGGGTAATTGAAAATACACTTGGCGTCGCTAGGTCAACAGCTGGTACCATTTTAAAGCGTGCCAAATTCAAACCTTATCGTGAAAGAGCCAGTCAAGGGCTTCAAAATGGTGATGAAGTACGGAGAGCACAATTCTGTCATTGGTTCATCGAAAAACATAATGAAAATCCAAATGTACTTTCAATTACCCGTAAAGACGTACGGGGATTTTCAACTACTGCTTGAAGAACAATATTTTCATTATTTTCATTGTTTTGCCTTTTTTGGGTTTGACAAAACTTCCATGCATTATCAAATTATCACGCAATCGGCGAAAAATGCTTTTTTCTGGCTTCCGTCTTTCAGGGTATCGATCGAAATACATTTCTGCAGCCAATTCATCATTTCTTCCACACAAAATAAAACACTCCAGCATTTGATATTTGTCACTATTTGTAAAACGATCCATCTTAGGTTTGCACAGTACAGATACTTATAACAATACAATGAGATTAACAATAAGATTACTGACAGTTCAGAATAAACTTCACAGCTTTTAGAGTTGTTTAATACAAATGTCACATTTATTATCACGGCCTACTATGTTAAAATCTTACTTTCTCTATTTTTCATGTTTTTACTATCTTGAACATAAACATGTTATACATCATTGAATAGCATTTTTTGAAGATATTAAAAATGTCAAAATCCAATCTGGCTGCCATCAGAAAAACAAAAGTTGATTATTGTCACGCAAAATCTAGTAGACCTAGATTTTTTTTTAATAATTTTTAAAATCCTCATGACTTGTTAGCCCTAGCTTACAACTGTTGTAAATTTATCTCTTCTAGGAAACAAAATATGGAAGATTCTCAAAAATGCATTTTTTTCTTTTTCACCCTGTATCTGCCCAATGAAACAAAAATTTCAAAATCTGATGTCGGATTATTCATGGACAAATGAATACGCAACTTTTCTCCCATTTAACCGACGTTGTATCT
The DNA here is from genome assembly GCA_963170755.1 of Amphimallon solstitiale. Classification (NCBI taxonomy): domain Eukaryota; kingdom Metazoa; phylum Arthropoda; class Insecta; order Coleoptera; family Scarabaeidae; genus Amphimallon; species Amphimallon solstitiale. The sequence continues at coordinate 78,987,237 of OY720683.1, read as the reverse complement.
CTAACGGTTTCCAATATCCCCATGTACTGCATTTTAAACTGGACACCCGGTATATACGAAAAGGCAAAATTATGTCATCTTATATTTTTGAACTATTGGAAATTTCCATGTAAAAATTAACCCCGATAACCTGTATGTACGTATATATGTATATCTAGCACCTTGCTTTACCTTCCAGCGCAAAGCACAAAGCTCCCCTAATAAATTCAGGTGTAAGAACCCATAATATTCGATATAATCTCATCGCAGTGTGCTTTGCAAAGCCGCAGGCAGCTGGCACACTTAGCTAGGATACCTACTTAGATCTCCGATGTCGGTAGTAGTACACAAGACCCAGGTCGCTTTGATCCAAGCTAGTCTGCTAATTATCTGATTAATTAATTGCACATTCACTCTAATTTGAACGCTGTTTATTTATGAGCAACAACATTAATGTAATTACCACAGGTGTTGTGAAGAGGATTTTATCTTAAATCCGTTTATTTTCTAGGCACTATACACGTGTATATAGGAAGTTAAGTACAGAGCACCTCCAAATGTAATAGTAACATGCAAAGTAATCCTATTTGATAACACGATAATGCTGTTATTTATTATCGACGAGCAAATATTAATATTGACTAAGATATAAACATCATCGAAATTATGCTGAATTTAATAAATATTAAAAATTGCAAACTGGTGTGTTCTTTTATGCGTATTGAAAGAGTGTATATAGTTCATTCACGTTAACAGACGACGTGGGGCGTAATTACCACGAAGATTATGTTGCCAAATTTCACTTATTTATGTATTTGTCAAACCGCTTTGTTTTTAGGTTAGGTGTCAAATGTCAATCTTACTGACATGAAGGTTAATTTACCTTTCCTAGAATTACATACAATATGTAAGTACTCATGAATGTGAGGAGTACTGCAGTAATAAATAATGAAAGTTATTAACAAACGCCCATAATGTTAAGGATGGCCAACAAAAAGGGTAAATGTAAACAATAATTTTAATCAAAGTCATCATCAGAATCACTACAATTAGACAGGTCTACAACAAAATTGATGTTTCTCAGCCAACATCTGTTTTTAAGTAATTTTGACGTCCTAAATTTGAAATTGACCTTAGTTTTTATCACCTACCAATTTTTCACAAACCGAGATCTTAGTAAAATTTCATATTTCATAAGAATGATGTGTATACAGCATGTGTTAATTTTCATTAGCCATAGGCGATTAATTCATGCAATACGTGACAACATGGCACCCCTACTTTCCTCTCCAATGCGAGCGCGACCGATACAAGCTCAAGTTAGCAGTAGCTGTTGGACCATTGACTTGGGTGTTTGTAATGCGTTCAGAAATAATATTTACGCGTTGCAAGGATTTGTTTTTCTTTTTCCTTTCAGTAAATGCAGAGAATTATTAAGCTGCGTTCACGCTGCATGACACAAACAAAAACGTAATTCTAATAAAATTAAAAATAAGGTAAATAAAAAAGGATTCTGAAAATAATAATAAACTACTCGATCAGGAGATCGCGGCGGCCATTTGATGTTTCCCGTTCCAGTAATAAGACAGCCTTTATTGCAGACTAGATCCCAACGTGTTCGCAGCTAAAGATTTAATGTTAAATCTGGTGGGAAGATCGGAGAAATCCGTTGTGATGTCGATTGTTGCCGGGATTGGTGACGGACTGTAGGGGTGACACGTTGCCAAGTATTATTTGTATACGTATAAATCGCACGTAAACATTGAATCTCTATACCTAATGAAAATTGACACATACGGTATATAGAAGTCTGAAGAAAGTTTTTTAAGTATAAATATGGCAAAAATCTAAACTCGACAAAACCAGTATTTATTTAGCAATTCGAGCGAGTGTGTCATTGTACTTCGTATTTGTTTTGATTTTTTCGCGACATGGAAAGGAGATAGTGTGTTAATAATCCAGGTAACTTTTGTTATATTTGTGGCAGTTTTGTGGTTTTAAAACAAAGGCAAAACATAGTATTATTTGTTCGTAATACATATTATGCTTACTTTAGAGTAAAAATAGGAGACCAAGACAAATGTTGGGCACCCCACATTGTATGTAGAGTTTGTGTAGAAGCCTCAAGAAATTTGACAAAGGGTAGAAAAAAGTTATTGAGTTAGGGGTTCCTATGATGTGGCGCGAGCCAAAAATATATATAGTGATGATTGCTATTTTTGTTCCTGCGATGTAAAAAGTTTTAATGGCAAGAATAAAAGAGCATTTTATACCCCAACTTGAGTTAGTTATAAGGGTTATTTCTTATGGTCTTGATATAACCATACCTGTGTCACCAAAAGAAATGGAGAATGTCGTCTGATTCGGAGCAGTATGTAATCGACCCCACTGACCTCCTTTTACTCCTCAAGCAGTCAGTAAGCCAGAACTATTTAATCTAATGAAATTGAGTGGAATAAAGAGATTTAAATCTTCCCAAAGATGCCTCAGAATTTCTAGTGAAAAGAATTTGCTGACTCCAGGAACATCAATCAATTTCTACAGAAGTCGAGAAAAGGACCTAAGGCAATATTTTAATCAAGAAGGAGCGTTAGTATATTGAAACAATATTCCTGAAGTAGTTATAAAGCTAGGAGCTACCTCTCATGAGAAGGAATAATGACGACTTTTTATTAACTCCAGTTAAAGGAGTCTGAAAGGTATTTTACTACACAATAGTAATATGTTGGCCTCTCTTCCTGTTGCTCATTCTGTTCACCTCAAGGAAACATACGAAAGTTTGAAACATCTCTTAGAAAGAATAAAATACCTGGAACACAACTGAATGCTCTGTGGAAACTTGAAGGTCTTCTGTATGCTTCTTGGGCAACAGTCGGGATATACTAAATATCCCTACAAGAAAAAACTTTACACCAGAAAGTTAACATATAAAGCACAATAGCCCTAAACGAATTTTATTGCCACCTCTACACATTAAATTGGGCTTGATGAAACAGTTTAATGCAGTCTTCCTCTAATCTACTATATCTCCCAACATGATGAGCATAATATGTTTTGTAATAGCCCATACATTTCAATCGAGTACATATAATATACAATGATATGCATGGAAGTCGAAGAACCACATGGCCATATTTTTCTGCTAATTTGTTAGCTTCATATTGCTGTGACCTTCAAATTAAATAAAAATAAGAATGTTAAGAATTAGCTTAGTTGTTAAAAAAGAATATTAATTTTTATTTTCAAACGTTTATTTTTATGTTTTAAGCATTAGACAAGACAGGTAACACAAGGGTATAATGGGTTGTCTATATTTAAAGGTAAACTCATATCAAAACAAATATAATTATATATATATATATATATTTAAGTTGAATAAGTACTAAAAATTAAGTATAAAACAAACACAAAATAAATCTATGCAATCTATATTTTTGTAGAAAAGACAAGCGTGAGATGTGGTTTGAATACACAGAAACACAACCTAGCGGTATTACGTGCGAATGTTTGCAGCTAGTGATTAGTATAGGCCAATTTCCGAGCATTCACGATTGCAAAGTTCTACATTACCAAGGCACTATGTGAAAATGTATGTTTTTGGTAAAATAGAATCAGTTACATATTAACAACTTACTTATCAATGTTTTTCTTATTTTTAAAAGAACAGGATAATTATTTAATGACGATTATATATATATATATATATATATATATATATATATATATTATGCTATTTTATTATTATAAATTATTTTAGCACATTTACTAATACCATCTCAATGAGGGTGTGGGTTCAACTATTTTTAATAGGTATCCTCCGGGTGATAGTGTGCATTCGTCATCTATATTATTTGCTCTATTACATTTATTTTCAAAGTTTCTAATTATTTAAAAGAATAAACTTCAGGTTTTTAATTCAAAAATTATAGGTTATTTATTTTGATACTGAATGTCAAATGTGGGAACAACTTGCAAATACAAAAATCACTGTTCATATTTTACATTGAAAAACATTCTTGTCTTGAAGCTTCGAGACTTAATTGTTACATATTGGTAACATTAAAATAGACCTCTAATTTCTTAATACGTTAAAGTATTATACTTATTGAAGAATTTTAATTAATTCGACAAGTTTTCATACCAAAATTTATATTTACTTAACTTACTTAAGATCAGTAAGATATACTGTTATGGTTTTAAGAAATTTGATTTTACGTAAATACATACATTATTTGTTAAAGTGAAATTTAAAAAAAAAATATATATAACATGTATTCAAAAGCATATAACGGTCAACATTTTTCTAAAAAGATTAAATTTTAATTTTGAACTTTATTGAAGAGAAGATATATCTGTTTCCTCGCATTTTTCTCGAGTGTAAGTATGCCTCTAAATGTCTATCAATATGAAGTACTTCTTATAAGCTTATATTTGATCGGTAAAGAATCTATACATGTACAAAGTAGGATATCATGCCTGTTGGTTCATAACATGACTAAATTAATTTGTTAATAATAAAGTGATTTCAAAATGATTTAGGGGAAATTATATTTACACTCTATACGTCACTGGCTGACCTTATATTTATTTCTCTTTAAATACTATCCCAAACCGTTTTTTGATTCCTTTCCTTTTAATTAGTCTGTGATTTTAGATCTACATATGACTACCGAGGAGACATCTATTCGTATAGACGTTGAACCACTTGTAATCAGCATGTACCCCTCATTTTGAGATTTTAATTAATTCGACAAGTTTTCATACCAAAATTTATATTTACTTAACTTACTTAAGATCAGTAAGATATACTGTTATGGTTTTAAGAAATTTGATTTTACGTAAATACATACATTATTTGTTAAAGTGAAATTTAAAAAAAAAATATATATAACATGTATTCAAAAGCATATAACGGTCAACATTTTTCTAAAAAGATTAAATTTTAATTTTGAACTTTATTGAAGAGAAGATATATCTGTTTCCTCGCATTTTTCTCGAGTGTAAGTATGCCTCTAAATGTCTATCAATATGAAGTACTTCTTATAAGCTTATATTTGATCGGTAAAGAATCTATACATGTACAAAGTAGGATATCATGCCTGTTGGTTCATAACATGACTAAATTAATTTGTTAATAATAAAGTGATTTCAAAATGATTTAGGGGAAATTATATTTACACTCTATACGTCACTGGCTGACCTTATATTTATTTCTCTTTAAATACTATCCCAAACCGTTTTTTGATTCCTTTCCTTTTAATTAGTCTGTGATTTTAGATCTACATATGACTACCGAGGAGACATCTATTCGTATAGACGTTGAACCACTTGTAATCAGCATGTACCCCTCATTTTGAGATGTACTAAGAAGCATATACGCCATTCTGCATACTTGCAGTTTCTCGCTACTCAAACCAGAGGACTCTAACATTTAAATAATTTTGACGTAAACAAAGAATATTAATTTATGTATTTTTTTATTTTTTAGGAAATCAGTATACCAATATAAAGATGAACAAGGAAATCCAGAACAAATTAATATAGATAACAAGGTTCTATATGGATAATGCACAGGCAAAGGAAACAAATATTCACTCAATATATGCACTAATGATGTCAACATAACCTAGCTATAGGAAGTATTCAAATTAACGTGTAAAACTTAATTTAAGACTTTCTCTTTTATATGTTTCAGACAACAACAACAACAACAATGAAGCTGAGTTATATTACAGTTAAAGAATTCACTACATTATATATATATATAAGCTTTACACAAACATTATAACCCCAGTAGAAATGTTTTTCTTTTTCATTACTTATAAAATAAAAATTGCTATAGATACAGTATAGCAATTCTATTTATGATTGATGTTTTAATAAAAATATAAATATGATTTTCATGTAAAATTTAGACTTTTCTTTTAATTTGTAACCTTTTCCCAAACAAAACTGAATAAGAGGTATACCTGAAAAAGATGAAGCTAAAATCACTGCAAAAACTCATAAGAAATTTTAAAATATTATGCTGATCAGGAACTAGCTTATGTATAAAACTATAATAAAAATTATCATTTATTTAAATTATTCAAATTATTGAGGCTACATCAATATGTAGGTAATGATTTGTTCTTTTAGATAAAATCATACTATATTGAATAATAAAATAAGAAACGTATTTTGGCGTACTCTTTCAAGTTTTGGCTTTATGAGAAAATATATTCCGAAGCGTTTTTATTTCTATGACAGCCACTCATTAGAAAAAAATTTAAAGTTTTCGTCTTATTACCATTTTTCTGAAAAATTCAATGTTTATATAAAGTTATATTTCTCGAAAACCACGTATTAGATGTACATAGTTTTTGGTAGTGTTGTTCATAATAAAAGGTCCTAATATAAAAAGTTTTTTATTGCATGTGTAGAAAAGTGGATTAAATTTACATGACACATTTTTGTGTAAATGTCAATTTTTTCAAATGGAATAGCCTGTATATACGTTTTTTTTGAATGGATTGCTAAATTTTGCAACAAAAACATGACGTTATTACTTTAAAAGTGACCATTTGACTGAGTTAGTGTCATTGTTTTGATATAATTTTAAACTGTATGTTTCTGTTTTCTTCGTTCGTTTTGTTGGGTTTGTTGTTAGTTTTTCCGTTTTATTTAGCAGTTGTTGAAAATACTGCGCCCATTTACTTAATTTGTTTTTTGTGTCTCCTAGTTTACAGTAAATTATTTTAGTGCTCTAGCTCTTGATTCTTCTCGTTGCTTCATGGTAGAAATTTCTAATCTTTCTGTTTGCATACAATTAAAAGTAATATTGCTTTTAACTGTTTCTCCAACAGCTTCCTTTTGTTTTGCATATTTTTTTAAGCGGTTTTTCTTTATTCTTCATAATTTCTAATTGTCTTTACTGCTTTGTCTTGATCTCTTTCCAATTCATCGATTCTTTTATTCTTTACATCCCTTATCATACCATTACTCTGTTCTTTTATGTTCCGTCTTTTTTAAACAAATGTTTGCAGTCCTTGCCATTGCAGCCTGTATTTTACCCCATTTTTCTTTTATTTACATTTTGTAGTGGAGGAAATTTACTTCACAAAAATGTATTTGATTCTACCTAAATTTATTTGAAGATATTAATTTATTTAATTGAATAATATTAAAGATGGTGTTCGTGTTTTTTGATGAAACTAATAAATATGCTGCATCATTTTAACTATAATTATATAGAAGAAAAAACGAAAAAGTTAAGTGACATCCTATTATCATTGTAGGTAAAATTTACCAAGAAAATACTAAAATTTCGCAGACGGTATTAGACAGCCATAAAATTCCATACTAAATGGAATATTAAAATAAAGGAATGCATAAAAAGAAAAGAGGGAAAATTTACATCGTTCCATTAAATGAGGAACTGAAACTAGATTAGATGTAATTTCAAATTATTACAGCTCAGTTCGATGGCGCCATTCTCTCGTCTTCGAGCCGCTCGAGGTATTTTCGTAACTTCATTTTCCGCATAGAGACTAAATTACCTTAATTCCCTATTAGAGCTAGCTTATGCGACCTTAATAGAATCATAAACATTGTAAAATCACCCCCACCAATGGAGCGCTCCGGTTGGCTACGGCATGGACTCCGGGACGTGGTTGCTATCTGCATTGAATTAGTGAATTTATTAGTTTCACAGTCATAGAGATAGGTAGACGCTCCTTATGGTTATGTAGGTAATTGTATATAGTTATACAGTGTATGTAGATACGTGCAGATTGTTAGATATGTAAGTTATATTGAGTAGATTCTGGATATACTTAAAGGATAATGTAATAACTTTTGTAACAGTGTTATTGTATTTTAATTACTTTATTATGTACATATAGATATGTAAACTTATTTATTCTTTACCGCTGTCATTCAATATAATAATGATAATACACAAATAGAAAATAAATATAGATTTTATGAATTAATAATGATAATACTCTATGTCTGAACATTTTCCATTAACCAAATATCAATTTAATTCAAATTCAAAGCAATTAGTGGAACAGAAATTATAAAATGAGAGTCAATATGAACATTAAAATAGGAAGAAAGTGAAAGTGTTCAAATTCACTTTTAAACTTTTTTGATAGTGCTTCCGAAAAGATAAATCAGCATTAATAAGGCGTTGAGTACTTATATTTCTAAATATTTGGTCGAATATGTTCCCTCATAACTTTTCTTGTGGCTACAGCTATACTGTATATCGGACCCTTTTAAAAACAAACTAATTTTGTGATGTCCGAAGACCCATCAAGCTTGTCAATAGGGCCCCCACGGGCTAGTCGCTTCTCTGGAAACATTTCATTTAAAATATTTCGTTTCTGTAACGTACATATATTGCCTCTCCGCATTCGCAACGAATAACGAATTATGGATTTAAGAACTGGGGCATTCAAAGGACTGTGGAATGTGAGTACCAAGAATGTTGACCGACCAGAATGAAGAAGCAAGAAAACAATAACCTGACAACACATGCGGCGCTTCCGTTTGGAGGGAGATGAGTTTCTGGAAAAAAATGTGACCGGATACGAAACATGGGTTCATTTTTTGAACCTGAATTAAAGAGGCAGTTAATGGAATGCCATCACACAAATTCACCGAGGGCGTAAAAGGTCAAAACTGTGCTATCGGCAGGCAAAATCATGGCGACAGTGTTCCCAGATGGTGTGATTATGGTTGATTTATTGGAACACGGATGCGCAACAAATTCCTCCCAATACGTAACAATCCTCAAAAAGCTTAAAACGAGTCTTCAGCCAGTTCGTCCAACTTAAGCTATGGCAGATGTTCTACTTTTGCATGACAATGCAAGACCAGTCGTCACACCACTGAAGAGATTGTGTGAATTGTATAGGAAGTCGTTCCTCATCCCTCGTAGAGCCCTGACCTGGCACCATCAGGTTCGGGCCGCTAAAAGAAGTTCATAGTGGGTTCCACTTTGAAGATTAGGAGGCATTAGTTATTGACTAACCCTCGTACATGCACACATTCATACACAACTTTGCAGCAAAAACAACCCGTATGACAAAGTCGCTGCTACTGCGGAGAAATTAGTACTTCGCCATTTAAACGTGTATGTATAGAAAAAGGGCAGTCATTCGTCAATTGTGTGTTAAAATAATGATTTTCCTATGTAGAGAATATCCCATGCACACAACGTTACCAACTTTATTAGATTTCGTTCTGTACTTATTGTTTTTAATACGTTTTTGCAATGAATTGTTTAGTTTGTATATTATATATTGCTGTCCGCCTAAACTTAATTAATTAATTGATTATGAAAATAATTAACGTAAAATTGATATTAAAAAATTATACTTTAGGGTAGATAAAATTAAAAAACACTTGATTTCGTTTCACTTAATTTATTAGAATATCTCTAACAATATTGTTTCGGTATGTTCTACCATTCTCAAAGAACTAAATTTGTGTGTCTATTTTTTAAACTTATATATTACTTGAGGGTGTGTTTACTGTACCTACTTTGACCATTTTATTACTGTGTCTATTATCGGTGTGTTTATGTATTCTGTCTGTGTGTTGGTTATGTGTAATTTTTTATGTATAGCTTTTTTAATTTCTAGTATTTCTAAATAATTAAGTTTTTTGCTTTTGTTAACATTATGTAGTAATTTACAACTATCTATATCGGGAAAGTGGAGTTTCTCAATGCAATGTTCTGCGAATCCTGTGTTTTTTGTTCCTTGGATTATTGCTTTTTTGTGTTCATTTAATCTTGTTTTTATGTTTCTTCCACTTTGTCCGATATAGATAGCATCACAATTTATACAATTAATTTTATATACGCCAGATTTTTCTAAATTCGTAACGTTATCTTTGCTATTGCCTAACATGGTACCTAGATAGTATTTATTTACGTCGACTACTTTTAGTCCTTTCTTAGATAGTATTTTATTGATTTGTTTATTTACTGAGGGGACGTAGTGTATTATATGCCATTTTTTTGTGTTTGTTTCTTTTATTGTCGGGTAAAAATATGTTTGTAAGTTATTCATTTTATTTGTATAGTCTAACTTTTTTAAAATAGTGATTGTGTTACCTTTATCTGCTTTAGTGAGTATTAAATTATTTGATTCAATTTTTGTTTTTATTGATTTAATAATATTATGTTCATTTATTTTGTTGTTTATTATTTTGCTTTTATTTTGCACTAATATCTTTTTTATTATTTCCTTTTCGTCATTACAGTCTTCTATAGTGTTTAAAGTCATCTAGGTTTACTGCTAGTTGTTCAATGTTTTGTTTTTTGTTAATGTTAGGACAATATTTGAGACCCTTGTTTAACAATTCAATTTCTGTTTCATTAAAATCTACGTCTGTGAAATTTACTACACGTGGATAGAATTTAATTTCTATCTCGTCATTTTCTTTTACTTTAATTGGTACCATATTATTGTGCAAAGATAACTTACTCTGTTTAAGTTTTTCTATTTTCTTTTTCTGTTTGATGTAGTGGTCGTAGCTTCTTTGTTGTACTTCCTCTCTGATGAATTGGTCCAGGATATCAAATTCTATTGGGTGCACTTGTTGTATTAGTTGTGTATGTATTACTTTTTGGTGGAGTTTGTAATTATTTCTTCTATTGTACCATTTTTGCATTTCTTTCTGTATCCATATCTTGTAGCTTTTCTGTATTGTTTCTTTTGCTTCTCTTGATTTATTGTGGCAGGTTATTTTCATGTATTTTGGCTTTAGATCTAGTAATATACACTGTTTGTTGAAGATTAAATGGTTGTTGCACTTGCTTACTTTTAGAAGAGTTTTTCTATACATTGCTGCTAATATGCCTTTCCTGGCTGATAGTATTCTATTTATAGATATAGCTGTCGGTTCTTGGTGAAACATAATTTATATATACTTTAGGGTAGATAAAATTAAAAAACACTTGATTTCGTTTCACTTAATTTATTAGAATATCTCTAACAATATTGTTTCGGTATGTTCAAATGGTCAAAGTAGGTACAGTAAACACACCCTCAAGTAATATATAAGTTTAAAAAATAGACATACAAATTTAGTTCTTTGAGAATGGTAGAACATACCGAAACAATATTGTTAAAGATATTCTAATAAATTAAGTGATACGAAATCAAGTGTTTTTTAATTTTATCTACCCTAAAGTATATATAAATTATGTTTCACCAAGAACCGATAGCTATATCTATAAATAGAATTAAAAAATTATTTAACTTTCGAAATTTCATTAGAAACTTAAGCATTAGATACTTAAATGTCAATCTTCGTAAATGTAAATAAATATAAATATGCAACAGTTCAACACGTAGTTAACAAGTAGATGTGGCGTAATATAGAGGTGCAGCAAAACCGTCTTCGAATAGTGCCGAGGCACGAGGAATTGGACAAAAAGTGGTGTGATTTTTCTACCATATGCTTCTGTTTTTTAAATAAGACATGAAAAATTTGATTAACAAGCAGGCAATTTGATATACATAAAATTTAGTGACAATATAAAGATTATTTTGACTTAGAATTATTAATAAATAATTAAACAGTGGGGTACAAGCACAGGCATAGCCGTTTCTTATTCACATATTAATAATATGTGATAAAAAATTATGTTCTGTAATATATTTCATTATATTATTGAATTATTACTAATGCGTGATTTAATTGCATAGCGGCTGTATGCAGCTGTGTCATAATCTATATGATAAATAGACACGTGGCATTTTTCTATATTAATATAATAATTATTTATCTAATTACTATGTATTTGTACATACAAGCACCAAATCGAGATATATACGGGCGAAGTGGTACCTATATACACGTACTGGCTTCATTTGAAGCTGCCAGCACGTTTTATCACGTATTTGAACGTTAATGCGGGTTCTTTCCTACGAAATTTCGGGATGGTGCCATTTCGACTGTTTTACTTTCTTATACGTAGTATAAGGAAGTATTGTGATGCCGGAAATTTTCGACCTCGAGATTTTTGCAGATGTCCACGTTTTGAAGTCCCCTGATACCGAAAAATTGGTTTTAAAAAAATGTCTGTATGTGTGTGTCTGTCTCTGTGAGTGTGACCACGATAGCGGTCAAACCGCTACAAGTATAAATTCCAAATTTTGTATTTACGAATATAATCTCCCTCTTGAGATCTGATTAGATTTTCAGTAAAATCGGCAGACCGGAAGTAGTAGTTTACTTCAGTAAAAAAATTGAATTTTGCCGTTATTTCGTCAACTACTAAGTTTAAACAAATTTATAAAGAATTTATATGTACTTAGAATTAAAAGTGAGAACAATTTTATTTAAAAAGTTTTTCGAAATTCCTACCGGAAGTAGGTTTTTTACTCTTATCGAAAATCAGTTTTTTGCGAATATTTCGCAAGTCATGCATTTTAGACAGATACATTACGGGAATAAAAGTATTTAAAACATAATTTTCAATATCTTTTGTATAAAAGAAATTTCAAAATTCAGGCCGGAAGTACCACTTTCACTCCTATCGAATAGCGATTTTTTGCAAATATGTCGTAAATTATGCATTCTACATTTATATTTATCAAGAGTACAAAAGTATTTAGTGCTAGGTTTGCAATATTTTTTGTATAAATGAAATTTCAAAATTCGGACCGGAAGTAACACTTTTACTCTTAGGGAGTAGCACTTTTTCTGGAATATCTTGCAAAGTATGCATTCTATAGGGATTTATTAAGAGAATAGAAGTACTGAGAATAGGGTTTTGAATAATTTTTGTGTAAAATAGTTCTTAAAATAGTATAGTTTGAAATGCTCATACGTATAACAAAGTCGTTTGGTGCCCATACCTAATTCTTTATACAGGGTGAGTTTTTTTTGAATGTTTAGCATTGGGATCTCAGAAACTACTGGAGATAGAAAAACGCTTAAATGGGGAAAGATGCGCAGTTTTACGAGTTTGATTTAAAACTGCTTTTGTTTCTCCGATAACTTTCATGGCTTATTAGATATTCAAAGAAAACTAAATTTTACGATTTTTTTAAACATGCTTAGCATCGTTAATAGTAATTTTAGAGAAAAAGTGTTCAGACAAAAGTTTTAGATAATTTTACGCCAAATAAAACTATGTAGCTAATATTTTTTTTTCGTTCACCATTATCGAGTTATGACACAAACTTGTGTTTTTTTAAATGGAAACCATAGGTGGTTTTGACATCATTAAAAAGCCTATTTTTTGCTGATTACAATTATATAAGGTTTGATATGGTTATTTTAAAAAATAAAGAGGATATAGACATTTTTATGGTTTTTATGGAAAACAATTGAATTTCGAACTGATAATATACAAACCAAACGAAAACTTATTTTGAAATCTTATGTAGTAATAAAATGAAAACTATAAGAACTTTTATTAAGGGCACACAACATTATTAATGTTCAAAGATACCTCCATTATTATTAATACACAAATTGCATCTCTTCACAACAGAATTTGTAGCGTTGCGTACTTTACGCCTATCGGTGTTATTAAAAGCAACTAAGACAGCTTCTCTTAAATCGCCGATTGTTTCATATGTTCTTTTGTATACTGTGTCCTTTAGTACACCCCACAAGAAAAAATCCAAAACTGATAAATCAGGGGATCTAGCCGGTCATTCAATGGGTGCATTTCGTCCTATCCATTGATTAGGGAAGTTCAAATTTAAATAATTTCTAACATTCAGTTGATTGTGCGGAGGCGCTCCGTCATGTTGAAACCATTGCAGCATTGCTCCGGTTCTTAAATTTAAATTATCTAACATTTCCTCGAAATCTTGTTGTAAAAAATTAAGATAACGATTGCCAGTTAGTGATCCATCAAAAATAAAAGGAGGAAGAACAGTTGATCCTATAACACCACACCAAACATTAAACCCAAATTTAATTTGTGGTCTCCTATGTTCAACTTGAAGTGGATTTGTTTGAGACCATAGTGCTCATTGTGCCTATTAAACATTCCACAATTTGTGAAACGAGATTCATCAGTCCATAATATTTTAATTGAAAAGTGTGGATCGTTTTGACACTGATCTTTAAACCATCTACAAAGTGTAATGTAAAGTTTGTGATACTGATAATTTGTAGAGACGAAATTTATGCTTCTTCAACACTCTGACAATAGTGCGTTGAGAGAAGCCCATTTCTGTTGAAATTTGTCGGGTCGATGTAGATGGATTCTGAGCGACACATGCTAATATGTTTATTTCTCTATCTTCATCCATCCCTTTTTTTGATTTTGGTTTAACGAACGAACCATAATCTGCTAAATTATCCCCTAATCTCTTAAAAGTAGGTAGCGACGGCTGACGTCGATCAAAATAATTTTCAAAATAAACTTCAGCAGCTCTAGCAGAATTTTTCTGACACTGAATGTAACATTCAACCATATCACGCTTTTATACGTTAGAAAATTCCATAGCCAATGCAAACTTATGATTAACGGCCGTTTGCACTGCTTATAGTTAAGTTACAATTAAATTAATTAATAGTTAATTGTCAATGTTTGACAATTAACTTGACTTAAAAGTAAAAATTAACAGCTCTCACTTCTGTGACTCAACGTGAAAGCAATGTTAGTATATTTATCTCTACTGCTCCAACGAACACTATTGTAACTCAGATTTTTCGTTTTTTGAATTACAAAACACCAAACATTTTTTTTTAAAGTTTGTATCTTGTAAAGTGAACAATCATAGAAATGTCTATATCCTCTTTATTTTTTAAAATAACTATATCAAACCTTATATCATTGTAATCAGCAAAAAATAAGCTTTTTAATGATGTCAAAACCACCTATGGTTTCCATTTAAAAAAACACAAGTTTGTGTCATAACTCGATAATGGTGAACGAAAAAAAAATATTAGCTACATAGTTTTATTTGGCGTAAAATTATCTAAAACTTTTGTCTGAACACTTTTTCTCTAAAATTACTATTAACGATGCTAAGCATGTTTCAAGAAAATCGTAAAATTTAGTTTTCTTTGAATATCTAATAAGCCATGAATGTTATCGGAGAAACAAAAGCAGTTTTAAATCAAACTCGCAAAACTGCGCATCTTTCCCCATTTAAGCGTTTTTCTATCTCCAGTAGTTTCTGAGATCCCAATGCTAAACATTCAAAAAAACTCACCCTGTATATAATCTTAATTCAAGTTGAATCATATAATCTGCAGAGGGCGCTACTGTCCGGCACCTCGGAGAGCGAGTTGTTACATCTAGTGTAGGTAATGTGCAGGCGTATTAAGTGAAGATGTAAGAAGAAACGTTAAATGTTGGTTGTTAATATTCTGAATTAAGCGTATAATTTGATCTATGGACATATTGCTGTGATATGCTGTACTATGGTTGACAACCAAAAGTCAAATTAATAAATTAATATTCTTTAATAATCTCAGGGTCTTAAAGGTAAATTTCATTGTTTTCATAAAAAGAAATATGTCACAGCTTTTCCTTATTGTGAGTTCTAGCTGTGATTGTGATGTTTACTTTCCTAATGTTCTCCTTTGGGATGGGTATAAATTAGTAAATAATGAATGTCAGCACAACTTATATTTTTACAGTATGAAGATTTACAAAAACATAAAAATATATTGATTATTATACAATACAATAGTTTATTTCATTTAGGTATATTATCTTCTCAGTTATGGTACAAGCACCTTGCAAATCTTTTATTGTTTTTTAAAAATTTGTAGAAGTCTACTAAATTACCTCTTCATGTATGCTTACTATTCAAAAGAAATTACTAAATTTATTTTCCTTATCCTTTACCTACGTATCCCCATTGGATCATCTCGACCTGAGATTTTCACGTCAAAATCGAGATTTAAACAATGAAGAACCTGTTAGATATTTCTGACAATATTTTGAAACCATTGTTATTCAAGTGAAAACGTTAATACTTCGTTGAATCGCCCTAACTTGAGATTTTCACGTCAAGCCAAGACTTATCCAAAGAAGAATTTATTAAATGTTTAAATAATATTTCTAAATTGTTGTTATCCAGGTAAAATTGTTAATACTCCGTTGAATCGCCTTAACTTGAGATTTTCACGTCAAGCCAAGACTTATCCAAAGAAGAATTTATTAAATGTTTAAATAATATTTCTAAATTGTTGTTAACCAGGTAAAATTGTTAATACTCCGTTGAATCGCCTTAACTTGAGATTTTCACATCAAGCCAAGACTTATCCAAAGAAGAATTTATTAAATGTTTAAATAATATTTCTAAATTGTTTTATGCAGGTAAAATTGTTAATACTCCGTTGAATCGCCTTAACTTGAGATTTTCACGTCAAGCCAAGACTTACCCAAAGAAGGATTTATTAAATGGTCAAATAATGTTTTAAAACTATTATTATCCAGTAATTTTATATAACACACATGAAGACTCTTTTATTTATTGACTATAAGATTGCAAGATGAAGCTTTATTAAATAGTGCTTGTACTTACTTTTCTTGACTGTATATCATTTCGAATTCTTCTTGATAATTCTTGTCTTCCATTCCTTTGAAATTTATTATGGCGGGTTTTATAAAATCGAATAATAATATCCCGCGCTTTACTGTATTTAGCGCGCACTTATTGTTTGAAAAACGAATTACACGTTTTGTTTCACTACGTGTTTCAATCTTAAAAGCGTTTATGCCCTTTTAGATTTTATTTAACTGAAAACACTTGGAGCACTGATTGGAAGTTTAAGGGACTGCTGATCAACTTTTTCTTCTTAGGTATTCAAGATCTTCAGATGAACTCCTCATAATTGCAAATGCACGCGTTTATATACCCTTCAACAATTGACAAACGCCTTATTTTGTTTTAAAATGTTTGGATTCTATTTGAATTTTCTTCTACTGCGCCCTCCGTGTTTGTTTTGGTAATTATTGATGTCATGTGATCACATGATTTTGCGTCCGCCATGTTATTGTTGTTGTTTACATATTATGCATTTGCATATCCAATTAACATCGATTGACTTTTATCTATTGGTAGGTATTTTTAAGCTGTACTATATTATATACTGACTAATGTTCTATCTGTTTTTAGCTTGGAATCTCTTGGAGCATTTTATATGAAGGAAAATGTATCAATCGCATATTTAAATGTACATTCAATAATATCGTTTTATTCAGGAGATACCAGTGAAAAATGCATACTTAACATAACGTTTTATTTTTAATAGTGATAGTGGCTACAATATTTATATTTTGGGTGTGTTGGTGTATAGAAAATAAATAAATCATACACCTTTATATGCATTTCTATGTCCCATACGGAAGAAAATACAATTGATTTTTATACAGTGATTGAGAAATAAGTGGAATACATTTATTTACGTATTCCACTTATAACTTTGCCTCTGCAGTAGTGTTCATTATTATGGCAATATGCTGAATGCAGGCTTTTATTCATTGATTATTATTGTTGCTAAAGAATGTATTACCAGAATGGCCTACTTTTCTATTAATTACTAATAATACTGTTTAAATCATTACATATCCTTTTTTTTAGACTGAGGTCAGTATTTGAACATCATGTTTTGTATGATATTCAGTGCAATTCTTGTGCTCTAATTTATTCAAAATTGAGGTCAACACTTTTAATTTTCCAATGCTCCCATTTTTATTTTCTTTTGACGGGTGTGCAACCCACATTGCATTGATGTGTATTGTATTGCATATTCATCAGTTCAAATATTTGTTGTGTTATCCAATAGTTTAAACAAAAATATATATATAAGTTAATGGATTATTCTATATATTTATACCTGATGAAATGTTAAATTATGACTAATATATCAAATATGTAAACTTATATTTATTTAAATAAATTGTGCTGGAATTTATTTTTGTTGGCATTTTATTTGTTTAATTTTTTATTTATATATATATATATATATATATATATATATATGTGTGTTAACCAGATTCACTGATATCTGGTTATATCAATGTTTTTACATATATAAAATTTTTAATATTTAAATCTGGTTATAGCCAGTTTCTCATTATTTTTTTATTTTTTTATATTTTTTAATATACAGAAAAATACCACAGCAATATGTATATAACTATTTGTTCAACCATAAAGACCAAAAGATACTGAAAAAAGATAAGTTTGAAAGTGTGAAATTAGTCCCCTTTTTTTGAACATGGAAATTCTGATAGTTGTTCCTGGTTGTTTTATGTTTGTTCTAAATTGGTTCAACACATTTCATAGAAAAATCGCAATCGGCAGTGAAAATGGCGAAAACGAATTTAGAATGAACTTTCTTGTGCAGTCGTATGATGCAGCTTCATAACCAGACGCTCTCTATTTATTTCAAAACGATATTGGTACCAAATGTGCTTTTCAATAAAAGATATTAAAAACGTCAATAGTGTTGCTTCAAAAACTTTGGCTACAGCTGGCAACACAGAGATCGGTCTGTAGCTGTTCGGACTCATGGTGTCAGCGGCTTTGTACATCGACAGCACCCTGGTAATCTTGAAATTACTCGGTACATACCCCAGCTGGAAACACGCATTGATTATGTTTGCCATCAGCTGAGCTATTGATTCACTACATCCTTTGATCATTCTACTGTTCATACCACATATATCCAGAGCGTCCTTTGCTTTGATTCTATGCACTATTTTACTTTCTCATACGTAGTAAAGGAAGTATTGTGATGATCAAAATTTTCGACCTCGAGATTATTGCAGATGTCCACGTTTTGAAGTCCTCTGATACCGAAAAAGTGTTTTTTAAAAAATGTCTGTGTGTGTAACCACGATAGCGGTCTAACTGCTACAGGTATCAATTCCAAATTTTGTATTTACGAATATAATCTCACTCTTGAGACCTGACTAGATTTTCAGTAAAATCGGCAGACCGGAAGTAGTAGTTTACTTCAGTAAAAAAATTGAATTTTGCCAATATTTCGTCAACTATTAAGTTTAAACAAATTTATGAAGAATTCATATGTACTCAAAATGAAATTTTAGAAGAATTTGATTAAAAAAGTTTTTCGAAATTCGTACCGGAAATAGGTTTTTTACTCGTATCCAAAATAAGTTTTTTGCGAATATTTTGCAGGTCATGATTTTTAGACAGGTATGTTACGAGCATAAAAGTATTTAGAACTTAATTTTCAATACCTTTTGTATAACAAAAATTTCAAAATTCGGACCGAAAGTAATACTTTTACTCTTATTGAATAGTAGCGATTTTTGCAAATATTTTGTAAATTATGCATTCTATATAATTATATATAATGCGTTCTTTTCGTAGCCGTTTGATAAAACAGTTTCCCTTCATGGTTTAGCGGCTGTAAAATGAACTCAAAAAAACACAATAAGAATTAAAACGTTTCGATAATATAAATATTATCTTTGTCAATTATTTAACACAAACTAACTAATTCAAACATTAAAACACCAATAACTATTAATAAAACTGTAACATATATTTGACAAATATTTTTTTGACAAATATATTGGCGGCAAATATATGGTACAGAATAAACAATATTGGTGTATCCTAGACGACCCAGAATACGTAAATGAAGCAGACACAGTACAATATATTAAATTATTGAATGGTATGCTATTGCCAAATTATTAATTTCTGTCCGGTCATTTACTGCATTATCATGTTTCTTTATTTGTATGAGTTCTAGAAAGTTTCTAATTTTGTTGTTATGTTCTTTAGATAAAATTGTTGTTTCATCAAATTTAAACTTATGTTTTGTAATGTTCATATGTTTTTTTAAAGCCGTAATGTTTTTTGCGTATTTGTGTCTATTTAGTCTTTCCGATAAATATTGTAGGGTTTGACCTATACTTGGGTGTCTCTAAAAGGTGCGGAAAAAACGCTACCACACATTTCTGAGGGCAAAATATGACGATCTAACCCAACTTACCTCAGTCCAAAAGTGGATGCTTTCGGAGATACAGAGTGTCAAAAGTTCAATTTGGTTTTAGTTTTTTTATAAATAATTTCTGTAATAATTGGTATATTGTCACAATATTTGGGTAGGGGGGGTTTCGTGGGGTAAAAAATTTAAATCTGCTCTCATTTTCATTGCAAAATGTAGAGGGCGCCACCTGCGGCATATTGTATCCATTTAAAACGTAATAACTTTTTTGAGACACACTGTATTTAACTTTTAAATAAAAATTCTTATTCTCCAATGGTTTTTACCTAGGAAAGGTATACCTGGTAGGAGTTGATTGGAGCAGCCGTTTATGAGTAATCTGGATAT
Source organism: Amphimallon solstitiale (assembly GCA_963170755.1). Taxonomy (NCBI): domain Eukaryota; kingdom Metazoa; phylum Arthropoda; class Insecta; order Coleoptera; family Scarabaeidae; genus Amphimallon; species Amphimallon solstitiale. Next base: position 78,966,957 of record OY720683.1, on the reverse strand, counting down.
AAAAAATTCATTCCGTATATGGACACATATGCTTCTGTAATTTGGGTGTTATTCTTGTGGCAATTCAATGCAATGGTGCATCCACTTTTGGACTGAGGTAAGTTGGGTTAGATCGCCCTCAGAAATGTGTGGTAGCGTTTTTTCCGCACCTCTTAGAGACAGCCTGTATATACACCATTACAATCTCCACATGGAATTTTGTATACTACATGTGTTTGTTTAAAGAAAGGATCTTTATCTTTAATATTACTAAACAGAAATCTTAAATTATTATGATTTTTATGTGCAATTTTGATATTAAATGGGCGTAATACTTTACTAATTTTTTCTGATAAATTTTTTACATAAGGAATTGCTACATATTTTTGTATATCTGTTGATCCTGAATGACTATTATTTATATTATTATTATAGAATTTATTTATTCTATTTTTAATAATGGAATTTATAAAGTTCAAAGGATAATTGTTATTCATTAATATGTCTTTCATTTGTTGTAAGATTTTTGGTCTATATTTAGAACTTGTTAGCTTGAGTGTTCTGTCTATTTGTGAAATAACAACGCTTTTTTTGATTGACATGGATTGGTAAGACTCATAATTTAGATATCTACCTGAAGAAGTTGGTTTTTGATATAATTTTGTTAACATTTGATTATTTTCACGAATTAATGTTAAATCTAAAAAGTGTATTTCATTGTTTGTTTCTTTTTCTAATGTAAATTGAAGTTTTGGATGATATGTGTTAAATTGTTCTAAAATATATTCAGCTTTGTTTGCTGGTAAACATAAAATACAGTCATCTACATAACGCTTATAAAAAACTGGTATGAAATCAATTTTGGAAAGAATATCTATTTCTAAATCTTCTAATACTAACTGTGCAATGGAACTTGAAATTGGAGATTCCATAGCACAACCAAAAATTTGTTTATAGAAGACATTATTATATTGAAAATAAGTAGTGTTTAAAGTAAGTTCTAAGGCTTTAATAAATTCTCCTTGCGGCAAACTAGTAAATTCTTGCAGTTCATTCCAATGTTTCTTGATAGTACTTATTGCAAGTTCAATTGGTATATTAGTATACAATTACACAACATCAAGAGACACTAATATGTCTTGTTCATTTATTGTGATTTTGTTTAAAAAGTTTTTGAAATCAAAAGAATTTTTTATGTAATATTCATTTTTACATATTATATTTGTAATTGAATTTGATAGAAGTTTAGCTAAATTATATAATGGACGTTGAATACATGATACAATAGGCCGTAAACGATTATTCATTTTATGTAATTTAGGTAATCCATATATTTTTGGTGGTAAAGAATTATTAATATTCAATGATTTTGCCATATTTGGTGAAATGTATGAATTAGATTCCCAAGATTTAATGAGATCATTGTTTTCTTTCTGTAACTTTTTCGTTGGATTGCTTGTTAATGATGTGTAAATGTCTTTGTCATTAAGCATATCGTTCATTTTATCATTATATTCTTTTTTATTCATTATTACTGTTTTATTACATACTTTTATCTGGTTTAATGACAATGAGATGTTTGTTGTTTTGGAGAAATGCTTTACTTTCTTTAATGTTTTTAGTGAGATTTATTTGTTCGGCTGTATCTCTATGCTTAGAATTATTTTTAAAATTTGTAATGGTATTGTTTATTTTACTTCTAATTGTCATTTTTTCAGTTTCAGGTAAACTATTTATTTTTGTTTCTATATTAGAAATTATATTTTCAACAGGAATTTTGTTGTTTGATTGATAATTAATAGCTTAGGACCTAAGCTTAAAACCTTAGCTACATTATCAGGAATTTTTGTATCTGTTAAATTACAAATCCAATTTTTAGTATGTGTAATATTGTCTAACAGTTTCATTTGCTTGTGATGTCTCTAGTTCTCACAGGAAAAGCCGTTTCAACGTATGATAGCAAATAAGTTAGAAATTAACTGAACTTTTCTTCGGCGCTTTCTGCTTGCAATACTTCCGTCCATGTTTCTTCTCCAATCGTGTCCTCGATTTTTTTGTATATAATCTTAATTACAATATATACAATTATATGGACATAAATAGCTTTTTTTATAAAACATATTAATCAGCATTCTCTAAATTTTACAACAGAAGTAAATAAACTGTTTTGGTAATTTGATTTTGTCAGTATCGCACATTTATATAAATAATAGTGAAGTTCGTATTTAAATAGAGTGTAATCAACACAAAATTTCATTTAATCTAGAAAGAATACTACATGATTTGAAAGATATCACCTAATACGCCAAGCAGAAAAAAAGAAATGGCCGTCAAAAGAGAATGATCTACAAAAAATACATTTTAAAAAATATTTGGACAACAACTCCTCATACCCATCAGTTGCTGATTTAACTTCGTTTTGAATGAAACTTTAATAATTTTGCATGTAAAATATATGCAGCATCCTTTAATATTGCTCAAGCTTTATCGGTATTAATCTTAATATTCCATCATTCTTAATATTTCAAGTCTGTTCCCGTATCTTATGCATATGCATGAGGCTTCTTGCGTATATTTAAAGTTAAGGCAAAAAAAAACATTTTCCATCGGATTCGCGGCCGTAAAAACCGAAACCGAGCAATAAGATCTAATTTTGTCGAAACATGCGTAGGTCTTAAGATGAGAAAATATTTACAACAGTGACTTCGTACTCCTTTAGAGACGAAACGTAGCAATAAAAAATATTAACGTTATGTGTTACGGGATTCGCGGTTCCTACCACGGAATATAATCGTATGCCATGCTGTCCCGTTGGTTTGCCTAAAAAGGTGCTCTCCTCGCCCCATCGTAAATACCAGCGAGGCATTATTTATTTAGGAACAGACGGGGGACGAGTAGCAATCTCACTCCGCTACCGCTATGTATTCTTATAATGGCAAATTTAGGGACGACTTTAAAATGTTAAAAAAGGAATTATCTCCGCACAGAGAAATATGGATTTTTTCCTTTGTTGTCGTAATCGTAATTACTAAAAGATATATAAAATAGCTTATTGCAGACTCAATATACAACGTGTCACAATAATGGGTGAAGACTGTGGCTCAAAAACTAAAACAAAATACAAAAGGGAACATCCCTTACCACAAAAATTAATAAGATATTGTAAACCCAAAGTTGGGTGACACAAGGTAGAGAAACCCCTATCTCTAAATTAAGATATTTAATTTAAAGTTAAACTTTAGAAATAAAATGTAAATTTATTTGTTTTGCCAGCTCAACTAAAATTATCTCAGGGCGATTCGAGTTAATTGAAATGATTAATTAAAAAAATTACCATTTAAATATTTTAATAATTCTTATATTAAAATCAATGAATCCTGTATCTATAATTTTACAAACAAAACAATTCTAATACATTTGAATTTTTTTTACAAACATTAAACTAACACAAACATTTCTGTAGGTCCTTTGTTTGATTCAATCGTAAGCTATAAACGACAGAATTTATTACATACACTGCACATTCTATATTATACGTGTTTATATCGATACTTGTGAACATATCAAATTACTTTACACATATATTTGTTAGACGATATTTATTTAATTACTTTCTGTTTAAACTTCTATTTTTACAGTCTCTCCTCCTTTATTACATAAAATGTTACAGTCGTTAAACAATAATCATTTAAATAATACCTTATCTAAATTCTTCTTATTCATCTTATTTTTTGTATTGTTTCCAGCAGGAACTTCGGGCTGCTTATTATCGACGAAATCTTCTTTATTTCTGCGATGTTTTCAACGGCATCATCTGCTTGTTCTGCCACTCGAAATACGATCTTTATTCTAACAGTATAACAAGTTTCACAATTACTTCTTAGGTGCAACTTTGATCACTACTTTACTACGTTTTCTCGGTAGTAAATTATTTATTGAAGTTGTATTAACAATGACTCTTATGCGTAGTCTAATGTTAGGAGTTAGCCTTTTGATACGATATTTAACGTAAACTGTCGTCGATTCTCTCGTTTCTCACGCGTATTTCCCTTTTATATCAGAATGTCTGGGATTCCCCGCTTTCCACAAAGTTCAGGGGTTCCCATTCACATTTACACACACATACACGTTCATTTAGCCGCGGGATTGTATATTGCTATTGGAGTGTTTATCAGGTTAATATAAACTTTCGGCGTTACCCTTTTTTACTCATAAATATATACAAAACCTATGACTAATATCTACTTAATAGTACAGTAACACATTCATTGATTTTAAATATTATTTCCCTTCAAAATATTAATAAAAAATATACTTAATTAAATCTTTAAAAAACAATAAAAATTATAAAATTAATACAGTGAAATGGTCTGTACCATTACAATATAATAATAATAATAATAATAATAATATAATAATAAAAGTCTATGGAAGTATTTTGGCAAACATCTTCAGTAGAAACCTGTAGAAAAACAGAAAAGACTGCGAAAGGTAGTGTTCTTGGCAGATATTTCCTTCACCAAATCACCAAAAACAATATGTTTAACACTCTGTTCTGTTTTTCTACAGGTTCCTCTACAGATTTCTATTGAAGATGGCAACTTAGTTGCTTATATACGTTGATAGATATTTTATATCTTTTTAATTTTTGAGCTAAGGGATTTTTCATTTGCATTTTGTTTCAACATGCCCCAGATAACATTTTCAGCATGGGAATCTCGGTTATTATAAAGATACAGGTTTGGTTAAAGTAGATGAATTATTAAAATTATACCATATTCTCCAATTTCCAAATTTTCATGTATTTCAGGACTTATAGCAAGAAAATGAAAAATGTCAAATTTCTTTTCCATGTACCTAATAACTTTTTTTTTTATTTTAGTGAGCACATGATTTTTATTTGCACTTTCTTAATTCACTTTTTATGCACAATTTAAATAATGACTTGGATCTTTTATTGCACTTTCCCTTTTTTTTTTTTTAGTTTTCAAATTTAACTTTAATTTTTGTTATAGTACGTCAAGTCAGCTTTGAAAGAATTGAACGTGTTTTTTAATCCTCAAAAAAAAAACAAAGCAAATATTAAAAAATGTATTTTACTAATCACTCAATAATAAGTAGGCCGTGATATATGAGAAATCAACAAATAATAGAATAATAATAAGAATAATATCGATAATAATATTAAAAGAAGCACGAAATGCTTCATTCAGACGACAGGTACAAGGAAAAAATACTTTTGTTAGTGACAGTGTCGCATATATGTTAAAAACAGGCAGACTGTGTAGCACATACTCTGCACAGAATCTGTGAATATATCAGAGACACCTATCAGGAAATTGATAGACTTGTATTCGCTTTTAAAAAAGTTTTCAGAAAAGCACCGCTAAGAGTAGCTCTTTACAGGGAAAAATTCCCATCTTTGTTTCTGTCTCTCTCGCCAGTAATAACTAGATGGGGAACATGGTTGGAAGCTACTAGTTTTTATGCAGAGAATATCGTTACATGTTTAATTGATGATTCTCGAAGTATTTCTGAGTGCAAGAAACTAACACACATTCCAAATTAAAAAAATCAGTTGTTATTCATTCAGGAACACTTTGGAAATTTGCCTAAACTAATAACATACTTTGAAAATCGAAATCTCAAATTGAAAGACTGATTAACCACATTAGATGTGACTATTAATAATTTAAAAAGTATTCCAAGACTTCGGAAGTGGTCCTCGGCAAAAGTTAGACGCAGCTTTTAATAGAAATTCAGATTTAATAACATTGCGGCAATTGTGTATGGGGACAATGACACAAAATCCAACTGCTAAATACGCTGAAATAAAAGAATATTTCCAGTACGCCCTATAACCAGTTGCGATGTAGAAAGGACGTTTTCTATCTACAAGGATGTACTTCATTCAAAGAGAACAAACCTTACAGAAGAGAACCTTGAGAAAGTATTCCTAGTAAATATTAATACTCCTTTACTCGACTTGATCTACAAAATAAACAAATAATAACGTATTTTATAGATCACCACGCACTTGTTATCCAATTATATAAATAAAACTAAAACCTCTTTAAAAACATAACATTTTAATAGTGCGCTCATGCGCGAGAGTCATCAACCGTTCGTGTCCGCGCCCTAATTCTAACCAATTCGATTGTTAATACTCTTTAATCAAAATAGATTGCATGGGAAAATCTTGGTATCTAATTTATTTGTGATGTGATTTCAACGTACATATTGTTAAATTCTCAAGATCTTGAACAATTAAAAACATATCCAAAGAATAGATATTTACCCGGTCAACGCTTTGTAGCTGACTTTCGTTTTAAATCGTGAGCAAATATGCTAAGCAATGCTTGAAGCCAAGGAATACGAATAGATTTTACTGTGCATTAAATAAATCTAAGGGAACAACTTCCTGTAAAAACTTGTCACAGTGCCAAAATTCGATTCAAAATCCAAATTCAAATCTAGTTATGAAATATTCTCCACCAATTCTTTTAATGTTTCAATTTAATCTCCACAACCACAAACTTAAGGATCCTATATAGTGGATCTGTCAACAATGGAAAAATAGCAAATATCAGATGCAAGATATTTTTGTTGATTCTAAATTTGGAGAAAACCTTTCAACGTCAACTTATGAAGAATTTAGTAATCTACCCTGCTGAAGAATCAAATTTAGAAAAAAATCATCTGATTAAAGAAAATTAATTAATATGTCAAAATATTAAAAACAAGTTTTCTCAAAAATCCTTCGGAGGAGATTTGTTTGCTTGGGTTCACGTTATAAATTGAATAAAAAGCTACCCCGCTCTGCACTTATTTTTCCTTCAACTATTCTTTACTTTGTTTTAAATGAATATAAAATAAATTAAAAGTAGGCAACCCACATCACAATGAATTGTTATTCTAGTAAAAATCTTTCCCGCGGTTACAAATGTGTAAATATATGGTCATAAATGAATTTTTATTCGCTTAGATATTGAGTTATTATTTCAAATATTTATTATATATTCCCTATGTGTAATAAGTACTCGGACATACTTGGCTCATTAAATTATATGCTATGCAACTAATATTACATTTCCCATCCACTATATAGGACCCTTAACAATCAATCACATTTCAACCATGTAACATACCATTACACTTTCTATTACCAAGTATTAGATATTTTAACATTCACACTCAGGATGCATAAAGCCAGGAAGTTTAACTGAAGTTTATTATAACCAATGTGATTTTCAAATATTAATTATTAATTATTTTCCCTTCATTAATTAATTGCATACAGATAGTGTTCGCATGTTTCTTAATTTTGTTAAATGCATTATGAAACATAGAAGTTCGAAAAGTAATCACATTAAATAATGAATTCATTCTTTATATAACTTGAAATTGAACAAGAACTAAGATCAGTGAGTAAGATAATTTTAAATTAAGATGCAAAACAAAAGAAATTTCTCAGCATTATTCCAGTAGAGACTGCATAGTTGAGCGTGGCCGGGGTATCGAAGCTAAAGGAGAAATTACCTTCGAAGAGGTTTTAAAAGAAGTCTAATTTGCTTATGAGAGAAATTAAGATAATGAAAATATCACTGTCATTTCAGTTTTCCTGCTTCTGAGATGAAAATGAGACGTTATGGCGGCCGGTTTTTTCCTTATCTTTTTGTTTGAACGAATGGAAAATTCATTTTGCTGTATTAAGATCTTTATGTCTGGTTGATGAATATTTAAATTCTTGTCTTTCGGAGAAGAAAAGCCAGTTTTCTAGACCCCCACACCACTCAGACGAAGACAGAAGATCGTTCGCTGTTTTGTTTCCAAATGTAATACTGCAACTTGCACAGAAAGAATATAAAATTTAAATATGAATCGTATGAATTCCCTTTGTAGACGGCAAATACGGTTTCTCGAGCTTTTAAGGTCTTTCATAATTCGATATTTTCGCGGTAGGAGACATTTATGTCTTCTTTTCGACTGTTGTATTTACATTAATTAAGGTGGAATTACTGTCTGAACTAAAGTACTTTCATATTTTAAAATAATACGTTAACTTTGACACAAATAAAAATATCGTTTCGGATTTTAGCAAAATTATGTGTGATTTTTATTCGTTCAAGTTATATTTCTGTATATACATATAATCTCAGGATATTAACCAATCAATATAGATAAAGTGGAATGGTAACTGTGCTCTTAATTGCTTATCTTGCTTTTAAAATGTAAAATCAAGACACCCATATTATATCACGTAGGAATTCCGAAATATTATTATAATTGTATCCAATTCACTACAGCTGGTGTATTCTAACAATATTACACATTAAAATATACTTCCAAAATGTTCAAAAATAAGTATCCGTTTTAAAATATAAACACTTTCTTTCGGAACTATTCCCTCAAATTATATTTTCATCTCATCATCATCTTATTTTGTCTAACTGGAGTTAGTTATAATTGTTGCCAGAATTCTCTTTCATAATTTGCATCATATTGCTGTGGTGGCTGCTACACTTTTAAAAAATGGTACATTTCTTATTTGAAATGAAAATGTAACATTGCCACACATTCGACACAGCCATATAAATTATGCTATAGACTCAATAATTTGAATAAATGCTGGTAAACGACAAAATCATTATATTCTACCTATAAACTTATTTCTTAACAGCATATTATTTTGAAAGTTCTTATGAGTTCTTGCAGTGATTTTTGCTTCTTCTATTCTGGTATACCTCTTATTTAGTTTTTTGTTTGAGATAAAAATAAAAAAAAAATAAACAAAAGATCTAAATCTCATGTAGAAATTATATTCATATTTTATGAGAAAGTCAATCATAAATAATATTATTATATTGTATCTATATCCATTTTCGTTTTACAAATAATTAGGAAAGAAAACATTTATACTCATTTTTGAGTTATAATGTTTGTGTAAAGCTTATATTAAATTAATGCTGGTTAAATTAAAAAAATATTATGTTGTTCTTTTAGATAAAAGACAATTATTGATTCTTGATAATAAATTTATTAATACGAAGCTAATTTTATTTCACCAAAAACATACATTTTCACATAGTGCCTTGGTGATCTAAGACTTTGCAACGCGAATGCCCTGAAACTGGCCTATACTAATCACTAGCTGTAAACATTATCACGTAGTACATCTAGCGGCTTAGCACCTGCCCATCAAGAACATCCCCGTTTATTCGTACTTCTTTTGTTTGAAATATTAAATTAAAATAACTATATAATCATTAATGATGCCTAATGATCTACTGAAAGCAAATATTCGCACATAGTACTCTCAGCACATCCAACACCATTAACTATCCCTTTATTACTTAAAAAAATGAATCATTATTACTGAACAAGATAATATTCATACAATTAATGATGCGTAACGTTTTACTAAAAGCAAATACTTTCACATAGTACTTTCAGTACGTCTTGCACCATTAATTAATCCTAAATTGAATAATTTATTTCGAAACTTACTTTAATTCGTCATATATTTTATTAAATTCAGCTTTATTAATATCCCCCATTTTAAACTTGAATGAATTCAAGAACTCAATACATTTAATCTAATTGCGAGTTAGAAGTAGTGTATTTTAACCCTACTCTCACTTTTGCTATCTCAAGAAATTTTATTCTTTTTGAAAATTAGCGTCTTTCTAACTCGAAGTACAGATTCAATCTCTAACAAGTCGATTCTTGTTTTTCGTTTATATATAAAAAAAACAATTGCTATCGACAATTTTTAGCGCCTCTCTAGTCAAACTAGATTTTTGGTTGGTATTGATTTTTTGAAACGTTTGTGGTGAAATCCTTCGTGTTTGTTTTTTTCAAGTTATCGTATCTACACCAACACGCACAGATTGTCTTTGACAGTTTATACACTAATGTCGCCACCTTGAATTGTTTGTTTCTAAAAGTTTTTCACAAACTTGCTATGTTTCGTCTACGGTAGGTATATTTTTCCTTTCTTCTTAATACAGACCCTCATTGTACTTGTATATGAACGTATTTCCTTTTTCGTCATTTGTTATATAGTTTCTTTTTCCATTTACTAAAGTTATCCTTATTTTTTTTTTAGAAATACTTCGATAAGGTAATACTGAGAACACATTGTAGACAACTGTCATCATTCTTACGGATCCTGTACCATAAAGACCAGTCGCCCCCGTCACACCGTCTCAAAATTCTATCCAAGCTCTATCTTCTGGTAGTACGTTGATTTGCAGAAAGCTGTAAACAATATTAACATTGCATTTTTCTTTTGCAGATTTTTAAACTACACATGACCATTTCCATAGTCTATTGAAGTCCTTGTGTTATACATATAGGAAATAATAAATGTATTTTTAATTTATACAATTACTGTTTACATAAAACATTACAATCTGTCACTTCGTATAATGAATGCCTTGATTCATATCCTTTTACTGTTCATAGAAATAAGTCTGAGGTATTTGCTATATCTTAAGTGTTACTATTACAAAATATTTCCTAAAAATTGGCACCATAAGGCATGTCTGAGTTTACATTTTCATTTAAAATTGTGTTCTCGTCTCGAGCATACCTAATATGGCCTTGCTCATATAACTTAATGGCATTTAAATGATTTACTCTCTTTATTGTTCCATCTTTTAACATAACTCTTTCTCTGTTATTTACTTTCAGTACCTTTTTGTTTTTGAATAATGGTCCATTTCTTAAAATGTTTATGGCTGTTCTAACGCCTTGTAAGAAATTAGGTTCTGTCTCTTTATATTCAAACCATATCTCATGCTTGTCTTTTCTACAAAATATAGAATGCATTGATTTATTTTGTGTTTGTTTTATGCCTAAATTTTAGTACCTATTCAACTTAATATATATATTCTAACGTATACATTTTTGTAATAGCATTGGCCCTTGAATGTTGGCAACCTATTTTACTTATTGTAACTTGTTTTGAGTAATGCCTAAATCTTAAAATAAATGTTTTAAAGATAAAACTAATGTTCTTTTTCAGCAACGCAACTAATTCTTAACATTATTATTTTTATTTAAGGTGTGAAGGTCACAGCAATATGTTGCTGATATGATAGGGATAATTTGGTGAGTCTACCACGAGTCAGTTCATTGAAAGCGTCAATGACAGCATTAATTAAGTTCAGCAGCATTTTGGTATTGCACTAGATGAATGGCATTTTAAAAACCGAGATCTATCACAGTGGTGTCGAGATTATTAAGGAGTTGACTTATCAGAAGTATAGCAAGATGAAGCTCAAACACTTATATTAAGGTCGGCATCGTTTTTATCAAAATGTGGCTTAACGTTATCTTGCAGTAAAACTATTCTAATTTGACCACGGCCATTTAGCGTCAATGGCAAGGAGAAGGTTATCTATCATCATACGTTTCGATTCGTTTTTATTCACTGATCGATTGATTTTTACTTTCACGTTTGGCTGTTTTTTGATTTACAAATGGCTAAACCCTGAATTTTCCATAAAACCACTGATTACGAGAATTGCCCCACCATGGACGAGCAACAGTAGTCAAAAACATTACTTATATTGAATTTTTTATTTTTTCATGCAAGCCCAACTGTATCAATATCGCTGCGCGAAATAAGGCCGTCACATAACTTCTTTTAACATTGTTGAATTTGATTGCGATAACTTCAAAATATTGATCTTTATGTAACGCCATCTAGTAGCATACAAAATAAATAATTTCTCAATTATTATTGAAATAAACTTTAAAATAACACTTTAAACATTAATTTGGCAATAATTAATATTAATAATTTTAAAATAATGAAAGAGAACGAAATAAAATTAAAAAAAAACTGTTGCTGATCATGAAGTTGTTGGGTGGTCTCAAGAATAACAATTTTACTTACATTTCAAATTTTTTATGAAAATTCAAAAAGTAACACTAACTGGGGTTCAATTACGTTGTAAAGTGTTTGTTTGGATTTTATATATGACTTCTGGGATTTTAAAAAATATTGCGGTATTAACGTAATCGACGCTTTGAACTGTATTGGAAGATTTTGAAGCCACTATGGCACCGGTAGTATCATTTGCACCTCTTTTAAGCCTAACATGTGGAAACATTTCTTCTACAGAGTCCAACTAAATGATCTTCTTAAGACAAAATAACTTTGTAGTACAGTATACTCAAATATTACAGTAAGCTGATATACATGCATGTGCACTTATTAAACGAAATATAGAATATTTCCAAATAACACTACTACTTAGTTACAGTGATGTACTCTTTGGCGCCGCCTATACCAAATCTGGTTGTATTTCTATGCACACATTTCAAGACAAACCAAAATTTGCTTTATAAAACTAATTTGTTTCTTGTTGGCATTTCTTAACTTTACAATGATAACAAGGTGCATTATTGGTAACAATTAGAGCATTTTAAAAATTACTATATCTACATATTTATTTATCCAACAGGTGCAAGTCTAATTAAAGAACTAAAATTGACAATGTTGAAATATTCATAATAAACCCACTTGTATCTTTTTTATAATTACATTAAGTCAGCCCTCAAACGCCCTAGAGATCACATATTTTTGCTAATATTATTGACCAAATAAGGTCTTGCAACGCTGCTTCACTTCAGCCCATTATAATTTTATACATCTACAAATATTAAGACATAAATTTAACTTAAAAATGCAAAAAATTTTAGCTATTTACCAAGAAATGTCCTTATACCTACTACACTTCGAATAATAAATTCTCATTTTCCGAAGTACCTTTGCGATTACTTGCCTTTTAGTGCAGACTATTTTGGTAAGAACCAAATGACACAGAACAACGACGTCTTTTTTTCCGTGACAAAGCGAGATATAGTTTTCTATTGGTATTCGACGTAACTTCCAAAATATATTATAGCAAATATGTAGCACACATTATATTAAACACCTGAATGTGTGTAGTATTAGAATAATTTCAGTAGATAATTAACTTCATAGTGTTGTAGACCAATGAGACATTAAAAACAGTGTCACATGCACCAATCACAAGTTAGAAATGATTTCTTTAACTGAAAAGAATGTATGCTATTTTTCTTGCCGATACCTCATTGTTTTAGCATTATTTTAGCAACCATTAATATTTAAAAAATCAAATGTCATTTTGACAAAAGTAAAAATGTCGCGCTTCGGCAACATTCCTGACGCTTCAATTAATGAAAACATTCAAAATTCGATTCCGAGAAAGACAACTCAGTGTAGAGAAAGTGTGTGGAATCAATTTGCAGAATTTTGCCAACAACGCAAATATGAATTAAGCGAATGTTTGTCCACTGATATGATTGCAAGTATTTTAAAAGATTATGCATTTAATATGCGGAAACGTAATGGAGAAGATTATAAGGAATCTTGTGTCAAAACGCTATGGAATACAACCGCCAAGTTAGTGCAAGACTTGTATTTTAACAAATATAATAGAAGAATTGACCCATTCTCGGATATAGTCTTCAAAGCTGCACGAGAAGCGAGGAACACTAAACGCAAGCAGCTGCAATCAATTCCGGAGAAACGGAAAGTAAGCGCTGAAGCATTCTCTCTTGAAGAAATTGACAAGATTATAAACAGCTTTGACGAAGATACTCCAGAAGGTCTTCAGAAAAAGTTTTTCCACATTGTTTCTTTTGAATTAGCGTGGCGCGGTGGGGAAGGAAGCAATTGTATCACGGACTATTTTAAAGAAGAAATAGGAAACGATGGATGTGCGACAGGCAGGATTATTTATAATCCTATATTTACAAAAACTTGTCAAGGTAGGTTAACAATAACTAAAGAAATTCATTAAACTTTAAATAATATAGGTGGTGCTGAAAAATGCGCAGAGAATAAGTGGCTTACGCCTAACAAGGAAAACATAGACCGATGTCCAGTAAGGTTATTCAACAAACTGCAAGAAAAACGTAGTCCACACATTACATCTAATAGACTATTTTTAACTGCAAATCCTCACTGGAAAACAACTGGAAAATGGTACAAAAATTCTCCTGTAGGTCACAATAAGATTGCGAAGTGGACCAAGTCCTCCGCAGTAAAAATTGGATTAGATATTAAAAAAAGGAAATTGACAAATCACTCGCATCGTTCTAGTATTGTTTCGCATTTAGCAAAATCTGGAATAAATGAAGAAGAATTAATTAAGATTACTGGCCACAGTAATGCATCTTCAATAAAACCATATCTTCATATTGACGAGAACCACCACACCAACATCATCAACCAAATACGACACACCAACTCGAACATCATTCATCAAAATTCTAGTTCAGATTTACCTCATGTCGCATTTCCATCAACTTCAAAATAAAATAATTCTCAAGCTACGTTCACTAATTGTACTTTTAATTATAATTATAATTGTTCTCATAAATAAAGTTGTTAAAAATTTGACGTATTTAACGCTTCATTCAGTTAATTCTCCAACCGAAGATCATTCGTTCTCAACTCTTGTCAGGCAAGATTTTTATTTTGTATGAGCATTGGTTGCTTGGCAATTAAACTCGATCAAATTCTTGGGAAAAGAACCCTCGCGCGCAATTTGATCTAGTTTAATTGCCAAGCAACCAATGTTCATACAAAATAAAAATCTTGCCGACAAGAGTTGAGCACTTATGATCTTACTGTTGAAAAGAATATGGAATAGACAAAATAAATGTCAAATCAGTCAAATGTCACACTGCATATTTTTAACACGTTATTTTAAAAATGCTAGTAGTTTATAATGCTTTGGATAGATGGCGCCACTTTAGGATAGATATTTTCAGGCTACCAGAATCAGAAAAATCTCATTATGTGACGGCCTTACATCGCGTAGCGATAGCAGATACAGATAGCCTTGTTTCAGTGGTGCCAAGTTTGGGAATTTTTCCCTAGATCTAGGGATTTCTTGATCAAATAGGGAAAAAGGGAATTTTGCTCAAAATTTAGGGAATTTTGGACAAATTTTAAAGAAAATAAGAAATATTGCTCAAGTTGTATTCTATCTAAATTTTTAAATTTTTCGTACTTATCTACTATTTTGCTCAGTGCTATCTAGTGTATCACAATGTTAGATTTGCATGGAGTATAAAAATGTAAGAAAGTAAGCAAGAAGCGGGTAATTTTTTAAAATAGAAACATGAACATAGAATAAAGGGTATTCACGGGAATGTTTGCACAATAGGGCATCTCGTATTCGTGTTTGTTACTTTTTCGTCAAAGGGAGCGACCATGGACTTGATTACCGTGAATTACAGCCGCCTCCGCGCCCCGCTTTCTATTAGATGTCAATATTCCCATCGCCAAAATTATGTACGACAGTATAATGCTCAAATTCAGATATCGCGACATTCAGTTGGCCATGGTAAATTGAATTACATTCGCGCCCTCTCTTAGGGCATCCTCTAAGGTTGTGTCTATATGTGTGTACAAATATGGCCGTTCTTTACCTATTATTTAAAATATGCAAATTATCCAAACTAAAACATCATAGTCAAAATTTTTGTTATATTTCTTTTCTACGAAACACACGTCGTACACGTCGTAGGATCAAGGGGTTCTTACCATACGTAGGAGGATATTACATACAATAAAATAAACAATTAATGATTATATGACTGGCATTTGCATAATTATAAGGGTGTTATCGGTCGAGAGGTATCTACTTTATATTAATGCCCCCCCCCCCCCCGCTGCTAAAGTTCTCACTCGAGTGAGTGGAAAGAAAATATCTAGGGAAATCTAGGGAATTTTTAGAATGGCTTCTGGGAATTTCCAACTCTCAGCTTGCTCGGGCGTTTAACGTGTCGAAGAGTACAATTGGTAATATTTTCCGGAAAACTAAGTATCATCCCTACAAAATCTGTTTGGTTCATGAGCTGTCTGAAGACGACTTCGACAGGCGTGTACAGTTTTGCGAACAACTGATGCCTATGTGTGATAATGATCCGCTTTTATCAGAAATATCTTATTCTCAGATGAAGCTACGTTCACATTACATGGGACTGTTAATAGACAAAACTGCAGGTACTGGGCACGCCAAAATCCGCGCTGGATGAGAGAGGTACGAACTCAGTATCCTCAGAAATTAAATATATGGGCTGGTTTAATTGGTAACAGAATTATAGGGCCTTTTTTCTTCAACCGTAGCCTGACGGCGGAAATATATTTGGATTTTTTACAAAATTATTTAATTCCGTCATTAGCAGAAATATTTCCGAACCATGAAGATCCTAATTTGCCCAGCCAAAGAATTTGGTTTCAACAAGATGGGGCTCCACCCCACTATGCGGGAAATGTTCGGCATTATCTCGAGAATACCTTCCCAAACAGATGGATTGGCAGGAGGGGGGCTATCGAGTGGCCGGCTTGGTCGCCAGATCTAACGCCTATTGATTATTTTTTGTGGGGTTACCTAGAAAATAAGGTATACTCAACTAAACCTGAAAATTTGGAATACTTGCGTCAACGGATTGAGATTGAAGTACGAAAGATCACTCCTGAAATGATAGAAAACGTCCAAAATGAATTTTATTATCGTTTAGGGTATTGCCAAGATGCTCAAGGACAACATTTTGAACATTTATTGTAAGAGTTTTTGCTGATTTCTACGATTAAAATTTTCTTTGTTTTTTATAATGATTTTTTTTTTCAAAATTTTTCTTAAGTAGAATGAAAATTTTTTTGACTGTCGTTTAGACAATTAAAAGATCTATCAAAAATAAAATTAAAAATGCGGCGTTGCTATTTAAATTTTTTTTTGATGACAACATAACTTTTTCAAGATTATCAAAAATTCCAAACAGATACCATCAGCCAGTAGTTTTTTTGAAAATACTAATTGACCTGTTTTTGCATTTTTCTCAAAAATCATCCGTTTCGATTTTATTTGGGTGTTTCCAGACTTTTTGGACACACAGTATGCCAAACTTCAAAGAGGCATATCAATCAAAATAAACAATTTTGCTTTGATTTACCACAATTTACTCTTTTGGGCTTTTTGGACTCATCGACTCAGTTGAAAGTGAGAGATTTCTTATAGAAAAAGAAAGAATAAGTTTCCCATAGATGATGTCAATTGCAAATGGCATGCCAAAGGGGTATAGCATTCAAAATAACAGTTTTGTTTTGATGTCTGAAAATTGGCACTTTTAGGTTTTTTGAACTCACCGATCCAGTTGAAAAAAAAAACAGATTTGTTATGGAAAAAGAAAACGGTTATTTCAAATAGTATACTAGTTAAAAATAAAAATAGATAGCTAAATAATCTAATAATTCGTTGATATTGATGATGCAAAATGCAAATTTCGTTTTACGTATATAGTCGTTCCTCTCAACCCTGTCGGGTGGTGTAATTTCAGGAAATCTGAACTGTCGCTTGTCGGTTTCAAATTGAAATTACGAAATATAGCATCACTGCCGTTACAGAGAGTAATATACTAACACATCAGGACGCGTTCTCACTGCCAATTATGATACATATGATGTTTGCCATTAATGCAAACTACATCAAATTCAATTAAGCCGGCTCTGTGCGGAGGCTTTGCTTTTGACCACGTCAGTGTACTGCTCTGTCGGACCCAATGCATTGCAAATCCCTTCATTAGACGCGGACGAATCTCATTTGAATAAAGAGGATAACAAATTTACCAACAAATCTAGATATTAATATTAACGGCATTAGACGAGTGAATGTTTATATTCGTGTAATTTCTACCAAAGCGCAAAGTGGCAATCTAAAAAAGATTTTTCTTCTTATTTTATCTGACGGCTACTGCTCCTCGGTCTAAATCTCATATGTTTTTACAGTTTTTTTTTTGCATTTCACGTTCATTTGAAATGTATACCGGTAATTGCAGTAAGCTATTGCAGCTTAATATGTGTGTATAGCAAGCTATGTGTAGAGCGTCATTAGGTGGGTGTATGAGTCCAGGTGTTAGTGTTATAAACATGAATACGAATCAAATCGCGATTCAAATCATGCTGTTAACCCTCTATTGCACATTGTTGCCAATTGGTAACTCAAACTTTAAAATTTTCTATCTATTTCGCGTTACTATAAACTCTTCCTTGTATGCATGTCGTTACCTCCTGGTAACATAACTAAATGCACTGGTACGCGCGTAAATTGATAGATGGTGCTAGGAGTTGTAAATGTGATTTTTATTTGTTGACAGCACAAAAGTTAGGTTATAGTTGTAACCTTGGTGTGTTCAACTAAAAGTTTGAAGTTTTTATAGTGAAATAAAGGTAAGAACTGATATCGTAAAAATCAAAAATGGTCACATAAATCATCACTATGTCATGTTGTATTTCTCAAATATGACTTTTGCATGAGGAAATCGAAACAATTATGTGCGCAACGAATGTTACCGTTCGGAAACGTTATGCATTGACCTAACATTTTCGTAAAATAAAAAAATATATTGATACATGAAGTTCTTCCAGATAGTGGATCATAAAACGTTTTACGGACGAAAAAATGTTACGCAAAACTGTGCCATTCGTGATATCCCCTGTGATAGTGAGGACAGTGAGTTGTCAGATGTCAATGACACCCCTAATGAAGAGTTATTGGTGTAAGCAGGAGTTTCTTCAAACAACATTGAAGAGAGTGATGACGAGTTCTCAGATGAAGATGACATTCCTCTAATACAACTCCACAATCAAGCCCCGAATCCAGCAAACCAAAAATCCAGAGGGAAAATAACCAAAAAAACCAAAATTGAACTGGAAAAATTCAGTGACGAGTAAAGATGAAGCGGGTATACTGTTTTGTGGAAGTCAGTTACTTCCTGATGAAATTTTGAAATTAGATACTCCTCTGAAACTTTTTGGACACTTTTTATCAGAAGACTTTTTCACCGAAGTTGTTCGCCAATCTTGTTTATATAGCGTCCAAACACGACCTAACAGACCGTTGTGCACTAGTGTTGAGGAAATACAACGCTTTATGGGTATGATAATTTGGATGTCGATTATCAAACTACCTAATAGCAGAAGCTATTGGTCTCCTCAAACCAGAATTTCGCAAGTTGCCAATGTTATACCAGTAAAGAGATTCGAGGTAATCAAAAGTTTATTGTATTTTTCAGACAATAGTCAGAGTACAAGCAGTTTAGATAAAATTATGCCAGTTCTGGAAACAATCAGAAAAGCCTGTTTGACCATTCCTCTTGAACACCATCTGTCTTGCGATGAACAGATCATTCCGTTTAAAGGAAGGATTACTATAAAAACGTACAACCCTAAGAAACCCCATAAATGGGGTTATAAGATGTGGGTTCTTAGTGGGGTATCCGGTTTCTCCTACAATTTTGTTTGCTGGAAAGCGAGGCTATACAATTGATGATAATGAGCCTGATTTGGTGGCCGCAAGTAACGTTGTATTTCGATTGAGTAGACCTATTCCACATGACAAACACCACAACATTTTCTAAAATAATTATTTTCCTTCGTTGCCGCTAATATCGTACTTAACGAAACGGAAAATTCAATCTGTGGCCACATTCCGCTAAAATCCATTGCCTGACTATCAAGGACAGACAGAAAAACAAATGAAGCAAAAAGTAAGAGGTACCATAAATGAAAGCAGAACAAAGTTTGATGGGATCGATATACATGCTGTGCAATGGTACGACAACAAAATTGCCACTCTAATTTCTGATAATTATGGAAGCCGACCTATCATCAAAGTAAGAAGATTTTTCAAATCTGAAAACTGCAAAAAAGAAGTAGATTGTCCAAATATAATCATAGAATACAACCGTCATATGGGGGGTGTTGATTTGCAGGATTCGCTAATAGGACAACCCGATAAAGCTAAAAAGTCGGAAATGGTATCACCGAATATTTTATCATATGATAGATGTGGTGGTGGTAAATTCTTGGCTATTGTATAGACGAATAAAAGGACAACAAGGATCCACGGACAAAATAATGCCGCTTTTCGGATTCAAAACTCTTTTGGCAGAACAGCTTTGCTCTACAGGAATTCGAGCATCTAAGAAAAGAGGAAGGCCAAGCGGGTCAAACAATGGAACACCAGAATCACCCAAAAAGTCGCAAAGATGCCTGGAACCGAGACCAAATAATTTTGTTCAGAGTGACCATATTAGCCATTTGCCAGAATGGACAATTGAACGCGAAAGATGCAAGCTGCAAGACTGCAAGGGGCTTTCTCGCGTGAAATGTAAAAAATGCCAAGTTCACTATTGTTGCAATTCCAAAAACAATTGTTTCTTACAAATTCATCAATAAAATTACTACATTTTGTGAACTATTTTTTTTAATCTTTCGTTTTGTTGTATGGGTTCATAATGTTACCATTTGGTATGAAAACTAAAATTTTGAAAAACTTCAATTTTGCCGACCAAAATTATTCCAAACCCAATGTAAGTTATTTCAAAGGTATCTGTTTGTTCAAATATTTTAGAAACATAATTACAAATTTCGATAATTCATGTATTAGAGGGTTATACATCGAACTGTCACATTTCATACGAGGTATTGAAATTTTTTAGCCTACTATAGAAGCAAACAGCATTTGTTTGCTTCTATAGTAGGGTAAATATTTTATTATTCATCATACTTGGATACATTTACTACAACGAACCTGCGACGCCTCTAGATGTTTCAAAAAGATTTTTTTATGTTGCTCTACAAACCAGGCCTCCACAGCTTATATCACCTCTTCATTGGAAGAAAATTTACGACCTTTTCAACTCTTTTTCAGTTGAAAAAAACATGGTAGTCGGACGGAGCCAGATCTGGTGAACTAAGGAGGTGTTTGAGTAATTTGAACATTAAATCACGAATTGTTTACATGGCAACATGCGTTTTGTGTGCAGGTGCATTATTCTGCAAAAACAAAACACCTTTGGACAACTTGTCGCCTCTTCTCTCAATATTTTTTCTCATAAGCTAGTCAGTAACGTCGAATAGTAATTCCCAGTTCTTGTTCTACCCTTATCCAGAAAATCAATCATTATTACTCCATGGGAATCCCAAAAAACTGAAACAAGACCTTTTCCAGCAGATATTTGAACACGAAACTTCTTAGGCCTTGGAGAACCAGAGTGTCTCCATTCCATCGGTTGCTACTTTGTTTCTGGGTCGTAGAAATGTACCCAAGTTTTTACCATAATAACAATACGGTTTAAGAAATCTGCACCTTTTTCAAACCGAGCACAGATCGCAAGCGATGCTTTGACCATTGCACGCTTCTGGTCAACTGACAGACATTTGGGGATCCATTTTGCAGACATTTTTGTCATGTCCATATCGATGTGAACTATATGATGGACGCGTTCATATGAAATATTCAGTGCCTCAGATATTCGTTTTAGCCCAATTTGACGGTCTGACAAAATCATGTCATGAACTGCATCAACATTTTCGGGGACGAACACAGAAACTGGCCATCCCGATCGGTGTTCAATGGAAAATTTACCCCTTTTAAATCTTGCAATCCAATTTTTCACGGTCGCATACGATGGACATTGATCGCCAAGAGTATTAAGCATATCTTCGTAAATCTGCTTACCTCTCAACCCCTTTAAATACAGGCACAATACTCCAATTTTTTGGTTTTCACAATTTTGGTCGACATCCTTTTTTTAAAATTTCAGTGCGCAACTTTGACTTTCTGACGTGAGGTTGACATTTCTAATAGCTGATGTTTCGTTGCTATGGTATCGCACTATGTATATTCTTTATCCACGAAGCTGGTCAAGGCTAACTAGATATCAATGCATCTATAGCGTATTTTAGGCAGCAATTTTTATTATAGGAAATAATGAGCAAGAAGCTTTGAAAAACAATTTTAATGCCAACTCACATATTAAAATAGTTTTCAAAGCTTACTTGCTCATTAATTCCTCAAAATTTGCAAATTGTAATAGTGCCAAAATGGAAAAAAGTACATCAAATATGTACCGAAATACACAGAAAAAAGAGGTTACTGAATATTACCTTCTTAACGAATGTCATTTGGAAATATTCTATATTTCTTTTAATAAGTGTACATCCATGTATATCAGTTTATTATAATATTTAAATATACTGTACAACAAAGTTGTTTTATCTTAACAATATCATTTAGTTGCGATTCTGTTGGGCTTAAAGGAGGTGCAAATTATACTACCGATGAGGTTGGCTGAATATTTTATAAGGCAATAAATATTGCGATGTGAAATAGTAAAACTTCAAAATCTTCCGATATAGTTGAAAACGGCGATTATATTAAATAAACACTTTACGACGTAATTGAATCCTAATTAGAGTTTTCCTTTGAATTCTTATAAAAAGTTAGAAACGTAAGTAAAATTGTAATTCTTGACACTACCCAACAATTTTATTATCAGCAATACTTACTTAAATTATTTTAAAATTATGTATTAATATTAATTACCCACCTTAAAATTAATGTTTAAAGTGTCATTTTAAGGTTTATTTCAATAAAAATTCAGAAATTATTTCTTTTGGGTGTTACTAGATGGCGCCCCATAAGGTTCAATGTTTTGGATAGGTTACAAGAATCAAAATCATCAATATAAATCGAAATTTTGTGACGGTCTTATATCGCGCAGGGATATCAGATACAATTGGCCTTGTTTGAATATGACAACTGTCAGAATTTGAAGTTTTCAAAAGCTTAACATGTATACCAACATTGATTACTTAATTACTTAAAAAACAGCCTACTTTAATGAGGAATGATTTTGAAGACACCTAATAACGGAGTAAAATCTAAAGGCATTAAATAAAATTCCATTGGATAAACACGAACTGTCCGGGCGATATGAGATTAGTGTGAAATACTGTGGGCAAGTGGAATCGCAAACAATTCACGTCGCGTCGATGCGTTCGCCTGCGCCACCACTTCCAAGACGCGGCGCACAAGCTAACTTGTATCCGGGAAACTTTATTCGAGGAAAATTTGATTTAATTTTTATAACAGCGCCAAAGAGAAATGAGTGCCGTAATTTCTTTTGAAGCTGCAATATAATTTCTGTATATCAAGTACCTATATAACTATATAGGAATGAAATTTCGAGAGATGCTGAATTGCTTTTGTACGTGGTTAGAAAGTATACACAAAAAAAAGAAGGCAAAAAAGGAGCCAGACGCTACAGACATTTTATGCTGATACTTTTATAACGTTACATTCTAAAAGGTATTTCTTTTTTCCTACGGCTTATGTATACATACATACATATATATATATATATATATATATATATGTATACATTCATATTTATTTTCAGAAATTTTCTCAGAGGACTTATTTATTCCAATTTTCTTTTATCATTTTCCCTGTTTACGGAAGTTCAGAGTAAAAATATATAATAATTTGCATCTACATGTTTATTATAGGATTATTAATACAAATAATTCGGGTACCGCAGCTAGGTACGTAATTCAGTTATAATATGAAAAGAACCTTACTCCAATATTTAATTTCTCCGTAAGTAATTCGACAAATACACTCTGTTTTTTAATTCCCGGGACCACCATTAAATTTTAGCGCTAAAAGTGGGCGATTCGATTGGTCCTTTTCGTGCCCACATGATACTCACTTGACTTAATTGATAGTTATTCCTAGTCATTTGACAGTTGCATTTTGAATATTTTCCACGATTTTTTTCTATTTCGTTTTCTCTGTTCTTGTATTTATAAACAAAAATAGTTCCTTTCAGAACTCTTAGGTCGTATATTTAGTGTCTACAATGCTATATCATGAACCCATTGCCTATAACTTGTCCCTTATTGAAAAGCAAATAAATCTCAATACTTATTTGAAATTAAAAAAAAATAGAAGGGAAATAGCATCGTATATAGTGTCCACGGCAGGTAATATTGTATTTTCTTAGGTTGTGCGTTATGTTTTTGAAGTTGAAAATGTAAAAAATTCAAAATATTTCCAATATATCTCAAATAAGCCGTTCATCATTATACCTACTAATGAAAAAAAATAACTTCAAGTAAAATATATTTTATTTTAAAATGAATAGGTATTTAAAATATATTATTATTATTATTATACATACAGGAAGCGTAGCAAGAAGAGTTTATTAATAGAACGTAGTGAGATAAGTACTTGGAGATATAGATATTTAACAGCTATTAGATGATACCGTTGTCGACAATTTTTAATTTCTGTTTATACTTCTATACTAGCTATCTATCCCATGTAAATGCAGCGATGCCTGCTTTCCAACAGTAGTGGGAGAAGCACAAACAGTCGGGGGGTATTCACATTTCACAGGAAACGTTTGCCGGGTGTACTTGGCAGCCTCGCTATATGTTTGTCTTTACTTTATTTCGCTGTGCTTTTTTCCTCTTCTACTTTCGTACCAGAAATTAAAATTTGTCAACTACGGTATAGGGCCCAACCAAAAAATATATTTTGCTTAGATGAAACGTGGTTAAATGAAGGACACATACAATCAGAAATTGATGTTAAGGCTCCTCGATAGTGGATCTGTGAATAGTTTTTGATGCAAGATATTTTTGTTGACTTTAAATTTGGAGGAAACCTTTTATCGTCAACTGAAGAATTTAGTAATCTACCCCGCTGAATAATCAAACTTCGAAAAAAATTATCTGACTAAAGAAAATTAATTAATATGTCAAAATATTTAAAACAAGTTTTCTCCAAAATTCTTTGCAGTAGATTTGTTTGCTTTAGTTCACATTAAAAAATTTATAATAAGCTACACCCCTCTGCACTTATTTTTCGTTCAACTATTCTCTACTTTGTTTTAAATGTATATAAAATAAATTAAAATTAGGCAACCCACATTACAGTGTATGGTATTCTGGTAAAAATCATTTCCACGGTTACAAATGTGTAAATATTTGACCAGAACCATCCATGGTTTATTAAATTATGTGCTATGCAACCTATATTACATTTCCGATTCACTTATAGATGGTATCTCGACAGGTTTGAAAAATCTAACAGGAAAGGCAACAGACATTATTGTGCACATTGGATCTGAAGATGGGTTTGTTGACGGTGGATTGTTAGTTTTCCAAAGCAAAACAACTGCGTCTACCAGGGGATATGCAATCTGTTGTATTTGAAAATTGTTTTAGTGCTGCTTTAGAAACATTAGCATACGATGACATTATTATTATGGGTAACGCACCCTACCATTCTCGTAGAGTTGAAAAGATTCCAAGTACACCATCTAAAAAGAATAACATGCAGAACTGCCTACAATCAAAAGAAATATCCACTAGAAATGAGTCCAGTTCTCCTGGATTTGATTAAATAACACCGCCACAATTTCAACCATTATGTTGTTGATGAAATAGAAACACCAAAGAACAAATACGTGTTGAGATTACCACCGTACCACTGTCAACTAAATCCTATTGGAATGGTATGGGCCAAAATAAAAAAATATGTTGCCGGGAATAATAAAAAATTTAAAACGGCAGAAGTCAAACAATTACTATTGACTGCATTAGCTAATTTTAATAGTGCTAAATGGAGAAAGTGTATAGCATACTGCCGTGATCTTTAAATGTTTAAGAATTATAAAAATTAATAAATAGTTAAGTTATAGAATAAGGACATTAATTTTTCGTTTAAAACGTATATTCTGATATAATAAGAATAAGTTAAAAGTTTTTAAACAAGTAAAAATGGGTTGCCTAACCTTTAAGGGGCAATGTCATTAAGAAAATGTATATATATAAATTAAGCGTAAATATTAAGAATTTAGAAAAAAAAAACACAAAATAAATCTATGCATTCTATATTTTTATAGAAAAGACAAGTATTCGAACCATACCTTGTTCGAATATAAAGAAACAGAGCCAAATTTCTCACAAGATGAAGAGAATAGCTCTAAACATTTTAAGAAATGGACCACTGTTCAAAAATAAACATGTACTAAAAGTAAGTAATAGACAAAGAGTTATGTTAAAGGATGGAACAATAAAAAGAGTGAATCATTTGAATGCCATTAAATTGTATGAGCAAGGCCAAACAAGGCATGCTCGAGATGAAAAAAATCAATTTAAATGAACAAAAATAGATTTCAGATATGCATAATAATCCCAATTCATGAGAGAGTTTTATGATCATATTTAAAGACATAGTAAATACCTTATATTTATATTAAAAAAAAAACATAAAAAGGATATATATGGAAAGGTACTCTTTATCCGAGATGACACATTGATGCGTTTATGTATAAACTAAATGTATAAGTTAAAATACATTCTAGAAGTTTTGTATGCATAAAGTCAAAGGCTTCAAAAATAGCAGAGCAAATCATGTGTGGTTTAAAAACCTGCAAAGAAGAAAGAACGTCAATGTTGTTTGTGGTTGTCTGCAAATCGACATACTAGAAACAGAGAAAAACTGGATAGAGGTTGGAGGCAGTGCAGTGGATGGCAGTACTCGTTGTAATGCAGTTTTCATGAAGAACATTCCAGTGGTACATAACGTGTTCCCGATTGTATTCAACAAAGGTATCTACAAAAAGAAGTTAAGAATAACCTTGATTAATGGAAAAAGAAAATACATTACCAACAATGAGAAAGGCAATGCGTTTGTATACAAATATAGTGAGGGATGGCATTAAGGGAAAAAAAGAAGAACATACCCAATGAAAAATGAAGAATAACAAGTGTGTGTAAACTTTGAATAAACAATTTTTGAGAAACGCCATTTGTGTATATATATTGACTGTCAAATGCAGGATATGTGTTGATGTGATCGAGAGAACTTAAAGGAAATAAGTATGAAACCAATCATACCATCATAAATGTTAGTTGAACAAATGTGGCGCTGCGAATAAGTAGATAGCTTTTGTTTAAAATTATATAAGGCCGCGAAAACGAACGAAGGGGGAGATGAATCCTATTCTTCAAACTTGTTAGACGTATAAAATTTTGAGACTTTTTGCGATAATAAAAAGGAACGAAAGTAGAGGTTTAATACACTACGACAAATTCATTATTAGTTTTCAATGTATTAAGTTTTGTTTTTTTTAAATTCAAGTTTAATTTTATTTTCTTATTGTTAGTTAATTTTGCATTTGATAATTTCCTTTTGCGTTATATTATAATTTTGTTCAAAATGGAGGACATGAATAAAATGGAATTTGACAAAATGTATGATGAATTTATGTAAGTTTGAAATAAACTATTCAATTTTAAATAATTGATGGTGTAAGACGTACTCTATAAGTACTATGTGAGAATATTTACTTTTAGCAAGGCGTTAAGCATCATTAATTTGAATAGATATTATCTTGTTAAATTGGTGATTCATTTTTTTTGTAATAGTGGGAAGATAGTTGATGGTGTTGAGGGCACTGAGAGTACTATGTGCAAATATTTGCTCTCAGTGAATCATTAGACATCATTAACGATCATTTTAGTCAGTCTAAGATTTCAAATAAATAAATACGAATAGATAGGGATGTTCTTGATAGGCAAGCGTCAAACCGTTAAATGTACTATGTGCGAATATTTGCATTTAACGATTGGTATAGGTCATTTTCAAGACATTCACGTTGCGAAGCTTTAGATCATCAAAGGCACTATGTGTGAATGTATGTCTTTGTTGAAATAAAATTAGTTTCGTATGGAAAAGATTATTTTAAGTATCAATAAATATTGTTATATTAAAGGTGAAAGTAGCTAGATAATGCTTTTCTTTAAATCAGTATAAAGAAATTATATGCTTTTTCTATGATCTTCAGCATACTTTTGAATATTTACGCAATATTTGTAGTGTTAAGGTTACAGCAATATGTAATTAAAGAGGAAGAAAAAATGAGTCTATTAGATGACTTAATTGACAATATCGTAGAGCCATTTATCATATCAACTGCAAGTGATAGTGATACAGATAGTAACAGAGAATAATAAAATAAACATGTACATAATTTGAAGTTTTCCTATAATTAAACTTGTGTCCATGTAATGATTTTTTAAGTTTTCTTTGTTAAAATACTGATTAAGGAAGGTATAGATACTATTACAGTTGTTGTACATTAGAAAATATACTTTACTTTTTGTGTTGTTATTCAGCAATATGTTCTTCAGTTCTCTCTGTAAACATGAAAAACTATTAAAATATGAAGTAAATATATATCTAAAAATAATACAAGAGTATTTTTAGATATCATGTACATAACTAAATAACTTCCTTAACCAAAATGTAAATATTGATGCCATATTTTAATAAAAATATTTGATTACATAAATCTAATGCACATAACTTATATCAGAAATTTATCAAAAATAAATATCATCATACATATATTGCATAGTATATATATATATATATATATATATATATATATATATGGCTCTACTATACTCTGTTCACTGAACGTATAGAGTAGCAAAAAAGCGCGTGATCAAGGCATGATTTTTAATACTGCCTTTCTATTGGCTCTGAGAGTTACATACAAATCCTAAAACACACGATATAAATCATCTGCTTTCTGTGATTTTGTCACATGATTGTGACTATACCCACGCAGCAAAATCACAATTTTAGAGAAGGATGAAAATACGTATTTGCTAATGTAGAACAAGTGAGCATATAGTGTGCTAGTAGAGATAAATAACATTGTCTGTAATTTTAAAATATTCGGTATATATCACTTATATATGTATACTTTTTGCTTTTGCTATATTGTATTTTGTATTGTTCCTTGTGTTTGCGCTTTTTGTATTTGTTTAAGTTGTTATTATTATTATTCTCAGTGTTTTTAAAGAGTCTATTAATGATTAAAGATTTATTGAAGGTAAGATGTATAAATCGTAAACAAAGCAAATGGTTTATAGGTTAATTATGTTTCAGCTTTCCAGAAGTGTTGAATTTAAGTTACTGTTTTTACCTGTTTATACAGTACTGTGCAAAAAGCAGCCAGAACTGACGAAGAAACGAGTAAAGAGAAATTTTACAGTGCTAGAAAAAGAGTGTACTGAATATATTTAGCAAACATCAACAAGAATGCCCAGCTGACTCTAAGACAGTTGACTTCACAGCCGAAGCTGCAAGTATCTGCTCTGCAAGTCTTTTTAATATTTTGCAAGAACACAATGCAAAAGATGTGAAACCACCAAAGATGAATCCATTCATTCTTGAAATTACACAATTTAATAGATGGTATTCCACCTGTGCCAAGTACGGTTATTATTGTATATTTAGTTTTAATACATATTTATTACACTAAGGACTAAATCATAGTGTTCAAGAGTCTCGCCGCTTACATTTATTAACAACTTATTTATTTTATGTGGAAAAGTACGTGTTTTTGATTAGGTGAAACATTTATAAGAAGTTAATTAAAAACCAATGGATGTGTAGTGCATTATTATGAAATGTGAATCAATACTTTCGGCTCACTCTACATGCATGGCATTGTAGTTATGTTGGTGCATTATTATCTCAGTATACGAAGAAAAAAAATAACCCATGCACTTATTAAGGATTAATTATTTAAACTTGTCTTTGAATTTACAATACCTGACAAAACAATCGGAGGTTTGTTTAATAAGATTTATTTATTAAAATTGTTTCACTTAATTATTATAGAAGCAATAGCTAATAAATAGTAATAAGAAAATAAGTTTAATCATATAGAAATATTATGTGTAAGATTATAAAAGTTTATTATAAATATTTAGCGTACAATGTATAACAGTGTAGGACTTAAGAAAATGTAAATAGATTTCAAGTATATTAATAAATAAATTTTAACTCATTATTAAAGTTTTGTGTTTTGTCTGTAACGAAATGCCTATTTAAATTCTAAAATAATGGCCATGTTGTACAGAAATATATTAAGATTATATAGTGCCATAAATAATTATAAATACAAAATCATTTATGACTTAGGTACATATGTTAATTAGAACATTAAATACAATCACAATTTTATCTACACTGTTTAATTTTTGCACATTATTACACTTTTTTTTAACATGATACTGGAATGAGATATTTTAAGGTGCTAACGAGTTCTTCCTTCAGTAAAAGCTGGAATAACTAAAATTCACTTGCAGAATTCCTAGTGCTTCCTTTATTAAAAATGCTCTTTCTCCTAGAACAACATATCCCGGGTTAAGATTGTTGCAAAAATCACTTCTTCCATTCATTTTTCAGATGTATTTCACCTCGAGCTTCACTAATGTGGCACATACTCCCTGAGGAGTTATTGCTATTATTTAGTATTTTATATAAACTAATAAATTGTTGTTTTCCAAAATTTGAACATGTAATTTAAAAGATTTTATAAACTTCATTGTTAATACAAGCACTCTATTGTAAATTGGGATGTGCACGTGTTACGGTCGTGGACAGCTCGTGATTACTCTATACGTTGAGTGAACAGAGTATAGCTGGTCCGCAGAATTAAAAGCAGAATATATGCTATAATCATAAACGTAAAAGTAGGGGATGCATTTAGGGTCGACGTAAATCATTTAACCAGTGCAAGGCAGTTTATTTAGTGACCAAAGTAATAGATTTTAAATAGCAGAAACGTTATTTAAAATCTACTTGTTTGTACCATAATCCATGCTGTGACTGTCCCTAACTACCACATTGTAAACAATTAAAAAACTACTCTAAAAGTTCAAATGAAGCGCAGTTTCTTTATGAAATACGAGTATGTTGAGTAATACTTGATTTTTGTGATTTCTGAAATCTAACATGTGGTAGTTCGTATGGCTATCGTAAATAGTACGATAAAAGTGAATTGACAGAACAAAATAGGTACCTGAATTGCTTATTTCTGTAACTACCCAAGTCGCCTAAATGAAATAAATTTTCAACCGTCACCAGAGAAACGAAATTGTTTCTTAATTAGACAGTTCTACAAAAATATATAATACTTAATAATTAAAAAAATTGCTCGTCATTAAAATGTATGTTATAGAAAAAGGTCATTAGTTTAATTTTCCAAATAGCTATAATTTTCTTAGCCAAATAATTTTTTTCTCAATTTTATCAATCAACACATACACTGCTTTTTTAATTTAGAATTTACTAGGAAACAAAACGTAAAAATGTCAACAGATGTAATTAAATAATTGGTTTAAGCACGTATTAATTGCTAGCGTCACGCTTTGACAATAAGTTCTTGGTGTTAGAAGAAAACGGTTATGAAGAAGGAATTGAACAAAAAAAAAAGTGTTCAGCGGTTGGTCACGTTCAAATCTTCACTTTAATTTGAGCAGCATGATGTCATTTAGTGAGTGTTTTAATTAGTTTGTCGGCACTTTTCGTTACAACGAGGAACTATCAAAATGTTGTTAAATCATTCTAAGTTAATCACTGTTCTGTTTCGTACTGCTTGATGTTGTATGCGGCTATAAATAAAGACAATATTTGAAAAAAACTACTCATGATATTCCTCTCTAAGTAAGGATGAAGATAGATACATATATTAATGTACAAACATAAAAGAATATAGTAATTAAAAGGATTATAAAGTTGAATCGCATAAGAAACTGTTCACATTACTTTTAAATATTTGTTTTTACTTTTCACGATATACTATAAGCGCCGGTCTCAATCGTCCAAATCTTAAAAAAGTAATAGCAATATATGTATATTAGCAATTTTTTTACACTGTGAAATTGCATAGAAGAATATAAAAAGATTAAACATAATGAGTCTGACAGGGTTAGAATATATAGAATTTAGGTACCCATCTACTATGTATAAGTTATCTATGGGATTTACGAAATTTGTGTTTTTGCATATGCGGGACATTTGTGATTGTTTTTAGTCTTGTGAATTAGTGTCGTTCTTGTTTTAATCCTGTTAAGGTGGCCATCTGATAGAAAAAGAATTATCACATTGCTACTGTGTATCTCTATCCATTTCGAACCATTAGTCGTGTATTATGTGTTGCATACGTGAGCGTATTTTTATTAGCCATCTGGTTGCAAGTAGCAGCGATATAATTTGTAAAACAAATTTATTACAGACCAGACCGTTTTTCTTGTATCTGGATCAAAAAAACACAGTTTTTGTCTCATACACGATTTAATAGAATATGTGTCTATTTTGAAATCATTCATATTTACCCTAAATTGTAAAAATGCAAATAACGTCCATACAAGAATAATAGGAACATACTGTTACATATAATGTTTATTTTGTAAATACCTATGTAGATCTATGTCGTTTACATATTTGATTTAGATAATAAACAGGTATTTTTTTTAGTGATTATTGTATTTCTGAAAAAGGAGTATATAGGCTGATTCAATTTTGACGGTCGCCATGGGTATTTCGCTTATTATTTGGAATAGATAGTAGGTTTGAGTTTGGGAAAGTTAGTAAATTTTGTGTTTTGTTATGTAACTTGAGCATGTACCATGTTTTAGTTGGAAGAATTAGATTGGTAGATGAGAAGTAACACTTGAGCTCGAAAAACATAGTTACCGAGTGTCTTGTCAATGGTTAGTTTTTTCAAAATGTATAATGAATACAAAAGTATTCAGAAGTAAGTTTGGAACAACTTTTGCATAAAAAAATATAATTTCACAGAGGCAGTACATTTTTGTTCTTATACATGCTTTTATGGAAGTATTTATTCAAATTCGTTTTTTGACCATTAATAATAAAAAGAACAGAACTCTTTGTTCAAGAAAGCCCGTAAGTAGTGAACCTGTCAGTGTAAGAAACACAAGGCCTATAATGTGTATAAAATTAAGAAAAAGAGAAACAATCAATATATTTCACATACCTACAACAGTCCAATTAAATAAGTTAAATATACATGTGTGCTCAGAGGGTAATCTTGGATATTATAAAATGTCTTCCTTGTCATCAAGTGTTTTAATAACTTTTGATACCGTATCAGCTATTAGAATGACCAATTCAATTGGAAAAACATTGAAAGACCACCCTGAAATTTATCCGACAGTGTGGATTTCGCACGTTAATAATAAATTACTAAATATAATTAAAAACAAGATCTGAAGAATATTAAAAAAATTAAATTTCTTACATACCTATGTAAGTAATTTTTATTACACAATTGAAGAAAATAGTTTAAAAATTTTGTATAGGTACCTAAATAACTTGCCTAATAATTAATACCAGTGGTCGACCAGTGGCCGAAGTTCGAGCTTAACTCATTAAATTTTTAAGTTTGAGTTACTGAGGTTCTTTTGTCAAAGAGTATACTTCTATAACCATTGCATATAATTTTTTTGAATTGCCTATTACGTCAGCTGCGAGCCTGTAGAAATACGTCGTCATGCATTAATTTTCGAGTTAATTAATTAATGTATTTGTAACACATATTATACATACATTTTATCTTTTCTGCACTCCTTCTCCATATGAATTGTAACTATTCCATATCTCACACTAATCCTTGCGCGCAATATGCTTAAAAAGGGGTGCAAAGTTTTTTCGTCACGTATTAATTTATAGACAGTTCTATTATGTATTCATTTCAATTTTATTAGGATTTCACAAAAATGAAACAGTATGCTAGGGATACAAAAAAAATCCGGCATAATCTGCACTTATCTCCAAGGGACTGGGTGGTGATAAGAGCTGAAGTTTGTCCGAATAATATGGAAAAAATTGTTAAAAAACAGGAAGTTTTTGTACCAAAAATGTGCTACCTTATTTTCTTATCTCGTAATTACTTCGAATATATAAATAATTGTAAAATATTAGGTAGCTTAGCTTATGGAGAGAAAATGCTCTTTATTTTGGTACTTGATCCAAACAACCTTGGAATTTTAAATTTTGGAAAAGTTCACACTAAAAATGTAGGGTAACCATTGTTTACAAAGTGGCTACACAAAACATTCTAAATTTTAATTTTTATTTCTATTTTTTAACAAAGACCACACAATTTTCATAGTCCTCTTTTCAACCCTATGATCTAATAACTAATAGCTATTTTCCCATTGTTAAGAATATTATATACTAGATATCATAATGGTTTTATTTGGATGTATAATAACAGATTTGGGAAATATAACTTCTAGAATGTTATAGGTCTTGATCAGAGAAGGATACTATTTTTCATTTTCCTCAAATCATTTATTACCTATGAAATGTTACACTTGTTATTATTATAACGTGATGTAATAGATGTGAGATTATTTTTGGCGGTTAAAGAGGGTTGCGTTTTATATTATTTGTTTAAATATTTGTTTTAAAATTAAAATCATAGACGTTTGATTCATGAAAATATTAAAATTATTTTATTTAAAAATAAATTAAACATTTAGTATTTCCACCGACATCTAAGTACAATTTGCAAGAAAAAAGTGGAATTCTAATGCACACAACATTCGTCCTGAATAAAACTTAAAAATTAAAGTTACGTTTACATTTTGATATTCTATTATTTGAAACGTAGTATATTTTCCGAATATAAGAACTTGCAGTAGGATGCCTGTGGCAACAATAATTATAATATAGCGCTGGGTAGATTATACGCACAGGCAAAATAGACACAAATAATGACACCAAATTAGTTACAACCCCGATATCCACCTACCTGTTATCCTCGTCATTTAGGCTGCCGCTACTCAGCGAAGATGGGGCGGTTCAAAACGTTGTGAAGCTAAAACTACCAGGGTGCCACCGCGTCTTTATAGCCTATCCGAGTTAAATGAACGCGGATCGTAGATGTTAATGAAATCAGGTGGGAATGGGTATACTCAATAACAAAACAACCCAAATTCGAAACACTGGATCTAAGTTTAATTACCACAAGTAACTATTAATCCTACAAATACCATATTTTAAAAGAAAACAAGTCAGACAGAGAATTAACGGAGTTTAAGAGAATGAATTTAAAATAAAAGAAAAGACAGAAAAATTGAATTTTATGAACACCAAAAAAAAGTATTAGACTACTAAATTTTGAATTGCAGAAGGTAAAACAAAAAAATATATTATGTCAAGTTAAACGCAGTAATTAATTAAGTTATCAAATACAAAAATTAGAGCACACCTAAAGTTTAAAATTTCACAAACAGAGGGTACGAAAAATTTGCAAATTTGTTCGCTTACAGCGTAGGTCAAACTACTAACAATTTTAACCAATTAATTAATTTCACAATTACTGTAAGCTTAAATGCTCATTACTGAAATAATAAAAAAAATAAATTACAAAAGGTATGTCATGTGCAACAGTTATTTAAATACACTGTGTATAATAACAAAAGAAAATTTAAATACACTTCAGAATGAAAGTCAAAATCTTAATTCACTCTGTATACTATCAAAAGAAAATTAAATATATTTAAGAATGGAATTCAAAATTAGTTCAAAAGCACCCGAAAGGGGTAGGCTTATTCACATTAATATTACTAACAGGCGACACAACAAACTTATTATTATTAAATTAAAAGAAATAACTAAGACCTTAATCTGGTGGGTATTCACAATTGCTGCGCTTTTTAACTTCAATTGGGACTTTATGGATAATAATTCTGATGTCAATACTCTGTGCTATATTTTCTATGATGCTCTTTATTCTATTTTCCAGAAACACGTTCCTAGCTAACCAACCGTTCCCGTATTTATCTCAAATGGTTTTCCCCCGAGATTATTTCCACTCTAAAATTAAAGCGTACATATTTTGAGCAATATAAGCGCACCAAATCAGTTAGTTCATTGTCGTTGTTCAGGCAACTAAGGGCACTAGTAAAAAACAAACATCTGCTGCCTATAAGGCTTATCTTGCTAAAATCGAAAATCAAAAATTTATTGGAGGGAAAAAGAAAAGAAGTCGCATTCCTGGTAAGATGCAATACTCAGGAATCAATATGGAGGATACCCAAACCATTGTCAACGCGTTTGCTGACTACTTCAAAACCGTGTACAGCACTCCCTCTAGATCTATGGTTAATGAAATTATACCTGATAACTCCCCAGAAGTACCCGTTAATTAGGTGTCCGAAGAAGAGGGGCCGAACAGCATTAAAAGACTGAGGGCCGCTTTTACTTCCGGCGAGGATCAGATTCCGACTTTTATGGTTAGGGACTGTGCAAATGTGCTTGCTGCTCCTTTGACAAAGATTTTTAACTTGGCCCTTTCCACGTCATTGTTTCCGGCTGTTTGGATGCAAACGAGGATTATCCCGGTAGTAAAGACTGTAGATTCTTCGGATATTGGTAACTATCGTCCTATTGCCATTTTGAATAACTTCTCTAAGATATTCGAAATCACTTTGCATTCACGAATCTTTCCCTTAATCAAGAGTCAAATTTCTTCTCGCCAACATGGTTTTATGGAGAGAAGATCTACAGCTTCTAATCTGGCAATTTTTACTGAATATGTGATTAAAGCGCTGGATGGCAGACTACAGGTGGATACCATCTACACCGATTTTGCTAAGACATTCGACAGAGTGGACCATGCGATCTTGCCTTCCAAGTTAAAAAGTTTTGGATTTAGTTATCAGTTAATTCAGCTGTTTGCTTCATATCTACGCAATAGGCGTCAGAGAGTTTTCTGCAGTGGTCATGGTTCCGCACTATATACAGCCACTTCTGGAGTTCCTCAGGGCTCTAATTTCGGTCCACTGATCTTTAATATTTTCATTAATGATATTGTAGTCAACATTGAGTCTAATATACTTCTGTTTGCTGACGATATGAAACTATATCAGTGTATTACCAACGATGGTGGTGGCCATCAGCTGCAGAATGACTTGGAAAGAGTACGTAATTGGTGCTTAATAAACAACTTGCCTCTTAATCCTGCCAAATGTAAAGTTGTTACTTTCTCCAGAAGGCAGGAGCCTGCTCACTATTGCTATTTACTGGGTCATGTGGAGCTGGAAAGAGTTCAGATGGTCAAAGACTTGGGGGTTACTTTCGATGCTTAACTTTCCTTTAACGCACATGTTCATTGCATAACTAGGCAAGCTAGACAAGTACTGGGATTTGTCATTCGGAACAGCAGGGAGATTTCCAACACCCGGGTATTAACCACTCTATATACGCTACTAGTGAGGCCGAAGTTGGAGTATGCCAGCCTTATCAGATATCCATATTATACTGCTCAGAAGCGTCCCGTGGAGCTTGTGTAACGATGATTTGTCCCATTCCTATGGTATAAAGTTGATGCTGCTTATCCTCCTAGAGGCTCGGACTATTCCCTGCTCCTCTCTCGTTTTGACATCCCTTCCCTCTCTTTCAGACGTATCTATAATAGCCTTACCTTCTTTTACAAGCTGCTGCATGACAAGGTCGACTCACCTGCGCTGCTATCATTCCTAGACTTTCTGGTTCCGCAATTCTTCACCCGTCCCTCCTCTGCCTTTTATCTTCCTTTTTCCAGGACTAACACCAGTTTCAAATCCCCCGTCTATATTATGACCTCCAATTACAATCTTATTTTCTGTAGTGCTGACATCCACTTCGATTCCCTTCCTTCCTTCCGGAGCATTATCTATGACTGTTTAGATAGATTCTCAATTTGATGTTAACAATCTTTCAAGTGTTTGCTACCCTTGCCTTTTGTTGCTGGTGTCGTTGGTTGGTGTGTCGATTTTGATTTTAATTTTGAATTATTATTAATTTTTTTCTTAGGTGATAGGTTTACTTTTTCAATTTAAGTAGTACACCTTCATACTTTATACTTATATAATTCTAATTCTTTTTTATTTAATTATTGAATTACTTCTTGTCATATTCATAACTTTAACTAATTTATTCTGTAATTGGCGCCACTGCTGTTGGATAATAAAGTTTATTATTATTATTATTATTATTTACTGTCACCTTCAAGTATTTTTTCGAATTAGTCACAAGACTTTTGCTTATCTTCCCTTACCATATATTTAACTATTGTATTTTGTTTTTTATATGATTGAAGGTTTTGTTCTGTTGTATTTTGCAGGTATTTCTGCCATTTTTTCTTTTTGTCTTGCCGGTTTCGGTCATCTTACCGCTAAGTCATTTGCATCGCAATTTTATTTGATTTTATTCTTCCACATACCATATTTACTGTTTAACAACATTCATAATTTTAGCTCAAATACAACTTCGATTGGTCTTATGGATAGCTGTCATGTCGACAATAAGCCAGTCTATCAAAATTAGTAACTTAGGGAATATAAGTAACGTTAACATGTTAAGCTAACATTCGTTATAAATTGGCCTGTATGAAATAATATAAAAACCAATTCAGTATAAAGTAGAAAAGTAATCTTTTGATCCATCGATCTTTGCAATCAATTTTGGTGGATGCGCCATTATAATATGACTACCGGATGTATATATGTATATTGTATACGTGCGTTCATTTATATAATAATATAACAAGTACAATAGCAAATAATTTTTGTAAAAGAAAAAAAAAACTAAATTTGCATAAATCAACATTAAACCGAACACATACCTTTAGCAGACAAAAAAATTCACAGGGAAAACCAAAAATATACATTAGGTAAATTTATTTCGAAATTATTCAGTATGATGGGTGTCCTTATGTAATTTAAATTCGTCACATAGCCAGCAGCTAAAGTCATCCAATAAAACACACGCAAAAATATGAAATATTTATGTTTTAAAAGCATCTGGTCTGTTGGCTTTAACATGTGCAGTAATGGAGTAAATATGAAATGCTAATATTTGTGAAGAGTCAGAAATTATATTTCAAATTGAACTGTCCAATGTATGTGAATGAGGGGAAACGAAGCCATGTTTGCGAACCGATATAAAAATGATTTAAAATCGCCCGTAGCTCTCTTGCTATGCAAATATTCTCTAAAATAATTATCTACTTGCTTTTACGTTGTAATTCGTTTTTATTAAGGCATGCGGAACACGAACTAGAATATTAGGAACACTGGAACGAATAAATTAAAAGTAAATTATTTCGAAAGAACTTAATTATCATCGACTATCATAGTTCACACAGGTTCTCTGTGGGTGTTGATAACGTCGCTATGTAATAAATTGATTTCGCTGTGTTTCTTTGCCATCTTGATCCTGGTTTTTGTATACTAATATTAACTAACTAGATTTTGTTATTAAATCGATTTGCATTTAAGACAAGAAACTTCAGCCTTTTCAGTGTTGAAGATTACTAATTAAATTAAGCTGTAATATTTAAAATCAGAAAGAAATAACTTTACATATCAAAAAATTGCTTCAAGTGGACAATACTTTTCTTTTAATGGTCCTACTAGGCGGTCATCTTTATTAAGATATAGAACGAAACGGAATACGAAAGATTAAAAAGCAATAAAA
The DNA here is from genome assembly GCA_963170755.1 of Amphimallon solstitiale. Taxonomy (NCBI): domain Eukaryota; kingdom Metazoa; phylum Arthropoda; class Insecta; order Coleoptera; family Scarabaeidae; genus Amphimallon; species Amphimallon solstitiale. The sequence goes on along the minus strand of OY720683.1, from coordinate 78,927,709 downwards.
TTTTAAGAATGGCAAAATAATAAAAATGTTCATAAATCTACTCCTTGATGTGAACAGTAATAAGGGATAATCAATTGAGAATGCATCAAGGCCAAAGGATACAGATAGATGATTTTACAACCAGAAATATGTGTATGCGACCAAATAGTTCGAATGAAGTATTTGCATCCAATGAAGTGAACAAAGTATTTATTATCCCTTTGCTTGACAACATAGGCAAATTGAAATCAAAGAACAAACTAAGAACAACTAATGCCCAAGCTGACTTCTGTTGGGTTAATAATTTCCCTAGTAGCATACAATATCGGGCCAACGTTGGCTGTCGGTCGTTTATTTATTGGCCTGACATCGGCGTCTGATATCAATCCGATGTACAAGTGTTAACATTTTACAACGTTGGATAAATATCACTGCATGATATCGGCCCAATATTTTGCACAGACATTTTTCCGATTTGAGCATTTACGTTATATTTCAAAGACAAATAAAGTACAGAGAATTTACTTGATTTGAACTACAAAATGAACAAACAAAAATGTGTTTTGTATTTGATAAATCACAGCCCACTTGTTAGGCAAATACGTTAATAAAATAAAAAACTCTTTAAGTCATGGGCCTCTCGTGTCTGGTCTCTAAAATTATTTATAAAAGTGTGCGTAGTCCTTTTAATGTTAATTTGGTTAGAATCACTATTGCAAATGCTTAATTAACTTTGAGGATCTATATATTTCATTTCATACACCAACAATTGTTCATGGTACAGTGTGTAATATATTCTGTGATAAATTAATATAAACTATATCAATATTGTCTTGCAAAGTTAATACGATGTTGGCGTTTAATCGCAGAATAACAAATTGTGACGTCATACCCTTTAATCTAAATTTATATCGAACACTGACCTACAACCAATATCACAGTGACTTTGTGAACTTGATATTATGTAGACATTTTTCTTTAATGTTAATAGTATGTAGATTTTTGTTGTCAATAAAATATCTGTATCAGATATTTAACCAATATATTACCAATGTAGACAACGTTGGTCTGATATCAACCCAACGACATAAATTGCATTTACTTGATATCGGAATTTTATATTCGTACGATATTGGGTGGGGGTCACTGATGTTTTATTGATCTTAGAATATTGGAGTGACATTGGCCCACTTTTAGGCCAACGAACTTGGCTACTAGGGATTTCTATTTATGTGGCCATAAACCATATTACAGCAAAGTAGCTTAGTACGGAAGTGGGCAAAGTTTACCACCGAAGTCGATTCAAAGGTTAGTTTTGTCTGAAAATTGTTGTCTTTTTCCCTATTTCAATCGATATTCATACGAACCCCAAATATATAATGAACGTGACGGATGGGCTGAGGCGTTATTTTGTATTTGGCGTAAGGCATATTGACTACTGCTAGCAACAGTCGAACGTATACTTTCCATATATCTAAACAACTTTTTGAATAATATATCAGAGAAGCTAAAAATCCAATAAGAATAAATACAATCAATTTTCTGAAAATATTTCCTCGTTGCACTTCTTTGTCGGTAAATTATAGTTAATTTATAATTTTACAATTAAATCGTTCCAATTGGTTATATTATATTTACTAATTTGGATAATTTTTATAGATACGCGATGGAATATTATATTCTTTATATTCTCATATCAATTCGAACGAGGCATTTCATGTAAATTCAAAAAGAAGTATGAAAAATCAATAACAGTTTATTCTCCTTTACGCATCAGTAGGCAAGAGACACCTAGTTTTCGACATACTGCTTTTTAAAATATCCGTCTTTAAGAATAATACAGTTTTGTATGGGTTCGAACCAGTTCTCAAAACATTTTTACCACTCGGATAAAATATGGTTTTGAAGACATCAGCAGCTTTTTTGACGTGATGAACATCACAGCAAACAAATTTTTCATTTACTGCTTCAGCTGGCATTTTCAAAATAAAGAATGTTCGATTATTTTTCCTGATTTAGTCGATGACTTCTGGTAAAGAAATTGTTGTACACCATTCAGCATTAACTATACTTTGATCTTATAAAGAAATTGTTGCGACATATTCAGTAGAACACAAGAAACAAGGAATGAATTTGTTGAAAGTGCTTCGTGAACTAAAACTTTTGTGGATAGTGACTTGTTGCTTAGTTTCCGGTTCTTACTAGTATACCCAATTCTCGTCTCCAATCAGCATGAGTCTTTCTCCAGCTTTGGGTAAATTATACCAAATTCATAGGGATTATATCTATTTGACAGTTAAAAGTTGCTATTCAAAGTCGAACGTACTGCAGTCTTCAGTAAGCCTTACGATGCCTCTATCTGAGTGTGAGTCACATGCTCATCTTCTTTAATTATTTTTCGCACAACGTCCATGTTTTTTCTAAGAAAAGGACAAAATTCTGCGTACCAGAAGGTGTGAGGTACTCTATTACCACAGTTATACGAAGCATTTTATGCTCTTTTTAAACACTCATTCTAAGCATACTTCTTGATAATTTCTAAGCTGCCACGTTTTCACAAAAGTAAATGCTAAATTTTACGAACACATTAATGAGACCATGGCCAACAGAATCTCGCTATCACTGGATGCTACCAAGGCTATAACATAATGGGCTTTTGACTGATCTGCTAACATAATAATTCTGTTCTTTAGCCAGCGCCATTTCCACCAAGGCAGTATTTGTATAATCGCGAAGGACTTTTAAAATCACGTTCAAAAAACATGCAGTATGATTGGATTATATTCTGAGCCCAATTAACGCTTAATTTATTACTCCATTATTGACATTTGCTGTATATAGCTTTTCCATCGAAACAACGTGGATGTTGTGATCTTTTAGTTCTTATTAAATTAGTCTGTGCTAAACGCAAGTAATTTACTAGGCATTTCAGAAAATGAGAATTTATTTTCCGAAATGTAGTAGAAGGAAGTACTTGGTAAATAGCTATAATATTTTCCAATTTTATGTTAAAATTAGAAAAATTTTAATATTTGCAGATATGCCAAGAGAGATTTTTAAAGTTTTAATGAAAATTTTGCCAGGGTGAAGTAAAGCAGTAATTGTATGAGTTATTTGGTCACTAATATTAAAAGTAAGTATTAATATGTGAACTCTAAGGTATTTAAGGACTGCAAATTTTAAAGAGCATACCAGAAATAAAGTGGGTTTATTATAAAAATTTTAAAATTGTTAATTTTTGTTCTGTAATTTTATTAGGCTCCTATCTGCTGGATAAAAAAGATGCTTTAATATTATTAAAATCAGTAACGCATCTTGTTATCATCGTAAATTTGAAAGCAGTCAAGAAAGTTATTCAAGTTGAAGCAAATATTGCTGTCTTGAAATATGAGCATAGAAATTCAATAGATTTAGTATAGGCAGCACCATAGTGTATTCACTGTAACAAAATTAGCAAATTGGAATAAAGTACATCAAATATGTATAAAGATACGAAGAAAGATTAAGTTTTGATAATATTAAATTTTTAATCTGTCCTATTTGAAAATGTTCTACATTTCTTTTAATAAATTTAATGTATATGTGTGTGTATATCAGTTTATGGTAATATTTGAGAATACTGTAAAACAAAGTTATAGTTTTATTATGTCTTAACAATATAATTTAGTTCGGATGGTGTAGAGACATTTTTTCACAAACCTCAAAAGAGGTGAAAATGATGTTACCGATGCCAAAGCAGCTGAATTTGAGGCAAATATTGCTATGTGGAATAGGAAAAGCTTTAAAATTCTCCAACACATTTGAAAACTTCGATTACGTTAGTACCGCAACATTTTCAAAATTCAAGGAGTCATCTACAAAATTCAACCAAAATTGTTTTATTATTATTTTAATATTATTTATATTAATTAATGTAAAGTTAATGTTTATTTCAATGAAGCGATATTTTGAGACTAGCAGAATCAATTTGAACGATCTAAATCGTAGTTATGTTATGGCCAGTATATAATAGTGCGCAGCGTTACCCAGGTCCAGTTGGCTATGATGACACACTTCAATAGCGCCACCTAGTGGTTATTTGTAAAAATTAAAAAGGTGGCATATTTTTACAAAAAAGAAAAAAAACTGGAAATTAGTATATCTAAAAATAAAATAAAAATCCTTGCTTTTCAAAACACAAACCACTCTCATATATAGAACCAAGAAAGCAACAATTGATTTTATTTTGTTGTAAGTTTTCTAAAGACTATTTGATATATAAAAAATATTTTGAAGTTACCTTTATTTGAAAGCGTTATCCAAAATTAAAAATTACCTCAAATTACCTAATTTATATATTATTCAACTTGTGCTCTTAAGTTTACTATTAAAAATAAGGCTAAACCATAATTAACCAATAAAAATGTTATATATTAACAGTCATTGTTACTTTGAAAACGTTTTTTTTTATAAGCCTATAATATCCTAATTCATATTTTGTTTTTCAATTACGTGCACCAATTACATTTGAGTTTATTATAGATGTATTTCGGAATTGCTAAAAGCGCACATTTAATGGTGTTCCATCAGTGATCCTGTGTTTGTATTGCTCGGCGTAGTACTAAATGTAAATTGCTTAACATGTTGGTCCCCGCCACACATACACATATCGTCTAATTAGGATCAATTACAATGTTAATATAATTACAGATGCTGCCAGGCAAAGCATGTTGCGTTATTAATTAATTGATGACATCATTAAGTGTTAATTATTAACATGAACGTAATGTATGTGTGCCAGTTATTTTGTTTCTGATGTACTACACAAGGCCTTTATTAAATTTAACTACGAAAAAAAAAATAAGTATTTCATTAAATCTTTAACTGAATGAAAACGTGAAATAATGAAATATTGAGTTTAATTTAAAAGGAAGAACAAAGAGTGTGTTACGTGTCGTATGTCATATACCATAAAGATAAGTAATATTAAATGATTTCGTCACCTGGCTATCATAAAATAGTCCTTGATATACGTACATCGAATGTGCAGTGATATTAGGAGTCTTATGCTATATGATGAATTAATTGTAAACTATACAGGAGAGCGCAGATTTCAGACAACACAATATCCCCTACCGTTAGATAATCTATAGCCTTAAATGTGGTATGTGGTTCAGCGTGTCAAAATATTTTTATCTCTATAGCGTAAATGTTAAATGTCCATATGATCATCGAAAACTGTTAATATCAGGAATAGTATGCAGAGTTTTCGTCAATAATTTCATGATTTTGGAATCACGTATGAGCAGCTGGTTCGCCAAATCCACAGTTGTTTTGTCAAATTTAATTTATCGCGGATAATAGACGAAAAATTCAGGATATCCAACATCAAATAAAAAACTAAGCTGAGAACTTCATTGAGAAACTCTCATGTTCAGTTGTCACATAGAGAACATGACACGCAATTCTTAAATGAATTAATTCTTTAGACATAAATATCAAATTTGGCAAAAAATTTCTTGGGAAGACTGATCCTAATATAATCTGATTGTAAAATATTATTAATCTGTCTTTTTGGAGGCAATTTTTTCAGGTAATTTAAAGCTTGCTAAGATTAAACATCTTTATACAAAATTGAGGATTTTAATGATGTCAAGAGCTATAGATCGATTAGTCTATTGTAATCATTAGGGCGCGGACACGAACGGTTGATGACTAATCGCCCATGGGCGCACTATTCATATGTTGTATTTTTAAAGAGGTTTTAATTTTATTTATATAATTGGATAACAAGTGGCTGGTGATCTATAAAATACAAAATATCTTATTATTTGCTCATTTTCTTTTCTGTAAGACTTGTTTTCTACATCGCAACTGGTTATAGGTGCGTACTGAAAATATTCTTTTATTTCAGCGTATTTAGCATACACAATTGCCGCAATGTTATTAAATCTGGATTTCTATTAAAAACTGTGTCCAACTTTTGCCGAAGGTCACATCCGAAGTCACTTAGAATACTTTTGAAATTATTAATAGCCCACATCTAATGTGGTTAACCCATCTTTTAATTTGAGATTTCGATTTTCAAAATATGTGATTAGTTTAGGCAAATTTCCAAAGTGTTTCTGAAGGAATAACAACTGATTTTTTAAATTTGGGATTTGTGTTAGTTCCTTGCACTCAGAAATACTTCGAGCATCGTCATTTAAACATGTAACGAAATTTTGTAAACTATCGAAATTCTCCGCATAAAAACTATTTCTGTGCATGTTTTAGCAAAGCTAAGTGACTAACGTGCGATATTTTGGCATTCTGTAACAATATTTTACAGATTTTGTAATAAATTTCGGAATCACTGACAATTCATTTTCATATCGGAAAAAGTAACATAAACAAAGTTCTAGATGTAAATAAATGATAACTAAAAATGTACGCGTATGTTATTAAAACTAAACGAAATCCGGTGCACACTTACGTCTAGATAATTGGGAGAAGTCGATTCAATAAACCGGTATTAAACAGACTATTACAAAAATTACGAAGTACGTAATTAACAGTCAAAACAATGAAAAAACGAAACTAACGTAAGTATGAATGAAAATTTTATTTCTCTTGCGAAATATAAGGTAAATATTATGAATTTGAAAAACCCCTCACGCTCCTATCTACGCCGATGAAAAAAGGATTTTACTCATAAATTCCTCATTTTATGGGCATTTTTTTCTCTCATTCTTGGACACTTCTCGGGCGTAAACAGATGTTGCAGTTCACCATATGAATTAGTGCTATTCAGTAAGCCTGTGTCGTTTACATTATTTCTTTGCTCCGTTGTAACTTCGTCGTTGTTTAAACCGGTCATGTCCGCGCCCTAGTAATCATTTTCGTTTTCGAGTGAGAGGCTAATGTTGTTTTTCGTTAATAGTAATCTTTTAAACAAGAACCAACATGGTTTTATATAAAAAAAAGATGTAAACACAGCACTCTGCGAATTTATTTATTTAATTGTACGAGCACGTGACTGTGGTAATACCGTATTAGGACTCTTTGTGGATTTCACAAAGGCTTTTGATTGTGTCGATCACATGATTTTTGTCTCATACTTTGAAATGTTTAACAACTGCGATAATAATCTTCTAATCTTGGGTGTGTTGAATATACTCTATTATTATTACATATTATTGCTATATTTTGAAATGAAAAAGAATCGCACATTGCAGCAAAGTATTCATCCAAGAGAAACATTTAATTCTTCCCTATTTTTAACTTATTTACTCTTGTAATATTCCATTAAACGTAATACCTCGTCATTCATACAAGACATGAAAATATAAAAATTCTTCTAAATAAAATTACAGCTACATAAATACGAATGTATATTAAAAACTCAGACTATATAAATTTCAAATGGTAATTTAATTAAATTTAGTGTGTTACTTATACAATTTTCTTCAATTAATGAATAAAGTTTTATGACGCCAGCGGTTTTAATTTTAACGCCCGGATATTCTGACAATCAAGAGGCGTAAAATAAACAGATGTTTCAATATAATTCTAAAGTAATTAAGGACAGATTAAATGAAGGGAGACAATAATGGAATTATTTATGCATTTTTTTCTTGTAAGTGTGATAAAAGTGTGCGTCTAGATCTTTGAAAAAGTATGTTATAATGATAGATTGATATTAAATAAAATGTGACAAGAAAATTAACAATCGTACAGGGTAGTCAAGAAAAAAACAAGGATCTGTCTTTATACGGTCTAATAAAAAACTCTGTAATAAATTTTATTTATAGTTACTTTTCTCACTTTGGAATTTCTGATTATAATTATCTGCACTTTCACTGATAATTATTTAATTACATAAAATTAATTTAAAAATGTTTCCTACAGGTATGATTCGAACCCCCGACCTCCTGATCGCAAGTCAGATGGGTTTTCCTCCGCACCACCGTGGGTGATGTGTGTTTGTGTCTCTTAAATAGTACTGAACTGAGGAAAGCGCACCTGTCTAGCGAACGAGTGAACATAGATTTTTAAAATTAAATTTATTTCATTTAATAATTATAAGTGTAAAAGCAGAAAATTATACTTAGAAAAGTCACCTTTGTTTATGCTTTATGCCTATATTATTAGGATATTACTAGGGTCAAATTGAGGTTAAGTTATAAAACAAACATTCTAATTACAACTAATAAAACGTGGAATAATAAAACATATCTTTTTTTGTCCTTTAATTCGATACATAACAGATTAAAATATATCTAGCTAATATTACACGAACGTTTAATCAAATGGCAGCTTTACCCCAAAAATTTGACTTTACTTTGACCATACATTTGTAATCTCTACCTTCTGATAATACAATACATTAATTGCGAAAGCTGTTGCAGTCCTCGAATATCATGATTTTTGCTGGATTAAATATAATATAACATATTTATTTCTCAACACGTCAAATCAACCCGAAGGATAAAATCAGTAATCAGAATACGAGCAAAACTTCATTTATATATTCAAGTATAGAGATAAATTTCAATAAAATGAATTAACTTTAAAAAATTAACAATAGCAACATATTAAAGAATCTACAAAGACACCGTGCAATATATATAAACTAATATCTGCATCTAATATACAGTGAGGACGCGCGGGTTGGAATAAATTCATTTAAAATTTTTGGTTTTGTTTTATGGAAAAACGCTCGGATAGGTCAATTTTTATTTTTAGCTGCGGTTTTTCTGATGGTAAATTGATGTGCAAAGGTGGTCCAAAAATAAGTTACGACCATCAATTTTTTTTTTCAAATGGAAACATGTTTTTCATTTAATTTGTTAATTCTACGTCGAATTCTAAGTATGTTTCATGTACCATTTCCTATACCCAAACTCAACAGTTATCGAGGAATTTACAATTGAACATATCAATAACTGCATGTTCAATTGTAAATTTCTCGATAACTGTTGAGTTTGGGTACTTATAGGACATGGTACATGAAACATACTTAGAATTCGATGCAGAATTAACAAATTAAATCAAAAAATATATGTTTCCATTTCCTTTGTTGTTCGAAAATAAAATTATTATTTTGAAAATGTTCACGAAATAATACTTATTATATTCTCCAAAATATTTAGATATGCCAAGACATTGAAGCTACCATCAATTTTATTCCATTAGCAGTAACAGCAGCCCATACATTAACAGAGAAACGTGCCGACTGATTAGCCTTAGATAAGTATGATTCTTGATATCTAGTATTTCTAGGTCTATGCACCTTAATGTCCCCGTCGATTGAAACATCTTTTCGTCAGTAAAAATTACATTATTCCAGAATTCAATGTCTCTGTACAAATAATTTAGGGCGAAGATTATTCTACCTTGTTTATCGCCTTCCGATTAAACACATTTTTTGGCTGCGATAGAAGTTCTTATGTCTTACATTTGAATTCTTCACCGAGAGCCTAGGAAAATTTGTTGCTACAACAGCATATAATACACAAGAAAATGAATGCTCTCTTAAAAAAGCCACTAAAACAGTATCATGATCTTCTAAAGAAATCCTTATTCTATCGCTTTTTTTTCTATTAATTGCTTGTTCTTTCTACCAATGGTTTTTGACATTTTGTACGGTGCTTTTAATAACTCCAAGAATAAATACTACTTCTCTAATTGTTCGCCCTTTTTGCAGCTCGGAAATAATTTAAATTTTTTGTTGACTACACATTATTCTTTCTCACTTTGACAACACAATTTGTTACTTAAGTGACATGTCAAATTGAAGCTGTCAACAACAAAATTTAAAGGCATATATGAGTGAACCAGATACACATAGAAAAAATAGCTTGTTCTACTTTTTTGCACGCAACTGTACTATTATTATCTTTGTTTGCATCTAATAATATTATTCGTCGGGAGGTTTTTATAAACTCAGTATTCATAAATGCTGAGTGCTTCACTTTTATTCTCTACGTAAGTTATTAATGTTTAAATGATTAACAATTATAAAGAGAGAGTGCAAATTTCTCCAAGCACAAGTTTTAATTATAAGTGGTTATTACTAAGTTTTAAAATACAAAACACACGTTATGTTATCAATTATATCAAGAGAATTTAAGGCCATAAAATTTTATACATACTTTTTCAATCGATACCCGTCAAGAAAACATGTTGGACTAAACAGAAAATATTAATAGATTTCATTGCAACAAAACAGTTATGCCTTTCTTGTTACTTTTTTACACAAACTCATTTATATATAATATTTTAGACAGTTATAATGTAACTATGAAATTTATGTCATTATCAAATCACTATAGAATACACTTACCTTTCTCCAAACGAAAACATATGATGAGGAAATGGTGGAGGTATCGGTCTTGGTGGTTCTGATGAAGCGGATGGCGTCGGACTATGAGGAGAAGAGGGATTTGAGGGCACCGTTTCTGGTGCACTTCTAAGTTGTTCAGGAGACTCCCTACCACTACTCCTACTTGAACACTCTCTTATAATATCTTCGTCTTGTGCAATATCTTCAGACATACCATCTGGATTAATTTCTTCGTTCTATAACAATAACAATTTTGAGTAAATCTTTTAGATTATGAGATACTATGTAAAAGATGCAGATGATATATTTTGATGAAAACTTTTAAATACGCACCTTTTCGTCTTTAGAATCATCATCTTTTTTAATTATATCTTGGCCTTCCCTTTTTCTCTGTTCTTCTTTTAACCGTTCGGCTTTCCTCCATTTAGCTCTCCTATTTTGAAACCATACCTGGAACAGAAAAGAAAGTACCGTAGTTTATTCAAAATTATATGTTTAAAGTTGTCTTTAGATTCAGTATCTAAAATTGCTGTAAAAATTACGGTCAGTAATTATATTTTTTTGGTATTTATATTATTATCTATGTCAAAACAGGGAGATGAGTCAGTTCTAAATGTTGATAATTTAGAAATAAGTACATGATATGTATAGAAACAGTAAGTTTAAAGTTGTTTGTTACATAACAGTATGTTACTTCTTCACTCATTAAATTTTTAGATTAAAGGAAAGGAACTCGTTTCGTTTACAGTAATATTTTTCTATAGGCATCCTTAAAATGCCATTTATCTCATATGTTTTCATGTCGTTAAGTGACCTTTTAAATTTAAATACACGTTGGCAAGCTGTGACACTTTAGTCACAGGATGAACCTAGCAACGGGCACTTTAGTCACTGGCTGAAGTTAGCTCAAGATTTTTTCAAGCAAAAATCAATTGAAACTTAAACGGTTGACGATTTTCATCGATCTGTCAAACTACCCTGACGTAGCGCGACACCGGATAAATAACTTTTTGTACTTGCTTATCAAAACCTGTCATTTCACGATTCGATTTGCGTGCGTAAAAAGTCACTTTAAACACGAGTGCGTAAAAGTGAAGTTGGTACTTCCTAGAACTTGATTAATTTAGTGACAATCATAAATCCCTAACCTTAATAATATGCTACCCAGTTCGTTGTTTTACTATGAAAATAAAAGCAAATGAAATAGAAATTGTTATATTTGGAAGGTAAGTAATTCAATGTCCGAACAGCAACAAATATTATATAAATTACCATTATTCATTCTTTTCAGAAATTGAAACGGAACGATTATTAAAAATTTTGATTGGGCAATTTTGACAACCAGAGATTGATACCCCAGGGATTAACTGGTTTGTTTGAATTAATCTTGATTGCGAAGGTAGAGTAACGTTGATTGTATTATTACATATATCTTGTATTTCAGATGTCGAACAAGTTGCAGGCGGACTCGATATCTCTAACGGGGTCATTGTTTTAGCCAATTGAATTCTACTATGCAGAGAATTTTCGATATATCCTTCTGCAACCGTAGATGATTTCCATCCACCATGCCATTGCGATATGTTAAAAAGAATCGCTGCTGGCTGTCCGGTCTTAAATTTGCATATTGCCGAATTAATGCAATCCATTCGGGCTTAATGATTGCAAATGTACGGCTGTTACTTCTTTTAGTTTCTGGAATTGTTACGATAATTAAATTCGATTTAAATTCTATGTCTCGCAATGACATTTTGCAAAGTTCTTCACGTCGACACGCTCCAGAAATACCCAATATTAATATAGCCTACATATAGTGTTGTATGGAATTTAAATATACGGAAATGACTTTACCTTCATTAGTAGGAACAAAGAATTTGGTGCTTCAACAATAAATTTAGTAATTTGTTCCTCGGTTAATACTGCTGCTTTTTAGGCTGATGTTGCTTCGTTATCTGTTTTAAATACGCTATGAGTTTTGCATATTTAGATATATCCGTATTATCATATATTATTAAGCATGATTTTAACATAGAATAAGTGGAGCATAATGATTTATTTGATTGTAAATTTTGAAAATAAACTAATAAACAATTTTCGGAGTATTTTTGAATATTTTTAGATCTAGCCCAAGTTACGAATTTAGTATAAGTGTTTTTATATACGTTTTTGATTTTATGGGTAATAAATTATCCACTGCAATATTGGCAGATTCGCGAATTTCAGGCGGTGTACATTGCATTTCATTATCAGAATTCATGTTGTCGGTGAGGTTTTTATTTTGTATGGAATTTTTTGAATTTGATAATTTTAAATTAAATGTCACTTCAAATAATCAATACTGCCAACTCAATTTTTTTTAATTAATATCAAGAGATTAGTAGTGTGTCATAAACGATAACGTATTTAACAATATGTATTATTATTATAGTTCTCGCCTTTCGGCTCGCGCTTTAAACTGGTCACTCATTCGCGAAATATGATTTCACGCACTTGGTTCGTAAATAGCTATTGTATTGTTTGAAAAAAAGCTCTTTAGTCACGAGCTGAAGTTAGCTCTAGATTTTTTAATTGCAAAAATCAATTGTAACTCAATGCAGTTTTTCAACACTGTTATCAATCTGTCAAAATAACACGACAACAGGCAATCGCTCGTTATTAATAAAACTCGTAAATAAAATGAAATTTATAAAACTTCAAATATTATAAATATATTATTACACAGTATTGCTTTTACAAGATGGATTGTATTAAAACGCGTTACATTTTGCAACAATATGTTTCTTTGAAACATTAACTTGTACTCCTGTTTTCTCTGATAAAACCCTGTAGTAGTAGTAGTGTAAGTGGTCAAAGGTAGAATATATTTCTAAGAGTATTTCTTATGCTGCTTTGAACATCAATTTCGTGTTTAAAAGAACACACCAGTATTATTTTGGATAATACTATTTGCCATAGTACTGTTAAAAATAAAAGTCGAACACTATCGGTAATAATTTTATTTATATCTTTATGTAAAGATGTTAACCACCAACTATATACTATATATGAAGATGATGATTAGAAGAAAAGTATGGACATGTAGGCCTTCGACATCCACCCTACACCATATAACAATAATTTTGCAAAATGTTGTAGAAAAGTGAAATAACGCATACAACTATGGACAGAAGCATTAAAGAAAGTTACTACAGTCATTTGGCTAAATAGCATTAACCATTTGTGAAAATAAAATTCCAAAATACTGGGATAGGTAGGTGGATTTCGAAAGACATAATCGTTTATAATTAATGTAAATGACTGTGATTCAGAAGAGAGTATTGTAAAAAATTACTCGAACTAGCATTTCAAATAAATATTGCTTTCTTATTATGACATAATTATCACAATGTCATGAGTTCTTTAATCACTAATATGTATGTATATACAAGGTGTGTATAAATTGGCGGACCCACTACACGTGGCGACATTCTTGGTCAAATTTTGAGTTAAAAGTCCTAATCCTAAAACGATGTATCAGGCTTCCTTTGTCTTCAGAATGAATTTGAAAGAAACATACATTTGGCAACATTGAACACGCATGTGCTAGTTATAATCTTCGGAACATTTTTACACGTCGTCATGTGAACCTTACATTTTAAATTTAAAAAAGAAACAAACGAAATAAAATTGGTTTCTTAGATTACATATTTATTACGAAAATATTACAAAGTTTAAAAATATTGACTAATCTTTGTACATCTTCTTGATAGAAATCAATGTAATTATTACCTACATAATTGTTCGAATTGAAACCCATCAGTTTGTAGACATAGCTGCAATCTTTGTGGTATCGTTTGTATTATTCGCTCAAGTCTTTCTGGTGTGATTTCTAATACTGCGGCTTCAATTCGGGCTCTAACTTCGTCAGCGTCCTGTGGAGGTGTAGCGTAAACTTTACCTTTAATGAAACCCCAAACAAAAAAATATAATGGATTTAGATCGGGGGATCTCGCAGGCCACAAAAGGGGACCGCCACGACCAATCCATCTGTCTGGGAAGTGTTCAGTCAACGAGCAAAGTGCGCAGGAGCTCCATCATGCATGTAAATCATATTACGGCGTACGTTCAGCGGTATCTCATCAATAACTTGTTCTAAAACATTTAAATATTCACCGGCATCTAGGCGATTTGGTAAGTAAATTGGTCCAACTACCCTGTGGTTTTATACCCAGCCAAACGTTAACAGAAGACCTTCTTTGGTGACCGTATTCGCGAAATTCATGTGCATTTTCATCTGCCCAGTGATGAAAATTATGAGTATTAAACACACCATCTCTGGTAAACATGCACTCATCACTCCAAAGAATACGTCTTAAAAAGTCACCTTCTTCCTGAATTCTATTTAAGATTGTATTGCAATAATTGATTCTAAATAAGTTATCATTTCCGTCAAGAGGCTGAACTTTAGAAACATGGTATGGATGAAGCAAGTTTTCTCGTAGAACCAAATGAACAGTCTTATTACTGGGAATATTTAGTGTAGAAGCTAATTGACGGGTACTCGCAGAGGGATCTTCCTGTATTGTGGCTAGAACTTGCTCTTCTAGTTGCACGGTACGCCTTTGCCTTGGTCGACCTGCGTTCGCATTTCTTGGAATAAACGAACCTGTTTCACGAAGTCGTTGGTCCAGCCTTCCAAATATATTTTTACTTGGATGCCTCCGATTTGGAAAACGCACTCGATATTTCTGCCCTGCCATGCTAGCATTTTCACGACAGAAACCGTATATCATGTACATATCGGCATATTCGTTGAACGTAAAATTCATAATAAACAAACAGAACAACTAGTAAACACGAACACCCGAAAACTGATTAAAACTATACAAATAAACCCGAAAAATTAGCAAGTCGAATGAAATAGGTAGATTACAAAGTGTCAAAATTTGACAGTAGTAATGTATTTGACTAGAACAATATTAGGCTGCCTACTTATTGTTTTACAACGTTGTCAGATGTGTTTTTCGTCAAAATAAGTTAATAAACAAATATTAAAAACAAACTTTAAAATCAAAAAGAAAACTTTAACGAAAGGATAATAACAACAATTCTTCTTTCTTCTAAATTGTAGCTCTTACTGTCAACAAATATCAAGTAATAATGCTTATTTCAAGACTGAAAGTCCGAAATTTAGGGACCTCGTGCGAAGATATGGAGCATGGTACAACATTTTCGTATTAGGATTTTGGACTCCGAATTTAACGAAGAACATCGCCGCGTGTAGTGGGTCCGCCTATTTATACACACCTTGTATATTCATAAATTTTGTTCATATAATTTTTATGAATGTGGTCTAGGAACCATTAATATAACGAGAATATTATGCGATTTATAATAATCGAGGAAGCTACTAGGTGACGAGGCGAACTTCATTTATGCTGTATTTCGTGTGATGTCAAATTAACTCAGTGGACCAAAAACAAGAATTCTTCTGAAGTCCTGTCAGAAGGGCCACTGATTTGGCGCGAACCAGCAGATCACGTCACGGACTGTTACTTCTGTCTTGTAAAAAATGAAGGGTTTTCAAAAAGAATTTAACACAAAGTATTCAGAAATTATATCTGTAAGCAAACCGTTGAAAAGAACTGATTGTGAGCTTCCAACTCCAATGTATTCAAATTCTTCTGCAAATTCCACGATGTTTTGAATGTGTCGTTTTCAAGGGACGAATCAGATCTGAATGATTTGATACGGGATTTGGGTTTAACACCAAGGAAAAATCACAAATTTTGGGATCTCGATTAAAAGAATGGAATCTTTTACATTCCACTACAAGAATTCTGTATTGAAGGGTCGTCATGAAGAATTGAGTTCATTTTATAAAATTTAAAGAACTTTTCGTTACTGTACTGATGTAAATCAACTTTTGTATGAAATGGGTATTGAATATAACTCTGCAAAATGGCAATTGTTTATCGACTCGTCGAAAACAAGTCACAAAGTCACTAGCGGGGTATACGATTATAACTCTAAAACTAGACGTAGTGGAAACATTTTGTTTTTAGTTATGCCTTCATTTAAAGACTGTAAGAACAACAGTTATTAAAAAAAATATATAATAGTCGGCCGGTGTTATTTACAAACTACACCTTGCTCAAAGCAATCTAAACTGATATCTAACACTGATATGACATCACAGTGACGTTGTTTATGACGGGACTCTAACAATATGTTTAAACTTTCAAGCTCCAACAAAAAAGCAGATGTAAGCAGTTCAACTCGGTATTTGTTTCGTTAAAAATACATTGCTACGCAAAGCGACATGAGTATTGCTGCAGTGACATGTCAAGTTGAGGAACCGCACACTTTAAAAGGAACTTTGTGGTGACATTCCACATATGATGCTTGTCCAAACTCGCCTTATCTTTAATTATTACAGACAATATGTTATTTATCAAGAAGTTAGTTTTCAAAAAATTCGCCTTGTATTACTTTCTTTTTCATTATTTTCAAGTACGAGCCCTAAGTGAATGACAAAAATTCACAGGAATGAAATGAGAAAAATTTTTTTGCGTAGACATGTACAATAACTGAAGTACATTTGGGTATTTCCCGGAGGTCAAAGGTGCACAAAGACCATCAGGAGCAAGTAGAGAATCGTGGCGAGTGTAATTGTGTCCAAAGTGTCTCATTAGCAGGCTTTAATTGCTGACGCAATCTAATACACACCTCCCTGACATGACACTACCTCCCCTGGCTACAATTAGTAACCATTCGGAGCTCTCTTGCAGAGTGAGATAACTACCTGGTCGGCTATGTAATTACATGTGTACTTGTTGACGTACGTTTTCCATTATTAATGATACATTGTTCCAGCACGGACTGTTTTATTAATAAATCCGGATTGTACGTTGATTGTCAGCACCTGTTCGCTTATCAGAGAATAATAATATAATGGACTTACTGCGTTTTAATAAAATGCTATATTTAAAAGACACACATTCTTTAATTTAAGTTTAATACATTTTATTTTATTTAACGCTGAAGTAAAAAATCCATTTTTTGTCAAATTGTTTATTAGTGCACAGAACACACTATAAATTGATGAAAAAATGTAAAATTTTATTATTCTTTCTTATACGTAGTAGGTATAAGGAAGTATTATGATGATGAAGATTTTCGACCTCCAGATTTCTGAGCGGTCAAACTACTACAGCTATCAATTCTAAATTTTATATTTACGAGTATATTCTCCCTCTTGAGATATGCTTAGAATTTCAGCATCGGTCGTGCGGAAGTAGTAGTTTACTTCAGTGAAAAACAGGAATTTTACCAATATTTTGTCAAATACTAAGTTTACACAAATTTATAAAGAATTCAAATGTACTCAAAAGTGAATTCTAGTAAAATGTTATTAAAAAAGCGTTTCAAAATTCTTACCAGAAGTCCCAGGTCTTTTACTCTATCGAAAAACTTTGATTTTCAATACTTTTTGTATAAAAAAAATTTGAAAGTTCGAACCAGAAATAAGACTTTTACTCTTATCGGAGAGCGATTTTTGCAAATATGTCGTAAATTATGCGCATTTGGATATTTTTGTATAAATAAAATCTCAAAATTCAGACGGAAGTAACACTTTTACCCTTAGCCAGTAGCATTTTTTCCGTATATCTCACATTATGCATTCTATAGAGATTTATTAAGAGAATGGAAGTAATTAGAATAGAATTTTGATTAATTTTTGTATAAAAAAATTCCTAAAGTATGGGCTTGAAGTAACACACTTACTCATAAGTTTATTCTTTAAGAAGATAAAAGTATTTAACATTTAATTTAGATCAGCGTTTCTATAGTTTGAAACGTTCACACGTATAAGAAAGTCGTGTGGTGGCCATACCTCATTTTCTTAATTCCTGAACTATAGCTATGGGAGCAGATAAAACGTTATACACAACACAGGAGGCAAGTATCTTGAGCAGTCTTGGAATCATTTGCAAGCCCTCGATCTGCTCGAGCGCAAAATCATCCTCAACTGGTAAAGCTGGTGTAAATAACAATTTTTAAAGTCATAATTACATATTTATTGTCGAATCCCACCACTTGTGGGAGTTAATATAACAATTCCGATTGAGAAAAAATAGGATTACACAATTATTACCTACATAAAATTGCTAATAATGTTCATGTAATAAGTATAAAATTAAAAATAAGATTGATTTTCACGAGCCGTCTTGGTGGCATGCATGGCAGTTCAGAACTTTCAACATATCGATTGTCGAACAAGCATCGTCCAATAAATTTGTCAACAGAGCAAAGAAAGTACACAAGAAATTATCTACTTAAATATTATTTTTGTTTGTTTGTTATGTCCATATAAAGGTTGCGCCACCGAAAAGATTGAATATCTCGAAAGAGAAATTTGATTTGAAAAATCGCAAAAACAGGTTGATTTTTATCCAAGTGGGACACTTTTCCATCATATCTTCAACTTTGATACGTCATTCCTCTCCCCTCCATCACTTAAACCATTACAATTTAAATAAGGAAAGTAATAAATACGAGATACATCATTGAAAAGATAATTTTACGGAGATTTCAGTAAAGAGATTGTTGGTTGCGATATTATTGATTTTAGCGCCCTCTAGCTGGATATAAAACGGTTACGTATTCTTAAATGTGATACATCATTTCAAAGCCAATTTTATTAGCAATTTAATGCACAATTGAAATAGTTATTTGTGTAACAAGTCAGTAAAGTGATACTTTATCGAACGAGTCTGATTTACGAGCCAAGCGAGTGAAGCGAGCGCGGCGAGTAACAGACGAGTTCGGTAAAGGTACTTTACTGACGTGGTGCATACAAAATTTTATCGCCAACCGTGAAAATTGTTAATTTAAGAAATAAAGATATAATAACTTATGACAGTTTATGACAGTGACAAACGATTTATTTTTAAAGTCGTCAGTCATGGCTACGCTGACAGATATTAGCGGCAGGTAAAGTACTTTATTGTACAGTACGATAAAGTGATTCTTTACCTCCGTAAAACGCTATGGTAACGCATCACTTTACTGACGGTTGGCGATAAAAAATATTAACTTAAATAATTGAAAAACCTTGCGGAGCTCTAATATTAGAAACTACGAACTTAATTAGTTTACAATAGACGCTGGCAGTCTGTACTTGACAATGATGACAAATAAATGTCAAAAATATTACGTATTTAGTTGCTAATAAATTTAGCTTTGAAATGACGTGTCACATTTTGGAATACGTCACCTTCTTTTATCCCACTAGAGGGCGCTAAAATCAAAAATAGTGCAACCAACAATCAGTTAGCTGAATTCTCCGTACAATTATCTTTTCAATGATGTATCATATTTAGTACTTTTTATAGGTTGAATGGGCATAATTACCGGCAGTTTTTCGAAGAAGAACTGCCTTCTTTGATGGAGGATGTTTCCATTTTAGTAAGAAATTTTAGCAAGAAATGGCCAGCTGGGTCCCCAGACCTCAATAGTTTAGATTTTTTTACTGTGGGGTCATCTGAAAACATTGCTTTACAGCACACCAATTCATACTGAAGAGCAGTTGAGAAATCGCATCATAGTCTTTTGCGAAACAATTAGAAACACTCCCTGCATTTTTCAAAGAGTACGTGAGTCCATGAGAAAAAGAGCAGAGGCATACATATTAGCAAGAGGTGAACATCTACAACTGCTGATTTAATTTAATTCTTTGTGCATTCAGGATAATTCGCTGTTACCATTTCAAAATGTATGTAGAATACGTTATTCTCTTAAATAAATTGTTGTTCAAAGTTACATAAATAGTTTTTTCTCATAAGTGGTCTAGCGATATGCATATGATTGAATTCTTTTTTAACTTTAGCATGCTACAGTTCAAAAGTTACGACATTTAGGACATATGTTCATATGAAGTTTTTTTCATAAAATGGACCCAAGAATAACCCCCTTAAATATTAGCATGTTATTAAGAAACACCCTGTATATGGTTGATTGAGTTGTTAATATTTTAGTGTAACACATGCCCAGGAAATAACCCTTAGCTAATTTTAAAACAGTTAAATAAAGATTAGTATGTATAGCACATATAAGTTCACTGATTTAGTTTAGTTTCATAGTGGAATTATGCTATTAGTACGACTTATTAGGCAAACAGATCTGAAAAAAATAAGGACGAGAGTTAAAAGCTCACTGTTAAAATACTTATTTCTTGTTACGTTCGGTTGACAATATTATTTTTACAAATAAAACAAATATCAAATCAAACATTACACGATATTTAACAATGGGTACTATTGCTAAAGTATGGGCTTGAAGTAACACACTTACTCATAAGTTTATTCTTTAAGAAGATAAAAGTATTTAACATTTAATTTAGATCAGCGTTTCTATAGTTTGAAACGTTCACACGTATAAGAAAGTCGTGTGGTGGCCATACCTCATTTTCTTAATTCCTGAACTATAGCTATGGGAGCAGATAAAACGTTATACACAACACAGGAGGCAAGTATCTTGAGCAGTCTTGGAATCATTTGCAAGCCCTCGATCTGCTCGAGCGCAAAATCATCCTCAACTGGTAAAGCTGGTGTAAATAACAATTTTTAAAGTCATAATTACATATTTATTGTCGAATCCCACCAATTGTGGGAGTTAATATAACAATTCCGATTGAGAAAAAATAGGATTACACAATTATTACCTACATAAAATTGCTAATGTTCATGTAATAAGTATAAAATTAAAATTAAGATTGATTTTCACGAGCCGTCTTGGTGGCATGCATGGCAGTTCAGAACTTTCAACATATCGATTGTCGAACAAGCATCGTCCAATAAATTTGTCAACAGAGCAAAGAAAGTACACAAGAAATTATCTACTTAAATATTATTTTTGTTTGTTTGTTATGTCCATATAAAGATTGCGCCACCGAAAAGATTGAATATCTCGAAAGAGAAAATTGTTTTGAAAAATCGCAAAAACAGGTTGATTTTTATCCAAGTGGGACACTTTTCCATCATATCTTCAACTTTGATACGTCATTCCTCTCCCCTCCATCACTTAAACCATTACAATTTAAATAGGGAAAGTAATAAATACGAGATACATCATTGAAAAGATAATTTTACGGAGATTTCAGTGAGATTGTTGGTTGCGATATTATTGATTTTAGCGCCCTCTAGCTGGATATAAAACGGTTACGTATTCTTAAATGTGATACATCATTTCAAAGCCAATTTTATTAGCAATTTAATGCACAATTGAAATAGTTATTTGTGTAACAAGTCAGTAAAGTGATATTTTATCGAACGAGTCTGATTTACGAGCCAAGCGAGTGAAGCGAGCGCGGCGAGTAACAGACGAATTCGGTAAAGGTACTTTACTGACGTGGTGCATACAAAATTTTATCGCCAACCGTGAAAATTGTTAATTTAAGAATAAAGATATAATAACTTATGACAGTTTATGACAGTGACAAACGATTTATTTTTAAAGTCGTCAGTCATGGCTACGCTGACAGATATTAGCGGCAGGTAAAGTACTTTATTGTACAGTACGATAAAGTGATTCTTTACCTCCGTAAAACGCTATGGTAACGCATCACTTTACTGACGGTTGGCGATAAAAAATATTAACTTAAATAATTGAAAAACCTTGCGGAGCTCTAATATTAGAAACTACGAACTTAATTAGTTTACAATAGACGCTGGCAGCCTGTACTTGACAATGATGACAAATAAATGTCAAAAATATTACGTATTTAGTTGCTAATAAATTTAGCTTTGAAATGACGTGTCACATTTTGGAATACGTCACCTTCTTTTATCCCACTAGAGGGCGCTAAAATCAAAAATAGTGCAACCAACAATCAGTTAGCTGAATTCTCCGTACAATTATCTTTTCAATGATGTATCGTATTTAGTACTTTTTATAGGTTGAATGGGCATAATTACCGGCAGTTTTTCGAAGAAGAACTGCCTTCTTTGATGGAGGATGTTTCCATTTTAGTAAGAAATTTTAGCAAGAAATGGCCAGCTGGGTCCCCAGACCTCAATAGTTTAGATTTTTTTACTGTGGGGTCATCTGAAAACATTGCTTTACAGCACACCAATTCATACTGAAGAGCAGTTGAGAAATCGCATCATAGTCTTTTGCGAAACAATTAGAAACACTCCCTGCATTTTTCAAAGAGTACGTGAGTCCATGAGAAAAAGAGCAGAGGCATACATATTAGCAAGAGGTGAACATCTACAACTGCTGATTTAATTTATTTCTTTGTGCGTTCAGGATAATTCGCTGTTACCATTTCAAAATGTATGTAGAATACGTTATTCTCTTAAATAAATTGTTGTTCAAAGTTACATAAATAGTTTTTTCTCATAAGTGGTCTAGCGATATGCATATGATTGAATTCTTTTTTAACTTTAGCATCCTACAGTTCAAAAGTTACGACATTTAGGACATTTGAATGAATTGAATTGATATGAAGTTTTTTTCATAAAATGGACCCAAGAATAACCCCCTTAAATATTAGCATGTTATTAAGAAACACCCTGTATATGGTTGATTGAGTTGTTAATATTTTAGTGTAACACATGCCCAGGAAATAACCCTTAGCTAATTTTAAAACAGTTAAATAAAGATTAGTATGTATAGCACTTATAAGTTCACTGATTTAGTTTAGTTTCATAGTGGAATTATGCTATTAGTACGACTTATTAGGCAAATAGATCTGACAAAAATAAGGACGAGAGTTAAAAGCTCACTGTTAAAATACTTATTTTTTGTTGCGTTCGATTGGCAATATTAGTTTTAGAAATAAAACAAATATCAAATCAAACATCTCACGGTATTTAACAATGGGTATATTGCTCTTTGTAAATACGTATACAAATTTTATATGGTAGATCCCCTAAGCTGTGACTGCACTGTACGAACACCAACTGTGGGCTATTAGGAGGATTGTGTTAAAAACTAATGAGCATGTAAGTAGTCACACACCCGACCAATTTTCACCAGAGCTTTTACAAGGGTGCTTATTTTATTATTTCAAAACACTATTCAAACGCTAACGAGATTTGAAACACGTAAATAACAGCTGTTTCATGTGTTCTTGAACGCTGAAGAATAAAGAGCCCAATCTAGTTCGTGCCATGACTAAAGCATATTGATATAGCATTATTTATGTACATTACCAGAGAGCTTATATCCAACTATAGGTAAATGTTAAGAAACTAAGCAAAAATTACAAGGATATCAATAAATTATTAAGTAAAAAATTCCTTATATACCTATAGAATTTAGAAAACCTGTGCAATAATTTAAATAATTTGTACTCCAAAAGGTGGCATTGTTGATATAAAATAATAATACCGTAAAAAAAAAGATTAGATTGGTAGCAGCTCAGAAGTATATATGCATATATTTTTGCATATACCGGGTGTTCCAGCGGAGTGGTAAAGTCTATTATTGGTATCAAATAAGGTAGATAGCGAATAATTTAATATAAAACTTGTAGATAATCATGAGCTCTACAGTTTAAAAATATTTTTATTTATACAGAGTATTCGAGAACGACGAACACAAACTTATGTTTATTTTAATGGAATGCTATGCATTCTCTTACATTTTATGATAGCCCTTGAAGGGCTCATTAAACTGACGTCTATTTGTATTCGTTGATTTTCAACTGTTTCTGAGATATGGCGATTTTAGTTAAAAATTGTATATTTGAAAAGTTGATATAAAATAACGACTGATAATGAAATACCTATTATGGGCTCAATTAGTAGAGCTGACTTTTCAGTATGTGAAATTAATGTCTATTTCAACATATCAACGCATGTTCTTTAGAATTACATACCATTCGCTAAAGTTATAAATTAAAAAAAATATATGTATATGGAACAATTACTAAGTAAAAACATTTACTTTCTTCAGCCTATGGGCGATATTGCAAAAGTGATAGAATATTATATTTGAATAAACCCGATTGCAACTTAAAATTGTAATCTGTCTTGACTTAATTACACATAGCATAACTAAAATTAATCGAAGAGTTAGTTCTATATTCTCTTTTTACAACAAAGTTATTTTTATTAAAATTTTAAAACACATGAAATGAAAAGTTTGGAAGTTCATGAATTAACAAATGAATTGACAAAATATAGCAGTCGCTCTGTATCAAAAACTTGTTTATTGTCATACTTAAATTAAATTTTAAATTACTTTAAAATTAGAGAAGTTATACCTAGATTTATAACTTTAGTTGAAAAGCAAATCGTCAATACAAGTATTCAAATATTCGTTATTGAAAACTTCTGTAACTTTCGCAATGCCTTGAAGAACATATAAGCTTCTAGCATCACAGTAATTATAAGTTACCATATAAATAAAAATGCTTGGTTTTATAGTATGTTCATACTTTTTAGTATTTGAAATATATAAAATAAGGAAATAAATACATTTACAGAAAAACAGAAATTGCGGATTCTCATTGGCGTAAAATGGTATATATAAGATCATTACTCATGATTTATGACAAAATAAAATCTGAGATACGACATTTTGATTGTGATTTATTTTGTGCAACATCGTATTACAGAAGGCGTCCCTATTTATAAAAACTTTCCCCTGAAGATCTTTATGTAATTCAGATAGAATTCAAATTTCTTTAAGGTTCTCTTAATAATCCAGTTTTTTCTCACACATCAAGGACTCTAGAAAGTTTATACACATTTGTATGAGTATTTTCTTGAACGCTTAACAAAAGAACCTTTTGAACACCTGCGTTTTCTACGGCAACAGTAACGACTTCTTTTTTCATACGGAATACTGCCAGTTTCTTCAAATCTCGTTAACAATTTTTGAAAAGCACTCATCGATGGCAGCCCCATATTTGTATTTGTATATCTTTGTGCCAGCAAACAATCACTTTTCTCCAAAATATTGACGATATCTATTAATTCCAATTTCAAATATTTCATTTCTCACTTGACGTAAATTCATGTACATACTTATTTCCCTTACACGAAAGCTATAAATGTAAGTTTGACGTTAAAACAATTTTTGACACACAGCGACTGTAATGTTTTTTATACTATTGCTAATTCACCATATTCCAAACTTTTCATGAGTTTTAAAATGTTAATAATAAAAAAGGAAAATATTAAAAGTAACACTTTTCGATTAATTTTGGTTATACTCGTAGTGCAAGTCATGGCAGCCCATATTTTTAAGTCGTAATCGGATTTATTCAGATATAATATCCTATAATTTTTGCAATATCGCCCAGGGGCGGCAGAAAGTAAATATTTTTAATTAGTAAATTTTAAGTACTTTTCAATGACATATAAATATATTTTTATTATTATACATTAAATTTTTCTTTTAACTTTAGCGAATGGTATGTAATTCTAAAGAATGTTGGGTTAATTTTGATCAGTTCTGTATATTCCGGAATTTTGTTTCTTCTATTTATTTTAGGTAGGATTATTGATATGTTTTCTGTCGTTTTGACGTTAGCAATTTTTGCTTTGAATTAATTTTATCTATCACGTTATTACATTTAGTAGTAACGAACTTCTGTAATTATAAATTAAATATGATTTAGTTCAAATTCTAAGTTATTGGGTTGTTCCGCCATCTTCTGGTGAACACGGTCTTTAGCGTATAATAGATATATAAGACATTTCAATAGATCTCTACCTTCGCGGGTCTGTTACAGCGAGTCATAGTCAACTCAGTGATATACAATTTCAATTGCGCTTGCTCTATAGTGGATTTTAAATCTAACTGTTACGTATACAACCATAATTACGCTAATCTGGTGACTTCGAATTTAAATAGTAATTAAGTACTTTTACTCTTTGTTTTGTCTTTAGTTTAGTTTTTCTTTTGTTTTTCTCTTTCTTCCCTAGTAATTAGTAGGTTCCCTTTTTGTTTATAAGTATTGGCAGTATAATTATACATGTTGATACCACTGCAATTTATCAATCTTGGCCGTCGAATGTTGTTATCGTGAAGGGCGTAATTAGACTTCTTCTCGTTCATTTGCATTTTATCGTTTGATTGATATATAAGCAGATTGATTTTCGATCGCTATTCACTACTAATTATTTGGTGAAATAATACCGATATCTTCTCGTAGAAATTGCGCTGGTTAAACGGATTATTGTTGCAGTAATATTTATCTTGTTTGAATATTTTTTTCGACGTTCTGTCGGTTTAATTGCTGCGATCGATTAATTCGTATCTGGTGAGTACTTCTCTTAGCTTTCCGTTGTGTAGTATTGTTTTTAATGTATGTCGTTTTCCCTTGTCTTATAGCTTCTTATTTTGTGCGGAAGTTCTCGCATATATCGTCATAAGTGACTGGAAATTAAGAGCACATGATGACCGCCATTTTGAATTATTGGAACTTGAAGATTCCCTTGTAATTTACTGTAGAAGATAATTTAACTACCGAATCAGTAGTGCTAAGAACCTTGGCTGTTCTTATACAAAGTTTATTTTTCCTGGAAGCCCGAATAGAAGAGATATTTCCAGCTTCCTTCCGTATGTGTCAGGCCACGCCTTCTTTGTAAGATAAGATAAGTGTTAATCGTGTTCTCCTAATCAAGTGTGTTAATCTGTAAGTTACTGTTAGCCTTATTTGTTGTTTAACTTTAAATTTAATTTCTTTATAGCATAAAGTTTTCTTGTTCTGAAATAAATTTCATATACAGGATTGTTATAAAGTAAGGGATATACTTTAACTTATTATAACTTTTTAACAAATTACGTTAATATCAAAAACTGAAGGAAATTTAATTGTTTAAATAATGGAATTTTGTATGCCCAAACTCAGTTACCGCATATGTTCAATATGTCCTCCATTTTGATCTTGTAAAATCAGCAACCGTTCCTCTAAATTGTACACTGCATTTCTTAACATTTCTGGTTGAATTGCACCAATTTGCTCCGTAATATTGTCTTTTAATTCTTGTAGCGTTGTTGGTCTTCTTCTAAACACTAAATTTTTTAAATGACCCCACAGCCAGTAGTCCGCTGGGTTAAGATCAGGTGATCTTAGTGGCCATGAATTTGCAAAATGTCTGCTTAAAACGCGATCTTGAAAAACGTTAGTTAAAAGTTCTTTAGCTGGTCGGAAAATGTGCGAAGGTGCTCCATCCTGCATAAAAATCATGTTTTCAATTCTGTGGTGCTCGTCTTGCAGCTGTGGAATAACATAATCTCTTAACATTTGCAAGTATCGTTCACCGTTAACAGTTACAGATACGGCTTCTCCATTCTGTAGCCCTTCGAAGAAATACGGACCAATGATAAAATCAGCTGTAAAACCGCACCAAACGGTGACTTTCTTGTCATGAAGACCTTCTTGTACAATTACTTGTGGATCTTCTGCAGACCAGATTCTACAGTTTTGAGTATTGACTCCACCATTCAGAGAAAAATGTGCCTCATCTGTCCATAAAATACGGGATAACCATTCGGGTTGAATTTCCATCTGAGCAAAGAAAAATCGTACCTACTAGCCAAATCTGCCTCCTTTAATTCAAACGGCATTTTGAGTTTATATGGATACATTTTTAAAATTTTGCGTAAAATTTTCCAGACCGTGGTGTACGGCATTTGCAATCGCTTGGATATCGCATTTGCACTGCTGATTGCTGGTGGATTACCTCTGGCTATGTCCTGATTTTCGTGAAGAAATTCTGCAACTTGGACATCACTAATGCTTGGTCTTCCTGATCTCGGAAGGTCAATTACCGAACCTGTTCTTTCAAATTTTTGTATCAAATTGCGATACGCTTTCATACGACAGGGCCCCGCTCTCAAACCCATTCTCGTGCGAAACCTTCGTAATCCAGCTGTGTAATTTCTGCCGCATTCATAATAACACTGAACTAAACCAATTCTTGTTCGTAGGTCCATGCTATTACAGTTTGAGTCTTTAAAACATTACGTTTACTTGAGTTTTAATTTGAAAATAAACTCCAAATTGAATGATTTACTTTTAACACTTGTGTCAACAACTGTCATGACAACGCTTTTGTTTTCCATAGATACAACAAATCCCATTCCTTAGGCAACTAGATTTCGTTTACTTTTTGTTGTTAGCTTGATTTGTTAAAAAGTTATAATAAGTTAAAGTATATCCCTTACTTTATGATAACCCCATATTTCTCATTGGCAACCATGTAGCACGAGTTAAGGCTATGCCTTAGTTTTATGTAAGATTTGCGTTGATTAGAACTAGAGAACGTAAATTAAATTTGTATTTAAGTTTTTATTTGAGCATTTTTGGAATCTGTTGCCAGATCTTACCGGGTGTTTGTCATAGTTTCATTTAATTCTTAAGTACATTTATATCTATATACAGTGTTGAACACGTATTGACACAATTGTTAAATTCTTTGTAAAGCAGTGATCTCTAGCTATCGCTAGCATTAATTTATTTTTGAATGAATTGAAACTAATATTGATATTTCATGTGCCACATCTCCGAAACACTTGAAAAGCGACAAATACTAATAGATGTCAGTTTAATCAGTCCTTCAAGGGCTATCATAAAACGTAATATTGCTGTGATATCTGCACTATGGTTGACAACCAATAGTCAAATTGATAAAATTAATATTATTTGATGTTCTCAGGGTCTTAAAGGTAGATTTCTTTGTTTTAAAAGAAAATATGTCACAGCCTTTCTTTATTGTGAGTTCTAGCTGTGATTGTGATGTTTACTTTCCTCATGCTCTCCTTTGGGATGGGTATAAGTAAGTAAATGATGAATGTCAGCACAACTTATATTTATTTATAATATGGAGTTTTTACAAAACATAAAAATTATTGACGACTATATAATATAATACTTTTGTTTCATTAAGGTATATTATCTTCTCCGTTGTAATACAAGCACCTTGCAAATCTTTTTGTCGTTTTAAAATTATAGTAGTTTACTAAATTACTTCTTCATGTGGGTTTATAATTCAAAAGAAATTACTAAAAGTTTTATTTTCTTTAATCTTTATTGACGTATCCCCATTGGATCATCTCGACCTGAGATTTGCACGTCAAAATCGAGATTTAAACAATGAAGAACCTATTAGATATTTCAAATAATATTTTGAAATTATTGTTATTCAGGTAAAATCGTTAATACTTCGTTGAATCGCCTTAACCTGAGATTTGCACGTCAAGTCAAGACTTACCCAATGAAGAATTTATCAAATGTTCAAATAATATTTTTAAAATTATTGTTATTCAGATAATTCGTTAATACTTCGTTGAATCGCCTTAACCTGAGATTTGCACGTCAAGTCAAGACTTACCCAATGAAGAATTTATCAAATGTTCAAATAATATTTTTAAAATTATTGTTATTCAGTAAACTTTATATAACACACATGAAGATTCTTTTATTTATTGATTATAAGATTGCAAAATGAAGCTTTATTGACTGTGCTTGTACTTACTTTTCTTGACTATATCTCCTTTCAAATTCCTCTTGATAATTCTCGTATTCCATATTTCTTGAAAGTTATTATGGCGGCTTTTATAAAATAAAGTAGTAATAATTTCCCGCACTCTACTATACTTTAGCGCGCACTTATTGTTGAAATGTATTATACGTTTTGTCTCACTACACGCGTTAAAATCTTAAAAGAGTGTTATGCCTTTTTAGATTTTTTTGTTTAGCTGAAGAACTCTTGGAGCACTGATCATTCACTGTTTATTTTCTTTTGTATTTCAGATCTGCCGACGAACTGCCTTTAAGATTTTTGTTTGGTACTGGAGAGCTGCCTACGAACCGTCCTCTAATAGCGAATGCATCTTCTTTTATAACCCTCACAATTGAAAAACGCCTTATTTTGTTTTAAATTCAAAGTGTTTTGGCTCCATTTGAATATTCCTCTACTGCGCCCTCCGTGTTAGTTTTGATAATTATTCGATGTCATGTGATCACATGACATTGCGTCCGCCATCTTAGATTTGATTTTGTTATTGTTTACATACTATGCATTTGCATATCTAATTAATATCGATTGATTTTTATTTATTTTGGTAAGTATTTTTTTTTAATCTGTACTACATTATATACTGATATCTTATTTGTTTTTAGCTTGGAATTTCTTGGAGCATTTTATATGAAGAAAAATATACCAATCGTATATTTAAATGTGCATTCAATAATATTGTTTTATTCAGGAGATACCAGTGAAAAATGCACACCGACACACAACGTTCCATCTTCAACAGTGATAGTGGCTACAATATTTATATTCTGGGTTATTACTTCCTATTTTTTGATTATTATCGCTGCTAAAGAATGTATTACCGGAATGACCTACTTTTCTATTAATTACTAATAATACTGTTTTAAATCATTACATATCCTGTTTTAGACTGAGGGCAGTATTTGAACATTATGTTTTGTACAATATATAATTCTTGTGCTCTAATTTATTTAAAATTGAGGTTAATATTTTTAATTCTGTCATTGCATAATACCTTAGATCATATTTAAGTTCATTCATTGAATATGCAACCCACATTTCATCGATGTTTCATGAGTGTATATAGTGTTGCATATCCATTAGTTAAAATATTTATTGCCTTTATCTTGTTCTTTAAACAAGATATACAGGGTTAGTTAAAAGTATGGAGACCGCGATGTATTTTAGAGAATTATGTTCAATATAAAAGTTTGTTAGGATATTTTGATCTACATTTGAGAATATTTGATTTTTTTTTTCTTCAATTGTTTTTTAGTTACGCCTGTCCGCGCAGTTTTTTTAAATGGGAACTAGTGAATTTTACTCTATCATTCGATAGAGAATTTTTTTCTCTTTACAATAATATTTTTGTTTTTTTTAAATTCATTTTAAGAACTTTTACAAGAAAAATTAAACAAATTAATAACAAAGTAAATTAAAGTAAGTGTTCAAATTGTCGTCCATTAGTAATTTAACAATGACCCAATCGATTTACAAAACCCCGAACAGAGTTCTGTAAAAAATCTCGGGGAATTTCTTGTATCGCTCTGGTAATTGGGATTTGTAAATCTTCGACGTTATCGGGCTTATCTTCGTAAACTTTGTTTTTTACGTATCCCCAAAGAAAAAAATCTAAAGGACTTAAATCTGGCGAACGGGCTGGCCATTCAATGGTTCCTCGTCTTCCAATCCACCTGTGGGGAAAAACGTTGTCCAGATATTGACGAACATTTACACCATAATGTGGCGGGGCGCCATCTTGCTGGAACCAGATACTGTCATTGGGCAGGTGTTCATTGTTTTCATGTGGATAGAGCGTAGCACAAGCAGGTATTATTTCATTTTGCAATAACTGCAAATACAGATCCGAAGTTAAATTGCCATTGATGAAAAAGGGACCGATAATATGACCGCCAAGAATGCCAACCCAAACATTAACCTTTTGGGGGTACTGCGTATGGTGCTCCAAAAACCAAAAGGGATTTTCCGATGACCAGTATCTGCAGTTATGTCTGTTTACTTCACCGGTAAGGCAAAAAGTAGCTTCGTCAGAGAAAAGAATATTGTTGACAAAATTTTTATTATTATTACAAATATTTAACATTTCTTCAGAAAATTGTAATCTCCTATCAAAATCATCTTCCGTTAACTCGTGTACAAGGTGTATCTTATACGGTTTATACTTTTCACTTTTTAAAAATGACACGATCGATGACTGCGAAATATTGAAATTGGCCGCTAATTGATTGGTTGATAAATGAGGATCTTCAGATACAGCCAATAAAATATCCAGTTTGTTATCATCGCTTTTTGCTGTTCTAGGTCTACCACTCCTTGGCAAATCTTTAACGCTACCAGTTTGTTCAAAGCGTCTTAAAGTTTTACCAACAACGGATTTAGAAATTGGATTTCTATTTGGATGCGTATCATTAAATAAATTACAAACGTCTTGTAAACTTCTGCGTCTATCTCCATAACCCAACATCATAAGTATTTCAATTCGTTCATGTTCACTTAAACTCGCCATTGTTAATATTAACAGCAACAAATTGCACAAATGAATTATTTCTGTCAAAGATTTGACGTACACAATAACCACTGATAAAATTATGTCGCTCAAGTTTGTTTATCGCATCGCTTCTGTCTATCTGCGATGTACCGAACATCTGTGAAACACTTGAACCGGCCTTTTCTTATAAAAAAGTTATTAAAATGAATTTTAAAAAAACAAAAATATTATTGTAAAGAGAAAAAAATTCTCTATCGAATGATAGAGTAAAATTTACTAGTTCCCATTTAAAAAAACTGCGCGGACAGGCGTAACTAAAAAACAATTGAAGAAAAAAAAATCAAATATTCTCAAATGTAGATCAAAATATCCTAACAAACTTTTATATTGAACATAATTCTCTAAAATGAATATTAACGACAATAAATCGCCGTCTCCATACTTTTAACTAACCCTGTATATTAATCAATGTATTATTTATGCGTCTATATTTGGTGCGATGTTAAATTGTAACCAGTGTACCAAATATATATATACATATACATTTATTTATCTAAAATAAATTGTGCTGAAATTTACTTTTGTTTTTATTTTATTTATTTAATTTTTTTTATATTAGAAAATGTTATCCATATTCACTTGTATCTGGTTATATCCACTTATATTCAGTAATATCCAGTTATATCTAGTTCTATCTCTGTTTTTACATATATAAATTTTTGGATATCTGAAGCTGGTTATATCCAGTTTTTCATTATTTTTTTTTTTATTATATTTTAAAAATACAGAAAAATACCACAGCAATATGTTTGTGTTGGTTCGCCGTTGTCAAACACTCTGTATAAATGAAAATATTTTTAAATTGTAGAACTCATGATTGTCTACATTTTTTATATTAAAAATTATTCCCTATCTACATTATAAGATACCAATAATGGACTTTACCACTCTTCTGGGACACCCGGTATATTAAATAAGACTTAAAATAAAAACATCAGATTTAATTTTTTTGAGAATTTTACATGTCCTTTACGTATCATGAATGTATTTATTTAATACCTCGTCCTACAAAATACTTTTATTTCCACTATATTGAATTTAGGGGGATTACTCAAGATTACCGTTTCTATTTGGACATATCTGCACAGATCGATAGATATTAACTTTTCCGATGAACAAAAGAACATTGCCACATGTCAATTACAATTGGAATTTGACACTTTTGGTTAAATCTACAACATTATCGTCG
Organism: Amphimallon solstitiale; assembly: GCA_963170755.1. Lineage (NCBI taxonomy): Eukaryota > Metazoa > Arthropoda > Insecta > Coleoptera > Scarabaeidae > Amphimallon > Amphimallon solstitiale. The sequence continues at coordinate 78,894,164 of OY720683.1, read as the reverse complement.
ACTATTCGCTGGTTGTCGTAAATTTAATTTTTCTCCTCCGGCTCGATGCACGTCCGTTGAAAAAAAAGTCGAAAAGCTCCAGAGACGGAAATAAAGACGGCGGGGGCACGTGTGGGCATTGTAAAACAGGACCTAGCTGTCTCCTAGGAACGTTCGCAATAACGGACATGTCTAGTGTCATATTACAGTCAGTTATGGCCCGATGTCTTATATTGTTGGCCATTTTATATATTTTATACTCGTGGGTCCGTCGACTTAACATCAAATTTTAAAGATGTCTGACAGTGAAACATAATAACTCTCCCCGGAAATGCTTTTCTACATGAATTATATAGATTGACCCACTTCTACGAGACATCTTATATTACATCAAAATTGATTAAAATACTATTGTTTGATATAAAAATAATTAGTAAAATAGAAGTATAACACTGGACATCATTTATTGTTTTCTTAGATTCTGTTAATATACAGGGTGTATCACTGAAAACTCCCAGGTCAAATATCTCGGAAACGGATAAAGATATTTGAATTTTATAAAAAGTAGTTAATAAAGAATGTGATTGACTCTAGTTTGCTCTCACAATTTTATTGTGTTTTATTATGTGAAAATATAGATGGCGTTGCGATGAAAAGAATTTTTTTGATCGCCACAATCTTCATTTGTTTTTTTATTTGAAAGAGTATTAAAATTAATGTGAATTTTATTATTTGTCTTAGTTTCCAAAATTTAACGCTAAAGTTTTGTCTTTATTTTGTTTAAATACTTAAAGGGTCAAATATAACTAACAAAGGTGTTCAAAATTGTTGCCTTCTTGATTGCTACATAACGTATATCACCTTATTAGTTCTCTTCCGCAAACATTTAACAATGTATTTCTACTACTTGCATAAATTTTATTATAAAGGTCGCCCATATCTGTTATGGGTTCCTTGTAAACTGCAGGAACACCCTATATATTATTGCATTTTTGTATTCCCCGTATAATCTTTAGGCAAAAAGTAATAAGATAGTATAGGCCTAAAGTGTAAAGTTTATGACTTACACGCATTTTTCTGAAAAATTCAATGTTTGTATAAAATTATATTTCTCGAAAACGACGTATTAGATGGACACAATTTTTTGCAGTATTGTTTACAATAAGAGGTCCTAATAGAAGCATGTTTTATTTTTTTAATGTTACTAACTTTATGTGCAGAAAACTGGATTAAAATTACATGACACATTTTTGTATAAAAGTCATTTTTTTTAATGGAATACCCTGTTATCAGTTCATTTTTTAATTGTTTATTAAATTTCATGTCAGAAACATGTAAGACGTTAATACTTTAAATGTGACTATTACTGAGCTACTGTCGTTTTTTTTTGATATAATTTTGTTAGTTTTTGTATAAAAGTAAATTTTTTTAAAATGGATCACCCTGTATATCAGTTCATTTTTGAATTTCTTATTAAATTTCATATCAAGAACATGTAAGACGTTAATACTTTAAAACTGATTATTTCTGTGCTATTGTTGTTGTGTGCTATTAATTAAAACCATAAGACTGACAAAATTATATCAAAAAGCGACAATATCTGAGTAACAGTCACATTTAAAGTATTAACGTCTTACATATTTTTGATGTGAAATTTAATAAGAAATTCAAAAATGAACTGATATACAGGGTGTTCCATTTGAAAAAATTGACTTTTATACAAAAACTAACAAAATTATATCAAAAAGCGACAGTAGCTCAGTAATAGTCACATTTAAAGTATTAACGTCTTACATGTTTCTGACATAAATTTAATAAACAATTAAAAATGAACTGATATATAGGGTGTTCCATTTTAAAAAAAATGACTTTTATACAAAAACTTGAGTTTTTGAGTTATTTATGAATAAAATCAGAAAGTGACATTTACAGATATCTTTTTCATTAAAAGTGAAAAGTGTAAACACATGTTTGTTAAAACTAACATCAAGCAGTAAATAAATACTGTGACTTACATATATACATTTATACGTAAAACGTATATGCATATATGCATGTGTTTGGGATACACACATATCGCTTCTTCTGTGTCACCTTTTGGGTGTTAGATGTCGCTGTGATACTCTCACTGCATCTACCACGCAAAACTGACATAAGTGTCGTTTTAAGTTTTAAAGCCATTGTCGACTGTCTCCACGTGCACTGATGAGGCCTCGAAGGCCGAAACACCGGTGTATGTGCGTTCGATCGTCGGCAATGGCACTTAATGTATGTGTGTATCCCAAACACATGCATATATGTATATACGTTTTTTGTACTCATATCACATAACATACAGTTTAACACATTCATATGGGTGCGGGAAATTCTATTTCCCGCACGAGTGCGGGAAGTAAAAATTAAATGTCAATTCAAATAATAAGTACTGCCAACTCAAAATTTTTGAATTAATATGAACAAATTTGGAGTGTGTCATAAATAATAACGTAGGTATTATTTAAGTATTCGTACAAAAAATATTGTACAAACTTCAACAAACACTCATTCGCGAAATATGTTTTCCCGCACTTGGTTCGTAAATAACTATTACGTATAAATGTATATATGTTAGTCACAGTATCTTTTTCATTGTCTATAATTCAAGAGTGCCATAACAAGACACGAATTGATATCACTTGGCACACAAAGTATACCAAGTGATATTTACATGAAAAACTCGTTTTATTATATACTGGGTGTTCAAGAAGCTGTAGCAAAATAAGTATATTTAAAAAATGCATTTTTTTACATTAAATAGAATCTGTATTTTTTGCAGATCATATTATGGCCTCCAATAGCTACTAATTTTGAAATCTTATTCATGAAGCAGCAAAAATTATAGCAGTCACGAAAACAGATTGCTCAGATATTTGTGCTTCTGTGAAAGTTCGTGGAATAGTATATTGTTTACTTAGGAGAAAAAATCATACATTTTGATTATCTAATTTAAAATTTCCTCACGCCTTCCCAAACGGCCAGTATTTGGTACTCCTTGTGTCTACACCAAACCAAATTATTTCGTATTCTCATGACACTCTTACCTTATAAACAATTAAAGGGACATCTATAAATGACACTTTCTGAATTTAATTGTAAATAATTCAAAAACTATTAACTTTAGCGATTAATAACCCTCATTGTAAAGTATTTCTTTTTTAACGTGAAATATAAATTTGAACTTATACATGAGGTATTTAATTTAAAAAAATATACCTTCTTGTGTCGCTGATTTATGGATCACACTGTATACTTGTATATATTTTAGATTGTGACGCAATAGCAACTATATGCTGCATGACATGGAAAGTGCAACACCAAGAATGGGTGCGAATTTTTTGACCAAACTTGGTAGAAACGTATAACTAGTCAAAAGCAATAATTGATTAAAATTTTGTTGCGATAGATCAAGTGGCCATGGCACATCTGACACTTCATTCAGTTTTCGCTGACATTAATGTGTGGTGTATTAATTGTTTGTTTGAAATTAATTTCAACGGTTTTGTCTTATTATACCTTTGTTTAACGTGTTTAAAGAGTTTTATTATGCCTAGAGTGCGGCAACGTGGAAATTATCGCCAATTAAGCGAATTCGACAGAGGTCGAATTGTTGGTTTGCGAGAAGGTGGTTTTTCATACAGGGAAATTGCAAATCGCCTTAACCGGAACCAATCCACCATTATGCGCTGTTATCAATCATGGACTAGGGAAGGTCAGGAAAGACGCCAAAGAGGAACCGGAGGCCGAAGAAGAACTAATGAGATACAGGACCGCCGCCTTCGCTTAATGGCACTAAGAGACAGGTTTTCCAGTACCAGATCAATTGCTGACGTGTGGTTAGGTAATATTGGTCGTCCGGTAACCCTTCGAACCGTTTATCGTCGAATTAGGGGTTTCGGCTTACAATCTTATCGTCCACATCTTGTGTTACCACTTACGGCTCAACACCGACAGCAACGTTTGGAGTGGTGTAGATTGCGACTGCACTGGAACGTGGAGTGGCACAGGGTGGTATTCAGTGATGAATCTCGATTTTGTCTAGGGATGCATGATGGCCGTATGAGGGTCAGACGAAGACGTGGGGAACGTCGTGATATTCAGTTTTCCGTTGAAAGGCATGTGCATCGACCAGTGGGTGTTATGGTATGGGGTGCTATAGCATATGGGAGTAGGTCTCAATTGGTGTTCATCCAAACCACCATGAACGCCCAGCGTTACATTGATGAGGTGGTAGAACCCCATATTCTACCATATCTTCAAACGCTCGAAGACACACTTTTCCAGCAGGATAATGCCCCTCCCCACGTAGCAAGAATTTCTATAAATCGCTTGGAAGAGGCTCATGTCAATATCTTGCCATGGCCACCCAAATCCCCCGACCTCTCGCCAATAGAACATGTGTGGGACATTATGGGACGAAAACTTATGAATTTAGCCAATCCCCCGCAGACACTAATAGCTCTCCGGCATGAATTACAGGTTGCTTGGGACACCATACCCCAAGAGGATATCGACCACCTAGTCGAATCAATGCCACGAAGAGTGAGGGAGTGTGACCCTAATAGGGGCGGTTCAACACATTATTAATAAAAATTATGTTAAATTGTGTTAGTCTTTTGTTTTTTTTCTTTGAAATTTTAATCAATTATTGCCTTTGACTAGTTATACGTTTCTACCAAGTTTGGTCAAAAAATCCGCACCCCTTCTGGGTGTTGCAGTTTCCATGTCATACAGTATATATTGACTATATCTCACGATTTTTTTATTATATTGAACATCAAAGAGTAAACTTGCTTTGTTAGATCATCAAAATCACCCTGTGTAATAAAAATATGCTACAGAAAGCTTAAATAAAATATATTTTCAGCTTAGAGTTCAATTGATCTAACTTTCACATATTATATTAACGGCTCTAATTTATAATAATAATAATAATAATAATAATAATAATAATAATAATAATAATAATAATAATAATAATTTAGATTCCAACTCCACTCAAAAAAGTATGCGAAACATCACAAATATGGTAAATATAAAATATAATATAAAGTACAAAAGTCAAAATACACATAAAAATAAAACACTTTATCTATCACAACAATGTATGTTATTGAGTAGTAACCCCTTCAATTAGCAATTCCTTAGTTGCTACTATGCTACTATGCCGTATACCATCACTGAGTAAAAAGAAGCAAAATAGAACATCCTCAATATTGAATAATTTACTACATCCCTCAGTCCATCCAGCGAAAAACATACATTTTATTGCTCAAAATTTTTATATTCTCTTTCCAATTGCATGCAGAGTCAATAGTTAAACCCAAAAAACTAGTGTTGTCTACCTAAGCTATAGTTGCAATAAGCCCCCTAACTAGATGAAATTGATATTGATCGCGTGACGCTGCCTTAAATTCAATAAATAAAGTCTTCTTATTACCTAGCACAAGCTTATTGTCCAGGAAATAGTTACTTAAGACACCAAACTATTAGACGCATATTGACCCAAGTCTTTAGTCTTCTCAGTGGGAACCAAATGTGAAATTATCATCCGCGTATATGACGACGTTATCTGATGGAATATCAGTCACGTATATGATGTACAATAGGGGCCCTAGCACGCTCCCCTGTGGCACCCCACTCCTGAGAGTGCAGTTTCTCGATATAGCGCTACCAATTTGAAGGTATTGACTGCGGTCCTCTAAATAACTCTGAAACCATTTCAAGGGCGTACCCCTAATACCATACCTAAATAATTTCTGTAGCACCGATCTGTGATCACTTAGATCAAATGCCTTACTTAGGTTTACAAAAATTCCAACACATGCCTTTCCCTCATCTATATTTTTGTACAATACATCTAAAAGCTCTGTAATTGCTGAAACTGTGCTGTGACCTTTTCTGAAACCAAATTGGTGGTCAATTAACAGATTATACTTTTGCATAAATTGTAGTAGTTTGTTATTGTCACTGAATTATATTTACACTTAAATTATTTAACAAACTGGCTAATGTAAATGGTACCCTTTACACTAATTAAACAAATTACTTACTTTTTGGAAGAGTCTTGATGATTCTCCATCAAATAAAACCAATATTCTAATCCTAATTTAATTTGAATAAAAAGTTCTTTGATTGAATAGCTAGAACGTCTTTTTTAAAGAAAATTTTAGTATATAACACGTTAGTTTGGGACTACGTACACCCAATTCTGAGGTTCAATGTTCCAATCCCAACTACAAGTTTAACATTTACATTAAATTGAAATAATACAAGCGAAGAGTATTAGATTTAAATTCGAAATTAGATTACGTCTAGCATGGAAAATCGAATTAAAACGATACTGCCAATTCAATAAGGTCGTAACATTAAGAAACAAAAGTAACTGAAATGATCGTCCGACGGGCAGCGCTGGCAATTCGAAATTTAATTTCGCTACAACCCCCCAATTACTATTAAAGTATCGGGTTACAGAAAAAGCAAATCGAATAGCACCGCCGGATGAATCGGCGTAGGGTGCGCATCCAGCTAAGCTCCGATGTACTCTGTAGTCCCGGACTTCACTTCTCATGTCAGGCGAACGTCATTCCTCACCGACGGTTGATCTATACGGACGTACGAAGGGTAAGGGTTGGAAAACAGAAATTTATTACGTTTGAGGGATATGTTTGACACGAATTTATCACATCAGCGGATGTCTGGTATTATTTTATTTTGTAAAATCGAAATTTTTCGAAGTAAACACACGTGACCATAGAAGGCACCCATCAAGATGATGAATTGAAATTTTGCCCTTTATAATCCAAATGATTTTAAAGAAAATAAATAATATGGATGTTTAACGAATTTCTTAAATTATATATCTACAGGCTGTCCCAGACATAAAAAGACGGAGTATCAGGTATGCAAAGTCTTTTCTATGTTGTTTTTTAGATAAAAAAAATTACATTACGGACCTGGCACAGAATGTATGTTTATAAATACACGTAAGAATGCTCATTTGTAAATAGAAACGAACACGCATTCATAGAAAAATACGCTTTTATTTGTATAAAACGGGAAAAACCGTTAAATCGTACTCATTCATATAAAACATATTTTTTGCCCGATGCGTCTAGACAACGCAGCTATGTAGTCGGTTGTTGACCCAGATGGGTGACCTACTTTATTGTAGACAATAAAAGATTGCTTTTATTTTTAAAATAGGAAGGTTATTGCTCTTTAATGTGTTTGTAGTCGGAAACAGCTTATTATTATTATTTTAGAATATTCAATAAATCGTAGTTTTTCTAGCCTTTATTACAGTAAATATCAAGAATGTAATTATTTTTTTCTAGCAGGTGTAAAATTAAAGTAATTAATGGTTTGATATTTATTATGAAGTATCTATTCCTCCTCCTTTTTTTTAACACAAGTAATAAGTCGTCCAGGGTCGGCGTAAGGCCAATTGAATTCTTTCTTATTTTTTTCTGCCGCCTGCGCACGAATAAACACTTGATATTTTGAGGGTATGTTTTTACATAATCTAGCTTCCGATTTCTGCTACTCCGTCTTTTTTTTTCTGCGACACCCTGTATAGTAAGGTATGGCTATTGTTAGTCGTCTTGAGAAGCAATGTAAAGAAAATAAATTGATATTGATATCACAGGATTGTCTTATACGTATTGCTATTATCGTTTTATGTCAAACGACAACGACCGGTATTTATGCTTATGTGGATCGATAATATACTTATTTTCAGTGCCCTTCTTCTAGTAACTTATATCTCGAAAGTATCTATATATATACATAAAAAAAACGTTAAATTATTCGTAGTCAATATCATAAAGAAATTTATACAGGGTGAGTCATTAGTAACCGCTTCGTCGATGGCTCTTTTGTAGTTTACATAATAGAAAAAACAATTAGTGGAATATGCATGGTTGCTTGTGGCTCATATTCTAAAAATACTTTAAGCTCTGACGGAAGATACTCTTCTTCATTAACATTTTCGGCAAAGAAATAAGGTCCAATTATGTAAATACCCACTATTCCCCCCACACATTTAATGACCAACAATCTTGAAAGTTTGCAGGTGTGATAAAGTGAGAGTTTTATGTGTTATAATAACGAAAATTGTGACGATTAACGTGTCCATTTTAATAGAAGCTGTCTTTGTCGGTAAACAACAAAAAATTGAGAAAGTCAGGCTAGTTTATTTGCTGCGCATTGACAAAAATGTAAGCGCTTCTGAACATTTCTTTCATCTAACCCTGTGTGTAGATATGCTACGGATGAATTACATATTTTCTAATTATTCTGGATTCTCACATTTGACTTACATCTAACTGAAGACTAATTTTCGTAGTACTAATATGGGTGTGTTCGACTACACTCGCAAGTACCATAAACTTATAATCCTCACCAGTTAATGATTTTGTCCGCTCTTTTCTTCATCCTTATTACTTTCTGTTCATTCGAACCCTTTCTTTATACTTTCGAATGTTTCTGGCTTCTGTTGATTTTTACCAGGGATCGCTGTGCATGAAGTCTGGATATTGGCAAAAATTTACCCAAAATGTCAATCATATCTATTAACTCTTCATAAGAATAATTCATTTTGATGATAAGTAATAGCGATGCTTTTATAAGTTTGACATAAATGTTTACCGACTTTATTTAACAGTTGACATTCCAGCCTTTATTTGACGAATATTTGGGTGCATAGAACAGCGCTCGTGGTACTTTATTTGACCGATAATTGCTCCTATAGTGATTATCGCAGAAATTACAAAAAATAGGTATAGGACGCTGTTAACAAAAATGAAAGAGAATAAAAAGTGAACAAAATGCCACAATAAAATACTGGGTGCTCCATTAAAAAAAATAAGCTTTTGGTATGTGAAAATTTCGAAGTAGGCTTTGAAAAAACAAAGTTTTTTGAGGTATTGTCGAGTGCAACTTATACCAAATGATGCAGAATTTTCTTGGCTACAAGCACCAATAAAGTTAATATTATTACTTTTAAAAACAATGTGAAAATGATTTTTTTTCCATCGTGTTGTGAGTGTACTTTGTCCATGTGAGGGTCAATCTTCCTCTTTTATTTTATTTTTTGAGAGGATGCCAATTTAACATTCGATTTGACCTTATCTTCTGTTTTATTTATTGTATGCGGCCATACTACATTCGAGTTCTATTTTTTAGTATTTTTCTTCATACTTCTTCATTTCTTACACGGGCTAAAGTTGTTAATTCTATAGTCCTGATCGTCTTTTGGAAACTGCTTGTGATATATGTAAAGCAATAGTCTATACTATGCTATAGAATATTATCTTTTTCTTTCATTTTTAAAGTTTCTATTCCAAATGAGCCCATGCAGCGCTCTTGGAACTAGCTTTGGCGTAGATGTATTGTTCTCCGCTTCCATTTCACAACACTCATTTGTTGTTAGGATAGTTCCTAGATAGTTGATATTTTTGCATTTATTTAGTCTTGTGATTTGCTCCTAAAGTTAATTCCTCCTCATTTCCTAGCTTCATTTTACTCCACGCAAAGACCAGGAACATCGCAATTACACGTAAATCAGAATAAATCCTTTAACTATCATAAGTATACATATCTACATTTATACGTAAACGTATATGCTTATATGTAAATGTATGAATGCACATCTACCCTAAGCAAGCATTGCGAACAACAACATGCAGACAGCTGTTTCGACCTTACATTGGTCTCATCAATGCATGAACGTGTTGTTCACAATGCCTTAAAAACTTAGATCACCTGATAATGTCAACTTACGCACCAGTGCAATGTATGGTCGAAACAGCTGTCTGCATGTTGTTGTTCGCAATGCTTACTTAGGGTATATGTGCATTCATGCATTTACATATATGCATATACGTTTACGTATAAATGTAGAAATCTATACTTATGATAGTTTATCCGTTAATGTACGTTACACATTCAAGTATTTTATATTGTTACATTGATTAAATCCTTTAACTTATGACCCCTGATCATAATTTCCGGTGTTAGCCAGGTTTTATTTTTTGATATCTAGTTGACGACAACAATACTCATAGATCATAGTACTTATTTAAATTTCATACAAATTTTCCAACCTAGTCATTAGCATTAAACACTTGGTCAGACATTTTACACCAATCAACATACTCAATGTGATTGTAGAGTTCTTGTACATTTTTGCTCGAGATATCCCTTCGAGACACAATCGTAGTCTTCTTGATGTAACCATTCTTTGCAGCATAAAGCACTGGCAAAGGAACAGCAAAATGATCTTCAGTATGGATGTCAAAAATATCAAATATACGAGAATGACTAGGCAAGCTTGGGAAACATAATGGACAGACAGAATGCACACCATCACTACTGGTAACTACATATCCTTTAATTGTCTAATAAAGTTCTAATCTATTATATTCCATTTTTTACTCTATATACGCAGAAGATGCTATTCAGACTCGACCAGTTGTTAAGCATTCTAGTGATGTATGAGTCAAATCATTATTAAATTTACTTTACTATAGATACTAATTCTTCATGAAAATTTAATAAAGTATTATTGTCAACATAATAAACATTTGTACAAAGTTTGTTGAAGAATATATATGCTTTTATTACGTTCTTCTTTCTTTTTACTTTCTTATACGTAGGATAAGAAATTATGGTGTTGATGGAAATTTTCGACCTCGAGATTTTTACAGATGTCCGCGTTTTGAAGTCTTCTAATACCGAGAAAGTAGTTTTTAAAAAATCTCTCTCTCTCTCTCTCCTCTCACTCCCCCCCCCTCTCTCTCTCTGTGTGTGTGTCTCTCTCTCTCTCTCTTGATAGCGGCCAATCCGCTACAGATACCAACACCAAACTTTTTATTCATGAGATCTGATTAGATTTTCAATAAAATCGGTTGACTGGATGTAGTGCTTTACTTTAGAAAATAAATCAAAATTTACCTATACAGTGTGACCAGTGAAATCCGCATCATATGGGATTTTTTTTATTAATAGATTTATTCTAAATTTGAGTTTGGCATCAATTTCTGCTTCGATCAAGATGAAAATTAACCAAAAAAATAATAGTCACGTGATTCGCATTATCTGTCAAATTTAAATTTTTTTCCAAAAAAAATTCAAAAGTGGGGTTATTTCTCAAAATATCGAAAAAAGTTGTTAGAAAAAGTTCTTCTAAAATCAATTTTTAGCCCACATGCTTTATTCCAGACACATTTTCTTTAAGGCAGCGCCATATTCAATGTGTGTTTTTCTACAAAATCCAAATAGGGCTATTAAAATTTGGTCACATGTGATGCAAAGTTTATTTGTTTTTGACCCTGTATAACTTCATAAAATAACTATTTTTGAAAATGTAGTTTGTGTCTAAAAGTAATACACATTAATATTAAGAAAATAGTTTAATTGAAAAGTCAAATTTTCTAATAAAATAATCATAATACATTAAAAAAATGAAACGCATTTAAAATTCCACCTTTTCAATTAATAACAATATGTATTTTTGGTATTTGAATATTAAATTAAACATAATTTGAAAAACCTGAAAATTAAAATTACATTTCTGTGTGCCTCCCATTACGTTCAATACAAACAATTGTTCTTTTTGATACATCTTTAATGGAGTTTCTGATACTAAGGGGCCTTATTTCTAAAATACAGTTTCGAATCACCGTTTCCAAATGATCAACATTACGGAAAGGTTTTTCTTTGTAAACTTTTTGTTTTAGGTAACCCCACAAGAAAAAATCAAGTGGGGTTAAATCCGGAGACCTAGCCGGCCATTATTGCTCCATATTACGCCCAATTGCTTTGCCCCTAAATATTTCCAAGAGGCGATCTTGAACCCGTCTTGTAGTATGGATGGGAGCACCGTCACACTGGTACCACAAATTATGCCTTATTTCAATAGGCATATTGTCCAAAACTTCAATGACCTCGGTGTTAAGGAAGCGTAGGTATTCTTCAGAATATAAATTGCCTCTAAAAAAAATAAGGCCCAACAACTTGATCGCTTAAAATACCGCACCACACATTAGTTTTAAAGGAATACTGGTCCTTGCATTCTATTATAAAATTTGGATTTTCTTGAGCCCACCATCTACAATTTTGAGAGCTAACAACGCCGTTTGCAGTGAAAGTGGCCTCGTCGGTCCATAAAACGTGAAACGGAAAGGACACATTTTCTTCTTTTTCCCCCTGGTACCAAAAAGAGAATTCCAAACGTATGTCAAAATCTTGTTCCTTAAGAGTATTTATAAATTTAGGTTTATACGGCTTAAATTTATTTTTGTGCAAAATATTCCTTACACTCTCTCTCTTTAAACGTCAGTTCTGCGAGAAACATGTCTAATACTAGTTTGACCATGTTCCACAATATCTAGGCAAACATTTAATTGGACTTCTTCACTATGTTTTATAGGATTGTGTGGTTTTTTAAATGAACTTTCCACCGATCCAGTTGATTTAAATTTCACCATAATCCTACTCACAGTAGATTGTTGCACATTTTTGCCTGGATGCCTTTCATTAAAAATGTTGGCCGCTACACGATGATTTGTGTTTTCACCACATATACAGTGACTGGCAGAAAGTGCGCAGCATATGGGAAAATGGTTTACCTTTGAATATAGCAAAATTATTTTATTGCATCATGGCTCGGCATGACTTGAGACCAAAATAGCACTCGCGATTTCTGCCGAAACTCTCATCGTATACGAGGGAGAGTCAAAAATACAAAATTACGCTAAGAGTAAAGTACCCCCATTTTTAACATTAGACTTTTCTTTATTAAGCAATAGTTCTTTGGTTTTAAAAATTAAAGTAAAATATCGAGTTTCATTCACTTTTGATAAAAAATTTCAGTTTACTCTTTATTCTGAATTACCCTGTATAAGAAATTGAGCGCGCTCATACAATACGCAAATCTTACTCTCTGTAGACATCGTAACAGAAAACCATAAATAATACGTCGCAAAAGTCAGCTACAAAAATAATATAGCTCTTGAAAATAAAAATTCAAGAATGTGAAATAATTTTGCTGCACACCATATTTTACGTTTTCAGAAGTCAAAAATTTTTATTTAACTCAAATTGTGTGATTCATTTTAACTTAATCATCTTTAAAATTGTAATATTTTTTCATAAAATTAGCAACACTTCTTTTTATTAAGGTTTTAATAATAAACGCTTGACGAGAAAGAGCGACAAAAATAAAAAAGTTAGTCTCAGCATAATCCTCGACAGATGTTTTTTCGTACTGCATGTGTTTGATTTTAAAAAACACGAACTTAATTCAATAAATGTCATTTAGACATTTAGTTTTGCTATAAAAATGGAAGCGGAAAGGTTATCGGTACAAGAAAAGGTAGAAATAGTTCTAATTCGTGGTGAAAATTACTATAGTTATCGCGAAACAGCAAATATTTTTAACAATAGACACAATAAAAATATTCACGACTCTACTGTATGTCGAATTGTGAACAAATTTAAACAAACTGGTTCGGTGGAAAGTAAATACAAGCAACCCCATGAGAAAAGTGTAACTAATGAAGAAAATAGTTTAAATGTGTTATTGTCAGTAAATGAAGTTCCTACTATGCCATTGTATGAAAGACAAGAAGTATTAGGTATTTCCGAAAAATCGATTAGAAGAATTCTTAAAAAAAACAAGTACTTACCATATAATCCAAAATTCACCCATACTCTTCAACAAAGATCTAGATGCTAGAATTGACTTTTGTTTTTGGTTCCAAGGCAAGAAGGAAGATAATCCCCATTTTGGAAGTCAAATATTATTTACTGATGAAGCAACCTTCACAAGCAACGGCGTAGTAAGTTCTCAAAATTGTAGGTGGTGGGCTAATCAAAATCCTAATTTTACAATTGAATGTAAAAGCCAATATTCATTTAAAACAAACGTTTGGTGTGGTATATTGAATACTCAAATAGTTGGACCATATTTTTTCCGGCAAAATTTAAATACAGGTAGATATTTACAATTCTTGCAGAATGAATTTAGCGAGTTCCTAGCTGATATGCCTTTAAATCTACGAGCGAATATGTATTTTCAACAAGATGGTGCATCGATCCATTCTACATTGCAAGTAAGAGAATGGCTTAATCAACAATTTCCTCAAAAATGGATCGGACGGTTTTCAGAAAATCATTGGCCTGCAAGATCGCCTGACATTACCCCAATGGATTTCTTTCTCTGGGGTTACTTAAAGAACCAAGTATACAAACATCGGCCATTTAGAAATCTGGACCATTTAGAAAATACGATTAGGCAGTGTGTCGTTCAAATTAATCCGGTTTTTTTAAGAAACGTAGCACAAGAATTTAACAACAGGACAATGAAATGTATTGAGAATGGGGAGCTCACGTAGAAAAATAATGTACTTGTAAATAAATATTTTTGTTGACGATTTTGTTAATGTATTTTGAGTTTTATTTCCTACTATTATGTATCTTTACTATTATTATTATTAAAACCTGAATAAAAAGAAGTGTTGCTAATTTTATGAAAAAATATTACAATTTTAAAGATGATTAAGTTAAAATGAATCACACAATTTCAGTTAAATAAAATTTTTGACTTCTGAAAACGTAAAATATGGTGTGCAGCAAAATTATTTCACATTCTTGAATTTTTATTTTCAAGAGCTATATTATTTTTGTAGCTGACTTTTGCGACGTATTATTTATGGTTTTCTGTTACGATGTCTACAGAGAGTAAGATTTGCGTATTGTATGAGCGCGCTCAATTTCTTATACAGGGTAATTCAGAATAAACAGTAAACTGAAATTTTTTATCAAAAGTGAATGAAACTCGATATTTTACTTTCATTTTTAAAACCAAAGAACTATTGCTTAATAAAGAAAAGTCTAATGTTAAAAATGGGGGTACTTTACTCTTAGCGTAATTTTGTATTTTTGACTCTCCCTCGTATACGATGAGAGTTTCGGCAGAAATCGCGAGTGCTATTTTGGTCTCAAGTCATGCCGAGACATGATGCAATAAAATAATTTTGCTCTATTCAAAGGTAAACCATTTTCCCATATGCTGCGCACTTTCTGCCGGTCACTGTATATTAATACAATTTCAATTCTGTCCTGTACAGTTAACATTTTTTTATTTAATACGCAATATTAATTAAAAGCCACTATGACAAACAGAAAGCGATTTGACTGTCATTAATAAAGCAAGGGCTTGTTGATCTTTTTTATCATTTGTTTTGCGGCCAACTTGTGTTTGGTGCATCATCGTAAGGTACAAAACTAGCTAATTTTTTGGAAACTGAACTTAAATAATAAAAGACTATTTTTACTTTTTATAACATAGCTCCATAACAAATTTTAATAAAGGGGTTTTAAATTAAATCATTGAAACTAGTTAAACTTACATAAAGTTAAACGAAAATTTATTTTCCACTTAATGCAGACTTTACTTGTGACGCTGTGTACTTGTCTGTATTAATATTAATGTGTATTACTTTTAGACACAAACTACATTTTCAAAAATAGTTATTTTATGAAGTTGCCTTATACAGGGTCAAAAACAAACAAACTTTGCATCACATGTGACCAAATTTTAATAGCCCTATTTGGATTTTGTAGAAAAACACACATTGAATATGGCGCTGCCTTAAAGAAAATGTGACCGGAATAAAGCATTGTTAAAACTAAGAAATTTTATGTAGGTTGCGTTGTCTTATTTCGTAACAGTGGTGCAATTTACAAAAAATTGGCAAAAAATCTAAATTATCTTATGCAGCTGAAATTTTGCATATGGGCTAAAAATTGTTTTTAGAAAAACTTTTTCTAATAACTTTTTTCGATATTTTGAGAAATAACACTTTTGATTTTTTTTGGAAAAAAAATTAAATTTGACAGATAATGCGAATCACGTGACTATTATTTTTTTGGTTAATTTTCAACTTGATCGAAGCAGAAATTGATGCCACACTCAAATTTAGAATAAATCTATTAATAAAAAAAAATCCCATATGATGCGGACTTCACTGGTCACACTGTATCTCGTCAACTACTAATTTTAGAAAATTTTGATAAAAAAAGTTTTTCGAAATTGCTACCGGAAGTGGATCATTTTGCATGATCGAAAAACGGTTTTTAGCAAATATCTCGCAAATTATGCATTCTATACAGACTTATCCGAAATACAAATGTATTTAGAGCTCGCGTTGGAACAATGTTGGTGTATAAAAAAATCAAAATTCGGACCGGAAGTAATACTTTTACTCTTATCGAATAGCACCTTTTTACGAATATCTTGCAAATTATGCATTCTATATAGATTTATTATAAATGCGAAAGTAATTAGAGCTAGATTTGGAACAACCTTTGCATAAACGAATTTTAAAAATGTAGAAGAAACACTTTTACTGAGAGGTTTAGTAAGTAATACAGAATTTAAAGCTGGACATCTGCTTCCCAAGAGGCTCAACGATTTTAAAAAGAGTACGAAGAAACAAGACTATGTCTAAAGAAAAGAGAAAGAAATAGAAGAAGGAGAAGAAGAAGAAGAAGAAGAAAAAGAGGCAGAAGAAGAAGAAGAATTTAAAGTTTAATTTGGATCAAGTTCCGTTTACACATTTTGAGAACTTACATACGTTCGTATAAGAAAGTCTTGTAATACCCACACCTCATTTTTTGTAAGATAGTTTCTTGTGTCTTTCATAAAAGACGCATACGATATATTTGTTTCTGGCTTTTGTTTTCGTAATATAATAATGATGTAAGCATATAACCTACATAGTTAATTTCTCAACCCCAAATTAATATACAGATATATATATATAAATATATATTTACCGAAAAATACAATATGAATACATATAGGTACGTACACACGATTATACATGTGTATACAGCCTGAAGCTAATCGCATAAACAACGATTCAAACCGCAATTTCACCCCTATTATTTAACAAAAGGATTGTGGTAACAGGTTGGCTACATATACACATATATAGGGGAACAAAATTTGTTACAGTGTGTATTATGGACTCGTGGCACATCTGCTAGCTTCTACGTACATACATATGCTGTCGTTATATATTTTAATCAACATTACTGCTCCTGGACCATAATCATTGTCGGCTTTCCGAGCAAGTATTTGAAGAAACACAGCATACGCCAACTTGAACAACTCGGAGTAAATTGAATTAAGACACTCGGTTGTATTTTGCGTCTAGTTAAAAATAATTGTGTAATACAATGTCGTTTACTTATTGTTAATTTAAAATGTCAAATTTTCTTTGCGTTAGTGATTTTGATGTTACGATATTTGTATGTAATAGATGAAATTATCATATTTAAGTTTGAAAATAATATTTATTCTAGTAATAACTCTTTCATATTTATATGTATATTGAATTATTCTCTAGTTTAGTAAATATACAAAGTTTAAAAATATAATATGAATTCTCTATTTTTTAATTCCGCGTAGACCCATATGTAGGTACCGGGTGTTTTTTTATCTTTGATATCATTTTGATTACGTGCAACTTTTTTGTTTTTAAAAATATCAGAATGAAGCAAAAATCATTTTGCATAGGTATCTATGAAGTTTTTTACGTTTTAAAAAATAAAACAAAACACTAACGTTTTTCCAAGATATTAACCTAACTTATATTTTTTTAAATGGAAAGCCCTAAATATTTTCGGATATTTCGATTTTACATGAAATTTCAAATATATTTTATAAAGCATACCCCATACCTATCTTCAACGGTTTGCGAAAAAACGGCGTTTAAACATGCAACAAAGAAAAATTTAGTTTTGTAACCCTGTTCTTAAAGATGTCGAAATCAAACAGAAATCATTTTTCATAATTATTTAGAAAGTTTATTTTTAATAAATCAAAAGATTAACGATTAACAAAGTAACAAATTATTAAAAAAAACAATTTTACAAAATTAAATTATTCTAAAAATGGCTCTACGTGTCTTCCATTTTTCTCGACACATTTTTCATACACTCTTATGGTATGATTTGTTGCCTCTGCTAACATCTCCGGATTTTCTTTTAACTCGTTTATTGCATTTATAATTCTCCGCCTCAGCTCTACAACGTTATCGCATGGTGTTTCGTATATTATATTCTTAATATGCCCCCAAAAGAAAAAATCCATTACAGTGAGATCCGGACTGTTTGGGGGCCAAGCAATTGTTCCTCCCTTTCCAATCCAACCATGTGGATATTCCAAATCAAGAAAGTTTCTAACTTGAATTACGTTATGGGGCGGAGCACCATCTTGCTGCCACATTATCCTTGTTAAATATTTAATGGTAAATTATCAATCTGTTGTGCTATCTCGTTTTGTAACAAATGAAAATAATGTTCTCCCGTCAATTTTTGATTAATAATTATGGGACCTAATATATTTCCTGCTACCACACCGCACCAAACGTTAATTGACTGATACCCTTGACATTTTATTTCCTGGATTATATGGGGATTATTTCTAGACCAGTGACGGGTGTTCTGACGATTACAACCATGTTTGGTTGTAAAAGAACTTTCATCAGACCAGGCAATGAATTTCAAAAAGTCAGGATTTTGTCGACATCTATTTAGAAAGTCCTGACAAAATAAGGCTCTTCTTTGGCACTGTTGGTCGGTAAGTTTCTGGGTTTTCCGAAATTTATATGGTTTATATTGGTATTTTTTTAAGACTGCTTGAACTGAACTGCGGGAGACCGGTATTTCCTGGGAACATTTATTGAGTGATGTTGATGGATAAACTTCATAAAATCCTAGTATGTTTGTTTCTGTTTCTTCGTCTAAAACTCTATGAGGTCTGGGGTTTTTAATATTACACACGCTTCCTCTGTCTTCCATTTTTTTCAACAGCCTTGCAAAAATTTGTTTAGACGGGACTCGACGCCTCGGATAACGTCTAGCATATTCTCTGCGCGCTGCGATTGGACTTTTTTGGTTAAGTAAGTATATGGCAAGCATATCACTCCTTTCTCGAATACTAAACCGTACCATTTTTAAGACAATTAATAGTTATAACTGACCTTAAATGACTGAAAACGCAATGTGTCAAAACATTTTGAAAAGCAGATGTCAAAATGTAAACAATTTGGTTACATCATGTCAATTACCTTTTAGTCGGCAATAATAGATGAAATGGTATTTTTTTATTGTTGCATGTTTAAACGCCGTTTTCTCGCAAACCGTTGAAGATAGGTATGGGGTATGCTTTATAAAATATATTTGAAATTTCATGTAAAATCGAAATATCCGAAAATATTTAGGGCTTTCCATTTAAAAAAATATGTTACCTAGGTTAACACGTTCGCTGCGGCAAGGCTTTCAGCGCTTATCCCCACGGTGCGGCACCAGTCATATACGACTGGTAAGGTGTATTGTAATTTTTGCGATACCGGACATTTGCGACTGGTATACACTTTGACCCTTTTCATCCCTTAACATTTTAGCCATTGAACTTATTATAACCCCCGTCAGTATTTATGAAGCTCAGACTATGTCTTATTCTTCACCTTAGTCGCATTTAGATTTACGTAAAAACTGAAAAATTACAACGTGTTTCAAGAACTATATTATTTTATTAGAATGTGTATATAATTTACAAATTAACCAACATCAAAGTAAACAAAAAACTATATTTTATATTTTGTTATGTTTTTCGTTGAAGCAATCGAGGCACATCGCTGGTTTTTGCGGGCAATCATGACAAAATGAACTAATTTTTGTTACCTTCTTGTCGGCTTCTTTGCTACTCATAGTGGCTCTAAGCTTTTGGTAACATCCGCAGCAATTTCGTCTACGTTTTCTGCCAGTTCCTTCTTCTTTTTTAAATGTATGAACCCTTTTCGGTGTTTCTGATCTATTTGCTGTTGGTTCCACGTTTTCACTTGTCAAAGCCATAGCCAGTTCTTCCCTGAATTGAAGCATATTCAATTTCTTATCATGTTTGTGAACGATGTTATAACATAAATGCGAATTGACAACAGTTGCACCAAAAATCAACTCATACGCAACTTTTCTGTACCATTTTAATCCTTTGCGTAGGGTCGTATAATAAGAAGACATTTGATCACTTATGTCTACTCCTTTTTTGGCATTATTGTAGTCCAGAACACATTTGGGTTTCAAAATTGCTTCACCTTTTCGATTTTTTTTTCCAGTGTCACATAAATTGATGTTATGTTCCGGTCGATTTGATATAATCATTACCGGGCGTTTATCCTGCCATTTGATAATTTTGATGCCTACGTTGTTGTGTATACCAACAATTTGGTTTTGTTTTAATTTGCGTTGAACAAAGTGTTTTGGTACCCCTCTTCTGTTACTTCTAAGTGTACCACAGTAGTGTGTATTTTTATTCTGCAGTTTTTTTACTAGACTAATACTAGAGTAAAAGTTGTCTGCATACAAAGTCCTTCCTTCATCAAGCAACCCTTCCATTAACTTTAAGACAACATTTTCGGTGTGGGACACAGAATTGTCGGTATTTTCTTCTTTGCCGCAATATATTTTTACATTAAAAGTGTATCCCTCAACAGTACACAACTTGTAAAGTTTGACACCATATTTGTGTCTTTTATTTTGAATATATTGTCGCATACCTAAACGTCCTCTCCACGGTACCATGGTTTCGTCTATAACAACATCTCGGCCAGGTGTTAGATATTTTTGAAAATTCTGGTTTAAAGCCTCCAACAGTGGACGAATTCGATACAACCGATCTGTATCCACAATATTTTCATTGTCGTTGAAATGTATATTTTTCAGTAACAACAAAAATCGATCTCGTGTCATTTTTTTACTGATGTAGTTGTTGTGGTATAACTCGTTTTTTGACCAATAATGTTGTATAGATGGTAGCTTCACTAGGCCCATGCATACAACTATTCCAAAAAATACATACATTTCCTGAGAATTGGTATCAATCCAAGCATTGTGTCTGGATTTGTTTCGCACAATCAACTCAGTTTGTTGTGAAGCATATCTGTTTGTTTCAGTTACTATAATATTCATTACGTTTTCATCCATAAATAGCCTAAAAATTTCCAATGGTTTTGTGTAAATAGCGTGGTCAAAATTTGCCCTTAACTTGTAAGGATAATCGACAATGTTGGTGTTATTTTCGTCAGTAATAGGGGTCCAGGTGTCACTGATTGTATCTATTGCCACAAACATACGATAACAATTAATATAAAATTTACGGAAAAATGCATCTAAAACATACCAACAACTTGTCGCACTTCTTGATCTTCAAGTGTGTCTAAGTCGATTTGTTCACCTTCTTCTTCAACTTCATCTTGGTTGCTTTCATTATCACTAGGGGAGAGAGATGGTTTGTAATCAGGATCAGTTGATGAGTGATCACATGCATAAGGATCTTCAGGGTCACTTTCATTGCCTGAACTATCAGTTTCTAAGTCGCGATTGAGGTTGTGTTGCACAGATTCTTCATTTGTACTCGTACTAGTACCACCACCAGCATCTACATATACTTTAGAATTTACATTGTCCTTATCTTCTGCGGTTACAAAGGCCGAAACGGCCATTTCCAACAATTTTCTGCTTCTTGCCGACATTTTTCCGGTGCACATAACAGAAGAAACGTACCAGATACATATGACTGGTATCGCACCTAGAGAAAACGGTATTCCTCCAGTGCGGTACCAGTCTCGGATGTCCGGTATCTAGGAATATTACCATCTGATAAAGCGCGATCCAACGACAAAATAGGTACCTTTAAAGTTGAGGTACCTAGGATAAGTATTTCAGGTTTTAAAGCTTTCGCAAAGTTGCACTAGATGTCGTAACATCTTCCCGCATGGGCGGCAAACAGATCACCAGTCTCATGTGTCTGGTATCGCAGCGAACGTGTTAATATCTTGGAAAAACGTTAGTGTTTTGTTTTATTTTTTAAAACGTAAAAAACTTCATAGATACCTATGCAAAATGATTTTTGCTTCATTCTGATATTTTTAAAAACAAGAAAGTTGCAGGTGATCAAAATGATATCAAAGATAAAAAAACGCCCGGTACACTGTGCAATATATGATGACATATATTTTTGACAAATTTATGATATAGGTTATGTACATTATGTTATGTGTATACGCACTGATATGCATGCACCTGTTCAATATTTTTACATAAAGATTTATGTATTCAAATATTTTTAGTAAATATCTGCAGTTACTTTGAAATATTTATATTAAAATATGTTAAAAATATTTGCATTTTGGTCAAGGAAGTTAGTTGCTAATGTACATGATATCTAAAAATAATGCAAGAGATTTATTTGACATTTTAATAGTTTCTCATATTTACAAATAGAACTGAAGAATATATTGCTAAATAATAACACAAAAAATAAAGTATATTTTCTAATATACAACAACTATAAAAATATTTACACATTCCTTAATCAGAATTTTTTATACTAAGAAAACTTCAAATTATGCACATGTTTAATTTATTATTCGCTGTTACTATCTGTATCACCATCACTTGCATTTGAAATGATAAATGACTTCACGATATTGTCAAATAAGCCATCTAATAGACTAATCTTTTCTTCGTCTTTAATTAGATGTTCCATATACTTTCTCCATTCAGTAACAATTTCAAAATTTTTATTATTCGCCGCAATATAATTTATTTTTTATATCGGCTCATACCAAATCAATGAGACTTTGTTCACAGTGCTACAGTGGTAATCTCAACACGTGTTTGTTCTTTGCTGTTGCCATTTCATCAACAACATAATTGTTGAAATTGTGGCGATGTTGTTTAATCAAATCCACTAAAACTGGTCACTCATTTCTAGTTGAAATGGTTTTCTTTTAAAACTTTGCGAAAATGGTAGAACGCGTTATCCATAATAATAATGGCGTCGAGTGGTAATTTTTCTAAATCAGCACTAAACCAATTTTCAATTACAACAGAATTCATATCTTCATGGTAGCCGCCAGTTATTTTGATTTGGAAAACTAACAATCCACCTTCAACAAACCCACTTTCACATCCTATGTGCACAATAATAAGTCTTTTGCCTTTTCCTGTTGATCCTCAGAAGTTATAGATTCTAACTGTGTGAAATTAATATTAAATATGCTAGATATTTTGTTGGAATGGCCACACATTGCGAAAATCGAGCAACACATTGGTTCTTGCCTGAGGGCAGAAGGAGGCAGCAAAAGTGGCACAAGAAATGGAGATAAAAAAAGCAATGATGGGCTGTCAATTTCATTTGCAATAATGTTTATTAGAAAGATACACCAACAACAGATCTTCTACATTCTAAAACCAGTATATTAGGTGGCGCTAGAAGTTTGTTATGCTCACATCCAGGAGGAGGATAGAAACTATCAATACAAAGCGATAACAATTTTATGAACCTTCTTTAAATAGCCTCAGGAACATACGAATTCCATAGAAGAGACTTCAAAGTCTGGATCTAAATAATGGAAAATATAGGAATGCAAATATATTGGAGAAATTCTAGTAATAAAGCCCAAAGTTCTCACTGCCGATGATGGATATAGGTTCAACAAACATCAAGTCCACATCAAATGTAATCTCGAGATCTTTAACCAAAGCAGTCCAATAAATCCATTCGGTATCTTTTAGGATTTACTTTTCCGTTAAAATATAAAAATGCTAACCAAACACCTATTTTTTGAGCATATATGTAATAATAATAATAAAAATCAGCTTTATTACCCATCAGGCAAAGCCCAAAACAGGGTTACCAATAATACTACAGGTGTATACATGTAATCAGTAAAAGGAAATGCAAATTCTATGACGATCCACAGTCAGTGTCTTCATGCAAGTAAGTCTCCATTTTTTTTCGCCAAGCAAGAGAGCGTGTAAATTGGAGCACGTTGGTTCTCGCAAATAGTGCTACAAAAGTGGAATTATGCTTGGAGTTAATACACGGTACCAAAATGATATTCGGTTTTGGATTTCGGGGCAGTCAATACTGCTTTCCAATAGCCTACATAAAAATCTCTGGCATGTAATATCTCTTCTAAAACTTAAGGATACCATATTATGACGTAGTAACAGATTCTCCTGTGCTACACCTCTCTCTGGATAAACACCATCTGTCTCTAACGAGAGAAACTTCAGGAACCTACGGTGAACACGATCCAATGCCAAGCAATCACTTGCATCGATGGGAAACCATATTAAAGAGGCATATTTAAGCTTACTTAATACATAAGCACAGTATAAAGATTTTAACAATGCTACATCTATGAAGTATTTAGAAACACGCATGACAAAACCCAATGATCTGAACGCCGATGTAAAAACGTTCATTACATGAGACTTGAAGATAAGATTGGGATCGAAAGTATCTCCAAGATCCTTGAATTCAGTTTTATTTGTTAACATGTTGTCGCCAATGTAGTAGAAAGAATTGTATGAAGTGAAAGACCGTGTGTAAGTAACTGTAAAATATTTAACCTGAGTCGAGAACGTTCACACTATGAAGACAATACATTTAAATTTCTTTGAAGACTGACTGCATAAACAGTACTGGTAATCACAGAATACATTTAAATATCATCAGCATATCCAAGTACAGGGCAATCTATCTGTAGAAGATCATTTATAAATAATATGAACAATAGGGAACCTAGATTTGAACCCTGTGGAACACCAGAAGTAAGTATAAACTCAGTGGAAGAAAATTCATTATACCACACATAGCATTCTCTCTCACAGAGGTAAGATTTAATGACGCCAACAACTGAAGGAACGAGGCCAAGGGAACCCAATCTACACAGAAAAAACTCATGGTCAATCATGTCAAATGACTTCGAAAGGTCAGTATATGTCACATCAACTTCTCCGCGCCTGTCCAAAAACCCATGTAATGGTATCTTCACAAACTTGTGAGGACTTACTATCATCCGTATTCTCATATTTTGCACGTTTAATTATTTCGAAAAACGAAATCAAGAGGGAGCACTTATCAAGAACGTAATCAATATCTAAAACATCGAAAAATAAGTAACAATAATCCAAGCACAATAAAGGGAACTGAGTTCATGTATAACTTGAATTTTATATTGACATAATTTTAGGTGCTTTTAGGAAAAGAGCTTTACCTTCTTGTGTTGAAACATATTGCTGTGATCTTAAGTTAAAATTAAGTTGTATATAAGTATTCTTAAGACCACAATTAGATTTAATTAATTTAAATTTTATCTTTAATCTTTTATGTTAGTGCTAGTTTAAAATTAAACAATACACATTGTATATAAATATTTATAGTAAAATAGTAGGTTAGGATGTAGTAAATTTATATTAGTTTAAGTTAAACAATGTAACAATGTAATTATAATTTTTATATATAAAATTACTATTGGAATAATCCCTTTATAACAGGTGAATTGGTTTTATTAATCGTGCTGAATCAAGATATTGCTATAATTCACGTTTTCTTATACTTATATATTGGTTTTTCTTTAAATCTCGTATAGTAAATTGACATAATCACATCGACATTAAAGATGCATTTGTTTGTTTACATTTTTCAAGCAGTAATATATATACACGCCGATAGGCGATGCCAGTAATGTACATCTTAAAGAGTGGGAAGAATCTCTTGAATAGGCATGACTGAATTTTTGGTTAAATATATTCTTTATACATTACGACGCACGATGATTTTTAAGGATTTGGATGCCGGTGAAAACCGCTCAAAATACAAATAAGCATTTGTTGTCTGTATAAATAATTTTAAATTTGAACTTGAATAATTTCTAATTAAAATTTTGTATTTGAACTTGAAATTTTATTTTAAAACATGATGGCCATACGCTACATGTCACAATAAAAGATTCTGGAAGTTATATATGTATATATAATTATATAATATTTTTTCTTAATAAGGGTATTTTGTAAAGAGTTTATTTCTATTTGAATTGAAGTACAGACACTTTATGTTTTTGTTTTCTATACAATATTTATTATATCTTATTCGTTATTTGTTGTAGAATTGATGTAAAATAAGTCAATTAAAAATGAATATGGAAGAATTTAATGTTTTATATGAAGAGATAAAGTAGTTTGTATAGAGTTTTCTTTTTGTATATAAAGTGTTTTATTGTTTTTGGGTGGTGACTTATATTGAAAGTTAATAAGGTTGGTAAATTTATATTTTATTGTTTAGAGTTTATGATTGTTTTTTTTGAATTTATGTGTTTGTGCATTGAAATTTGACATGTTGGGACTCTATGAATGAGGGATGTATTGAACAATTTATGCAATTAATGAACTTGTAGAATGAAGCCCTGATTGATTCTCTGACATGAATTTGTGATGAGAATATCATTCAGAAGCGAGAAAAGGCATTTAAGTGAAATTAATATCAGCACAAAGTCAGCATTTTAATGCAAGTCTAAACACTTGTAATTAAGTTTTCTTTTATTATTAAATTGTAAATGATTTTCATTCCTTTTTGTGAGCATTAGAGACTGGACAGGTTATGACGTTAGTTAATTTTAATGAGTTAAAGGATAGACTCATAGGATGGGACCTTGATTGACTCTTTAACGTGAACTTGCTTTGCGAATGTTGTCCAGAGGCGAGAAAAGGCATTTGGATAGGATTAGAATCAATGCAAAGTCTATTTTCTAGTGTGTGTACAATAATAAGAATAATATTTTGTTTCGTAATCATAACCAATATAAGTCGTTACACATTATAGATTAATTATGAGAAATTTTCTATTGTTTTGTTGATTGCAATAAAAATTTAAACTGAGCACGTATCTGTGTGTTATACATGATTTTAATTTATACTTTTGTTTATATACGTTATTAGATGCTAATGTCCTATATTGTGGCATGTAAATTAATTATTTAGAATAGTTCGTTTAGTTTATGAATAATTTTTTATTATTATTATTATTTCTCTAAGTATGTTTAATAATAGTTATTTATGTAACAAGTCAGTAAAGTGATACTTTACCGAACGAGTCTGGTTTACGAGCCAAGCGAGTGAAGCGAGCGCGGCGAGTAACAGACGAGTTCGGTAAAGGTACTTTACTGACGTGGTGCATACAAAATTTTATCGCCAACCGTTAAAATTGTTAATTTAAGAAATAAAGATATAATAACTTTTGACAGTTTATGACAGTGACAAACGATTTATTTTTAAAAGTCATCAGTCATGCTACGCTGACAGATATTAGCGGCAGGTAAAGTACTTTATTGTACAGTACGATAAAGTGTTTCTTTACCTCCGCAAAACGCTATGGTAACGCATCACTTTACTGACGGTTGGCGATAAATTATATTGTAAGATATTTCTGTATTTTTATTTAATCTATCTGACCTGTTAAAACTTAAGAGTACGATCCTTTGGAAAAAAAATAATTCTGCCCCTGAGATAAAAGATAATTAGAGATACCCATTAACTGAGCTGGTGAGGTGCGACATTGCCTAACCTACATTTTTGCAGAAGCAGCTTAAGGCTAATTTCTTGAGATATATGCGTGGACTTTCGTAATTTTAAGAACAAAAATTTCATTGACATATTAATTTGCAAGGCTCACAGCAATGTGTTTTGTTTCAGTTAATCGTAGAAGATGCCCCTTGGGATAATGGACAATACGTCAGCAGCAGAAGCAGAGACAACGTAAAATCAAACGCCAAACAGTAATACGTAACGACCCAATTTTTTTTGCCGGTTATTCTTTTATTAATAACCCATTAAAGTAATTTTATTTGTAATAATTATGTTTTCATGTCTTTGAGGATTTCCCGAAGGTATTATTTCAATTGAAAATGACAGGTGTAACCACTAATATTCATAATCAAAATTGCACACAAACAACTCATAATGCAGTTTACGGAAAGCGGACTATTTTAATAAAGTATACGCGTTTTAGCAGTAACTGTATTTTGTCTTTAATTTCGCATACATGGAACTCGTATTCAGACATGGTTAATGCTTGTATATATACCCTCCTCCTTGTCGTTCTCTCTCTATTTGCCTTGATTTAATGGGACGTATGTATGTATGTACACAGTACTGACGTAGAACAAATCGAGGGCTAATAAAACATGGACGAACATCGAACTGCGAGATGTTTACTTATGGCAATCATATTGTTGAATTTCACGGTGTACGGTTCAGGGTTAATGATACAATGTACATATATAGTTGTTTGCGAATTTTGTACACAATTTAATAGTTCATAGCTTTATGGCTAAAACGAGAATTACGTCATCTGCTCGGTTAATTAATAACGTGTACTCCTAATTTCTTGCTAACATATTTAAGAGATTGCCGAAGCAGTCTGCATACGGTTCAATAAGCCAAGTGAAAGATTGAAAAATTCAAAATATTCTTTTAGAAGAAGGTAATGCAATATAATTTAGAAAGACATGGCATTATTCTGACATAGGAATATAAGTTTTTCTAATGTGTTTACATGAAAATAATTAGACTCGTAATTAGATATATTAATAACTATTCTAAAAAAAATAAAAATAAAACTCTTGAAAACTTTCCACAATTTTTATTTAGTCTTTGCGACATATGTTTCGTTATTTTTACAAACACACACACACCCATAATAGACATTTATGTACAAAGAGGCAATGAACACAACGGCATATATAACACCCTTCACACAAATTGACCTGTTAGTTCAGCTCGAAAATGGTATGAAAATACCGAAACATATTGCTGTAGTATTTGCCTTTAAATGAAATTTATATAATTTATTTATTTATTAGTTAGATAAATAAATAAAATTGTAGTTTATGTTAGCTTTATAGGCAAAACAACATAAATTGTTATCTCTCGTAGGTTCTACTGTGATTTACTTCTTTCCTTACTTGTTTCTCCTTAATTATTATTATTTTAAAGTTGTGTGGGATAGGAATTCAAATAACTATGACACCAGATTATTTATGTGTAAAAATATGTATTATCTGCTTAGTAATTACAATAATCAAAATTTATTGTAGCATGTATATTACTTATTTTATTTGCTTATTTACAATACTATATAAGTGTAGCAGTTTTCATGATAATATTGTAATCGTTTATTTTAATATGAATTCAGTCGGTACAGGGTTTCTCCACCTTCACTCTTTTCTTACTAAAGGCCTGTATATTAGGTCCAAATTGTGTTGACTTGATAATGAAGGTACTGACTAATCGGCTTTATGCAAACATTCACACGTACTACATAAAGCTTGGATCAATCACCATCCCAGGTACGTTCCTAATGCATCACAGACTAATTGTCTAAACCTCTATTCTCACGGAGTCTTTAGATTCTTAGTGCGAAGCTTTTAGGCGTTCCTGTTTGTAAAAGTTTGACTGTTACTCAAAGCTGTGCTTACTAATGTCCTTTTTACTGAACACTGGTCCGTTGTGCAAGTATTCGCACACAGTACACTATTAAGACAAGTGTTCTTTATTTTTAATAAATATTGTGTCCCTATATTTACTTTCTATTATTTAAATAAATAATTATTTAAAATAAATGGAGTGCTTGGAGAGAACCTGTATATTTTGATTGAATTTAATTGTAATGACAATATTATTAACTACTCACTGCGTAGATTCATACAATTCTTCGAATTCTGCTTGAAATTGTTTGTCCATTCTTGTTGATTCTTCCTTCCGTTGAATCTTCTATAATTTTACTGGTGACGCTTACTTCTTGTAAATATGGCGACGATAAAACAATTGGGAATTATTCCTCTAGGAGCGTGTATGCTTCTACTTAGTTTGTGAGTTGTTAGTTGGTTTGTTTATTTATTTACACTGCGATAGTAATGGTAAGTGTGTAAAAACTCCACTTAACCACTACTCGCTTGACGCATAATAGTTATTTACGAACCAAGTGCGTGAAATCATATTTCGCGAATGAGTGACCAGTTTAAAGCGCGAGCCGAAAGGCGAGCGCTTTATGGACACGAATTCGCAAAATGTTTCACGCACGAAGTTTGTACAATATTTTTTGTACGAGAACTATAATAATAATACATATTGTTAAATACGTTATCGTTTATGACACACTACTAATCTCTTGATATTAATTAAAAAAAATTGAATTGGCAGTATTGATTATTTGAAGTGACATTTAATTTAAAATTATCAAATTCAAAAAATTCTATTTCATTTCCTTTTATTTTCATAGAAAAACAACGAACTGGGTAGCATATTATTAAGGTTAGGAATTTATGATTTTAAAATGTCACTAAATTAATCAAGTTCTAGGAAGTACCAACTTTACTTTTACGCACTCGTGTTTAAAGTGACTTTTTACGCACGCAAATCGAATTGTGAAATGACAGGTTTTGATAAGCGAGTACAAAAATGTATTAAAAGATGCTATCACTTTGCTGTGTATTGGAAGTTTTTAAAGTCTCAGGTATCAGCTAACAACTAACTCTTTTTCTTCAAAAACTCCCTTTTTATAGTTGAAAATAAATGCCGCTCGTTATTTGATTGTCTTTGCGTGCTTTTATTTTCAAATTGTTCGTCGTGGCGCCTCTAGCGGATATCTCGATACTTATTCCATATCTCTTCTTATTCTTCTCAAATTTTAGGTTGGCGTTTATTTTTATTATGTTTATTTCTGACATTTGATGTTTCTCCACATTTACCCACGACGGTATTTGTTGTTTTATTTATTTATATCTAATGTACAGTAAGTATATTGATATTTATTTTATTCTTTTATTGCTATCGTAAATATTTATTGTACTTATAAATGTATTCATTGCTACTTTTACTGTTTTTCAGGTAGATTCTTCGTCCGAGCGCTAGCCTTATTCGCACCTTTGTTTTGTTGCTTTTGATCGGAAAGAATGGAAAGAAGTTGGTTATTGTTTCAATTGCCAGTCCCTCCGTCTGTGCTGTTCTTTCCTCGAACCATTTTTCCGTTCTTGGAGAATTTTGTATGTTTAATATGCTGTAATGAATCATTGCTTTTATAATAATGCTGCTTATTTCTTTGGTTATAGATGTTTATTTGTATGTGCACAAAGTTTGGAACCATGAAAAGGACTGCTGTTTTTCGTATTGCGAAGAGAATTAATACTTTTTGTTGTGTATATTGAAATATTATACGATTCTGTGCTGTTCTTTATGATATACTTTATTTTAATATCCTTTTCATCGCAACTGTATGTATTTTATCTTTAAGTTATATGAGTGCATTAAGCCTCTTCATATTCATTACGAGCATATCTTATTTTATTCTCTGAGTATAATTTAATTGCTTTTAAATGATTGACTCTTACAATCGTCCCGTTGGTTAACATCACTCTTTCACGGTTGTTGGTTTTAAGGGTCTTTCCATTTTTAAATGTAGGTTCTTTGCATAATATACTCAGAGCTCTTTTTGTTCCTAACTTGTAGTCAGGTTCTTTATTTTCTAAATAAAACATTACCTCTGGTTTATCACTTCTGAAAATAAATATTCATTTGTGACATTTACTATTATTGTTGAGGTTTTGCCTCACTTATATCTAAATAGTGTTTATATACATATAATCTTAATTAAAATGCTTATACCCTATGTGCATACCTGTGTTATTGTATGGCTTAATAAAATTTATTTTAAAATAAATGTTTCTTAAACTACGAGTGTGTTTTCTTATTGCTAATATTAATCTAAATGTACTAGTATATCTTGGTGTCAACATTAATCATGTTTATTTCTAACATTATATATTTATGTACAGTATTGTCTTAAATTCTAAGGTAAAATTCACGGCATATCCCTTAGTTGTTAAAACCATGGTTTGCCATTATGAAATAATGAATTGACAAATGTGTAAATTATGTTTTCACAACTAACGTGAACTACAAATGCAATTTTATTGATCATTTATTTCATCGTAGTCATGTAGCATGGACACATGGTATTTTCCTTTTATATTTCTATTGTCTACCTCTTGTAGTTCATAAGTTACATCTCCTAGTGTCCTACTTATTCTGTAAGGTCCACTGTAGGGTAGGTCCAGTTTTGCACATTTATTTAAATGTCTCCTACCTAGTCGATAGTTCTTCACTACAACTAGGTCTCCTATTTGATATGTTTTATTCTTATTTAACGTGAGTTCTCTATCTTCTCTGTGCTTTATTTCTAGTATCTCAGGTGTTCGTTGACTGTCTTCGATATCTTCTCGATTGTATAAATTTGGAGCATGTTCGATATCATATTCATTTATCTGATATGAGTGTGATTGTTTATTACCTCCATGGGCTCTGCTTAGTGCGTCTGCAACTATGTTGTCCGTACCTTTCCTGTGCTTTATTTTAAATGAATACTCAGATAGTATGAGAGACCATCTGTATATTCGTGAATTATTAAACCTTGTTTTCATTAAGAATATTAGAGATAGATGATCTGTCTCTAGTAGGAAAGTGTTTCCTAGTAGGTAATATTTTAATTTTGACACTCCATATATAATGGATAGCAATTCCCGTTCTGACGAGGAATAATTTTGCTCATAATCCTTTAGAATTCTTGATAGGAAGCATATGGGTATTTCTTCCCCATTTCTTATTTGTAGGAGTTCTGCGGCTACAGCATTTCTGGAGGCATCGCATCTTAGTATGAATTCTTCATTGAAATCTGGTAGATTTATGATCAATGCCTTGTAGAAATTTTCTTTTATGTCGATGAATGCCTTTTCCCTTTCATGGGTCCATTTGAATTTTACTCCTTTCTTGATCATTTTGTATAACGTGTGAGTTTGGTCGGATATTTTAGGAATGAAGTGTTTATAGTAGTTTATCATTCCTAGGAATCCTCTAAGCATTTTAATATTTTTTGGTTTGGGATATTTTCGTATCGCCTCAAGTTTTTCCTCCTCTATTGATATCGTCTTTCCATCAATTATGTATCCCAGATAATTCACTTTATTTTTATAGAATTCGCATTTCTCGAGGTTTATTTTTAAACCATTTTCTGCTAATGTATTCAGGATTTTCTCTACTGATTCTTTGTGACTTTCTATGTCTTTATTAAATATTAGAATATCGTCTACGTAGTGTGAGACGTATTCTTCGTGTGGATCCAGGATCTGCTGCATTGCTCTTACTAGTGCTGCAGTAGCTGATGATAATCCAAATGGAACCACATTGTAAGAGTATACTAATGAATTAAACATGAAGGAACAATATTTCCTAGAATCTTTGTGCAATGGTACCAGCCAAAAAGAACTTTTTAAATCAAGTTTCGTAAACCACTTTGCGTCTGTACATTTTGTCAATAGGGTTTCAATGTTTTGTGGGGCTTCAAAATTAGGTGCGGTTCTGGAGTTCAGACATCTGGCGTCAAGGCATACGCGTAATTTGACGTCTTTTTCATCATTAAGTTTCTTCTTTATTACTACAACCATTGGATTTATGAACGTTGATTCCGTTCTTGTAATTATGCCGTTTTTCAACATCTCTTTTATTTCTAATTTGACTTGCTCTGTATACTTTTTTGGAATGGGGTATGTTTTTATTCTGAAGGGCTGTGTCTCGTCGACTTTAAGTTTATGTTCGTAACCCTTGGCTAATCCTGGACTATCATCAAATAATTTTATATGCTTACTCAAAAGATAATTCACATGGGTTATATACAGGGTGTTTCATCGGTTGGGGTATCGCGAATTAAAGTGCCTAAATATAAAAATATCGACTTCAAATTTTAACCACTTATAGAGCTTTTAAACCGCTACCAGCAGGTTAGGTTGTTTTTGATAATATTATTTTAATTAATGCGTAAATTAAAAAAAACGTATTATCAAAAATTAAAAGTGCTCAAAAAATGTTCAAATTTGAATGGTGATACGTGGAAATATCACCCATATTAACTTCACAATCAGAATTTTTATAAACGAAACCGTTTGTCAAATAAAGTCAATATTAAATAATGTCGTTTTTCTTACGACAGATTTATGGTACTTAACTTTCTAATTGTGCTGTCCGCAAACAGGTAGTCCTTTTAAATTTATGACGGATAATAAATAAAAATTTATTATAAACTCAACACACAACACTGTAATAAAAAACCCATAAATTCTTCAACGTCCGCAAACAGGTAGTCCTTTTAAATTTATGACGGATAATAAATAAAAATTTATTATAAACTCAACACACAACACTGTAATAAAAAACCCATAAATTCTTCAACGTCTTGCCTTTAATTTTGAAATTATTGTAAAATATTCAATAATTGATTAAGTTTTAATTTTTTTTTCAATTGCATAGTTGATTTTATAGACATATCTTTTTAACACCTGAATTTCAATAAAATCTGAGTACTTTTGATTTTTTGAACGAAGGTTTTTTTTTATTTACGCATTAAATAAAATAATATTATCAAAAACAACCTAACCTACTGGTAGCGGTTTAAAAGTTCTATAAGTGGTTAAAATTTGAAGTCGACATTTTTATATTTAGGCACTTTAATTCGCGATACCCCAACCGATGAAACACCCTGTACAGTTTATTACAATTTAATTTAGTACCATCCCTATTTTGCGTGAGGTCTCCGCATTGAAGTTGCCTCACAGGATGTGCACTTTTCTTAACTTCATTGTGTAAACTACAATCCATTTTTGTTGTGATTTCTTCTTGAGCATCTTCTTCATATAAATTATTGATAAGGATCTCTTCCTCATGGGCTTCTTTGCTCCATGATATTGTTGAGTCCTTTATGTGGAATAATTTATTTTCCATATTTAATTTCGTACCATACTGGCTTAAAAAGTCCATCCCTAATATACAGTCGCTATTCAAATTAGGTGCTATGATGAATTCGGTTAATAAATTTAAATTATCTATCTTTATATTTATACAGAAGATTTTATCTACTGTTATCATACATTTCTTGTTTGCAGTAATAAGATTTATTTTCTTTATGGGTTTATAACACCCCAAACTTTCAATATCTTTGTTCATGATATTGTTATTTAAAAGTGAAAGTTGAGCTCCAGTATCCAGCAATGTTTCTATCTCTTGTTCCCCAATCTTGATTTTTATATGTGGTAGTTCCGTGGTTATCTTTTTTAAATCATCGTAATTATAGATGTTTTGTATTTTACGTTTTCTCTTGGCTGGCTTATTTAAAAATCCAGCGACGTTGCACCAGAATAATATGCTGCATTCACCCACTCTTTGTTTGTTGAGTTATGCCTGTTTTCTTTTGGTATCGCACCCCTAGATTCTTGATTTTGTTTTGTTGTTGCTTCTTTTACTTCCTTTTCAATTTGTATATTTTGAATTCTTTTATCTTCTTTACTTGTCTTCTCTTCCCTCTTGTAATTTTGGCTATTATCTTTCCTTTTGCCATCATTATTTCTGTCCGGGTTATAGGTATTTTGGTAATTATTATTGTTTCGCCTATTCCCATTGTAGTTGTTTCTGTTGTTGCTGTCGTTGTTTCGAGGCTGATTGTTCATGTTTCCATTCCCTCGGTTCACGTTATAGCCCTTTTCATCTATGTCGTCTAATCTTTTTACTAATTCAAGGAGTTCTTCTATTGTTTCCATTCCTTGAAGTGCGACTGTCTGAGTAACATTGTGATCAAAGTGTGCAGCCAATTGCGATACTATGTCACTTTCCTCTATTCTGGGTATAATGTATTTGAGAAAAGAATATTTTCTTATGACATAGTTCTCTCGAGATAATCCAGACCTATACTTTCCAAATATCAGGTCGTGTCTTATGTTTCTTTGTTGCGTTCGACCCCAATACTGTCTTGTGAATCGCCTTTCGAAATCGTTAAAGTCTATCACATCATCCATTATCATGTGATACCATTGGAGTGCATAGTCTTTGAGACATGCTCTTATAAAGTGTAGTTTGGATGTCTCATCCGTTATGCCTCTCATGTATGTCTTAATTGTTCTCAGGAATATCATTGGATTGTCCTTATAGTGTCCTGAGAATTTCGGTGCATTGTCTATGCTTCCCACAGTTTGTGGCAAAGACACACTAGGTGTATGAACCCCGTGCATTACTTTGTCCTCAAGCTGTTTGATCGTGTGTTCAAAAGTTGATGTTTTCCCTTGTAGATTGGACACAGCGTTATTGCAAGCTTCATATTTTGTTTCGCAGTCTTCTATCTTGTGTGTAATTTTCTCTATTTGTTCTTTATTTTCCACTTCGTTGTGTATTATTTTTCTATTGATAGCTACTATTTCCTCATTCACTATGTTGAAGTTTTCTTGCGTCTTCGCAGCTCTTTCTACCATTTCTTGTACAAAGAATTTTCTTGTATTCTTGCACGTTTCTGTGTTGTCATTTATTTGTTTTCTCAGGTCTGCTACTGTTTTGTCCAGTTTTTCCTCTAATCTGGCATTTATTTCTAGTGTTTCTTGCCTTAGTTCTTTAAATCCCTCGTCTATTTTTGAGTTGATTCTTTCTAAATTCTTGTTTAAATTCTTATTATTTTCCTCTATTTTGTGGCTTAGAGTTTGGCTTAGAGTTTTATTATTTTCCTCTATTTTGTGGCTTAGAGTTTGGCTTAGAGTTTTATTATTTTCCTCTATTTTGTGGCTTAGGGTTTTATTATTCTCCTCTATTCTGTTATTATTTTCCTCTATTTTACAGAATAATTTATGGAAAAAGCTTTCAAATTTTTGTTCCATTGTTGTACTACTTGTGCCCTCTGTGAGTATGCTTCCCTCAACTGTCGCATTTCCTGAATCATCCTCTTTTGTCTCAGTCTTATCCGACTCTGAGTCCGAGGTTAGTTGCGTAGGTTCCCTATATTGAGTGAATTGTGGCTTTGTTTCTATTTCTTTTTCAATATTGGGTTTTTCACCTTTGCTACTGTTTTGTTCTTTGTCTGACATTTTTGTTGTGTACAAATAACGCTTTCTATCTAATATTTTACTTAATAGAAATTTAAATGAATCCTATCCCACTTGAATAAGATTACATGAAAGAAACAATTTTATTTTGCAAGGAAAGAAACACAGCCAGCAAGTTGTGTTTTTAAGTTTAGCTTTGATATTTGACAAATTGTGTGTTTAATTTATTTTGTAAGAAAAACACAGCCCCACGTTGGGCGCCATATATATGCTGTAGTATTTGCCTTTAAATGAAATTTATATAATTTATTTATTTATTAGTTAGATAAATAAATAAAATTGTAGTTTATGTTAGCTTTATAGGCAAAACAACATAAATTGTTATCTCTCGTAGGTTCTACTGTGATTTACTTCTTTCCTTACTTGTTTCTCCTTAATTATTATTATTTTAAAGTTGTGTGGGATAGGAATTCAAATAACTATGACACCAGATTATTTATGTGTAAAAATATGTATTATCTGCTTAGTAATTACAATAATCAAAATTTATTGTAGCATGTATATTACTTATTTTATTTGCTTATTTACAATACTATATAAGTGTAGCAGTTTTCATGATAATATTGTAATCGTTTATTTTAATATGAATTCAGTCGGTACAGGGTTTCTCCACCTTCACTCTTTTCTTACTAAAGGCCTGTATATTAGGTCCAAATTGTGTTGACTTGATAATGAAGGTACTGACTAATCGGCTTTATGCAAACATTCACACGTACTACATAAAGCTTGGATCAATCACCACCCCAGGTACGTTCCTAATGCATCACAGACTAATTGTCTAAACCTCTATTCTCACGGAGTCTTTAGATTCTTAGTGCGAAGCTTTTAGGCGTTCCTGTTTGTAAAAGTTTGACTGTTACTCAAAGCTGTGCTTACTAATGTCCTTTTTACTGAACACTGGTCCGTTGTGCAAGTATTCGCACACAGTACACTATTAAGACAAGTGTTCTTTATTTTTAATAAATATTGTGTCCCTATATTTACTTTCTATTATTTAAATAAATAATTATTTAAAATAAATGGAGTGCTTGGAGAGAACCTGTATATTTTGATTGAATTTAATTGTAATGACAATATTATTAACTACTCACTGCGTAGATTCATACAATTCTTCGAATTCTGCTTGAAATTGTTTGTCCATTCTTGTTGATTCTTCCTTCCGTTGAATCTTCTATAATTTTACTGGTGACGCTTACTTCTTGTAAATATGGCGACGATAAAACAATTGGGAATTATTCCTCTAGGAGCGTGTATGCTTCTACTTAGTTTGTGAGTTGTTAGTTGGTTTGTTTATTTATTTACACTGCGATAGTAATGGTAAGTGTGTAAAAACTCCACTTAACCACTACTCGCTTGACGCATAAATGTATTAAAAGATGCTATCACTTTGCTGTGTATTGGAAGTTTTTAAAGTCTCAGGTATCAGCTAACAACTAACTCTTTTTCTTCAAAAACTCCCTTTTTATAGTTGAAAATAAATGCCGCTCGTTATTTGATTGTCTTTGCGTGCTTTTATTTTCAAATTGTTCGTCGTGGCGCCTCTAGCGGATATCTCGATACTTATTCCATATCTCTTCTTATTCTTCTCAAATTTTAGGTTGGCGTTTATTTTTATTATGTTTATTTCTGACATTTGATGTTTCTCCACATTTACCCACGACGGTATTTGTTGTTTTATTTATTTATATCTAATGTACAGTAAGTATATTGATATTTATTTTATTCTTTTATTGCTATCGTAAATATTTATTGTACTTATAAATGTATTCATTGCTACTTTTACTGTTTTTCAGGTAGATTCTTCGTCCGAGCGCTAGCCTTATTCGCACCTTTGTTTTGTTGCTTTTGATCGGAAAGAATGGAAAGAAGTTGGTTATTGTTTCAATTGCCAGTCCCTCCGTCTGTGCTGTTCTTTCCTCGAACCATTTTTCCGTTCTTGGAGAATTTTGTATGTTTAATATGCTGTAATGAATCATTGCTTTTATAATAATGCTGCTTATTTCTTTGGTTATAGATGTTTATTTGTATGTGCACAAAGTTTGGAACCATGAAAAGGACTGCTGTTTTTCGTATTGCGAAGAGAATTAATACTTTTTGTTGTGTATATTGAAATATTATACGATTCTGTGCTGTTCTTTATGATATACTTTATTTTAATATCCTTTTCATCGCAACTGTATGTATTTTATCTTTAAGTTATATGAGTGCATTAAGCCTCTTCATATTCATTACGAGCATATCTTATTTTATTCTCTGAGTATAATTTAATTGCTTTTAAATGATTGACTCTTACAATCGTCCCGTTGGTTAACATCACTCTTTCACGGTTGTTGGTTTTAAGGGTCTTTCCATTTTTAAATGTAGGTTCTTTGCATAATATACTCAGAGCTCTTTTTGTTCCTAACTTGTAGTCAGGTTCTTTATTTTCTAAATAAAACATTACCTCTGGTTTATCACTTCTGAAAATAAATATTCATTTGTGACATTTACTATTATTGTTGAGGTTTTGCCTCACTTATATCTAAATAGTGTTTATATA
This sequence comes from Amphimallon solstitiale, assembly GCA_963170755.1. Lineage (NCBI taxonomy): Eukaryota > Metazoa > Arthropoda > Insecta > Coleoptera > Scarabaeidae > Amphimallon > Amphimallon solstitiale. Next base: position 78,854,720 of record OY720683.1, on the reverse strand, counting down.
CATATAATCTTAATTAAAATGCTTATACCCTATGTGCATACCTGTGTTATTGTATGGCTTAATAAAATTTATTTTAAAATAAATGTTTCTTAAACTACGAGTGTGTTTTCTTATTGCTAATATTAATCTAAATGTACTAGTATATCTTGGTGTCAACATTAATCATGTTTATTTCTAACATTATATATTTATGTACAGTATTGTCTTAAATTCTAAGGTAAAATTCACGGCAATATGTCGCAAAGACTAAATAAAAATTGTGGAAAGTTTTCAAGAGTTTTATTTTTATTTTTATTTAAAATAGTTATTAATAAAATGTTCCACCAAGAACCGTCTGCTAACTCAATTAATAGAATTAGATATATTTTTATACTTTCTTTAAAACTTTAAATTTGGACATGAACTGTGAAGCTTAAATGTCTCCTAAATCTGGTTAAATTGTCAAAAACAAACTGAAGTGTTTTCCTTGAATCAATAGGATAAATATTAGAAAATAAAAGGAACATTTTAAGACGTTCCAAAAGTCTCACAGTTATAATAGAAAACAAACATCATTACTCCATAAAATAGTAAATTCCAAATAATTTTAAAATTAGTTCTTCTTAGTATTGCTATTGTTTTTATTTACCATAATAAGTACTGCTTTATTAGCACGCAGCCAAAAGTTGCACATACATAGTCTGTCCATCGATATAACGATTCGACCTTTTAGAATTTAAGAGGAATACCGGGAACTATCCCCTATCTCTTGCCGCAGATACCGAGAAAACTTATAAATGAAGTAATGGACCGTATTAGGAGAAATAAGATTTTTTTAAGTAGAGAAGTAACTATGCTTCGTGTAATGTAATCCAGCGTTTACAATTTAAACTTTATTATTCTAAAGAAAACAATTCTAATTTAAAGATAATATATACATGTAACTATATTAAAGAACATTGTAACGGTATTTTAAATATACCTTTAACCCAACTAACTTATTTATACAAATCAAGATATATAAGAAGGAAGTAAATAAGAAGATATTATTGTGGAGTACCAATAAAGAGTGAAGAAACGATGCAGGTAGCAATATTTCGCTAAGTGAAAGTAGTGATGCGATAGAAAACGATGTCAATATTGCAAGAAATCATTGGATTAATGAAATACATCAGATAATCCTGAATGTATACAATACTTTGAAGAGCGTGAATTATGGGAATAAAACAGAGACAATCCTTATAACATCGAAATCAACGGATGTGTCTTACTGGATAGTCCACAAAATTGTTGACAATGGTTTACTTAAAAGAAAAACAAGGAAGGACAAGAGACAATTGGAGAAAATTAATATGTGCGGTTATGATATTGTGAGAAAACAATAAAAGAAATGAATAAATACGATCCAAGAAGCTATATTATTAATAACACCAAATACTTGGAAACATTGTGTACAATATATACTCGATATAGAAGACGAGTATTTACAATAGACAAACCCCATACCGAAATTCATGATACATGTAAATGATGATATAATTGGTGATTCTGATAGCTAAGACAGTATTTACGTTATAAATTAACGATAATATATATGAGTACTTAGAGCCGATAAGGTACAATTACTTACAGGAATTTAGAAATTATAGTATTTTTTGATTTTTGTGTTAAACATATACTTAGCTTAAAAAATGAAATTAAAAGTAAATATATTATACAACCGAATATCAATGTTCTAATAATAGAATTTTTGTATAATGATCTTTGTGAATACGTTCCTGTCGTGCACGAAATGGATCAGAAGGGTTGGGTTAATTTCTTTTGTGAAAATTGAGTGCAATTTAAGAAGTGAAATCGTTATATCTATGGACAGACTATAACTCTCTCGTTCGTCGGGAGTATACAACACGAATATTCAGATGCAATAAACTTCCCGGTTACCAAACGAAGACGATCATGGGTTGTGTTACATCTGACGAAATTAAATAAATGTAAAAAAAGAACGGCGCCACTTGTTTTCTATTTTGCATCTCAGTTGCAATAAAAAGAAAAAAAACTCTTAATTGAGCATAGGTTCTATACAATCCAAGATATTTTAAATTTAAATTAAATTTTGTTTAATTTGTTAGTATTATTTTATGTTTTTTTTAAATGGAACAGTATATATTTTGTGGCTGATTCGGAAAGTCCTCGAAGAGTACTTTTTTTCATTATGTAACGTCATACACCTAACTTTAGCGGTTTCGCTATTATAACGGTTTTTCTTCGCAGTTAGACCGTACTTCGACATTTTTTTTGGCAGGAACTAAATTATACAGGCGTTTCGGTTTCGAATTTAGAGATAGACAGACCACTTCTACCTACTCTTAATTTTTTTTCAAGTGATTTAAGGAAAGAATATAATTTTTGATTGGGCTTTGCAAATAGTCATTTTTTTCTAAAATATCAAATGGGAATCATATAAAATAATTACATCGTTGGATAATAATCGAAATTCCAAGTTTTCCATTTATTAAAAAATACATTTCCTTACAAAATTAAAAAAAAAAGAAGTTGTTAGGTCAATATGTCGAAAATTGGCGAACATGGTGTTTACTCAGCCTAACCTAAATATTCAAAATGACGACCTTCCCTTTGGAGGCATAATCGCAACTTCGACTCACAGGCCCTAGGACTTCCGGTGATACAGCACGGAAAGCCGCTCAAATCCTCTCTCGCTTCAGCAGTCGTTGGTACCATCCTGTAGACCTCGTTCTTGTTGCCCCAGAGGAAGAAGTCTAGGGGAGTGAGGTCAGGTGATCTTGGCGGCCACCTTGCTGGACCCCCCCCCCCCCGACCAATCCATGAATCCGGAAGTCTTTCGTCAAGATATTCCCGAACGGCACGACTATTATGTGCAGGAGCTCCATCGTGTTGGAAAACTATCGGTCGGCGAATGGCTAATGGGACATTTTCCAAAAGTTCAACCAAGTCGTCACGAAGGAACCTTAAATAATTGTTGCCATTCAGGTTCCCGTCGAAGAAGTAAGGACCAAGTAGGTGTTCTTTCTGTATGCCACCCCAAACATTGAGTAAAAAAAGAACGGCGCCACTTATTTTCTATTTTGCATCTCAGTTGCAATAAAAAAAAAGGCAAGATCGAGTTTACACTCCCGAAAATCGTCCAATCATAAAAGTATGGGAAAGCCAAGTTTATAAAATAGACAAGGTTTCAATTCTCAGTATGTTTTCACAATATTAATTAGAAACGCATATAATAACGTAGTTATCATAAATTACTGCGACCCCCCTCCCCCGTATATCTAATTTCATAAAAATATATTCATAAAATAAAGATAAAGTCTTAAGTTCATGGATTTCCTGGACCTTCAATTAAACTATAATATCATTAAAAACATAAAATGATTTAAACTATTTTAAGGTTTCCTAGAGGTTAGTAATATCAAATACACATAAACAATACCCGTTTATATGATCATCAGCCAATAAAATCCAGTAAATATTAAATACAAAAGTTATATAGAAATTATTTTCGATTCTTTCCACAGTAAGCAAAATTTCGGTCAAGAAACAAAATAAACCATCTGTACCAAATATCGAGATAGCTGCCGCTATCCAATACACGATATGCGGGATTAACCTTGTTTTTAAAAAAATTGTCAAGCAATATTAGAGATATTAATATAATGTATTTTTAAATAATTTCCGCCACCGATTTTTGCATTTAATTAATAATAATTACCATAAGCGCAGAGTTTCTAAGTAGTGATTTTAAAAATTATCGGTATTAAGTTATTAATTATAACATAATATCAGTTTGAAGTTATATATTATTAATGCTATTTTAACATATTAGCAATGTTATAGTTGCATATAAGCATGATCATATGAATATAAACTAATATTTTTATTATAATTTAAATATTTAGGTACATCACTGACGGTAGAGAAAATGAAGGTAGACGTTTTAAAGTTGCCGATGTAATTACATTAAAATTTCTAAATTGCAATGCGTAAGTAAATTATAAACACACTTTACTCTGTCTGTATTTAAAAATAAAATCTTTGGTTATTATGTGTAAGAGAACCATACAATATGGAATACTTTGTCCAACCATAAACATAATTTTTACGTTGACGTTTGCTTCGTTTTTTGTTTTGTGATTATGTGGCAATAAAGTACATTATTATTATTATCTACATAGATTATTTCCTTACATATAATCTCTACTTATAACAATAATTTTCCTTTTTTTAAAGTAGACGAACAAATGTTACTTCATAAATATCCTTCGTGTGAAAGCCAAATCTTCAGATAGGGGAAATATCGAAATCTAGTCGCTAAGTGCAGCCATCTGCATTCCACGACACCCCTTCAGTTGTTGCTTAGCAACTCATACCTACATCACCATTGGCCCGTGGTGTCGTCCCGAGGGTATGGAGATTTCAAGAATCGCAAGTTTTAAAATAAATTGCATATCAATACTAAATGAACCGTGATTTGTTTTTACCCATATTTATAGTATGCGCACAAACAGATGCACGCAAATGTATGTTATCAATTATTAGTTTTACGACCGATGTGTTCTCGATTATTTCCTGCAACATTTAAAATTGCTACTCGTGAAATGGAAATCAAATATGTGAAAGCTTACGGTGTGTAGTATTTTTTATGTAGTTTATAGCGTTCAGATTTTTTTTAGCGCAAAAACAAATCAACGCGGATAATGGGTGAACATTTTGTTCAAATTCGTACCCTCGCCTCCACCAAAAATTTAAAATAGGCATATTTAGTTAGATTTGATTATTTTGTAATTAAATATTTAAATCAATTATATTTTTATTTAAAATCCAAAAATTAAAATAAATATTTTAATAAATAAAGGAGATATGATGATTTATGATATATTGAAAGATATATAAATAAAAACTACATTTATTCTGTCACTAAAAATACCATGAATTGAAGTTCAGTTATTGATTTAAACGATACGAACATTTTTACTTTGCACTGGTTTATTAAGTACATTACGTCAAGGGTGTTGGATATTTCATGAGTAACAGAATTTATAATTGTAAAAGTACGTTATAATTATAAATAAATGCAAGGAAAATATGTTCATACCATACTGGAAGAGATGTCATCGGTTTACGGGGATTTTTGCCCCGGGAAAATTATGGTTTATATGTAAAGTATGGAATAACTTGAAGATGGCGGGGCGGCCTATCGAAATTACATTCCATAGCATGTTAAAAATGTCGATAAATTAATAATACAGGATCTTCTAATTATTATTCTTTTAGAGGATCCGTGGATCTATTCTCTAAATGATTATTCTTATTTACTTGCGACAGCGATTTTCAACTCTCTTGCCAGCTTTTTGGCGGTCTTCCCAGGGACTTTGTCCTCTCGGTTTGCCTTCGTATGCAATACGAACTATTCTGTTTGGGTTCATCTTTTTATGTGCTCCTGCCAGTGTCTTCTTCGCTGTCTTCCCCATCTTACTATATCTTGAACTCTGCATACCTGCTTAATATCATGGCTCCTTACTCAATCCCAAAAAGAGTTTTGCCTGATGCTATACTCAAAGTCTTCATTTCGGATGATCGCATTTTTATTGTTTTACCGATGTCTTCCCCAGCTTTGATGTTTATGCATGTTTTATAAATGAGGATTTTGCTTTCTATTCTCATGTGTATATTTTTTCATATAACATCGCTTAGTCATCCAGTAATTGCGGCCGTTTTATTAAACTGGTTTGTAAGATAATTTGCTAGATTCTGACGAATGGATATGTTTACTGCTAGATACTTAATTTGCATTACCTGTTCTATAGGTTTATCTTGAATTACCAGCTTGTATCTTACCGGTTCTTTAGCGAAGGTTAGATATTTTGTTTCCTCGGCTGATATAGTCACATTAAGGTTTTGTGTCAGTTTATAAAAGATGAATAATTGTATTTGTAAGTCTTCTTCTGTCTCGGCATACAAGATGCTGCGCTAAAAAAGACACAACTCCAGGAATTACTGGAGTATCTGATACAACCATTTTCTGCATGGTCATCTTGGCATGACTAAGGTCAATGCAAGATGCAGAGAATGCTTACGCCGCCGCAAAAACAAGCGCGTGGAATCTTCCCGTGCGTCTTTGAACATCTGTAATGAAAGCAGCTTCAATACATTATGAGTCGAATTGTTATTGAGGATAAAGCTTAGGTTCATTATTAAGAACCTGAGTCCAAGCAAAACTCCATGCAGTAGCATCAAAAAGGCACACCATCACTCAAGAAGGTTTCACAGTCGGCCGCAAAATTCATGGCTACTCTTCTTGGTACTCAAGAGAAATCCTGTGAATTAATTACAAAGATAAAGGCTTTTCCATAACTGGAGATTACTATGCTTTAATCCTGGAGCGTCTAAAAGAAGTCATTGAGAAAAAAAGAAGAGAAAAATTAACCAATGGGTTCCTGCTTCTTCGTGACAATGCTCTCGTCTACAATAGTCGTGTTCCGTTATGGATAAAATACATTGAAATGACAATTTGGATATGAGTCAACTTTTCCGCACCCAGTACACTCAAAAAGTAAAGGTTTGGGCAGTATTTTAGTTGACCATTTGATAGGTCCGTCTTTTATCGATGGTTATTAAATGCCGACAAGTATCTCGCATTATTGCAAAATCAAATATTTTCCGCCACTCAAAACACTGGAATAAATCAGGAAATCGGTTTGTTTAAACATGAATGCTGTCCCCCTCTTACTGCATAAAGCTGTAAGAGTAAAGAAATTTCTAGGAAGTGTTTTTCCTGGCCGTCTTATTACTGGAACTGGTAACATCAAATGGCGTCCGCGATCTCCTGGTCTATCTCCAAATGATTTTTTTTTTGTGAGAATATCTAAAAAATATTGTTTAAACTCATGAGGCTGGTAGAGTAGAAAATCTATTTCTATTGGGAGAAAAAATAACTGAGGCTGCTAATTTAGTAATTGCCCAGATGTTAGCAGAAGTAAAACCAAACTTCTACCGCCGCCCATGGCAATATCATGATGTGCAGGGTGGAAATTTTGAGCCCTTTGTACAGATTATTATTATTTTCAGAATCCTTTCTTATTTATTTTACTAGAATTATTTTTTATTTTATTAGAATTACACTTTTGTTTGTGTCACGCACCGTGCACGCAGCTTAAGAATTCTTTGCATCTACTGAAAGAAAAAAGACAAACAAATGCTTAAAACTCGTAAATGCGATTTCTGAACGCATTACAAACACCCAAGCCGGTGGTGAAATGATTACTGCGTTATGCGACACAATCGTGATATCGGTCGCCGGCAATGAGACGGGCAGTAGGAATGCGTTGCCACGTATTACATACATATTGCCGTGACCTTTATAGTTTAAGTATTTTTAAAATTGTTAAATAATTAAGCATTAGAATAAGAAAATAAATGTTTAGTTGTAAATATAGTTGTTCAGATAATAATGAGTTGCATAACCTTTAAGGCGCAACATCATGATGAAAAGTATACAGTAATTTAAGTTGAAATATATATACATAAAGAGGAATAGAAATAAACACAAAAATAAATTCATGTATTCTATATTTATAGAAAAGATGAGCACAAGATGTGGTTTGAGTATACAAAGGCCGAACCAAACTTTTCGCATTGTGTAAGAGTGGCATTAAATATATTGAAAAGTGGACCACTTTTCAAAATTAAAAACGGACTAAAAATAAATAACAGAGAGAGAGAGTGATGTTGAAAGATGGAACAGTGAAGAGAGTGAGCCATTTAAATGCCGTAAAATTGTACGAAAAAGGTGAAATTCAACATGCTCGATATGAAAACGTCTTTCAAAATGAATAGACGTAGTATATAAATTTGTAAAAAAAATTTTTATCTGTCAGACATTTTATGATTACACTTAAAAATACTGTTCTTTATTCGAAACGATGTACTAATAGTATAGTTGGAAACACATCCTTGATATGTTATAATAAAGTAAAGGCTTCAAGATAACAGGATAAATCTTGTTTAATTTGAATAATCTACAAAGAAGAAATAATGTTAACATTGTTGACAGTTATGTGCAGATCAACCTACATGAAGATGAAAGGAAATGGTTAGAAGACAAGGGTGATGCTGTCGAGGTCTGTGTTCATGGTAACGCGATTATAGAAAGAAGAATCCCATCTGTGTTCAATATATTTCCGATAATTTCCAACAAAGGTACCTACAACAAGAAAATACGGATAGTTTTAAATAATGGGAAACGAAAGTACATAAACAATAGTGAAAGAGGCAATAAATTCATTTACAAACACTATGAGGGATGGCGTTAATAAAAGGAAGATATACCTACTGAAGACAAAGAATCGCAGATGTGCGTGGACTTTATAAATAAACAATTTGTGTGTGTAAACATTTAGTGCATTCTTGAACTGTCAAAAAGCAGTATAGGTATATTTCTGACCTGAGAAAAACTTGAAGAAAACAAAGATGAACAGGGCAACACCAACATAAAATTTTTAGTGTTGAAGTTGTGACGCTGTACGCGGGTAGTCGTGTTTTGTTTGGAAACCGAGGTGATAAAAAGGCGCGAACAACGAGAGAAGAGTAGAAGCTGCAGATCTTTTGAATTTACCGGACGCAAAATTTTCATTCGCGTATGCAAAATGATCGTAGGAGTTTAAATACACTACATTGAATCAAATTAGTTAAATGTATTAAGTTTATCGTTGGATTTCAGTATTTATTTTTTAGTTTTCATATTATTATTAATTCATTGTTATATTGATTATTTCATATTTAAAAATTAACAAAATGGTAGACATGAATAAACAAGAATTTGATGGTTTATATCAAGAATATAAGTAAGTTTACCTCGAAATAAATTTACGATTCAAATAAGTGATGGTGTACGACGTACGCTAGGGATGCTATGTGTGAATATTCATTTCTAGTAAGGCGTTAAACATCATCAATACTTAAATGAAATATTATTTTTGCTAAATTAAATTAACTTTTGTAAATTATGGGAGAATTGTTAATGGTGTAAAGGGCATTGGAAGTACTATGTGCAAATATTTGCTTGCGGTGTTTGCTGTGCACTATTAACAATTTATATTGGAAAATTTAATAAAATTTCAAGCATTTTGAATACGTAAAGATACAAATATTCTTGATGGACAAAAGCCAATCTGTGGTGTGTACAATGTGTGAATATTTGCATACGGCGATTGGTAAAGGTCATTTTCAAAATATTTTCTTCTATGCGAAATTTTAGATCTTCGGAGGCACTACGTGCGAATGTATGTCTTTGTTGAAATAAAATTTAGCGTCGTAGGGAAAAAAATTATTTCTTTGAATCTATGAATACAATATTAAAAGATTAAGGATAGCATAAATAATATTTTTCTTGAATCCACATAAAGGATAAAAGCAATGTGTTTTCTTGTATATATATTTTTTTATGGTTGGAATAATAAAAAGACATTCTTAACAGCCACATGTTGTGAATAGAATTTTTTACTGTGTTGTTGTTCACTGAATGATTATATGAATATAAATGTTTATGAAATTTAAATACTTATTTATTATTAACCTTATCCTAATTGAATTTAAATAAGAAACAGACAGATGAATAAAGGAAAGATCACTGCCAGAACTTACGAAAATTGTGTGAATGTTAACAGGGATTGAAATTATAAATTTATTGGAGTAGTGTTTTTTTTTATGTAGCTGGAATCTTAGCATTCATAAAAAAATTATGCAGTTTTGTATCATAAAGGCAGGGTTATAGTATAATTATTGTCATTATTTTTAATTAAATTCTGCTGGTACAGTTTACAGCAATATGTATACATCATACGTATACATTGATTCCCTATGCCTAAACATATTTGACACATGCTGTATACATTTAAATGCAACAAGATCATCAGTAGCACTGATCAAAAATCGCGCTGTCTACACACCGTAGCGTACAGAGCGATTTTTGATCAGTGCTACTGATGATGACAACTTAGTTGTTGAAATACGTATTTAGCCATTTTTGTGCTTTAGTGTGGTAAGGTGTTTTAGTGTTTTTGTGTAGTTTCAAGCCACAGACTCCAAGTTTAGTTTCTTAAACATGACTGTCCGGTCAAAGGAGTACAACAAGTTCCATGGTTTATTTACTAAGGTAAGATTATTAGACGCTGATATTAAATTTCTGAAACGTTGCAAACGCGAGAGTGTTTTTCCAAAATTCATGAAAGTAAATGTTACTACGAATTGTAGGATATCGGATAAAGTAATTCAAGCTGCTAAAGACAAGTGGCTGAGTTCAGAAATTAAATATCAGTATAGTAAGCGTAGTAGACTAGAATTAGAATTATATAGTTTACATCTTAAATTAACAAAAAATTTAACTAATGTTGAATTTGAACATTGGTGTCATTTTCATAGAAAGATCGTGGAAGTAACTAACTATAAACTTGAAAAGAAAGTTATGAAACTCAATAATAAATTTCAAAAGCTTTGTCCGTACGTCAATAAATGTCAGAAGGTATGTTCTATGAAAGAGACACTTATAGTCAACCATTCATCTGAGACTTTTAACGCCGAAGAGTTAAATTTATTAAATAAAGGTTTGAAATATTGTATACCTAGTGGTAAGATCCCTTTTGAAGAAGTGATTGCTGGCATTGAAACTCCCATAAAAAGTCTTGATGAATCATCGAAACTATTTATTAGGGAGGCCTGCAAGGTTCAAATTGAAAGGAACTTACAACTGCATAAACAAAACAGAAATAATAGGGAATTAAGCATTATTAAAAATCTCAGATCGAAAGATTGTTTTTATATTAAGGCCGACAAGGGTAACACGTTAGTAATTTTGGATTAATCGGACTATTTTTGCCGAGTTCAAGAACTTATTAGTACGGGTCCGTACGTGTGTTTAAACAAAAATCCACTACCAAAATTAGTCAGAGAAACTAAGAACGCGTTGAATAATTGTCCAAAATTGATAACTTCGTCACTCAAGTTTCGGTTAAATGTATCCAATCCGGTCATGCCTAGAATGTATTGTTTACCTAAAATACATAAGCCCGGTAAGTCGATGAGACCTATTGTGTCAGGTATAAACTCACCGGCTTATTTACTGTCTAAATGGCTAGTAAATGAATTCACAAATTTACCATTGCATCAAGATAGCTTTGCAGTAAAAAACTCGCTGGAGTTCATTCAAAAAATCAAACATTATAAGTTGCAAGAAGGTGAGATTTTGATTTCGTTTGATGTCAGTTCATTGTTTCCTTCAGTACCGATTCCAGAAACCCTGAAATATTTGGAACGTTTACTTCAGAACAATAATATCGAAAAGGCGATAATAGATGAATACATGCAGTTAACATCTCTTTGTATGTCTCATAACTGTTTTCAAATAGAAGGTAAATTCTATGAACAACGACATGGGACTGCCATGGGAAATTGCTTGTCTCCATTTATTGCCGATTTATTCATGAGTAATTTTGAAATGGATTTCAAAAAGAACGCGAAATATTTCCCTAAAGTATGGTTAAGGTACGTTGACGATATTTTCGCGATTTTTGACACTAAAATGTATGATACCGAAATGTTTCTTAATGAATTAAACTCAAAATTCCCCACGATTAAATTCACTCTTGAGAAGGAAAACAATGGACAATTAGCTTTTCTAGATACATTAGTAATTAAAGCAGGTTGCAATATAGAAATAGATATTTATAGAAAGGAAACCAATGTAAACAGATTCATTACAGCAGATTCTAATCATTGTTTGCAACAAAAATTGTCTTCATTCAATTTTCTAATCCATCGCTTGTTAAACTTCCCACTTACAAGAGATAGATACGAGAAAGAATTACGCCTTATAAGAGGTATCGCTGAATACAATGGTTTCCAGACAGACGTAGTTGACAATATCTTAAGAAAAATGAAACGTAAGAATGTAATTCTAAATTCCACAACTTTGCTACCTCAAAGTGATATAGATAAGAAATTTGTTGTCCTACCTTTTCATAATATTTCGAGAAACTTAAATAATATTTTTAAAAATGTTGGTTTGCAAGTCGCGTTTAAATCATGTAATTCGTTGAAAAGTCTTTTGAGTAGTACTAAAGATAAAATTGAGGTAGAACAAAAATCTGGAATTTATGAAATTAATTGTAATAAATGCGAGAAAAAATATATCGGCCAAACTAGACGTTCGATTGCAACTCGCTATAAAGAGCACATTGCTCATTTTCGGTTTAATAGGACAGAGAAGTCTAGTGTAGCTCGACATATTTCGGACACAGGTCATGATATTCCAGCAAGCGGCCTCAAACTTATAAAACAAGTGCGCAATTATAGAGAACTAGATAGTTACGAGAGTATATACATTCAGAAAAATAAAAATAAATTAATGAATTCAGATAACGGGCCAATTCCCCAATCTTGTTTATATAAGTTTGTGGTGTAAACAATACCTTTTAGATACCGTTAGTTTTTCATAGTACATTAGAATTAAATGATAGAATTATAGTATTAAGCATGACTAATTTAACGATACAGCGATCAGGTACTGTTAATGACGTAGTCAATAGTTTAGGTAAAAATATTTAAACCATCCCCGTAAATAGGAAATTATATTGTTGGTTTTCTTAGAATATTAGAATTAAAGGATAGGATTAGAATAAAAATTAAATAGGAGCAAAAAAAGCACATTTAACTTTTGTTAAAATAAATAAATATTTTTAATCTATATTCAATTTTCACGTATAGCCAAGTAGCTATAAATGCGAGTGTCTAGAAGCTTTCTTGCGAAAGAATGAATTCGCAGAAATATTATAGAGATTAACTTGATGTCATAGTGTATATTCAAAATAATATTGCATGTCTTAGTTTTATGCTTATAAAAAATATTCTTATGCTAATTTATGATAATAACATTTCCATGTAAACTAAATTTCACAAGAAGTCCCATCTAAAATGTTTTAAGTTCGTCGTAAACGTTCTCTTCCCCAGTTTCTTGACTTAAACTTTCCAGCTTTAATAACTTGGCTCGGTAAATTTTTTAATGTAGTGTTTAAAATATTTTGACGACGGGAAATGTTCGCCCATATATATACAAACAAGACGAAGAAGTTAAACGCTGATGTAAAATAAAGAGATTACGTGCCATCTTAATACGATAAAAAGCGACAAGGAGCACCACTTTCAAGTTTTATGAAGAGTATGTGATTAAAATGAATTTGATCTGGTGGAAAAGGCTGCTTTACTAAAGTGAATTTTCCCTTAAAAGTATATTACTACTAGTAGTATACTGGTATGTATTTACTTAGCTGCCGACATGCTTTTATAAGTTAAATGGTAAGATTAGCGTTTCGTTTTTGGCGTAGGCATTTTGTATTACCTAATGAATTTTATGCCATGTCACTTTCGTTACCTTGTTTGCTTTCAGTATTTTAAAATATTATTTATATAAAATGCAGTTCTCAACAGTAATTACCATAACAAAGTCGTTACTAGAATGATATTTTTAATGTGTTTATATAATTAATCATCTTATCCGAAGCTAATTGCGGATTATTAACTTTTTAAATTGACAACGGTAAAATTAAATCCCTTCCTGATAAAAAAAAAATTTCTACAACATAAAATTATCATTAAATTTGGTAATAACATTCCGAGACTGACTCGCTTAATGCAGTCGTAACATATGACAGTATACAGAAGTGCGATGTATCATGCTGATATTACTATATTCGTGATGAATATAATTTTTAAATATATTGACAGATATGATATACAGAGTGATCCAAATTAAACATAAACTCTTGCCACCCATTAATTTTTATAAAATCAAACCAGTAAAATTAGTTAACCTTCGGATGGCCAGGTAAAATATGAATCATAAAAGACTAGGTAGGATCACTCACTAACCCCATAAAGTTTTAGTAAATAAATCGACATAATATTAGATATTAAAGAAATTTATTATAATAAGTCATAATACATCACAAAAGACCTGTCCATTGCCATGAACACAATTTTTACAAACGATAATTCATATTCAATAGAAATTGAATGTTCAAATATACATAAGTAAAGAATTTCATGGGGTAAGTCCGCTAAAAATGCAACTGCAGACACGTGTTTTGAACTCATTGATTCTCGTCAGTGCAGTGTAGCCAAGGAATAAGATGGGATAACCTTGGAGATAAAGAGCAATATTCAGAGATTTCCAGTGAAGATAGCTATGTTTCTTGGGAATACCTCACCCGTGTGTCGACTTCAACAAATCTATATTTGTTCCAAAAGTGTGTGAAGCCCTGTATGAAAAATTACAACCTAAATACATGAGGGTAAGCATTTCTAGGCTTAGGGAATACAATATGCTGGGGGTGCTGCCACAAACGTAGACAGGCATCTGCCACTGCAAATGTGAATTACGTTTGTTGCTACACTGATAGAACGTCTTTCATTACTTATAGTTGTTTATTTGTAAATTTCTGCAGCTTCCATACATTATAATAATAAATTATTATCAGAGCATTGGCGAAACATTTGGTAATTTGGTGTAAAAGTATAGCTATTGGCTGATCATTCACTTCATATACTACACAGCTTGATGAATTACTATTCTGTTCGTTTTCTATTAGATTAATTATCTTTTTTGTATGTACTTGTTATAATTGAACCTGTACTTCTTGTAACGTATGTAGAACAAGTAAGATTACAAAATTAATAGAAGGTGACCACACAAGGTCTCGGTACATAGACAAGGTCTATGTACATATACAAACTACTTGTTTTACATAAACAATCCTTCTCTGAATTAGGTTAATATAATATAGTTAGTATAAAAGAGTAATATTAGGAACATTAGAGTTAGTATAGAAATAGTATCGAATTAGTATCGAATTAGTATTGAATTAATGATGTAGTATTGAGTAGTCAGTATTACGTTAATTAAATATGTATATAGTGTTAGTGGTATAGTAATGTAATTACTATATGTAGCTGATGTAGTTGTCCACTACAAATAAACACATCACAACATCTATATGTGTTTTGATTAACCATCCAACCCTCTAACAAGGGACGGATATTATATGCTTCTTTTATTGGCATACTTTTAAGCTGGGCAGCAATATTCTCCCCAAATTTATCAAATTTTTTGGATTCTGAAGAACAAATCTTATTAAAAGCTTTCCTAGCAGAATTAAACTCTGTATCAGGCACATTATTTGAAGCATGTGCTCTTTTACGACAAAATTATTTACGAATTTCACTGGCATCCTTTTTACTTTCTTATACGTAGTATAAGGAAGTATTGTGATGATGAAAATTTTCGACCTCGAGATTTTTGCAGATGTCCACGTTTTGAGGTCCCCTGATACCAAAAAAGTGGTTTTTAAAAAATGTCTGTGTGTCTGTCTGTCTGTCTGTGTGTCTGTCTGTCTGCCTGTGACCACGATAGCGGTCAAACCGCTGGAGATATCAATTCCAAATTTTGTATTTACGTGTATAATCTCCCTCTTGGGAACTGATTAGATTTTCAGCAAATTAGGTCGACCGGAAGTAGTAGTTTACTTCAGTGAAAAACTCGAATTTTGCCAATATTTCGTCAACTACTAAGTTTAGACAAATTTATAAAGAATTCATATGTACTTAAAATTAAATTTAAGAAGAATTTTATTAAAAATTTTTTTCGAAATTCCTGCCTATCGAAAATCGGTTTTTTGCAAATATGTCGTAAATTATGCATTCTATATATATTTATGAAGAGTACAAAAGTACTTAAAGTTAGATTTGGAACATTTTTTTTATAAATGAAATTTCAAAATTCGGACCGGAAGTAACACTTTCATACGTATAAGAAAGTCGTGTGGTGGCCACACCTCATTTTTTACTTTCTTATACGTGGTATAAGGAAGTATTGTGATGATGAAAATTTTGCGACCTCGAGATTTTTGCAGATGCCCACGCTTTGAAGTCCCCTGATACCGAAAAAGTGGTTTTTAAAAAATTGCTCTCTGTGTCTGCCTGCCTGTCTCTCTCTGTGTGACCACGATAGCGGCCAAACCGCTATAGGTATCAATTCCAAATTTTGTATTTACTGGTATAATATCCCTCTTGAGACCTGATTAGATTTTCAGTAAAATCGACCGACCGGAAGTAGTAGTTTACTTCAGTGAAAAAATCAAATTTTCCCAATATTTCGTCAACTACTAAGTTTAAACAAATTTATAAAGAATTCATATGTACTTAACAGTAAAATCAAGAATAATTTTATTTAAAAGTTTTTCGAAATTCCTACCGGAAGTAGGTCTTTTACTCCTATCGAAAATCAGTTTTTTGCAAATATTTCGCAAGTCATGCTTTTTAGACAGGTACGTTACGGGTAAAAATGTATTTAGAACTTAATTTCCAATACCTCTTGTATCAAAAAATTTTGAAAATTCGGACCCGAAGTAACACTTTTACCCTTACCGCATAGCGATTTTTTGCAAATATGTCGTAAATTATGCATTCTATATATATTTATCAAGAGTATACAAGTATTTAGAACTTAATTTTCAACATGTTTTATATAAAAAAAATTCAAAATTCGAACCGAAATTAACGCTTTTACTCTTATCGAATAGCGATTTTTGAAAATATCTCTTAAATTATGCATTCTATATACAAACATCTACGCTTTTTTTTTAAATAGAACACCCGGTATATTTTTCTTCTAAAGTACAGTATTTTTTATAAGCTTTTTAATGTTTTCCCTAGCCACACTTAGTATTTTATAACCTATTAACTCTTATTATTACTAGATTCTAAATTTAAACGAAAAAAGTCGTAGTCACCTGCGAATTTTTAATTAAAATAATATCTGAATTTTATATCTGTCATTAGTTACGTTGTATTTACAAAATAACGCTGATAATTGTATTTACTTTTTCGATGAATTTCACGAAAGATGAAACGGTAAATATGATTTACGCACTGGGTGAGAGCGAAAGAAACTGTTTATTAGCCAATAGGATTTACTGTCAACGTTATCCAAATGCAACAACCTCCTAGAATCGAAGTTTGAAAATAATTTTAGAATGTGTATTTTAGGAGTGGCTACAACTTTTGTCTAAAACACTTTTCTTTAACTTTAATAATAAAGCCGTAATCTTCCGTCCTCGCATGGTCTGGACAGCCTGTATGTTTATCAAGAGTACAAATGTACTTAAAGCTACATTTGGAATAATTTTTGTATAAAAGAAATTTCAAAATTCGGACAGGAATTAACACTTTTACTCTTACCGAGTAGCACTTTCTTTCGAATATCTCGGCAAGTATGCATCCTATAGAGATTTATTAGCAGAACAGAAGTAGTACATTAGGATTATGTTTATTTTTTCAGAAGATAAAAGATTTATATTTTAGTTTAGAACAACTCTTTTATAATTTGAAACGCATACATGTATAAGAAAGTCGTGAGGTGGTCACACCTCATGTTTTATTGTTGATTTTCTACCTCACTCTGAAACATATACATTCTGTACTTATAGTAACATATTAATACATTTCTAGATGCCAAACACTACTGAGGAATGAGAAGAAATAGCGGAAGTCTTTGAAAAAAGATGGCATATTGCTCATGTTGTAGGGGTGCTAGACGGCAAACATGTATAAATACAAGCGCCGCACAGTGGTCTGAAACGTCCAAAGAGTTGGTCAAAACCTAAAAAAACATTTTTTTCAAATAGTTTCTTGTGTGGTAGTCGGTAAACGAGGTGCCTGCGCGTCTATTTCTCGAATAGCAGATAGATGGCGCGCCTACAGGACGTGTAGTTGTGTGTGAAAGTCGCGGTTGTCAAAACTTGCTACGTGTAACGTCTCTTGTAAACAAGCATTCGTCGCTCCAAAGAATATGGCATAGAAAGTTCGGTTCTAGGTCTAAAATTGTATTACAGAACATTATTCTATTCACATTGTCATTTTTATACAATGGTTGCACTTTTGTTACATGAAACGCCCGCAAAAGGTTTTGTGTTAGCACTGAATGAACTTGAACATTTATTTCTCGAGCTATTTGTGTAGTGCTGGAAGTAACATCTTCGTGAATAGTATTCAAAATTTGTTCTTCTAACTGAACCGTACGGCGTTCCAAAAGTCTGCCTGCGTCATAATAATTAGATCTAAATGTACCATATTCACGAAGGGGCTGATCTAATCTTCGAAATGTGTTTTTAGATGGGTGGCGCCGATATGGATAACGTATTTCGTATTCCTGTTTTGCCATATTCGCATTGCCGTTGCAAAATCCGAATACCACATACATATCAGCATATTCATTAAAAGTATACATCATGAAATCGCACAATAATGATAACTAGGTACACAAAGCGAAAAAATTAAACTTCAATTTTACAAACGTCATAATTTGACAACGAGCTTTATATTGCAACCGAATATTTTTCTTGTCCAAGGTTGCCATATGTACTTTAAGGTCAAAAGTGCAATTGACGAAATGTTGAAAATGCGAACTATTGGCATTACTCGATTAGTAACATCAACGTTGTGCTACATAAATCTATTTTACTGTAAACAGCAATGGTTATTCGTAAAAGATTTCAAAATGTTGAATTATTTCCAACCGTATATTTTCAATTTTGATGGCCTCGTGTGGTTTATTGAAAGACCATACAAGTTTTTTGTATCAGGATTGTTGACTTAAAATTAATCGCAGACTCGTTATACGTGAAGTTTATCCGCGAATTTCTGGACACGGTGTATAATACCCTTCACACAAATTTACCTGTTAGTTAAGCTCGAAAACGGTATGAAGATACCGAAACATATTGCCGTGATCCCTATTGGTAGGCATTATAAAATAGTTAGACAATTAAGTATTAGAATAAGGAAATAATTTTTAGTGGTAAACATAATTGTTGAAAAATGAATTATGAGTTGCATAACCGCAACGGCGTAACATTATAATGATAGGTATATGGTAATTGAAATTGAAATAAAATTTATATGAAAGGTACAAAAATAAACACGAAAATAAAATTCATGTATTCTATATTTATAGAAACGAGGAGCACAAGATGTATTTTCAGTATACAATGGCCGAACCAAACTTTTTGCATTGTGTTAAATATATTGAGAAGTGAACCATTATTCAAGCTTAATAATGTGTTAAAAATAAATAACAGAGAGATAGTGATGATTAAAGATGGAACAGTGAAAAGAGTTAGTCATTTGAATGCTGTAAAATTGTATGAAACAGGTGAAATTAGACATTCACGACATGAAAACATCTTTCATCATGAATAGACGTAAGAAATAAAATAAGTTTATAAAAGATTATCTGTTAGACATTTTATGGTCACGCTTAACAATACAATAAATACCTGATACTTATATTTAATAGTAATTTTAAAAAGAGAATATATAGAAAGGTGTTTTTTTATTCGACACGATATAATAAAGTAAAAACTTCAGAAATAACAGGATAAATCTGGTTTAATCCAGGAAAGTTCCAGAAATAATGGGATAACATTGGTTTAATCTGAATAAATCTACAAAGAAAAGAATAATGTTAATGTTGTTAATAGCTGCGTACAAATCAACCTACACGAAGATGAGAGAAGGTGGTTCGAAGACAGGGATAGAGCTGTCAAGGTCCATGTTCCTGACAAAGTAATCATAAAAGGAAGGATTCTATCTGTATGCAATGTCTTTCCGATTATTTCTAACGAAGATGTCTGCAAAAGAAAAATACGGATAGTGTTAAATAATGGGAAAAGGAAATATTTAAACAATGATGAAAGACGCAATAAATTCATTTACAAATACAATGAGAGATGGCATTAATGGAAGAAGAATATACCTACTCAAGACAAGGAATCGCGAATGTGCAGGGACATTAATAATAAACAATTTGTGTGTATGTTTTTGTGCAATTTCTAACTGTCAAAAACAATATAGGTATAGTTCAACCTGGGGAAAAACTTGAAGAAAAGAAATATGAGCAGGACAATGCCAATATAAACATTAGTGCGTGAATTGTGGCGTTGCAGACGAATAGTTGTGTTTTTTCGATGACCGAGATGATAAAAGCCGCGAACGACGATAAAGAAGAAGAAGCTGCCGATCTTTTGAATTGTTCGAACATAAAAATTTTGTTTCATGCTGAATTGATTGCAGGCGTACAGATACACTGCATAAAATCATTTTTAGTTAAATGTATTAAGTTATTTTTGATTTCAATAAGTAGTTTATTGCATTATAATTAATTCATTGTTATTTTGTTTAATTTCATTATTTTTTTTATTATCAAAATGGTAGATAGAAATCAAGAGGAATTTGATGAAATGTATGAATATTATAAGTAAGTTTTTCTTGAAATAAATTCATAATAGATATTTGGTGATGTGTGGCGTATGCTAAAGATGCTACGTGAAAATGTTCATTTTTTACCAAAGCGTTTAACATCGTCAATATTTTGAATAAAATATTATTTTCTTTGCTATAGTAGATTAATTTAACAAATCAGTAGAGTATTGTTAATGATGTAAAAAGGGCATTAATGGCACAACGTGAAAATTTTGCTAGCAATGTTAACTGTGCATTATTAACAAGTTATTAGATAAAAATTTAATAAAGATTTCAAGCATATTTAAATACATAAAGGTATAAGCATTTTTTATGGACAAATAGCCAATTTGTGGTATGTACAACGTGTAAATATTTGCATTTGACAATTGGTGAGAGTCTCATCAAGGTGTTTTCTACTTTGCGAGATTTTAGATCTCCAGAGGCATTTCGTGCAAATGAATGTCTTTGTTGAAATAAAATTCAGCGTCGTAAAAGAAAAATTTTATTTTATTTCTTTGAAACTATACGATATTAAAAATTTGAAGATAGCAAGGAGTAATATTTTTATTTTAAATCTATATAATATATTAAAAGCAATGTGTTTTTCATATATATAAAAATTTACATTTTTTTTGTTTGTGATTGGAAAAATAAAAAGGACAATTTCTTTTACAGCCACATGTGACAAAAGAATTTCTTTACTGATGTTGTTACCAAGTATTGAGTTGAATACAAATATTTTATGAGATTTAGTTTTTTTTTATTATTAACCTTATCCTATTTAATTTTAAATCAGAAATGTTGTCGACAAATAAAGGAAGGATCACTGCTAGAACCTACAAGAATAATATGAATGTTAATAGGGATTGAATTTATAAATTTATTGAAGTAGTTTTTTTTTTAACATGTCAACGCAATCTCTGCATTTGTTATATATTATGCTGCTTTGTATTATCGTTGTTTTGGTTAACTTCTGTTGGTACAAGATTACTATATTTTAATTTGAAAGCAAAGCTAATGCAATATGTCGCAAAGATTAATTTATGCCTGCTAATAAGCTAATAAAATTTGATCCTAAATTGATTTGTACTTTTTATTTTAGTTCGTAAAGTGTATGTAACAGTATTAATGTCCCTACTAGGTAGTATAACATTACATATATCGAAAACCACATTAAAGTTCTGGCCGTAATCTAAAACTAAGTGCGTTTAAAATTGCTTTTATTTTTTCATATCAAAATGATGCGTATTTAAAAAGCAGCCCTCTGACTTCTACAAAGTACACACATTCTAGATGTAGTATAAACCACTTCTGAATTTAGCCATATCTCTTCAAAAAAAAAAAAAAGAAAAAAAACTGAATAGATAGTTAAAGACAGGCGGAGTGCATATTATAAATTGAAGTGTAGGGCGTCCACGGTAAATGCAATTAGTAGTTATGCACAAAAGCATTGTTCCTGTAACAAAGGGGCAATATTTAGCTAAAATAATAATAAAAAAAACAAAGGCCGCTTTCCAATTAGAGGAATAGTGAGGGTAAATAACAAAGTGAGTGGAGCCGTTGTTGAATTGTCATTTGTTTGAGGGCACTTTTTATTTTGAATCAGTGGCTGTTCCGTTGTACTGTACGTGTGTATCGAGGATCATTCTCGTGCAGACTTACCCCTCGAACAAGCACCCTAAACAGCATCACGTGTTGGCGTTACATAAGGCTGACGAGTCTTCATATAGGTATCTTTTTAATCTCAATTTCTGTGTTCTGACGCTTTGTTTCTCTTTATTCTATTACACATTTCTGGTATCGAGGAACCTCTTGTACCGAGGCCCACACAACGTCTATAAATGGTTTGTGCTGTTTAACTATGTCAAATTAACTACACTCTAGTAGTGCTGAACAGCGTTAATAAACATGTGAAGGTGATTCATAAATTTCAAGTTTTTATACTTTTTTTAACTCTCAACCCAGAATATCATTCTACCAACTAAAATATGAATTATTTACTAATCTCGGAGTTTCTGATTAACTAGCTGACAATTTTAATTTTTTTTTAATGACTGTTGTAAAAGTGGGTTATTACAGTCTTTAACTGAAGGTATAAAACCAAAAACAAAATCTTTCCACGACCTCTAGTTTTAGAGTTATAATCATACTCTGCTAGTAGATAAACAATAATATTGTCTTTAGAAGCTTTGTTATACAGAAGTTATAAAAAGAAATACGGCACCCTACATTGTTACGTTTAAAAAGACGCGTTTAACCTTTAATTCATTTATCCCTGTATATTATACGTTTAATATTTTTTTAATTCAAATTATGTTCAAATTCTAAATAAAATACATTTTAAAATTTTCAACATTTAAATCTGGGTCGCATATATACGAGATTTCGTTTTAAAATATTCGATTTAAAATATTTGGTTTATGAAGGACTTTTTGTTGAAATTTAAGATTGGCGACGTATGCATTTTGTGTCCGTCTAAAGTTATCTAAATAGTTCTCACAGTTCCTTGTTGCATGAAACTGCGTAGGTATTTTCGCATGTTTTGGTGGCGTGATCCAACAGCATCTTCCCGACGCCTAAATTCTCCCTAACATTATTCTCCCACCTCCGAGTCTTTAAAAGGGCGAAGCTCGTCTAAAATCATTCACTATTACAACATCATTATTACATTCACCATTAGATCCATTTGTTACATCTCAGTTAGTACAGTACAATTAAACAGTGAGTGGTAGTTGAATAAATCTTAACTCCGGTTCCGGCGCCGGCTAAAGTCCGCTAGCCCTTTGGTGAAGATGTCCATGGAAACGAGGTGTTAATGTCCATAGTATGGATACACCGATGAGGGTCATCTAAATCTCGATTTTCAAATAATAAATTGTTGGAGTATCTATCGTCCTTCAATTTACGCGTTGGTCCGGATTTAGAGGATATCTCACCGACAATATTAACTCAGTGCCCGTTAACTTAACAACATCAAACGGTAGCGCGTAGTGGCGTACTGGAACACTAAATTTCAGGTATTTGAGTTTTTATTTCTTGTACTTCGAGTGGCAAGAGAACTGTACAACTACCAAGCTGTCAGAAATATTAAAAATTTGTTTCATAAAGTTAAATATTATTGTGCGCAAGGCACGATCATCAAGAACCTTTGTATTTGTCTAAATGTTCATTAAGTCTTTGTGTTTGTCTAAATTTGTATATGTTCTTTTAAAATTGTGTGTTGTAATAGTCACTATTATCTTATATTGAGAAATTTTAAGGTAAATGGTTCACCATATTTGATCAATTAGTTTTACTGAATTAATTTTATTACTTTGTTTATTTGTTGAATATGTACTTATTGTTTCGCTTTTCTGTATGTACCGTCTCTCTAAAGTTTAGTTTTCTTTGTAACCAATATGTAATTAAACTCAAGTGAATTTAGTGTACATTGTATAATTAACAACCAAAAGTTAAGTCATACATATTATTTCAATTTTAGCTTCAATATTTTTGTGTATTTCATACTTCCATTATTATTATTATTGTGCTAAATTTTAACATTTTTTTGAGTAATCTCACGCTTTTACTAATAGTTGGAGCTAGATATACAGGGTGGGTCACAGATATAATAACATCAACGGTTCTACTTCGAGGTCAACATCTGGAAATATTATTAATAATAAGCCACTAACGATAATTATTAACGGTAAGTGCATGCTCTGATTCACATAATTATCTTGCACCCTGAATTTGTAGACCTCGTTAATTTGTGACGCCGCGACGAGCATAGTCACTAATTGATTGAGTGTTTCTGGGGAAAATATTGATTGATTGGAGACGCCGCGACGAGCATGGTCTCTCATCAATTTATTTATTTCTATTAAGGGTTTTCTCCAAGTAATAAAATTTTTATAGTTTTCTATCAAATTAGCCACGATATCTTGGTAGTTTTCACTCTTATGATTTCCCAGAAAATATTTGCGAACATTTTCAAAAGATGTCCATTCTGCTAGCTCTAAATCATTTATGGTACGTTCAAAATTTTCATCTTTGAATAGCTTCCTAACTTTTGGACCAACAAATATTTCTTTGCGAACTTTCACATCAGACAGCTTTGGAAACTTATGCCATAAGTATTTAAAACAGTTGCCATCCTTTTCTAGTGCTTTGAAAAAATGTTTAATCAATCCTAATTCAATGTGTAGAGGGGGTAGAATCACCAAATTTGAATCCACTAACGCTTCAAATTTTATATTAATTCTCCAGGAAATTGAGATTGAGTAGACATCGTTTTACTTCTGCCTGTAGTTGGTAGGTGGCGTATGTTAAAAACTGTTCAGGCAATTTTAGGATCATATATGATACTTCAGCGCTTAGCTTCGCGAACTATCTTTTGTTGTTGGTTATTATTCGTAACTATGGTAACTAACTATATGTGGTATAGCTTTTTAAATATTTTTGTTGACAGTTTTTAATTAAAATTAATAGTCACAATTATAAAATATTAACTTATTTCTTAAAATTGTATGTACGTAAGTATTTATTCTGCATAATTCGAGTATTTTATTTATTTATTAGCACTTTTTTCTAGACTTCCTAGTAATTATGCCGAGGAGAAAATTTTATGTGTCAAATTGTGATCAAAATGTAAAAGTTTTCCATACATTTTCACATCCAAAATCAATTCGTTTGCATGAGAAGTTGGAAGCTAGAGGAGATCCTAATTTATTCAATGTTATAAGAGAAGATCGACGATTTCCATTTAAGGAATAAATAAGTTCAAATGTAAGAATAATTTAGAATGCTTTCTCCTTAATATTTTGAAATAGAAATAAGTTTTTATACAAAAATAAAGCATTACTAAAAAGATATGTTTCTAATTTATTACTTAAGTTATTATATATATAACGCACAACATTTTTTAAATATGTCACCTTAACTTACATTATTAGTTTTTATTTTTCACTTTAAATGAATTAAAATATAGCAATATGTGCAATATTTTACGTCAAAATACATCTACTTTTTTATCTCCGAACATTTAAAGTGAAGAATAAAAACTGTTAAGGTAGATACAAAATGGAATAGAAATATATAATACATATTTAAATTTCCCGGTTCATCGATTTGATCCATTTTAGTACCGCCTGTAGTTGGCAGGCGGCGCTAAACATTGTCTAAACTTTTTACTATTAAGTTATACTATCTTCTAGTTAATGTGATCTGTGGTCATACGTTTCTTTTGTGTTTGTAGAATAAACCATTGGCATTTATGGTTTCGAGTTACTATTATAAAGCAAATCGGCTTTGAGACTAGTTTTCGAGGAATCGATAAACAATCGCCGTTCTGCGGGGTTATATTCAATACTCATTTCACACAAAAGTTGATTTACATCAGTACGCTAGCAGAAATTTCTTTCAACTTTGTAAAAAGAACTGAATTTTTCATGACGATTCTTCAATACACAGATTTTTGTGGTGGAATACAAACGATTCCATTCTTTTAATCGAGATTCCAAAATTTGTGATTCTTCTTTGGTTAAACCCAAATCCCGTATCAAATCATTCAGATCTGATTGAGTGAGTAATGGATGTAGTTTATCAAAAGGGATATACGTCAGATTAGTTGAAAATGACACATTGAAAACATCGTTTATATCTTTTTCGTTCGTGGAATTTGCAGAAGAACCTGCTCGAGCTTGTTACAATACTTCTTTAGTTTTAAATTTTACGTTATTCTTAGTGAAAACAGATAAAAGTTTTATTTTTAAAATGTTACTTGATACCCTATGTTAGAATACAGTTTTTATGTTTAAAACAATGCAAAATACTAAAATTTTAGTCCATTAAATCACTGATAAAAATCGTGTTGCCTAGTGTAACTACTCTTTGACAAAATGTATTAAATTACCATGAAAAGGTTTTTTAAACTGTTTTTTTTTTCTGAACAAATTTAAGATTAAACATGCACAAACTGAGCATTTTATTAAAATAAATAAACACAAAATTAATACTTGAAATATCACACTTGGTTTTTTCTAAAAAGAATTTACTTTAGAAGAAAAACAACAAGTACTTGCATTGAAAATATATGACTGTACCCAATAACATACTCGTATTAACAAAAACGGAATAATATACATACAGGGTTAGTTAAAAGTATGGAGACGGCGATTTATTGTCGGTAATATTCATTTTAGAGAATTATGTTCAATATAAAAGTTTGTTAGGATATTTTGATCTACATTTGAGAATATTTGATTTTTTTTTCTTCAATTGTTTTTTAGTTACGCCTGTCCGCGCAGTTTTTTTAAATGGGAACTAGTGAATTTTACTCTACCATTCGATAGAGAATTCTTTTCTCTTTACAATAATATTTTTGCTTTTTTTAAATTCATTTTAATAACTTTTACAAGAAAAATTAAACAAATTAATAACAAAGTAAATTAAAGTAAGTGTTCAAATTGTCGTCCATTAGTAATTTGACAATGACCCAATCGATTTACAAAACCCCGAACAGAGTTCTGTAAAAAATCTCGGGGAATTTCTTGTATCGTTCTGGTAATTCGGATTTGTAAATCTTCGACGTTATCGGGCTTATCTTCGTAAACTTTGTTTTTTACGTATCCCCAAAGAAAAAAATCTAAAGGACTTAAATCTGGCGAACGGGCTGGCCATTCAATGGTTCGTCGTCTTCCAATCCATCTGTGGGGAAAAACGTTGTCCAGATACACCATAATGTGGTGGGGCGCCATCTTGTTGGAACCAGATACTGTCATTGGGCAGGTGTTCATTGTTTTCATGTGGATAGAGCGTAGCACAAGCAGGTATTATTTCATTTTGCAATAACAGCAAATACAGACCCGAAGTTAAATTGCCATTGATGAGAAAGGGACCGATAATATGACCGCCAAGAATGCCAACCCAAACATTAACCTTTTGGGGGTACTGCGTATGGTGCTCCAAAAACCAAACGGGATTTTCCGATGACCAGTATCTGCAGTTATGTCTGTTTACTTCACCGGTAAGGCAAAAAGTAGCTTCGTCAGAGAAAAGAATATTGTTGACAAAATTTTCATTATTATTGCAAATATTTAACATTTCTTCAGAAAATTGTAATCTCCTATCAAAATCATCTTCCGTTAACTCCTGTACAAGGTGTACCTTATAAGGTTTATACTTTTCACTTTTTAAAAATGACACGATCGATGACTGCGAAATATTGAAATTGGCCGCTAATTGATTGGTTCATAAATGAGGATCTTCAGATACAGCCAATAAAATATCCAGTTTGTTATCATCGCTTTTTGCTGTTCTAGGTCTACCACTCCCTGGCAAATCTTTAACGCTACCAGTTTGTTCAAAGCGTCTTAAAGTTTTACCAACAACGGATTTAGAAATTGGATTTCTATTTGGATGCGTATCATTAAATAAATTACAAACGTCTTGTAAACTTCTGCGTCTATCTCCATAACCCAACATCATAAGTATTTCAATTCGTTCATGTTCACTTAAACTCGCCATTGTTAATATTAACAGCAACAAATTGCACAAATGAATTATTTCTGTCAAAGATTTGACGTACACAATAACCACTGATAAAATTATGTCGCTCAAGTTTGTTTATCGCATCGCTTCTGTCTATCTGCGATGTACCGAACATCTGTGAAACACTTGAACCGGCCTTTTCTTATAAAAAAGTTATTAAAATGAATTTAAAAAAAAAATATTATTGTAAAGAGAAAAAAATTCTCTATCGATGATAGAGTAAAATTTACTAGTTCCCATTTAAAAAAAACTGCGCGGACAGGCGTAACTAAAATACAATTGAAGAAAAAAAAAATCAAATATTCTCAAATGTAGATCAAAATATCCTAACAAACTTTTATATTGAACATAATTCTCTAAAATGAATATTAACGACAATAAATCGCCGTCTCCATACTTTTAACTTACCCCCTATAATGATTATGTAATTATTAAGGATCTATTTCTGGCTATGCCAGTATTCTATAACATGTAGCACAAATAATACGTACTACTCCGTAAAATAAAATAAAACTTGTTTTTACGTTTACCTATCAATGTAAATTTAAATAATTTTCATACTAAAATATTGAAAAATATATTTATAAACTATGGCTATATTTAGAATCAAATTCTCATTATTTATCATATCTACATACTTATATTTCAGTGCGAGAATTTCAAAGAAGGCTAAGTAATTACAACGATTCTCATTCTCATGTTAACAAATGCCACTAATATTACTTCCGAAAGTCAATATGCAATCCCTTTTATACGCCTGGAAACAAAACCTAATGGTAATAAATAAGAGATATAAGAGAAATCATCAGTTTCAATAAGTGGTAATCCCCGTCAGAGTCACCCCAGCCATATTTCCCGACAGGCAGCTTCGATAAGGTCTCAATTACACTTAAAATTATTCAAGAAAATCACACTTTATCCGAGCGGAAAAACCACCACGTCATCTTGAATAAATTCAGTTAGTTCATCCCTTGTTTGCGAGATCTTTAATTCGGTCTGTATCTAATTTTTCACCGTAGGAATTTACTGAAGCCGTTTCCAATTCCGCATGGAACGGTAAATGTATTTGACAGCTTGTCAGCGGAAACATTTCCGGAAATGCAGTAGTACTATTGACAATAAGGCTTATCGATGACTTACTCCATATACGGATGTTAGAAAACTTAAATTGGTTTCTTTTTCTACATATATAAAAAATCAGTAATCATTATCAGTTTTCACTATATACATAAAATGGTTATTTTTATAGCTCGTGTTAAATTAAATTATAATCAATGCCATAAAATATACACATAACTCCTCTATTTATTTACAAGCGACTCACAGTGGTCAAAACCGACAAAAATGCAAATGTAACGAAAAAATTAAAAATTTTCAATAATGCTGTAACTTATATACAGCACGTGTCAATTTTCATTAGCCATAGGCGATTAATCCATACAGTATGTGGCAACATAGTATACCCCTTCTTTCCTTTCCAATGCAGCGCGACCGATGCATACTCCGTGGTTAGCAGTAACTCTTCGACCAGCGGGTTGGATGTTTGTAATGCGTTCAGAAATATTTACGTATTTACGAGTTACAAGGATTTGTTTTTCTTTTTCCTTTTAGTAAATGCAGAGAATTCTTAAGCTGCGTTCACGCTGCATGACACAAACAAAAGCGTAATTCTAATAAAATTAAAAATAAGGTAAATAAAAAAGGATTCTGAAAATAATAATAAACAACTAGATCGCGCCGGCCATTTGATGATGACGGATTTTATTGCAGACTATATCTCGGAACGTGTTCGCAGCTGAACATTTAATGTAGAAGTGGCAAGATCGGGGAAAGTCGCTGTGATGTCGATTGTTGCCGGGAGACAGACGTTGCCACGTATTATTTGTATACGTATAAATCGCATGTAAACATTGAATCCCTATAGCTAATGAAAATAGACACATACGGTATATGTTTGTACGCGTTAGCATACAACTTTTCACCAATAATTGCTGTTTTACCTTTGTCAGAACCAGAGATATTAATTATTATCAAAAACTGCAAAATTAGCAATATTTCTATAGGGATATATATATTTTAGTACCCGAAACTTAAGGGTCCTCGCTAGTGAATCGGAAATGTAATATTGGTTGCATAGCACATAATTTAATCAGCCATGGATGTTCAAGTACCTATTACACATAAGGAATATATAATAAATATTTGAAATAATAACTCAATATCTAAGCGAATAAAAATTCATTTATGATCAAATATTTACACATTTGTAAACATGGGAATGATTTTTACCAGAATAGCATTCACTGTAATGTGGGTTGCCTATTTTTAATTTATTTTATATACATTTAAAACAAAGTAAAGAATAGTTGAAAGAAAAATAAGTGCAGAGCGGGGTAGCTTTTTATTCTTATTTTAACGTGAACTTAAGCAAACAAATCTACTGCAAAAGATTTTTGAGAAAACTTGTTTTAAATATTTTGAAATATTAAATAATGTTCTTTAATCAGATATTTTTTTCTAAGTTTGATTATTGCTATTTTTCAACTATTCACAGATCCACTACCGAGGAGCCTTAAGTTGTATTTGTTATTATCTGAACCAGATATCTTGGTCGATTTAAAAATAATTATTACAAGTCAAAATACTTACTTTAATGGTTCAAACGGCATCACTACTTTCTAGAAAGCTGTTTTTATCTCCAGGTGATATCAGATACCTATATTTCTATAACAGCTATGTATAAATGAATTTTAATGAGGGATAACGTTCACTCCTAGTACTTGCTAGTCTGTGACTCTTTGATGAAATGAAAGATTATAGTGTTATAGGTTTTAATGTGAAATAAAACAAACAAATGTTTAAGATTTACACTGTATTTAATAACAACGACAGCTGTTTCGCTACACTGTAGCTTCGTCAGGTTGACATATACAGTAATAACTATCTACATACACTTGACTGTTATATATAGTGTGTGGATATTAGGAATTCTAAGAACTGATATGTAAAGAACAATTTCTTGTCTAAAAGTGTCGGGTCTATACAAAAAGTACGTGGAACTAAATCTATTGCAAACAGATGTTATGTGTGAAATTATGTAAACTGTATTACTAACTAAATATATTTAACAATGGTGATGAGTTTAACTATCTACATACACTTGACTCTTATATATAGTGTGTGGCTATTAGGAATTCTAAGAACTAATATATAAAGAACAATTTCTTGTCTCAAAGTGTCAGGTCTATACAAAAGGTACGTGGAACTAAATCTATTGCAAACAGATGTTATGTGTGAAATTAGGTAAACTGTATTACTGACTAAATATATTTAACAATGGTGATGAGTTTAGGTCTACTTTATCGTTTAATAAATTGTCTGAATGTTTATATTTATTGATTTCTAATGTCTCTAGTAAATCTAATTTAATACTTTTATTTTCAACATGAAGGATATCAAAATCTTTATTAAAAATGTGATTATTCTCTGTCAAATGACTCGCGTAAGTCGAATCATTCTTTTGGTTTATGTAAGAGGAGTAATGATCAGCAATCCTTGTTTTAAATGCTCTTCCTGTTTGACCTATATATCCCTTAGTATATGTACCACAAGTTAACCTATAGACTCCCGATTTATTATTGTGATTAGTTTTTTCTTTATTGTTCTTGATGTATTTTGCAAGGTTATTGTTTGTTTTGTATGCAATATTAATTTTCTGTTTTCTAAGTAGTTTTATTAGTTTTCCTTGATTCTCCCCTAAGTAAGTGAAAGATTTAAATAAATTCAAATTGAGTTCAAAACAGTTTTATTCAATTCACAACAATTGTTTCACCCTTCTAGGGCTTCATCAGGTGATGAATATTATAATACAAAATATTTGTAGACGTTCTTATTTATGTCTTTTCCTAAATGAAGAGGGGGGAGTTTGTGACATTAGGTTAAGAGCGGGAGTAACTTATATCTTTAATGTAATATTTAATATATGTATATATACATAACAATATGATTAATAATATTAAAAATTTTTGAAAACTGATTGTTTACTGTTATTATAAAATTAAACAATTTATAAATATATATATAACTATAAGAATTATTAAGTTGATTTTAAATATTTAAATTTAACAACGGTGAATTATTCACTTCTAGTTGGTCATTTAAAATAAGGTTTAATTTGTTTAATTTATTTATTTCTAGGTTTTCTAATAAATTTAATTTTTTACTCTTGTCATGTATATGTAGTATGTCAAACTTGTTATTGAATTTGGAGTTTCAACACGTATCTCCGTCTTCAATCAGTTATTGAAAGATTTAAACTTTTTAATTGTAGTGTCTTTTGTAACTGCATAAATTTCTTGCAACGTTTTGTTGAATAATTTCTTAGAAATTAATTTATCTATTAAATTTGGGTCGTATCCATTGTTATAGGCAATTTGTTTAATAATGTTATATTCTTTACTATAGTCTGAAGTAGACATTGGCGTGTTAATCAATCTATGGATCATGCTATGGTAAGCCGCTAATTTATGTTGATATGGATGGTTAGATTTGTTGTGAATGGTTATGTCAGTATGTGATTCTTTGTGGTAAATGGAAAATTGTACTTGGTTATTGACTCTTTTTAACGTAAGATCTAAGAAGTTGATACTGTTATTCACTTCTTTTTCTAATGTAAATGTAATATGGGAATTAATAGAATTAATATACTCAAAGAAATTATTCAATTGTCTGTTTGTACCTGTGTATCCTATCAAAATGTCATCAACGTATCTGAACCAAAATAATACGTTCTTAGTTAATGTACTATTTTCAAAAATTTTTCTTTCTAAATTGTCCATAAAAATTTTCTGCTAATAGCTAATAGCAGAAATTTTTATGGACAATTTAGAAAGGAAAATAATTGATTGAAGACGGAGATACGTGTTGAAACTCCAAATTCAATAACAAGTTTGACATACTACATATACAAGACAAGAGTAAAAAATTAAATTTATTAGAAAACCTAGAAATAAATAAATTAAACAAATTAAACCTTATTTTAAATGACCAACTAGAAGTGAATAATTCACCGTTGTTAAATTTAAATATTTAAAATCAACTTAATAATTCTTATAGTTATATATATATTTATAAATTGTTTAATTTTATAATAACAGTAAACAATCAGTTTTCAAAAATTTTTAATATTATTAATCATATTGTTATGTATATATATATATTAAATATTACATTAAATATATAAGTTACTCCCGCTCTTAACCTAATGTCACAAACTCCCCTCTCTTCATTTAGGAAAAGACATAAATAAGAACGTCTACAAATATTTTGTATTATAATATTCATCACCTGACGAAGCCCTAGTAGGGTGAAACTATTGTTGTGAATTGAATAAAACTGTTTTGAACTCAATTTGAATTTATTTAAATCTTTCACTTACTTAGGGGAGAATCAAGGAAAACTAATAAAACTACTTAGAAAACAGAAAATTAATATTGCATACAAAACAAACAATAACCTTGCAAAATACATCAAGAACAATAAAGAAAAAACTAATCACAATAATAAATCGGGAGTCTATAGGTTAACTTGTGGTACATGTACTAAGGGATATATAGGTCAAACAGGAAGAGCATTTAAAACAAGGATTGCTGATCATTACTCCTCTTACATAAACTAAAAAAATGATTCGACTTACGCGAATCATTTGACAGAGAATAATCACATTTTTAATAAAGATTTTGATATCCTTCATGTTGAAAATAAAAATATTAAATTAGATTTACTAGAGACATTAGAAATCAATAAATATAAACATTCAGACAATTTATTAAACGATAAAGTAGACCTAAACTCATCACCATTGTTAAATATATTTAGTCAGTAATACAGTTTACCTAATTTCACACATAACATCTGTTTGCAATAGATTTAGTTCCACGTAGCTTTTGTATAGACCTGACACTTTGAGACAAGAAATTGTTCTTTATATATTAGTTCTTAGAATTCCTAATAGCCACACACTATATATAAGAGTCAAGTGTATGTAGATAGTTAAACTCATCACCATTGTTAAATATATTTAGTTAGTAGTACAGTTTACCTAATTTCACACATAACATCTGTTTGCAATAAATTTAGTTCCACGTACTTTTTGTATAGACCCGACACTTTTAGACAAGAAATTGTTCTTTACATATCAATTCTTAGAATTCCTAATATCCACACACTATATATAAGAGTCAAGTGTATGTAGATAGTTATTATTGTATATGTCAACCTGACGAAGCTACAGTGTAGCGAAACAGCTGTCGTTGTTATTAAATACAGTGTAAATCTTAAACATTTGTTTGTTTTATTTCACATTGAAAATGGATTTGCATCAAGTAAAGACCAACTCAATCCAAGATTTATAGGTTTTATGGGCGGAGAGGTGCGGCACAGGACCTAATATATATAAATTTGCCGTATGTGCCGTACGTATCTGGTCTTTTATTAGATGTTATGAAGTGCAGTTGTAAGTATACTTTATTATTTTCTTGGTGTTCTCAACAAACTTTTTAATTTCGCATAATTGTTTCTTCAATTAGTGTGTAATCACTTATAATTAGTGTTTAGTTAGTGGTTTTGGTGTTTAGTTAGTGTTTCTGGTGCATTTTCGGTGTTTTGCCACTATGGCAATTACACATCTAGATCTACATCAGAAAATGATGTATTCGGTCAAAGTTTTTCTGTGAAGAAAATTCATGTTTTGAACTATCTCAGAGAACATTTTCAAATAGTTGTCGATGAAATTGCAACTAGTGCACTTGAGAATTTTACGAGATACTCGTTTTTCCCGCAATACTTTACAGAGTGGTGTCATTTTGCGTGTTTTAAATCGTGGATATTCCATTAATACTGACGAATATTGTAAGACCAATGCAGAATTATATGTATCTTTGTTCAATTGATACTCCATGCTACTACCTACAGTACCTAGAATTCTTATTCATGGTACTGCAATTATAAGGAATTTCTATTGCCTATTGGTGAATTATCAAAAGATGCCCAAGAGTCAGAAAATAAGAACCTAAGGAGGTAACCTGGGCAGACATACGTAAAAAATCAACCTTGTTAATATCAAGAGGACTTATTCTATAGGCTAACTATTTTCCCCATGTTTGTCTCTGCATAAAAATAAATTATTATAAATTATTTGGGAAGTACTTCGGAAATCATTTATTATTAAAATTAGCTCACGTCAAGTCAGTATAAGAAAGGATATGTCTATATTTTTCTGCACTATTTAAAATTAACATCAACAATCTATGTAAATTTAATAGAAAATATTTAACGTAATGTTCCCTGAGTTTGTAATAAACTTTCAGGTTTGACTGATTATATCAATAGAATCATTTGGAATAAGTTTTTCCACTAACCTGGACTCGGGCTTCCGTTAAATTAATTTTCATGGCTAGGTCTTCTCTGGTGAACACGTCGGGGTAATGTGTTTGAGCAAATGCACTCTCCAGTTCTTCCAACTGAAACATCGAAAAAATGTCGATACTATTTTTGATGTTCTTAACCCTTTCCACCTAAATACATTATACAATTACGAAAACTAACCTGTTGTAAAGTAAAGGTGGTGCGATTTCTTCTTTGTTTTCTCCTAACGAAAGTGTCATCGTGAATTGCGGGATGATAAGAATAGCTAGTGTCTGAAATAAAAAAGAACCTATTTGTTATATTCATATCATATATGCTTTATACAAAATAAAAATATCAACATACTCTGTTAATAATAACACTAAATTATATATGATCATCCTAAATACATGCGACAAATTTTATGGTTTGATTCCTAGGATTATTATGATTATATAACTCATTTGAAATTTAGACAATAGCAATTACAAATTTTACATAGTTACCATGTATTGATAAGTGAATATACTCTTGACGACGTGATATAACCGTTTTGGTGTTTCGCTTCCTCCAACAATATGAATTTTGTCATGGTAACAAGTGTTTTGAAGTTTGTTGATAAACGTCAAAAATATTGTAACGTTTACGGGTTCGCAATAAACAACTCGTGCAATTTATTTATTTAAAACAGTCTGTATATTCATACACTTAAAATTAATTACAATATAAAAATGTAAAACTAGCGTATCACACTTAAACTACTACGATTTAAATTAACACAGGTATTTACTTCTATTACTAATATGTCCGTATATTTATATCACACTACCGTATTTATATCACTTCTATTTATATAGCACTCCGATATTTATGTCTTTTCTTCGGCTACCACTTAAGGAACTATTTATATATTTCTTATATTTATCTTACTGTTCCGCACGAGACTACTTAAGGACTTTCTTATTCCGGAATTACTCATCCATCGGTGACCCAGCCACCTTATATACACATACGAAACATCTGGAAGCATTCGCGTGAACTCCATCTTCCTCTCGATGTTTGTAGAACATTCGATAGACATTATGTCTCTTACATGTGATTTATTGCTTTACGACTGTTTACCAGTCGCGCCGAGATTGTTTACAACCTCTTTTGTCGTCGCCCGGATGTTTCGTTACAATATATACAGCAACTTTCATAATGTTTTTTTAATTTTTTCGACATGGAACTCTTTGGTATAAGCTCGGGGACCGAAATAGATAAAGAAATTGAAAATTTGACACCGCAAAATACCGTTAAAACACATAAATATGTTTGGAAACAGTTCACCGAATTTTGTGAACAGCGAAATTATAAACTTTGTGCTCAAACTTCTGACGAACAATTAACAAATATTTTGAAAGATTCAACATGAAACGTGCAGACGGCACCGAATACAAAGAAGGTACCGCGAAAACAATTTGGAATATTTCCGCTAAACTTGTCCAGAAAAAGTTTTATGAAGAGTTTAATCGAGAAACAAGTCCATTCAGAGGCATGATTTTTTAAGATGTAAGGAAGGCGCGGGCAGCTAAAAGGAAGAAGTTACAAGCAATTCCTGAAAAAAGAAAAACAAGTTCTGTCGCCCTTAAAACGGAAGAAATTAGCAAAATTGTGTCATTTTTGACGAAAATACGCCAGAAGGTTTACAAAAAAAATTCTATCAAATTTGTTCTGTGGAACTGGCGAGGCGTGGAAATGAGGCAGTCTTTTGCTTAATTGACTATTTCAAAGCAGAATGCGACAATTATGGTCAACCCACAGGACGTATTGAGTACAATACCATATTTTCAAAGACAGCACAATGTGGCGAAAAACATACAGCTGAATCTAAATGGTTGACACCGAATAAAAGTTGTGAAGATCAGTGTCCAGTACGTCTGTTGAACAAAATGTTAAGCAAAAGAACACCAAACATTAAAACCAATCGTCTATTTTTAACACCTAATCCTGATTGGCAGAAAACTAAAATATGGTATAAAAACTGCCCTGTAGGCCTTAATCAATTAAGTAAATGGACACGTTCAGCGCCAGAAAGTATAGGACTTGATACAAAGAAGCAAAAATATCTAATCATTCCAATCGCTCTTCCGCTGTTAGCATCTTGACACAATCTGGAGCAAACTTACAAGAAATTATTAAGATAACAGGCCACTCATCATCTGAATCTCTGAAGCCGTATCTAAAGCTTACTAATGAACACCATAGCAAGATTCTTGAAAAAATGAGAAATAAACAATATTCTGCCAGCTCTACCATCACCAGCACCAGCACCTCAAATTCAACTTCTAAAGATAATACAACAAATATTTATTATAATAATTGTACTTTTAATTTCAACCAATAAAAAAATTTCGTTAGTTAATTCTTTATATAATCGTAACGAATACCACTCGAGCAAACGAAAATAATCCATTATACAGGGTGTTTAAAAAAGATGCGGCAATATTAACGGGGTTGATTGTCCAGGTCATTTTATACAAAAAAAATTATAATAAACAAGGTCCGCAAACGCTTCGTTACCGATCTACAGCATGTTGAAGTTTAATTAAAAGAAACAGTAAAAATTAGATTTCTCCAAGACGGCATTAAAGATCATAATGAAATTTTAGGCGTGTTATTTTTCAAGAAAAAAATAGGACGCCGCTGATTTCTCTAAAAATAAAAATATGTTTCTATTCATTGTTTAATTGTGAAGAAAAAAGCTCTCTTAACTTTCTATCATACGACGTACCGTTTTTTAGTAAAAAAACACATTTTATCGCATGTACACTTATTACAGATTTTCTTTTTAAATAACAAGGGTTTTATTTAAGGGCAAAAACAAATATTTTACCATACCAACAATTTTAGCAAGCAAAAATTACAATAACTGTGCAAAGTGACCACCTCGAGCTCGGATGCAAGAATCCAATCTTCTCCTCATCGACTGGCGAACTCTCTCAAAAACAACAGGATCAGTTTCAATTGAGTTGCACCCAGCAATGATTCGATTTCTTAAGTTTTCTACGTTTTCCAATGGAGTAGCGTACACCAATGACTTCAAATGGCCCCACAGGAAAAAATCCAGGGGATTTAAGTCCGGGGATCGTGCAGGCCATAAGTGTGGTTCACCTCGGCCAATCCAGCGATTTCCGTATGCTTGTGTTAAGAAATCACGAGTTACTTGACTAAAGTGGGCTGGTGTGCCATCGTGCATATACCACATTGCATCCAATTAGGCAGTCACCCACAATCCCAAGCCAAACGTTCAAAGAAAACTGATGTTGAAAACGACTTTCAACAATTTCATGTGGATTTTCGTCACACCATACATGGTTATTATGGAAATTGCGTATTGCATTTCTTGAAAAATTCGCTTCATCGGTGAACAGAATCAACATCAGGAATTGAGGGATTTGAACCATTTCTGCAAAAGCCATTGACAGAATGCAATGCGAGGAGGAAAATCAGCAGGAAGTAATGCTTGAACACGTTGTATATGGAATGAGTACAACAAATTTTCCTTCAGAATGTGCCAAATAGTCCCATTACTTACATCCAAAGCGTCTTTCGAGTAGAAGTACCTCGATCTTCTTCAATCATGTCTAGCACATCCTCTTCCAGCTCTACCGTTCTTGCTGTCCTTGGCCTTCCTGCTCCTCCATTTCGTCTTAATGTGCCTGTTTCATAAAGACGCCGATGAATACTTTCGAAAGTTTTTCTATCAGGAGCAATACGGCCAGGAAATCTTTCAGTATACAACCGCCTAGCTTCTAATGCATTTCCATCAGCAAGTCCATAAATGTAGTGCATGTCGGTCATCTCTGCATTTGTATAGTGATTCATGATAAAGAAATTCAACAAATTCGACACATACAAAATTATTAATCATATGTCATTCAATATGTCAGTGAATAAAACAGGACTGTTTAAAAATATTTTTGTAAGCAAGATAAATGTACATGCACTAAAATGTGTTTTTTTTTTTACTTAAAAACGTTACGTCGTACGATAAAAAGTTAAGAGAGATTTTTTCTTCACAATTGAACAAAGAATAGAAACATATTTTTATTTTTAGAGAAATCAGCGGCGTCCTATTTTTTTCTTGAAAAATAACACGCCTAAAATTTCATTATGATCTTTAATGCCGTCTTGGAGAAATCTAATTTTTACTGTTTCTTTTAATTAAACTTCAACACGCTGTAGATCGGCAACGAAGCGTTTTCGGACCTTGTTTATTATAAACTGTTTTGTATAAAATGACCTGGACAATCAACCCCTTTAATATTGCCGCATCTTTTTTAAACACCCTGTATAACCTCTACACTCGACGTATATCCTTTAAACTGTTTGGCAGAATACGTCTCGTGACTCGGAAATATAATCGATTATTTTCTATGCTCTTGTGATGATTATTACTGATTATAAAAGTTCATATGATTGTAAGTCTTAAACGGTATAGTTTTAAAATTATAGGATGTTTAATAGTACATTTACAATTTTGTTATATTATAACTAACAAGATTTAATGTTGCCCCTGTTTCTGCGAAAAAAATTGATTCAATATTTGAAAAACCTCTAAATTTAAAGTCTTTTTGGTGAGTAAATCAGTTGTCGGTAGATCGTGTTATTGTTGATTGATTTAACTATTGATAGATCATTTAAAGTTGGAGCATTGTAATCAATAGATTCACATGCTGGTAGATCGTTTGAAGTTCAAGCGTCGTTGTTGTTCTCTAAGAAAGCTGCTGGTAAGTCTTCTGGCATTAAAATAATATCATGGTTCTGCTGTTTAAGAAGTAGATCCAAGTCCTCTTCGGTAACGAGTTTTTCAAGGAAATCTTTCGAAATATGACTAGATTTGAGTTTTGTTTTTGACTTTGTTCCAAATAAAGCTTTGTTAGGTGATCGTTTAATGGTTTGATGAAAAGAGGAATTCTTTTGGAATTGAACAAAGTAACAACCTATAATTCAATGTTTTGTGTCATTGTCAATTAGCCAAGCACGTAACATAGCTTCAACATCTTCATTTCATCACTCTACAGATCCTTGACTAGCTGGATGTCTATGCCTACCATTTACAATTTTGCACGCTGGCCACAGGCTTGTTAATTCTTGTATGACAACCGCCGTAAACTCACAGCGGTTGTCGGTTTGTAGTGCATGAGGACAACCTACTTTCAAAAATATTTTTTATAGCTCGTGGCAACGACTGTAAGTCAATTAAATCGACTTAGCCGGAAGGGAGAGGCGAGGTAAAGAAGAGTGGTAGCAAGCAAATCATAA
This sequence comes from Amphimallon solstitiale, assembly GCA_963170755.1. NCBI lineage: Eukaryota > Metazoa > Arthropoda > Insecta > Coleoptera > Scarabaeidae > Amphimallon > Amphimallon solstitiale. The sequence goes on along the minus strand of OY720683.1, from coordinate 78,814,121 downwards.
GGTTGTGCGAGTCCTGACTTGTTTATTTCATCTTTTCACTAAAACAGTTAAGGGATTTGATCAAATCACTTTTTTTTTTTAGGTAAATGACCTCACATAGATATTATTTTAACAACTTTCGTGAATTGATAATCTACCTTAGAGATTTGATCAAATCTCCGTTTTCATCATATCCCTGCGACATATACCTATACCTAGGTATGTATATTGAATTAAACTTTCTTCAGGTAGGTGTTAGACTGCAACCCTAGATAAAGAGGACCAAATTAGATGATGTTATTTATTCATTTCCAGCACTCGGAAAGCAAAATTAAACGTAATTGCATATTTAAAATATTTACGAATTAAAATACAAGTTACTTTCAAAAACTGAAATAACGGAAATAAAATTATTCCTCTCGCATACCGGCCGACCGTATATTGACGGAAAAAGCAAGGATTCCAAGAGAAAAGGGGGACATCCCAGTAACGGCGGTGGGACAAGGGGGCTAAAGCAGTAAGCAGGCTAAAAGGCGGTAGTAGGGGATTTGTTGTGGCATCGTTCGCGGTACCTTCGTTCTTCGTTAGAAATATAACTCTGCCGGTAACTTTTTGCACCGGGATTCCATAGCATCTCTAAACTTTAATTTCGAGTTAAACGTAATTATATTAGCGCAATGGCGAGGATATATTAATTAAAATCTCATGTTTAATTCAGTGAAATTGTATATTTAATCTGATAATCTGCTCTGTTCCCCGCGAATTAAAACCGCGCGCAAACATCGCTTATTTCAAACTCATCAAATATTTAACGGCTTTATTGATTTAATATTAAAATCGGTTTATCTTGGTAAAATTTCGCTGCTTTTTTTCCCTCTCTCGCTGGCGGGTTCGGTCGCTCGTCGCATGGTTGGTACACCTGCCATGGGTGAATCCCTCACTTTTTATCGTCTCGCTCTTTCGCATTTCGTTTTGGTCGGAAGAACTGCACGGTGTGTGTTTTAAAATTTAATCCATATTAAAAACTTTTCCATATTTAATTTTCAATTACTTTAAAAACACTGTTAGCAAATAATCTGGTATTGGTTGTTTTTAGCTTTCTTTTTTTTTTTTTTTTTTCTGCAATCCGATTTATGTAGCACTCTACCAAAACGCTATTTCCTGCAAAAAAATAACTTTCTAACATATTCACTTGTGAATATTTAACCTACACACAGTGGTCCTTATTTTTCACTAGTATGTAAGAAGTTTTCGAAAATTCTTTTTAATTATTACAATTATTTTTTGAAGTAATAATTTAATTACTGCTTGTTTTTTATAAATACATTTTATACTAAAGGTGCGATTTAAATCTGCAATCTATCATTCTCTAAACGACTACCTTAACCGACTGACCGTCATAAAATATCGTTAAATTAGCATGGTATTTTAAAATACAAATTTCATGAGACATGACTTATGCGCACGCGCTCAAGTTTAGAGAACGAGCTGCGAGTGCGTGTTTTATACTATTTTTTCTATTTCACGTATTAAAAGTTCAAAAAGACTTAAAATAAGAGACATATTTTGTACGAAAATTATAGAAATTTATTTTTTTTGAAATTGGTTACACTCATTTTTATCTAGAACATTTTAAATATTTAAATATCGGCATTGTTGAGAACTAAATTTTTATATTTTTTCTACTTTTTAACATTCACATAATTGACATGTTAGTATTGCATATCATTATAGTATATTAAATTCTTCTCCACGCAACTTTGTCTGTGCATTCTCATCTTGAGCAGTAGTGAGTTAACTTCATTGTCTTTAATATCTACATTATTCTACATCATACACGTCATTTAAGTGTTTTCCTACCTTGTATAAAACAACACATGAAATAATATAATTGATTGAGGTCTCGCTAGGCACTTGGTGAAACATATTAAATAATAAAGGTAAAAGAAAGCTCACAGTTGGTTACTTGTTTCACTAAAATTTTATTTACAAAATACGCTTTGACAATTGATTCGAACTTCATCAGTTCATTCTATACTAATTTTAAGTAAAACTTGCCTTGTTCAGTTGAGAATGAACTGAGAAGTTCGAAACAATTGTCAAAGCGTATTTTGTAAATAAAATTTTAGTGAAACAAATAACCAAGTGTGAACTTTCTTTTACCTTTATTACATGAAATAATGATTTTAGGCACTTTGTCCAAGGAAGCTCTTGAGAGGAGCGTTTACCTATCGAAAACTATGGCCCCGCAAGACATCCCCGTTTTGCGTTTTTTAAATTTATTTTGTATTAATAATCGACGAAGGAGATACATGTTGATACTCCATTATATATATATATATATATATATATATATATATTTTTATCCACCTGATAAAGCCACAGTGTCGCGAAACAACACACATGTAGTGTGTTAAACATTATAATAATTTTGAAACTATACACTTGTGTTTTATAATTAATATTTTATATGTGGTTAATGTATATATTAAACACATATAATCTGTTTCTTTGCCGTATATATTTAAATATGAACATATCTACGTGAGAAATTTCTTGAATTAGCGGCATTTTAAATTAATTGATGACAATTACTTGCATTATTTAATTGTTAATGATTTTTAGGAAAAGAAACACACCACCCCGAGGACTAACACATATGCATCAGTTTCGTTTAACCACTACAACGTGAACACTCGTCAGCTCGGCCTCTGTAATGTGTTCATTTTCCTATCTACCGAAATTTGTATATATAGTTTCGGAGACAATTTGTGTTTTATTATATATAAATTTATTTTGTAATTTTAGAATCTAAAGTTTGGGTTAGCGATGCAAAAGGCATAAATTTATAATGTCAAGGCCAGTTATTGTATTACTTTATTTTCTAAAAATAGTTAGGTGTTTTAGAAATAACCACAAAAATGCATACATTTGACTAACTATTTACTAACTAAGGCTGGTACACAAAAGAAAAAAACAACCTCTACGCGCCAGCTGCACATTTGATGAACGATATAAAAAAATCAAATTTATATAATTATATTTGAAGATAAAAAACATTAAATAGTAAACATTGTCACACACATTTCACACGATGTTTTTCGAAGCTATTGCGTCTTCTATCCCCACTTTACGGTATCTCTACCGGTTCTAGCGGTGACGCAAATCTATCGGAATCGGTCGGCTATTGCAGACTTAAATTCGACTGACAGTTTGTAATTAAAAAGAAATGTCATATATACCTATAATATTCGAGTGTATAATAACATAACATTTATGGGCAAGCGAAAATTGGCTTATTATAAAACATCAATAAGACAAAGAAGAGAAGTATACAAATCCTATGAAAAATCAAAATACGAAGTAAGTAATTTTTAGTATACAATTTTCTTTGCATTATTTTGATATTTGTTAATTCCATTTAGTTTAACTAAGGATATAATACCAATGTGAGAGTAGATTTCAGAATTTAAATATTTGACGATTCATTTTATGTATATATTAAAATTTTCAACCCACGACAGAATCTATGAATAGAACCGAAGCGCTGTGATCGAAATCGAATATCGTCTAGCTCCACCAACTCACGCCCCCTAGCGTCTACCCGTCCCGCTAGTAATGTAAGTTGCATAAGTTTCTATTTGTTGGTAAACGCCCCTCTTAAACAGTTCCCCAGAACAGGGAATCAGTTTCTCAACTGTCCAAACATTCTTTCTTTAACCGCTCTTCCATTGCTTGGTGTAAGTTAAAATTGGGTTGTTGTGCGATGTAAGGAGGTTTGAAAGGTGTTTGCTTGTTTGTTTTATTTTAATCGATAGAAATGCACATCAACAGGAAATATACATCAGCAAAAGCACTACAAAGTACAAAAAAGTCAACACCACTATATAGACAAAAGAAATATTCACTATAAATAAAATAACATGATAAGAAAGAACAATAATCAGTCAAAATTGCATGACAGAAATTCACCTATACTATAAAACACATTTTCAAGCAGAAGTTTTTGCGAAACTCTCAGACAACAAGGTATTTACGGCATCAGGCAATTTATTACAGAGTTTAGGACCCCAGTAGTCCACTGATTGTTGAGTTTGTTTCAGTCGATGGTGGGTCACCACAAGGTGATTAGTATTACGTGTCACGTAATCATGAAGACTTGAATGTTTTTTGAAGCGTATCTTACTTGTATGTACGAATTACGCCACATAAAATATAGGCACCCACAAGTGTCATTATTTTCTCCACCGCGAAAGCTCTACGGCATGTATCACCGCAATGTAGTCCACACAAGGTGCGTATGACACGCTTTTGTAACACGAAAACAGTATTTGCTTCTGGAGCCATATATGTATCATATGTCGCGACCGCCGCGCCGTACGCAATGTCCCCACTAGCATGACACATAGAGAGTTGCTCTAAATAAACACTAGATTTTCTTATTCTCAATAAATTCAGCTTAGCTACATTGTTCACATATTGACGTTTAAGTGAGTAAAATATTATCACATAGTAGCTCGATAGATCGACGAGTCCCCCTACTACGCTTGCAATAGTAGGGCCAATAATACGGCCATTAAAGCCCATGAATGTGGTTTGAGTCTCAAGTAGGCTTTGCATGCAACCACGTCAGGACAGGCATAGATGCCGACGTTTTGCCCATTGTTGTAAGAGGCATCTTCATGGTCGTTTGCAGATGTTCGTCGAGTTGCTGTAACTCGAGAAAATTACAAACAGTCCAGTAGATGTTTCTTGTAACAGTTAATGAAACGTAGACATAATAATAAAAAAATAATAATAAATTGCTTTTATTGATGAAAGTAAACCATCACGTTGATGAAGCCTGGTAAAGTCTAGCTTATTCAAGTAATAAAAACTAATGACGGGAAGGCACAAACACCACATTTACATAACCAGTACACCAATACTTTCAAATATTGCAAATAAGTCTACAACAAAAATTTTGAATCTTTTAAATTCGCAACTTATCCTGCGCAACCAAAGATGGACCATAAACAAAATCACAATAGATAAACAAAGATAAGAAAAAAGATTCACAAAAGCATCCCCTCAAAGAAGAATTTAAAATATGCCTATTAGCATATATCACTCTCAAAGGTCCGTAGGACTTTTTTAGTATCACTGAAAGGAAGTCGAGTATCAACAAGTAGCCCAAGATCTTTCACAACATCGATAACAGGTAAGCAATTATTTGAAATATGTAAATGTATGTTTGATTTTAAAAAATCAGCACGACATTTAGAACCAAAAATCAACACATTAGTTTTTTGCGAATTAAAAAGCAAGTTATGTTGAATAGATAACTTATTCCCCTTAAACAAGTCCACATTAATAGCATCAGCCGCCCTTTGGCATTCATGAAAAGGAAATGAACGAAATAACGGTGTGTCAGCAGCATAATCTTGGGCATTACATTTATTAACAGATGATACAATGTCGTTAGTATAAATTATAAAAAGCAGCGGACCTAGGATTAAACCTTGTGAAACTCCAGATAAAACAACGGAACTACTTGAAATATCACCACGATAAGAAAGTGTTCTTCCAGATAAGTATGATTGTAGCAAAACCAACGAATCATCGCAGAATCCGTAATATTTGAGCTTAGAAATAAGCAGCTGATAACAAATCGTGTCAAATGCCTTCGAATAGTTCAAAAGAATAAGCACACAATTCAATCCATTAGCAATAGAGGTCATTATATCATTCAACACATAAACCAACGCAATAGCGGTACTGAAGCCTTTCCGAAAACCAGCTTGATAAGAGGAAAGGCAATTATTGGCTGCACAAAAATTTTAAATCTGATTATAAAGAACTCGTTTTATACTAATTATTCTTATATCAGAGAAAGTGGTAGGATTAGTTTTTTTAGGCAAGGCAGACTTCCACGCAGTAGGAAAATAAGACCGTTCAATACAAAAACTTACAGGATGTGTAACATAAGGACCAGCGAAAGGATGGCAGTACTTCAGCATAGTTGAAGAAATATTGTCACATCCATATGTATTAGTAGTAAGTAATGCCATTAATAATGGTATGGACTTCCTCAACTGATGCTAATACAAACTCAAAGAAGTCTTCAGGATTATCATGAGTAGAATTGTAATAAGCAATTAGATCGTTAGAGTTATCATTAACAGACTAAACAAAAGAGCTAAAAATAATCATTTACTTTGCACATCAGCTAAATGGTCAGGCTGGATTTTTATTTTGAAAGACTGCAGCTTAGACCATAATCTTTTTGAATTTGAAGAATTATCAGCAGTATCCAAATATTTCTCGTCTTCAAGTCTAACCATCATAAGTGTGAAATTTCAAAGTCCCTTATATCTGTTCCAGTGATCAATAGATCTGGAATTTTTTAAATCAGAGAGACCTCTGTCTTTATATTGAACATCAGCTAAATGGTCAGGCAGAATTTTACATTGAAAGACTGCAGCTCGGACCATAATCTTTTTGAATTTGAAGAATTATCAGCAGTATCCAAATATTTCTCGTCTTCAAGTCTAACCATCATAAGTGTGAAATTTCAAAGTCCTTTATATCTGTTCCAGTCATCAATAGATCTGGAATTTTTGAAATCAGAGAGACCTCTGTCTTGACATCTACACCTAACTTGACGCGGTTCCAACCTGGAGACCAAGATCCACATTTAGGCAACAAATCGTGTTATACACCTCAGATTAAATTCTACTGTATTAAGTTGTTCGTATATTTCGTCAATAAAAGAACCTCACAAATGAGGCAGACGTACTTATGAAATTCTTTGCTTTCAATAAATGGACCTTAATTAGGCTTAAAATTAGAAGAACAACCTTAGTGAAATTGGTGAAAATTCACATCAAAGTAAATATTATAAATTAATAATTAATTTAATTAATTACCCATTCAGTCTACAGTCGTTGTTTTTTTCTATGAAAAAATGCATCGATAGAAATAGATGTTGCAGTTCTCACAAACAACTTAATTTATCATTTTTAGGGACGAATCTCATCGTGTAGAAAAGAAATTACATATCCGTATTTTCTAGTTCCATAACGATTTAGGAGAAAATCTACTTACACGAACTGAATAACTTTTTCAATAGAACACATATTTCTTACCTTTTTGCTTCGTAATGATGTTTAATCGATAATTGACCACGGGTCGAAGTTGAAAAGTTGCAAAGTAGATTTCTTTGGAAACGAGATAACTTTATGTAACTTAAACTTTATTAAGTTTATTGCTTCTCGACCGTTCTCGCACCTAAGGGCGTAGGGATTAACAAACACGTCACTATAACATCGTACGTGAACCAAGGGTAAAGGTAAACTAAGGAGAAAATCATAACATATAAATTTTGGCATTTACTGCTATATGGATCAAATGGAACATATTTGCAAGACATCAATTATATTGCAATGGTAGATCACATATTAATAAGAATAAATAGTTGGAAAACTTCGTTATAATTTTGAAATATACAGGTTGTACCACTTAAAATTTTCGGGTCAAATATCTCGGAAACGAATAAAGATATTTCAATTTTGTAAATGGCAGTTACTAAAGAATGTAATCGACTCTAGTTTTCTCTCACAATTGTGTTTTATTATGTGAATATATAGATGGCGCTGCGATAAAAAGAATTCTTTTGATCGTAATAATCTTCATTTGTTTTTTATTTGAAAAAGTATTAAAATTAATGTGAATTTTACTATTTATGTTAGTTTCCAAAATTTAACGGTTTCATAGATATTCGTGTTCAAAGAAAGTAAGAGTAATTTTAATTTTTGTCTTTATTTCGTTTAAATATTTAAACGGGTCAAATATAACTAGCAAAGATATTCAAAATTGTTGCCTTCTTGATTGCTACATAACGTATATCGCCTTATTAGCTCTCTTCCGCAAACATTTAACGATGTATTTCTACTAATTTTTTAAACACTTGCATAATTTTATTATAAAGGTATTATATCTGTTATGGATTGTTTGTGAACTTCAGCTTTCAAGTAACCCCGCAGCAAGAAAGAATCTAAAAGGGTTAGATCCGGCGAACGAGTCGGCAACCGGAGGACGTCATTAGTACCAATCTAACAACGTGGTAACGTTTGATTAAAGTAGTCAGTAACTATGTTGCCATTATGAGCAGGTCGTCTTGTAACCACATACAGCAAACTAGAATCAATCACATTCTTTAGTAACTGCTTTTTATAAAATTCATATATCTTTATCCGTTTCCGAGATATTGCCCTGGGAGTTTTAAGTGGTACACCATGTATATTAATAAAAGAAAATGAGGTGTGGCTACCACACGACTTTCTTATACGTATGAGCGTTTCAAACTATACAATTTTAAAAACTTTTTTACACAAAAATTATCAAAATCCTATTCTAAGTACTTCTATTCCCTTAATAAATCGCTATAGAATGCATACTTTGCAAGATATTCGAAAGAAAGTGCTACTCCCTAATAGTAAAAGTGTTACTACGAATTTTGATATTTTTTTATACAAAAGATATTGAAAATTGTGTTTTAAATACTTTTATACTCATAACGTACCTGTCTAAAAAGCATGACTTGCGAAATATTCGCAAAAAACTGATTTTCGATAGGAGTAAAAGACCTAATTCCGGTAGGAAACTCGATTTTTTCACTGAAGCAAACTGCTACTTCCGGTCTACCGGTTTTACTGAAAAACAAATCAGATCTCAAGAGGAGATTATACACGTAAATACAAAATTTGGAATTGATATCTAAAGCGGTTTGACCGCTGTCGTGGTCACACACTGACAGAGAGACAGACACACAAACATTTTTTAAAAATCACTTTTTCGGTATCAGGGGACTTCAATACGTGGACATCTGCAAAAATCTCGAGGTCGAAAATTTTCGTCATCACAATACCTCCTTATACTACGTATAAGAAAGTCAAAACAGATTATGTTAATTGGTGACTTTAACATTTTAGAATTTTACGATCAAAATGTGATCTTATGATCTCCATTAGGTATATGTTAATAAATGAACGTACCTTGGAATGGACAAGAATGGAACATTTATTTAGTTGTTATTTAATTGTTATTGTTGTTGAAAGACCTTTTCGAATGTCAGTTTTAGTTTATATATTGTCAAAAAAATATAGAGTGACATATTGACAGCTTAATAGTTTTTATAATAGAAATAGTTAAAAATATAGTCAGATATAGCCAGATAGTAATAGAAAATAACATTGTGGTCCTTCGACGAACTTTATTCAGCCCTATAGATGTACAGATAGAAGAATTATGGATAATAGATCGAGAAAGTCAGATGATGTCATGTCCGACAGCAGAAAAAATTCGTCAAATTTAGGAGAAACTTTACAAAATAGGAATGAGAAAGAGAGTACCGAAGATTTTTTTGGGTTCAGTAATGCCTCTATACTCCATTCAAAACATTTAATGCAAAATATGATGAAAAGTAATGATGACAAAGGTACCAGTAGTAAAAATAAACCTAATAGCACAATTACCTCAAGCAGTAAAGGTACGAAAAAATCTTCATTGTTACCTAGTCAAATACTATGTTTACAGTTAGAACATCAGAAAAAGTTAGCTAATATAGAACTACAAGAAAAACAGCTTAAATATAAACGAGACTTAGAAGAAAGACAACGACAATTAGAAGAAAGGCGACTTAAATTTGAGCGAGAATTAGAAGAAGCAAGACTTCGGAAAGAAAAAGAATTTTTAGATTTAGAACTACAAATACAGTTAAGCAAAGGAAACTCGATAATAAATGAATTTGTTGAAAATAGAGGAAGACTGAAAGAAGTCTCTGAAGGTAGGAATAATATATTTGAAAAAGAGGAACAAGGTAGTTTGCAGAAAGTAAAAACTTGGCTTGAAACTAACAAAAATGATTTAAAAACAGAAAGTTGTAATAGCAGCCATAGAGATGTAGTAGATTCCAGTAAAAATGTTTTAGAAATGGAGACATTTTGTCAAGATGACAGATTAGAAAAAATTCTTCTTAGACAGACAATAGATAAAGAACTGCCAATTTTTTCGGGAAATGGTAAGGAGTGGCCAAGCTTTTATAGTAATTACACCTACACAACAAAAGCTCTAGGACTATCAGACGAAGAAAATATTTGTAGGCTAAGAAAAAGCCTAAAGGGTGATGCCCTTAGATCTGTACAAGGTCTGTTAATTTCCATGTCGGTTCCTGCCACAGATATAATAGATATTCTACGAAATAAATATGGCAGACCTGATATTATTGTCAGAAACATGGTAAGTGAAGCTAAAAACTTACCTATCGTAAAAAACAATGATTTTGTTGCACTTACCCAATTTTCGGAAACTGTATCAAATCTTGTCCTGACTTTTGAATCACTCAGTATGGAAAACTACCTGTCATGCCCCCAGTTAATGGACGACTTAATGCAGAAACTACCATTTGGTATGCAGCTATCATGGGGTGAGAAAGTTGCGAACAATAAAGGTAAATACTCACTTCGTGATTTTAAGAAATGGGTAAACGAAAAAACCAATGCTGCTAGCTACGTTCAAAACATGTCATCACAAAGACAGCTAAATCCGAATTTTAAAAGGACTTTAGTTGTAGCAGGAAATAAACAAGAAAATAAATGCCTTTTATGCAAAGAAAATCATAACTTAGACATGTGCAAAAGATTTATAGAAAAATCAATAGAAGATAAATGGAAAATAGTCAAAGAAAATAAGGTATGCTTTTGTTGTCTAAAAAGCTACCATAGAATTAGTAATTGCCGAAATAAAAGAAAGTGTACTATTGATGACTGTCAAAAAATTCACCATAAACTTCTACACTTCAAAACAAATAAAACGGAACCTAGAGCAAGAGCTGATGCAAGAAATTTACAGAATGAAAATATTTTTGAAACAGGAAATCATATAGTGGGACATACATTACAAAATTATAGAAAAGAAGTGTTACTGAAAATTGTTCCAGTAATTTTAAGAACAGAAACAATTGAAATTGAAATTTATGCTCTATTAGATGATGGTGCCTCTGTCAGTCTACTTGATGAAAGTTTGGCAAATGAACTTAATCTGGTCGGAGAAGAAACTATTCTGCGCTTAAAATGGACTGACCAGCATACAACAAAACAGTCAAGATCAAGAAAAGTGTCCTTCAGCATTTCGAATATTGACAGAGATAAATTTTACCCAATGGAAAATATATATACCTCAAAAGATTTAGATTTGCCCATACAAAATGTTGATTCAAGGCGCATTAAAAGCAACTGGAAACATTTAGAACATATTAATTTTCCAAACATTGAGAGTATTAAACCAAAACTGCTAATTGGCCAGGACTATTGGGAACTGATAACAACCAGAGAACTTATAGAAGGCCCCAAAAATTCCCCAGCCTTGTCACGTACTAAGCTCGGATGGATAGTCCACGGAAATGTAGCCCAATTTAAAGGAAGATTAGACCATTATGTAAATTTCCTTGTTCGAGACGACGAAGCTCACAGTGAAGATCTCCACGATATGGTAAAATATTTTTTTACAATTGAATCTTTAGGGGTAAAATATCAAGACACAAAATCAATAAAAGAAGATGAGGAAGCCGAAAACTTAATAAAAAATATTTCAAGAAGAAAAAATGGTAGATGGGAAACAGGATTGTTATGGAAAGATACAGAAGAAACACTTCCCGACAGTAAAAATGTAGCACTTCAACGTTTTAGGTTTATAGAAAGAAAAATGAGTTTAGATCAAGATTTCGGACAAGCTTATTCTCAGAAAATAAAAGAATATAAAGAGAAAGGATACATTAGAAAAATATCTATGGAAGAAGAAGAAGAATCTCACAAAAAAATATGGTACTTACCTCATTTTGGTGTAGTAAACCCAAATAAGCCTGGTAAAATTCGTTTAGTTATGGATGCTGCTTCAAAAGTCGACGGAAAATGTCTAAATGATTTTTTATACAAAGGTCCAGATTTGCTCAATTCACTTGTCAGCGTAATTGCAAAGTTTAGAGAAAAGCCCATAGCCTTCTCAGCTGACATACGAGAGATGTTTCATATGGTTGAAATAAATGATGAAGACCAGCATGCTCAACGAATTATATGGAGAGATTCCCCGGCAAACGATTTTGAGACATACGTTGTTCAGGTGATGATTTTTGGAGCGGTGTCATCACCATACAGCGCCCAATATATCAAGAATATTAATGCCCTAGAATATGAAAAGGTGTACCCTGAAGCTGTTGACGCCATTATTAATCAACACTACATGGATGACTACATTGATAGTTCAGAATCTCCAGAAAAAGCATCAAAATTAATAAATGAAGTAATAGCTATCCATAAGATGGGCGGTTTTGAGCTAAGAGGATGGATTTCTAACTCGGAGGAAGTTTTTCAAAATATACCCGAAGAATTACGTACGGCAGAAAAAATATTTGAAGATTCTGCACCCCAAAGAATATTAGGACTAAGATGGCTACCAAAAGAAGATGTGTTAAGCTTTTGCATTAGCTTACATAAAGTAGATCAAAATATTTTAGATGGAAAAAAAATACCTACAAAAAGAGAAATGTTAAGCGTTATCATGTCTTTGTTTGACCCATTAGGAATCCTTGGAAATTATATTGTGAAAGCGAAAATCTTAATGCAAGATATTTGGAAAAGTGGAATAAAATGGGATGATCAGATTTCAGATGCACAAAATAAAAAATGGAAACTTTGGCTTAATGGTTTGGAGAAAATAAAATCCTTCACAGTTCAAAGATGCTATGTTTCCAATTATTTTCAAGTAAAAAATATACAGCTACACTTGTTTTGTGATGCAAGTAAACAAGCCTTTGCAGCAGTCGCTTATTTCAGATTTGAAGCAGGAGAAAAAATTGAAATTTCATTAGTTATGTCTCGCAATCAAGTATGTCCACTAAAAACCCTGACGATACCCCGTTTAGAGCTACAAGCAGCAGTACTTGCAAGCCGTTTGGCAAAAACAATCCAACACCAACATACACTTAAAATAAATAGAATTGTATTTTGGTCAGACTCCACGACTGTTCTAAATTGGTTACGAACGGACTCAAAGAAATTACCGTCTTTTGTTAGTAACAGAGTAGGAGAAATTTTAGAAAACACTGACGTTTCACAATGGAAATGGGTACCTTCGAAATTAAATATAGTTGACGAAGCGACAAGAGACGATAAAGAAGCTGATCTTAGAAGTGGAAGCCCATGGTTAAAAGGTCCTGAGTTCTTGTATCAGCCACCATGTTTTTGGCCAGAAGAAAATATTGAGCATCATCCAAGCAAAAATTACATTGAAGAATCGCAAATACTCCTTTTAAGTCATGCAGAAGAAAATATTAAAAATTCGTACCTACCTGACATATCAAAATTTTCATCTTTAAGAAAACTATTGAATTCCACAGCCTATGTATTCCGATTCATAAGACAAGTCCAAAAGAAACCACATTTTTCAGATAAAGAAAAATATTTAACATGTTCAGAAATTCAGAATGCGAAAAAACTTTGGTGTCTTCAGTCACAAAAAGACTCCTTTTGTCAAGAATATAGGACACTAGTAAAAGGAAAATCAGTTAATAAAGATAGCAAGCTTTTCCCACTTTCACCATGCTTAAATGATAATCTAATATGCTTAAAAGGAAGAATAGATAACTGCCCCGAATTAAAGATGGAGACAAAACGACCCATTATTTTAAGTCACAGTCACCCTTTTACACGGCTCCTTGTACGGGAATATCACGAAAGAAATGGACATGCAGGGACACAATTAGTTCTTAATGAAATAAGACAAGAATATTGGATAACCCAAGCAAGGAAACTTATAGCCTCAGTAATAAATAGCTGTAATTTTTGCAAAATTAAGAAAGCAAAGCCTATAATGCCGGAAATGGGTCAGCTTCCATTAGAAAGATTACAACAACCCCCAAGAGCTTTCTTTTTTGTGGGAATTGATTATTTTGGGCCAATAGATGTTGTAATAGGCCGAAGACATGAAAAAAGATATGGTGTACTGTTCACTTGTTTATCTGTCAGAGCTGTCCACTTAGAACTTGCGGAATCTCTTAATACAGGTTCGGCTATCTTAGCTATAAGAAGATTTATCGCAAGAAGAGGACAACCAGTTTGTATATGGAGTGACAATGGAACTAACCTTTGTTCAGCAGACAGAGAACTGCGTAAAGCTTTAAATGAAGTAGATGATGAAGAAATTAAGAAAAATTGTTTGGCACAAAATATCGATTGGAAATTTATAGCTCCAGCAAGTCCTCACATGGGAGGTGCTTGGGAGAGGATGGTACGAACAGTAAAACAAACACTAAAGATTATTTTAAGGGAAAGAATTCCAAAATTAGAAGTTTTACAGACAGTTTTAGTAGAAGCAGAGAACATAGTTAACAGCAGACCTCTGACTTATGTGTCGTCAAATGAAAATGATTTTGAAAGTATAACTCCAAATCATTTTTTGATCGGAACATCGAGCATTGTTAAACCACCAGGAATATTTGAACAAAAATTTGATTTGAGAAAGCAATGGAGATTTGCCCAACAGTTGGTAGACAGATTTTGGCACAGATGGGTAAGGGAATATTTGCCTACTCTAACTGCTAGGTCCAAATGGTTGCAAGAAACAAGAAATATAGAAGTAGGTGAAGTAGTCGTACTGATGGATAATCAGTTACCAAGAAACAATTGGCCATTAGGAAGAATAACTGCTGTTTATCCAGGAAAAGACCAGAAAGTGCGTGTGGTAGACATTAAAACAAATACAGGGACCTACAGAAGATCAGTATCAAAGATTTGTCCAATTGGCCTAATTGAAGGTGAAAATGTTTTGTGATTTCAAGGGGGAGAAATGTTAATAAATGAACGTACCTTGGAATGGACAAGAATGGAACATTTATTTAGTTGTTATTTAATTGTTATTGTTGTTGAAAGACCTTTTCGAATGTCAGTTTTAGTTTATATATTGTCAAAAAAATATAGAGTGACATATTGACAGCTTAATAGTTTTTATAATAGAAATAGTTAAAAATATAGTCAGATATAGCCAGATAGTAATAGAAAATAACAGTATAATTTTGTCGGATTTTTATAATTCTTTATAACTGAAACAAAATATTAATTTATAACTATAGATTAATACAATCTAAAAACCAAAATAATGACCAGAGAAAGGAATTTTGCAAAAATCAACGCGAAGATTTTTGCAAAACATTTTGGGTCTATATTATATTTATAGTATATGGCTTTTATTAACAAAGAAAAAGGCTTCACTGAATATGTTTTATACACTTATAGTAATATTATTATAACTTCATTAAAACCAACGTGATGATAATCTTATAATCGCGGCTTATAGTTTAGTATGTGCCCATATGTGATGCAGTTCCATCGGTCGCCCCTTAATAATGCAACTAGGGCACTTAATCCCTGTAATTTATTTACTATAACTGACGTACATCATCATGGTTAATACTTTTGGGATTTTTACGCATTACTGGAAAAGAAACATGCTTTTATGTGTCTAAAAACTACTTTAAAAAGCAGTATGGTCTGATTACTTTAATCAAAGTAACTCGCATATAGTTTCCTCTAATCTACTTCGAAATAATTTAATATTTAATAGAAACCAATGTTAAATTAGGTTTATTTAATTTCGCGGTTTTAATTATCGCATAATATATCCAAATTAAATGTTTAGAAATGGATAAAATTAAAAAGACTACCATACTAACGTAAAACAAATTGAATTATGAGTACGAAAATGAAAAGTGTAAACACATGGATGTTAAAACTAACATCAAGCAGTAAATAATTACTGTGACTTACATATATACATTTATACGTAAAACGTATGTGCATGTGTTTGAGATACACACATACATTAAGTGCCATTGCCGACAATCGAACGCATAGACACCGGTGTTTCGACCTTTGAGGTCTCGTCAGTGTACGTGTAGACTGAGAATGACATAAGCAGCGTTTTAAGTTTTGAAGCCATTGTCGACAGTCTCCACGTACACTGACGAGACCTCAAAGGTCGAAACACCGGTGTCTGTGCGTTCGATTGTCCGCAATGGCACTTAATGTATGTGTGCATCTCAAACACATGCATATATGCATATACGTTTTACGTATAAATGTATATATGTAAGTCACAGTAATGAATTATGAGTTTTGAACACCTTTTGAAATTCCTCAATCAATTTGACGAATTGGTTATGTAGGGTCATATTGGACATTATTTGACATATTTATGTTTTGATAACTGTATTAGTGTGGGAAACTAATTGAGTTGTCCAGAATAAGTCACTTCTACTAACAAATATGGCCACTAGACATCCACATTATTTATTTAATCGCGTATAATACTAAAACACCGGCTAGTAAACATTGAAATTGCTGGTACAGCTTTTGAGTTAATTCAGGAAAGCAGGATTTAAGCGTAAAAATATGCAAAGTGAATACCAGTTCACTGAGGCAGTTACATCTTATCCTGAAGATCAGTACCACTTAACGTACTTGCAGAGATTCTTTAAAATAAGAATTGACTGATAATAAAAACTTTAATAATTTTTTGAACCTAGATGAAAATTTGTATGTTGAAAATCCAGAATCAGGACAAGAAATTGAAAATCCAGTTGAAATACAAGAACTTTCCGAAGATTCAGATGTCGATGAGCTTCCAGTACCAACAGAAGCTATTCCAAATTATGGTGACGCTTTTACCCTAACCAATCAGTTTAAACGGTTTGCCGAAGATCACGGTGATACAGAGTCTATGGAGCTACTTTCCAAATTACAAATACGATTTCGCCATTTTAAAGAAAAAGAGAAGACAAACAGCAATATATGAATTTTTGTGTCATTAAAGTGACACTTTATTTCATTTTATGTATTACTGTATTCTATGTATTATTAATGTATTTTGTAAGGTAACAAATCTTATTTTTTCCCCAAGTTTGAAGTTTTTTGTTTATTTTAAAAACATTTACATACATATACGTTTTAAGTGTCCCAATTTCGACATTTTTTCGTCATTTCGTCATTAAAAAAACGGCCCCGTTGGTATCCGCCTAAGGGAGTTTTCACTATACAGGGTTACCTCTAAATAAGTACCAGGCTGTGCGAATCTTAAGAATACGTATAAATATTTAAATGGAAATCAAAAAAGAAATTTATTTGTAATCATCAAAAGTTTCTAAATTTTTAGGGCCAAAATATAGTTAAACTCGGTCCATAACTTTGTTTATCCTATACGCATTTACGTAAATACCGCTAGTAATTCTAGTTTAAGGTTCTTTCAAAAAAAAAAAACGATAAAATGCAAATAGTTACAACCTTTGTTAGAGAATGAATGGCAATTGAAAATATTTTCTTTGGCGATGTTTTTTTTTTGGTGAATATCACGCCTTTATGTGGAAAAGCTCGACAACCTCGGTGCATTACCGTGTTTTTTTTCGTTAAATAGAAGTGTATTACTTTGAAACTTAAATTCCTCTATATGAAAATTATTATGTTTGTATATTAACTGCAACAAGCTCAGACTTCAGGAAAGAAAAATTACTTTCTCGTCACTGCGTGCACATTGGACCGCGAGTCTCGTTGTGTGGCATTACTCATATTTTTCTTTCACCACCTTTTCTTAATGACTCTATTTAAAACTAACCCTGTATACGAGGGGGCACCCAAGAGAAACAGAACTAATGTTTTGGTGAGTGGAGTTTTTGCAATATCACGTTATGCTGCAAGGGCCGTATAGAGCTACCATTCCCGAGTCAGTAAGCCAAGCGCCATTGCGAAAGAAAGTTCCGTTCCCTTTGTGTAACTTTTTCAGTGACAATTGTTTTGTATTCTTGTTGTTTTTGCAATGGCGGATCCACTTGAACAGCGCGCAGCAGAAAAGTTTTGTTTCTTACTCGGAAGAACTAGCACAGAAGCTCTTGGCTTGTTAAAAACGACCAACAAGGACGATGCTATTGGAAAAACTCAAGTGTTTGAACGGTTTTCCCGTCTCAAAACAAGTGAAATGTCAATTGATAAGAAACTCTGACCATTCTTCTACTTCCGAAACCGATAAAAATGATGAAAAGATTTGCGAATTCTTTCTGAAAGATTCGTGACTGACCATTGAAGAAGTTGAGGAGCTGTTTGGAGTGACTTGAAGTGCAGTTCACAGAATTTTAACGGAGGATTTGAGGATGAAATGGTGACTGACAAAGTCGTGCGTTGACCGATGATTGCTATACAAAAACAAGGTCACGTGGAAGGATGTACTTTGAAAGAAGATTTCCGAAATGACCCAAACTTTTATTCAAAGATCATCAGAGGTAACGAAACATGGTGCTATGGTTACGATCCAAAAGCGAGTAACAATCAAGCCAGTGGAAGACTTCAAGTTCGCTTCGCCGCAAAAAAGCACGTCGAGTGAAACCAAACGTCAAAGTAATGCAAGTTTGTTTTTTTTTATGTGAGAGGAGTCATCCACTCGGAGTTTTTTTCCACTGGGTCAAACAATTAAGCAAGCTTTCTACCTGGAAGTTTTGAAAAGTTTGCGCAATAGTTTAGGGCGAAATAGGCGGGATTTTAAAGCCCAGTTGCCCAACTGGGCTTTTTACCACGATAACGGCCCTGCTCATACGGCGGCGACTCTTTTTATTCTTCCAAATAAAAAGAGACATGAAAGGAAAGCGTTTTCGTACATTGCTGAAATGGAGAAAGAGACGACTGAGACGCTGTCGGGCATCACAGAAAAAAAATTTTAAAAACGTTTTAAAACATTGGAATAAAAGACTGGACGATTATACCACGCGATCATTTAAATTCTAAATTATAGCAGGCGGGATTTTTTTTATTAGGTTGTCCAGAATGTCAATTATTGATTAATTGAAATTTGCGGTTATGTTATACTTTGTGACATTTGTGAATCTTATGTGTAATCGATTTAAATTTAATGGAAATGAAAGCATTACAAGATAAATTAGTTTAATTGTGAATTACAAAAGGTGTTCAAAGTATTTTCCCCCCGTTGCAATGCAACTGTTAACCCTCCATTTCATATTTTCAAAAGCATTTGCCAACATCTGAACGGTTATAGCGTTACATGCATTAGAAATTGCCTCTTGTAGTTATTCAAGATTTTGTGGGTTAGTTTTGTAAACTGTGTTTTTCAGATACGGATAAATTAAATAATCAAGAATCGTTAAGTCCGGACTGCGAGGCGGAAATTCAATGACTCGATTATCATAAAACTCGCGAATTCGAGCCATACTTTCCCATGTTTTGTGAGCTGTTGCATTGTCCTGTTGGAAATACCCATGTAAAAGTTCGTCATCATAAAGATTTTGTAAAAACGGTTCAAGTAAATTATTTCGATATCTCTCAGCATTTATCGTTCCTTCAAAAAACACAGGTCCAAATATACGCCTTCTAGAAACCGCTAGCCAAACACCAATTTTCTGCGGATGGAGAGGCGATTGAATAAACTCATGAGGATTCTCCGAAGACCAAATACGCATATTTTGTTTGTTTATATAGCCGGATAGGTGAAACCATGCTTCGTCAGAAAAAATGTTAAATCCAAAGTGTTGTTGTTATTTAAATTATTCAAAAACCACTGACAGTATTCTATTCGTACAGGAAAATCTCGAGGGAATAGCTCTTGAACGACGTTAATATTATAGGGATAAATTTTTAAATTTTCTTTTAACATTTTTTGACAAGTTCCACATGAAAGGTTTATTTCTTGGGCTAATCTGCGAAGAGATTTTTTGGGAGACTGTTCCATTCTTTCTGCAACATCTGCCACAATCTCAGGAGTCCTTTTTTTGGGCGCGCCACTACCAGCTTTCCTACCTACAGTTCCAACATTACGAAATTTCGCCACACATGTGTAAATTTCTTGGACTAATTTTTGATAATCCGCAGGAAAATTAGGGAAGGCATTTTGAAAATCATTGATGCAGTGCGGTACTGAATATGTCCATTCACCATTCTCTTGTCGTTCGGCGTTTTTAAAATAACTTTCCGTAAGAAAAATCTTATGTTCTAAATCAAACATTTTGAAACGTCACTTTGACAATTCAAATTGTAAATTAGTACTTATATACCAACTTAATTTAAATTTCACAAACTGCTCTAATTTAGAATTTAAATGATCGCGCGGTATTAGTGCCAGTGGAAAGTACTTTAAAGGCATTAAAGAGTTTTTCTTAAAAAAATAAATTAAAAAACTCAGTACAGCGTTATTTAAGTGCACTAAGAATAGAATTTACTTCATCATCACAGTCTCTTCTATTCTTCAAGTAAATTTACATAGATCGACATTTTGTTATTAAAAAACATAAATATGATCGATTGTAAATGCAATATACTTCTTATTAATTCCTAACAGATCTGATTTTCGGTTTACTATACTTGCGCGCATGAGCTAGTTATTTTTTGTATTTCTTTCTAATGCTTCTTCTCTCTCTTCTAAATGGAATGTGAAATTATGAAATAATTGCGAGCGATATGATGAAAGCGGACGCGAGGTATGGCTTTCGAATGAAATGGTAATCTGGATCCGATACATCGTCGGAGAGTCACAGCAAAACGCAAACAATGCCCTTTGTAAAATTCGCAACAGAGAATTAGTACGGCCGCACCAAATTGCCTTTGATTGCACGATAACGGTGCTTTATTACAGTGTTAACAACTTTTAATAATCACCTAATGGACCGTACGTGAAATCGTTATTTCGCGACGGCTTTTCATGTCACTTTACGTGATGTTACCGACTATAGTGTCCTATATTTTGACATTTAAATCGTCGGAAATATTAGATCAAATGTGACATACCGAACTGATATAACAATAACAATGTAGATATATGTGTATGTGCATACCTGAGACTGAATACAAAGAAATTATGAACGTCTTCTATTAAGAGCATAACTTTCTAGAATAAAATCACTTCAATGTTTATTAAATCTACTTCAGAATCAATACATATTAATATTATTAATAACAAGTGGATCTCCAACACTGTGATAAAAATTTACGAATAATTCATAAGACAAACGCTCTCAATAGAAAGAAATACATACAAAAAAAAAGGTTCGAACCGGGAACGCTCCTAAAAATGCGCGGATGACTGATCATATTAGGATGCTATGTCGCATTAAGAGACAACTATACGAAGCGGTCTTATCCAATAAACTTGAAAAAGATATCTACAAAAACTTTTGCAGTAATCTCAAAAAAGAAATTGACAATTCGAGAAGGAAAACCTATGCTAATTGTATAGTAAATTCAAGTAACCCTATAAGAAAAACTTGGGAAATCATAAATCAAATCCAAGGAAAACCGAACAACAAACTTTTTGAGATAGATGCCTTGCGGCACAACGGAAGGACCGACATTCAGGTGCTGACAGAGATGAATGAATATTTTATAAATACTGTGGACAATAAAGTAACAAGAGCGCATGTCCAACACAACAAGAAACTCAATATGACTTTTGCTTTACATTTAACGGAACATGATGAGGTTGTAAATACAATAAAGAGTCTCAATAATGGTACTGCGACGGGATTGGATGAAGTTCCAATTTCTGTATTGAAATATTGCGCGGAAGAACTAGCACGTCCTCTTGTGCATCTAATAAATACTTCTTTTCAGAGTGGAGTATTCCCCGACGACCTAAAGCACTCCATTATTAGGCCTATATATAAAAAGGGCGATAAATCGAAGTTCGAAAACTATCGACCCATAGCCCTACTATCAGGCATGTCAAAAATTTTTGAAAAAATAGTCTTGTCAAGAATCGTAAAGTTTTTGGACAAAAACAATTTATTAAACACGACCCAGAATGGTTATATGAGGGGACGATCAACAACAAGAGCTATTTTCCAATTTCTAATGGAAATATTCGATGGTATTAATAATCAAGAAAGCGTAATTTGTACTCTAATAGACCTATCTAGGGCTTTCGATACAGTTCATCATGGAGTCCTCTTGGAAAAACTGGAATTGGTTGGCTTCAGAGGAGTGGCGCGAGAGTGGATTGCGTCCTATCTGGCGGGAAGGAAACAATGTGTAGCAACATATGATAATACGGAGAAGGAAATACGCTCGGAGTAGCGCAGGGTTTCCTTTGGGGTTCCGCAGGGTTCTATCCTGGGACCACTGCTGTTTATACTCTACGTCAACGATTTCCCGGACGTTGTGGACAGCTTGGCTATTATGTATGCCGATGACACCTCCATTGTGACTCGGGCAGCTGGTGAGAGAGATTGTTCCAATAAATTAAAGATACAACTTGGAAATATGGAGGAGTGGTTCTCCAGTCATAATTTAAAACTTAACATACACAAGACCAGTTTCATAAAATTCACCAACTTTGAAGAACCTTGGCAAACGCCACACAATGGAAATATACTTACTTCTGTAGAGAGTGCACCTTTCCTGGGATGGTCCATAGACTCTCATTTGTCTTGGCGTCAGCATGTGGATTATCTAGCTGGTAGACTAAGCAGCTCGTGCTATGCTCTGAAAATGGTGGCAAAAAACGTTGGTGTTGGTGCCGCAATGACTGTTTATTACTCTAATGTGTACTCCAGACTTAAATACGGCGTGATATTCTGGGGTAACTCGGTGGACTCGGATAGACTTTTTATACTTCAGAAGGCCTGCATAATATCGGTTTTTGGTGTGCGTCCAAGTGACTCTTGTGTCAACATTTTCAAGTTAAACAATATACTGACATTGCCATCTATGTTTGTGTTAGAATGTGCACTATTTGTGAAGCAGAACTATCTTGAATTTTTTTAAAAAAATATGAACTATCATACTGCCATAATACAAGAGGTAACTCTCATAATTTTTTGTCACAACCGCGAACGCACTTGACAAAAATTTAGAAAAATGTTCTACATCAGTGCATGAAGATTTATAATCATCTTCCAGCCAAGATCAGAGAACTGCCACAAAAACGATTTAAAAGTACACTTAGAAATATTTTAATTGTAAGAACCTTGTATAAGATCGAGGACTTTTTTAAAGAGCCTGTAAAATTTGAATGTGTTGTCTAAAGTCTGCTTTTACTTTTATATACTTGTTTATATACTTATATATTGTTTTTTAACTTTATGTGTATGACGTGTTCTACGCTCTATAGCAACATTGAATAAAGTGTATTATTATTATTATTATTATTAAAATGTTAATTACTATGACTTAATCTTTTGTTTTTGAATAATAACTTCCTGACTAATTTAAAAGAATATGGTTCGTTTTTCAAACTTACTAGAAATCAGAAATTAATGAATGAAGATGTAGAATTAAATGCATTACGGTCTGTTATTGAAAATCCTTCAATATCTTTTAGAGAAATTGAAAATAACACTAATATTTCAAAAACTATAGCACAAAGAATTTTAAAGCGTCACAAATACCACCCGCATCAGTACACCATTCTGCAGGGGCTTAGAGATAAAGATCAAGTGAGAAAATTACAATTTTGCCAATGGTACGTTAACCAATGTGAGAATAACAATAATTTTCCTGCTACGATTTTATGGTTTGACAAAGCAGATTTACAAATAATACGGACGTTTTTAGATTCATCGGTGAATCAATTGGTGGAATCGGGTTTCCACCTAAATGTTGTTATATTGCGGTTAGATTTATGATGGGTTTTTCAAAACGCGTTTCTATATTCACCAAAGTTTTATGCTGGACTCAACAGAAATCCACTTTTTCCACCTGCTATAGAAGTTGGTTCTTTGATGGTTGTTTGCTGGACGAATAGTGGGAGAAATGTCAAAATAGTTGAAGGATAAAAGATGATAAAAGTAAGGTTCTGGTTGATGTTGAAAAATCGTGTTAACTGATATTTATTATGGAAGAAGCAGCAGGGAGTAACAATTGTTCATCCTTCACTGAAACTTAATTTGCGGTAGATTTAATAGATAATCAAACAAAGCAAAAATATTCAACATCTATGACTAATGCAGAAATTGAAGAAGTATTTTCAGGTAATTGCGATTTAAGTTGTTAAAATGACAATAAATAAATATTACTTTGTTGTAGATCTAGGAAAATATGAACGTAAATTTGAAGAACTGCGGAGTGCAAAAAGACAAGCATTAGGTACTGAAACAGATAAAGCAGGTTCTACATCGAACTATTTCAAGTGGACAACAGATAATATAAAATTAATGCTCCAAGAACGGTTAGACATGGAACCTGAATTTGTGAATCCTAAATGCAAGAAAGGGAAAGATTGCAAATAAAATGCAAGAAGCTGGCTACCACCGTATTGGTGGCCATGACTGTAATGCTAAATACAGGAATTTGCTCCAAACATACATACAAAATAAAGAAAAAAAGTCAAAAACTGGAGAGTCTAAAATAACATGGGAGTATTTTGAAATATTTGATAATGTATTAGGCACAAAACTATCAATAATTCCTGACAAAAATATTTTATCAACATCTATTGAATAAGAAATTTCTGACCAGTCTGACCATGAGATAGAACTTGAAGTAGTGAAAGATGACTGCAAGAAAGAAAAGTTGCCACAAGTTATGAAAAAGCGTAAATTATGCAATGAATTACCTGTGGCACAATATTTGTACCTTAAAGAAAAAAGGCATGTGGAAGACAGAGAATTTGCTCTTAAGAAATGGGATGAAACGAAACAACTGAACAAAGACGAGATCGGTGCTATCAATAACTTGGCGCTAGCTATAATGGAAGCAACGAAATCAAGGATAACTAAATAAAATTATATATTTACAATTTATTTTCAGAATAGAGGATTTATTTTTTTGTGTTTCTTAGAACTAGCGTATAATTTTTTTTTCTTAGTCTGCATTTGAAATTTATTTGCAGATGTTTTTTTTGAGAGTTTATTTTTATTATGTCTGAATAGGAAAGTAAAGACTGATTTCATACTTGTATATGTTTATTTTATTACAATATATATTTATTTTATTTTAAACTATTTGTTATGAAATTTAGTTTGAGGGAAAATAAATATTTTTTTAGGTTATGTATATATCGATATATCAAACGCATCAGCACTTATTTACCATATACGTATCCCTATTCAACATATTTTCAATACAACTGTACATTCAGCAAGCGAAAAATTCATGGTTGACAGTTCTCCATTGGTAGATTTCACCTTAAATAATTGGTGAATTATTAAACAGGCGTGCTCCCTTCAATAAACACAATTTTCACTTTTGGGACGGAGTTGTGGACGTTCTTAAGGAAAGTCGGTACCAAGTGAGATTTGGTTTTAACGTGTTAGGCGCTAAACTTATTGGGCTCATATTTTTTAACGAAACACAAAATAGTAAAAGGTATTTGAATTTACTACAAACTGATTTAGAAAATAGACTTGGTGAGTTACCCTTGATTGAGTATATTAACATCTGTATATACAGAATAAACGTGGCACTTCACATATACCTAGCATATTATATCATAACAACCAACAAATTGACTTGCCACAAGATATAGTTAACGCCTTTACTGATATGTTTTCATCCGCAAGATTATACAGCTGGCGATGACCAAATCCTAAGTATATTTGTTCATGATGCCAGAATTGCATTAACTAAGCCTCTGACTATAATGATAAATACTTCGATCAGGACAGCTAGTTTTCCTTGGTGCTGGCAACGAGCAAGAATATGCCCAATCTTTAAAATAGATGACCGAACCAGAGTTGAGAACTATAGGCTAATATCCACTCTACCCAACTTTGCGAAAGTTTTTGTAAACGTAATTTATTCCTACATAGCTTTCAATATAAAATATTTGATTTCAATTGTTTGAACATTTTTTATAATTATTTTCTTTTAATATTATTATCGTTATTATTCTTATTATTTTCTTTTATTACTTGTCAATTTCTCATGTTGTTACGTTTAAGAAAACGCTTCAACATTTAATACATTTATCCCTGTATATTACATGTTAAGTATTTTTAAATTCAAATTATATTTCCAATTCTAAATAAATTACGTTTTAAAGTTTTCAATATTTAGTTTATGAAGGACTCTTTGTTCAAATTTTATATTGGCGACGTAGGCATTTTTTGTCCGTCTAAAGTTATCTAAATAGTTTCATAGTTTCTTGTTGCATGAAATTGCGTAGGTATTAAGCATTTTCTGGTGGCGTGATCCAACAGCGTCTTTCCGACGCCTACAATTCTCCAGAATATTCTTTTCCCACCTCCGAGTCTTTAAAACGGCGAAGCTCGTCTAAAATCATTCACTATTATAGCACCATAGCATCACTATTACATAATTAGTACATTCATTATTACAGTTAGTAAATACAATTAAACCAGTGAGTGAGTGGTAGTTGAATAAATCTTAACTGTGGTCCCGGCGTCGGCCATAGTCCGCTAGTCCTTTGGTGAAGATGTCCATGGAAACAAGGTGTTAATGTCCACAGTATGGATACACCGGTCAGGGTGATTTAAATCTCGATTTCCAAATAATAAATTGTTGAAGTATCTATCGTCCTTCAATTTACGGCGTTGGTCCGGATTTAGAGGATATCTCACCTGCAATATCAACTCAGGGCACGTTAACAACATCGAACGGTAGCGCGGCAGAAATAGGCGTCCGGGACAATGGTCGTTGGCATACTGGAACACTAAATTTCCAGATATTTGAGTTTTTATTTCTTGCACTTCGTGTAGCCAGAGAACTGTACAACTACCAAGCTGTCAGAAATTTTAAAAGTTCGATATTTGTTTAATAAAGTTAAATATTATTGTGCGCAAGGCACGATCATCAAGAACCTTTGTGTATGTTGATTAAGCCTTTGTGTTTGTCTAAATTTGTATATGTTCTTTTAAATTTGTGTGTTGTAATAGTCACTACTATCTTCTTTTTTTGTTGTTGTATATATGGTCAAATTATCTTGTAATGTATTAAATACTAGTAAATTTCTGATATTTGTAATATTGAGTTTATGGAAATTTCAAGGTTAATGGTGCACCATATTTGATCAATTAGTTTACTGAATTTGACCAATTAATTTTATTAGATTATTTATTTGTCGAACCTGTTCTTATCATTTTGCTTTTCTGTATGTACCGTCTCTCTAAAATTTAGTTTTCTTTGTTTTTGTAATGAATTTAAATTTAGTGTAAATTGAGCCATTTTTAACAACTAAAGTTAAAGTTATATTCGTTTATTCAACAATCATTTATATTTTGGCTTCAATATTTCTTTTGTGTAATTAATACTTCAATTAATATTATTATTGTAATGTAACTAAATTTTATATTTCAAATTTCTATAGTTTTTATTTAATAAATTGTTATTGTTTTTATTGATTTGTTTCCTTTGAGGTAGGCCTAGTATTAGTTAGTGCAATTTCCCATTTTAATTGTGCAATACTTTAACAACAGTGTTTAATAAAATATTTTCTTTGTTGTTTTTAAAAATAAATAGCACTTATTCTACATTACTGTAAAAGAATAAAAAACAGGTTCAATTCTTTCAAAGCCGACTTTCCATAAGAAACATTAAAGTTAAGGGTTAAAATTTAAAAATTGAAAGGTAAAGAAAAAATCCAAGTCGATATTTAAATTCTGAGAGTGCCTCAAAAAACTGCAATTAAATTTATGTGTCTACTAAAACAAAAAAGTTAATACATGGAAAAGAAACTTGATATTTTTCATTTCCTTGCTATAAGTCCAGAAATACATGGAAATTTGGGAATTGAAGAATATCGTATAATTTCACAAATTCTTAGGTTTAATTCATCTAATTTAACTAAACTTGTATCTTTTATAATAAGCGAGTTCCCCATTCTAGAAATGTTGTCTGGGACACTTTGTATATTATTTATTTTAATATTTAATATGGCTAAATCCTCAGAGAGTATTAGTGATTTTGTTATTTTCATTCCTGCCAATCATCTTCATTAATGATATCTGGACTGCGCCGACTCAGTTATGTAAATAATCAGGGATGTTACATATATTTTATACCTGTAAAATTCAAAGTCCCAATTTAACTTGATGGCCCCTCGTATTTATAAAGTAAATATTACATTTGTTTTCTTTGACAAGTTACCATGTTTATGGGCTATTGTTCACGTGAAAGATTGTGGAAATGCAGTCGACTGTATCGACAACGGAGGGTGCATTTTGCGTGGTGTTAAGACCTAAATTACGAGGGTAATCTCCCTAGAGACTAACACACTTTCCAAATCTATTAGGCACACATCGAATTAGTACCTCCTAAGCAATACATGTACTTTCCACATTAATAATACTGGATCTTCTTTTTTGTATTTTATGACGATAAAGATGACATATAATTTCCTATCTAATTTGAATCAGATGTTAACACAATTAAAAATAACAACGTTACTCCTGTAATATCATTTTGGTTAAGAATTATAATGATTACAAGTTCTCCTTCTGATAAAATTCATATTCAAAGGCACAATAAATTTACTGAGGTACTTACAGGGGTGAGTTGGCGTGAATGGATATTCCAGCTGTGGTAAACGAGGTTGTGGCGCTCCTGGGTGTAAGGTTGGGGGGCAGTGATAACAGAACATGCCCCTCCCACCCCCACTAGCTATCTGTAAAAGAAAGCTTATTTAAATATACTATATTACAACCCCAACATGTAAATCATACACCTATTATACAAAGTATTTCTTTATAGAAAATCACGAACTAATGAAAGATTATACAGTGAGGACGCGCAGGTTGGAATAAATTCATTAAAATTTTTGGTTTTGTTTTATGGAAAAACGCTCGGATTGGTCGATTTTTATTTTTAGCTGCGGTTTTTCTGATTGTAAATTGTTGTACAAAGGGTGTTTTTTTTTCTTAATGGAAACATGTTTTTTTTCTGCATCGAATTCTAAGTATGTTTCATGTACCATGTCCTATACCCAAACTCAACAGTTATCGAGAAATTTACAATTGAACATATGAATAACTGAGACCGTATCCTACAAAATTTATTTAAAAAAAACAGAAAAATAAGTCAAATTAAATGTTCAAGCTGTTGACCACTAACTTCCTAACAATAGGCAAGCCGAAGATCAATTTCTCGTAACACTGCAGTTAACGTTTGCGGCTTAATTTGTTGTATTTCGGTTATAATTTCTCGATAACTGTTGAGTTTGGGTATAGGACATGGTACATGAAATATACTTAGAATTCGATACAGAATTAATAAATTAAATAAAAAACATGTTTCCATTTGAAAAAAAAATTGATGGTCGTAACTTATTTTTGGACCACACTTTGTACATCAATTTACCATCAAAAAAACCGCAGCTAAAAATAAGAATCGACCTATCCGAGTGTTCTTCTATAAAACAAAACCAAAAATTTTAAATGAATTTATTCCAACCGCGCGTCCTCACTATATATACAGGGTGAGTCATCTTCGCGGGTAAGGCCGATTATGCCTTTATGAGTAAAGATATTTTGAAGTGGTTTAGCACATTTTAAAAATATTATGTATTATACAGAGTGTTCCATAACTTAGTGGCTAACCATAGTTATAATTTTTTAAATGGAACACCTATATATATCACTTTATTTTTGAATTGTATACAAATTTCATATCAGAAACATGTAAGACGTTAATACTTTAAAAGTGACTATTACTGAGCTACTGTTGTTTTTTGATATAATTTAGTTAATGTTTGTTTAAAAGTCAATTTTTCAAATAGAACACTCTGTATATTATATCATTTTTGAATTTCTTATTAAAATTCACATCAAAAACATGTAAGACGTTAATACTTTAAAAGTGACTATTACTGAGCTATTGTCGCTTTTTGATATAACTTTGTCAGTAGTATACTATATTACTTACAACAATAAAACTGACAAAATCACATGAAAAAGCGACAATTGCTCAGTAATAGTCACTTTTAAAGTATTAACGTCTTACATGTTTTTGATGTGAAATTTAATAAGAAATTCACAAATTAACTGATATACAGGTTGTTCCAATTGAAAAATTGACTTTTATACAAAAACTAACAAAATTATATCAAAAAACGACAGTAGCTCAGTAATAGTCACTTTTAAAGTATTAACGTCTTACATGATTCTGATATGAAATTTAATAAACAATACAAAAATAAACTGATATACAGCTGTCCCAGAAATAAAAAGACGGAGTAGCAGGTATGTAAAGTCCGAACAGAAACAGGCCCAAATATACCGCAATAATCAAGAAATTAAAAATTTAATTTTCTATGTTGTTTTTTAGATAAAAAATTACATTGCAGACCTGGCACAGAATGTATGTTTATAAAATACACGTAAGAATGCTCATTTGTAAATAGAAACGAACACGCATTCACAGAGAAATACACTTTTATTTGTATAAAACGGGAAAAAAAGGATAAATCGTACTCATTCATACATTTTTTTGCCAGATGGCCGACCCACTTTATTGCAGACAATAAAAGATTGTATGTATTTTTAAATTAGGGGGTTGTTGCT
Source organism: Amphimallon solstitiale (assembly GCA_963170755.1). NCBI lineage: Eukaryota > Metazoa > Arthropoda > Insecta > Coleoptera > Scarabaeidae > Amphimallon > Amphimallon solstitiale. The sequence continues at coordinate 78,783,610 of OY720683.1, read as the reverse complement.
CTTTAATGTGTTTGTAGTCGGAAACAGCTGATTATTATTATTTTAGAATATTCATTAAATCGCAGTTTTTCTAGATTACAGTAAATATCAAGAATGTAATTATTTTTTTTAGCAGGTGTAAAATTAAAGTAATTAATGGTTTGATATTTATTATGAAGTATCTATTCCTCCTCCTTTTTTTAACACAAGTAATATGGTGGTCCTGAAAGAACCGATTGTGAAAGTGAAGCAGGTGGATATTTAGTCCAGGGTCGGCGTAAGGCCAATTGAATTCTAAATTATTTTTTTTCTGCCGTCTGCGCATGAATAAAGACTTGATATTTTGAGGGTACATTTTTACACAATCTAGCTTCCGATTTCTGCTACTCCGTCTTTTTATTTCTGGGACCTCTTATTGTATGCATTTTTGTATTCCCAGTATAATTTTTAGTCAACAAGTAATATGATAGTATAGGCCTAAAATCTAAAGTTTTTGACTTATTCCCATTTTTCTGAAAAATTCTACATCTGTATAAAATTGTATTTCTCGAAAACGACGTATTAGATGGACAATTTTTTTTTGAAATACGTGGAAATTGGTAAATACCAGCCAATGACAAAATTTAAAACATCTTAAAAGGTAATGGATACCAAATGAATTTCTAAACTAAACCCACTTACGTCCCCATACCCTACATAAAAGGCTTATCCGAAGAAAATAACCAAATCTTAAAGCCATATAATTTTAAAATAGGCTATCAAAATAACAATAATTTAAAGTTTTTATATACCAAACTCAAGGACCCAACCCCAGCCCTCAAACAATCACATACAGTTTACTGCATACCCTGCGAAATGTGTAATAAAATTTATAATGGAGAGACGAAGAAATTATTGGGAGAAAGACTTAAGGGTCATAAATATACAAAAACATCACAACCTTAAAGAAACATCAGACGAAATTGAACCATATTTCGATTGCAACAATACCAAAATTTTAAAAAAAGAAAATAATGCAAAAGCAAGATGCATTCATGAAACTTAAACAGTGTGAAAATAAAAACATTTCAATAATATACTTATTATCCTCCTCAATTAGTTAAAACATTAAAATATTAACGGGTTTTTAAAACCTTTTTTTTTTGTTACTTTTTATGATTTAGTACGACTTGAAGATTCGAAATCATCACCTTCGCTCCCTGATGGCAAGTGCACCTGACTAGCTGACTCACTCGTAAGTAAATTTTTATAATTAAAAGTATCTTAATTAAATTATTAGCACTTTTAAAAAACAATTTTGAAATTATTTAACAGCCCTTACTTAATGATTTAAAATATTCAATATTTAAAAATTCGAAATCATCATTCTCGGTAACCCGGTCGGACCTTGACTAGCTATTAGGAGGTTAGGAGTTCGAATCTCACCCGTAAGTGATCTTTATATATACAGGGTTAGTTTTAAATAGCGTCATTAAAAAAAGGCGTTGAAAGAAAAATATGAATAATGCCCGTACAAAAAAAATCGCGGTCCAATGTGCAGGCAGTGACCAGAAATTGATTTTTCTTTCCTGGAGTCCGAACCTGTTGCAGTTAATATACAAGCGTTATAATTTTCTGATAAAGGAATTTAAGTTTCAAAATAATATACTTCTATTTAACGAAAAAAAAACATGGTAATGCAATGAGGTTGTTGATCTTTTCCACATAAAGCATCGCCATAAAACTTTTCAATTGCCATTCATTCTCAAAGGTTGTAATTATCTGCATTTTATCGTTTTCTTGGAAGAACTGGAATTACTCCTGGTATTTACGCAAATGCGTAAAGGATAAACAAAGTTATGGACCGACTCTAACTACATTTTGGCCCTAAAAATTTAGAAATTTTTGATGAGTTACAAATAAATTTCTTTTTTGATTTTCAGTTTGACACTTCTTCAGATTCGTATGGCCTGGTACCTATTTAGCGGTAACCCTGTATAAGCGTTGGTGCATCTGTAAGTTATTCAATAACTTTTGAATGGCTCAACCAATCTTCTCGATATTCTCAGACCATATTTATATCATCAATGCGCAAAAATATGCTATGACAACATTCGATAGGTGGCGCTAAGTCAGGTTATTAACAAATTCTATATTTATGGACAAACATGATTCATATTCACAATATATGTTGGCTTTTGTGATAAAAAAGAAAATCACAAGATCTGGACACGATAAGTGGCCCAGCTATTAACAAATTTTAAGCTTATAAATAGAAATGATTATATATGTAGGTACATATAATGAAATAGTATATGTACCTACACTCTACACAATATGTTTGCGTGGTCACTAAAATTGTGTTCGTATATGTTGCCGTTCCATAGATGGCGCTACTTTTTTTTGCTGGAATTGAATTTTGCTATATAAACATCATTTCTCTTTGAATTCGACAGAGGCCAGTTTTCGGTTCCCACGCTAATTCTGCAATCGCAATGACGACCTCTTCTGTCTAAACTTTTATATACAGGGACTTTAACCAAAACAAATTCATAGCGCCACCTACCAAAAAGGGCATAACAACGTCTGCCGGGCAAGCTAGTTTTTATAAGTAAATTGCCCTAATTCAATTATCATTGTTAAACAGAAAATTATAATTACAATTTTCCAAAAACCGAAAAAAAAAATAGTATTTCACTGTATATATCTTCGCATGCAACCTTCCCTTTGTACAATATTTTGTTCCCATCGGTAGCAAATTGTATATCCCTTCGTTATGCATTTGAATTTTATTCAAAACAGAAACATTTAATAACGCATACTTTAAGTAATTGACAATTTAAGTAAATTACACTGAAAGGTGTCGAATTACTGTTCCGGTAAATGTGAGAAATATGTAAAATTGACGATATACTACTCATTGTAACCTTTAATTTAGAAGGGTATTATTTATGCTGAAACCGGGAATTTGTGACTCGTTAACACTTATGTAAGCGCCATCCTACGTGTATGTTGAAGAAAAGTAGGTACTATAAAATATGAATTCATTTACTAGGATTTGTATTTAAGTAGTGTTAGATAAAAATCTTGATAATAAAATGGAAATATGAACAGTTGCCATGTAAATTTGAAATTGCAAATCTCGAATTAAAAGTGAATTCGAAGAAAAATTCATTTCGCAAACAATTAACGAAAAACTAAACTATATCTATATTACAGCAAAAACTCATATTTTGATATGATTATCTTGTGTATTGTTATGTGCATGACTGTAGTTACCAAGTGATATTGGCTAAGGCAATAATGATAAATATATATGGGGACTTTGTAAATATGAATTAGGTTTAAGTACAGATGATTATATCTAGGCCGCGGACATGACCGAGTTAAACTAGGACGCAGTTACAACGGAGCAAAGAAATAATGTAAACAACACACATTTACTGAATAGCATTATTCACGCATTATTCATATGGTGAACTGCAACATCTGTTATTGACTCACATGTTGACGGAAAAACAACACAAAAAAAGTCGACTTAAGTCGTAAATATCCTATTTTCATAGGCGGAGATATAGGAACGTCAGAGGTTTTTAAAATTTATTGTATTTACCTTATATTTTGCATGATAAATAGAGTTATATATGTGTATACCTATTCATACTTACATTAGTTTCGTTTTTTTATTGTTTTGACTGTTAATTAAATACTTCGTAATTTATGTAATAGTTCCTGTTTAATCCCGTTTCATTGAATTGACTTCTCCCAATTATCTAGACGTAAGTGTGCAATGGATTTCGTTCAGTTTCAATAATATACGCATACATTTTTAGTTATCATTTACTTAGATCTAGAACATTGTTTATGTTACTATGATATGGAAGAACGTCGAGAAATACATTGTGAAACAATGGCGAGTTGGATTGAGGGTCATACTGATTGTATGTCCATTGTCAGTGATTCCGATATTTATTGCAAAGTCTGTAAAATATCGTTACAGAATGCTCAAAAATCGCATGTAATAGCATCTATAGTTATAAATACCATTGATGGGGAAACAATTGCTAAAACCATTGACGAGAAACAACATTCTTCATTCGGACGACAGATACAGGGAAAAAATACTTTTATTTGTTAGTGACAGTGCCGTATATATGTTAAAAACAGGCAGACTATTAAAGGAAACATATCCTTATATGCTGCATATTACTTGTGTAGCACATGCTCTCCACAGAATCTGTGCATATATCAGAGTCTCCTATCCGGAAGTTGATAGACTTGTATCCGCTTTTAAAAAAAGTTTTTCGAAAAGCACCATCGAGAGTGGCCCTTTACAGGGAAAAACTTCCACTTTGTCACTGCCACCCTCGCCAATAATAACTAGATGGGGAACATGACTGGAAGCTACTAGTTTTTATGCAGAGAATTTCGATACATGTTTAAATGATGACGCTCGAAGTAGTTCTGAGTGCAAGGAACTAACACAAATCCCAAATTTAAAAAATCAGTTGTTATTCCTTCAGAAACACTTTGAAAATTTGCCTAAACTAATCACATATTTTGAAAATCGAATCTTAAATTAAAAGATGGATTAACCACATTAGATGTGGCTATTAATAACTTCAAAACTATTCCAAGTGACTTCGGATGTAGCCTTCAGCAAAAGTTAGACGCAGTTTTTAATAGAAATCCAGATTTACTAACATTGCGGCAATTGTGTATGATAAATACGCTGAAATAAAAGAATATTTCCATTACGCAAATATAACCTGTTGCGATGTAGAAAGGACGTTTTCTATCTACCAGGATGTAGTTAATTCAAAGAGAACAAATCTTAGAGAAGAGCAAATGAGCAAATAATAATGTATTTTGTATTTTATAGATCACCAGCTACTTGTTATCCAATTATGTAAATAGAATTAAAACCTCTTTAAAAATACAACATCTTAATAGTGCGCCCATGGGCGATGAGTCATGGCTCGCTCGTGTCCGCGGCCTAATTATATCCAAACCAGGCATGTACTATGTGAGCCACTTAAACTTCACCACATAGTATAACTTTATTATTCCTAACATTTCAAAAATATTGTTATTAATATTTTATATAAACTGGTTTTTAAAAAATGTCTCTCTCTGTGTATGTGTGTGTCTGTCTAGCGGCCAAACCGCTATAGGTATCAATTCCAAATTTTATATTTACGAATATAATCTCCCTCTTGAAATCTGATTAGATTTTCAGTAAAATCGGCAGACCGGAAGTAGTAGTTTACTTCAGTGAAAAAATTGAATTTTGCAAATTATTCGTCAACTACTAAGGTTTAAACAAATTTGAAAAGAATTCATATATACTCAAAATTAAATTTGAGAAGAATTTTATTAAAAAAGTTTTTCGAAATTCCTACAAGAAGTAGGTCTTTTACTCTTATCGTAAATCAGTTTGTTGGGAATATTTCGCAAGTCATTTTTTTAGACAGGTACGTTACGAGTATAAAAGTATTTAGAACTTAATTTTCTATACCTTTTGTATAAAAAAAATTTCGGACTGGAAGTAACACTTTTACTCTTATCGAATAGCGATTTTTGCAAATATTTCGCAAATTATGCATTCTATATATATATTTGTCAAGAGTACAAAAGCATTTAGAGTTGGATTTGAAATATTTTTTGTATAAATAAAATTTCAAAATTCGGACCGGAAGTAACACTTTTACTCTTATGGAATAGCGGATTTTGCAAATATTTCGTGAATTATGCATTCTATATATATTTGTCAAGAGTACAAAAGTATTTAGAGTTGGATGTGAAATATTTTTTGTATAAATGAAATTTCAAAATTCGCACCGGAAGTAACACTTTTACTCTTATCGAAAAGCGATTTTTGCAGATATTTCGTAAATTATGCATTTTATATATATTTGTCAAGAGTATAATAGTATATTAAGATACAAGTTTCATAAGACACGATTTTTGCGCACGCGTTCAAGTTTAGAAAACGAGCCGCAAGGCGAGTTTTCTAAAGAACAAGTGCACAAAAATGTCTTATGAAACGTGTATTTTATACTATTTTTTCTATTTCGGTTATTGAAAATTCAAAAAAGATTAAAATGAGAGACATGTTTTGTTCGAACATTTTAGAAATTTTGTTTTTTTGAAGTTGGTTACTCTGATTTTTAAGTAATAAAACAATTTAAATATTTGAATATCGGCGGACTTGTCATTTTGTTTAAAATTTAGTCTGATTTACCCAATAAATTATTTCAAATTATTAACGAAATGGAAGAAATAAATAACTGCACGCCTCCAGAGATTCGCAAAATAGCAGAATCCAATTTAGAAAATCTTTTGCCAACAAAGTCTCGATATATTTATGAAAAGTAATACCACCTCTTTCTAAAGTGGTGTAAAGAAAATAATATTGTGAATATTACGGAAAATGTAGTAATTGCTTATTTTGACAAAGAAAGAAAGATAAAAAAGCCACCGTCCTTGTGGTCTACATATTCAATGCTACGTTGTTGTTTAAATATTTATAAAAGTAGATATTTCAAAATTTTCTAGGCTACTTGCATTTTTAAAAAGAATATCTGAGGGCTACGAGCCTAAGAAATCCAAGATTTTAGAAATCGATCATATTAACCAGTTCATAATAGAAGCTGATAATAAAACATATTTAGCGATGAAAGTAAGTAATAAGAACATCATTGTAGTTGTATTTTACTAATTTTCTACATTATTTTGTTATAATAGTCATATTAATATTCTGTTAGATTATCCTTATAATGGGCTATAATGGAGCTTGTCGTCGTGAAGAAATAACGAACATGACTTTAGATGATATACAGTTTAAAAATGATGTCATAATGGTTGCAGTGCCAAAAACTAAAACTTATGTTCCAAGACAATTTATTATAACACAAAGATTATGGATTGAATTGGTTAAAAAATATTATTCACTTCGTCCCAGCCATGTTACACATAAACGCTTCTTCCTGCAATATAGAAATGGATCTTGCGTGAATAGTCCAATTGGTATTAATACCATAGGAAAAGTACCAAAAAATATTGCTACTTACTTAAATTTACCTAATCCTGAGCTCTTTACTGGACATTGCTTTAGACGTTCCAGTGTGACACACTTGGCTAATAGTGGAGGTGACTTAATAACAATTAAGTGCCATGGAGGATGGAAATCCTCAGCAGTGGCCGAAGGTTACATTGATAATTCCACCATGAAAAAAGTTGAGGTTGCTCAAATACTGTCTAGTGTACCTAATACATCCACTGAAATCATTCACAATCCATCGACTTCTGATCCAATTGGCAGTAATGTGTCAGTCAATATGAATCAACAGGAATGTATACAAAACATAGTGTGTTCGCAAAATCTGCCTGGCATCTCTATTAATGCACACGAATCTTCTAGTGTTACAGTAAACGTTTATAACAGTTGTACTATTCAACATGGAAAGTAAATTTCAATAGAAGCATCAAAAAACTTATCATCCCATTTATATTGTTAATTACTGTAAATAAAATGTTCGTAACTGTGTTTTTTATTCTCCGTACAACTTCGTACACATGTTTGTTAGATTAAAGACTTATATTTTGACATTTAAATATGATTTGGTTCCATTTTTTTTTTGTTACCAACTTCAAAAAAATAAAATTAGCGTGCGGTAAAGTAATACTTTATGCAACCAAAACGGGTGTCGTAAAGTGAACTTTATAGCACCGGAATAGAAAAAAGTATTTAGCGTTAGATTTGGAATATTTTTTGTATAGATGAAAATTCAAAATTCGAACCGGAAGTAATACTTTTACTCTTAGCGAGTAGCATTTTTTTTCAAATATCTCATAAAGTATGTATCCTGTAGAGATGTATTAAGAGACTGGAAGTACTTAGAATAGGATTTTGAATAATTTTTGTATAAAATAATTTTTAAAATTGTATGATTTGAAACGCTCATACGTATAAGAAAGTCGTGTGGTGGCTACACCTCATTTTTTAAAATAGCATACCTAATATATTTCTTACTTTCTTATACGAAGTATAAGGAAGTATTGTGATGATGAACATTTTCGACCTCGAGATTTTTGCAGATGTCCACGTTTTGAAGTCCAATGATTCCGAAAAAGTGGTTTTTAAAAAATGTCTGTGTGGCTGTGTGTCTGTGTGTGACCACGATAGAGGTCAAACCGCTGTAGATATCAATTCCAAATTTTGTATTTACGTGTATAATCTCCCTTTTGAGATCTAATTAGTTTTTCAGTAAAATCGATAGACGTTAAGTAGCAGTTTTCTTCAGTGAAAAAATCGAGTTTTGCCAATATTTCGTCAACTACTAAGTTTAAACAAATTTATAGAGAATTTATATGTACTTAAAATTAAAATTGGTAACAATTTTATTTTTGAAAGTTTTTCGTAATACCTACCGGAAGTAGGTCTTTTACTCCTATCGAAAATCAGTTTTTTTTTTTCAGTCATGCTTTATCTTTTGTGTAAAAGAATTTCAAAATTCACACCGGAAGTACTACTTTTACTCTTATCGAATACCGATTTTTTGCAAATATGTTGTAAGTTATGCATTCTATATATTTTTATCAGGAGTACAAAAGTATTTAGTGCTAGATTTGCAATACTTTTTGTATATATGAAATTTCAAAATTCGAACCGGATGTATCACTTTTACTCTTAGGGAGTAGCACTTTTTTTCGAATATCTATAGCGATTTATTAAGAGAATAGAAGTACTTAGATAGAATTTTAAATAATTTTTGTGTAAAAAAATTCTTAAAAACGTATAAGAAAGTCGCGTGGTAGCCACACCTCATTGTTTAATAAGAATATTAAGTAACTGAAGAGACGAATTAAAGAATAAATCACAATTTATGGCTTTTTTCTTCTTGAAGCAATATCTATGCCGGTTTTTAATCAGTGCTACTGAAAATGACAACACGGTTGTCGAAATACGTATTTAGTTTTTGTACTTTAGTGTGGTAAAGGTGATTTAGTGTTTTTGTTTTGTCCTTGGTATTATTACAAAATAAAAATTATTTTAAAATATTTTACTTTTAATGTAAATTATTTTAAAAACATCGTATGAACGAAGACAAATTGTGCCTGTATACACATTTTCTGACAGAAAAATTGCGTTTTTGAGTAGAGCAATACGGCGGAACTCTCAGTTGATACCTGCAAGACCGCCGGCGGACTATATTATTCAAAATACAATCTTATTAAGTTGGGCTGTACAACATTTCCCTCGTTAATAATATTTAGGTAGATTATTGTCCCAAACATATCCATCTTCATCATCTAGTGGTATATCATAATTGTTTTCCAACTCGGCCTCTATACAGGGTGATTCTTAATATATGCGGCAAACTTTAGGAGCTGATTCCTGGGGTTATTTTGATCATAAAAGTTCATAAGAACATATGTCCAAAACCGCTTAGTTCAGAAGTTATACAATGTTTAATAGAAAGTTAAAATAATAAATGGTTTTATTATAAATTAACAAAATAATCAGTAAAACAAAATTAACTTATAGTAACTGTTGAAAATGACCGCTCCCAACTGTAATAAAAGCTCGCAAACAAGTCTGTGCCTGTTTCTCTAATATGCGTAGTGGTCGCGTTGTCGATGCTAATCAGTTGGTGTTTATAACTTCTGAACTAAGCGGTTTTGGACATATGTTTTTATGAACTTTTATGATCAAAATAACCCCAGGAATCAGCTCCTAAAGTTTGTCGCATATATTAAGAATCACCCTGTATATATACAAATATAATGCAAATAGAGCACATATTAATAATAAAACCAACTGAAATCGAGGCGTTAACTTTTCTTCTTCAGCAGTAATCACATTGATGTGAATAGATAACAGTGGTAAATACATATACACTTGTAATAAATATATTTCTCCGTTTATACTTGTCTTGAATTTATGTGAAAATTAAATCAGTACTCCAATTAAACAAGGACTTTTGTTTTTTTATTTGTGTGCTGTGTTCCCAGATTGTAGAAACTCTTATTTCAAAGAGGCGTGTCCTTTATTTCTCCGATTTTTGTACACCGACGTACGTTTTAGACCGTCATGAAATCGCAAGTGGTGCGAAAGAGATGAAATATTTATGTTAAGTTGCAGCTCCATAGGCACTCTGATTTATGAGTGTACCCTGCGTTTTATTTGTTGAATCGAAATCAACGTGGACTGTTGTATAACCATAAAAATGTTGGGACACAATACAATACAGGCTATTTCAGGTAACAAACAGATAAAATTATTATTCTTCACCCAAAATATTGCATGAAATATTTCTTGTCGTTAGTAAGTAAATTATTATTTAAAAAATTAATCACAAAATTGTATCTGTAATATACAGTATGTCCACGGATCGAGTTTCAAAGAGGAAAAACTTTTTTATTTTGCATTTTACAAGAAAAATGTATTCTTGATAAAAGTTTTTGCATGTCTCGAAACGGCCAAGTCAGTTTTAACCTTTTCAAAATTTCTTTTAGTTTAAGATAAAAATCGAAAAATTGGTCGTTTTATTTGAAAATTTTTTCATAAACTCAAAAACAAAAATGATATAACTAATAACTATTTTACTCAATCCATTCACCGCCCTTTTCAACGCACAATTCTAGCCGTCGGCGCAATTCTCTATAACCTCTTCGAATTTCTTCGAGAGTTAAAGACGTCACAGCGTCTCTAATCCTCTCCTTTAAATCTTCTACGTTCGGAGGAAGATTATTTGCATAAACTATTTGCTTCAAACGACCCCAAAGATAAAAATCAGCCATTGTTAAATCAGGGCTCCTTGGTGGCCATATCACGGGACCATTTCGACCTATCCAATTCTGTCCAAATTGCTGATTTAACCATTCAACAACAATCCTAGCATAATGAGCCGGACAACCATCTTGTTGGAAATAAGACCTTGCGAGGTAATTAATCGGTAGATCGTCCAAACGTTCATCAACAAAATTTCGCAGCATATCCAAGTACGTATGATGATTGACAGTATTATCAAAAAAATATGGTCCAATGATACCATGGTAAGAAATTGCACACCACACATTAACTTTTGCCGAATATTGTCGATTGTGAGGCATGCGAAAATTCGGATTGTAATCGCTCTAATATCTCACATGTTGAGATGCAACAGTACCATTAGTAGAAAACGTGGCCTCATCAGAAAAAATAATATTTCGGTAAAAGTATTGATTATCCATAATTTGAGCGCCCATCCACAGACAAAAATACAAACGTTTCGCAAGATCTCCGGGTTCTAATGCATGATTAAAAATGGGCTTGTAGGGATGGAACTTCCTTTGTTTCAAAATCTTTTGAATGAGCGATTTACTAATTCCCAGATGGACTGATCTGCGCCGCAAAGAAAGTTTGGGGTGGTTCCGTACTGAATCCATTACAAGAAGAGCGTCGTCATCGTCGCGTGCTATATTTTTTTTCTTTACATCCAGTATGGAACCAGTGGATAGGAATTTTTTGACCAATGCTCGTGCACCTCTATTTGAGATGTAAATATCCGGAAACTTTTGATTAAATTCTTCGACAACTAGACGGATCGCTTTATTACCTTTGCCATAGCATTGAATTAGGTAAATTCGTTGGTCTTTTGACAACATTTTCAACTATTATGGTTGATTTTTCTAACTGACAGTTAATTAGATAATTAAATATGGATAATTAGCATGACAACGCAACTTAATTTCTGGGACTTTAAAAAATTTTCAAATAAAACGACCAATTTTTCGATTTTTATCTTAAACTAAAAGAAATTTTGAAAAGGTTAAAACTGATTTGGCCGTTTCGAGACATGCAAAAACTTTTATCAAGAATACATTTTTCTTGTAAAATGCAAAATAAAAAAGTGTTTCCTCTTTGGAACTCGATCCGTGGACATACTGTATATTTATTTCATTTTTTATTCAAGCGAAAACTATAAACTAACATTACATACAAACTTCTACCTTTATATCAAGTGTTACCCCCATATTGGATTATGACAAATATTACCGTAATTGCTATTTGTGATCTTTAACAATACCTAATTTTTGGAAAGTATATATTTACTAAAGTAAGCATAAACACTTAGGGAAACCCTTTATTTTCATTGTCTAATTTATCATTTATTAAAAAACAACCACGGATTTAATTTACAATTTTAAATTCTCCATATAGAAAATAAAAGCAAAAAACTATTAACAAATTAAATTAACAAACTAAAACATTCAGAATTAATATTAAATGATAAATTAGACTAATTTGTCACCGTTGTTAAATCTGTTTAGACAATAAAAATAAAGGTTCTCCCTAAGTAAGTAATTAGGTATTGTTAAAGATCACAAGTAGCAATTACGGTAATATTTGTCAGTAATCCAATATAGGGGTACCACTTGATATAAAGGTAGAAGTTTGTATGTAATATTAGTTTATAGGTATCCCATGAAGAAGCTATTTTGTGGCGAAACAGCTATAGTGTCTTTTAATAAATTAGTGTAAATCTCAAAACTTCATATTGTTGTTTTATTATAATTTAATTGGATATCATGGATTTACATCAAGTAAAGCTCGAAACAATTCGAAATTGTAAATCTAGTCTAAACACCCAATGAATGAGAATCGTAAAACTCTTATCTTTATGCCTCTGTTAGAGTACTCAGAACCAATAAATCTCGTCTGGCGAAACTCCGCCTGCTAGCCGAAACCAACAATTAGTCTTGCAGAATGTATTCTATTTTCCAAATCACAAGTTTAATTAAGAAAATATTTTTTCAACTCTTTCAAGGACGTGGTCAGAATATTTTTTAAATTATTGTGGTATCGTTAATTTTCGGATATTTTTCTAATTTCAGTTTTTATTTTTTTTCTACATTTATTTTCGGAAAAAAGAACTATTCCATGATATTTCTTTTATTTTTTAAGTGATTCAAAAAAATAATTGTCAAAATATTTCAAAAAATAAAGTCAGGATTTGGAAGAAACTGATTGAGGCAGTGAGAACTCCCCCTTAACGGCTTTCAACTTTAAGACGTAATATTTACTAGAAATTGAGTCAATACTTTTAGAAAACGTAATAACTAACCGAACCTAACCGAATGCCAAGCGATAGTCAAGCAAGAGACACACGTGGTACCAATTTTTAAAACTCTCGCCTGAAAGTATAGATATCTACAATAGACAACGATCGACTTAAGTCGATAGCGTACGTAGTCCCACCCCTGATCAAATACATCTAATAGGAGACAAGTCCCACGCGAATAATTTGCGAAGCTGAATGAGAAAAGTCCAAACGCTACTTCTCAAGTAATCCCAAAATCTGTGGAGTAGTTTGTATAATTTGTGAAGTGAAACGTACAGAATGAACGAGTTTTAAATTAAATAAAACCTACACTGTCGGTCGCATCTTTTAAATTAACAGCAAATTAATTCTGATTAAGTTAACTACACTAAGTAGTAGATATGTGACATCATGAGCGCCAGAGACAGTCGTCATACTTGTAATTATACATATATATATACACAGTTAATACAGTTCTGCATGTCAGTCGATTTTCATTTAATTTATATACCGAGATAGTGGCGCCACTAATATATGTTAACCAGAAATTGCAAATACATATATATGACATAAGTACGGAAACAATAACACGGAGTAATGTTACAAATCGTCATATTTAATAACGCCTGAATCAATTATTTAATGGTTGCTATTCACGTATCTGCTATATTGAACAGACACATTTATGTATGTAGGCATGTGCTAGTGAAATGTGTATCTACCTACATATTCTATTCCAATAGAAACTCGTCAATTATAATCAGACAAGTTAAATTATTATACTCAGCTCTTGAAATTCTAAAACGACGATGTAAAGTATGTCTAAAGTTGTTAAACATGAAAAATGTGTAAATTTTAGCAATATTTTGGAATTTTAATCCTTTAACTCAGACAAATTGCAATATTTTTGTTGGTATAGATTTCTCGTGTTTCTACAAAACTACAGACTACAATATTGTGTTTTCTAGATAGGAAAATAATTAGCATATCGAAAAAACAAAGGGAAAATATTAATAATAGTTTATCACATTCAAACATCGCTTGTGCCTTTTGCTGTTTGGTAAATTGAATTACCAGTGTATACTGAAGAGGATAGTAGCATTATAATCAGTGTTGTACACAGATAACCATTTCTTTATCTAGATAAAGATGACAGATAAAGTATAATTTATCTAGATAATTCAATAGATAATCTAGTAAAATCCTGAGAACTTTTTTTAAAGTAAACATTTTTATTCCAAAAAAAAACACGTACATACACATAGATACATATTGTACTGGAGGGGAAATATACCGGTAAGTTTTCGGGTGAAGCAACGACAGAGGAGTGTCCAAGTCCCCACTATCACTCGCTACAGTTATCGTATTCCCCGACGCGAACGGCTGTTACCCAAGCGTCTCACTGTATTGAAATGAAATGAGTCGATACGCTTCGAGGGGAGTACATATACGTAGTCGTTCAGTTGTGGGGACTGATACATGCGCTATACAATCGTTGCGTTACCAGAAAACCTACCGGTATAGCTAAACCATATCGATGGATTTTTGACAAAACATCGTAAGCAACAAAAGTCAAATTTTACAGGATGCGTTTTTTTCTTACAGCAATTTTATTTTCAACTCGAGAACAGTGAAAATTTGTAGGACGCAAATTTATTTGTCAAAAAATCGTTAATGAAAATAAAATTGAGTAAAATTTTATATTTTCATTGAATATTGTTGCATACGATAGTTTGTCAAAACCAGTTGAAATTTTATTTTTTCTGGATCTGTCGCTTAAGATATACATACGATATTTTGTGAGTAACAGGTCTGGTATTGCAACAAAAACAAAGCTTAACCGACTTTATTCGAAACAAAATTTTTACTCAGAATTGTCATTAATTGAACCACAATAAAATAATTAAGAAAGTTCTCTATCACTCTGTTGGTCTTCCGCATCTGTTTCAGCTAATGTATCCTGAACGTTACTATTCCCTTCAAACTTTCTATATTCATTAACAAATTGTTGTGGTATGACATGTTTATTGCATAGTTCCATAAGATCTGCAAATTTCAAAGAGGAAATTTCCAAAGGGCTTGGATATAGAATTTCTGGCTCTCTTGTTACAACAGTTTTCGATCTCCTACCTGCAACCAAAACAGTTACAGTTAGGTAAATTTCTTTATAAAGCATTAAAAATTAAAATTTAGTTTACAAACCTTTTGCCAATCCACAAAACACGGGCAACATCAGTTCCTCGGCTGAGTTAGAATAGGAATATCTAATCTTTATCATGTCCTCGCCTTTTTTTAAAAAGGCAGTTCTCAGTTTACTTATTTGAAAAGTTCTTCCCTCTTTAGTTTTATTAACAGTGCTAGGTAACACACTTTGTGTCATCGTTTTCCAAGACAGGAAGTCTGAATATTTCATATTTACAACGTGAAAAGGTTTAGGATTTATCCTAGCATTGCGTATTATTGTTGACCACTCCGATGGCGCCCAAACCACTCTTTTTCGAATAAATCTTTCAATTGTAGCGTGGACTGCGTCCACGGGCATATATGTGTGACCAGAAAGAAGAAACGTTATTTTAATATTGTGAATATTTTTAGATTTCTTCAAAAATGTGTGTAGCATTGCCAGCATTGCTCTGTTTTTGTTCTGTCCAGCGCAGCTGTCACAATACAGTGATACAGTTTTTACATTTACACGGTCATCCACTTCCTCTAAATACTTATAAATAATGGTAGAGATCTCATTTGTGCCACGATTGCCGTCTGTCTCACCCCACAGGTAGCAATATACATTTCTTGTCCCACTTTCGTAAACTGTTTCATTATAGAAAGCGTATTTGCGGGAATAATAGAGGAGCATGTTGTCTCCATGAGGAGTGTTGAGCACCTTTTGGAGATCAAAACTCGCGCATACAAAACTGTTATCTTCTTTTGCAATATTTTGATCGGAGAGGAATAGCTGTTTGCATTCTTCTTTGTCTCTCATATGGTTTTGATATGTAATTTCTTCTATTTGAGTGAACTTTATTTCTTCATCCTTTCTAGATTCACAAATAGTACATTTGTCCTTTTTTGGAAGGTGAAAGCCAATATTGAAATCGTTATTAAAAATGTGCCGGAAAACTTTCAGGGATACCTTGGTCTTTATTTTATGGAACTCTAATTGATCTCTCACAAAAATTCTATATAAGAACGATACATTTCGTAATTCACTCGGTAAGTATTTTTTTGTCGTGCTCGCTCTGCAGTAGTGGGATGGAACAGCAGGTAGTTTTTTGATAAACTGATGAACACGGTTTTTATCTTCAATGCTTGTTTTGTGTGGAGGATCATGTTTGCCTCTTTGATCTAATTTAGCAAAAATGTTGTCTCCTGCATTATTCTTTGTATACCTCAAAGTCATTTGTGAGATGCAAAGTGTTTTTAGAATAAATTGCTGACAAACTTCATTTTCTTTACCATTCCATGTAATAAAGTATTTAAAAGTTCGGTTCCTTCTGCTGTTTTCCGTATTTATTCGTCTTCGTTTTACGTCTATTTCTTTAATACACGACAAAAGCCAATCTCTCTGTCTCTGATGAGTGCCTAGTCCCCAATAGTAATCAAAAATATCGTGTCGCTCTTGCTCTGTGAATTTTTTTGCACAAGCATTTTGACAACGCTTGTTTTTGCATGGATTTTCTTGAACTGTTTTTAAAATACCCAATGTTTTTTCACTTTTCTTAATTTTCTTCATTGACACTTTTTTAGTTTTTTTCAAACCAGACTCTCCTACTGTATTTGTACTATTTTCGATCATTTGCTCTGAGTCTGAACTCGAATAAAAAAAGTCAGAATCTTTTTCCTCGTAAAACGAATAATCGGAATCAAATCTTTTCAATTTCTTCTTTTTAAGAAGACTGTTTTCTCTGTCATTATGATTTTCAGATTCTGAACTAGATGAATAATTAACGAGTTTGTTATGTATTATATCATTTTCAACAATGGTACTTTTAGTCGCATTTAGATTTTCTTCCGAGGTTACTTCCCTTATATCACTGTTATCCAAATATGATTGATCTAGTGTTTCAGTAAGAATTACTGCTCCTAGATCATGTTCTTTATTTTCTTCAACAATTATTACTGGAATATTATTAATATCAAACAATGAAGCGTCTAATGAACTTTGTGGTACTCCACATTGCTTTTCCGTTTTTGAAATAGTAGACGTATTTTGAAAACTATATTCATCTTGTGTATTTGTAAGTATTTCGGAACAGTTTACCGAATTACTTACTGTCTGTAAAACCAAAATATTATCTATCTTATTACTCTCCGGTAAACTTTCATTTTGCTTATTAATTGCCATTAAAGCTATACGTTGTCCCCTTGAAACATCCATCTGTAAAGATGAAACAACAATAATAGAACAAAAGTAAAAACTGATGTGCATAACTTACCAGAAGCTTGATTATTTGCAACGAATCACAACAATTATAAATGAAAATAATCACCCGATTTGTTTAAAAGTCAAGAAATTGCCTAAACAATTCGCAGCGTGACACCATGCACTTTTTAGGTTAACTAATAATCATTTTCCCTCGCAGACAAGTTCACGACTGCACTGCACTCTTTGTTTTTGAGTTGCTATTCAGTCATAATGGGAACAAAATATTATCGTAAACGACAGAAACAGTATCGTAACCGGCAAAATTTTTTGGCGTTTACGATTATTTGTAAGTAACAGAACGGCGTTTACGATAAAATAACAGTAACTGGGCTTTTGATGGGGTTACAATCGGCGCTTACGATAACGATTTCGACCACTTTTAGAACAAAGATAGGTGTAAATCTTATGCGGAATCACATGTAAAACATCGTAAGCAACAGTTTGGTAGCCAAGTTCCATTTTCGGCAAATTTGTCGCTTACGATGTTTTGTCAAAAATCCATCGATATACTGTAAACCAGTAGATTCAAATTTCAAATATTTATTCCACTAATAAATGTACTATTTATAACGGACCTGTATCGAATATTCAAATTTACACCTACGATACATCTAGTAACATGCAACGTTATTATGGGTAATCCTGAACTATCAGAAATTAGGCGCTAAATAAATCAATGTAGTTACATAATCTCTCAGTTAAATTCACTCAATGTACTCTATAAATGTTAATACCAGTTCAAATTTTTTTAATACACCTTTATATACCTTTCATACGTAAGTATTCCTTCTAATATCTGTATTTACTATGATAAATAATGTTGAAAAACTTTTATTTTAGGTTACCAAATTTCCTCAAGTATTCACCTAACCTTACAACCAAGAACAATACAATACAGTAAAACAAATATCAATTCAATACCAATCAATATATTCACTGTAACATTACGTACAGAATAATATTTTATGCAAAGTAGAAAATGCCATTTAACCATATATTTCCGTAAACTTGTTGAATATTTATTACGAATCCAATACTAATGATGTGAAATGTGCCTAACCTTTCAAAATAACACAAGGTAAGCTATGACAAGATACTCTAATTTTGTAAACTAATAATAATAGGATACTTTGTAAATTAACCTGTTGCATAAATCAATTAAATATTTATACCCAACAAAATATGAATTTAGATAATAATTACTTCTGCCATTTCATTCGAACTTTGAAAAATAGAGATTAAAATAGTATAACTGTCAAATATCTTACGAATACATACAGTAGGGTAGATGCACCGGTTGTGGCCATCGCACCGGTTGTGGCCATCCGCGAAATGAATCTAAAATATTAACGGCCATGTTCAAACTAAGCAACAAAATCATATAAAAGCACAATCCTTATAGTATTCTTGGTAGCGCCTGCGCATTACCTTCAGTTTGTCGGTTACAGTGTTGCTTACTCAGTCTGTTTTTTAACACGTGGTGAGAATATTGTGCTTTTCTTAGGAATTTTGTTAAGGCACATGAGGTAAGTTAATGTATCAATCTGTGTAGAAATAGAACTACTGGTGTTTAAGGTAGTTGGTGTTTGATTCAGAAAGGACTTTCCCATGTTATTTCAAGACTTTAAACTAGATATTTAACCTATAAATAATTAAAATAATAGTGGCCACAGCTGGAGCATCAAACGTACCTTCTGCGCCAGTTGTGGTCTGTCGGTGGCCACAAATAGGGCATGAAATCCAGTTGTGGCCACGCAATAGAAAGAGATGGCAAAATGTAATACTAATATAGTAGAAAATGAGTAACAATATGAAATTATTTATTAGTTTCAGAAAAATTATGCCATCCCGAAAATTATTCCAGTATACAGAAGGTTCTATGCAAAATGCCCTTAATGCAATACGGCATCAGTCTATGCCCATATCAACAGCATGCAAGAAATTTAACGTTCCTAGAACATCTGTACGAAATAGACTAGATGGCAAAACAAGCGATGATTGCCGAAGAGTGGGCCCAAAATGTGCTCTTGGCCCGGAAATAGAAGAAAAATTGGTTTTCTGGATTCTGGACTGTTCTTCAAGAGGTTTCCCTATAAATAAAGAAGGTCTCCTATATTCTGTACATAAAATACAGGAAGAGTGTGATATTCACCCAAAACTGATGAAAAATATGCCAGGAAGAAAATGGTTCGATTCTTTTATGAAGAGACATCCGAAAGTGAGCAAGAAAAAGGCTGAATTTATAAACAAGGCAACGGCTGCGGTTTCTGAAGAATCTATCAAACGCTGGTTTAGTCATGTAAAGGAGCTGCTGGGGACTGATGCTGCCATTTTAAACAATCCAGGGCGAATATTCAATATGGATGACACAGCCATTTTTTTATCACCCAAAGGATCTCTTATACTGGGCCCCAAGGGAAAAAATGTGTATGACGTCGGCATATCAGATAAAGACAATGTGACTACATTAGTCGCTGTAAATGCTGAAGGCTCGATTGCACCGCCGTTAACAATCTACAAATTTAAGCGTTTACCCAAAACCTACGCTGATGCTGCTCCTAAGAATTGGGGAATTGGAACATCGGATTCAGGGTGGATGCAAAGCAGACAATTTTATGAATACTTTGCAAATGTTTTCATTAAGTTTTTGGATTCTAAATCTATTACCAGACCAATTATTGTTTTTGTTGATGGTCATTCATCTCACTTGTCTCTAAACTTAAGCAACCTGTGTCGTGAAAATGGTATAATTCTAATCTGTCTTCCACCAAATACTACACATCTGCTGCAACCTCTTGATGTTGCCTTCTTTTATCCTTTAAAGCAGGCATGGAAGAAAATTGCAAGAAAATGGTTATACGATCACGAAGGCCAGAACATTCAGAAAAAGGACATCCCTGCTGCATTAAATTCGATTTTGACAGAAAAAGATTTTACAGGTGCCATTAAATCCGGGTTTCGTGTCTGTGGTTTGTATCCATTTGACGAAAATGCTCCGAATTACGAGAAATGTGTACGCAAAAACCTGTTACATTCTAATGACGAATTGAAAAATTCAAATATGAATAACGAAATGTCTCATTTAAATTTTTTAGAGCAGCAAATGGATCCCTGGGTACTGCAAAGTTTTAAAACAACATATGCAACTCAATATTTTTGGCAAGGAGAAGATCGATATTTAGAGCTCTACAATTTATGGCGTTCCATTAAAGTTGACGTAGACCAAGAATCTGAATTAAACACATTTCAAGAAATGGAGACAGATGAAAATCAAAACGAGCAAGTGACAACCTTTAATTTAGAAACCATTGAAGCTGCAGAAATTCAAACAAAATTCAGCTGTTCAAACGAAAATGAAAATATTGAAGACAACATCCTTGTGTTTGACTTTCCTGAATTGCACAACATTGAAGAGTCAATAGAAGCTAGTGAAGAGAAAATTATTGACAGAGACGTTAATAATAAGGAAATCAATATACTACAGAATATTGTAATTAAAGAAGCATCTGAAAAAAGTGATAATTTTAACGAAAGTTCCAACAACGACAAAGATGTAAGACTTCTTAAAAAAATGACAGTTAGTGGTGTTCTTCAAGACGTGAAAACATGGCCTGATGATTCTACAGGACATTGAAAAAGAAAAAAAATCCCCCTTCCTTCGGTGATCACTTCGGATAAATGGATTGAAATTTTTGAAGCGAGAGAAAAATATAAAGAAAACTTAGCTGCAGAAAAGGCTACAAAAAGTACAAGCAAGACTGACAAAATGAACAAAAGAAGAAAATTAATGAAAAAAAAGGTTAATGATCAAACAAACAATGGAAATAATGAAATATTTTTAGGCAATACTACAACAGAGAAAGAAACTATTTTGGATAAAAGTGATGCCAAAAAGTCTAAAAAACAAACAAGGAAAAGTATTGAAAAAAACTAAGAACAGCAACCGACCAAAGAAGATTCTAATACAAACACTGGGATTGAAGAGGTAACCATTAGCAGAAAGCCTTGTAAAGAAGAAAATATGAGTACCTTGTTAGATGTAGGAAGCTATGTAATAGTCAAATATGAAGGTGAACTATATCTAGCAAAAATATTAAGCAAAGAAAAAAATGAGTGGTATTGTTGTGCAATGCGAAAAAGTGGAGTAAACCATTGGAAATGGCCTGAATCACCTGATCTCTTGTGGTACAAGAACCAAGATGTAGTTTTAAAAGTAAATGAACCTAAAGCAATAAATACCAGAGGGGTCTATGTAGTTCCCGAAATGGAATCTATATTATAATAATTTTATTATTTTATTTAGGTGCTCATCTATTTGTTTTTCTTGTACATTTTATGTTGTAAATTTTTTTGTCTACAAGTAGAGTAGCTATATATCTATAAACTGCTTTAAATTTTTTGACTGGAGTATTTTTTTTAATTTTGTACTAAAACAAATGTTTTAACCCTTATAATTTATAACGAAGTTTAGTTTTTTTTTTATTTATGTATATTAGTTTCTTTAATAAACTTGTTAACTAAGTAGGTAGGTAGGACTTGTTCATTTTTGTAGTTACTTTGTAGGCAGGTACCTACCTATTTGTCTATTTCAACAGGATGGCCACAACTGGTGAAGCCTCTGACCACAACTAGCAAATAGGTGGCCACAACTAGCGAAACTGTTTTTTTCTGCTATTTTATTAAATCTATCTTTGTCTGACTAATATAATCCAAATTAGGTGTTAGTTTTAGAGACAAAAATATCTATACTACTTTTATACCTGGTATTTGTATCAGGCAAACTCTCTTAATAAATAAATTAAAGCTAAATAAAGTTAAAAAATGTCTTAAAGTGGCCACAACCGGTGCATCTACCCTACGTATGTGATTATCATAGAATTAATTAAATCTTACTTAAACGATTTTTGTATATCAAATTCAATACATTAATATAAAAATATATATCATTATAAAAATGGATATCTTCTTAAATATTTATATAATTTATATGATCTTTTAGTCAAATTGTACCAATATAATTTCTACTACTTCAAATAATATTTTATATTTACTTGTAGGTGCTGCTACCACAATATGGCTTGGATTTGATATTTAGATGATATTCTTCGATGTTTTCCAATCTACGACGCGACGTCCTTTTTGTACTCCTTTACTGGAAATACGCCACTACGATGCACGGTTCTACTTCTTGAAAATTCTTCGAATACCTTTGGAAATACACGTTCTGACTCAGTTAAATTCTCTTCGTAGTTCTTTGCACGATAAAGTACTGCAACCCTAGAAACTACTCGTTCGGACTCAGAAAAATTCTCTTCTCATCAATATGGTCCTCGTCTCTGGTTAATCTTGAATACAAACTAGGAACCTCGTCTATGGGTAATCTTGAAAATACACTATGATCCTCGTCTTTGGGTAATCTTGAAAATACACATGGAAGTTCGTCGATGGATAATTTTCGATATATGTAAGTACTCTTGATAAATTATTATTAAACCTGTTTTAATATTCCTTTCTTTATCTATTAATCGTTCAATCTATGATTTATAGATATTTGATAAATAATATACGCACTTTTCACTTTAATCTGAATTATTCGCTATGACTTCGGTAGATTATAAACTTTTAATGCTTTTTAAGCACAAAATGTATTATATTTGTGAAATTATCGATGAATTTATTTTAATACAACGATAAATTCAACCGCGTCGTATGAAAATTATTTTCATCTCCTTGTTTTATTTGTTTATATCTCCTTAGTGATCTATTAAATTTAAATTCAACCAATAATCAATATTACTCACGTTTACCATACTCAAAATAGATTTTAGATCAGTATTCTTGCTTTACATACTTTTTATAATTCAGTACTACTATTTTAATAAATCTATCCATGAATTTAGAAAGAGTTTTATGTAATTATAATAATTTTAAAGTATTTCTTCTTAAAATTTTTTATCTTCAAAAATAATTACATAAAGTTTTTTTCTTTTTTATATCGTTCATCAAATGTGCAACTGGCGCGTATACCAGCCTTCGTTAGTAGACATTAATCAAATTCATGCATTTTTTGTGGTTATTTCTAAAACACATAACTTTTTTATGAAAATAAATTAGTACAAAAACTCGCCTTGACATTATAAATTGATGCCTTTTGCATCACTAACCCAAATTTGAGATTCTAAAATTACAAAATAAATTCAAAAAACGCAAAACAGCGATGCCGTAGTTTTTGATAGGTAAACGCTCCTCTTACATAACGGTTTTAATTATGAAGTAGGTTTGACAACAAAGTTACAAGATGTGCCATCGTCGAAAATTAAGAGAATCTATAACGCTAGTAGACTCTAAACGTCAACTTTTTAGAGTCTACATGTATTACAGATTTTCTTATTTTAGTATTCGACGTTTCTTGGCTTCTACATGCATCATATAATTTGTAATACCAAATTACCGCGGAAAAGTTCTCCACCAAAAAAAAAATCCAGGAAATGGCTTCTTCGATCGTGGTTCATCTGCTTTATCATTAATATTTCATTCTATTATATTTGTCTATGGTTCCATTTAATCACTAAACTTTAGATCACTATACTAATAAAGGTAATTTTTAGTAATAAAATGTTGTATTTAAATGTAGAAGTTTTATATTCTGCATGTGATTTAATAAAAACTGTCAATAATTATGTCATTCTGAATTGCCACGTCAATATTATTACACCATCACTCAATTATCGCTATACCCCTAATAATTCACTTCCAAACGATGTTCAACCAGCATCGGCATATACGGGTGCACTTGTACCACATATACATTGAATTTAAGAAACACGATACGTCTTTATCTGTTGTCCATCAATTTGACAGCGTAATTAAACTGTTGTGTTTCTCCTTCAATGCCCATAATTAAATCAGTACAATTGATTAGACTTATCCAGAACATCACGGTTCATTGTGTTAAGTTTCATGTATTATATTATATGTATGTATTGGATGACCATATGAAATTATTACTTGATCACTTGTGTTGAATCTATTCAATATATTAACGTGGTTAATAACATAATTAATTGACTTCTTATAGAGAGAAAATTATGGCTGTTAAATTCGAGGAATGCACGGCTAGATAAAATTAACTAGATCTGAATTGATGTTGTTGGATTCAGGAGACATATCATAGTGATTTATATTTTTTTGCCTTTTCTTATTGAACGTAATTTGTAGTTAAAGCGATAAGGATGCGCATTTAAAAGAACTGCATGCATGCATGCCTTATATAATAGATTTAGTAAGATTTTCAACCGTAACTAATTAATAAGCGAAGCAACATATCCTTTATGTGTAAGTACATTTATATATAGTTTCATTGATATAAATTTATATAATTTGAAATGATTGTTAAGTAAAAGTATTTCTAATACATCTCATAGAATACTAAATAAAATATTTCCAATTCTTCACAAAACACACATCTGTATACAGTCTGGTTTAATATGTCTATTCCAAATTTTGAGAGATGAAACTAATACAATTTCAAATAAAAGTGTTAAATAAATATACACTTGATTAGTATTTTTTTAAAAATGGGACTTTAAATTTTTGAAATTAAAAAATTGTTGTTCCATTTGTAATAAAACAAAAATATACAGGCTGTCCCAGAAATAAAAAGACGGAGCAGCAGAATTCGGAAGCTAGATTGTGTAAAAATGAACCCTCAAAATATCTTTATTCGTGCGCAGACGGCAGAAAAAAAATAATAAAAAAAATTCAATTGGCCTTATGCCGACCCTGGACTAAATATCCACCTGCTTCACTTTCACAATCGGTTCTTTTCAGATCCACCATATTACTTGTTCATTTTACACCTGCTAGAAAAAAAGAATTACATTCTTGATATTTACTGTAATAGAGGCTAGAAAACCTAGGATTTATTGAATATTCTAAAATAATAATAATCAGCTGTTTCCGACTACAAACACATTAAAGAGCAACAACCTTCCTATTTTAAAAATAAAAACAATCTTTTATTGTCTGCAATAAAGTGTGTCGCCCATCTGGGTCAACAACCGACTACATAGCTACGTTAGACGCATCGGGCAAAAAATATGTTTTATATGAATGAGTACGATTTAACGTTTTTCTCCCGTTTTATACAAATAAAAGCGTATTTTTCTATTAATGCGTATTCGTTTCTATTTACAAATGAGCATTCTTACGTGTATTTATAAACAAACTTTCTGTACCAGGTCCGTAGTGTAAGTTTTTTACATAAAAAACAACATAGTAAATTAAATTTTTAATTTCTTCGTTTTGCGGTATGTATATTTGGGCCTGTTTCTATTCGGACTTTACCTGCTACTCCGTCTTTTTATTTCTGGAACACCTGTATATTTGAAATTGCATAACACGTAAAAGTAAAACACAAAAATTACCTACTACCTAGAGAAAAGTCGCCTAATATGGGGGTCCTTTTTTATGAGTCAAAAAACATAGAAATAAAATATTTTTTCTACCTAACTGTAAACACGTCTACTTGAACACCATTTCATCTATAGTAAGTGAGATAACTTAAAATGATAGTTTATTTGTGCTTACTAACATATATTATCGCCTAATCATGTCTGCTGCAAATCCCATATAGGGCACATAGGGTTCCTAATATGGAGTAATAGTGTAGGCTAATATGGAATGTCCAGACAAGTCTTGAAAATAACAGAATGGTACTGCAAAAATACTTTATTCATTCAGAACACATCTTTAAAAAAAACACACACATCTTATTTACAAAAATTATAAATCTACTTTTTCCCTGAGGACACTGCACATTCACTATGAGCTTATTTCATACAAATAAAATACACCGAATCCACTCTTCACCTGAAAAATCATCAGAAAAAACATTACAAAATATACTCGCTGCATCATCTTCATCTTCAGTAAGTGGTGACTCACCATCATCATCTAATGTGATAGTTATAGTACCGTTATAGAAAACTGGACCGGCGCGATAATTATCGAACCTAGCAATACGCACCAAACATTAAAACCAAACCGAACTTGTACAGGATATGGACGCACTATTAGTAAATTTTCTTGGGACCAGTAGTGACTGTTCTTCCTATTAAACATGCCTCTACTTGAAAAATTCGTTTCATCACTCCATAAAATACGTTGTGCTTAGTTTAAGTTGTCGTTGCAGAAATTTACGAACCATTGACACAAGGTTAATTTCGTGACTAAGTCTCCGGGTAATAATGTTTGTGAAATTCGGAACCTATATGGGATATACTAATGCTTTTGCAAAATTCTTTAGATTGATGAATAACTTAAACCCAATTCTATCGTAGCATCCCTAACAGAAAATTCACGATAAGCTTCAAAATATGCTAACACCGTACTTTCTACTTTTTCATTGAGGATGATATTTTTCTTAGATCTTTTCTTTTTAAATAAGCAATCATGTCGTCTAACCTGACATATTTTTCGAAAGTAATGTTGATCTGGCATATCGCATTTTTCCAAATGAGAAAAGACCATAGTCAGATATCTAGCACTAAACAACGTTAATATGGAAAAATAGAACAAAAGTACACAACGCAAAGTAAAATGATGAACTATTATTATGCGGAAAAAATGCTTGCGAAAGATTTATACTCAGTACGTTTTTGACAGTGTCAAATAGCATACTGTTCTTCTTTTGTTGGTTTAAAGTGAATTCATTTTATAGGGTAGATAAGAACATTACCACTAACATCAACAGAAATCCACAATAACTCCTTCATGAACTACATATTAGTCAGCATAAAAAAAAAACGCTTCTACTTTGACCTACTCTCTAGAATTAATAATAACAGAGATGGCAATGGTACGCACTTAATTTGGGTCAGCCTGTATATATGAATAATTATGTAATATTACATAATAATTATATCAGCTCAATTAAAGTAGTGATTGTATTACGCTTAATTGAAAGTATTGCAGAAGTACATCGTATAATAAACATAAATACAAGAACTGCTTTAGCTAATAGGTATAATTATGCTGAGCGAAAAATGATAATATGAAAGAGGACAATAAAACTCGCTTTGAAAAGCAGTTAATTTACATCATGAAGAAGTGACAGTGCTGATTGATTACTGTATTAACATAATTTATTGATGCTAAATGCTGTTAAAATTTAATTCGTCTTGAAAATCTTACCTATATTGCATATACAGGGTTAGTTTTAAATAGCGTCATTAAGAAAAGGGGGTAAAAAAATATGAATGATGCCCGTCTAAAAAAAATCATGCTCTAATGTGCAAGCAGTGACGAGAAATTGATTTTTCTTTCTCAAGTCCGAGTCTGTAGCAGTTAATATACAAACATAATAATTTTTATATAGAGGAATTTAAGTTTCAAAGTAATACACTTCTATTTAACGGAAAAAAACACGATAATGCACCGAGGTTGTCGATCTTTTCCACATAAAAGCGTGCTATTCGCAAAAAAAAAAACATCGCATAGAAAATCTTTTCAACTGCCATTCATTTCTAACAAAGGTTGTAACTATTTGCATGTTATCGTTTTTTTGGAACAACCTTAAACTAGAATTACTAATAGTATTTACGTCAATGCGTATAGGATAAACAAAGTTATGGACGAACTTTAACTACATTTGGCCCTCAAAAGTTAGAAATTTTTGATGAGTTACAAATAAGTTTCTTTTTTGATTTTCTGTTCGACATTTATACATATTCTTCAGATTCGAATAGCCTGGTACCTATTTAGTGGTAACCCTGTATAAAGAAAGATTCAGAAAGATTGTCCAGCTTGAGCAATATGTGACAAATACTAGATATGTGCCGCCTCTTACAAATAGTGTTTCGAGAAATTATTGACATAGGTGCTCCCTACGTATATGCCCTTATTATTACTTATTATTTATTTACTTTATTACTGAAGCATGTATCTTTTCAAAACTAATAGAATAAAACAATATTTAATTGTCCTTTCGATTGAATACTGTGGACCTCGATTTCTTTCTCAATACTCAACACTTTGCTTTAGCTACAGCTTCAATTCAATAACTGGAGTATTACTTAATCTTTAAAGACGTCGCAAAGTAAAGAATTTGTGGAGATATGTTGAAATCAACAGATGTTTGAAATAAACCAACTGTATAATCTCTTGTTTTACGCAAAGTTAAATTATAAATCGATTTTTCCAATATGTATTTAAAAATAAATTGTAGACTATAATTAATGCAATGTATAAAATACATCCATTACACTTTAAATATGCATAATATATGTACATACACATATTCATATTGTTTTGACATAAACTATTACAGACCACTTAATTAAATGATAATATTTAAAAGTAATGAATTTCGTAAATAATTATCAATAAATTAATACTATTAAATCACTCAATGGATATAGCAATAACACACTAATAGAGCCTTTCATCGAAATTTTAATCAACTATACAAATAAATAATAATTGAAAATTAAATTGAAACTTTCATCATGCATAGATTTATATATTAAAAAACATATAAATAATAATTATAATATTACACGTAGGTATGCATAATAATAAATGGAAGAATGAAATAATTTTCTCCTCCACTTCAAACTTCCTAGAACAGCCTCATGGTAGCTTACATATCTCATTCACAAAGTACGATTTCGGCGACATAAATTCTCGACCTGAAAAGCTTGTACAGGTTCAAACGTCACGTTATGCATGCACATACGCGAGGTGTGCACTATAAATATGACAGTTCGAAGCGTAGTAGTTTTTAGTAACTAGCCAACCAACGTGAGTAGCGCACGAAAATGTCTGAAGTAACGAGAATTTAGTACCGCGCGGTCATTAGATTTTTAACAAAAGGAAGGAATACACCTTATCACATTAAACAATGTTTAGACCGCGTTTACGGTTATTCATCTCCTTTGTATTCAGCTGTAAAAAAGTGGGCAAAATGTTTCCGTTAGGGACAAGACTCCCTGGAAGATGCTGATCGGTCGGGTTGACCAATTGAAGTGATAACGCCTCAACAAATTTCATTTATTAAACATTTAGTGCTACAAGATCGCTGTTGGAAAGTGAAGGCATTAGCAGTGATAACACACATTTTCGAAACTAGTATTCGCAGAATTCCCCATAACCATTTTGGTATGAATAAAATTAGTGCTAGATGGGTACCGCGACTTCTGTTAGCTCTCCAACGTGAACGTCAAGTCGAATGTGCGCAGTCGTTTTGAAACATGTGTGGAGACGACCCAAAACCGATTTTGAAGTCCATTATCATAGGGGATGAAACAATGGTGCTGTTTTACGAACCTCTATCGAAAAGGGAGTCCATGGAATGGCGGTGACCTGATGAACCTCGTCCCAGAAAGGCAAAAGTCGTTCAATCAACGAAAAAGGTGATGGCCACAATATTCTGGGATTGTGAGAGCATTTTGCTAATTGACTTTAAAGAGCGCAATACAAATGTGAATGGCACATATTATGCGTCTTTATTGCGTAAATTAAGGGATAGTATTGGTGCAAAACGTCGCGGAAAATTGTCAAAAGGTGTGCAATTAATGCATGATAATGTTTCCGTCCATACTGCCGCCATTTCACAAGCTGCCATCCGTGAATGCGGCGTTCATGAATTGGAATATCAACCGTATAGTCCGGATATGGCTCGTTGTGATTTTTGTTTGTTTTCGAATTTCAAAAAAGACCTTAGGGGACGTAGTTTTAAGAACGACAGTGAGTTGCAGGCAGCTGTTATAATACATTTTGACGGAAAAACTTCAGATTATTTTTACAAGCGTATCGAATTATTAAATAATCTTTGTAATAAATGTATAGAAATTATTACATTTAAAAATAAAAATTCCTATGTTGTTCCAGGTTTCTTTTTTTATATATCAGGCCGAGAATTTATGGCGCCTACCTCATATGGATCCATATATATAATACTACTATATTGCGTGTGTTATATATTGATAATGTGTAATTTTTTGTCCCAACTAAGAGAGATAAAATCGGAGTATTGCCTGTTCTGCGCATGCGTCGACTCAAAATGTCCATTTTGAAATTTACGAAATGACAGATAAACAGAAAACATAATTATAACCTCTGATTTAAATTGACATCTATAACTATGATATTACTGAAAGCATACGCAAAGTTGTTTTTTATTGAATTCAGTTTTGTGCAAGTTTATTTCATCGGTGAATTTGTAGAATTACTCAGAAAATACGAGGTAGAATAAATAAACGATATGAAGGCTGATTCCAGTGATTTATTAAAAGAAAAACTTGTAAAGTTATAACTTCTGCGTTGATTTTTACGTGCTTACTGGAATATGTGAAATTATATTATTAACTGTAAACACCGGTCCTTCCATTTCGACTAACAGAAAAGATTTTGAACAGAAACACTTGTGAACCTATAACTAATACATTGATTTGTACATGTTTATTGGTATTTGTGAAACTATATTATTAAATGTAAATACCGATCGTTTCATTTCGTCTTATTGAAAAGATTTTGAACAGAAAATCTTGTGTCAATTATGAGTGTGTGCTTATTGATG
Organism: Amphimallon solstitiale; assembly: GCA_963170755.1. Lineage (NCBI taxonomy): Eukaryota > Metazoa > Arthropoda > Insecta > Coleoptera > Scarabaeidae > Amphimallon > Amphimallon solstitiale. The sequence goes on along the minus strand of OY720683.1, from coordinate 78,752,559 downwards.
TGTGTGCAATTATTGAATATAAATACTGCTTGTTTCATTTTGACTTACAGAAAACACATAAATTAATGTTTTATATACACAATCGAATATATTCAGGTATGTTTTATATGTCAGATTGTATTATATTTCAACATATACCTTTGCTTGTATTTTTAAGCTTAAGAATGCAAATAAAATTACTAAAATTACTGTATTTAATATTTTGGCTATACGTAAGAATAAAACATCTATTTTATATATGTCTACGTACATTATTCAATATAATGTCGCATAATCAACAATGTACAAAACTAATAAAATTCCTGTATTTAATTCTGTGTCGAGATATACCCTGAAACATGAATGTTTTAGCAAAAGTCGTGGAATTAATCACCATTACATTTTTGTGATTGAATATAATTTAATTTAACTTTTTTTTAAAATCTAGAATGATTAAGCCATTCATGAAAATAAAAACGTGATAATGTTATTTACGCCCATATGGTAGCAAAGAATATAAACAAACAATTACCAACTCTGATACACTTGAATTTCTTTAGTGTCTGTAATAGCATATTGGTAATCAATACATTTTTCTTTATGTCTATGTGTCATAAACTGATATGAGTAGAAATGAGACTTGCAAATAATTTATATTATTGCTTGTAAAAAAAGTATGTTGATGTTGTATTTTATTCAATAATTACATCAATGAGCAAAGTTCAATTTCTACTTACGAAGTAAAAAATTAAATTTTATTTTATTTATGTTCGGAAATCTATTTTGTATATAGTTTCTTGGAATTAAAACAAAACAAAAATTATTATGAAATATAAATATTTGTATAAATTAATAGATACATACAAATTTATAAAATTATAAAAAAGATTTAGAGAATGTAACAATATCATAAAAACAGGAATACTGTTTGATGCCGTGCCTATCTTGCTGTTCATAACACTGCACTATTTATGTACTTCCACAATGTTGGGAAAAGTTCAGAAGAACTCATCACACATTGTTTTGGCAAAATCCAAAATGAATATTATCTTTATACTGTACCATCTACAAGTTGTTTTAAACTAAAACATATTTTATTGGAAATTTAAATATAAAATACATTCTATGTGCTTGATTACAATTTAGTGACAGATATTACGATACATATTTAGCAAAGTACAAATTAGAAAAAAACACTTCACTATCTTATAAATAATGTGTTCATCCTTCAAGTTATTTTCACAATCAGTGATGCATCATAGCATAAATTCCAATAACCGGCCCAATCTCTTCTCAAAATACCCAATCTCGGCATATTATTATCTCATATCATATGGGATCTGTGGATTCCGTGGTGGACATGTCAAAATTCTTTAGCTTTCTATGAAAAATTAGAAGGTTGTGGCAAAAAGATTGGTATGTGTCTCTTCTAAGAGGCTTAATAGAAGCCTTTTTATTATGAGCAATTCAAATATTTTAATATGTAACATAATAATATAATTACCTAATTCATGTAAAATTTACTGAGTTCTTTCTGTACATTGCTCCGATATAGATGAGAGTAATTCTAGAATACAAGAATACCACAATATCTAATTCATTATTATTCTTGTATGTTGAGTTGAATAATTTAGGTGTTGTTATTATATCACAAATTTTTGTACATGACCTATAGAGGTGCTTTTCTTTCTGTTCACGATATCCCATTATAATATATTCAAAGAAACACAGTTGCAATGCAGTTGAAATGATTGCGGGTTTTACTTAATTAATTTACAATATTTACGATAACATAACCACAATTCGTACAACTTTTGACAAATATACTTCTTCAATATGATCGTTTGTTTGCCTGTGATTTGCACATAATGCCAGGACGATATTTCTTCATTCATTAAGGGAAATTAAATTATTTTTCCACTTTTGAAAAGGCACAATTATTAATTATAAAGAGGTTTGTCGATTTTTAAACTATTTATACTTGTTTGACAAACAATAATGTACAAACAATAATTAAATATTTATAGTAATGAATCAATGTGATAAACAAACAGACCTAAATTTGAAAAATTATTTGTAACGCATGCGCAGTTTGGACAATGCTCCAATAACACGGCATAGCACCATATGTTTTATTTCACAATGTTGGAGCGAAGTTTTCCTTGTCTACACGCGATATAGTAGTATTATATATATGTATGGATCATTGCTATTAAATATATTTATTTTATAATAATATCTAAACATTTTCTAACGTTAAGTAATGTGAAAGAAAGACTCTCTAAAAATATTTAAACTATTTGGTAGCTGGGATATTTGATTTACACAATTATATATTTAATTAATCAAAGTTATCCATTATAGGCCATTAATTTATGATTCTTATTAATTTACTAGATTATAGATTTTATGAGATATACTAACAAATATCGTTCTTATTATTATATCGTTTATAGCAAGTAATTCCGCAAGCAATTTAATGTACAAATAATCTAAATAATATGTAAGTTTTACAAGTAACATTAAATAATTTCCCTATATAGAATTTTTTTAAATAAATAAATACTTACAGTAACAAATAAAATCTTCTTAAAATTTGCACGTAAACTCCCTCACTGTTTAATGCGGAGGTGGTGTTTTCGATTTAAAACAAAAGATAACGATCTAAAGAACGTTGGCGCGCCGGATTGCGAATATGATTAGGGAAATAGGGACATTATGAGGATACAGGATGTGCTTTTGTTGGCAGCACTGTTCGCACAGTTGGTGCTATGTTGTGCGGATTCGGTGACGGGTGAAGTGGTTTTCGAGTGCTTGCCAGCCGGCTTTGTCAACTCGGCGGAGAGGGCCTTATTGAATTAAATTGAGCGAGAGAATTAGCTATTTGTTTTGGCTTACATCTCCATATAAAGATGTTGGGCTATTTTATTAAAAAAATTAATCTTATTATATCGGATATTAGGCCGAAAAAATAGTTACCTATGTTATCAATAAAATTAATATGTATTTGGGATAGACTATTGTCTGTGGAAGACGATAAGAATTACTATTTCTAATATTATTATTAGACAACGGACGTGCCAGGTTTAAATTACGACGGAGGAAAGAATTTAATGTAAACAACACGCAGTTACTGAATAGCACTATTCATATGGTGAACTGCAACATCTGTTATAGTGCCAAAACGACAGCAAAAAAAGTCGCCTTTCCTCATAAAATTCGTTTCTTCATCTGCGTAGGTAGTAGCGTGAGCGGTGTTTAAAATTTATCATATTTACCTTATATTTCTCATGATAAATAAAGTTTATTGTTTTGACTGTTAATTACATACTTCGTAATTTTTATAATAGTTCCTGTTTAATACCGTTTCATTGAATCTATTTCTCCCAATTATCTCGACGTAAGTGTGCACTGGATTTTGTTAAGTTTTAATAACATACGCATACATTTTTAGTTATCATTTATTTAGATCTAGAACAATGTTTATGTTACTATGATATGGAAGAAGGTCGAGAATGGCATCGTAAAACAATGGCAAGTTGTTAAGTGTCATACAGATTGTATGTCCTCCATTGTCAGTGATTCTTAAATTTATTGCATAGTCTGTTAAATATCGTTACAGAAAAAAACGTAAAACGTATATGCATATATGCATGTGTTTGGGATACACACATACAATAAGTGCCATTGCCGACAATCGAACGCACAGACACCGGTGTTTCGGCCTTTGAGGCCTCATCAGTGTTTTACGTATAAATGTATATATGTAAGTTACAGTATTTATTTACTGCTTGATGTTAGTTTTTAACATTTATGTGTTTACACGTTTCATTTTCGTTTTGATAGGTGAAGCCACATAAGGCTATATTACACGGGATACACTATTAATATACAGGCCTCTGTATAGCAGAACATGCCTCCAGAAGCCATCGCTTTTCTGTGTCGTCTTTTGGGTGTTAGATGTCCCTGTGATACTCTCACTGCATTTAGCACGCAAAACTGACATAAGTAGCGTTTTAAGTTTTAAAGCCATTGTCGACAGTTTCCACGTACACCGATGAGGCCTCAAAGGCCGAAACACCGGTGTCTGTGCGTTCAACTGTCGGCAATGGCACTTATTGTATGTGTGTATCCCAAACACATGCATATATGCATATACGTTTTACGTATAAATGTATATATGAAAGTCACATTATTTATTTATTGCTTGATGTTAGTTTTTAACATTCATGTGTTTACACTTTTCATTTTCACTTTACTATTACTTATGAGTTTTCATTTCTGCATAATATAGGCCATAGTTTATCAAACCTAACATAATTTTTATTGACGTAATTTTTTGTCATATTGTTTCACTTGGCTGTTTCTTATAATCAAATTTCTGTATTTATTTGAAGCTATAAGTATTTAATTTAACAGATATTTAAAAAAGTAATTTTAATTTAGTCATAATCTATTAAACACAACACATCAACATTATGGAGGCAGTATATCAAACATCAGCGTTAGTAAGGAAAGATTTCTTAGAGAAACGATGAGAGATGCAATTAGTGAATAAGTTGTAATTTGTTAATTTATAAAAATTAGAATTTAAGCGTCCTACTGACCAAAATTAAATTATGGCGGCATTTGTTTCTATAATTAATATCTATAGAATTATTTAGAAATGCAAATTGCTGCGCTCTTGAAATACGATAGGCACCTGCAATTTTCATATTAGCATGACGTTCCTTTAATGAAATTTAAACGGATGATCCGTACACTACCAATTTGCACATCACTTGTCAAACAAGTGCTGTAATGAACACACAGGATCTAAATCAAGGATGCTATGAGCAGGGGGGACCCACGATAACCGGTTTCACATTTGTTAATTTTTATTATTCTATTAAGGGAGACACCTATCAATGTTGATTCAATTTACGTTCAACAGCCACTATTCATGTAATATTTGTATGTCGAAAATGTTGTTTAAGAAAATTCTGAAATTTTGTCAAAAGATATTTCTTAATGTATGTACGTTGACTGTTCATTGTGTGCGGTGTTATCAATTAATATTAATTAATTGCTTAATTAACTTTATATTTTTACAATTCAAAGACAGATTTACGTATATGTACTCGCAGTTTGAGAAAATGTTTGCTTGAGAAATTTTTCTTAAGAAATTCAAACATTTCCTACAAGCCTGGAATTTTATAAGCATCGGCTATTTCTGATACATCTCCTCTTGAGTCTATAGGCATATGCTTTTCATTGCCGCCTATGCTTTACAAGTTTTCTACAATTCATGACCCCCTTCCATATTTCTGTTATCCATTTGCTTTTTATGGTTCTATTTCTTTGGCTGTTTTCCTTTCCCCAATAAATGCATCCATTTCCCTTTGATTCATCTATCGTAGTTCGCTTCTACACATAGCCTGTGTTTCTTCTTCTTTTTCCTCATACATTAGGACTATATTCTATCATTATTGCCTTCTTATCCTCTGCTGATGCTGACGTCCACCTCTTCAACCATCTTTTCGGTGGTCGGCCTAACGCTCTCCGGTTTTAGGGTTTCTGGTTTTTTGCCCATTAGGCAAACCAGACACCATCAACCAACGTGAACTTTCAATTAAAGAAAGTCAGATATTGTATTCTGTAAAGTCTTCGTTGTTTGTAAGTTTATCTGTCGTTTTTAAATTTCTCTACTCTCTACAGAATAGCACCAGGCATTGACTATGTCTGGTGCTCTGCTGTCTTTCAGTTTTTCTATTGTAGGCAGCTCGTCTTCTAATGTTATTTAAATTTGGTCCGGGTATCCGTTGATTGTCTCTATATTATTTTCGTAACTGACTTCATCTTTCTCTTGATATTTGTATATTTCTTCAAAATACGTAATCCATATTTCAGAGTTGATTTTCGTGAGTTATACTTCCTGTTCCGGTGGATTCTCCAAATCTGCTTCTGCCCTCCATACAGATCGTGTTGCACTTCTTTTGCAAAGTTCTCTCGGTATTGCGTTTTTAATTCTTTGATTGCTCGATTGCTGATTCTTGAATTACACGATTTTGGGATTCTTTGTAGCTGTTATACTATCCTTGTATATTCTGGTTTCTGTATTCTAAGTATACAATCCGCTTTTCATCGGATAAATCCTGGACTTCTTCTGATGTAACGTGGTGGATGATCAAGACAGCATCTTTTCGGAATTCCGACGCACTCATAAACACTAATTAACATGAAGTTTGGTATGAGTGCCTAGTCGAACGGCCTTCACTGTTCTTGCCACCCGACTACCTAACTATGCACTATGCCGACGCAGGTAACCCCATAATCGTTTTGACACATCGCGTATGCAAACTGCGTTGACATAATTAATGCTTTCTGAATTTCAATTAGTAGTGCATGTGAAAGTGGAAATAAGAAAGTGCTCATTTCAGATAACTGAAAATATTTTGCCTGGTCAGACTACTTTTAATCTTTCAATCGCATAAACGTCAAGTCGGTATAAATGTCTTTATTACCTTTGACAAATAAATAATAACAGAGTGATTATCTATTCTTTTTCTATTTCTTTTCTTTCGGATATTAAATATTAAAATTGCAGGAGACGTAGACGTTTTCTACGTAAGCTTAATTAATAGTGCATGTAGGATTGCTTGTTATGAATAGGAAAGGAGATAAGAAACGAGAAATAATTAACTGGCAGCTAATTAAACGGAAGCGGATCCGGTAATTAGCAGGCCATATCCGACAGCTAATCGGGGGTCGTGGAGTGTGTAATTAGCAGGCCATTTCTGGCAGCTAATTAGGTGGTTTGTGAAAGGGGTAACTAACAGGCCATTTATGGCAGCTAATCAGGTGCGGATGTGGATAGAGTAATTAGCAGGCTATCTCCGGCAGCTAATGAACTTGTAAAGCTGCGAGTTCTGCGCATACGAATAAGACCTATCTTTCGGTCACAAACATGCAACTACCACGTGCAACGATCGTGGGTTCGTCCATGCGATAAACACAGCTTATCACAATTGATTTGCAAAAATATACATATGAAATATTTTACATATTAAAAAACATAGTTACAGAAACATAATTCTATAGAAATGCTGAATTTACTATGACTATCATTTTTGCATTTCTATACACTGTAAAATAGAATGTGTTGTTTCTTCTGCTATTGTTATTGATATTTCTTAAGAAATATTTGTTTTAAAATTATATATTTTCACTTTGAGACTCATCTTGGTCTAATCACACTCTTCCTTTTCCTATTCTTTCTTGTATCTCTGCTTTTTTTCGTCCTATATTCGGTACGGTTACATCTTAATAGTTAATTTTATATTGTGTTTCGTCCTCTTCTTTAAAATAGGTGCAAGTTTATGACTTTAAGTATCATCTAGTAACATATATTTCGTTTTTTTCAGTTCATTTCAGACCTTATTCTCTTGTCCTTAGTTTTACTCTCTTTATTGCATCTAATAGAGTTCTTTGATTGGTAGTTTTATGCTTAAAGGCATCTTCACATGGCATAATTTGTTTGTATTGGTTAGAAATTGTTTTTATTTCAATGTTTCTTAGAGCCACAGTAAAGTTACTATCACAATACCTACCCAGATCCTTGAATTGTTTCGACCTTTGCTTGATGTAAATCCATGTTCAAATTAAAATAAAACACACACTAGGATGTTTGGAAATTTACACTGCATTACTAAAATAGAAACACTACAGGTGTTTCGTTACACAGTAGCTTCTTCAGGTGATATCTTTTAATAACTATTAGCTTAATTGCTATTTGTAAACATAACTGTATCTAATTTGTGGGGGTACAAATTTAACAATTCTTCCCAGATTTTATATAAAATTTATATTTCAGTAAATCGTGTTTTATTTGATAGCTGGAACATGTATAAACTGTTTTAAATTGAAAATGTATAGAAAATTTAACTAATTTGTTCTAAAAATTACTTACATTGACTGGACTAACGAATACGATATTAATATTTTAGAAATATTTAATTACATATATACAAATTACATAAGCAAATTCCTAAACCGTATGAATTTTGTACCTAACTACACGTCTACTGTTCGTCATCCTTTCGTGCACAATTAATAATTTCCATATTTCCCTTTGAGTCGTGTGCAGCTCAGAGGTTACAAGACTGCAATTAGCAATGAAATCACACTGAACCACAATACTATTCTTTTAGAGTTTATGCACTTCGATACTTCGAATTATCATATAGATGCGGGAGTAATGAAGTAATCATGATGTATTCACGAATGTATACCAGATTCAGAAGCCCGTGGCTATATATATATATATATATGTACGCACGCAAGAAGGAAGACACAACGTCAACAGCCATCACTCGGGGAGCTAACCAGTAACAAAACCATCAGACTTGCATGTAGTAGCTGCTGTACACAGCAAGTAGTAGTATGTAGCGCACTAGAATAAGTTGATCATAGGGGACTCGATAATTCTATTAGCTCGGATATCCCTTAGTGTGGGCCCCTCTCGTTCACTGAGTACAGTTAACGAATTAGGCCCTAATCATACGTATGCAATGCAATTTGTATGAACTCAACTCACTTTGCTTATGGGGCGATATAATATGCTAATCATGTCTAATTCAGACAACGCCGTATTACATTCTGCAATTGATATTAATGTTGTATGTTGTCGGATACCAGGAACACCTCTGGTTGTCTAACAGCTTCTGGACAACTGCTATAACACTGATATCAAATTGTCTGAATGCAGTATATATATCCTCGTTTGTCACAGTTCCCACCTGATGCTTTAACTTGATTCATTTTCCAGTTTATTATTGAAAACTTACAAACGCCATTACGTCGCCGTAACTATTACACTGTCGTCTATGTACATTAAGTCTCTAAACATTATATAGATAGAAGGCAGATATAAATGGAAAATGCTTAATCAATGTAGGTTCTTCAAGTCTTTGGGAACTTTAAAAAACATCATTTGATAATCAGAAATAAATACCAAAGTGATCGTATAGAATAATTATTATACGATGTACAATTGATAAGTTCTGTCGTATGTAACAATGAGATAACAATTTTGTGCTTGTGTGAGTTCTCATGGACCTGTTGAAGGAAAAAATAGCGTTTTACACGGATATTTTTCTTTGTTTGAATCGCTACTATCGCTAATGAATGTAATACATTGTATACAGGGTGAATATCTCGAAGCAGAAAACCTTTTTGAAATTACGCAAAAACAGGTCGATTTTTGACCCTTCCATCATATCTTCAACTGTGATACGTCATTCACCTCCCGTCCATCACTTTAACCATTACAATTTAAATAGGGAAAGTACTAAATACGATACATCAGCGAAAAGGTAATTGTACGGAGAATTCAGCAAATTGATTGTTGGTTGCGCGATGTTTTTTTTTTTTGTGAATAGCACGCCTTTATGTGGAAAAATTCGACAACCTCGGTGCATTATCATGTTTTTTTTTTCGGTAAGTAGAAGTATATTATTTTGAAACTTAAATTCCTGTATATGAAAAGTATTATATTTGTATATTAACTGCGACAGGCTCGGACTCGAGGAAAGAAAAATGAATTTCTCGTCACTGCGTGCACATGGGACCGCGAATTTTTTTGTACGGGCATTAGTCCTAATTTTCTTTCACCCTCTTTCTTGAATGACGCTATTTAAAACTAACCCTGTATATATGAGAAAAGTGTCCGAATTTTGAATTTTTTTCATACAAAAGATATTGAAAATGAAGCTTTAAATACTTTTAGACTCGTAATGTACCTGCCTAGAAAGCAGGACTTGCGAGTTATTTTCAAAAAAAAAGTAAAAGAATTACTTCCGGTAGGAATTTGGAAAAGTTTTTTAATAAAATTCATGTCAAATTTACTTTGGAATACATTTGAATTCTTTATAAATTTGTATAAGTTAGTAGTTGACAAATATTGGTAAAACTTGATTTTTCACTGAAGTAAACAACTACTTCCGGTCTACCGATTTTACTAAAAATCTAATCACATCTCAAGCGGGAGATTATTATCGTCAATATAAAATTTGAAATATATAGCTATAGCCGTTTGACCGCTATCGTGGTCACACACAGATGTACATACTGTGTGTCCAAAAAGTCTGGAAACACCCAAATAAAATCGAAACGTATGATTTTTGAGAAAAATGCAAAAACAGGTCAATTAGTATTTTCAAAAAACTACTGGCTGATGGTATCTGTTTGGAATTTTTGATGACCTTGAAAAAGTTATGATGTCATCAAAAAAAAATTTAAAGCGCAACGTCGCCTTTTTAATTTTATTTTTGATAGATCTTTTAATTGTCTAAACGACAGTCAAAAAAATTTTCGTTCTACTTAAGAAAAATTTTGAAGAAAAAATCATTATAGAAAACAAAGAAAATTTTAATCGTAGAAATCAGCAAATACTCATACAATAAATGTTCAAAATGTTGTCCTTGAGCATCTTGGCAATACCCTAAACGATAATAAAATTCATTTTGAACGTTTTCTATCATTTCAGGAGTGATCCTTCGTACTTCAATCTCAATCCGTTGACGCAAGTCTTCCAAATTTTCAGGTTTAGTTGCGTATACCTTATTTTTAGGTAACCCCACAAAAAATAATCAATAGGCGTTAGATCTGGCGACCTAGCCGGCCACTCGATAGCCCCCCTCCTGCCAATCCATCTGTTTGGGAAGGTATTCTCGAGATAATGCCGAACATTTCCCGCATAGTGGGGTGGAGCCCCATCTTGTTGAAACCAAATTCTTTGGCTGGGTAAATTAGGATCCTCATGGTTCGGAAATATTTCTGCTAATGACGGAATTAAATAATTTTGTAAAAAATCCAAATACATTTCCGCCGTCAGGTTACCGTTGAAGAAAAAAGGCCCTATAATTCTGTTACCAATTAAACCAGCCCATACTTTTAATTTCTGAAGATACTGAGTTCGTACCTCTCTCATCTAGCGTGGATTTTGGCGTGCCCAGTACCTGCAGTTTTGTCTATTAACAGTCCCATGTAATGTGAACGTAGCTTCATCTGAGAATAAGATATTTCTGATAAAAAACGGATCATTATCACACATAGGCATCAGTTGTTCGCAAAACTGTACACGCCTGTCGAAGTCGTCTTCAGACAGCTCATGAACCAAACAGATTTTGTAGGGATGATACTTAGTTTTCCGGATAATATTACCAATTGTACTCTTCGACACGTTAAACTCCCGAGCAAGCTGCCGTGTACTAGAATTTGGAGTTTCCTCTACTGACAGTAATACGTCGAGTTGCGTATCTTCTGCGATCTTTGGACGACCACTTCTAGGTCGATCTCGAACATGGCCTTCTTCTTGAAATTTTTTATGAATCTTACTCACTGCAGAAATACTAATTGGGGCACGCTCCGGATGTTCTGTATTAAATAAGTCGCAAATTTCTCTAACTGAACGAGCCCTATCCCCAAAACCAATCATCATCAATATTTGAATACGTTCCCTCTCACTTAAAACCATTTTTAAACAGATTTTTTTAACTTACGCACAATTCGTATTTGACAGAATGTCACAAATAAAACAAAATGTGTTTGAAAAATAATCGACTTTTAAGCCAACTATGTTTTTTTTTAAAGACAAACTTTTCCATTTTCGAAGAAGTAATTAAATTTTTCTCGGTCATCTTCTTAAGTAAAATGAAAAATTTTTTTACAGTCGTTTAGACAATTAATCTACCAAAATAAAATTAAAAATGCGACGTTGCCATTTAATGTTTTTTTTTTGATGACATCATAACTTTTTCAAGGTCATCAAAAATTCCAAACAGATACCATCGGCCAGTAGTTTTTTGAAAATACTAATTGACCTGTTTTTGCATTTTTCTCAAAAATCATCCGTTTCGATTTTATTTGGGTGTTTCCAGACTTTTTGGACACACAGTATATCATGTGCTTGCCGTCAAGCTGCGGATACAGTTCACTGTAAGATAAAACGACGACAACGTGAGTTTGTATGAGTTAGTACGAGAAAGCAATATACAAACTGCAGTACAGCTGCTATCTATACTTGTTGCCCTGATTAAACGAGAGTCAGTCTAGCCCGTCTATCCTCAGCGTAATGTACTCGAATCTCCTCATTTCCAACACTACACTCCACCAAAAAGCAGTTTGTATATTACTTTCTCGTACTAACTCATACAAACTCTCCCAAAAAAAGTCCCAAAAGAGGCCGCTACACCCACGAAAATTCTCATCACAATACTTCCTTATACTACGTAAGAAAGTAAAAATCTAACATATCTACATTTGGTTAATAGTTTACTTGGAATGCCCACTGAAAAATTGGAAATAAGTTGTTAAAATTTATATATTATAAAAAATACGAAAAATTACTGAAAAAAATTTGAAAAATTGTATACATTTTTAAAATAGTACGACCTAACATTTCTGGCATCGCACTTATAATTATTAAAATTAATAATTTCACTTAATATTATGAAGTTAAATAAATCTAATTTCCATTTGTTTTACCACATATCTTTAAGAAAAAATGTAGACATCATTTATCAATTGCAAAATAACATAGCGCTCATAGTAAATAAAGAAGAACGTACACATTTTTTAAATTTCATATCAGCCAGGATGTAACTCATTATATCGTTACTAATAAACATCGCGACAATAATTGTTGTAATGCGGCTAACTGAATATTGCAAACAAAGTCATTGGCCATAATTGAGTCGACTTTTTATTGCGAATTTATATGACAGTGGTCAAAAAAGGCACATTGATTTATAACCCCTTGTCCTGCTGTAGTAATCAACAACGATTGTATGTCACTCATGTCCAATTGGCTCCTGACGCACTCGAATAAGTCCGAATGGAGTGTGAAATCACGTTTTTCGACCGAATAATTTATGGCTTGGCCCTTGTAACCGATTGTCTTGATTGACACAAATGAGTAACTTTAGATAATAATATTAAAATAATCTTGCAAGTAAGAATTTGCTCTTTTTCTGTTAATACAAATCAAAAATTAATTTTAAAATCACGGTTCAGACAAACATATTGAGGTATAAAATATGGCTTCTTTTAAAAGTATGCTTAATAATTAATTTACGCAGATTGTCTCTGTAACCATGAATATATCAAGAAAGATTTTCTCTTGCTTTCTGTTAGGTGATAATTAAATAATCTCTTATAGGTGGAATCTGTGTTTAGAATATGCAAATGGCGTTAGAGTATACGTTCCATGTATTCTTATACTGTGTGGACATACGGAAACTTAATATTGAATTATTCCTGGTGTTTTTGAACACAAAAACAAATTTTGAGTGGTTGTTTAGGACAATGATCAGTGTAATTCATACCGCCCCATCGGATCACTAAAAAAAGGACTATATTGACTGGATCAATTTTAATGAAAGAGTAATGACCAATATGTAAGGATATAGTTTGTAGCATCCCAAGAAAAAGAAATGGGTGAAGATGATTGAAAAAGATGGAGGCAATAAAGTATACTTGAAAAATAGACTAACAAGAAATCGTAAATAACTAGCATCAATTTGAAGATGATATCGCACAGTCTTAATGTATATTATCTTTATGAAAAATTCAAAAGATTCTTGGTAGTAGTGGCATACAATGAAGTAAAAGTAATAACAATATGACAACTGGTTGTCAATTAGAAAACAATGACAAATATAAAATGCAAATCATAATTACTTTTACTTCATTGTATGCCACTACTACCAAGAATCTTTTGAATTTTTCAATACATTTTATATTTGGCAAGGAATTGTAATATATTTTATCTTTATGATATATAGACTCTATAAACACTTCTATTTTTTTTTAATTTTGATCATGTTCAATATACTCTACCATGCAATAAAATATTGTTCTTTAATAGACATATTCCTTATCCATTTTCGATGGTTTTTCTGATGTTGAAAATGTTTCAATTTTAGTTTTAATTGCTTTAATTTGAGTATTCACAATGATAATTTGTCACTGGCAAACAGCATCAATCCCAAATATGTGTCTATTTACATATAATAAAACTAGTATATAGTTCCAGAAGGAAAAATTTGTTGAAATTATTGAGGGTTATAATAATATTAAGTAGTTCATTTCCATTCAGACTTTACAAGTTGGAGACCAAAATCTAATAATGTTAGTGATTCTCTGACAATAATAACAATACACCTAAAGTTTGCATTTAACATCTTCCTCCTAGGATACATACGTAGTAACCATGGGTAAATAAAGGAATTCTTGAACACTCTATAATAATTCAATGATAATTGAAGGTAAAGTATAAGAGATTAATTTAATAAAATCGAAGAAGAATTAAATTCAACAGGTGATATACAATTCCTTTTGAAAAAAGTTCTTAATGTTAGAATATTTTTACATTTCAAAATTTTTGTCACGACTACTGTGCATCCTAAAAGTTGCGATCAAAAGGATGGCTCTTCGGGCTTAATTGAAACCACGAACTTTTACTTAATTTCGTCGTCGAAATATAATTATCATAAATATCACATTTCTACAAAAATATGAACTAAGTCAAAAATAAGCTTTAAATTTAACGGTTTCAATAAAATTATTATACGTACATATACACCGTGTTTCATGTAACTAGCACATTAGAAGTTTTTGTGCTTACAACGCGAATTTTTTCCATATTATTACATTATAGAATCCAAGAATGTGAAGCATGTGCCATTTGAAATAATAAATTTGGTATGAGCTTGTTGTGCTGGTTAAACAAAAAATAACTGCTCATTTTATAATATGCAAAATTATTAGAGGTGGTCAAGTTAATTAACCGTTATTTACATGAATTGACATTTCAGACTAAGTTTGTTAAAACATAACGCAACATAAGCTTTGAAATGGCGGACGGGTTTTTTGAAAATTGACGTATGGATGTGAAATTTTAGATACGGGGGTTTTGGTGGTCGCCGATCACAATTCCAAAGTCAAAACCTCAAAAAAACAAAATGGCGGAAGAATTTTTTTGAAAATTGACGTATGACTGTGAAATTTTAGATACGGGGGTGTCTTAGGTCGCCGAACACGAATCTAAAGTCAAAATGTCAAAAAAAAAAAAATGGCGGACGAGTTTTTTGAACATTGACGTATGAATGTGAAATTTTAGATACGGGGGTGGTTGCGGTCGCCGATCACGAATCTAAAGTCAAAATGACAAAAAAAAACAAAATGGCGGAAGAGTTTTGTGCAAATTGATGAATGTTTGTGAAATTTTGGATACGGGGGTCTTTGTGGTCGCTTATTACGTCTTCAATTTGGCGATTCTTTCGGCGAGCGTTACATGGGGGAGCCTTGATGAAGTTTTCACTTCTGCCGTGTGGTTTTAAGCACACTCATTTTTCTTTTGTGTTTTACTGAAGGTACTATTAATTAAATCTGTTGTCTAATAATAATGTTAAGATGAATTTATTCTAACATTAAGTTTCCAATAGAAACAGAAGGAAATATAAGTCTATCAATTTTTTTTACCTAACGATATCTCATTACAGTAATAAACACGAATTTGCTATCTATCATAAATTAACACACAGATATAGCACAATACATAAGTTTGCTGCATATAGTTGTATGATACATAAACTAATAAATGCACAGATGTATTGATCTGTACATTTATTAGTTTATATTTATTAACAAAACTTTGAACTAGAACTTAACAGAATATATATTATAGCCCTGAATAATGTTTATACAATAGACTTAATTAATCGTACCCTCAATAAAATACAAAAAGCACGTACTTTGTCACTAACCTACCAAAAGTAGTAGAAAATAAACAAAAACCTATAGCTGTATAACTTGGGTAATGTATCAGAAAAAATATGTGGATTAATAAATAATAATACCAATAGGATGACGGCATATAAAACCAATAATTCAGATAGCAAATATATAAGAAACGTCATACAATTCAAACACTTGGCTTGTTTCACTATGAGTTTTATTTATAAAATATTAATCGTATGAACAATAGTACTCTAACATATATGTTTCGGTAATTACACCGTTCTTAAATAGATACACATATCTCTTTGACCTGATGAAGCCATTGTATGGCGAAACAATATTGTAGTGTATAATAAAAATATTTGAAACTGTCAATTAGTTTTGTTTTGTTTATCGTAAAATGGAGTTTGTATCTTCAACATCAATCAATTATTTTATATTCTTTAATATTTTAAACGCTAATTTTATATAAAATATTTTTCCCGTTTTCTTTTAATTGATAAATAATCATTTTCGTTTTTTTAATGGCTATGTAGCTATCGAGTTGGCTCATAGTGACTGGTCCTACCTCTAACTCTTGTCTCAACGTTAACGTGACAGCCTCACTTCTATTCCAGAATATATTCCATCATAGATAAACATGTACCCAAACTCACAACAACTTCCCGTGAATATCCCGTATGGTGCAATAAGGCGCTAATAAAGTTGCTGAAGTTAAATCAATATTACTACAAAAAGTGGAGGACGTCAAGCTCAGATAATGACTTTAGTGAGTACCAAAGAGTACGCGCGCTGGTTAAGAAGGAAACTAAAAGTGTATATCAAGTTTATTTGTCTTCTGTTGAGAATGAAATTTCAAGCGATCCCAAATCGTTCTCAGGTTATATCAGCAGTAGAACTGAATTCCGGGTTGCATGAAAAATGGTGGCGATCATGACATTACAGATCTACATCAGATTGTTGAGGCCTTCGCAAAAAACTTCTCTGATGTTTACCAACCTCGATGTATGTCGCCTGTCTTGAGTGTTCCAGAGGTCTCCAACTGTTTCTACGTAAACCCGTTTCATATTGATGAAATTAAAATTTCTTTGAAAAGGATTAGGATGGATTTGGTCACTGATAAAAATGATTTTCCAAGTATAGGCCTATTAACATTCTGTCTACGTGCTCCAAAGTATTTGAACATTTGCTGTATAACAAGATATACAGCTGCGTAAGACCTTACATCTCTACAGTACGACATGGTTTCATAACAGGAAGGTCTACACTTTCTAATTTGGCTGAAATTACTTAATATCTAAGTACATCAATGGACAAAAGGCAACAGGTGGATGTCTTATACACTTCGCTAAGGCATTCGACATCATTGACCATAATATACTAATGCTCAAACTGGGTTCTAGCGGTTTCTCAGCTTCTCTCACCGATTTAATCGCTTCCTACCTTGAGAACAGATCGAGTTATGTGCACTATAATGGTTACAGTTCGGACGTATTCACGATCACGTCGGGGGTACCTCAAGGATCCAATCTAGGGCCTTTATTATTCAATGTGTAGATGAATTATCTATTAAATAGATTGGATAGCGGGGTACTTGCTTACGCAGATGATTTGAAAATATTCTCGAAAATTAGCGACTTCTATCGAATCTATTTGTTTAAGAAAATTCATCAATAATGAAATTGACTCGCCCTGCCTTTTGTCGCCCGTGGACTTTTTGGTGCCAACGTATGCAACGCGTTCGACTGATACGTGTTTAGTTACCAGAGCTCGAACGAATGTGATAGTTACAGCACCGCTAACTCACATGACCAGAAATGCGAATTTTTTTATATTCTGATCACTTCCATAATTAATCCTTTGCGTGCTGCCATGAAAATTGCTAATTATTTCATCCAGTTCTTGTTAAAGAGCCCGATAAGATAAATACAATACTATGTAATGTATTTTGATATATATGCTAATATAATACTTTGTTTTTCTTTTTTTAATGGAAGTATGTTGATATTTTTGTTTGCATTGTACTGTACATTTTAATTATTGTTTTGTCCTATAAATGGATTTTGTCTGTTGTACATTATTATTATTATTATTATTATTATTATCAATAAAATACGCCTGGATGATTCATCCTGTATATTCTGAAGATTTTTATTTTACAGTTTGTATTATCAAGTTTCTCAATATAACATTACCCAATGATACTTAGAAAAGTAATTGCGGAAAATAACATGTAGTCACGAATAACTTTCAATACGACTTATGTGACAAATTACTACAATTAATGGCTTTCGTATTTGAAAAATGAGAAAAAAAACAATAATTCCTACCTGGATTGTCTATAAAATAACTCTCTGTGGAGAATTAATATTAACCTTAAAATTTATTACATGCGCTTAGATTAGAGATATTTGCTTAATTACAGATTTGATATTTATTATTGTACTTTTTAGATTTATTATTTATAGCTATGTGGATACAAATAGTATTAACAAATAATTATCTACTGTAAAAGTAATTTATTTTATTAGAATTTACAGAAAATTTACTCCAAGCTATTCTCAATATTAGTTAATAGGTGCATCCGGAAATTCCATTAGATTGCATCAAATTGTCAGAAATTTATATGTAAAAAAAGTGGCTTTATTGCATTTCGTAATTATTTGTCGCCTCTAAAAAATCAGATACGCTAGTAATTGGAAAACATTTTAATTATATTTAATACAGCCTCGTTTGCTTTATCCGTCCACTTAAATACTATAAACCACATGTTATGATAAGCTAGAACGTTTGTATAAAAGCTAAACATAAAATTTTCATCAATGCATAACGTAAAATATAAGTATTTAAATAAAGAAAAATAAATTTAAAATTCCATAAAGTGAAAACCCGAAGTGTCATAAGTACTTAAAAACGACTTATTTGGCATCGAAAACACCGACAATTATGAACTCAGTTTTGTAATTACAAAAACTTGTAATAAAAATTATTGATGATACATTGTTACATTTACAAATTTCAACTGTTTCTAATATATACCGGGTGTCCCGGCAAAGAGAAAAATGTCTATTATTGGGATCTAATAACATAAATGCCGAAAGAATGTTAATACATACATTGTTGATGATAACGGTGCATATCATTTAAAAACATTTTCATTTATACAGAGTGTCTTCGGACGGCAAATCAACAGCAATTTCTTTTTAATGGAACGCTATACATTTTATGATATACAATAAAATATTCAGGCACATACGTCTAAAAATTCAATGCAATATGATTAAATTCAATTGCAATAGGATTAAATACAAAGAAGCTTTTGTGTTTCTTTTTACTTTCTTCTACGTAGTATCTTTGCAGGTTTCCACGTTTTGAATTCTACATCTAAAAAGTGTTTTTTTTTTTGAAAAAAATCTCTCTCTCTCTCTCTCTCTCTCTCTCTCTCTCTCTCTCTCTCTCTCTCTCTCTCTCTCTCTCTCTCTCTCTCTCTCTCTCTCTCTCTCTCTCTCTCTCTCTCTCTCTCTCTCTCTCTCTCTCTCTCTCTGGGTGTGTTTGTGTGTGTGTGATCACGATATCGACCAAACTGCTAGAGGTATCAATATCGAACTTTAAGTTTGCAAGTATAAGCCTCCTCTTGACATGTGATTAGATTTTCAGTGAAATCGGTAGGCCGAAATTAGTAGTTTACTTCGGCAAGAAAATAAAATTTTACTAATATCTTGTTTTACCGGAAATGCACGGAACTAATTTTTTTTAAATGACACCCTACATATTTTTGGATTTACTAGTACTGCTTTAAATTGTCTATCGAACTGTTATTAATCTTTTTGAAAACATTTGACCAAAACACGTGTTCAGAAAAAAAATATTTTCACATTGTTTTTAAAAGTAAAACCATTAACTTTGGTGGTGCTTGTAGCCAAGAAAATTCTGCATCATTTGGTATAAGTTGCACTCGACAATACCTCAAAAAACTTTGTTTCACATGTTCACATACCATTTTATTTTTAATGTAACACCTGGTATTTTAATGTGGCGTTTTTTTTCCTTTTATTAAATTTTTGTTAACAATGTCCTATACCTATCTTTAGTAATTTCTGAGATAATTACTATAGGAACAATTAGCGGTCAATTAAAGAACTACTAGCGCTGTTGTTTTATGCACCAAATATTTGTTCAACCAATAAAAAGCAGGAATGGGGCCCGACTTCTTTAGTTAACTGTCAAGAAGTAAAGGTTAAATCCAACTATCCCAAAAGTAATAATTTTACAGAATGAAGAGCATCGCATTTCAATTTTTTAATTCCGGCAATGTCCAGTTGCAGTATTTCATTTTTTACACTGTTGGTTAACAACGAAATAAAATAAAGATTATGTTTACTGACATATTTGAAGATGTCGCCCCACTAAAAGGTGCATGAAACAATGCTGCTATATTCAATTTAATTTGCCTAATTCCACTGATTCTTTCATTGATAAAGCTCTTCATAGAAATTGGCTGTAATTTTTCAAAATTATGAATTGATTTCCTGAAACTTTGATAGAAAAGAAATTAGCAACAAAGTAACGCAATTTAAATAACCTAAAACTATGGAGCAACGTAACAACAACCAAAAGCAAGAAAAACAAATTTCATTAAAGAATATGTTCAACATAATCACAACTTTCTGCAATGCACGTGAGTATTCTGTTATCCAAAGAAGTACTAACGTTACGTAAAACGTTTCGACATATTCTTGTAAACGCTTTTCTGACTTTTTATGTTCATATCTTCAAGAATTTTGAAAATCCGTCTATAGAAAACAGAGATACTCTTCTCCATTAGCATTTTCTTCAAAGAAATAAGGTCCAATTATGTAACTACCCACTATTCCTCCCCACACATTTAATGACCAACGATTTTGAATGTTTGCAGGTGTGATAAAGTGAGGGTTTTTATGTGTTATAATAACGAAAATTGTGACGATGAACGTATCCACTTTAATAGAAGGTGGCTTCGTCGGTAAACAACAAAAAATTGAGAAAGTCAGGATAATTTGTCTGCTGCCCATTGATAAAAATTTAAGCGATTCTAAAAATTTCTTTCATCTAACCCTGTGTATGAATATGCTACGAATGAAATACATATTTCCTCATTATTCTAGATTCTCAAATTTGACTTACTTCTAACTGACGACTAATTTTCTTAGTACTAGTATGGGGGTGTTCGACTACACTCGCAAGTACCATAAACGTCTTATCCTCACCAGTTATTGATTTTGTCCGCTCTTTTTTTCATATTCATTACTTTTTGTTCACTTGAACCGTACCTTTATACTTTCGAAGGTTTCTGGCTTCGGTTGACTTCTACCAGGGATCGATGTGCATAAAGTATGGATACTAGCAAAGAGTTTCTTTCAGATTCACCCAAATGTCAATCATATCTATTAACTGTTCATAAGAGTAATTCATTTGGATGATAACTAATAGCGATGCTTTTATAAATTTGACATAAATGTTTACCGACTTTCTTTAACAGTTGACTCAGTCTTTATTGGACGAATATTTGGGTGCATAGAACATCGCTCGTATTTCTTTATTTGACCGCTGATTGCTCTCACAGTGATTATCTCAGAAATTACAAAAGTTAGGTGTTACCGATGTCCTATTGTTAACAAAAACGAAAGAGAATAAAAAAGGGAACAAAATGCCACAATAAAATACCGGGTGTTCTATTTTCAGAAACATAAGTTTTTGGTATCTGAAAATTTCAGGAAGTGTATTATCGAGTGCAACTTATACCAAATGATGCAGAATTTTCTTGGCTACAAGTACCACCAAAGTTAATGTTTTTACTTTTAAGAACAATCAAAAAATGTTTTTTCTTCTGAACACGTCTTGGTCAAAAATTTACAAAAAAAATTAATAACACAAAAATTATGGACTCAATTTTGAAAAATAAATAACAGTTAAATAGACAATTTAAAACAGTACAAGAAAATCAAAAAATATATAGCGTGAGTCATTTAAAAAAATTAAGTTCCAAAATTCGGACCGAAAGTAACACTTTTACTCTTATGTAATAGCAATTTTTTGTAAATATCTCGCAAATTATCCATTCTTTACCGATTTATTATTAGTAGTAAGTAGCATAAAGTATTTAGAGCTAGATTTAGAATTCTTTTTGTTTAGAGAAAATTTCCAAATTCATACCAGAAGTAACACTTTTTCTCACTAGTTTATTAAAAGGATAAAAGTATTTAAAACTTAATTTGGCAATATTGTATGTAAATACACTGTTATCAGAATTATGCAAGGAGTAGGAATTATCTACCTAAGTTATCGGCAAATTTCATTCCTAAAATATTACTTAACTTAAAAATATAGTAATACTTAGACGGAGTAGAAATTCCGAATACTGTTATTTCAAAGTTAAATATTTTACATTGCTATATTAGTCGAACTACTTCCATTACCAAAAACTGACGTTTCGGCAAGCATTTCTGCCCATAGTCAGAGTATCCCTGAGTAGCTATGATTGCTTCAAACTCATACTGGATGCCTAGATTCTGCAATAACTTTATGATTTTCAAATCCCCTTTTTGTATTCTTTTATTAATCTCTGCAGATCTGAAATTTCAAGTAGCATGGTTATTTTATACTCAAAATATTAGCCTAAATAGTTAGTTATGCAAGCATCTGATCTAATATATTTGAAGTACTTTTCATTTCTTCAGTAATAAATACTTCAAACTAACACTGGATTCCTAGATTCTGCAATAAATTCATTATTTTCATATCCCCTTTTTATAATTTATTATTAATCTCTGCAGATCTGAATTAAGAAGTTGCAATGTTCGTTTTATACTCAAAACATCGAGCTAAATAGTTGCAAGTATCTGAGCTAATATATATGAAGTACTTTTTATTTCTTCAGTAAAAAATAATAGAACTATATAGCAAAATACAAGTTCAGTATATATGCAAGCTTTTTACATAACGTTTATTAAATATGTACATATTTACGACATATGTAGTTCATATCCTTTGCAGGAGATATTTCCTAGAGAGTTAATACGAGATTAATGAATTTGTATATACCAGAAATCTCTTTGTGTTTGGACTGTTTATATTTTAGGAATGAATTTTCGCCCAGCTCCTCTCATATTTATATTCTTTCAGAATGATTTTATTGTGTAGTATGTGTCTTGATAGTTAGTTGTTTTTAGCCATTAGTTATATCTGTTTTCCTGTAGTTAATTTCTGCTGTTTAATTTACAATAATTGTATTAAGGTGTAACTATTTTTCTAGGCTCTATTTTGGAGACGTTTGTGAGTTTAAATAAATAAATAAATAATATCTTCTTGGAAATTAGCCTACAAAAGTATTTAGTAACGTACAATTAAAAACTGAGGACCCATGTTTAGATTTGACATATTTTCCATAAGAACAGACTTTAAACTTTTTACAATTCTATTTTAAATGTTCATAATAATTAATGCGTCTTACGAAGTTCTTAATTTAAACTCTAATTCTATTTCATACTTACACAGTTATGAAATTTTCCAAATACAATATTCAGCAATGAGTTTAACCTTGGTCGTTCCATACAAATTATACAAATTAAGCCACGACAGTCATAAGTTAATAAAAATAATTGTTCGCATTCAAAATTAAATTAATTGAGAAGTTTCTCCATGCTAATCTATTCATTTTCTTCCATCATGAAACGTTATGTGTTGATTACAGACGAGCAACTGTTATAACAGGCAATTGTTATAATATTTATGAATCAATATTTTTCTACATTAGAGTTTAGAATTGTCAGGAAATATTCTTTTATGATATAGATTACATGTGAAAATTGATTATATATTTTAGAATAAAATCAAAACATCACGAAAACCATGTTGTTTCTAGTTAGGTGTTCATTTTAAGAAAATTATATATATATATATTGCTAAGGTAAAATTATTAATTTTATATATATATAAATATCTCAGGACTTATTTAATGATTTTAAGTTGTCAATATTAGTAAAAGTATGCTGAAGAATATTAATTATAATTAATAAAAAATCCAATATGAAATCTTGTTATAAGTGTTTTTCTGAAGTTTTAATATTTACATTTTCCCTCATACTTATAGTCTGTGCTAGATATAATCAACTTCTTTAAAATATAAATGCATTGAACCTTATACTGATTAATGATACGTTATTTAATTACTTCCTAAAAATTTATCACTAAATAAAGCAATTCCATCCTACCTTATGTGTATCCCCAAAAATCGTGATGCTGATAATGGGGGAAGCCCCCGACTTTTCCACAAAAATTAAATCAAGAAAGAAAACTCTCAAAACAACAACTAGTGAGCACTAGAACGATCTGCTTTACACAGCTTTGACAGTCATTTTTCTTATCAGTTTTTATCTTAATTTTAACGAGCAAGTTCTTCCCTACCGCTAAGAAATTAACAGAGTCTCTACAAAACCTTAAATTATCGTAAAGAACCGTTTATTTTCGACATTGAACGCAACACGGATGTGAATATCTCATCGTTTCTTTCATACGATTAATATTGAGGTGATTGAAAGTCCTCTGTGGCGCGTTCGGAGCTTTCGAATGACCGCGCCAAACTTGCGCCGACTAGCCTAACTTCGTCTATATCGAGATGACAGATCAACACGAGATACTAAGGTTGTTAGGGGAGGTCCAGAGTTGACGAACGCGGCCACGCATGCGTTTAAAAATCCGGAGATTGTAGGCGGGATTTCGGTCGCGAAACAAGTGAACTCCGCAAAGGACAATGTCAGAGAGCTGCACCGTTTGTCAGACCGAGACAGAGGATAACGGCGGAGATCCTGTTCCGGGATACCGGAATTCTCTTTAAGTGGGGATACCGATACAGTTTATGGCTAAACACTAAACACTTTTTTTACGGTCAGATTAAAGTGAGAAGGCATTAATGGATTTGTTTTCGGAGATAAGGAAGAAAGATGATACCGGGGTTTTTGTGTTTCGTTGTTATTTACTTTTAGCCGCGATTGGATGACGTATGTACATACACATACATGCATACGCAACTAAACAAAGCACTGCTCGCGTATTCTTTTGATGTATCTCTCTACATTCTCCTTTCTATAGTTTATCCTCATGTTCTACACACAACGTTTCTCTTTTCTTTATTGTTATTTTTAATTGTTTTCCTATTATTTCTAGCTGCTTATACATACAATAAGGGGATTATTATTATTATTATTATTATTGTAGACAATATGATGAAGCTTCATATTACTTATTCACCAGTGATAAATAATTTTTTTGTGCAAATCAAGAATTTTTTTTGTATAACATTTATCGGAAAATTATTAATAAAATGCACAAAAACACTTGAAATAAAACAACGTGTTTCAATTTTCAAAAATTGTATTAATAAAAATACTATATGTTCGCTCACACAGTGGCTTTATCAAGTATATAGTACTAATTAAACTTAGGTGTTAGTTGAATTTATCTAATATAATTGGTTGTTTAACCTATGATAGCCAATGTTGCGTAAACGCAACTTTTTCTTTTTTATTTTTTTGTTAACACTTGCTGATAATTTATTATTTGCTGCACAAGGCAACAGCTCTAACAGGTTTTGAAGGATTCTAAATCATTTTTGCCTTACTGAAATTTCTATTACAAATTTTGCTAAAATTTATTAAATTTAACAATTTTCGGTGGGTTTCGCGGCACTGTTTTATAAAATTTATTTTTCGCGAATTATTTAAAGAATTTCAATTTTGATTTATGGCTTATAAATTCTGAACCTTGAGCTGTATGCCGGTGTAATTTGTTTTATCCACAACTATTAAGTAATATATGTATTAAATACGCGATTTCTATCAAGTAATGCCATGCATTACTAAATACTGTTGAATAATAATGACACTTCGATGGAATAATATTACTCCACCGTTGTGTCAAATTTGACATTTCATAAATATACTCATATATATATATGAATTTTAGCAACTGTAATGTAACGATTAATAATTATTATAAAAATTAATTTTTTGTGTATTAAAAACGTGTAACGGTAGGCCCTGTATATCATAAATAAAATATAAATATAATAACATCAAAGCTACTTACGTTAAGGTAAAATTACCAAAGGTAATGATATCATGAAATTAATGTATATAATTAAACAACACAGATCGGGAAATATATATTACTTATTTATTTGTATTAAAATATTATATTCCTTCTTAAAATGTCTCCATGTAAATTCTGTATATATTCGTGGTGTAAAAAAAAAAGAGTGCGTAAATGTATCTATGTAAAAGAAACACATGTGTCGTCAACCTTATCAACGCCAGCCAAGAAGTTATGCGGCGTTGACAGAAACTGCTTTGTGTGCAATCGACACGTGGGCAACCTTGAATGCTAGATAAGCACGAAAAAACATTTTACGGAGTGCTTTTTCTCATGAACAAGTTGGAAAAGAAGTGAAGTCCCTAAGAGTGGCCAGGGGAATCCCCGTAAAGAATACCGTGAGACGCTCCTTAAGCGGCGAAGATGCAGTTAGACGTTCCGCGACTAGTGAAGGAGCAGGTTGACAGGTCCCTCTTGTCGAATAAATAAATCGGCTGGACCCAACCCAGTTAATTATAAACGCATCAGAAGAAATTTCCTGGCGTTTATAATTTCATAGGGAACGATCTCGCAGGTTAATAGTGCTAATAAAAATATAGTAATTCAAAGCACTCCTTAAGAGAAAATAGAAGCCTAGTGAGAAAATAGATATATAGGCAATAAATCAAATAGTGTGCTACGCGATATAAAAGTAAAATTAAAGCTAGTGTGTGTGCCCCAGTTCGAGGCAAAGAAGACGGCATCCATCTATCCTGGGAAGCTGCCCGTATCAACGAATGAAAACACCGCTTCATCTTCATAGCATCATCGTAAAGGTACCCAACATGTAATCTAATTAGAGGCCTATATCATGCATGCATTTTACGTAACCAATCAATTAACATCTAATTAAATTCAGGGTATGTTTTCTCTGTAAAGCGCCATCGTCTTGTTAACCTATTATATCTGCCTATTTTGTAACTTATGCGTATTTTATGTTGATATATACAATTTTAATTGTATTTCGCTTTGTAATATTTGTTTTGTAACCTGATCTTTGTTGTTTGTTTTTTAATCAATATATTCATAGTATTTAAATATCATTTTTGCATCTTATTTGGTTACCTTAACATAAAAATCTGGATTATAAAGATAGTACGTCTATAAAAATAATCTTAGTGTCTTAATACCTGAACCAACTTGAAAATAAGATTCTCATGCGAACCGACCTCCCATCTGAGCTAGTAACGAGGAGTGTTCAATAAGTTAATTAATTTCACTATTAAATTTGAGTCCGTTTAAAAACCTAAAATTTCTCTCACAAAAGAACAACTTAATTACTTTATTAATTACAGTCAAGAATAAAGCCGTACTATTACAAACGTCACTATTAATAAATAATATTGTTCCTTTATCTCTTTATCGTTTGTATTTCTGAACAAACATATATAGTTGTGAATATGCGGTATACATAAAATCGCATTTTTTTTTGAAGTTTGCCGGGTCAAAATGTCAACTTTTGACAGCGTTTGTAGAAAGAAATATTGTTCTTTATCTTTCGTACTTTTTGAAGAACATTTAAGTTGTGGATAAAGTACAGTATTTAACTCGCGTATAATGGCTATTACCCATCATTACACGCTTGTTGAATAATATACTATTATTAGAAAACAATTATTTCTAAGAAAAAAATCTAGGTAATTTTAATGTTGCATATACGCAACGTTGGCGGTATAGAAGTTGACTTTCCAGCATATTCCTGTTCAAACCTGTTTCGTCTTACGGGTTCAATTAGCGTCCAGCTCGTGCGAATCCGAATAGTTTGTTACTGGAATTGGCTGGTGTCACAGCGATTTATATTTTGTAAGTGTAAAATGAGTCAAAATATGTGGAAAAATGATCCTAGAAAGCACTCATTTTACGCGAATTGGAAGCGGAATTAGAAAATATAACTGATAGTGAAATAGACGTCGATATAATACCGCCAACTAACCAATCTAACTGACGAAGAGTATTTTGATGACAACGACCTTACAGGTAAGTTTTTCAGTTATTCAGAATTATCAGAATTCAACGGTTCATTCGATAAAAATAATTAGAAAATTTATACACATAAATCAGTGACTACCCATAAAATGTTAGATGTGTGGACTGCTCTCATTACAGACGAATATTTACGATAAGGTGGATTTTTACTATAAGTCCTTTTTTTAGGCAATGGAAACGAATTGGCTCATGATGTTGCTGGTACCTATGAAATAATATCGACCGAAGTGAATTATAACAAGGAAGGTGCAAGCATATTTGAGGCTACAACTATAGTAGCGCTCCGGACATAAGACCAGTAAAGAGATCTAAATACAATACCAAAGAGAGTCCAAAGTGGGAACACAAAGAACATCCAATATATTCTTTATCGCCTGAGTCTAATGAAAACAATGATATGACTCTATTCAGAGAAGCTATGGAAGGGAAAAGTCCGCTCGAAGTATTTGAAATGTATTTTCACAATGAAGTTCTGAGACTCATTGTAGATTATTCTATAAAATATGCTCATGACAACAACAGACAGGAGTTCATGTTTTCGATTACAGACTTGAAACATTTTCTCGGGATTATGATTCTCACCGGTTACCACACGCTTCCACAAATGGATATGTATCGGAGCAAAGACGACGATAAGATAAAAGCGACAAATTTTTCAAAGTCCGGCCGCTTTTTGAAATAATAAACCAAAGAAACTTGCAGTTCGGAATATTTTCGTATAACTTATCCGTTGATGAAGAGATGGTGCCATACTTTGGAAGGCATTCAAGCCAAGATGTTTATCAAAGGGAAACCTGTAAGGTTTGGGTACAAGCTATGGTGTCTCTGTCCATCTGAGAGCTATCTGTATCAGTTGATTCCGTATGGAGGTGCTAGAACCGACAAAAGTGAATTAGAATTAGAAACTGGCGTTATTATTAGTCTTCTAAGTGTTGTAAAATCACCCTCTCAGCACAGAATATGTTTCGATAATTTTTTTTCATCTTACAAACTATTCACTGTTTTGAAAGAAAGAGGATATTTTGCCACTGAAACTATTCGTGAGAACCGAATAGAGAAATGTCCTCTCGAGACCGTAAAATCTCTTGGCAAGAAAGAAAGAGGTTCGATTTTTATTTTGATTCGACTGCTGAAGTATCCTTTGCCCGATGGAATGACAATTCTGTGGTCACTGTTATTTCAAACAATTGCTTCAAAGATCCAGTTGTACAGACTAATAGATACAACCGAAAAGAAAAAAAGGAGATAATCATTCCTCAACCTAATGTTATACAACAGTATAATAAACACATGGGAGGGATTGATTTGCACAACAATGGTATCGCCAACTACAGAAGTAGAGTACGAGGAAAAAAGTGGTGGTGGCCCCTTTTTATAAACGTTGTTGACAGTACAATAGTAAATGCATGGAGAGCATATCGACTGGGAAATGACAGCAAAATGACTCAGATAGAATTCAGATCTTATCTGACATTGGCACTAATAAAATCCGAGAAGAAACAAGCCTCTTCCGAACAGACAAAAGACGATAATTTGAAAAGTGGACCTTCAACATCTATTGGACGACCATCAAAAAGCAGCCTTCCAGACGAATTTAGAAGCGACAATATTGGCCATATTATAAGAAAAAATTCTGAAAGTACTCCTCGCCGATGCAGAAATTGTAAAAGTCAGACTATTCTTTTTGTGAAAAATGTAACGTCTTTTTGCATCCCGACTGTTTTGCTGACTTTCATAAAACTAAAAACAACTAATATAATATAAATTAATAAAATAATATTTTTATTTTATATCGGTTTCGGCCAACGTTGCGTAAACGCAACATTTTGTTTTATAAACACCTTATATAATTTTTCAGTTTTTTAAAAGGATATGTGTTGTCTTATGTGCCTTTAAATAAATTCGATGAAAAAAATCATTCTATATTATTTTTTTTAATGCTTAGGCATTAATGGGTTAATAAATATATCTGTGTGTTTAAATTTGTTGATTTCTAAAACTTCTAAATTTTTTAAAATGACACTTTTATTTTGTGTGTGCAAAATTTTAAATTGTTGTCGAAATCGAGCTTACATTCTAACAAATATTTTGCATAATCAGAGTCTGTTTTTTTATTTTCCTCGTGTGTTCTATTAATCTCATAATTAATAAATTAATTGGCCTATATAGAACTTTTGGCAACCCCCACAGTTCATCTCATAGACTCCCGATTTATCACCTTTTTCCATTCTTCCTATATTATTTTTGATGATCTTACCCACAGTCAAGTACAATGTTATTGGTTTTAAACGCAATATTTATGTTTAATTTCTTTTAACACTGTACTGATTCTTTTTGAAAACGGGCCTAGATAGCAGTGGCGGCCCGTGATTTTTTGGGACGGGAGGGCACCAGGGGGGTCTGAGTGTTTAATATCAAAAATTAAGTACAGACAAAAAAATAAACTCAATATGTTATTTAATTGACTTGTTCAAAAATAAAATCCATTCGCCGTTCCTTATGATTAGCAAAATGATTAATAACTAATTCATTGAAGTTTGGTGTTGATGTCAGTAATTGTTTTTCAATGGAACACATTGCTGAGGCACATAGTCTGCTTTCCTGCATGGTATTTCAAAGTTGAAAAGCAATATTGCAGTATTATTATTTTTATTAACTGCATTAAATTTAACAACAGTTGCCAGTTCTTTTAATAAATATCTCTCACAAGGCCCTAGAAAATATTGTAAATTCTCCTGTTTAGGATAGGATTTTATTTTAGATTTAGTAGCTACAACTCGATGCTGTTTTAGAGATTTTCTCAGTCTTTCCTTTCTGGGTGTATGGGCCGAGAGATTTTTTTCTGTTTGAACCCCAACATCACTTGTAGGAATTGCCATAACTGCTAAAATACAATTAAAAAATTATACATTTTATTAAATACAAATTAATTGTATGTGTGTAACAGAAAAGTTCTAAATTATTCTACTTTATACTAGGTTAAATACATATGTGTTGAATTTTTGTTCAAAAATGACTTCGAATTCGTTAGTTAAACAACTAAACGTATTTTATGTTTTGCTCATAATATAATTTTGTATTGTAAATATTAATTGTCATGCCTATAGGTGGTTCACTTTCTGGTAAATTTTGCGATCCAATATCACTTGTGCTAGGAACATTCATAGTTTCCACACATTCTAAAATACATTTTGAAAT
Organism: Amphimallon solstitiale; assembly: GCA_963170755.1. Lineage (NCBI taxonomy): Eukaryota > Metazoa > Arthropoda > Insecta > Coleoptera > Scarabaeidae > Amphimallon > Amphimallon solstitiale. The sequence goes on along the minus strand of OY720683.1, from coordinate 78,721,452 downwards.
AAGTATGCTTTTAAAATTTCAAATAATACTTAGTTCTTATAAAATAATATTTTATAATAAACATTTACCTGTAAATAGTTCCTTAACCGGTGAGGTTTGAATTGATTTCTTTTCAATATGGTCATGGCTGCGAGGGATAACGATGTTCTCTAAAATTCTTATTTTCGAAGGAGGTTCCTTCACTAATATAAAAATATAAAAACCACATTAGAAGTATTTACTTTCATGCTTCATCTTTAATAAAAACTTTAGTTATAAGTGCAAACCTTATCAAAACATATTTAACAGTGACAAATAAGATCATATATTTTTTGTAGATAATAAATAAGTTTACAAATTTAAATTACGAAATATCTTAGTAGAGAAATTATAGTAAAACATTGTTATCATCATGTACAGATTTTGTGGAATATTTCAAATTATGAAGTCATGTTATAATATTTATTCTACTTCAATGATGATAAATGCTAACAAATAATTTTGAAAATATTTTAATTTTATGATAGTTTATATTGAAAACACTTTTATGAAAAATAACCTACCCGTGTGAAATGCATCAAAACCTGTTGATGTTTCTGGTGTTTCCGTGCAGAGTAAGAGAAATAATGCGGGAATTGCATTGGATTCCTTAAATCATTTAAACACATGTGTGATTCAAAGTGTTTACTACACACAAATGTTGTTTGCCATAATTTTGACAAATCTTTACTTAGAATGTCATTCAGGTTACAGCTGGTGAGCCAGTGTAAGACACTACAAAACAAAAAAGATGAATTATTACAAACTAACTGTTACTCAATAGCTATAACTTACCGTTATTCTTCTGAAACTGTAGAATATATTTTCTTGCTGAACATTTTTACAAATAAAAATGTAATATCTACGTACGCCGTATTTCTTCTTTCGTACAGTTTCCATTATTTATGTCAACAACAATTTAACTGGCACCTTTACTTATTATTCTTTCGTAAATTATAAGTTATAAAACTTAGACAGGTTATATTTATACAACAATATACAAGTACACAAGAAAAACAAAACACGCCATTTTGAAATGTGCCCTTCTTTGATTTTGCGCACAAATATCGGAATTATGCAAGTGAGGCTTTTGTCACTTCTGTTATTCTGTAATATTACATACTGGATGTCATTCGGCATCACCGAGTAGTGCCCGCTCGCTGTCATATATCGCTCTCGCCCCGCGCCACTTTTTATCTACTCGATTTCTAATACAAACGGTGCATTCGCGCGAGATGCCCCGGAGCCTACGTCAAACTGTGATTTTTAAACGCGCTGAAAAGACGGACTGTTACTTCCGAAAAAATCCATAAGCTGCAAAATCACAATTTTAAAGAAGGATAAAAATATATATTTGCTAATGTAGGACAAGTGTGCATATAGTGGTTTCGCTGCTAGGGATATTATTTGTTATCAAACAAATCAGAAGAATTACATAGAAATTCGGTATTTATAATTAATTTATCTGTTAAAAGAATTTTATCACGAGGGGGTGGGGGCAGTGCCCTGTTGCCCTCCCTGCAGCAGCAGCCGCCTCTGCTAGATTGTCAAGGATATGTATTTTTTGTTCATTGTTTTGTGTAAGGAAAGTAGCGTTTACAGCCAGTTTTAACTGTTTCTTCCTTAATATATTGTCTACTATCATTGGGTCAAAATTGTTATTCACTGCTATTTGTTTAATTAAATTATATTCGGTCTCGAAATTTTTTGTGTTAAGGGGTATAGTTATACTCTATGTATCATGTAATGAAATGCGACTAGTTTGTGTTGTGTAGGGTGATTTGATTCGTTATTTATTATAGAATATTTATTACGTTAAAAAAGTTTTCAAGTTGCCTATTTGTGCCTCTAAAGCAAGCTATTATGTCTTTTATGGCTATTATATGGAAATTGAAATACGTTGTTTTTGGGCATTTTATTAAAATGGAATTACAAAAAGTAACAACCACCTCTATCACAATGCGGAAAATTATTATTAAAAATAAGAAATTTATTATGCAACAGGAGAAAATGGAACTCACCATTAAATCATAAAGTCTATAAAATTATACATATCATCATATTACACCTTCCGCGAAGTAAATGTAAATACCTGCGTTAAATGATAGCAATTATAAATAAACGTAAAGAAAATAATAAGACTTTAATTTAAAATTAAAGAAATTATATCGAAAATAAAATTTATTATTAATTTCTGATAAATAATATTTGTGAGAATATACGTGAATAATAAAAATTTTAAAATGGCAGAAGTCAAACAATTACAATTGACTGCATTAGCTAATTTTAATAATTCTAAATGGAAAAAGTGTATAGAACATGTAAAGACAAAAAAATGAGCCTATTAGATGGCTTAATTGACAATATCGTGGAGCCATTTATAATTTCAACTGCAAGTGATAGTGATACAGATAGTAACAGAGAATAATAAATTAAACATGCGCATAATTTGAATTTTCCTATCATTAAACATGTGCCTGATTAAGGAATAAATAAATATTTTGTTGTAGGTACATTAGAAAATGTAGTTTACTTTTTGTGTTACTATTTAGCAATATATACTTCAGTTCTCTCTGTAAACATGAAGAACTATTAAAATATTAATTATATCTCTTGCATTATTTTTAGATATCATGTACATAACTTCATTGACTAAAATGCAAATATTATTGTAACTGCAGCAATTTACTAAAAATATTTGAATACATAAATCTTGATGTAAGAATATTGAACAGGTGCATGCATATCAGTGTGTATACATATAACCTATATCATAAATATGTCAAAAATAAATGCCATCATATATTGTACAGTGTACATATGACTCTAAAAAATAGAGTAAGTAACGTTAAAAAAATTGTGTGCTAAAAGAACTTTAAACGTACATACAATAAAAGAAATGTTACTACTCGTTAGCAGACTTTTTAAATGAGCTGTAGATTAGATTTAATACCTTTCTGTTAGTTTATAACCACGTAGTGTATGCTTTGTTCATATGAGATATATTGTATGTATAATTAATTGTTTTCTATGTTAATCATGTAATATTTGAAATTGACTATTAGTATTAGCAGTTGAAATGACATAGCCCATACTACAATGTAGTCGAGAGGATAAATAAATTATTTATCTATCTATCTATAATAAAAATGCATGTTTAATTGTATAAAATGTTTATTAATTTGAAAGTGTTATTGCTGTAAGTTAATATAAAGTACGACTGAGAATTAGAATCATATTTTAAAATTTTAAAAAATACTAAACATAATTCACTTATGCTAATTAATCTCTATTCAGATATAAAACACAATAATTACTAAAATCATTGTTTCGAGTTTACAACATTATTAAGAATACTGCTTCACCACTGGATGAAAAAGACAATTCTTTTTGGAAAAATATGTAATTTATTATTAAGCTGTCATAAATAATACTTGTGAGAAAGCACTAGAAACGAATCAACAGATATTTTAAAATAATTAACTTTAAGAGATGAACTGTAATTTAATAAGAAATTAACGTCCAATCCTCTTCTATTGAAACGTACAATAAAAATACGAGATTTAACCCAGTTAATATTAAATACGATTGAAAATTAAAATCTTATTTTGAAATTTAAAAAAAAATACCACATACCGGGTGACCCAAGTTTTACCGCCATCAAAATGGATCTTATTTATAAAAAAAAAAGAATAAAATTTTAGTGTACATTTCAATTAGACTGAAATGTAAACTACACACTTAGTAAAAAAAAGTCTGCTGAATGTTTAAAATATGTTAGTGGCAGGCAAAAAAAACAACATTAACTAAATGTTTTTTTTTTGGAATCGTCTTTATTTTTATTAACATGATGAAGATATTTTTTAAACATATTCATCTAAATTAAAGTCAAATATTTAGCTTAGTTTTACTTAAATTTGAAGTTTAGTGGAAAGCAAATAAATTCCATTTTTAATTTACGACTTCTCTGCACTAATCAATACAGTAAAGTTTAGTTATTTCTGGCCGTTTATTAACAAACATTCTCGAAGAAATGGTCAAGATCTTTGGGAAGGATACCCGTAACCCCCCCCCCCCACTACCACTCCAGCAAACCAAGCCCTAGGAGCCAAGCCGATCTTCAGCCGCAACCCAAGTTTTACCACCACTTGCAAAATAACCCTAATTTATAAAATGATTTTCTTTATATTTCGTGACTGTATGAGTAGATACACTCAGATATTGGCATTAAAATTTAAATAGTGTTAAGAGAGCGCTAATAAAATTGCAGAAGCATGATATTTATAATTACTTATCATCTGTTTATCACTTTTCTTTTAAATTAATAAACTTTTTTCTATAATTTTCACGTTGTTAAATCAGTACTTGGAAACGTCTTCGTTAATCTATTCTCCCACCAGTGTCCTGCCTAAATATTTAATTTACGAAGTAAACATAATAATAATATATAATTATATGACCATACATTTCAATATCATTGTGAAACAAAGCGTATGGGATCTATTATCAAATTCGACAATTAATTTGAATTAACGCAGGAGTGAAATAGTATATTCAGATACAAGTTTCATAAGACATGATTTTGCGCATGCGTTCAAGTTTAGAAGAAGAGCCACTACGCGAATTTTCTGAAGAAGAAGTGCGCAAAATGTCTTATGAAACGTGTATTTTATACTATTTTTTCTATTTCGGTTATTAAAAGTGCAAAAAAGCTTAAAAATGAGAGACATGTTTTGTTCGAACATTTTAGAAATCTTGTTTTTTTGAAGTTAGTTACTCTGATTCTTAATTAGAACATTTTAAATATTTGAATATCGGCGCTGTTATATGTAATTTTGTTTAAAATTTAAACTGATTCATGCAATAAAATTATTAAATTAAATGGAACAGCCTGTATATTTATGTCATTCAAAAGTACTTAAAATTTACCAATTAAAAATATACACTTTCTTCGACCTGTGGGCGATATTGCAAAAATTCTAGGATATTATATCTGAATAAACCCGTTTACGACTTAAAAATATGAGTTGCCATGACTTACTTACGCATAGCATAATTAAAATTCATGGAAAAGAGTTACTTTTAATCTAATATTATATATCTAATATTTTCTTTTTACAAATAAGTAAAAAAAAAAGTTCGGAAGTTCATAAATTAACAATAGTTAAAACATCGCAGTCGCTCTTTGTTATAAAATTGTTTATTGTCATACTTAGACTAGCGTTTAAATTACTTTAAAATTAAAGAGTTCATACGTAGATTTATAACTTCACTTTAAAAGCAAACCGTCAATACAAGTATTTAAATGTACGTTATTGAAAACTTCTTTAACTTTCGCAATATCATGAAGAATGTATAAGTTACTATTTTCAAACATAACAGTCATTATAAGTTATCATATAACAAATTAAAAAATCTCAGAAACAGTGGAAAATCGGCAAATACAATTTGATGTCAGTTTAATCAGCCTTTGGAGGGCTATCATAAAAAAACATAAGTTTGTGTTGGTTCATCGTTATTGAACACTGTATAAATAAAAGTATTTTTAAATTGATACCAGTAACGGACATTACCACTACTCTGGGACACCCGGTATATTCTCTATAATAAGTTATTTCAACAAATATCATTATATTAAAACTAAACTGTTTATAGAAAATCTTTGAATACGAAAATTAAAAACTAGACAGGCAATATTTAATAGGTACAAGAGACAAAGCATTAATTTGCGACATGATTAAGAATTCATTTCTTCCTTGTGAATAATAGAGTACGCTGTTGTGTCCGTTATTGGGTCTTCGTTGGAGCTTTGGTCTGTAGTCACTTGTAATTCTATTACTACCTAATTCCGTGGTCTAACCATATTAACTAAAGAGAACTGTCTACGAAACTTGATCTCGTCTTTATTAGCGCACAACACGAACACGTACGAGACAGAATATATCAGCATTTCGTACAGCTTTCCTCTTTTCTCTTTACAGTTATAAACTTTGCAGTTTTTAAGAAAATAGTGTAAATAAATATTTCGTATTTGAATTTTTTACAGGAGTTACTTTAATTGAAAATTTAAATAATATCATTTTCTTTCAAATAAGTACATTAATCTTAGATATATAAACAAATACCATGTAAGTAAAAAATAAAAAACAATAATAAAATCAAAATGCAAAGAAACACACAAACAAGCTATAAAATAATAATGAAAAGAACAAGAAAATTATTCATCGAGATAAATATTTACATAGATAAATTGTACTTAAAAAGTAACTACTAATCACCAAAGAAAATCACAAATTAGAACTGTGACCAAAAACTAAGAATTATTACGCATGTTTAACATAAGTAATGACAAATATAACATTACCCTTTCGAGACACATATAACGCCAGAGTCAATAAGTTCATAGGATAACTAATTAAAAAAAAATTTCAGGCCAAATTTTACCTTATTCATCAACACAGTTTCCTTCAAGCGTGATGCGTCCATCAGTAGCGGATGGTACTAAAGGACACAAGGGCACGTGCCCACCCAACCACCAAGATAAACACAGAAAGAAATGTGCATGTAATTCAGTGCATTATTTTATTTTATTATTTTTACGTATTTTTATAACGATGGTATCAAAGTTCCCTTCCGCAGCACACACATAGCATATGCCAACGCTCAAAACTATATTCCGGGGCACGATTTCATATGTACCTTTTTCGAGTATGACTTGGTTCGCTCCGCTATCTTCGCCATATGCTTATACTTCGGTTTGGGGCACAAATTTGCCAGACTCCAGTTAACGTCTTGCATTCATTGCGAGTGCATGTTTTCGTTGCGTTACCTTGCGTGTGTGATTTCAAAGCCTTGAAGTGACGTTTATTATTAATAATGGGAGTTAATTGTGTACAAGATCTTTTACAAAAAAAAAGTCGACTGAGACTTCGAAGAAATCGGTCCTCTAATTAATAAGTAAGTCGACCCACACATAGCGGTCGATAATGTATTAAATTGTCGTTGTTTGAACCTTAAAAGGAATAAAATAGGTTTTTTTGTTTACATAAGGATCGACCGCTTACTAAGTGTAAATGTATAAAGTTTAACATATCTTCCTATAGAAAGTTATTTTGTGCGATTAGGGTTTAAAGGCACAGGCGTCTCTACCGTCGAAGGAGGACTTCCACTAAGCACACCGACAACAGAAAGATTCTCTTCGGATGAAGAAAGAAGAAAATATATAAAAGGTATTTACATGTTTTATGTGCGAGTGTTAAATAAACTAGAACGTTAATATTTGTCTTAATATAAAAACGTAAATAAATTAATATAATAATCTGAAAATCAACACATTCTTAATAAATTGTCATAGACAATAATATCTCAGTATTTGTAAATTGTTTGCCAATGCTGTTTTAAAAATATCTTTTGCGTTGTAGATATATATCAATCTTGGCATAGTTTGTTTTCCTATTAAGGCCTACGTTGTTGGTATTAATATAAATACTATAAGGCGATGGAAAGCAAACAATGTATGACATATATTAGTTCGTAGAAGTGATAATAGAAGTAAATCACAACGAATCTTTCATTACTAAAGGCGCTATGAAATTATTTTACAAATGTGTTTGTTCAAATTAATATTGATATTATTTTGTGTATGTTTCTTTTTTGTGTTTGTAATAATATATGCAAAGATCTTGGTTTTTAATACAAATGTTATTTAAATTAATATAATATTCTTTTATTTAATTGTGTCAATTAACGGCCGAAGATTATTTTTTGTTGATATCTTTTAACTTGGATCGTCCTGGGAATATGAGCTAGCCAGGTAAAACGATTCAATTATTTTATTTTATTTTATTTAAAAATATTAACATATAAGAGGGCTATTACATTACGTCATTGCAATTTTACAAGGTTCATTACAATATATATTGTTTATATTTGTTTCTTTACATTATGGCTTTATCAACGGGGAGCCGTTGTTAATAATTTAAAAAGAGGTTCTATTATACTTAGTTAAGAGTAAACAATGTCAAATTTCACATTAATACTTAACAATCGTTTATTTTATCATCATTAAACCTTTTGAAACTAATAGTTGGTTTTTATTCAATAATAATTACAAAGCGGACACGAAAGGTTGATGACTTATTGCCCACGGGCGCACTATTGAAATTTTGTATTTGGATAACAAGTGGGTGGTGATCTATTAAATACAAAATACTTTATTTGTTTATTTTGTAGTTCAAATCGAGTACACTTTCCGTACTTTATTTATCTTACCAAATATAATAAATTTTAAAAACCCCTCACTCTCCTATCTACGCCGATGAAGATAGGAAATTTGCGATTTAAATGGACTTTTTTGCTCTCATTCTCGGCCATAAACAGATGTTGCAGTTCCCCATATGAATACTGCTATTCAGTAACTGCGTGCTGTATACATTATTTCTTTGCTCCGTCGTAGTTTAAACCTGGGACGTCCGCTCTGTAATAATAATCAAATATTCCTTTCCCTTGTGGTGTGGTCTGCGACACCAAAAGTAAATGAAATTTGGCCCTAAGACTGAAAAAGTTTGAAGAGCACTGGTCTACGATCTATAATAAAAAAATCGAGATTTGTTTTATTCCAATTTCGAGAGTATTTGTCCACCATTTGAAATAATAAATATTCGACATGAAAATCCAAAGTTTAATGAATTAATCTTTGTTAAAATTGTACTTAGAATATAATAATATTTTTCAATTTCTACCAATTGCATATATATCATAGTCTACTTTAATGGAAACTTTAATTCAAGGTATGTACATTATATGTCACCAAATATCAGAGCATTTTAATATATTTTAAACGTGTAACAAAGTAACTAATAATTCGATTAAAATTCTTCTATTATTAAGCTTTGCCAACTGATTAAGCAAGTTAATTGAACAAGAAATTATTTAAAACTCAGTGTTGGTGATATTCAAAATAAAAAAGAAAATAATAATTCAACGGTCAAAATAACTTTTGTATACATCTTCATATCTGACGCGCTTAAAAATATGAAATAGATAAGCTTAAAAGTTAACTTTCAACTAGTGTTGTTTGTTTAAATCGAACTCCGATAACGTAGTTTGAAATTAAAACGGTTCAACCTCAATCGATATTAGCAGGAATTTGGTATGTGCATGTTCCACTTCTAGATAAATATCTTTCCACTCTTCGTATCCTTCCCAACGTCTGCCTAAGTTCAAACTTTTGTTGTTAGTTAGCTAGTTAAGGTGAAACGTTAAATAAGTGAGAAATAGCCGAAGTTCTAAACTGCATTAGCTACTTACGGAGAGTTATTTTTATTTGTTATCGAGGCAGGCTCTGTGGAAACTTTGTTAAGAAGACCGGTTGATTCGATTCGTTCCTCTCACGTGCCCTTATCTGACATTTATTTATCTAGACTTTGAATCGTTCTATCGATCCAAGTATATCTTCATCTAAAATCAAATAGTTTCTCCATTACTGCGGCAAATAACAATAGTACGGTATAAAATAATAATATAATTATTCCAGCAATACAAGTGACAAAGACGAGACAATACAGCTGATTTTACTCCTTACTATTATAAATAATTGACCATTTGAAAACTTTTATTTATGTCGACAACACTAAAAGCAACAATATATTGAAAATTAATGTATAGAATTTCTATATTTCCTCGGAATGATCTGTCGTTTTTGAGATATATTGTTTGCATATTTATTACTATTTTGGTATGTGAAACGAAGCAACTTCAAGCAAACATATTATCTCTGTCGATATTAAAATTAAATATAAATCTAGACGGTTTTCTTTAATAATATAATATGTACATTCAGTACTACAAAAACTTGAATTAAAACAAAAATATGTATACCTATTGTATAATACAGTACTTATGATTATGTATAACTGAATAATAATCTTGAAACTTATAGTTTTATTTTAACAATTATCAATCATTTTTCACATGACAGTAGAGAATAGTAATATAACTAAATGAATTATTACTGAAAAAATTGTAATTTAAATTGAAAATTTTGATATCTTAATTTTAAATTGTTTATTTATCATAATTTACATTTTTTCTTTGTGAAGCAAGTAGTATTAAAGGTAATAAAAATTAAATGTCAATTAGTAATTAACAGATATATAACCCTAAATACCAAAATGCACATATGGTTGCATATCATATTCCAAACATGCTAAATTATAAACAAACACAATGACAAGGTACCTTTGGAGAAGAACAAATTAAGAGACGCTTCATCGCCATTATAAGCGTGGGTAGCATTTTTAGTAGCGTCATAAAGTAATTTACAAATAAGTAGAAAAATACCACAAGATATATACCGCGAGAGCTTAAATTATGTTGATAAAAGTTTGCCATGGAATGTAAAACGTCCGTCTTAAGGTGCCAGTCCACAATGAGAATATCTCATGAGATTTGTGTCTCATGCAATAAAAATCGCAGGACAACTCCAATTTCATTGGTCTTTCGACCGTTTCCACAATGAAATTGAAGCGATTTTTATTGCATGAGACACAAATCTCATGAGATATTCTCATTGTGGACTGGCACCTTAAGATATCATTCTTTTGAGATAGTTTTGATTAAATTATCAGGTTAACTGTCATACATTTGACTGACATAAAATTTGTAAATATTTGTTTATTTAAAATGATAAAAATAACATTTTATTAAAAATTAATAAACAATTTGTTCGATTTGTTCGATGCATACGTTTTCGCACCTTTTCATGCTATCAAAAGCATTTTGCAACATTTGTGGCGTTATGGTTGCATACTGCAATAATCTTTTGTTGCAGTTTTTGCTAATTATGAACAGGAGTTCTGAAATTTCTTTTTTTGCAGTATGGGAACACAAACTAGTCCACAATAGTCAAACCAGATGACCTCGGAGGAAACTCAACTTGTGTATGCAAACTTATTAGTTGATCACCAAAAAACTCACGAAGAAAGGCTATAGTTTATCGTGTCGTATGAGCTGTTGAGCCGTCATGTTGGAAATAACCATTATGAAGTTCATCGTCGTGTAGTTATTGAAAAAATTCATTCAAAATCTTATTTCTATACCTCGCTGCAATGATGGTGAAATTGAAAAAAAAGGTTTTATTATCCTTCTAGGGAAGACTTCCATTCAAACCCCATTTTTTTAGAATGTAGTGGAGATTCAACAAAGAAATGCAGTTTATTAGTACTCCACAATCGCATATTTTGAGAATTTACGTACCCGGAAAGATGAAACCATGCCTCATCTGAAAAAAATGTTAAGTTAACAGGTAGTTATTCATTAAATTGTTGACGAACCACTGGCAGTACGCAAGACGTCTGGGGTGGTCTGTTGGCAAAAGAGCTTGATATGATTGCATCTTATATGGATGCATGTTGAAGTTCTCCTTTATAATGGTTTGGCATGTTCCATAAGAAACTCCAATTTCTTGGGACAGGGTCTCAAAGATTTTGTGGGGTCCTGTTCCATACGATTACGAACGTCAATAATCACTTCTTCTGTACGAATAGTTGGCCTATCAGCACCTTTTTTATGAGTAACAGATCCAGTTTCGCGAAATACACAAACACTATGTGCGAGGAACATATAAAAATCTTGATCTACAACTGCGAAATTTGGGAAGTGTTAACGAAAATTATCCAAACATAAACGCTTACTATATTCCCAAATACCATTAACTACTACACCTGTTCTAAAATGCGCTTCAAGCATGTAAGTATTCTATGCTGTGGTGTAAACCATAATTGAAATACAACAAGATGTCAGAGAGAAAATATAATGACAAATATTAATGACAGTATGACACTTAATGATATAACACAGACTAAACAATCCAGACCGGCAACTTAATCCTAGATTTTAGATTTTATCCAGAGTACTCATCCTTGTTTAGCAAACGTAAATTTGAATACTCTACAATCTCTGTCAAATTCACTGAACTTGGAGATGAGATGGCGCTAGCGTCAATTGAAATGTTTGTTATGCTGTGGTTATATGTCATTCAAAACTACATTTCAAATTTGACACGTTTGACATATTTTTGCAATCCTTTCTCGTACATCGTATTAATTATATGTTGATACAAATATGGTGTCCAAGTGTTTAGTGTGCGGGTTTGAACAAGATGAAGTTAACAAAAAGCATAGGTTTAAGATAAGATTGGCATGTCATTTGTTTAAGAAGCGCATTTTGTGATATGCTCTTTGCCTTGCAGGTTTGATACCTTTTGATTTATGTATTAGTATTATTATTACTATGCTGAATTTGTTCCTTTTGGTACATATTAGTTTTGTTTTTATTTGTCATATTACACAAGATTTGTATTATTATTATTGTCTTCTCATTATTGGTTGTGTAATTTAATTTTATTATGTTTTATTGTATAAGTATATGTATCAATAAAAACTATTATTATTATACCCCTATGTTTTCCTTGCCAGTTTTCACTTATTAGATTATTATATTTCTCTTAATCTTATATAGAGTAGTAGTTTATTGTGTCTAATAGGTCACCGTAAGAGGGATGTTATAATACATGTAAGTAAAAGATTAATATTTATATTTCGTATCACATATTTAATATGTAACACCACAAAATTACACATAAGATGCTCAAACTATGGCTATAATTGTTGCTGTAACTAATATTTATTACCATAGTTTTAGTAACTTTTGTGTATGTTTTTGTTACATAAATAACGTATTTAATAAGCGTATTCTAAAAACAATCTCATTTCAAATTTCGCGCGAAAATGCTGATAGCGCCATCTTCGTACCAAGTTCACTGATGTGTAACAAGGATAGAAGATCTTGGATATTTTTTTTTCAAGTAGTTGCCGGTCTGGTTTGTTTAGTCTGTGGATATAACTTAAGACAGACGTTTTACACTCCATGGCACATCTTTATCAGCATAATTTTTGATCTCGCGGTATAAAAGTGGTATTAAAATGTGCGCCATTTTTTCTCAAGTCGGTTGATATAATTTTGACAAGTTTCCTTCCAACCGAAATAGTGATAAAGGCGATTGAAGAAAACCTGCAATGTAATAGAACAAGCATCAGAGAATAATATAATTATTAACAAGGTATTTACCTGTATCATAAGTAGCCAGTTGAATAAAGAAATCCCAAAGTTTTCATCAGAGTTTAAAAATATTAATTCGGAAAAATACAAAATTAGAGTCTAGAGATGGAAGCCATTTCCATCCAATACGAATGCCATCGTTCTTTACCGGTCCGAGTCGACCGAATTATTTTAATGGAATTATCGGAGACAGTAGATCAAGTAGTCCTCGCAGTCAAAGGTAGACACTTACACATTGACAGCAGATAAATTGTCAAATATATTTACATTAAGAGAAAAAGAAAGAAGAAAAGTCATTATGATGATAGGTTATCGCGATGGTGCAGCCATATAGAAGTATATGGTCTTTTTAACGCTATGCATCCTGAACCAGATTCAATTAGTAAATCTGCAGTAACAAAAACTTTGAAACGGTTTAATGAGACAGAAAAAGTTAAGAAAGGTATAAGATTTGGACGTCTGAAAACTAGAACGAATGATGAAAATTCTTTGAATCTCATGTTAGATCTTGTGGAAAATCATAAAACATCATTATGCCAAATCGTTTTAAATCACAGCAATAGGGTCTGATTACAGCATTTTAAAACAAGAAAATTCCTATCTACAAAATTCAGGAACATAGTAAAGATGATTTCGGTAGTTGTGTGCAATTTTACAACATAATGTTACAAATGCTTAATGAGAATGGTAATCTTATGTCTTCAGTATTGTTTTCATCCAGTAGGACTTCCTAAGATGTAATGGTCCTGTAATTTTGTCGATAAAACATATCCTATGATAAAAGAGTACGTGGAAAAATTTTCAACTTTCGCACGCTGACGAGATCTAAGAAGATTGAATCACGTGTCCGTGCGTTGATAGCTGGAAAGCCGGACTCCAGGGTAGAGTGTGCTACAATTTTATGCATGCATTTTCGATCAAATATGTTAGGTTGATTTGTAAACATGAATATTAATGAATATGAGTATTAATTACATGCTGGTAATCAGAAAAAAAGAAGCTTTTGAATAATGTCAAATTTGACCCCTATATAATGAAAAACAGGTGAACAAATTAGGTACAATAAATATCAATTAGTAGAATGCAAATCCGAAAATTTTAGTTAATCCGCACAATATATCTAAAAGAGTACTTGCGACAAAAGCGATAGGAGAAAATCCAAAAGGAAGCAAGGACAAGGATTACAAGATGAGAAAATATCAAATAAGTAAAAGCTCAGAGAAATAATCCAAAAAAGAAAATAATTTGACCCCAAAGGGTAAAAAGTGGAGGAGTAATGAAGTAACACTAATTTCATTGAAATAAATTTAAAATGAACTATTTTCAATATGCAGGAACAGCATTGGAAGCTAGTTTGATCCATTTCATAGAGGTAATAGAGGTAATTTTGGATACGAAAATTCTCACAAATTTTCTATTAATGGGATACTGGTTTTATATCACCATTATATGACAATAAGGATTAACATATTATAGAATTTGTATCTTAAATTTCGATATGTCTGTATTTAGTAATTTTAGTAAAGTTCTAACCACCATATTTTAAAATGTTTATAACGATCGGTTGGAAATAAATGAATTTTTCTAGAAAAAAATATATTTTCCGTATACAATAACTTAGAATTTTCAAAACATTTAATACAACAGAATACAGAATCTCATCTTTTAATAACTACTCTACATCTTTGAAGTTATTGACTGGGGAGCTGAAGAGGAAAGGATGTAAACACAACAGGAGTATTTTTTAGACAATAACACGTGCCAAAAAGAAAAATTGACAATATTATAGTCACTGGATCGTTTTAATAGGAATGCACTGTATGTATAACTACAATGACAAATAATTCACTTTGAAATATATAGATATGTAAGTTGCAGATTCTTCCATATGTTTTTTATTTGTTCGTATATACCTAGGCGTACATACAATAAAACTTTCCATCAAATCTAAACAAATACGAAAATAAATTTCCTTTTTCTCGGAAAAGTTCAATATCGAAATACGCCCGCGGCGCAAATAACAGATATTTTTCTTCATTCCGCATGCATTGATAAAATAGAATAGCAGTTGGAAACACATAAGGAATCTTAAATTTATTTCGACTCGGCGACTGTATAGGCACTATATATTTGTATGTATGTGATTGGAAATTGATTGAAAATTTATCGAGAATATGCTGTTTCAATTTTTGAATTTTCGCATGAGCTTTCTAATATTGATGGCGCCGAAATTGACAAAAATTTAGTTGCAAAGACAATAGAAAAGTTAAGAACAGTATTGAAACACCACATATTCATATTTATTTAGTAGTTGACGTAAGCATCAGTAGCAAATATATTTTTAAATATACCGTGCGTGTTTTTTTTAACTGTGACTATAGGGATTTACATGGTAAAAAGCATACCCCCTATTAACTTATATAGTCATCCAATTTTTAATCAAACTTCTATTTTATTAACATTTTTCTACAACATTTTGCTAGAATGACATGAATATTCTATTTAATCATATTTACGCTTTAAAGTTTAAATGTACTAGCAAAAATTAAGCAAGGAAAAACAAGGTGTCTATACTCTGGTTTTTTATTCCGTTTATCACCAAGTAGTATATGTACAATATGCAATATATTATGACATTTGTTTTTGACAGATTTATGATATAGGTTATGGACATTACGTTATGTTTCTACGCACCGATATGTATGCACCTGTTCAATATTTTTACATCAAGATTTATGTATTCAAATATTTTTAGTAAATTTCTGCAGTTACTTTGAAATATTCATATTAAAATATGGCAACAATATGTGCGTTTTGGTCAATGAATTAGTTGGTTTTGTACATGATATCTAAAAATAATACAAGAGATTTACTTAGTATTTTAAAAGTTTTTCATGTTTACAGAGAGAACCGAAGAAAATATTACTAAATAAAAACAAAAAAGTAAAGTAAGTATATTTTCTAATGTACAACAACTTTAAAAATATTTGTGCATACCGTAAAAAAGTGTGTTTTAAAGAAAATGCTCTCTATTGAAGAAAGAGTAGAATTTGTAACATTATACCTGCCTGCCTGGTCGGGAAATTGTGAATAATTTTGCTGCTGGATATCTCAATATCCCCATTCCGACCAAAGGGATAATAATGAGAATGTACACAAACTTACGCAGTACAGTGTGCATAGATTCTAACCATAAAAAACGAGCTAGAATTTCTTCGGTGGTTACAGAGGAGATAAGAACTTGAGAGATTTACAGATGCAAATTCATATGTTCTTGGTAATAATAAATAAACTTATAGAATTTAATTAGTTAAATAAATGTTGTTACAATTTAAAAATCATCGGGTTAAGTATATTTTTTTTAAATGTATCGTAGTAAAATTAGTACAATTTTTGTCTTGGTCAAACAAGGTGAGATTATCTTTTGTATATTTCGGTATGGTAGGGCCATCTATGAATCATTTTAAGAACGCTTCTGTCTTAAGTCGATAAGCTAGCGTAGTGTTGGTGCAGTTATCTGTAATTTATTCGTCAGCTCAACTTTAATAGGCTTCGCGTTGTTTTAATTTCTTGTAATTTCTTTCTCAGTTTAATTTTTGTGACCATGTATATTTTCCCTGTCTCAATTGTGCCGATAAGCTCCGAATACAAAGGGTCCAGAATGCTTGCTTGAGATTTATCTATGGTTTACGTCGGTTTGATCGCGTTTCTCATGCACTGAAATGGGCTCATTGGCTCAATATGAGTAGTAGAATTTCTTTGCACTCCATCATCTTCTTCAATAAAATTATTTCATCAAAGAAACCCAGTTATTTATACCGTAAGATTCAATTTCGAACGGATGTGCATAGTGTCAATGTTAGGAGCAGGGGCCTTTTGACGACCCCACAGCATTAACTGGAATGTTTTAAAAGATCATTTCGATATAATATTGCGAAGTCATATAACCCTGTTCCATCATCTCTTAAAGTGTTGTCTGTTTCGTCTTTCTGTGCTGAAATAAGGAAGTACTTTTTTTCTTTGGTTAATGTGTGAAAGCTGTGTCATTTGCTGGACATGTATATGTATATGTATTGTCAATTATTACTGCGCTATATTGTTAATTGTTAATTGTTAAATGCTGTTTAGTATACGATTTTCGATCTTGTATATTATGTATTATGTCTTCATTTTCATTGTATGTTCTGTATGTGTTGCGTTGTGTCTGGCTCAAGAGGTGGAGCAGTTGTGTGTTTACTCACTCCATTGATCTTGACCCTATTTAGTACATATATTTATATTATTTATTTATATTATAGTTTAGATAGTACATCGTATCTAGTTTTCTTTTCTCTTTTTCTTTTTTCTTTTCTTTGATATTTGTATATACTGTGTATTTGCTTTTTGTTATATGAGCTAATAAAACACTATTATTAATAATAGCAGGTAGGTGGGCATAGAGGTTGCGACTCGTCTGGAAATCTTGTTTGTCATTATTCTGAATTTTTAATTTAAATTTACCCAGCGCCATATCATTACTGCCACAGGTCTTATGACGTTTTATACGTGGCAATGTTTATATCATATATATAATACTACTATATCGCGTGTAGACAAGGAAAACTTCGCTCCAACATTGTGAAATAAAACATATCGTGCTATGCCGTTTAAGAGTCGCATTGTCCAAACTGCGCATGCGTTATAAATAATTTTTCAAATTTAGGTCTGTTTGTTTATCACATAGATTTATTACTATAAATATTTGATTAAAGTTTGTAAATCGTCAAACAAGCATAAATAGTTTTAAAATCGACAAACCTCTTTATAATTAATAATTGTGCCTTGTTAAATGTG
Source organism: Amphimallon solstitiale (assembly GCA_963170755.1). Taxonomy (NCBI): domain Eukaryota; kingdom Metazoa; phylum Arthropoda; class Insecta; order Coleoptera; family Scarabaeidae; genus Amphimallon; species Amphimallon solstitiale. Next base: position 78,703,482 of record OY720683.1, on the reverse strand, counting down.
GAAAAATAATTTAATTTCCCTTAATGAATGAAGAAATATCGTCGTGGCATCATGGGCATATCATAGACAAACAAACGATCATACCGCAGAAATATATTTGTCAAAAATTGTACGAATTGTGGTTATGTTATAGTAAAAATTGTAAACTAATTAACTAAAACTCGCAGTCAGTTCAATTGCATTGCAATTGTGTTTCTTTGAAGATAGAAAGAAAAACACCTCTATAGATACAATAATTTGTGATATAATAACAGCACTAAAATTATTCAACTCAATATGCAAGAATAATAAAGAATTAGATAATGGGGTATTCTTGTATTCTAGAATTACTGTCATATACATCGGAGAAATATACGCAAATAACACAGTAAATTGTACTTGAATTAGGTATTGGAATTTATGCTATCTTGCATCACTGATTGTAAAAATAACTTGAAGGATGAACACATTATTTATAAGATAGTGAAGTGATTTTTTTTAATTTGTACTTTGCTGAATATGTATCGTAATTTCTGTCACTAAATTATAATAAAGCACATATAAAATGTATTTTATATTTAAATTTGCAATAAAATATGTTTTAGTTTTACTTTTTGCTGCATATGGGATTGCAACTTGAACCACCAACTTCCAGCAAGTTGTGACACATCGGTCCACAAAATGGACCACCTACAAAATCATTTATATGTAGCTGCACAACAACACAAATTATGGGCTACATATCCCCACTTCCTTTTATCAGTACTTGCATGAACGGAGAACACTAGCAAGCTTGAGTTCTTTCTAATAGAAAAGTACTTGTGGTAAACAGTTGCAAGCGTATGGTTACTGATTCAATATTGAAGAAAAATGGAGGTTAGTGTTTGAGAATATTATTGTATAATTAAAAATCATTTATTTACGTCTGTAGTTGGTGTTTGTTATGGATATAGTCAAAAGTTATTTAAAATTAGTTACTATTTTCTTTTTTTCTGAGTCTAAATTTTGAACCATTATGCAACTAAGCACGATTTAATCTGAAGTTTATTTTTATAGTTTGACTGTAATATGGGTTCCAATAAAGTTATTAAGTTGGACACATTGAATTCTGATGAAGCATATACTTTGATAGATAATATTGATGATGCTGAGTATATACCGAGTGGCTTAGAATCGGACATTGGCGACGCAGATGGGGAAGAAGATGAACCAAGGGATATTGACGAGATTGTCACTGATTCGGAAAATTCCGAAGATGACCTGCCGTTATCTGCATTTGTAAATGATAACCAAGTGCAAGGTGGTAGAGTAATTTGGCGAATACGCAATATTCATTTGATAAGAGCATCATCTGATCTCCTGTCGGAGTACGGTTTAGCAGAAGAAGTTCAAAAGCATGATAATGATAGTTGTACACCATATAATCTATTTAATTTAGTAATTTCTGATGATATATTAGATAAAATTACCTTGTGTGGATAGGAAAAGCAAGAGATGTTACATGAGGATATTTTGGCATTTCATAAACTGTGCCGTCATAAACAGTTGGGTATTATATAAACTAAAGAAATTGCCTCCTATAACTCTTAAGGACTTCTGACGAAAAGTCATTGATGGTTTGCTTGCAGAGATGCTAGTAGAGATGAAAACAAAACGAAAAAATTATGGGAGTCTATTCAGAAGAGAAGTCGTAAGGTGCCTTCAGAAGTTAGCTTTACATCTTCATCTCATCAACCCGTTCGATCTACCCAGAAGATGTGCACTTTGCAGTACCAAGGCAAAGCCAGTGCCATCCGATTGGACATGTAGTATATGTGACGCTGCGCTGTGTCTTGGAATAAACAAAGATTGTTTTCAAAAATATCACGGTAATAATAATATTGATTCAAATCAATTAATATTTGCCTGATTGTGGAAAAAAATATTAGTAAACATTGCTGAAGGCTGCACAATGCTACAAAATATGGACCACCTCGTAAAGGCCATTTTGGCAATGTTTTTGATATATATATTGTACCATAAAACTTTATTTTGTTACTATGTCATTGATTAAACTATAAAAAATAACTTTTTTTTGCAATTTAATTTTTCGTGCAGCAAGGGCCTGGAAATTGTATCAAATCTCGTGCAGCAAAGAGTTAAAACAACTTGTGGATGGTACAGTATAAAGATAATATTCATTTTGGAATTTGCCAAGACAATGTGTGATGAGTTCTTCTGAACTTTTCCCAACATTGTGGAAGTAAATACTGCAGTGTTATGAACGGCAAGGTAGGCACGGCATCAAACGGTATTCCTGTTTTTCTGATATTGTTACATTCTCTAAATCTTTTGTATCATTTTATAAATTTGTATGTATCTATTAATTCATACAAATATTTATATTTCATAATAATTTTTTGTTGTTTTAATTCCAAGAAAGTATAAACAAAATAAATTTGCGAACATAAATAAAATAAAATTTAATTTTTTACTTCGTAAGTAGAAATTGTACTTTGATGTAATTATTGAATCAAATACAACATCAACATACCTTTTTTTTTCAAGAAAAATGTATTGATTATTAATGTGCTATTAGATACACTACAGAAATTCAAGTGTATCAGAGTAATTGTTTGTTTATATTCTTTGCTACTATATGGGCGTAAATTAGGCTTCATCACGTTTTTATTTTCATGAATGGTTTAATCATTCTAAATTAAAAAAAAAAGTTAACAACAATAAAAATTATATTCAATCACAAAAATGTAATGCTGATTAATTCCACAACTTTTTCTAAAACATTCATGTTTCAGTGTACATCTCGACACACAATTAAATAAAGGAACACAACAGGAATTTAATTAGTTCTTTACATTGTTGATTACGCAACATTATATTGAATAATGTAGGTACGTAGACAAATATAAAATAAGATGTTTTATTCTTATATATAGCCAAAATACTAAATACAGTAATTTAAGTAATTTTATTTGCATTCTTAAGCTTAAAATACATAGCAAAACTATATGTTGAAATATAATACAATCTGACTTATATAACATACCTGAATCTATTCGATTGTGTATGTAAAACATTAATTTATGCGTTTTCTATAAATCAGAATGAAAGAAGCAGTATTTATATTCAATAATTTCACATACACCAATAAGCATACACATATCAATGTACACAAGATTTTCTGTTCAAAATCTTTTCAATAAGACAAAATGAAACGATCAGTATTTACATTTAATAATATAATTTCACATATTCCAGTAAGCACGTATAAATCAACGCAGAAATTATAACTTCACAAGTTTTTCTGTTAATAATTCACTGGAATCAGGCTTCATATCGTTTATTTATTCTACCGCGTATTTTCTGGGTAATTCTACAAATTCACCGATGAACTAAACTTGCACAAAACTGAATTCAGTAAAAAAAAACAACCTTGCGTATGCTTTCAGTAATATATAGTTATAGATGTCAATTTAAATCAGAGGTTATAATTATGTTTTCTGTTTATCTGTCATTTCAAAAAATTGAAAATGGTCAATTTTAGTCAACGCATGCGCAGAACACGCAAGGCGACCAATTCTCTCTCTCTTAGTTGGGACGAAAAATTACACATTATCAAGATACAACACACGCAATATAGTAGTATTATATATATGGTTTATATATAATCAAAATTTTTGATTTTCCGATACACCTGTATATCAAAAAAATTGAGTTTTCTATAATGCATGTAAGACATAATTTCTTAGATTCCGACCTATTAAATTACCATATAAATCATTCACCATAAAAAAATTATTTCTTATTTATTCTTTACCCCCAAACAATCTATGCTACGTACGTATTATTCTTCATTTGCCTCTATTTCTTTTTGGCAATTTTTTAGTTAATCTATATGTGGTTCTTACAGTGTCAATGTCTCATTTCAATAGTACTAATGTAATCCCCAAATTACTCGAAGAATAAATTGCTTACGTATCGTTGAAATATGTATCTAAGTGATAATAAATAAAACATGTTCCTAAAAAATTTACCCGTTACTACTATCCAATGGAATAACATTCCATCATTTCATAAAAGAAGTAATGTACATCCACGGAAATTTGTTTTGACAAAAAGCAAAGTATATGGCTACGAATATCGCCTCCTTTTTTGTTCACTTCAAGAAAAAAGGCGACCCACATAAAATATATACCAGCACAAACACTTCCCCGTGTGTAAAATGTAATCCATTCCCTTTTATCTCAGTTTTATACCTAACAGAATTCAAGTGAGTATATGCGATAAAGAAGTCAGAAATGTCTCCTTCACTTTCGGCGCGCATATTTTGCACGGGGCACTCGGATATTTCGGAAAATCATTGATGACAGTGGCGTAGTCGACGTAAAAGTATAAGCAAGTTTGGGTAATATGCAAAATTTATTTCTCAACTTTGTTATTTTTATTTTGCAATTTGGAAAGATATCTGAATATTTTCCCAAAAGTTATTTTATTATTTTCTCTTCATACTCAAATTATAATACTATATCCAAATATTCAGGGAACAATAAAATTGAAATAAACGAAATACATATCCAGTTTAATTCAATTTTATTGATGTTGGGATTTTTTGTTTGCTTTTTGTTTGATAACACTGTGTGTTCTAATTGTCAGTTCGGTGAAATAAATAACCCTTTTTTAGTCGAATAAACATACACAACAAAGATTTAAATACAGATATAAGATTATAAAATAATAAAAGTAAACTATAACCCTATGATACTGTAATAGTAGAGCCCATTTCCCTTTATTAATTTTATAATTTTTATTATTTTTTTAAGGATTTAATTAAGTATATTTTTTTATTCATATTTTGAAGGGAAACAATATCTAAAATCAATGAATGTGTTATTGTATTATTAAGTAGATATTAGTCATAGGTTTTATATATATTTATGAGTAAAAAAGGGCGACGTCGAAAGTTTATATTAACGTGATAAACACTCCAATAGCAAAATACAATCCCGTGGCTAAATGAACGTGTATGTGCGTGTAAATGTGAATGGAAACCCCTGAACTTTGAGGAAAGCGGGAAACCCCAGACATTCTGATATAAAAGGGAAATACGCGTGAGAAACGGGAGAGTCGACATCAAGATACGTTAAATATCGCATCAAAAGGCTAACTCCTAACATTAGACTACGCATAAGAGTCATTGTTAATATAACTTCAATAAATAATTTACTACCGAGAAAACGTAGTAAATTAGTCGTCAAAGTTGCACCTAAGAAGTAATTGTGCAACGTGTTATATTGTTAAAATAAAGATTGTATTTCGAGTGGCAGAACAAGCAGATGATGCCGTTGAAAACATCGTAGAAATAAAGAAGATTTCGTCGATATAAGTAGCCCGAAGTTCCTGCTGGAAACAGTACAAAAAAATAAGATGAATAAGAAGAATTTAGATAAGGTATTATTTAAATGATTATTGTTTAATGACTGTAATGTTTTATGTAATAAAGAAAGAGAGACTGTAAAAATAAAAGTTCAAACAGAAAGTTATTAAATAAATATCGTATAACAAATATATGTGTAAAGTAACTTGATATGTTCACAAGTATCGATATAAACACGTATAATATAGAATGTGCATTGTATGTAATAAATTCTGGCGTTGATAGCTTACGATTGAATTGAACAAAGGACCTACAAAAATGTTTGTGTTAGTTGAACGTTTGTAAAAAAAATGTATTAGAATTGCTTTTTAAATATATTACTTCTTGTGTTGTTTGTAAAATTATAGATACAGGATTCATTGATTTTAATATAAAAATTATTAAAAATTTTAAATGGTATTTTTTTGTTAATGTACAGGAACCCGTTTTCCTTAATCATTTCAATTATTTCAATGGTTTTGTAAAGATGAATGACTGTTCCCCAATGCGCAACGTACGCAATTTGAGTGAAGAAGAAATTGTCCAAGCCATTGCGTTAATTAACGATGGTAGGAGTCAAAGATACGTTGCAAGCGTGTTATGTGTCCGACAATCGACAATTTCGAAACTGGTGCGCAGGTATAGAGAAGCTGAATAATATAACAGGAGACCAGGACAAGGTAGGTAGCGGTGATTTTTTGAAAGCCTGTGTCGTCTCAGTCACTATTTATGTTACAGGGTTGGTTTTGGACTCAAAATGTGATAAATTTACATCTACTTTAAATTTGAGAAGAAGAATATTTTCTGTAAAGCCAATTGTTCAGGAAATATTGTAAAAAAACATAGAAAAATCCAAAATTTTGATAATTTGTTGATATCAACCATGTGGCGCGCTGAGATCAAAAACTTGGATTTTCCAATACGCGCCCAACACTAACAACATATTCAAAAATCAATACTGCCCGACTTTTTGCATAACAAACCCTTATTTTCTGACAGATTTACTGGACTATATTTGTCAGGGTGTTGTTCCAAGTCTATTAACTCGATATTAAAGTTTGTGACATCTGTCAACTTTTGCAAACAAATGAAAGCATACAGTAGTTCTAGTCTTCAAAGAAATCAATTGGTCTCTAATTCTCAATTTCAGACTACTTCTAAAATAATAACGAGAAACCAACTGCTCCTCTGTTCAGCTTTGCGAAATCTTGAAAAAAGTGTTATAGACTTCGGTTTATGTTAATCCACGCTCATTTATTCTTCTCGGCAACATGATTTTATACCTGGATAGTCATGTTATAACAAATATTGCATCACGAACTCAGTATACTAGTATCGTATTGCATCATCAAGGGCTAAATTACTTACAACGCTATAAACGGATCGTTTTCGATGCGTTTATAGCGTTGTTATGACACCAGATTAGAAAAATGCATTTATTGGACAGACCGCGAAACAACACAAAAATAAAAACAAATGTATTTTTATTTTAATTTAGGCTGAAATGCGCTTTGCCAGATCTTTCTCCATGAAGAATTACGCATATCCATCGTTTGAATCGTGAGTTATGGGCTTGAGTTCATACAAAAATCCTATGGAAAAAGCACTTTCAATTTTCCCGAATTTTAAAATTTCGGGGCAATTTTTCCAATCTTTTTAGTAAAATGAATTACAATGAAGACTTTCAAGAGTTCGAACTTGAAAACCAAGATTACACAAGAAGAAATCTATTCGTTTACCTTACACCGCCAAACATCAACCTGATTAAAGTACAAGACCTGTATATAAAGATTTTGTGTAAATAATTATTGATGTAATCTACTATTTATCACTTGAAATTTGTATTATAATAATTTTTTAAATATTTTTAGTCTCTATATTATATATTATGTTATTTCCCTTTCCACACTTATGTTTTAAAGTATAAATTGAGCTATTATTATTATTATTATTATTATTATTATTATTATTATTATTATTATTTAGTATATTAAGTATGGAGGACGGTAAGGGATGTTTACCGTTCGAAGACAATTGTTTGGAGGAGGAGCGAAGCGACGACTACAATTATTGTCTGAGAACGGTAAACCTTACCGTTCAACATGCTTATAACGTTTTTTGCGCGATCAAAACTAAATTTCAATTCACTTCACTACACGGAATTCTCGAAAATACTTGACAATAATTAATTAATTGGAATAGGCTATTATAAAAACGAAACAGTTTCCATGACTTATTTTCAAACATTCTGTTTTACAATTAGCGTCGTGTTACTTCAGTTTGTGTTTCCCGTGAAGTAATTGAAATCAGAGCAGAAATTATGACCGATTCCGACTCAGACATTGAAAGCAATTTTGATAGCGACTTGGAACAAGCATGGGCTGCCGGGTGTTCCGCCGTAATACCCGAAAAATCGCGGGAACGTTACGAAAATACATACCGAGCTTTCAAGCAATGGTGTGAAACAAAGAAAATAAGCGGTATGAATGAAAAAATTATGTTGGCTTATTTTGTACAGAGAAGCGAGAAGTTAAAGACACCTGGCAGTTTATGGGTTGAATATTCCATGCTGAGATCAACATTTTTTCTTCATGATGCGATTAAAATTTCGCAATTTACGACTCTTATTGCATTTTTGAAAAGGAAGAACGTAGGATACATACCCAAAAAAGCAAGCGTTTTCACTAGGGAAGACATGAACGGGTTTTTAGTTGAAGCTTAAGATCAAACATTTCTTATTCATAAGGCAGGTAAATTAGAAATACTTATTTTCAAAATGTATGTTAATGGTGCATATTCATATTAAGGTGGCAATGATATTAGGAGTGTCAGGAGCTTGCAGAAGAGAAGAGTTATACAATATAACTATGAAGGATGTTGAAGATCGTGGTGAGTTGATTATTGTAAAAATTCCGCAAACAAAAACCAATATTGAACGGACCTTCAATCTTGTAAACCAAGATGAAAAAATTCATTATTTGGATATTTTTCGGAGGTATATTCAACTTCGACCAAGCAATACTAAATCCGAACGTCTGTTTCTGGCTTTCCACAATGGTAAATGTAGAAACCAAGTAGTGGGGGAAGGAACAATTGGAAGGTGGCCGTCCAAAATTGCAGAATATTTAAAATTATCGAATCCAGCTAGCTACACCGGCCATTCATTTCGACGTACATCAGCAACAGCCTACAAAGGGGTGGATATTCTAGGATTGAAGCGGCATGGAGGATGGAAATCTTCTAGTGTGGCCGAGAATTACTTTGAAGATTCACTTCAAAATAAAATACAATTTGCAGAAAAAATATTGTATGATGTTAGAGACACATCCTTCAGTATTCCTGATGGTGCACAACAAGTGTCTTCTGATACTATTTCTTATGCAGCAGTTTCTACAAAAACAAGAAACAGTGAAATTAATTCTTTGCCATTGTATATTCATAATTGCACCTTTAATTTTAATAGCAACAAATAAATGAACTAAACAATTTCTATCCGTATATCATCTTCATTCTCTAATTTTTAAAAGTCACAATTACTTACCGTTCAGCTGAACGGTAAGTGAATTACTTACCGTTTTGTTAGGTACAACAAACAGTAAGAACCACTTACTGTCATGGAAACATGCCTAGTAAATAATCAAAAAAATTTGATCGCGCAAAAATTAATATTATTATTAAAAATTGCAGTTCTACTACAGCATCATAGATTTAAATATCGAAATTTAAAAATCTATTAATAATGCGTTTCCGAAAATATCACCAAAATAGTTTTTTTTCCTGTATGTTTAAGTAACAGTCTTTAATTTCACGCTAGCTTGATCAATAAATTCTGTTGCGTTTAAATTTTACCTATTCATTCTTTGTCCTCCTACCATAGTTTCAAAAATCAGATATCGATTAATTTTCTATTTGTATTCTGTATCTAACTTATTTTCCATAAATTCATATTTATGATGTTACCTTATTTCCGCTCACTTAAATATTATTATTGAATTTCACTCGTCTAGTCATAAATGAACGCGAAAGAAAGAAAAATACTTTCTGACAAGTATGAAATGACATAAAGGTTTTCTGATACGGTACGCCACTGGCTGCCAGGCGGGCTTCGGATAAATTCGACGCGAAATGTCCATAAATCTAAAATGAATAACTCATTTGAGCCGGGGAACCCGATTACCGGAGGCGCGCGCTACTTGCCTCAGGTTAAATTGCACAAATTTAAAAATTGTGTTCATATTTTACGGGTAAAGCAATCTACATACAGCACGTTCTCGTTGTATGGAGATAACAGGTAGGATGATGGTTAGGTACCGTTCGCGTTACGTAATAGAAATGGTTATTACGTTCGTAACATATTAAACAGTGGATTAATAAGGGAAAAAGCAGAACCGTGTGTTTATCTAGTGGAATAAAAAGATGTAATTTCTATGATTCTCGGTACATTATTAGTTAAAGCCAGAGAAAGCAAGAAACTATTTTTTTAGGTTCTATAACAATGATCGAAAATGATTTAATTTTTATATATAATAGATATTTTTAATTTATAAGACTGGCAGAAACATCCTGCGCACCAATTTAACAACACAGATTTGCAATTTTACTTACATAAATCTATATTGTAACGTTTTCGGGTTCGCAATAAACAACTCGTGCAATTATTTATTTAAAACAGTCTGTATATTTATACACTTAAAATTAATTACAATATAAAAATATAAAACTAATGTATCACACTTAAACTACTATTAATAAATTAAAATTAACACATGTATTTATTTCTATTACTAATGTCCGTATATTTATATCACTTAAGGAACTATCTATTTATTTATTGCACTATAATAAAGACTGCACCGTATTTATGTCTTTTCTTCGGCTACCACTATATTTATTTCTACCGTACGACTTATATTTATTTCTTATATTTATTTCTACGCGCGTCGGCTACTTATTAAGGACTTTCTTAATCCCGAATTCATCCGCAATGAATCATCCATCAGTGCACCAGCCGCCTTATATACGTATGAGAAGATTACTAGAACATACGGCCACAGTCCGGCTTTTTCTCCACATGTACGAGAAACGTTCTAGTCTTTTCGCTATGCACGCCGTACGGCGTGGAGATGATTCATGGCTATTTACATTTCGTTTTTATACGTCGCGCCGAGATGATTTACAACCTTTTTTTTATTGTCGCTCGAATGTCTGCTGGTTTCGTTACAATATTATTATAATGCAGGACTTATGCTATGCTAATAGTTAAAATTAAAGATCATAATTAAATTTTTATGCACCAAAAAATTATGTTCAAAATAAGTCAATTAATACCTCGATTAATACTGAAAGTGAGTTTGAAAAATTGTAAATTAAATTAAAAATATTCATGTAATAATTTCATTTAGAAATTTATTATTTATTTCTATTTGAGAAGGAATTATTATAAATCATATTTAAATTGAATTTTAAAATAATAATTATTATATATGTAACGGTAAATACCCGTTTTTAGTATACTTTCTTATACGTAGTATAAGATTTTTGCCAATACTTCGTCAACTACTAACTTTAAACAAATTTATAAAGAATCCATATGTACTCAAAATTAAATTTGAGAAAAAATTTTTGAAATTCCTACCGGAAGTGGGTCTTTTACTCTTATCGAATATGAGTTTTTTGCAAATAACTCGCAAGTCATGCTTTTTAGACGGATACATTATAAGTATAGTAGTATATATAACTTAATTTTCAATATCATTTATACAAAAAAATTTTAAAATTCGGACCGGAAGTACCACTTTTACTCTTGCCAAATAGCGATTTTTTGCAAATATGTCATAAATTATGCATTCAGTATATATTTAACAGGAGCACAAAAGTATTTAGAGCGAGATTTGCAATGTTTTTTGTATAAATGAAATTTCAAAATTCGGACCGGAAGTAGCACTATTCTTTTAGCGAGTAGCACTTTCTTTCGAATATCTCGCCAAATATGCATTCTATAGAGATTTTTTAAGAGAATAGAAGTACCTAGAATTGGAGTTTGAATAATTTTTGTATAAAAAAATTCTTAAAATTGTATGATCTGAAACACTGATACGTTTAAAAAAGTCGTGTGGTGGCCAGACCTCATTTTTTACTAGGGAAAACTAGTTTATACTGAACACCTTTGTTACAACTAGTGTTTCCTAGGAAAAATTAGAATTTACTGCTAAACAAATTTGAATATTAGATAGGAATAGTTTTTATTAGGGAAAATGGTTTGGGTAAAATTTATTAGTTAAAAGCAATTCAAAGTGTTTTTTTTCTCCGAACTTTTTAGTGGTTTGCTTTTTCTTTTTTTTTCGGTTTTCATCAATCTCTTTCTCATCTTCTTTCGAATCGTACGACAATAAGAATCGTCCTCAAATGCCAAGTGATGAAATTTGATCCCTGTCGAAAGAGTTATAACTGAGTCATTTCGTTTAAAACTAGTTTTTCCTAGATACAACTCGTTTTAATTGACGTTTGTTTGTGATTATTAGTAAATACTAGTTGTAACAAAGGCTTTATGTAAAAAATAGTTTTGCCTAGTAAAAACGCGTTTTTACTGTAACATATACAAACATGCATATCTGGTTGCATATCATTAATATAACAATATAAATTATAAACAGACGTAATTAAGAGGGGCGTTTACTAATAAATAGAACCTTATGCAACTTATATTACTCGCGGGACGGGTAGACGCAAGGGGGTGTGAGTAGGTGGAGGTAGACGATATTCTGTTCTGTCACAGCGCTTCGGTTTTATTCACAGATTCTGTCATAGATAAAGCAATACTATAGATGGGAAATATAATGTATAAAGAATGAGTACTTACGGAACTGTTGATGTTGTTGATGTTTTATAATAAGCCAATTTTCGCTTGTCCATAACTGTTTTATTATTATAAATTCGAATATTATATGTATATATGACATTTAAATGCGAGTGACAGTTTGAAACTGTCACTCGCATTTAAGTCTGCAATAGCCGACCGATTCCGATAGATTTTTGTCTTCGCTAGGACCGGTAGAGATACCGTAAAGTGGGGATAGACGACGCGATTAGCTTGGTAAAACCTCGTGTAAAATGTGTGTGACAATGTTTACTATTGAATGTCTTTTATCTTTAAAAATAATTACATAAATTTGATTTTTTCTTTATATCGTACATCAAATGTGCAGCTGGGGCGTAGAGGTCGTTTTTTTTCTTTTGTGTACCAGCCTTAGTTAGTAGACATTAATCAAATTCATGCATTTTTGTGGTTATTTCTGAAACACATAACTTTCTTAAGAAAATAAATTAGTACAAAAACTGACCTTGACATTATAAATTGATGCCTTTTGCATCACTAACCCAAGTTTGAGATTCTAAAATTACAAAATGAGTTTAAAAAACGCGAAACGGCGATGCCTTAATTTTCGATAGGTATTCGAATATTTGAATATTCGGATTTAAATATTCGAATAGTTGAAATTAAGTCATATCCAATTTCTAAATGTAACAAATAGGTATTACTTCTTTATACTACATATAAGAAGGTAATGTGATGATGAAAATTTTTGACCTCGAGATTTCTGCAGATTTCCAAATTTTTATAAAAATATTCGAATATTCAAATACTTGAATATTCGAATATATATTTAAATATTTATCAAAAGGAGTATTTGAATACTGGAATTTGGAAAATTCTCGGCCTTACTTTATATGATTATTTGCACTATTTGTATGCAAAAATCACTCTAATCGCATGCTAATTTTATCTTATTTCTCAATATCTTTTTAATAATGGTTTCATATATCTTTCATAATGAGTTCAAATACCCCTCAGATCAGAACATGTATGTGAAAGTAAAAAAACAAGTGGTTTTTTCTACTAAATTATCGTCAACATCCGTACGAAGAAACTTTAACAGAGGCTGTTCTTTCAGGGATATTCTTTTTGACAACGACATCCAGATCAGAGATATAGACTTACGAGGTAGGCGCCATAAGTTCTCGGCCTGACCAGCTTATACAGGTTCAAACGTATTCAAACACCGTCATGTCATGCATGCACATACGCGAGGTGTACACTATAAATATGACGGTTCGAAGCCTAGTAGTTTTTAGTAACCAGCCAACCAACGTGACTAGCGGACGAAAATGTCTGAAGTAACGAAAATTGAGTACCGCGCAGTCATTAAATTTTTAACAAAAGAAGGGCATACACCTTATCATATTAAACAACGTTTAGACGGAATTTACGGTGATTCATCTCCTTCGTATTCAACTGTAAAAAAGCGGGCAAAATGTTTCCGTTTGGGACAAGAATCCCTGGACAATGCTGATCGGTTGGGTCGATCAATTGAAGTGATAACACCTCAACAAATTTCAATTATTGAACATTTAGTGCTAGAAGATCGTCGTTTGAAAGTGAAGGAATTAGCAGTGATAACAAACATTTCCGAAACAAGTGTTCGCCGATTTCTCCATGACCATTTGGGTATGAATAAAATTAGTGCTAGATAGGTACCGCCACTTCTTTCTGCTCTCCAACTTGAGCGTCGAGTCGAATGTGCGTAATCGTTTTTACACATGTGTGGAGACGACCCAAAACCGATTTTGGAGTCCATTGTCACAGGGGATGAAACAATGGTTCTGTTTTACGATCCTCTATCGAAATGGGGGTCCATGGAATGGCGGCGATCTGATCAACCTCGTCCCAGAAAGGCGACAGTCGTTCAATCAACGAAAAAGATAATGGCCACAATATTCTCAGATTGTGCGGACATTTTGCTAATTAACTTTAAAGAGCGCAATGCAAGTGTGAACGGCACATATTATGCGTCTTTATTGCATAAATTATGGGACAGTATTCGTGCAAAACGTCGTGGAAAATTGACAAAGTGTGTGCGATTATTGCACGACAATGCTGCCTCCCATACTGTCGCCATTTCACAAGCTGCCATCCGCGAATGCAGCTTTCAAGAATGGGAACATCCACCGTATATTCCGGATATGGCTCCTTTTGATTCTTTTTTTGTTTTCTAATTTAAAAAAGACCTTAGGGGACGTAGTTTAAAGGACGATAGTGAGTTGCAAGCAGCTGTTATAGAACATTTTGATGAAAAAACTTCAGATTATTTTTACAAGGGTTTCGAATTATTAATTAATCGTTGTAATAAATGTATAGAAGTTAGGGAAGATTACATTGAAAAACAAAAATTCCTATATTGTTCCAAGTTTCTTTTTTGTATATCAGACCGAGAATTTATGGCGCCTACCTCGTATCTTGTCAAAAATGAAAAATTACGTATTTCGTTTTACTAATATTAATATTCATGTACGTTACTGTCAAACATCATATATCCACCATAATTTATTCTTTATATTTATGTATTTAACTTTTTCTAATTTACATTTATTATCGTTATTATTAGTTAATGAAATAAGAAAAGCATTTGTCACAAATAAATTCTCCATTGCGAAGCAATATATATTATATATATGCACTTCATTATAATACTGCAGCACAAACGTATATGAAACACACATACGTATAGTATCTTCACGTACACAAAGACATTCACCAACTTCGTTTTCCACATTTACTTATGTGATCACAGGAGTATTCAAGTCACGAGGACAAATCAGATTGCTGGTTGATTGCGAGAATCAAGTAGCAAGTCTGGGAACGGGACAAGCCGTTATCAACCCTACGGACGGCGCTCTTAAATGCGTCAAAGCTCTGCTTGATCCAATTGCATTTTGGTAGATAACACAAGAGCTTTCCTCTGCAAACAAACTACGTCGGCGGCCGTTCAATAAAATCTTCCAGTTTAAGTTAAATTTAATTTATATCTGATGTTGTGTCGCATTTTCACAGAAACGTGTTCGTTTTACAAACGTTGGGCGTCAAATAATATAAGTACTATTAAGTTTTAATTAAAAATATTTGCAGGTATTGTGACAAAGCAAAAGATATTTATTAGTTGGTTATATATTTCTCAGGAATGCACGTTTAATCTCAAGAGAAATTAAAAATAGTTTGGATATCAAAATAAAAAAAGAGAAGTAATGATCTTAGAGTGTCGTAAAGCTGCAGGTTGTGTTGAAATTCGTCCAGAAATGATCAAATATATATATTAACGTTCCATCCATAAAAAAATAAGTTCTATAGAATTGCGAAAATTATCGGGAAATATCGGTATGTATGAAAAAATAAATATATAATAAATAGAAATAATTAATAAAGTAATTTAAACATAGAAAATGAAATATATTTAAAAACGAGATTAATTTTTATTTAGTAGATATTTAGTTAAAAAAATAAGGATTTAAAAACTAATAATAATAATAGTAATATGGGTTGTTAACAGCTTTTTCATTACCTGCTACGTCCCTCCAAGAATTGACGCCGACAAATTCAAACAAAGACGCAAACAAATGAAGTCGTAGCGAAACTAAATTAATTCATCCATTCGGTACTGATAGCAAAACTCATGGCCAAGCTAAAATGATTGTAACTCCGCTAAATAAAACACCAAAGTTGCGGAAAAATTATTGCATACACCTTCAAGGATGACTTACCTGTCACTACCCTTGCATACCAATGTAAAAGATGGAGAAAGGAACTGCACTCCAACTCAATCGTCTTTGTAGGGTCGTGGATTTACACAAAATCTCAGTTGTGTGAATTTACGGACGCCATCTTCCTATTGTGTAATATTCCCTTCCCCAAAATAGAACTTTGATTCGGAAGAACAATCAGTTTAGGTATCAAAAGAGGCAAAAGATAAGACAAAACCACAAATTCCAAACAACAGACAATTTAATAAGGTGAAGTTAAACAAATTTCATAAGAATAATAATAAAAACAGAAATAATTAGTGAGTATAGTTTTAGGAGTTAACAATAATACACCGGAAATTTGCAAGTACTGAAACTAATTCTTTACAAAATCAGGATTGTACAATGTACAAATAATGTGACAGAGGTCCTCGGAAACCCTGTATATCGTGCTCAAAATTATATAAAATTAAAAAGTGACGTGTGGCCACCACACGACTTTCTTATACGTATGAAAGTTTCAAATTATAGAATTGTAAGAATTATATATATTATATAAAAATTATTCAAAATCCTATTATAAATACTTCTATTCTCTTAATAAGTCTCTATAGAATGCATACTTTACGAGATATTCGAAGGAAAGCACTACTCGCTAGGAGTAAAAGTGTTACTTCCGGTCCGAATTTTGTTTTTTTTTTATATACAAAAGGTAATTAAGTTCTAAATACTTTTTAAAAATTTAATTATAACACCAAATTTTTTGAATTTTCTTGGTTGTGCAAGGTGTCTAATCTCTGTCTCAGATGTGAGAATGTTTAGGCGGGATCTGCATTGAACGCATTCAAGAAATATATTATTGAATATATGTTAGAATTTTATATTTTTTTTTTACTAAATATTTTTGAATTAAAATAGATTAAGAAAACAATTTTTCGTTTTTTTATAAACGTTTATTTACTTTTCATTAAAATAAAAATGAGGTGTGGCCACCACACGACTTTCTTATACGTATGAAAGTGTTACTTCCGGTCCGAATTTTGAAATTTCATTTATACAAAAAATATTCCATATCCAACTCTAAATACTTTTGCACTCTTCATAAATATGTATGGAATGCATAATTTACAACATATTTGCAAAAAAATCGCTATTCGATAAGAGTAAAAGTGGTACTTCTGGTCTGAATTTTGAAATTTTTTTTATATAAAAGATATTGAAAATTATGTTCTAATACTTTTATACTCGTAACGTACTTGTCTAAAAAGCATGACTTGCGAGATATTCGGAAAAAGCTGATTTTCTATAAGAGTAAAAGACCTACTTCCGGTTGGAATTTCGAAAAACTTTTTTAAGACAATTTGTTTCAAACTTAATTCTAAGTACATATGAATTCTTTATAAATTTGTTTAAACTTAGTAATTGACGAAATATTTGCAAATTTCGATTTTTTCACTGAAGTAAACTACTACTTCCGGTCTACCGATTTTGCTCAAAATCTAATCAGTTCCCAAGAGGGAGATTATATTCGTAAATACAAAATTTGTAATTGATATCTGTAGCGGTTTGATCGCTATCGTGGTCACACACACACAGACACAGAGAGAGAGAGAGAGAGAGAGAGACAGACATTTTTTAAAAACCACTTTTTTGGTATCAGGGGACTTCAAAACGTGGACATCTGCAAAATTCTCGAGGTCGAAAATTTTCGTCATCACAATACTTCCTTATACTACGTATAAGAAAGTAAAAATTAGTGTAATAATAATTTTTATATCTTGACCTTCATTTGCTAATCCTATCACAGATCATATAAATAAGAGAATGAAATAAGAAAAGATATATACCCTTAAGCTAATAAGGTAAGAAAAGATTGTAAACCACTATTGATACCCACGAGAAGAAAACAAAGGTGTAACATTATAATTAAAAATATAGTAGAAATCTACTTTGGTTAAACTATTTAAAAATAAAGTAGAAGTCACAGCAATATGAAAGAATATTTGATAAAAAAAAATTCAACGACATTGTGAAGTCTAAATAACAAGAATGGTTTTAGAGAAAAGGCATAGTGTGAAAGATTATATTTTAAGCGATAGCAGTTAGACAAAGGAGCTATCAACAAAAATGAGAGGATTGGCTATTGCTTCGTAGACATGAAGAAGGCACTGGACCGGCTAAAGATAAAAATGTAAGAAAGAGCCTTGCAAAAAGAAAGTAGATGTAAATATAGTCAAAGCAGCCAAACCTATTTATTCTAAGATTACAAACAATGCTGAGACATAATAGTGTCTGAATACTTTACCACAAAGCATCGCGGCTGGTGAGTTCGTTTAGGTGAAGCAATTACATAGACAAGACTGATTTGTTTAGACAAGCTATTCAACATTAAACTTCGTCAGCCTTAACACTACAGAAAATACAAATTATTATCTAATGTATTTTTCACACTTTCCGGTTTGCCCAGGTGGTTCTTTTGACAAACTATACACTGAGAGAAATAAAATGTTCAATCATAAATAAAGGCTTTCTGCGAAATGTAATTTATTAATTTATCTATATTTTGCTTATAATTTCTCACTCAGAATAAATGCAGTCAGTATACACGTGCATATTTACTGACATAAGTGCGGTAAAAAGAAAATTTATTTCTGTTAGAAAATGCTCGGAAAATTGATAAAACCCAAACTGGTTTTTCTATCTATGAAATAAAATGTAAAAGCGCGTATGTCGCGCATTGAACCAGTCCATCCCGGCCGCTGGAGGTATGAATAATGAATAAAGTTATCGTTTAGTTCATATTTTTGATGGGGTACGGTAGAGCCAAATGAAATTTGCATTTGTAAGAGATATGGAGAGATCAAAGCAGACTGGTCCACCCCCGGACCCTCCCTCCTCTTCTTATGCGCGCACCGCTCTCCCTCCATCTCGCCAGACTTTTCAATCCTGCCACTTTTCCTATTTGGCTTCAGACATGCGACGATATGAGGAGGAACATTCACTTTTATTTTATATTTTATTTGGAAGATACGGGCGGTTTGCTATTAGTTCTTATTTATTCTTCAAAGCCGGTTGACTTGTGAATTGACGAATTGAATATTGTTCATTGAAACACTTCATGTAGATGCATTAAATTATTTAAATTGAAATTTCCAACAAACTTAATACATTAATTAAATCAATCGACTGAATTTATAGGCTCCTCTGTATGAATCGCGATTTCAAGCAAAGTCTACCGAATAAAGTTACGACACAGTCGCGATTGGAGTGAACTTTAAAATGCACCGGTTATTTGAATAAGTTTATTCTACAGAAGAATAAAAAATGAGGCGTGGCAGCCACACGACTTCTCTTATACGTATGAGCCAGAATGGGCCTTACAAGTGACAAATCCAAAGAAAATATTGAGTATTATGCAAAATTATTGAAAATTGAAGTAGCAGCACTTTTCACATCATTAAGAGATAAGTGAAACGTATCACAATGCGAGGAAATCTTATTGTGTAACGAACTTGAGTCGTTAGGACAGAGAAAATGCCCAATTTATGTCTAACTAATTGCAAATGTAAAATATTTTTATTATTTAGTGAGACATTTTCTCATTCATAATTTTATTTAAAGAGATAATTTTATATTTTGTAATCGATAAATTTGTATGTAATGTAATATGAAACCTGTACGTAACTGCTCTAATGACGAACACGGCAAGTTCAAGTGTCCAATAAAAGTTCTACCTCCGCACCCTCTTTGAAATTGCTTTCATTCAGCAGGCACAACAGTTGCGCAACTGTTCAGTGATCATGTCCAGTAGATGAGCGCTCACTCTGAACATGTTCAGGAGCGGTCGCCATTTTTGTGAGCGGAAAAATTCTATGCTCATTTAGTGAGCGTATTCTGTACGCATGCGCCATTGATGCATTCCAACACCAACCTATTACATAATTTTGATGAAAGTTACTAGAAAAGTCAGGTACAACATATTAATGGCATTGTGCAGAAATAAATGTATTATAATATTGGAGTTCACCCAGTATTTTATTCGGGGTTGGAAAAACCAGCCCTTACACTAAAAACTACGCCAAAACTTAATGCAGAAAAACAATTTGTTATTAATGTTTATTCGGTTTAATTTGTATAATTTTAACATATGGCAGCAATGAAAAGTACCAGATGACAGACGATGACACAAAGGTGAGCGGTCCTGTCCAGCGAACACTCAACTGTTGTGAAGTGAACGGTTGGAGCGGGATCGGTTCCCGATCCGCCTGCTGAATGAAAGCATTGTCGTGACGCCGATATATTTAATTTGTATCACAATTATTCACCGATGTATATATAAAATTAATGTGGAACATCAAATTTGATGAAATATGCCTACACTGTAAATATATGTGTGTAAATAAATGGGAATAGATGAAATAAAAAACCGCATGTTTATTCTGTCACAACAAATTAATCAAAACGTATAAATACCTTTTAAGAAGATCCATCAACGGTGTCTCCAATTGAGCTAACGGTAATTGTACTTGATTAAACACTTCCACTATCACGTTTCACTAATTTAATTATATGATCGAAGTTTTTAATCTTTCAAAAAATAATGTTGTGAATGACAACTGTTTAGTTCTTAAAAATCACGCATCGCACGCATTTCGTCATGTAGTCAAGCCGTTCTCCGATTAATCTTACGGGCGCGTTCTCGAATCGTAGCGGTCTGTTGATGCTTCACCCAATATTGGTGCGCTCAGCCGACTTTTCACAGCGGTCACGCCTAATAGTAATTATTAATAAGTACACGAATGGAAATGAAACCAAAGGCAAGTAACTAAGCAGAGCTGCGAGAATATCAAGTAGTACACACGAACAAAATCATTATAATTGAAATGAGAACTCATCATGTAAATGGGAGACTGCAATAACATATTTGTGCGCGCAAATGGTAAGTAGAAGGTGCTGGAATAACGAGTGCCAAAATTTGGAACGCGGAAATCTAGCATTTTGAGTAAAGCTGAAGAATCAATGTGGTTGCGGCATAGTTTGAATAAAAATAATAAACTAGAACAAATGCCTCTAAAATTAAGGGAATGCAAGTTAATACGCGATAACAGCACAGTCTGATCAATATTCCTTTCCGGATAATGTCCATCTAAACGAAATCACATAAATTTGCAAATCGTAGCTATATCAACTCCAGTTGTCGCCAACTCCAGTTACATAGCAAGGATTCCAAACGACCGCCGCATACACCAAGCGAGATCTCGCGAGAGCGAAACATAACGTTTTCAAAGCTATTACATTAGAAAAAGCACCACAATTGCGGATTATAAAACCTAACATTTTTCTAGCAGTGTCAGTGGTGTATTCTATATGTTGCGCAAACGTAAGTTTAGTGTCAAATATAACACCTAGGTCCTTAATCAGATTTACACGCTCCTCACCAACACTCTTCAGGTTATAATTAAAAATAATAGAAGAAGAACTACGGGTAAATGTAATTGTTTTACATTTCCTGATGTTCAGTGGTAAGTTGTTTAAAGTATACCAACGAGCAATATTTCCAAGGTCGTGCTAAAGTAAAGTGCAGTCCTCTACAGCAGTTATCTCGTGAAATAATTTAAGATCATCAGCATCTGTGGCACTAAGTTCCTGGTGATGTCATTAATAAACACGATGAAAATAAATGGACCAAGATTAGACACCTGAGAGACTCCCGGGGCAGCAACATATTCATTCGAAGCATAACCGTTGTAGAATACATGGTGACCCCTGTTAGGGAGGTATGACATGAAAAAAAAACTAAAAGCGCGCTGAATCCTAACGAACTGAGTTTAAACGAAATAATAGGGTGATCAATGCGATCAAGACGTCTACTGGCTTGCGTGAGTTTAGAGCTTGCGATAAAATTTGAGTAAATTGACACAGTTAGTGACAGTAGAGCGCCCTGCAATAATGCCGTGCTGATTAGTTGAGAGATATGTGTTAATACTCTGAGAAATAGCAGATAAGAGACATAGTTCAAAGACTTTGGATAAGTTCGACAAGGTTGCCACTAGACGGTAATTGGTGATGTCAGAGCAACCGTCAGATTTAAATATTGGCACAATGCGAGCAAGCTTCCAAATCTCGGGAAAGGTTGAACTTTTTAGCGCAAAATTAAAAATCTTAACCAAAGGATATAGAAGAGCAGGAGCACAGTCTTTATTAAGAACGGCTGGTACTTAGTCATGGCAAGTGCTACAACTATCTTCTAGTTTGGCTATTGACCTCAAAACTTGATTATACAAAAAGTTGTACTAGATTAAGATTTAAATATTTTTATCTTCTTAAAAAATAAACCTGTGAGTAAATGTATTTAATTATGAAAATTATTTTTTAAAAAATTATTCAAAATCCCATTCTAAGTATACTTAGAATAGGATACTAGAAGTATACTTCTAGTATCTCTACAGAATACATACTCTGCGAGATATTTGCAAAAAAGTGCTACTCAATAAGAGTAAAAGTGTTACTTCCGATCTGAATTTTGAAATTCCTTTTATAAAAAAAAATATTTCAAATCTAGCTATAAATCTTATGTATTCTTGATGAATCTATATCGTGGGCTTCAAACACATAAAATGTTTGTTGAATAAGGTCGTGTCTGCATGCAGCCACCTAGCGCCTGATACCAAAAAAGTGGTTTTTAAAAAGTGTCTCTGTGTGTGTGTCTGTGTGTCTGTGTGTGACCACGATAGCGGTCAAACCGCTGTAGATATCAATTCCAAATTTTGTATTTACGTGTATAATCTCCCTCTTGAGATCTGATTAGTTTTTCAGTAAAGTCGGTAGACCGGAAGTAGCAGTTTACTTCAGTGAAAAATTCGAATTTTGCCAATATTTCGTCAATTACTAAGTTTAAACAAATTTATAAAGAATTGAAATGTACTCAAAATTAAATTTGAGACAAATTATCTTAAAAAAGTTTTTCGAAATTCCATCCGGAAGTAGGTCTTTTACTCTTATCGAAAATCAGTTTTTTGCGAATATCTCGCAAGTCATGCTTTCTAGGCAGGTACATTACAAGTATAAAAGCATTTAAATTATAATTTGAAATATCTTTTGTATAAAAAAAAATTCAAAATTCGGACCGGAAGTACCACTTTTACTCTTACTGAATAGCGATTTTTTGCAGATATGTCGAAAATTGTGCATTCTATATACATATATTTATTAAGAGTACAAAAGTATTTATATAGTTGAATTTTCAATATTTTTTGTATACATGAAATTTCAAAATTCGGACCGGAAGTGGCACTTTTACTCTTAGCCAGTAGCACTTTCTTTCGAATATCTTGCAAAGTCTGCATTCTATAGCGATTTATTAAGAGAATGAAAGTACTTAGAATAGGATATTGAATAAGTTTGTATAAAAGAATTTTTAAAATTGTATAGTTTGAAACGCTCATACGTATAAGAAAGTCGTGTGGTGGCCACACCTCATTTTTTGTATACATGAAATTTCAAAATTCGGACCGGAAGTGGCACTTTTACTCTTAGCGAGTAGCACTTTTTTTCGAATATCTTGCAAAGTATGCATTTTTTAGCGATTTATTAAGAGAATGAAAGTACTTAGAATAGGATTTTGAATAAGTTTTGTATAAAAGAATTTTTAAAATTGTATAGTTTGAAACGCTCATACGTATAAGAAAGTCGTGTTGTGGCCACACCTCATTTTTACCATTGGTGCCAAGATGTAAAGAAGACCGCCAAAAGTCGTCATCACGATGCAAAAAATGAGGTGTGGCCACCACACAACTTTCTTATACGTATGAAAGTGTTACTTCGGGTCCGAATTTTGAAATTTCATTTATACAAAAAATATTCCAAATCTAACTCTAAATACTTTTGTACTCTTCATAAATATATATAGAATGTATAATTTACGACATATTTGCAAAAAATCGTTATTCGGTAAGAGTAAAAGTGGCACTTCCGGTCAGAATTTTGAAATTTTTTTTATACAAAAGATATTGAAAATTATGTTTTAAATACTTTTATACCCGTAACGTACTTGTCTAAAAACCATGACTTGCGAAATATTCGCAAAAAACTGATTTTCGATAAAAGTAAAAGACCTACTTCCGGTAGGAATTTCGAAAAACTTTTTAAATAAAATTATTCTCAATTTTAATTTTAAGTATATATGAATTCTATATACATTTGTATAAACTTAGTAGTTGACGAAATATTGGCAAAATTCGATTTTTTCGCTGAAGTAAACTGCTACTTCCGGTCTACCGATTTTACTGAAAAACTAATCGGATCTCAAGAGGGATATTATACACGTTAATACAAAATTTGGAATTGATATCTACAGCGGTTTGACCGCTATCGTGGTCACACACACACAGAGAGAGAGAGAGAGAGAGAGACACAGAGAGAGACATACACACACACAGACACACAGACATTTTTTAAAAACCACTTTTTCGGTATCAGGGGACAGAAGCTCAGTGTACAGACACTTACCTGTGTCAAAGAGAACATAAGCGAACAAGAACAAGAACGCAACAAAATATAGTGTAGATACTAGAATATTTTTGTAAAATGAAGTAAACAAATAAAACATTTTTTCTTATTTGGATTTCTTTGGATAATCTTGTATACGCAAAAGAATGTATGATAATTCTAAATATTGAATATACCACAGTAAGCGTGCTTGACAAAATTATCATCACTTACAAAAACAAAATATGATACCTGTCCGTCTTCATTGGTCTTCATTATTTCATAATAATTTGAGTTATTAATATTAAAATTTATAAATCTGTGAAGCTTAGTGATAGACATGGACGTGGGAAGATATTTTTATTTAATACTGTGTATCGAGTATATATCGTCAAGTTTCTTATTTTTAAGTATGTTGGTATGGGTACAATACGAATTTATTATACGTAAGTACATATTTAATGATATCAACTTAAAATACAATATATGTATAAAATTGTACAGTGTGAAATTTTATTATTTATGTATTATGTTAATATATATTAGAGTGCAAATTTTCAACATTCTGTATATGCTTTGACGTCATTAAAATCACAACTATAAGTTATGTAACATATTACTGCTAATCAATTACTTTACAATATATATTGTAAATATAAATAGAGAAACACCTATGTAGGATAGATTGCCTTTGCATTGGATGAAATAAGAATTTCTTTAGTAATTATTACAGGGCGGACACGAAAGGTTGATGACTCATCGCCCACGAGCGCACTATTGAAATTTTGTATTTTTAAAAAGTGTTTAATTTTATTTATATAATTGGATAACAAGTGGCTGGTGATCTATAAAATACAAAATACGTTATTATTTGTTTATTTTGTAGTTCAAATAGAGTAAACTTTCCGTACTTTATTTGTGTTACGAAATAGAATAAATTTTAAAAACCCCTCACGTTCCAATCTACGCCGATGAAGATAGGAAATGTACGAGTTAAATGGACTTTTTTTGCTCTCATTCTCGGGCGTAAACAGATATTGCAGTTCACCATATGAATAGTGCTATTCAGTAACTGCGTGCTGTTTACATTATTTCTTCGCACCGTCACACAGTGGGGCCGAATCCCCAAAACGTAGCCAAAACCCCAAGAAAACGTTTAATTCAGACGAAACTCATCACTCAGGGGTTTTTGAGGTCACTGATTACGAATTTGAAGTTAAAAATTGTCTAAACAAAATGGCGGATCCAATATATCAACGAGGCGCGTGAAAATCCGTCATAATTTATTAATAATAGCGTATATAGAAGATTTGGAGGTCAATAATTACAACAATTAACAGACTGAAAACGTGATTTGTTTATTAAACCTAAGTAACAAGATATTTGTCGAAAATGTATTGAAGAATAAAAATTCTTCGATACCACAAATGTCATACGATAATATAATGAAACAATCTTTAAAGTCTGTGATTGAATAAAACTAATAAAAGTAATGGTAAAAACAACAATCGAAGTAATTGTTATAATGATGATAATAATAATAAGAGTAGCTATTGAAGAAAATCGGACTTAAAATTCAAAACTTAATCTGATTAACCTTATGCCCTAGAATTGTAGAACAATGTATTTAAAATATGACATGATGGTTTTATAACTATTAATCCGAATCAGTATCGCTCTTGGAGTCCAAATCCACGTCAGAATCTTCCATGGCCAGTCGTGGTGTCATTGGAATTTCAGGGGAAAGTAATAGCTGTATTGTCTCCTTCGACAAACATTTCATTTTTTTTGTGGCAGTTTTCTAATATTGGAAATAAATGGATCGGAAGTTACCAGAAACCGCTTGAAAACGTCTTCCATTGTTTTTACTCGTGAACACTTTCTGGAAAAGTCTTCGCGATATCTTTTAATATCTATGTTCCTCGCTTCTTGTGCTTCTTCGGATAATTGACCGATTGGTAGCAATGCGTGAGCTAGTATTTGTGGACTGTGAGTCAATAGCTTATGCACTGAAGTGGGCATATAATACCATGGATACGGCTCAACGAATTTTGTCGCAGTTGCCAGCGTATAATTGTGAAACTTATCAATATTGATATCATGTCCACTAGAAATAACTTGTAAGATGACGTGAAACCGTTCTATCAAATCTATGTCCAATGATGTTATGAGATATGATGTTTTCGAATTTACAAAGAAGCGTCGAGCTGTATCTCCATCGTTGGTACTTCCGTAGCCAGGTTTCGGACAATAAGTCCCAGTTTTGAGCTGAACCCCTTTTGAATGATCTTGCGCTTTTCTACCATCTCTTTTTCTTCGGCACTGCGGGCTTGCCATTTTTAATCCCAAGTTTGTATGACAAATGCAAGCAGCATTCAAAAAACCTAATCCAAGCATGTAATGTTGATAGTCCAAACTTCAGATTCTCTTCGTTGACTTCTTTTTGTAAAATATCATCGATGTTATTGAATTCTTTCAAAACGTGGACATCTGCAAAAATCTCGAGGTCGAAAATTTTCATCATCACAATACTTCCTTATACTACGTATAAGAAAGTAAAAGAATAAAGGTCTTAAGTTTTAAAATCCACACAACAAGCGTTCCCCTTACGATAAAATTTAACTGTTGAAGCATTTTAATGAATTGATTATCTACAAAATCTGTATAGATTGCCAAAGTAATACTATTATCTTTCACTAATACAAATTACAATCAAATATTTCTGTTCCTTTTTTTTATTTGCAATAATACTTTACCTAATAATGTTCTACTACAATACCTATTTCATATTACACCCTCAATGAAATTCGTACAAAGTGGGAGCCTATACACGAAAGAACGGCGAACATGCAAACAGATAATCCCGCCGTTCTGCCTTTTAATATAAATTATTCACAAGTAGACCGACTATACATAAATATAAAGGGCGCTAAGTATTAAATTAAGTACATACTCGAGACTGACGTAATTCAAGTAATTGATGAATCGTTTGTGGTGAATTTTTTTCCGCTGCCAATTAGATCTTTGCCTCAATTAAATTTGCATTTCAAATAAAAGCATCATACGTTTTCATTATATATTGCCCATGTCAAGTATGCGTATTACACGGTATATATTACATATATATAGTCATATATATTTACCTAATATTTTTCATAGTCCCCTTGTATATATTTATTTTAAAAACATTAATACACATTCCAAAAATTTTTACATAAAAACAACAAAAGAAAAGCAAACCTACCTATTAACAGATTTTACATGTGACATTGAAATATGTATTCTATTTGCCAACATTTTGTAAAAAATGAAATAATAATTGCAGCTATTAAATACTATTAAAACTGTGAATATCTTGTTTTACATTTCCATAATTTACACTTCATAATTTGAAATAACAGTATCGTAACCACAGACAAGGGAGTTTACATATAGCCGGTGTTTATGGCGAGATTGGCAACACAAAAAATAACTTTAATTCAATCCAAAAAAATGGTGTATAAATGTCGAATTATTGTACAGTACACAGACTGAGTCTTGGCCGATGGGAGGAGTCCCGACTTATAAGTCGCGCAGATTTATAAGTCAGTGCGTGACAGAGAAAGTATTCGGAAAAAAGAAATGATAACATTTGTTCATCATCGCATACATTAGCCGGACGAACGAGTAAATGTAGATAATATACTGAAAAGAGATACATATATGTGTAGCGCTTGACAATTTTTCCAGACTGCTCGTGCTTATCCTAATATTATAAAGATTCACTGCGCACCTTGTGGGAGGGACATCTCATCGGCCAGGTTTCAGTTTGTGAGCTGTATTTTCGTCTTATTTTCCGAAGGGATTTACTTTAACCGCACTAGCAGATAATTTGCAGAATAAATGTATTGGATAAAAGATGTCACTACTATAGGCTTAACGTATGTCTTATCTTAGATTACAATTAAATTATTCAGAATTCAGACGGCCCATTTTTTATGGCAGAACCGAACAACAACGAGTTTTTGTTGTAGTTCGGGAATATCAGATATTCGTTTTTATTTAAGTGTTTATATTATAAAACGGAAATGCTGACTTGGAAAAATAATTTTGGGATTCCCCACAATTTAAGAAAATATATCTATTTTTAATCATTTCATCGAAAAGACCTTTTCTTAATTTTCCTAAATTGTAAAAAGGCAAATACGTATAGGAAAGGAACAGAAATCCTGTTCTATAAACTACTATTAAATATAATGTTTATAAATCTGTAAATGTATGTCTTTCCTTATTTGATTTAGACAAAAACTATAAATAGGTATTTTTAATTATTATTACATTTCTGAAAAATGAATACAGGCTGATTCAATGTCGATGCTCATCACAGGGATTTCACGTATTGAGAATAGATGGTAGGTTTAAATTTGGCCAATTTGATAGATTATGTGTCTGTTATGTACCTGGTTAGAAAACTGATCCATGATAAATGACTTTCGAACCGGAGAATGCTGATTTTTTCTATTAACATTGCCATTTTAATTTCGACTTGTAGGGAAGGACCACAAAGTTGATTCTTGGGGACTCTTTTAGCCTCCTAGCTAATGGCGTAATCGAAATTTTTATGAGACGTTTCGGTTCTTCAGGACATCATCAACCTTCTTATTTCTTATAACCCTATGTTATATTCTAACACCATTACGGAAAAAAAATTGATTTCAAATATTTATTTAAAACTTTTTCTGTGATCTCTACACTATTCAATTCTCTATAGCCCATAAACATTGACTTGGTCCGTTGTCTGGTCTCATTGATGATGTCATCCATATAAGTTATGAACAGTAATGGGCTAAGTCCTCCACCTTGCCTAACTCCTCCTCTTGTTCTAAATACATCTGACTTGAGGTTATTCTTAATTACGTAGTTATTAGTTTCCTCATATAGGCACTTTATTGCTTTTACTAGTTCATTACTAATGTTTCTTTCCTCCAGGCTTTTCCATATGCTTTCTCTAGGTATGCTGTCAAACGCTTTTTCCATATCCATAAAAGCCAAGCAAGTTTTTTACCTTTAATTAGCCTTCTACTCGTTATTTCTTTAATTGTGACTATTCAATTCACCTGTCATTGTTCAAATATGAACCAATAAAATAGCAAATATTTACTTTCGTATCATAGCAACAGGAAATTTCAGCGATTATATCTTCCTAGAAGGTATTCAAGTGGATATTTTAAACAAGTGAAAGTTTTTATTAATGTAACTCATTTACTAACAATATTGAAGGTACAATTAGAAAAACTAGCATTACTGCAGTGCTGCAGCAGACATTCTGGAACAGAGCTATCACTGGGAGTACCCGAGGGAGTACCTTTCTCTTGTAGCTTAATACCGTCACTATTACTGACAGATGTCGAAGTTGTACATGACACATTTGTTGTTGTAAAATTTCTTCGCATTTTGGTGATAATCGACTCGTGGTGCTCATCATCAAGCTGCAAGTACGATTTTATGGAATTCAGATTTTGGTGTCCCGTTATTTTCATCAGTTGTTGCTCTCCGACTCCAGCTTTCGCCAGAGATGATACAGTTGAAGAGCGTACCGAATGATTTGATATCTTCCTTCTTTTAACATCTAATCCAGTTTTTTCAGCTAATAACTTCACCCATTTACTGATCTCACATATACCAACTGGACTGTTCTTATACCACACCGCATTCTCAACTTTATCCCAAAACGGATTCGGTGTCAAAAACATCCTTTCTGTTTTCACATTTTTTCCTCTCTTCGATTTCAGTAGATAATACAATCTAAATAACAGAAGAATATTAATTATACCGTCTTGAAATTAAATATAAATAGGTTACCTAACTGGACACATATCGGTATTGCTTTTATTCTCTATCAACCACTTGCTGCCTGTCAATGATTTAGTTCCCCCCTGCGCAGTTTTCGAAAATACTGGATTATACTCAATTCTACCAGTTCTTCTTCCCTTGTTATCGAGTTCCTCCTTGAAGTAATAGGTGAAACAGTTGCTCCCTTCTCCTCCCCGCCAAGCTAGTTCGTAAGATGCTATTAAGAAAAACTTTTTCTGTAAACCGTCTGGGGTACTCTCATCTAATATGCGTATCATATTTAAGTATTCTGGTTCTGTAAGTGCCGCCGCGTTGCTGGTTCTTTTTTCAGGACACGCTTGCAGTTTTCTTCTTGTAGCATCCCTGGCGTCACGTGCTGACTTAAATATTGCATCAGAAAACGGGTTTACGTTTATTTTCCACTTATTGAAGAACATTTCTTGAACCATTTTCGCCGTCACGTTCCACATGTGCTTGATGACGCCTTCTTTATAATCGGACCCATCTTTTTTCTTCATATTACATGCCCACGACTTTAAGATGACATTTAAGTCCAAAGGAGAAGTAGATTGATCCAGTTTATAGCCTTTTGCTGTTAAAAATGTACTAAATTGTCTCCATACTGAATCTTTGGATTTCTTCGTGTTCCAAGGGATATTTTCGCAAATTTCAGCATCGATTTTGTCTTCAGATTTCGTGCCAAATCTTTTCTCAGTTCCCATTATTTAGAAACACCAGTTTTTATTCAACGAAACGAACTGAATAGGAACACGATTCCAAAAATTTTAATGACAAACATAAATGTTTTTTTTGTTGACATGGAAACGTAATCATGTGTAACTAAATTTTGAGTCATTTTAATATGAAAAATTGATTTGGTTCATTGAATAGTCTCTCGAATACGATTCGTAGTCAAAGTTGAGTCTACTATTTTTGTGGTGCTTTACACTCATGTCTTTCATAATTGCGAATACTACTCGTGCTCCGCACTCGTAGTATTTAAATGCAATCATGAAAGACATTCGTGTAACCACCACAAAAATAATCGACATAACTTTGACTACTCATGGTATTATAAGTGAATATATGTTCTTGGGCACTTCTTCCTTTTCTAAACCCACTTTGTGCATTGTTAAGTGTTGATTCCACCAATTTCTAAGTTTTCTTTCCAGAATCTGTTCATATACTTTTACCGCTGTATTTAAAATTGTTATCCCTCTGTAATTGTTACAATCTTTTTTGTCTCCGTGCTTGTAAATTGGTATTATAACACTAATCGTTCAAGCCCTAGGCACTCTTTCTTCCTTCCAAACCCTATTATAGATCTCCAAAAGCAGATCCACCCCAATATCTCCCATATTCTTAAGCATCTCTGCTGTAGATTACTAAATCCTTCATAAGTTGACGATGAAAGATTTTCTCCAAATTTAAAATCAACAAAAATATCTTGCATCAAAAATCTGCTATTTTTCAACTATTCACCGGTCCCCTATCGACGACCCTTAATAGTGAACGTCGTACACCGACTAAGATGTTAAATGTTTTTATTTTTCATATTCAAAAATTGCAAGAGTAGAGTATTTACATACCTATGTATCCAAAATCATTTTGCTAAATTTTAACAATAACCTGACCCGCTATAAATCGTTTATCAGGCCGCGTAATGTTTATGTTAACAGGACATTGAACGACAATGAAAAGGATATTTTACAAATAGTAAAGATAAAAGGCGTGTTTGTTGAGGATTTACATACCTATGTATCCAAAACGTAAATCTAGTATTTTTTAGATGAAAAATGATCCTTCACATCTACACGGGAACGTTACAAAATCCTGCAATACTGCATCTGGTCAATGGGAAGGTTCGAAAATAACGAATTTTTTAAACAAAGTAACTGTAGTGGTATGCGACACGACAATACAAGTCGTCACGACCCCAAATCTGCACCTTTTAAGAATACTGATTATACTTGGTAGTTTACGAAATACTGGTAAAGTTTGTTTTTTTAGTAACGAAAACTACTACTTCCGGTCAACTGATTTCACTGAAAATCTAATCAGTAAAGAGCGGTCACGCGCAGCCGATGACTCATTGCCCATGATCGCAACACTGACATTTTGTATTTTTAAGAAGTGTTTAATTTTATTTATATAAGTGGATAACAAGTGGGTGGTGATCTATACAATACAAAATACATTATTACTTGTTCATTTTATTGTTCAAATCCAGGAAACTCTCCGAACTTTATTTATCTTACGAAATATAATAAATTTTAAAAACCACTCTCGTTCTACCTACGCCGATGAAGAAAGGAATTTAAGAGTAAAAACGACTTTTTTGCTGCCCGTTTTCTGGACGAAAACAGATGTTGGAGTTCACCATATGAATAGTGCTATTCAGTAACTGCGTGATGTTATACATTATTTCTTTTGTCCGTCGTAATTTTGGCCTTATACGTCCGGTCTGTACTAATCAGATCTCACGAGAAAGATTATATTCCTAAATATAAGATGTGGAGATGATAGCTTGAGCCGTTAGCCCGCTATCGCGGTGAGACACACACAGAGAGGAAAACTATTCCAAGAATATTGTCCGAATTTTTAAGCTTTGCAATTATTTTGAGTATGCAATCTCGGTACACAAAATACAATAAAATTTATAAAGAATTCATATGTACTCAAAATTAAATTTGAGAAGAATTTTATTAAGAAAGTTTTTCGAAATTTTTACCTCAAATAGGTCTTTTGCTCTTATCGAAAATCAGTTTTTTGCGAATATTTCGCAAGTCATGCCTTTTAGACAGGTACGTTACGAATATGAAAGTATTTAGAACATAATTTTCAATACCTTTTGTATAAAGAAAATTTCAAAATTCAGACCGAAACTAACACTCTTACTCTATGGAATATCGATTTTTTGCAAATATGTCGTATATTATGCATTCTATATACAGGGTGAGTTTTTTTCATTATTTATATGGGGATCTCGAAAACTATAAGAGATACGCATTAGGTTAAATGGTGAAAGATTGCATCTTTGTAAGCCTCATGCAGATACGCTTTTGTCTATTCAAGAAAAAGCATGGTTTACTAGATATTTGCAAAAAATAGAATTTCTCCAAAACCTTTTCAGTGCAATAACACTTCTATTCTTAAAGTTAGAAAAAAACTTTTTGAATAGTGTTTTTAAGAAATTCAATTTCAAACAACGACAACTTCTTAAAATTTTAATTTTGCTAAGCATTTTTGAGTTAGCAAGCAAAGTCTAATTTTTTTAAATGGAAACTATAGTTGGCTATGACATATTCTAGTAGTGTATTTTTTTCTGCTTGCAATGATGTAAGGGTTGTGGCACTTATTTTAATAAATAACTGTACAATACACTATTATTATGTTTAACAAAAATCATGTCTTGCCGTGGAAAAGAAAAGAAATTTATAACATACAATGTAATATAAGAAACAATAAAACTGCTAAACGAATTAATTATTAACAACACGTAACACCCTAAATTTACATTAAGTGTTCGAAATGCCCACCATTATTATCGACGCACATACGGTACCTTTCCAACACTGAGTTAATAACTCTCCTAATTTTGCGCCCCTCTAAGCTAGCAAATACATTAATAACAGCTTCCAATAGCTCCTCTTGGGTTGCATATGATCGCACATATACGAGATATTTTATTGCTCCAAAGACGAAGAAATCTAACGGTGAAAGATCTGGGGAACGTGCAGGCCATAAAACGGGACCATTTCTGCTGATCCACGAGTTTGGAAATAATTCATCTAAATATCTTTTGACCTGTGCCTGATAGTGAGGCGGGGCACCGTCGTATTGAAACCACCGTAAATTTGTACGGGTCTGTAAATTTAATTCATCTAGGATATTGTCGAAATCTTCTCTAAGAAATTGCAAATATCGATTTCCGGTTAAAGTTTCATAAAAAATAAATGGCCCAACAAGTTGCGAACCAATAACACCACACGATAAATTGAAGCCAAACCTAATCTGGGGTCGCCTTTCTTCTAAACGGTGAGGATTTATTTGCGCCCACAGGTGTTCATTATGGCGATTGAACATGCCGCAGTTTGTAAAACGTGTTTCGTCGGTCCATAAGATCTGCATCGGAAAGTTATTATTTTCATGGCACATATTT
Source organism: Amphimallon solstitiale (assembly GCA_963170755.1). NCBI lineage: Eukaryota > Metazoa > Arthropoda > Insecta > Coleoptera > Scarabaeidae > Amphimallon > Amphimallon solstitiale. Next base: position 78,669,037 of record OY720683.1, on the reverse strand, counting down.
ACGAACCAAGCACAAAAATTTAATCGTCTTTCATCGTCTCCAGGGTGTAGAGTTTGACCAACTAATATTTTATAAGAATGGTACTTATGGTTTGATAAAATTCTCACTACTGTGCGTTGTGAGGTAGCAGCGTCTTGTGCAATTTGCGCGTTGATGATGATGGATTCTGATTAACAGCAGCTAAAACATTTATCTGCGTGTTTTCACCAATATTACCCTTATTTCTAGGTTTAACAAAACTTCCATGCTCTTTTAAATTATTGTATAAATTCTTGAAGGTGTCTAACGAAGGTTGAGGGTGATCAAAATACAATAAAAAATAGCGTTCGGCGGCTTCTTTACTATTTTTGTTACAAATAATGCAACATTCGATCATATCAAGTTTCTCAAGATTTGTGTACACGATAACTAACTTTGTAAAGCAACTAAATCACTAACAAAACCAACTATAGTCACCCTAATGAACGAACTGTCAATGATGAAGTAAACATAATTCTTCAATTATTAATATCGCGTTTTCCATGGCAAGACATGATTTTTCTTAAACATAATAATAATGTATTGTGCTGTTATTTATTAAAATAAGTGCTACAAACCTTACATCATTGCAAGCAGCAAAAAATGCACTGTTAGAATATGTCATAGCCAACTATAGTTTCCTTTTAAAAAAATTAGACTTTGCTTGCTAACTCAAAAATGCTATTCAAAATTAAAAATTTAAGAAGTTGTCGTTGTTTGAAATTGAATTTCTTAAAAACAATATTAAAAAAAAAATTTTTCTACCTTTAAGAATAGAAAAGTTATAGCACTTAAAACGTTTTGGAGAATTTCAATTTTTTCCAAATATCTAGTAAACCATGCATTTTCTTAAATTGACAAAAACGTATCTGGATGAGGCTTATAAAGATGCAAATCTTTCTCCATTTAACCTAATGCGTATCTCTTATGGTTTTCGATATCCCCATACAAATAATGAAAAAAAACTCACCCTGTATATTTGTCAAGAGTACAAAAGTATTTCCAGCTAAATTTGGAATATTTTTTATATAAAAAAGTTCTTCAAATTTGGACTTGGAACCTGTAAGTGTGTTACATACTTACAGGTTCATTTTTCCGATTATTTTTCTACGATAAAAGTATTTAAAACAATTCAGAACAACTTATGTATAATTTGAAACGCTTATAAGTATAAGAAAGTCGTGTGGTGGCCACACCTATTTTTTTTATTTTCTCATAGCTAGTGTCCACGTTATGAAACGAGTGAAAAGACTTAACATATTTCGTTTCTCTTTGTTTATTTACGGTATTTTACTTTGGCTAATGACTTAGGTGTGACAATAATTTAAAATTCCAGAACCACATATTTGTTGGTGCCAAGAAAGAATTAAAACGCCTTTTAAAAATTTAGAGAAAACGCTGTAATTGGGGCTAATAATGTGTTTTTAATTTTAGTCAGTGAGTCGAAATAAAAGTGCTAAGAGTTAAAAGAGTAAAACCCACCATTTTAGGCGCCCTTTGTTCCAGATCCATTTTCCCTCAAGCACAAAATCTGTGAACTTTGTCAAATTTAAATCTACTCTCTATTCAATGACTCAGCCTGTATTGACAGCTAAATATATTACCAAGACATATTTTGCATACAACTTTGACAATGAATTATAATTTTATTCAAAATTATTATATTAACATCAGTGGCGTAGATAAGGCGCCCGCAGAACCCGCAATGCGGGAGGCCCCCAAAAATTCAGGGCCCCGCACTAGTAATGAAATTTACAAAACTATTTCTGTTTTATCCTTCATGTATAAAAAAAATGTGTATGTTATTTTATATGTACTTGTTTTCTAGTATTAAAAATTATAACAGTACGTGTATTTGTATTTTTTACTCTGAAAACGTTCGTCCAGTTTTATTTTTGTATTGTTCGTATTTCTGTTTCAGTTCCAAGAAAATATTACATCTGGTATTGACAATTTGTTCTTTCTTAAAAAGAAATGAAATATCTCTACTTATATAGTAACCCACAGTATGACTACATTTTCAAAATCTCTGCCTTAACACAGGTCCATATAAAAAAATGTTTATATTTTTACCTAACTTTTGGCCTGCACCGCCTGTACGTCTTACAGTTTTACAACAGATGTCGCAAATGCTTTCTAACAAGTAGGTAATAAATAGTCCGTATAAAATACCATGCTTTTATGAGCTAAACAAAAATTACAAATTCATTAGAGACAGACAACGATAATAATTTTGCATTTTACATGTACTATGAAGTTATAGACTATGTTATGCATATAGATTGTAGGTACATAAACTAATAAATAAAACTTGAAATTATGAAAAGGCACGTTTATTTCATAAAACTGCATTTGCACATTTGGTTTAATGACCTAGTTGTAAAAAAATATTTTACTGAATAAATACGAAAAATTATTTCCATTACTTCAGTTTTATTTTAACAGCGTTATGGCTGTTATAAGTATTGAACATGAACAAAGTAGTTGATTTGGAAGAGTTAGTTGAAAATTTCCTACTATTGAAAAGAAGACGTTTCGGCATTTTGTCTTCTAATTAGCTTTTTTTGTTTTCAAATGTATTATTATAAAATAAATATAATTTAGATTTTTTTATTATAAAATAAATTTATTATAATTATTCCGATATTCACATTCTATGCTACTATCTCTAAACAAGTATTTTGGAAGGGCCCCCTAAAAATTTTGCGGGAGGCCTAAATTTTTTATCTACGCCACTGATTAACATTCAAAATTAAAAATAGCAGTAAATAGGGTTTCATTATTATCTATTGTATATAAATATTAAATACAATTTAATCATAATCAGAATTTAGAATATTTGAAAGATATTTTAAATTCAATAAAGACATATAAATATAACCTGGACGCACAAATAATATATAATAAAATGTGTCTGTTAAAACTTCTTGCTTGTAAATCGCTTGTATGTACAAAACACAACAAAGGGGCACCAGTTCTATTTCGCATTTTTTGTCCACATGTATGTCTTTTGTTTGAAAGACTATTCTTCTGCGGCAACATAGATTTTGTTACATTCAACTATAGTCCGTGAGAGAGCGCCCCGAATATTAACAAAACTAATAGTAGCGCCCTCCATCTTGGTGCCTCGTCCCCAAACTGACGCCGAACGCCTAACTGTCGTCTCCAAAATATGTTGCCAATAATTATCATTACATCGGCTATCTGTAATCTCCCTTATCTGTGATCTTAACTCTAAGTTTATTTTTAATTTGTAACACACACCATTAATTTTATGTCTTTCTATCAATAAATTTTGCAGTGATCTGCATAATTCAATGAAACAGGGATCTACATTTCCAATTTACTTCACCTAGAGAGATAGATGTTTAGAGTTACCATTCATTACTACCTTTACTACTGCCACAGTGTAGTGTCGATTAAACCTATTTAATAACAGATGGCGTTCAACATTTATAATAAAATTCTAATATTTTGTACTTTATATGTAACAAAGTGAACTAAAGAATATATTAAAAAAATAAAGAATTAGCATGATTATAAAAAATATAGTTCACAATAATTTAGTGTTTGTGCAATTATGTGTTTCTATCAATAAATTTTGCAGTGATCTGCATAATTCAATAAAACAAGGATCTACATTTCCAATTTACTTCACCATGCGAGATAGAAGTTTACAGTTACCATTCATTACCAGGATTACTACTGCCACAATGTAGTCTCGGTTTAATCTATTTAATAACAGATGCCAGCACAACATTTATAATAAAATTCTAATATTTTGTAATTTATATGTAACAAAATGAACTGAAGAATATATTAAAAAATAAAGAATTAGCATGATTATAAAAAATATAATTCACACTAATTTAGTGTTTGTGCAATTTGGTGCAGTTTTCATCCACAGTCGTAGATACTGAGGTGGAGACTATATAGTTGTGACAATTATCAATTTATTAAATATAACAATATATAAAGCCCATGTTCCTGTTCGTGAAAATAGTAGTGCTCTAATATTTGATTAAATGTTAAGTACTTTAAATAAATCAGTACAAATAGTTCACTTCTATTATTTATTTAGGGAATTAGTAGAAAAATTATAATATGTAATAAATTACATAAATATTGTAACTAAATGATATGACAGAGTGGTGCAGGAATGGTTAGAATATGGAAACCATAATTGGAATTATATGGTAATACTTAAATACTAATAAAATTTATTAAATCATATAAATTCCTATATTACTATTTCAATTGTTTTTATATGAAACTTACCTCTTTATAAATTACCTATGCTTTAAAACAAATTAAATTTCTTTTTTTGAAAAGAAATACCTTGCATTTTCTAGGGCTTATAATTAAGTCTACCGCCTTAGACTAGACCAATTCCATGGGCTTGTCATCATTCATATATGCTTTTTAAAAATAATGATCTGGAATTTATAACAATTTTTAACATGAATTATATTGATAAAATTATAGAAAGTAAATAAATATATAATGACTAATACATACTTATTTTTGCAGTGTTACATCTTTGACTCCTGACAGTCTAATTATATTACATTATTTCTGCTGCCACGTGAAAGACCTTTGTTGAAAAGAAAATACGAAACCTACTAGTACTCAGAATCAGTGGCGGCTGCTGCAGGGAGGGCAACGGGGCACTGTCCCCTCCCCGTGACAAATTGCCCCGTAACAAATTTCTTTTAACAGATAAATTAATTATAAATTCCTAATTTGTATGTAATTTTTCTGATTTGTTTGATAACAAATAATATGTTTTCGGAAGTAACAGTCCGTCTTTTCAGCGCGTTTAAAATCGCAGTCTGACGTAGGCTCCGGGGCATCTCGCGCGACTGCCCCGTCTGCATTAGAAATCGAGCGATGAAACTGGCGCGGGTAGCGGGCGTATACAGATCGTTGCATCGCAAGTGCCGTCAAAATATTATATCGATAGTTGAACGGTATGTCTTAGTTAAGTCCATATGCCGCGCCGGCGCCGATACATGTTGCAGAGAATACGTATGAATATTTGGATATTTGCAGTCTCCAGTTAGTCATTGTAGAAGGTAGTTGTCTCATATGTTCTAGCGCTTTGCGATATTTTATTACATTTTCATTTTTTTATTATTCTTGTTGAAACAATATTCTTTTCATTTGCATTTTCTTATTATATCCTAATCTGTTAATTGTCTCATTCTTCAAGCAATTTTACAGAATGCGCAACGAGGCTTCTACGATCGTTTAGCATATTGCTTTGAGGCGACCGGAAGACGTTTCGAGCATTTAATGCATTAGAAAAGTGGTCGCTTTTATATTAACTTATAAAATAATAATTTATGACTAATAATAGATTCCTTCTGTTGTAACATATGCATATTTTTTTAACGTTTATTCCTGCAAATATGAGAATATTCATTTTTTATTTAGCTACTAATTACAGAATTTAAATTTCATTATTTTACTGTGAATTGTTGTGATAATAAATAGTATTACTATTCTCCACATTGCTTTAATATTTTACATTTTTCATTCGTCATAAACATCTTCTTACAATACATATTCTGTGCACAAGTTTGCTATTCTTGTTATAACTACATATTTAGTTTTTATGAGGATAAAAACAGCGGGCACATTGTGCACGTTAAAGAAAATTTTATCATATGAGTCTACCTACATTACGTATAATTCATACCACCGGCGCAGCTATGCACGTACATACATACTACAACGCTAAGACCTGCTCAACGAAGTAACACGTCAATCGGAGCGAGCGTTTGACGGCACTTGCGATGCAACGATCTGTATATGTAGGCGGCGGGGCACTACTCTATGGTGCCGGGTCCGAGTGGCGGTCCAGTATGTAATATACAGCGGTGAGTGTATGTTGTAATTTCTATCGGTGCAAATGCAACTATGAATTGCGTTAGTAACATTAAGACATAATTAAAAAATCTAGGTCTCCCTAGACCAGATTTATTGATTAAACTAGAAGATCACAATTAGAAAACTAATAAAACCGTGACGAGAAAATTCAACCGAAGCTCTTACAGTTTATCAGACTGGTTGTGTGGGTGTAACGTGCAAAATGCTTTTTTCTATTTCGGTGCTATAAAGTTCACTTTACGACATCCGTTTTGGTTGCAAAAGTATTTCTTTATCGCACGCTAATTTTGTTGTTTTGACGTTGGTCACAAAAAAAAATGGAACCAAATTATATTTAAATGTCAAAATGTAAGCCTTTAATGTAACAAACATGTGCAATAGAAGTTGTACAAATAATAAAAAGCACACATGCTAACATTTTATTTACTAATTAACAATATAAATTGTTAAGCAGAGTTGGATGATAAGTTTTCTGATACTACTATTGTAATTTACTTCCAAGGTTGAATAGTACAACTGTTATAAAAGTTTGTTTTTGATAATATGTCGACTATGTTGGCGAAAGATTTTGTAAATTGTCTTCTGCCATTTTGCGAATCTCTGGGGGCGTGCAAAATAGAAAAAATCAAGTGAACGGTGTTTTTCTACTTTGAAGAGAATAAAAACATTTTCTAGAAATACCATGCAGGAAAGCAGACTATGTGCCTTAGCAATGTGTTCCATTGAAAAACAATTACTGACATCAACACCAAACTTCAATGAATGAGTTATTAATCATTTTGCTAATCGTAAGGAACGGCGAATGGATTTTATTTTCAAACAAATTAATTAAATAACATATTGAGTTTATTTTTTTGTCTGTACTTAATTTTTGATATTAAACACTCAGCCCCCCCCCCCTCGGTGCCTCCCGTCGCTAAAAATCACGGGCCGCCACTGCTCAGAATAGGTATATTATTTGGAGGGCATCAAAGAATTGGAGAAACGTTGGCTGAAGTGTATCGACATGAAAGGAAATTATGTTGAAAAGTAAAACTTTTTACCGAATAGAGGGTTCCTTATCTCAATTTTCAGAGACTCGTATGTACTTGCGGCCACGTCTGATGCTAAAGAGACCAAAAATAGATTACACTTTTTTATTTAATTTTTAAAATAATACTTTATATTTTTCACATGAAACGATTAGTATGAAAAATCTTCATAATTTTAATACAATTTTTATTACCTATAAGTCACAAATTCTCTTAAAATTTATACAGAAGAAAAGGCAAAAGACACCATTTCGTAAAACATCCATATGTATATAATGATATAATTACATTTTAAATTATCAGAAAAACTGATCCTAGAATGTTTTCGCCAAACGTGTTGCCATATCCAAGTTGCATTTTCTATTTTGAATATTAATACTTCTGTGAAGGCTTTATCAATCGCCAGACCTGTTAGTTTGTCTTTGCAAATGATCGGGGAGCTTACTACCTCCGCTTCAACTGAAGATTGAACACATATCACTTTACTCGGATCGTAACTAATATTAAAGAAAGCATCTTTACATTTTCTAAAATCTACTATTTCCGCGCTAAAGATATTTAATGCATTTGGCTCATGTTTTCTTTTACTATGATGATAGCAATACATATAACAATCACCTTTTTGTAAACCATCGATTCTATTATCCACTATCTGAGGAATCTTGGTTAATTGAAACGATTGAGACATTTTAATCCAAGCCAACCGATGCTCTATGCTAAACGAGACATTATCATCAAATTTTACGGAAATTATAGATCTACGTTCACCGGTTGTACATTTATAATCGGTATTGCCCAAGACCACTTCTGAGGTTTCGAAAAGTTTCGAAAACGAAACGCATGGAGCCGTAGTTAAGACCCATTTTTGGTGTATATATATACCCATACAAAAAGCACCATACTCTCTGTTACAAATGTCTACTCTATATGGATAAACTTCATGCATATATGAGGCGCCATTAATATACTCGGGAAATATTACTAATAAAGATATTATTTTGATTGTCTCTGTCAAATTAACATATTTTCGACATTTTGTCATTTTAAACTATATATACATTGTAGGTATATGATATCATTATATTTTGACTTTTACGTGTTTATTGACATTTATTTAAGTAAGGCTTACATTGCTTTTAAAATGATAACCATACGTGACCATACTAACAAACATGAAAAGGCAAACAGCTAATCAGTATTTGATAAATTTTCCAAAACAGAATATCGCTCACACAAAAAATATTAAAATATAAGGAAAACATTGAATAACGACACGTTGTGTCTACATGTAAATAAAACGCTTACATTTTACAATATTCAAGAATGTAGGTATCATTATCAATATGTGAGTAAAAGGTGTAAAGGGCAATATTTCATGTTAAAATCCAATAAATTTTAGATACTATTTCCATTAGCAGATATTTCAATTATTATCTTATTTACAATATCTAGAAATTGATAAAATACCTTAACAAATGAATATTTCACTTGCGAGTTCTAAGAAGAACTATTTTTTAAGAATATTAACAACAAATAACTATGTAAAATGCGGAAATCGACAAACTCTTTGAACAAAACTGTCAGTAAACAAATTTTTGACAGAACGAGCTAAATGCGATTATTTTGCCGGTGTAAATGCACACTCGATTTCAACCAATCACAAACGTTTATTTTAAGCCCTATCTTTCCCAATGCTGAATGGAGTATGGGCCAAACATTGCACACTAAATAAGATAGGAAACTCTCGTGTTAAATAGACGAACGTACAGTGACTTGATATATAACAGTAGCGACACACAACATTTGGCCGCCATCTTGTGTCGAAAATTACGTAGAGGCTAATGTGAATTTGGGATAAAATGTTAATTTTAACATATATTCAGTTTATTATAAATAATAAGTATTTAGTTATTTTTAGTACATGAAATACCTAAGCATTTGAAATAGTGTAGCTACTTAATCTAGAAAATTAAGGAAAAGGAAACACATTCAAAAATTCATTTCTTTTATTTGTAAATTTAAAAACATGTTATAAAAAATGAATTACATGTGTATATATTCAGTTTATTATAATTAATAAGTATTTAGCTATTATTAGTACATGAAATACCTAAGCATTTGAAATAGTGTAACTACTTATTTTAGAAAATTAGGGAAAAGGAAACATTCAAAAATTCATTTCTTTTATATGTAAATTTAAAAACTTGTTATAAAAAATGAATTACATGTGTACATATTCAGTTTATTATAATTAATAAGTATTTAGCTATTATTAGTACATGAAAAAAAATTTTACTATTTTCGAGGCGACCAGGGTTACTGTTAGTTCTAAGACTTTGATTGATAATATTGCCACCGACTTAGACGTAGAATTTTGCGAGGCAAGCATTGTTAACATTAATGTATCTGATCACTTCGGGCAGATGATCTTGTGTTCTTTTTCAGATGCCGAATCTGCTTCCCCTCCTGTTGCTAGGAGATTTTTTAATAAAACTTCATTGTCTCGGTTTTCTGAGTTGATGTCTAACAAATCTTGGCCGGATCTTTTGAGAGATGAATCTCTAGATTTAAACTTTTCTTATTTTATGGACAAATTTTTGCATTACTTTCACAGCGCTTTTCCAGTCCGTAATGTTTCTACCTGGGGGAGATGCCAGTCATGGGTTACTCCCGGTGTGAGGTCGGCATCTGAAAATATACGTCTCGCGCATAGAATGAATAGGGAGGGTCTGCTTGGTGGGGAGCAATATAAGTGTTTGAAGCGTTCTTATGATGCTATTGTTCAAAGGGCCAAAAAGGATTTCAATGACAATTTAATAGCTACTTCATCAAATAAGTCAAAGACGGTTTGGAACATAATTAATAATGAAATATCTAGTAGTAATAAACAGGAAAATATCATAATTAAAAACGGCAATGACGATGTAATTGTTGATTCCAATGAATTATGTAGTCTTTTTAGTGAGCACTTTTCTTCTGTTGCGCGCATGATAGAGGTGCTTCGAATGAACTATCCTGCAGCCTGGATTCCTCTGTCATGAGTAATATGCAAAGTATGTTTATTTATCCAACTGACGAATATGAGGTAAAAGACATTATTGTCTCTATTTCCTGCAAATCTTCTTCAGGTATTGATGAGATCCCATGCAATGTTTTAAGGTGTGTTGCACATATGATTTCCCCACCTTTGGCCACTCTAATTAATAAATCATTTCAAGTAGGTATTTTTCCTGAGGCATTGAAGATTGCTAAAGTTGTACCAGTTTTTAAGAAGGGGGACAGACAAGTTCTGACTAACTATCGCCCGATATCCGTCTTATCCTGTTTTGCTAAAATATTTGAAAAGATTATGTACTCGAGATTGACTAGGTTTCTGGAGAGTAATTCGTTACTGTCTACTAGCCAGTTCGGTTTTACAGGTTCCTCTTCTACCTGTGACGCTCTTTTTAAAGCCTTTAACCGTGTTTATAAATTATTGGATGAGGGGCAGGTCGTGGCTGGATTGTTCTTTGACTTAAGCCAGGCCTTCGATAGAGTGAATCATGATTTGCTTTTGTTGAAGTTGTCACTCTATGGGGTGAATGGCGTTGCTCTTCAATGGTTTCAATCTTATTTAAATAATCGAAAACAGATCGTTAAGATAAATAATTTTAATTCGTCAGCATGTTCGTCACCATCAAATATTGTACAGGGAGTTCCACAGGGATCAGTTTTGGGTCCGCTGTTGTTTTTGGTCTATGTTAATGATCTGCATACTGGCTTTAATATCAACGACATTTATCAATTTGCGGATGACACAACTGTTTTAATATCAGGTAATAACGTTGATGAAACAACGAACATTGGCAATATTTACACTAATAACATGTTGGAGTGGTGTGGTTGTAATGGATTAAAGTTAAACCACTCGAAAACTAACCTTATATCATTTTCATCTTCTAGACGTGAGCCTGACCACTCATTGTTGGTAAGGCTGAATTCAAAGTCTATACCTAATGGATCCAGTACTAAATTTCTGGGTTGTACTATTGATAACTTGTTAACGTGGGAATGCCACATAGCCTCTCTTTGTTCGAAGCTGTGTTCGTTGAATTATGCGATTTATAAACTGAAAGCGTGTGTTGATACTGAAGTATTACTTACATTCTATCATGCACATGTGTTGTCTCGATTAAGATATGGCATAATCTTCTGGGGCATGTCTGCCTTTTCTACTCGATGTTTTGTCCTACAGAAGCGGATACTGAGAACGATATTTTCACTGAATAGAACTGATTCCTGTGCACCGATATTTAAGCGGAATATCCTTTTGTCTTTGCCGTCATTATTCTTGTATGAGTGTGCAATGTATGTTTTTAATCATCCTGCTCAGTTTGTACGGGATGGGGATATAAATACGTATTACAACACAAGAAATACTAATGCTTTGAGTGTTCCCCTACACAGACTATCACTGTATGAGAAAAGCCCAGAGTACATATGTATTAAAGTATTTAATAAGCTGCCAACTAGTATAACGGGTATTGCTAGTGTTAGGTTGTTTCGGTTGACACTTAAAAGATTTCTAATAAGCAGTTGTGTTTATAGTGTCAGGGATTTTCTTGTTGGTGTCTGAGTTGGTGGCATTGTTGTTGTCCATTATATTATTTCTTACTTGTATATTGTGATTTATGTTATACATTATTTTTTACTTGTATATTTTTGACAATGGCCCATATCTTATGATCAGTGGCAAATAAAGTATATTATTATTATTATTATTATTAGTACATGAAATACCTAAGCATTTGAAATAGTGTAACTACTTATTTTAGAAAATTAGGGAAAAGGAAACATTCAAAAATTCTTTTCTTTTATTTGTAAATTTAAAAACATGTTATAAAAAATGAATTACATGTGTATACCATAAGACCGCGTGCGTCTGCATTATAGCGATACCTGTAGAGTAAGCGAAACAGATAGAGATGTCTGTGTATTAGAACGGTAAACAAGTAGACGCAGTGTTATACTGGATTACAACAGTGCTAGTATTTCGCATATGCCTATCATGCACTCGTATTTGTCCAAAAAATCCACATTTATACGGTGTAGTCGGGCAGTCGCATTCGCCGTGTCGCTTCCACATATGGGCGTCAGTTCGAGTTTTATTATTGCTTAAGAATAACATTTTTTTAGCTAATTACAGGTTAATTGCAATGTTGAATTACAATTCTGTTTTAACAAGTAAATATTTTATGTTTCAGTATTTTATTATACTTGAGTTTTTAGATTATAATATTTGTTGAAAAATATTATTTTAGTTAAGAAGTTTTTTTTTTGTTTTAAAGTCTAGGAGTTATTTATTATTTATTTTTGCTCTTTTATGTTGTTTATGAAGCTGTGATGAGTTACTTCACTGACATATTATCAGTGATTATCTGATGCTTCAAACAACTACAAATAATTACTAACAACGGAAACGCAATACCTATTACACTGCTTTTCACTTGATTTGCCTACGAATACATTTATACGTATAACTTATATGCCTGCTGTCGGTGTGGCAATTCAAGTTGGCACGCCCATTTATAGTCGACCAGTAGTTACTAATACATGCATCGCGCTATGAACGGCGGCCACACGGTATATTCAGTTTATTATAATTAATAAGTATTTAGCTATTATTAGTACATGAAATACCTAAGCATTTGAAATAGTGTAACTACTTATTTTAGAAAATTGGGGAAAAGGAAACATTCAAAAATTCATTTCTTTTATATGTAAATTTAAAAACTTGTTATAAAAAATGAATTACATGATAGAAGGTAATGGATTCATCATATCCACTATTATCACAGGAAAACCGTATTTTTAAGGCCTTTTTTACAATTGGATATGACCACTTCCGGGATCTTTTACTGGGTTGTTTTAATGCAGATATCTGATCATCATTAAAGACTGATTTTAATAATTTAGCATTTTCCTCAGTTCTATTCTGCTCATCCATCTTTTTAAGTTTATATTGTAAAGTTCCAACTTGTCGTCTTAAATTCTTGATAACATTTCTATATCGGTGGTGTTTTGCATGTAATTTTCTGACTTGTGTTCTATAATGAAGAAGTAAGTCTTGTAATGGGCTGCTATCTCTTGTTGCATCTTCAACTGTTGATTTCGCTTCATCACTTAAGCTAAAAATTGAAATTTAAATGTAAAATATATGATCAATACTAGTTTACTATGTATACCTAGTTTCTCCTTTTATAGATTGCACATCAAAGTTTGTTGAATTTGGGTCAGGATCGCAAGTCATAAGCAACTGTTTTTTTCCATGGGGTTTTTCCAAAGTAAATATTGTTGGAATTGCATTACATCTTAATTTTCTTGTCCCATCAACCCTCACTTTCTCCCACACATCAGCTTCAAAATGTGTTTCACATAACACACTATAGTCAATCGTTTTCCAATTACCACGATGCATGTTTGCAGTCCATGCACTCTTTCCTTATTTCCGGATCTTTTGGAAACCGTTTCATAATGAATCCTTTTTCTGAAGAATTAGAGCAACTAACTAAAATATATAGGTTATATCACTAAATATTAAATTACTAATTCTAATGCCATTTAATTTTTTCAAACATTAATGTCTATGTATATTATATTTATATTTACCTTATTTTAATGTAATATGTCAAGTAATATTTTATTTATCGATAGGCACTAAACACTAAACTAGATCAATAATGTCAATTAACTGTCAAATAACTGAAGATAATAGGAATTCTAAGGGGGAATAAGTGGAAATAACTATAACATCTGATTACACAAATAATAAAACGAAACTTTTTAAACTTATTTGAAGGGTACGATAAAAATATACTTGATTATATGACTTGTATACATAAAAACACGTTCAAAACGCCAGAAACTTTGACACTCGACTCATCATGGCGGATTTTTCATCAACCAATAGAAAATAGGCCCAGGCGCTGTCGTCACTGTTATATATCAAGTCACTGTAAACGAACGGTTTCAAATACGCCATCTATAGGTAAGGTAGTTAACGAGAATTAAAACGCGGTATTTTTAAATTAAAATAGTGCAGAACTTACAAAGATTTATAAAATGTAAATTCGTATTATTTGTTCATCTAATAATTATTTGTTATGTTGCAACAATAAAATAAATAGTAATGATGTAGTAAAAAATAAATGGATAAATTAAATTTTAATTCATGCTTTACATATACAACATTATCTTTTTGGTAATTTGGTTTTGTTTTCCAGAAAGTAAATCGTTTTTGCTCAAAATATCTAAAGTTCATTTAAATCTGCTTTTAAAAGTAGCCTGTTTTTATAACATTACGATGATAATAAAACCTTAACATTAACTATCAATTGAAACGTCATTTATAATTTAATCATAAGATATGACTGGTTTATTTCTCTTGTTCTACCTTTCTTGAAGAGGCGTTCAGCACCTAGGGTAATTATTGGCGATAACTTATGTAGCCATCTGTCGTACAGGATGATTGAAGTATGCGAAGCAAACGATATAAAGTTTTGTTTTTTGCAGGAAAATTCAATCCATTTAATTTTTAGTTTGAAAGCTGAATTAACTAGATAATTAAGCATAGCTTAATAGCTTTCTTGGGTAGTTGATTCATGATTTCGGCTGTTATTAAGTCATATCCAGGAACCTTCCTAGGGTTTATATTGTTCTTAATTCCACAAGTGACTTCTTTTGGCGTAACTGGCGTTGTTTCTTCGTAGTCATTATTATCTATATTACGTAATATCAAATTACTCTTTATTTCATTGGGTTTGAATGTATTTTCCAGATGTTTCGCAAATGCTTCGACTGTTTGTTTGTTATCTCTAACTCAACTACCATCCGAATTCTTTATGGGTGCTACGGGCGAGATGGGCCTTTTTAGATTTCTGACTTTCCATAGTGAATAGTCAGTTTTATCTTCTGCCGACAGGTTCCTCAAGCAACTGTTAAGTGAGTCTTGTTTTAATTTCTGTATTTTACGTTTCAGTTGTTATGCTTTGTAACTCTTCTTAAGAATGTTAATGCTGCCAACAAAATGCACCAACAACGTGTCAAAGTTGGTCAGAAGCTCGGGTGCCGCATGTGGAAAATTTGGTAAATAAGAAGTGAGGATTTTGTACAATCTTTACATGCTTACGGTATTTTTCGGTATACATACCGATAGGTCCAGCCCGCGACGGGCCATACATAGGCAACAATATACGTATGGAACGTGCTATGTGGCAACGTGTGTACGATACTACTCCGCGTGCTCCTATTTTGAGTGACTTTCTTAAAATTTGAATTTATTTTGTAGAATTATTGAGTTTTTTACTTTTATCTTTTAGAAAACGTTATTGCTTTTTATTACTTAAAATTACTTTTCCGTAGCAGCTAAGAATACAATAATAATAATAAATTGGACCATATTATGTCTGAAACAAATGGGCAAATTACGTATACAGAACGAATATGCAAACGACTATATCCTTGCGCGGTTTAAGTCTTACTAAATTCTTAACTGCAATGTGCTGATACTGCGGGTAGAGGGGTTTCGGTGGGGGTTTCGGTGTTGCCACTCATTGCTGACTATGGCCCGTTCCGAGCTGGACCTATCGGTATAACCGGAATAAACTCAAAGTCAAATCCAAATTACAGGTCAAAATTACACGAAGAATTGAAAAAGAAAATAAAGGAATTGAGGATAATACACAATATTTAAAAATTAGCTAAATAAATTTAGAAACAAAGGCTGAGCAAGAAGACAGGTACTATACAGGGTGTAAAAGATATATGCAGCAATACTTACATATGTAATAGATAGGTAAGACAGCAATTCAAATCTACAAAAAAAAATTAACCTATCGAAACTTTCACTTTTGCGTAAATTTAAGAACACAAACTTTTCAACTACGGTCCTGTATTCACAGTAAATCAAAATAAATAGAAGCTATATGTTGTCTATTCAAGAACAGGAATTTCTGTGTTTACGTTAAAAAAATCCCCGGCACAATGAATTGTAATACAAGCTAGCCCATTATTTACACAAGTGTGTTTGTTGTGTATCTTTGTCTAAACATCCCTTTATTGCCTATCAGCTGCTCGCAAGGCATTGACCTTTATAATAATATCACGCGATAAATAAATGGTACATAATTTACATTACAAATTCTTTAAAAATTCTATTTTTCGTTAACAGATTTTGGTGAAACAGGTCTAATGATTAAAGTAGATGTTCAAAGTGACCGCCATTTACGTCAATACAAGCTTCTAGCCGTTCGGTAAACTTTCGAAGTACACCATTGAACACGGCACGGTTTTCACGGATATGGGCCGCAGCTTGAAAAATACGTTGCTGAAGGTCTTCTTCGTTTACAACTTCAATGCCGTTATAAACAAGTGCTTTCATAGAGCCCCATACAAAAAAATCTAGTGGATTTAAATCGAGACTACGCGGAGGCCAAGGAATTCGTCCACCGCGTCCTATCCACCGCGGATATGCGTTATTTAAAAAGTTGCCTACTCCACGAGAATAATGGGCAGGTGCACCATCGTGCATAAACCACATACGGCGTCGTGTATCGAGAGGTACATCGTCTAGATACCCGGGTAGCGAATTCTCCAAGAAATCCAAGTAGCTCTGTCCATTAAGTCGTGCAGGTAGTACGTGCGGCCCTAGCAATTGATCACCGACAATTCCAGCCCACACATTTATTGAAAAACGGTGTTGGAAACGAGATTGATGTATGATGTGAGGGTTTTCATCGGCCCAGTAATGAAGGTTGTGAAAATTTAAAATACCTCCCCTCGTAAATGCACACTTATCGGTAAATAACACCTTTGACGCAAACTGCGGCTGTTGTGTAAGTTTCCGACGAAACCATCTACAAAAATGAATTCGTAGCGGGCGATCGGCTTCCATAAGTTCCTGGACGCGTTGCACATGGTAGGGATATAGCGAACTCCTTTGAAGAATGTTATGGACTGTTGTATGTGAAACGCCTACCTCTCTCGCAACCGATCGGGTACTTATTCTTGGATTTTCATCTAGAATATCCAAAATTTCTTCCTCCGCATCTAGTATCCTACGTGGTCTTTCATTGCCGCGCCCTTCATAACTTGGGTGAAATGTACCGCGTTCTCTCAATCTGTAGACTGTTTGTAAAATTAAATCCCTTGAAGGACATCTACGGTTCGGAAAACGTTCTGAATAAATACGTCTAGTACTAGCTAACATTTCCACCTGTATCACCGTACAATAATACGATATCTGTTAATTCGTGATTTGTATAAGCCATACTTCGCAGGAGGTTCATAACAGACTGATACTAACAGTATGAATCATCGCACCTACAACTCCCACCACTCCGCTTTAGTAAGAGTGACGCTGTTATCAACGAAAGTAAATTTACCAGAGTCGGATCGGGCCACGCGTATTTATTAACAATTTTTTTTTCTTAGATCTCATTCGAGATAGAGCCTTCGTGCATTAACATTTTATGCTCAATATTATTACAGCTGTTACTTGTTACAGTATTGCTGCGTATATCGTTTACACCCTGTATAAGGAAGCAAGTACAAAAGATGGTAAATATACAATAATTCAATTACATATTGCGAAATATTAAACTGAAAATTAAGATTTTAATTTCGAATTAGCATACACGGGTTTCCAAGAATAGAAGGACAAGAAGTTACATCCTAAAAATAACAACTCAAAATTTAAATTTTAACAAAGTGAGATATAATATAATTTAAGACTGGATACTTTCTCAATTATTTGCAATATTATAATTTTAAATACACTTCGCCGCAAATTAAGGGATAATGACATTTTTTTAAAAAAAAATTTTGATTATTTTATCTATTAAAAAAAATTTAAACGTGATTAAATATACACGTCAATCACGCCATGAACGGTAACTGGCAACATCGTCATTTATCGGAAGTTGAAGTCGTAAAATTCCCTAATCGAAGAAGGATACCATCAACAAGAAGTTGGCCGAAGACTGGGTGTTATACAATCTGTCATTAGTAGAGCTTGGCGACGATACCAAGAGATAGATAGCTACCGCAGACGGCCAGGCCATGGTAGAAAACGCAAGACAACGATCGCACAAGACCGATTATTGAGGATTATTGCTATACGAAGACGATTTTGTACTGCTAATGCATTCAGAAATGGCCTCCAGAATGCAACTGGTGGCGCAGTAAGCGCAGATACCATTCGAAGAAGGTTGGCTGATGCTGGTCTAAAACCATACCGACCTGCTACTGGGCCAGTGTTAACGCCTGCCCACCGAAGAGCTCGATTAGTATTTGCTCAAACGCACTCCCATTGGGAAATTGAAAACTAGAGACACGTTTTTTTTACAGATGAGTCCAGGTTCTGCCTTTCAACTAATGACCGTCGTGATAGAGTGTGGAGAAGACAAGGTGAACGATTTGCACAGTGTGCCATACGAAGAGAGGAAAAGTTTAGAGGCGAATCAGTTATGGTGTGGGGTGGCATAATTCTTGAAGACCGTTCAAACATTGATGTCATAAATAGGGGAACAATGAATGCCATAATATATCGGGATGAAGTGAGAGTTCCAATTGGTGAACCATTTGGTGCTCTACATGGGCCAGAATTTGTATTCATGCATGATAATGCTCGACCACACATTGCCATCATCGTAAGGCAAGAGCTGGTTGCCGCCAATATCAATGTTTTAGAGTGGCCAGCGCGAAGCCCAGATCTTAACCCCATTGAACATCTCTGGGACAATTTCGGGAGACAGATTAAAGCTCTGGAACATCCTCCTAGGACATTACAAGAACTGTCAATAAGATTGCAAGAAATTTGGGCAGCAGTTCCTCAAGAAGAGATTGCTACACTAAATCGAAGTATGCCAGAAAGAATGAGGGCCTTGCATAAGAGCGAGGGGTGGTCACACTCGTTACTAACTTTTATTGTTGATTTTCTGATATTTATTCATTTACTCGTCAATGTGATGGCTCCTTGTTTATTGTATATTGTTGAAATTAGTTTAGGAATTATTGAAATAAATAATCACAAAGTTGATTAAATCTTCTTTTCTTTATATATCAAGCAATAAAATTCCATGTTTACAAGTACTAATCAAAATGTATTACATTTCATCTATTATCCCTTAATTTTGCGGCGAAGTGTAATATAATAATTCTATCATTTAAAATGAATTGCCGTTACGGTTCACGATCTAAAGCCGTTCCTGCAGACATGCACTCGCCTGGCGCCTGCCGCTCTATTATTGATTGTGCTTACATTCTTTCACCCGTTATATTCCCGTCATCAGCCGCGTGTATTGCCTTCGCTAATGTCAGTACTGCGTCGTCTAAGATTCCTCTTTGCTTTTAATTTCACGCAATTATATATTTTTTCTCTCTGTTCAAAACCTGTTGGTGAGACAAATTGTACATTCTTTTCTGTGTGTATCATTAAATTTTTGCAGTAGTCTTTTGACAAAATCACAAATAATTACTCTTACATCTACTGGGTAGTTAGATTCGGTAATATTCATAGTCTTAAATATAGACAAAACTATTTCAATTGTCTTAAATTGCATATGTACAGACACGTTCAAAGCTTGTCTACAGTGGCGGCCCGTGATTTTGTGGGAAGGGCGGGCACGGGGGGGGGGGGGGGGGGGTCTGAGTATTTAATATCAAAAATTAAGTACTTACAGACAAAAAAATAAACTCAATATGTTATTTATTTAACTTGTTTGAAAATAAAATCCATTCGCCGTTCCTTACGATCAGCAAAATGATTAATAACTAATTCATTGATGTTGTGTTTATTTATGTCAGTAAGTGTTTTTCAATGTGTTCCATTGAAAAACACTTACTGACATAAATAAACACAACATCAATGAATTAGTTATTAATCAATTACTGTTACACATGTCCGTAGTATCAGGAAAGCAGAAAAAGCGAGGAGGTATATCAAATGTATTAGGAGTAGATACTACTGTAAATATAGATTCTCTATTCACGATATAGTGTGGCTACTACTTTGAAGATGGCGCCACATTTATTGTGTTTTACTCCTAATACATTTGATATACCTCCTCGTTTTCTGCTACCCTGATACTACGGACAAAATTTCAAATGAATGTGCAGTGAGTGTTTCGGTTTCAGTTACTTGAAATATTCTTTCTTGACAGAGTAAAAAAGTCTGTCTAGACAGAATTTAAGACATTATCTGCCGTCCCGATTCCGTTTATAATTTAAAATTACCTTAAATTACCTTAATTACCTTAATTTAATTCTTTTAAATTTATCTGAGTAAGTCGACATTTGAAATTTCTTCCGTAGTATCAGGGAAGCAGAAAAGCGAGGAGGTATATCAAATGTATCAGGAGTAAAATAAAAATATTATCTGTTGGCTCCTCTGCTTTCCTTGATAATACGGACGAAATTTCATATGTGCAGTTTTGCTAATTGGTCGTGCTTAATGACCATTATTATAATAATAAAGAGTTAATTATATATACGTTTTATCAGTGCTTCATTTAATTCCAATGCAATTATAAATTACTATGACTATTTTCATAAATTACGCTTTCTTAAAAGAATGTGAATTTGAAAAATAATTATGCTCCACATTTAAAGTAATTTTAAATTATAAACTGAATCGCCAGTGATAATATGTCTTAATTCTGTGTAGACAGACATTTTTTAATCTGTCAAGATAAAAATGCAAGCGAACATTATATTTGAAATTTCGTCCGTAGTATCAGGGCAGCAGAAAAGCGAGGAGGTATTTCAAATATATCAGGAGTAAAATTAAAAATTTTGGCGTCATCTGCACAATAGTAGCTGGACTATATCCTAAATATAGCTACTATTGTGAATATAGAATTCTATATTGTTTTACTCCTAATACATGTGAATATGGAAATCTATATTCACGGTATAGTGTGGCTACTACTTTGAAGATGGCGCCACATTTATTTTGTTTTACTTCTAATACATTTGATACAGAGATATCAACAATTCCTGTAGACCACGTGACTACCAAATTAGGCAACCCAATCAACAGCAGTTGGTAGTATTGAATGTTTTATGTAAAATATGGTTAAAAGTGTCAACAATGACAGCAGTATTTGTGAATAAAATGTACGCTACTGTCAAATACTAGCGATACGCGAATCTCATAAACGTATGAACACGAAAATCACCAGATTTTAGAAAATTACTGATCACGTGGTCTACAATCTTTCTCGATAGCACTGTATACCTTCTCGCTTTTCTGCTACCCTGATACTACGGACAAAATTTCAAATGAATGTGCAGTGTTCGGGCTTCAGTTACTTGAAATATTCTTTCTTGAAAGACTCAAAAAAGTCTGTCTAGACAGAATTTAAGACATGTCTGCGATTCCGTTTATAATTAAAATTACATTAAATGCAGAAAATTACTTTTTTAAATTTAATTCTTTTAAGGGAGTGTAATTTATGAAAATACTCTCAGTTAATACTTTAACAATGTATGTATAATTGCAATAAAAATAAAAATATTTTTAAGTTGCTATAACCACCTGGTATGATATCAGCTTTTAATAGTTGAAATTACGCCCCTAGTATCAGGTAAGCTGAAAAACGAAGTGTAATATCAAATGTATCAGGGGTAAAATAAAATATATTATCGCCTCGCTGTTTTTCTTGCTAAGTAAAATCTGTCTAAACATACTTAAGAAAGGCATTATCAGCCGCGATTCCGTTCATAATTAAAAATTACCTTAAATGCAAAGATTAATTATTTTTTAAATTTAAATTCTTTTACGAAACTGTAATTTACGAAATTTATCTCCGTAATTAGTCTACATTTGAAATTTCGTCCGTAGTATCAGGGAAGCAGAAAAGCGAGGAGCTTAGGAGTAGATACTACTGTGAATATAGAATTCTATATTCACGATATAGTGCGGCTACTTTGAAGATGGAGCCACATTTATTTTGTTTTACTCCTAATACATTTGATCAGTGGCGGCCCGTGATTTTTTGGGACGGGAGGGTGCCGGGGGGTCGGAGTGTTTAATATCAAAAATTTAGTATAGACAAAAAATAAACTCAATATGCTATTAAATTAAGTTGTTTGAAAATAAAATCCATCCGCCATTCCTTACGATTAGCAAAATGATTAATAACTCATTCATTGAAGTTTGGTGTTGATGTCAGTAATTGTTTTTCAATGGAACACATTACTAAGGCACATAGTCTGCTTTCCCGCATGGTATTTCTAGAAAATGTTTTTATTCTCTTCAAAGTAGAAAAACACCGTTCATTTGATTTTTTCTATTTTGCACGCCCCCAGAGATTCGCAAAATAGCAGAAGACAATTTACAAAATCTTTCGCCAACATAGTCTCGACAATTACAATTACAATAGTAGCATCAGAAAACTTATCTTCCAACTCTGCTTAACAATTTATATTGTTAATTAGTAAATAAAATGATAGCATGTGTGCTTTTTATTCTTTGTACAACTTCTATTGCACATGTTTGTATTATAATAATAATATATATAATTTGGTTCCATTTTTTTTTGTTACCAACGTCAAAACAACAAAATTAGCGCGCGATAAAGAAATACTTTTGCAACCAAAACAGATGTCGTAAAGTGAACTTTATAGCACCGAAATAGAAAAAGCATTTTCCACATTACACCCACACAACCAGTCTGATAAACTGTAAGATTTTCTGTTGAATTTTCTCGTCACGGTTTTATTAGTTTTCAAATTGTGATCTTCTGGTTTAATCAATAAATCTGGTCTAGGGAGACCTAGATTTTTTAATTCTGTCTTAATGTTACTAACGCAATTCATAGTTGCATTTGCACCGATAGAAATTACAACATACACTCACCGTTGTATATTACATACCGGACCGCCATCCGGACCCGGCACCATAGAGTAGTGCCCCGCCGCCTACATATATACGCGCGCTACCCGCGCCAGTTTCATCGCTCGATTTCTAATACACACAGGGTAGTCGCGCGAGATGCCCCGGAGCCTACGTCAGACTGCGATTTTTAAACGTGCTGAAAAGACGGACTGTTACTCCCGAAAACATATTTGTCATCAAACAAATCAGATATTTATAATTAATTTATCTGTTAAAAGAAATTTGTCACGGGGAGGGGGGGGCAGTGCCCCGTTGCCCTCCCTGCAGCAGCCGTCACTGCTTGTCTATTTCCTTTTAATAATAGTCTAAGATTTGATCATAATGAGGGCGCGAACATGACCGGTTTAACTACGACGAAGTTACAACGGAGCAAAGAAATAATGTAAACAACACCCGCTTACTGAATAGCACTAATTCAGATGGTGAATTGCAACATCTATTTACGCGCGAGAAGTGCCCGAGAATGAGAGCAAAGATTACCATAAAATAAGGAATTTATGAGTAAAATCCTTTTTTCATCGGCGTATATAAGAGCGTGAGGGGTTTTTAAAATTTATTATATTTACCTTATATTTCGCAAGAGAAATAAAATTTACATTCATACTTACGTTAGTTTCGTTTTTTCATTGTTTTGACTGTTAATTACGTACTTCGTAATTTTTGTAATAGTTTGTTTAATACCGGTTTATTAAATCGACTTCTCCCAATTATCTAGACTGGATTTCGTTTAGTTTCAATAACATACGCGTACATTTTTAGTTATCATTTATTTAGATCTAGAACGTTGTCTATGTTACTTTCTTTGATATGAAAATGAATTGTCAGTGATTCCGAAATTTATTACAAAGTCTGTAAAATACAAAACATACACGCAGAAATAGATTTTATGCAAAGAATTTCGATAGTTTACAAAATTTCGTTACATGTTTAAATGACGATGCTCGAAGTATTACTGAGTGCAAGGAAGTAACACAAATCCCAAATTTAAAAAATCAGTTGTTATTCCTTCAGGAACACTTTGGAAATTTGCCTAAACTAATCACATATTTTGAAAATCGAAATCTCAAATTAAAAGATGGATTAACCACATTAGATGAGGGCTATTAATAATTTCAAAAGTATTCCAAGTGACTTCGGATGTGGCCTTCGGCAAAAGCTAGACGCAGTTTTTAATAGAAATCCAGATTTAATAACATTGCGGCAATTGTGTATGCTAAATACGCTGAAATAAAAGAATATTTTCAGTACGAACGTATAACCAGTTGCGATGTAGAAAGGACGTTTTCTGTCTACAAAGATGTACTTAATTCAAAAAGAACAAGTCTTACAGAAGAGAAAATGTACAAATAATAAGGTATTTTGTATTTTATAGATCACCAGCCACTTGTTATCCAATTATATAAATAAAATTAAAACCTCTTTAAAAATACAACATTTCAATAGTGCGCCCATGGGCGATGAGTCATCAACCTTTCGTATCCGCGCCCTAGATCGTTTTAATCAACCTTCGATAGCGCATAAGATTTCAGTCTTTACAGTGTCGAAAAACACCCATTTGTGCATGAAGATGTGGCAACATCATTCAATTGACAAATCGATTGAGTTCTGAGGTCTGACCCTTAGACCGTGCATTTATTTGGTAAAAAAAAAAACAGCCACAATATTTCCCAAATTCTTCAATTCTAGTACATTTCTGTGGGCCAAATCGATAAAATTTTCCTATAATTAACTAAACGATCTTTTTTAAAATCATGTTTGTAAAATATCTACGTGAGAATGCTCTCCTAGACCAAAAGCTGCAAGAGATCTAAAAAAAACTTTACTGAATCTGTACCAAATTTGAATTTTAAACATTAAGCTTGATCGTACACTTACGTACAATATAATTTTTTCTGCAAAATATAGCAATTTTTGTGGTAGTTGGCAATATGTTATGACATTTGACGTAAATTCAAAATCTGAATTTATAATGATTTTTATATTTAATATTTGATACTTCTTAAATCTGATATAAAATGAGTGCAATAATTTCATGTACACCACCTGAAATGTGAGAAATTGCTGAAAATGCCCTGAATAATTTACTTCTTACTAAATCTGGTAGCAATTATGTGAAGCAGTAAATGAAATTTGAAGAATGATGTAAAGAGAAGAACTTCATGTTATATCAGAAAACGCCTAAATTGTCAAAATTTAATCTGTAATGCATAGAAAATTTTTAGTAGAAACCAAATACTATATGTTTATTTATTTAATACCTAAAATAGTTTTATTTTAGGTATTAAATAAATGCCGGACTGATAACATGATCTCGTTGACACCCAGGTATAATGTA
Source organism: Amphimallon solstitiale (assembly GCA_963170755.1). NCBI lineage: Eukaryota > Metazoa > Arthropoda > Insecta > Coleoptera > Scarabaeidae > Amphimallon > Amphimallon solstitiale. The sequence goes on along the minus strand of OY720683.1, from coordinate 78,643,824 downwards.
TTATTTAAGTTCCTATTAATTGAGTTAGCAGACGGTTCTTGGTGGAACATTTTATCAATAACTATTTTAAATAAAATAAAAATAAAATAAAACTCTTGAAAACTTTCCACAATTTTTATTTAGTCTTTGCGACATATGTTTCGGTATTGTTCATACCATTATCGAGCGGACACTGACAGGTCAGTTTGTGTAGGGTTGTTATATATGTCGTTGTGTTTATTGTCTCTTTTTACATAAGTGTCTATTATGGGTGTATATGTGTTTGAAAAGTCTTTGTGTGTGTTCGTTACTTTCTCTTTTCCTTGAATTGATTTTTTAATTTCTAATATTTCTAACAGATTTAATTTCGGTTCCTTGTTTACATTATGTATAAGTTTACTACTATCTATATCGGGAAAATGGAGATTATCTATACAATGTTCGGCAAGGCCTGTATTTCTAATATTATGCAATATTGATCTTTTATGTTCTTTTAATCTAGTTTCGATCTTTCTGCCACTTTGTCCGACATAGATAGCTTTACAGTCTGTGCAACTAATTTTGTATACACCTGATTTATCGGTAAGTTTAGTTCTTTCCTTGTTATTGACTAACATAGCACCTAAATTGTTTTTATTTATGTTGACTGTTTTGATACCTATTTTCTTAAATATTCTGTTAATTTTATAATTAATATGTGGAATGTATTGTATAATGTGCCATTTGCTGTTGTCTTTTTCTATTATTTTAGGATAAAAGTGTATTTTGAGTTTTTCTCTTTGTTTGTGTTTAATGTCATCTACTATTTTCTCTTTAAATCCATTATTTCTAGCTATGGTTTTAATTATGCGTAATTCTGTGTTGAAATCTTCTTCACTTAGCGGTAAGTTAATTAGTCTGTAAGCGAAACTATGTAGAGCTGCTATTTTTGTGCGCCAAGATTGTTTGGAATTAGCCGGTATGATTATATCGGTGTATGTAGGTTTTTTGTATATGTTGAATTTTAACTTTCTATCGTCTTTTTTTATAGTTAAATCTAGAAAGTCTAATTTTGTTTCTTTTTCTATTTCTATAGTAAATTGGATCTTTTTATGAATAGTGTTAAGATAAGTTAGGAAGTCGCGTGCCTGTCTTTCAGTACCTGACCATATACAGAAAATGTCATCTATATACCTGACCCAATGTTTTATTTGTTTAATGTATTTAGTACGTAAAATGGGGTGACTTTATGCCAGTCGGGGCGTGATTGTGCCACTACGTGTTGATCGTGTATATTCGCACCACATCGGCACATCGATTCACCTACCGCCCTGAACTCTTGTTCAAGAATACCGATATTAGAGGCGAATAGAATGAAATGTATGGTTTGTGTATGCAATACCCTCCATTTCTGTTCCGTCAAGTTATTAAGTTGGTGAGATTTTGCAAAATTTTCGTTTTATCGCATACTTTCTCCTGGCTTGCCTAAAGTGTTTTAATAATGACCGTTTCAAAGTTCACACGTAATTAGGTGTTATATAGGTTATCTTTTAAAGAATACGCAGTGGTCGAGTAGTGCAAAATAACCTGGGTGTGTCACCTTGAATAAGATTCCGACAATATAAGGGGGGAATTTGTGCCACTACCTATTTTGAAATTCAGTTTATACGCTTAATTATCTTTATTAGTTACTATTCTATGTGAGAATTGGCTGTTCTTTTGTTTTATTTTGGTTTGTAAGAATATCTAGTTTTTGTTATATTTTATAAATAAAAAAATTTTTTCATTAAACCTTCTATTTGGGTCGAGATTGTGCCACAAAAATAACAAAGATAAAACTAATTGGGGTGAAATTGGGCCATGTCACTCATACCATACAGTTTCACTATAATATGAAGCTGGGCCTGGCACATTTTCAGCCTGTAAATAGGCGGCATTGTGCTAAAACGGTAAACAAGTAGCTGGCACAAAGCCACCCCATCCTATGGAGGGAAATTGTGCCAATTGTTATGAATAATTTTAGAAAAACGAATGAAAATTTCTAAGTCTCTTTTACACAATTTAGTAACCAGAGGTTCAAAGTATATCATTAATTTTTACAAACATTTTTGGTGTCTATAATTGTCCGAAATTCTTTGAAAACCATAAAAAGTGGCATAAAGCCACCCCATTTTACCGGTATTACTCTTAAACAGCTTTTCTTCATAGTCTGCCATAAATATTTCAGCTAGAAGAGGGCTTAGTGGACTCCCCATCGGTAAACCATTTATTTGTGTATAGACTTGGTCATTGAATTTAAAGTAATTTTGATCTATGCATAAATTAAGAATTTCCAGAGTGTGTGTTTTTTCTTTATCTTCTAAATGGCTGTTATTAATGAGGTTTTCAAGATTTCTTTTATTTCATTTGTTGGAATTGATGTGAATAAGTTTTTTATGTCAAAAGAAATTAGTTTTGTACTGCTATTGATTTCAATATTTTCTAATTGTTTGACCAATTCTATACTGTTTTTAATGGCTTTCTCAGATTTAAAATTAATTAATTGTGGTAGTTCTTTGCTGAAATATTTACAAAGTTTGTATGTGGGTGCATTAATGTATGAAACTATAGGTCTAATGGGGTTGTTTTCTTTATGTAATTTTGGTTGGCCATAAAGGATAGGTGTTCTTGGATTCATAATGAGCAGTTTTTTATCTTTCAGCATTACGTTATCTTTTACCATTTTGTTGACATTTTGTTGATATTTATTTGTGGGGTCTATTTTTAATGTCTTGAAATCAGATGTGGCAAGCAAATTGTTTATTTTTTCTATGTAATCATCTCTTTTGATTATTGTAATAGTATTACCTTTGTCTGCTTTCATTAGTACTAGGTCATTTGTTTTTAATTTCTTTTTTATTGAATTGATGGTCTTTTGTTCATTTAGTGTTGTCTTATTGATAGGATCTGTTTTTTGACTGGTGTTTTTTACGATCTTTATTATTTGTTCTACTTCTAAGTTACAGTCATAGATCAAAATTACTTTAAATTCAATGACCAAGTCTATACACAAATAAATGGTTTACCGATGGGGAGTCCACTAAGCCCTCTTCTAGCTGAAATATTTATGGCAGACTATGAAGAAAAGCTGTTTAAGAGTAATACTAAATACATTAAACAAATAAAACATTGGGTCAGGTATGTAGATGACATTTTCTGTATATCGTCAGATACTGAAAGACAGGCACGCGACTTCCTAACTTATCTCAACACTATTCATAAAAAGATCCAGTTTACTATAGAAATAGAAAAAGAAACAAAATTAAACTTTCTAGATTTAAGTATCAAAAAAGACGACAAAAAGTTAAAATTTAACATATACAGGAAACCTACATACACCGATACAATCATACCAGCTAATTCCAAACAATCTTGGCGCACAAAAACAGCAGCTCTACATAGTTTCGCTTACAGACTAATTAACTTACCGCTAAGTGAAGAAGATTTCAACACAGAATTACGCATAATTAAAACCATAGCAAGAAATAATGGACTTAAAGAGAAAATAGTAGATGACATTATTAAACACAAACAAAGAGAAAAACTCAAAATACACTTTTATCCTAAAATAATAGAAAAAGACAACACCAAATGGCACATTATACAATACATTCCACATATTAATTATAAAATGAACAGAATATTTAAGAAAATAGAAACAGTCAACATAAATAAAAACAATTTAGGTGCTATGTTAGTCAATAACAAGGAAAGAACTAAACTTACCGATAAATCAGGTGTATACAAAATTAGTTGCACAGACTGAAAAGCTATCTCTATCGGACAAAGTGGCAGAAAGATCGAAACTAGATTAAAAGAACATAAAAGATCAATATTGCATAATATTAGAAATACAGGCCTTGCCTAACATTGTATAGATAATCTCCATTTTCCCGATATAGATAGTTGTAAACTTATACATAATGTAAACAAGGGACCGAAATTAAATCTGTTAGAAATACTAGAAATTAAAAAATCAATTCAAGGAAAAGAGAAAGTAACGAACACACACAAAGACTTTTCAAACACATATACACCCATAATAGACACTTATGTAAAAAGAGACAATAAACACAACGACATATATAACAACCCTACACAAACTGACCTGTCAGTGTCCGCTCGATAATGGTATGAACAATACCGAAACATATGTCGCAAAGACTAAATAAAAATTGTGGAAAGTTTTCAAGAGTTTTATTTTATTTTTATTTTATTTAAAATAGTATTATTAAAGGTTTATAAATTAATAACATGGGTTTAAATTACATCGTATTCCTTCATGCAGTATTTTATAAGACATATTGAAAGAAATTCATTCTGCATAAGACAAACAATGTGTATTCTATTAATTAAAGATAAAGTGTCAAATATTAGTAACAAAGTAAATAAACAATAAGTAAGCGAGGCAAGCCATGCGGAACGCTTATTTCAAAATGTCAACTAGGAGAGTTTTACTTTTTGACATTTCGCATGCTACTTTATGAAAATGACAACACATGCTTATTATGTCTCATGTGATAGACAATAACTCTAAGTTACTTTTCAGTTACATTTAAAAATGTAAATTAATAACGCAAAACGAAATGGAAATAATCTCAAGTATGCCTTGAATAAACGTATGAAAGCCTACTAAATATGGTAGATGAATTCAGTTGTCAATCTTCGTTGATTAGAAGTAAAATGAGGCTCTTAGTGATGTGCAAGTTGCTCGTGCTGTCGCCCTTATTCAGTACGACCACTCTATTCGACATGTTAGCAAGGACCTTGGAGTTTCCCCTTCTGTTATTCAGCCTTTATGGAATCTGTTTTGGGAGACTGGGCAATATGTCAGAAGAGCTAGATAAAGTCGAAATCGAAAAACTACGCAAAATCAAGACCGATTTCTGGTCCTTTCCTCTCTACGCAAGCGTACTACAATAGCAAGAGACCTCCTAAACAACCTAAGATGAGCGTATGGAATAGAAATTCCTGATCAAACTGTTAGAAACGCATTAAAAGAAGCGAATTTAAAACCAAGCAGACCAATCCGCGCACCACGCCTTAGACAGCATCACAAAGCAGCACGAATGAGGTTTGCTCTGGATCACAGAGATTGGCAACTTCGTCATTGGACGCCTTCACTGTTTACAGACGAGTCCAGATTTCGTTTAACTCGTTGGGGCGCTTGAGTACGTGTATGTAGACGTTTTGGTGAACGCAACTCAGCCGCTACTAAACAGGAAGTGGATAGATTTGGTTTTGGATTTGTGATAGTTTGGGCTGGAATCGGTGTAGACAACAGAACTGATCTTGTTGTGGTTCCTAATAGACTAAATGCACTGAATTACGTCGAAAATGCCTTGAAGGACCATGTGGTGCCTGGTGCATATGGCGTCGGTCCCAATTGCATCGTAATGCAGGACAATGCAAAGCCGCATACCGCCAGCATCACCAGAAATTGTATTATATTCGGTTGCACAGCAATCTAGTGCTTTCTAGTAGGCTTGCATAAAATAAGAAAACTACAAGCGTTCTTTATATTCTTTAATGTCGTGTCACATTACAGTACAATACTCAATATAACTTATTCCACATGTATATGTGTGCGTCTCTATTGCTACCAACTTAACAACTATTTCATACACCTCCCTTTCCTCTAAATAATGTTTACAAGTCAAGTTTATTTGGTTTGTTAACAATACGACCAGACCGTGTTCTCAAATAACCTTCAGGCACAACTGATGATTCCTTTCTTTCATTAGCTCTCAAAGTGTCTGAAAATTGCCCTGAACAAGTTACTACATTTTCATCATGTGATTCGATATCATTGCTAGGATTCAAGGATGGGGCATAGTTATTGAGGGAAGGTTTCAGATCAAGTCTATTATGCCTGACAATTGTTCCAACATTATCCTTGATAATTAACTTCATAGTGTTGTAGACCAATGAGACATTAAAAACAGTGTCACATGCACCAATCACAAGTTAGAAATGATTTCTTTAACTGAAAAGAATGTATGCTATTTTTCTTGCCGATACCTCATTGTTTTAGCATTATTTTAGCAACCATTAATATTTAAAAAATCAAATGTCATTTTGACAAAAGTAAAAATGTCGCGCTTCGGCAGCATTCCTGACGCTTCAATTAATGAAAACATTCAAAATTCGATTCCGAGAAAGACAACTCAGTGTAGAGAAAGTGTGTGGAATCAATTTGCAGAATTTTGCCAACAACGCAAATATGAATTAAGCGAATCTTTGTCCACTGATATGATTGCAAGTATTTTAAAAGATTATGCATTTAATATGCGGAAACGTAATGGAGAAGATTATAAGGAATCTTGTGTCAAAACGCTATGGAATACAACCGCCAAGTTAGTGCAAGACTTGTATTTTAACAAATATATTCTCGGATATAGTCTTCAAAGCTGCACGAGAAGCGAGGAACACCAAACGCAAGCAGCTGCAATTAATTCCGGAGAAACGGAAAGTAAGCGCTGAAGCATTCTCTCTTGAAGAAATTGACAAGATTATAAACAGCTTTGACGAAGATACTCCAGAAGGTCTTCAGAAAAAGTTTTTCCACATTGTTTCTTTTGAATTAGCGTGGCGCGGTGGGGAAGGAAGCAATTGTATCACGGACTATTTTAAAGAAGAAATAGGAAACGATGGATGTGCGACAGGCACGATTATTTATAATCCTATATTTACAAAAACTTGTCAAGGTAGGTTAACAATAACTAAAGAAATTCATTAAACTTTAAATAATATAGGTGGTGCTGAAAAATGCGCAGAGAATAAGTGGCTTACGCCTAACAAGGAAAACATAGACCGATGTCCAGTAAGGTTATTCAACAAACTGCAAGAAAAACGTAGTCCACACATTACATCTAATAGACTATTTTTAACTGCAAATCCTCACTGGAAAACAACTGGAAAATGGTACAAAAATTCTCCTGTAGGTCACAATGAGATTGCGAAGTGGACCAAGTCCTCCGCGGTAAAAATTGGATTAGATATTAAAAAAAGGAAATTGACAAATCACTCGCATCGTTCTAGTATTGTTTCGCATTTAACAAAATCTGGAATAAATGAACAAGAATTAATTAAGATTACTGGCCACAGTAATGCATCTTCAATAAAACCATATCTTCATATTGACGAGAACCACCACACCAACATCATCAACCAAATACGACACACCAACTCGAACATCATTCATCAAAATTCTAGTTCAGATTTACCTCATGTCGCATTTCCATCAACTTCAAAACAAAATAATTCTCAAGCTACGTTCACTAATTGTACTTTTAATTATAATTATAATTGTTCTCATAAATAAAGTTGTTAAAAATTTGACGTATTTAACGCTTCATTCAGTTAATTCTCCAACCGAAGATCATTCGTTCTCAACTCTTGTCAGGCAAGATTTTTATTTTGTATGAGCATTGGTTGCTTGGCAATTAAACTCGATCAAATTCTTGGGAAAAGAACCCTCGCGCTCCGCGCTCGGGTCCTTTTCGTCAATTTGATCTAGTTTAATTGCCAAGCAACCAATGCTCATACAAAATAAAAATCTTTCCGACAAGAGTTGAGCACTTATGATCTTACTGTTGACTAGATATGATCTCGGTGTTGAATCTTTACTTGCCTTGTCTCGGCTCCCATGATCCATTGACGTGATTATATATTATTACGATTTCGTTAGGCTCTATTGGTTTCAAGTCTTTAGCTCTGTTATCAAAATATGTTTTGTTAATGCTTTGTTTCCTCTGGAGTTTCTCATTTACATTTTCACATAGTACTGGTTCCAATAAGCTTGCGGATGTTGGTATTTTGGTTTTACAAATCCTGTTCATTAATAGTTGTGATGACGAGTATCCTACATGCTTGAGCGGAGTGTTTCGGTATTGTAGCAACGCTATCTGAATATCACTATCTTCTTCTTGTGGTTTCTTTAACAAGATTTTTACTTACTCCTACGGAACGAGGGTAATTCGGACTTCTAAACGTCACTTCAAAATTCCAATCCTTAGCGAACGCTCTAAGTTCTGCACTATTGAATGGTACGTAATCACACGTAACTGTATCTGACGAGCCAAATCTAGCAAAAACAGTTTTCATTGCCAATATTGTCGTTCTTGCAGATTTGTCCTTTATTGGTAACAACTCGAGCCAATTCGAATAAGCATCATATATTACCAAATAGGAAATATTTGCATAGGTGAAGATGTCAATACCCACTCTTTCCCATGGTCTTCTTGGAACGGGATGCGGTAGTAAAGTTTCCTTATGATTTCTCCTAGATAACTTTTCACAAGTTCTAAATTTTTTAACATAGTGCTCTATATCAGCACTTATACCTGGCAAATAAAACACTTGACGTGCTCTCATTTTAGTTTTTTCTATACCAAGATGTCCTTCATGTAGAAGCTTTATCATTTCCGACTTTAATGTCACTGGACCTATCAGTTTATTTCCACAAAACAATAAGCCGTCCACAATATTAAGGTGTTCTTTAATTTTAAACTAATGTTTTATATTATCCGGAACATTGTTTTTATTATCGGGCCAACCATTTTGACAATAATTTTTCACTCGTTGAAGTTGAATGTCATTTACGGTTTCATGTTTGAACTGTTTTTTTTCTGTGTTCCGACGAAGGCAAGTATTGCATCAAACTATGTACAGCATACTCAAATTCTGTATCAGATTTTAATTGTTTATCTGACAAATATGCTCGTGACAACGTGTCTGCAATATACATGTACTTACCGGGTTTTTAAGTCACAATTAAATTGTAGTTTAAGAGTTTTAGTCTCATTCTCTGTAATCGTGGTGTTATAGAGGACAAGTCTTTCTTAAAAATTGTTTCCAAAGGTTTGTGATCAGTATTTACTTTAACATCCAAACCATCTGTGGAGTTCAGGTCATGGAATGGCCGGCGTTAAGTCTTGACCTGAATCATATTGTGGGATCTGCTTGACCGACGTGTTCGCAAGCGCCTTAATCCACCACTAACCATACAGGAACTGACACAAGCCCTGATTGAGGAATGGGAAAGCATAGCCTGAGAATAGCAGGCACGCAGGCAGTGGGGTGACGCCCGGTGCGGGTATTGATGGTGTCACCCGAAGAATGAAAAGTGTCAAAATTAATAAAAATCCGATTAACGTAAAGTATATCAACATATCCGGCCATTCGTTTCTTACGACAAATTCTACTTTTTATTGGAATGTCGTAGTCCTCCGACTTTTTCTCAGCAAGATCTACTAGCTCTTATAGAATATGGCCCCGTTTCTTTTCAATATAAAGACGAAGTGGCACTATTGTTATAGCTAATTGATCAACACTCAAGCCTTTACTTTGCAATGCAATCTGAACACAATTTATTTCCCTTAATACATTATTCCAAAAGAAAAGATAGCAAAGAAATATGAAATCACACACAGCAGGCATAAGGTTCTGTGCAGTATCTCTGGTGTCTAAATTTTCTCGTTGATCACATAATTCCTCAATTGCAGCCACAATCCCATCAAAATTTTCTGCCAATACTTTTACTGCAGCATAATGAGCACTCCAACGCGTTGTTGAGAGTCATTTAACATATGCTTTGCTGTGTTTAAGTAGCACTGTTCCGAAAAATGTTACACAAGATACGCAAATGTGCAAATGAGTGTTGGCCACATAAATTAATTGAATGGTCTATACATCCAACAAAAACTGCTTTCTTTTCTTTTTTGCTTTAATAATAGCCTGCACTCCTCCATGTATGCCGCTCATAACAGCTCCATTATAATAACCTTGGGAACGGCACATCATCTAAACCGTCATTTTCAAGCTTTCATCACTTAAATCAGCGGCCTTTTTTCCCAAGGAATACTTCTTCAATTCACATAACAATCACTTCAGACATTTGATCAGTATGTGAAATGTCAGGTGTATTATCAAACATAATTCCAAAATATTAAACCGATTTAATTTCGTTGACAAGCTTAAATTTTACGTGGTTCGGTAAAACATTTATGAATTCATTTTGTTTATCTGGCGACAAATATTATACTTTTGGTGATTTACCATGCCCAAATTCAAGATGCGTTCTTTCAAGACTACATCATACTTTGCAAGTGGTTTGACTAGTGCTAAAGAAATTGCCTTTATTTGTAGAACCCTGCAATTCATCATGTCGACGAAAAGCTAAGTTTTATTTAGCCAGAAACAAAGTTATATCCAATAATCTAGATAAAAGATGCTTCCACTTCTGCTTTTCAGTATCTATTAATTGCAAGGCTGCGTCATCAATTTTAGCCTCATTTCCAAAGTTTTCCAGTTTTCAAAATTTTCCAGGTGTTGAATGGGACCGAAAGTCAATCAATGATGACCCAAAGTCCGTACGACCCGTTGAAGCTCGAACTGAAAACATTGTGCGAAAAGTCGAAAATTTGGTACTGAAAGATCAGCGTGTAAAGATCTCTGTCATTGCCAATGAAGTCTGTATATCCAAAACAAGTGTTCTCAAAATTTTGCATGTTGATTTAGGTATGAAGAAAGTGTCTGCACGGTGGATACCCAGATTGCTTACACCTGAACAAAAACTGTGCAGAAAAGAAGTTTCTCAAGAAAATTTGGTCAAGTTGGAGAGGGACAAAACATTTTTATCTCGAATTATTACCGGGGATGAGACTTGGGTATATTACTGGGACCCGCCTACTAAACAAGAATCCATGCAGTGGGTTCATAAAGTCTCTCCACCACCAAAAAAGGGCAAGACACAATTTTCTGGAGAAAAACTGATGGCAACTTTTTTCTGGGATGCTGAAGGAGTTTTGCTTATTGAATATATGTCGAGAGGATCTACCATAAATGGAGAGGCCTACGGAAACACAATTAAAGATTTAAAAACTGCTCTGGAGGAAAAACTCCCGCATTCTTATCCACAAAAAAACTTGTTGCTGCACGACAATTGTCGGGTTCATAAGGCAAACAAAGTTCAGCAGATAATCAATGACTGTGGGTTTATAGAGTTAAGGCATCCACCTTATAGCTCCGACCTAGCTCCGTCAGACTTCTTCTTATTCAAAAATTTAAAAAAGCATCTCAGAGGAAAGCGTTTTGCTTCTGATGAAGAACTCAAAGAAGCTGTTGAATATTTTGCGGGGTTACCGAAGCAATTTTTTTCCGAGGGTATGGGGCAACTGGAAAAAAGATGGAATAAGTATATTAGTGTTGAAGGGAGTTATGTAGAAAAATAATTTTCTTTTGTTCTCTTATGTGCTTTTCTTTCATAGCTAGGTGGATAACATAAAAATACGCCCTCGTAACTAAGAGTTGTAAAATTGTTTTTGTAATGTTCGTTAGTCAAATTAATGCCGTTGAAGTATACCAAATTTGATTTTCCTTGACCTCTTATTTAAAAGGTTACAGGTTTTGAAAAAAGTGTTCCCCTAATTTTTTTTAAAAGTGTATAAATTAACGAAAGAATAAAAAAACGAATAATACACTGCATTTGATTTATAGCAACTACAGGAATTACTATGTCATCCTATGAGAAGCTCTAAGTTAATTTGGATAAAATAATAGATTACTTAAGAACCTTGTAACATGGAAATCTTCTAAATATTTATATTCATTTAATGTTAGACACAGTAGTCCTGAGAAATAATATAAATATATATTTATTATTTGTTAATATCTATTGAATTCACAAGCAGCAAAGAAAAAATTCTAAAATATCGTAATGAAACAGATTTATTTTACATTTCTGAGATTTATGAAATTGATTTTACTAGGATCGCGACGAACACTGACACATTCTAACAAATATATTAAATACCGCTCTGTATTGCACACGTATTTACCGCACATTCGTAACCACTTGTTGCATTGACTGTACAATGTGCTTAGCAAGTGGTGGGGAGAACCACATGTCCGATCTAGGAACTCGCGGGTCATTAGACGGAAGCGGGGTGATGTTACCAACTTTACTTCGCTCTTTTAACGGATCGTTTCTAGTGTTTGTTGTTCGGACGTATGTAGAAGTTTTTGCCGTTGTGTTTTGCGCATTTTACACGTGGAAAAATGTGATTTTTTTTATCGTAGAGATGTCGAAATGTAGTGCGATTTTTCATCGCCCTCTTAAGGACGATCAATTGTCGAAAAATGGGGTGATTTTCGACAACTTTTCATTTAATCACATCAAAACAAACACGTGTCGCCCGTCCGTATTGAAATGTGCAATAATTTAAACGGTTACAACTCCTACTTCAAGAGAATCAAGACTAATTTAGAATCATCTTAGTTTAGATCTAATTTTAAAGTGCTTTTATGTAATTCAGAAGTGCACTGTTGCCTTGTTGTACTGCTATTAAAATAACTTGTTGCATGTGCAGGTGCCCCGTATTTTTGTGACAGTTTTGTTTTTCTTTTGTGGAATACTTACATCCCCGCTTTAATTCTGGTAAGTTAACTTTTCTTTTACTTTTATTCACGGTATTGTCCTTATCGCTAAAATTAAATTGCCAATTTTACAGTATAATAATGTATGCAAGCTTATATCACCGCCTACTTAATTACCTACACATGAACTTGTTGATATTAAAATTTTGCCGGGAGTAATTTTAATGCTTTAATAAAATATATATATAGAGCAATAAATATCAGATGAGGTGGTGAGCAACGTGCCAACGAAATGATTTTAGATGACTGCATAATCCTCTTTAAATTCTTAATTGAATTCATAAATTACTTTGATAAGCAATGCCAGGCATTAAATTTTAAAAGAAGTTGCTTCCATAAATGTACTCAGTTAATTTCTGTCTTCTTTTGGAGTACTTACTTGTAAGTGTTCATAATATTTCAACATTAATTTTTGCATTAACAATATGCTATTTAATAGTTAAAATCTAAATTAATATATCCAGTTAGTCATACAGTTCCCTCTACTACAACAGAATCATATCAGTTGTCTATTAAATACTTTCATGTTATGATAAAATATTGAATATGACTGTTAGGTACGATAGGGTGAATAATCTCATTAGTGTATCATCTTAGTTGATTAAATCCCGTGTCTAAAGTTAAGAGCTTGAAAGCCTTGAGATATTTTGGTTGTTTTATTTATCTATTTTATCACCTTTTATTTTAAACAATTATAAATGTAGGATTAATTAGGGTAAACGGGGGCGACTTTTGTATTTCAAAAGTGTTTATTTATTTTCATCGATTCAGATATTTTATTTTGCCGTCCAAAATAGAACATAAATAATTTATACAATCTGCTTTGAGCATGTGATACGGTTTTGCATATACATATCACATACCGTTTTCAGAAAAGTTAATTTTTCAGCCATGTTGCGTTTTCAATTATTATACCTACCTATTGGAATATTGGAGTAAATGTAAACAAACAACTACTACAAGTATTATCGTAGTCCCAGATGTGGGACAAACTAGAACTAAAGACGAATGAGTAGTAGAACAGCAGTTTATAAGATTAAGGGCAGGTATATTATGAGTATTATAAATTATGTAATATTCATACATTAATACATTACATAACTATTAATTTGGAAGTAATAGTCGTACAGTAACATTCAAAATTCATGTCTCCCTAATAAACTGGTATATACGAATAGCAATATCTACTTTAAAATATATTACAGTGGCTTGTGTATCCTTTTCGCCTGCGTAGTTATAAAAACACTGTGTGTTTTTATTATATGTTTATTTTCCCTTTTTAAAAGGTTGTTTACTGAAGGAAAATATTTGTAAATATGTGCGCGTATACATAATTATTGCTCCAAATTCATTTGCAAAAAATTCTGATATCATTGAAGAAACGCCTTTAACATAAAACAAAAAGTATTCATTTATTAACTATCATATCTCTGTGAAATTTATGTTATGGTTTAAAAAGTTATCCAAACATACGCAGGTCTTCAAATCAATCAAAATTAAGCATTATTATCCTTTTAATAATTGCTGATTATACAGGGCCAATTGGTTAAAGATATGTAATAATACCACAAATATAAAACAAACATTTTATTCTGTAATTAAATACCACAATAAACAATATATTTCCAAAATATGTATTAAACAAAATAACAACTTGAGTAAATAAATTAATAACTCAATAAACGAAGACTATTACTAATTTAATAAAAAAATATTTCTAATGTGTGAGTTTAAGGTTTTAATATCTTGTATAAAAACCGTTGTTTTGAACGCCTTCTTGTAGTCTCTCAGTCATAGAATTAACCAGATGTTCACAATATTCACGGCCACGCAAGCGGTCTCATACTTCCGTCACATTTCGAGTTAAATTTTCTACATTCCCTACATTTTTGTTTGCATCATCTGACCAATTGCGGACCATTGCACCCCAGAGGTTTTCAATTGGGTTAAGATCCGCCGATCGGGCAAACCATGGTATAACATGAATTTCTTCATGATACGCAAACCAATTTCTTACGATGTTCGCAGTATGGATAGGTGAATTGCCTTGAAAAAAATATCAGGAAAAAAAGTACGGGCACTTGGTAGCAAAATATCTTCTAATATGGTAATGTATTCTTCGCTGGTAAATCGACTAGTTCTCCAGGCCCAGCAGCACATATCCAACCCCAAAATGCACAGCTTATTCGACCACTTCTTCGAGTAGGCTGAACATGTTCGGGTTGATATCTTGTTAAATTACGCCGCCATAGAACTTTCGCAGAATCTTCAGAGGTTGAAAACATCTTTTCATCACTAAATATTACGTTATGCTAATCTCTGTTTAAATTGCTGGCATTTTATTGTAACATTTGAGCAACCCAGTTGTTCTTTGATCTTTTCTGTTGTAGTGAAAGGATTTGTCAATACCCGCTGTTCTATTTGAGCAATTTGGTGCTGACTTAAAACAAGGTTTCCGGTACGTGGCAAATTCCGAAATGGTCTGTCTTCAACATTGTTGTTCCGGTAACGAGAAATCCAACGCTGAATTTGTCTTGTCTGTAAATGCAACAAACTAATGAACAGATGAATTGTCGGTTTCTATGACATTTGCTTACCGATAAATCCACTTCATCCGCAATTTGTTGCTTAGTGTAACCGCATTGCCAAAGGGCAATAATTTTACCCCTTGTTTCTAACGACGTTTCACGACGCTGATTTTCAGCCATTATTATTTTCAAATAATGATGAACATACTGTTGCGTTTTCGGGTTCGCAATAAACAACTCGTGCAAATGTTTTGAAACAGTCTGTATATTTACACACTTAAAACTACTACGAATAAATTAACACACGTATTTATTTCATTATTGCACTGTAATAAAAACTGCACCGCTCTATTTATATTTATTTTAAACTGTTCGAATATTACTGAATGAATGAATTCCTTATCTCACCGACGGCATTTATATGTATCGAGACTTCGTAAGTGCTCGCCGGGAAATGTTTACATTTTGAAGTAGATATACTATTCGCGCACGCCAATATATTAGGGAGACATGAGTTCTGAATGTCACTGTACCTACATGTATATACCAGCTCTACATGCCTTTGAGCCCCTTGGCCTTTATTTTTTCTACTACTTTCTTCCACTTCTTCCAGTTCCTCACTCTTTCTCTGCAGTCATTAATTCCTTCCTCCTCTATATTCTTTAGCACTTGCTGTAACAAGTTTTCCTTGGAGGACATCTTCTTCGATTACCATGCTCTCCTCCGTGCAACGCTTTGTGTACAAATCTCTGTTCCGGCATGAGATATGTCCCAACCAACTAGTTCTTCGTGATCGAATTATTTGAGTTATATTCGGTTTTCTATACCTACATTGCTTCTAACTCTGTATTTGTTCTTCGTCGCCACCTGTTATCCTCCTCCTTAACTCCTCCAAAAATTTTTCTAAGTCGCTCCTTTCCCAGATTTTTAGTTTTTCTTCTTCCTGTTTTGTTATTGTCCATGTTTCGCTTGCGTATAGAACAGCTGGCTGGATTATTGTCTCATATCTTAACTGTTTTGGATATGTTTTTTCCTCTTAGTATTTGTGTTAAAGCACCAACTGCTCTATTTCCTCCTACGGTGCGTTTTTCAATTTTTTTCTCTTGCCCTTTACTGGTTAGTGTCACATCCAAATATTCTAGCTGTTTAAATTTTTCGACCTTATTTTCGTGTCGACCTGAATTGAATTTGGTATATCTATATTCTACTGTCACTTCCACTCTCATTTCTAAATACTTTGTCTTCTCCTCGTTCATCAGTAATCCGTATTTTGTTGCTCCTTCCACAAATTGCCCAAATACTTTCTCTAGTTCCCTCTTTGACCGTGGTAATATGGTTTATAGTTAGGTACATCAACTTGTACATTGCTGTGGAAAATTACGCCTTTTGTTTGGATGTTGCCTTCCCTCATAATTCTTTCCAGCACCAGATTAAATAGGTCAGTCGAAAGCGGGTCTCCTTGTCTTAGTCCTTTTCTGGTTGTGATTTGTTCCGAGAACCATGCATCCACTAACATTTTACTATTCGACTTCAAGAGTGTCATTCTTATTAAATTTATTAGTTTATACGGTATTGTAATTCTGCTAAAGTTTCATCAATTTTTTGCATAGAATTTGAGTCGTACGCCTGTTTAAAGTCAAAGCATGTGCAATCCTAGATTTTGCTCATAACTGCTATTTTGCAACATCTTTAATATGAATATTTGGTCTGTTGCTGATCTACCAGACCTGAAACCCCCTTGATATACCCCTATTATCTCATCAGCATATCTCTTTAGTCTGTTTCGTATGTTTTTTGCTACTACTTTGCGACTTCAAGTAAGGCTATCGGGGGATAGCCATCCGAGACCCAGAAAATGCAAATCAAAGAATAAGGAATTATCGCGGATACATAAAATATCAGAAAAAGAAAAATATTGGGTATAATCCTCTGTAGAGCAACCGTAGACACGTGTTTCTGACTAATTGGTCGTCATCAGTACGGTGTAGCCAAGGAATAAGGTGGGATAACCTTGGAGATGTAAGCTAAACGGAAGACCATCAGGTGGCAGACCACCATCTGTAGCTTCAGCTAGAAGATCCTCGGTTTTGAGGACAACAACTAACGTCGCCACGAGGAAGACAATGTCAACCTGCGTGCCATCCGAGACCCAGGAAATGTAAATCAAAGAATAAGGAATTATCGCGGACACATAAAATATCAGAAAAAGAAAAATATTGGGTATAATCCGCTGTTGAGCAACCGTAGACACGTGTTTCTGACTAATTGGTCGTCATCAGTGGTGGTCTGTCACCTGATGGTCTTCTATTTAGCTTACATCTCCAAGGTTATCCCACCTTATTCCTTGGCTACACCGAACTGATGACGACCAATTAGTCAGAAACACATGTCTACGGTTGCTCTACAGCGGATTATACCCAATATTTTTCTTTTTCTGATATTTTATGTATCCGCGATAATTCCTTATTCTTTATATTGTAACGTTTTCGGGTTCCAATAAACAACTCGTGCAATTATTTATTTAAAAACAGTCTGTATATTTATATACTTAAAATTATATAACAATATAAAAATATAAAACTAACGTAACACACTTAAACTACTACAATTTAATTATCACAGGTATTTATTTATTTCCATTACTAATATGTCCGTCCTGTATATTTATATAACAGTTCTATTTATATAACACGGCACTTCAAGAACTATTTATTTGTTTGGATACTTATTTATTTCCACTGTTCCCACGAGACCACTTCTTTATCCCGAATTACTCATCCCGCAATTAATGAATCCATCGGTGACCCAGTCGCCTCATATACACATGCATGAAATGTTCTCGAAAAGTACCAGTAAATTCGGCTATATACCAGTGGAAATCTGGACTCTTCCTTGCTTACGTCGTACATCTGTGAGATGACTCACTGCATTTACGATATTTACCGGTCGCGCCGAGATGATTTATAATGATGTGTAAATAAGAGCGTTTTTATACGTCGCCCGGTCTGCCTCTTTTTTGCGTCTGACAATTTCGTTTTTATCGCGCCGAGAGATCTGATTCTTTTATTTAATGTAAACTCATTTCGTTACAATATATATATATATATATATATATATATATATATTTTATTTATATTAGTTTCTTGGCCGTATATTGTATTTACTATTTAAAAGAAACCCATTGAGAATTTCTTTGTTTTAAACAACTTTTCTTGGTGTAGCGGCCTCAATTAAAATTACGAATTGGATTAAAACAACAAAATTTCTTTAACGTTTCGACTTTTATTAAGTCTTTTTCAAAAATATTAAAAAGTTTACATAGATATATATATAATGTCAAAACCACAACAAAGTCATTTCGAAATAAATATCCATTTGAGAGGTATTTGATGTTTCCTCTCGTTTTTATTACTATTTCTTTTTTGTTTTCATTACATTTTAGTGTAGTTTCCTAAATTTTTTTTTAATGTATAGAAGCACCAGACACACACACAATTTTACAAAACCGGTTACAATTTTAAAGTTATTTCAATTATGAAAAGTAATTATAAAATAAAATGTTTGGTTTCCACCACTAACTTAGGAAACTACACTAAAATGTAATGAAAACAAAAAAGAAATAGTAATAAAAACGAGAGGAAACATCAAATACCTCTCAAATGGATATTTATTTCGAAATGACTTTGTTGTGGTTTTGACATTATATATATATCTATGTAAACTTTTTAATATTTTTGAAAAAGACTTAATAAAAGTCGAAACGTTAAAGAAATTTTGTTGTTTTAATCCAATTCGTAATTTTAATTGAGGCCGCTACACCAAGAAAAGTTGTTTAAAACAAAGAAATTCTCAATGGGTTTCTTTTAAATAGTAAATATATATATATATATATATATATAATTATTAATAATGTTTTTCTTGGAATGCGGCTTTAAGGGTAATAAAAATTAAAATTGACGTTTCGACATTCTTTTATTGTCTTCATCAGAAATTGATCACAGAAAAATCATCTGGAAATAACACTTACTGTACTTTTATAACATTCACAAATTTTAATTAATTCTAACACATTAAAATTGTATATCTGACATTACTAACAATTTAAAAATGTACCTCTTACATACCTGACTGTGACAAAAGTTTATTTCTTGTAATCAAAAATTTAATTCGTTTCATTTTAATTATATTATTCTATATAATTCGATGGATTTAAATGTAAATCTTCGGAGCGTGTCAGATTCTCAAAGCGAACACATGTTTATATTAAAAACTAACGATTCCACACAACAACTTATTTATGTGTATTCAAGCTGTTTCTTATGCTATTGATATTTGATAAATTTTAAAAATATATATGTGGGACTTGGGAATAGTACTATTGCTATCGAATAAGTGGAAAATATATTTTAGATAGATTATTTATTTCGTTTCTGTCATTAACTGCAAGATCTTCATGTTTTTTGATTTCAATTAATTCTAAAATTTCTCGTGATTTTGTGTTTTTTTCAACATGTAAGATTTTAGTTTTTTCAAAGTCAAATGTATGTGACATCTTGTTACTATGTTTTTTTAATGCAGTGGCATTATTGGCGTATTTGTGGCCCTTTAATCTTTCATGAAGATGTTGCATGGTCTGACCTATATAAACTTTATTGCATGATTTACACGGAATACTGTAGACCACGTGGGTCATTTTGTTTTTGTCAATTTTATCTTTAAGTTTGGTGTTAATGAATTGTAAATTGTTGTAGTTTTTGTGAGCTATTGTAATGTTGTATTTTAAAAACATTTTTTGAATTTTTTCGGACAAATCGGGAACATATGGTAAAGCTAAATATTTTTTACTATTATTATTGTTTTGTTGTTCGGTGGATGTGTTTGTGAGTCCATCTTTTTGTTGCCGTGTATTGTTATTGTGTTTATAAAGTCTTTGTTTGATAATTTTTTCCACAAAAGGGGGTGGATAATTATTATTTTTTAATAAGTTTTTTACATTTTTTAGGGTATCTTTAATATATGTTTGGCTCGTTAATTTTATTGCCCTGTCTACTAGGCCTATAACCACGCTTTTTTGATTGCTATAGAATGTGCAGATAGGAAATTCGTATATCTACCAGAAGCTGTTGGCTTGGCATACCATTTAGTAACAATATTACTGCCTACCCTGATGAGAGTCATGTCTAGGAAATTCAATTGATTGTTTACCTCTATTTCTTTAGTAAATTGCAGTTTTTTGTGGTAACTGTTAAACTGGCTTGTGATATAATCTATTTTATCTAAAGGTACCGCAAGTAAACAATCATCAACGTATCTCTTATAGAATGGGATGGGAAAATTTATTTTTTTGATTACAGTCTCTTCAAGATCTTCAAGCACTAGTTGTGCAATAACGCTCGATATTGGTGCGCCCATTGCACAACCATAAACCTGTTTGTAATATTTTTTATCAAACTGAAAATACATAGTGGTTAATGTCAGCTCAACCGCTTCAGTGAAGGCACACAAAGTTAAATCAGTATGCTGTTGGAGTTCATCCCATTTTTTCTGGATAATATTTTTGGCCAGATCTACTGGTAAGTTGGTATATAGAGACGTTACGTCTAAGGAGACAAGTTTTTGATCAGCGTTAAGATTAATATTGTTTAAGAACTCTTTGAACTCAAATGAGTTTCTTATATAAAAGTTATTTTTACCCGTAATTTTTGAAATGCAATTTGCGAGATACTTTGATAACTTATACAACGGTCCTTGTATGCAAGAAACAATCGGTCTCATTGGTGTATTGATCTTATGTAATTTTGGCAATCCATACAGCGGTTGAGCTGACATTAACCACTATGTATTTTCAGTTTGATAAAAAATATTACAAACAGGTTTATGGTTGTGCAATGGGCGCACCAATATCGAGCGTTATTGCACAACTAGTGCTTGAAGATCTTGAAGAGACTGTAATCAAAAAAATAAATTTTCCCATCCCATTCTATAAGAGATACGTTGATGATTGTTTACTTGCGGTACCTTTAGATAAAATAGATTATATCACAAGCCAGTTTAACAGTTACCACAAAAAACTGCAATTTACTAAAGAAATAGAGGTAAACAATCAATTGAATTTCCTAGACATGACTCTCATCAGGGTAGGCAGTAATATTGTTACTAAATGGTATGCCAAGCCAACAGCTTCTGGTAGATATACGAATTTCCTATCTGCACATTCTATAGCAATCAAAAAAAGCGTGGTTATAGGCCTAGTAGACAGGGCAATAAAATTAACGAGCCAAACATATATTAAAGATACCCTAAAAAATGTAAAAAACTTATTAAAAAATAATAATTATCCACCCCCTTTTGTGGAAAAAATTATCAAACAAAGACTTTATAAACACAATAACAATACACGGCAACAAAAAGATGGACTCACAAACACATCCACCGAACAACAAAACAATAATAATAGTAAAAAATATTTAGCTTTACCATATGTTCCCGATTTGTCCGAAAAAATTCAAAAAATGTTTTTAAAATACAACATTACAATAGCTCACAAAAACTACAACAATTTACAATTCATTAACACCAAACTTAAAGATAAAATTGACAAAAACAAAATGACCCACGTGGTCTACAGTATTCCGTGTAAATCATGCAATAAAGTTTATATAGGTCAGACCATGCAACATCTTCATGAAAGATTAAAGGGCCACAAATACGCCAATAATGCCACTGCATTAAAAAAACATAGTAACAAGATGTCACATACATTTGACTTTGAAAAAACTAAAATCTTACATGTTGAAAAAAACACAAAATCACGAGAAATTTTAGAATTAATTGAAATCAAAAAACATGAAGATCTTGCAGTTAATGACAGAAACGAAATAAATAATCTATCTAAAATATATTTTCCACTTATTCGATAGCAATAGTACTATTCCCAAGTCCCACATATATATTTTTAAAATTTATCAAATATCAATAGCATAAGAAACAGCTTGAATACACATAAATAAGTTGTTGTGTGGAATCGTTAGTTTTTAATATGTTCTTGTTTCTTTTACATTCAGAACATTGGCCTGCAAACTTAATGATCTCTTGGCAAACTGGCAACATAGTGGTCTTAATGGCATCTAACTATTCTTCAATAAGGCAATAGACATCTTGTTGGCTTACATTAAAAAGTAAATGCTATGATGTACATACAAACTTTACATAACAGCTCTTAGTGTAGTTACATATTGGGGGAGCTTTATTTTGCATTCTAGGTCTCCTAGCATTTGATTGATAAACAACCAAAAGCATGACTAAAGTAAATTCAGCTTCAACATTTTCCTTTAACTTGCTTGGTTGCGGAATAATGATTGTAATGAAACTATAGCACAGTTCAGCAGCTAAAGACACTTCTTAATGTGCTGATGAAAATAACACTTGTACACATCTTTTCGTGCTTGTGCACTTCTTTTTCATGTTTGTACACTTCTTTTTCATGCTCCCTTCGGGACACTTTCTCCATTAGCTATTAAACATACCTTTTCAGTGGCAATTAAAGCTTTACTTCGAATTAATACAAATTAAATATTCAAATAATTAATAACAAATTAGTGATATTAATATTCATAAGAAAATACATAACCATATATTGTAATGAATTGATATTATTATAATACAATGTAACAACATTGTATTATAATTATTTACATTGTATTGTAATAGGTACGCCACCTATGGCGTGTTCATTGAATACACGTATATTTACAGTTGCCCGATTAGTAGTTGTACTACGGAGGGTAATATTACCTTGCGATGTCGCGCTTGGGTAACAGATGCCGCTGGGAAACTCTCATGGCATTTGGTACGTAAGTTGACTATATCAGGTAATCTAGTTTTTAAGGCATTGTAAACAACACGCTCGTGCACTGATGAGACCAATGTAAGGTCAAAACAGCTGTCTGCACGTTGTTGTTCGCAATGCCAACTTAGGGTAGATGTGCATACATACATTTATTCATATATGAAATTTTTCGTGTATGTATACTTGAGTGATAATATTATAGCAGCAAAAATTTTGAAGAGTTACTCAATATCAGCACTTCCGATAAATTCGCGAATTTTTTTAAATTAAAAACAAATAAAATCTGGTCTAGACAAAATTTTAAAAAACGTTAACACTTTTCTGATAGAGCTTGAGTCGTAGAATAGTTTAGTGTCATAACTTCAACCTTCTATTTCAAAAATTGATGATGCGTTATTGCATCAAAAGCGACACTTAAACTGCTGACGTATACGAAGTTGTGGTTATATACGATAAGATATGAAATTGCCATTCATATAAATGAAATATAATGGAATCGAAACGCGTTCACGTCTCGCTAGTTAACAATGGCAATTAATTTTTCATTGTAAATTGTAGTTTTTGTCGAAGCTAATAAAATGTCCTCTACACCATCAGACTCTTCATCATTTTAAACCATATTCACTTGAATTTGTTGGGAAGTGGGAAACTCTGCAGATTATTTAGTCTCATAGTGGCTTCTCCCCACAGTCTTCATCAGTCAATCCTGACAAGCATTGTTTTTATAATTTTCTCATACATTTGGTGATTATCTTCTTCTTAGTTAGAAATTAATTCAATAACATTCCACCAACATTAAAGTTCTTGTTGAGGACAATGAATTTTATAACTACGGTTTATATATCAATATTATCGATGCTAAATTTTCAGACAAAGTTTTAATTTGGTGCGCCATTTCCACTGGAGATATTTACAGGTCATACGGCGAAAGAGTAAGGTTTGAAGCCCTAAGATAACTAAAGGTATATTCGAAATTGTTTGACGAAAATATTTAATATTATAATCTTTGGTCGGATTTGGCTTTATGTCGTTATACCAAAAAAGTCTTAGTATTGGCTGATCGTTCATAACATACCATTTGTACCGAAAAATAATAATCTCCTTAATTTACCGCTTCCTTGCTCAATTGAAGATTTTTGAGTAATTTTATATAGGTATGTCTGTGGTGGAACAAGGCAAGTCGAAAATGAGGCACAGCTGATGCGCAGGACTTACCTAAAAATTCGGAAAATTGATGGTGAAGTTGTCCAAGACTTAATGCAAGACATTCGTAGAAAATTACGCATTCTTCATTTAATTTAATTTATTTATGTTGTTATTACATAGAGTGTTTTCGTATTTAAACATTTATTAAAGTAATTTGTGTCAAAAAATTTAAGACATACGTTATTCTATTAGGCAATGAAGTTTGTTATTGTAAGTAGGTGCACAGAATTTATTATTGCACTAGCAATTACTAGGCTGTGAGACTTGAATTCTAATTTAAACATTTATTAAAGGAATCTGTGTCAAAAATTTAAGACATACGTTATGATATTAGGCAATGAAGTTTGTTATTGTAAGTAGGTGTAGAGAATTTATTATTGCACTAGCACTTACTTAGCTGTGTGACTTGAATTCTAATTTAAACATTTATTAAAGTAATCTGTGTCAAAAATTTAAGACATACGTTATTCTATTAGGCAATGAAGTTTGTTATTGTAAGTAGGTTCACAGAATGTATTATTACACTAGCACTTACTGGGCTGTTTGAATTGAATTGTAATTTAAACATTTATTAAAGTAATCTGTGTCAACAATTTAAGACATACGTTATGCTATTAGGCAATGAAGTTTGCTATTGTAAGTAGGTGCATAGATTTTATTATTACACTAGCACTTACTAGGCTGTGTGAATTGAATTCTAATTTAAACATTTATTAAAGTAATCTGTGTCAAAAAATTAAGACATACGTTATTCTATTAGGCAATGAAGTTTGCTATTGTAAGTAGGTGCATAGATTTTATTTTTACACTAGCACTTACTAGGCTGTGTGAATTCAATTCTAATTTAAACATTTATTAAAGTAATCTGTGTCAAAAACTTAAGACATACGTTATTCTATTAGGCAGTGAAGTTTGCTATTGTAGGTAGGTGCATAGATTTTATTATTATACTGGCACTTACTAGGCGGTGTGAATTGAATTCTAATTTAAACATTTATTAAAGTAATCTGTGTTAAAAATTCAAAACATACGTTATTCTATTAGGCAATGAAGTTTGCTATTGTAAGTAGGTTCACAGAATTTATTATTACACTAGCACTTACTAGGCTGTGTGAATTGAATTCTAATTTAAACATTTATTAAAGTAATCTGTGTCAAAAATTTAAAACATACGTTATTCTATTAGGCAATGAGTTTGCTATTGTAAGTAGGTTCACAGAATTTATTATTTCACTAGCACTTACTAGGCTGTGTGAAATGAATTCTAATTTAAACATTTATTAAAGTAATCTGTGTCAAAAATTTAAGACATTCGTTATTCTATTAGGCAATGAGTTTGCTATTGTAAGTAGGTACACAGAATTTATTATTACACTTGCACTTACTAGGCTGTGTGACTTGAATTGTAATTTAAACATTTATTAAAGTAATCTGTGTAAAAAATTTAAGACATACGTTATTCTATTAGGCAATGAAGTTTGTTATTGTGAGTATGTTCACAGAATTTATTATTACACTAGCACTTACTAGGCTCTGTGAATTGAATTCAAATTTAAACTTTTATTAAAGTAATCTGTGTCAAAAATTTAAGACATACGTTATGATATTAGGCAATGAAGTTTGTTATTGTAAGTAGGTACACAGAATTTATTATTACACTTGCACTTACTAGGCTGTGTGAATTGAATTCAAATTTAAACATTTATTAAAGTAATCTGTGTCAAAAATTTAAGACATACGTTATGATATTAGGCAATGAAGTTTGTTATTGTAAGTAGGTGCACAGAATTTATCATTACACTAGTATTTACTAAGCTATCGGAAATTAATACTGAAAATTTACAAAGACGATATATTTTTTTTTCAAAAGAGGAAAGCTGCTACTATTGTGAATAACTACATTATACGCTGTGTACTTATGTATATTTCGAATTATAACCTTGACTTTATGGACAGAATTAGGCACTAGTTACTCAAAAATTTAACTTGTGATAAAAAGTATATATTGGTAGGGGTATTAGTACACTAATTGTCATCTATGACTTTACTGTTAACTTGAAATGATATTATATTTTGATATGTTATATTGCTTTGATGATTTTCTGATGAAAAATGAATGATAATTTTCTCCATTATCTTTTGGTTGCGGTTTAACAATCAACAATATGATAAATATATAAATAAACATTTATTATGGAAATGTATAAAATATAATCTCCTACCAAGGACCGAAGTAAAAGAACTTCAGTGAATTTTTACATTGCAAAAAATAATAGGGTAACTTTCAATTTGATATATAGCAAATCCAATCACATTCAAGGGACAGAGAGAGTCTTAATTTTGATCCATATATAGTTTTACGAAAGTAAAATTCTGCAGCCTTTCATGATTGTATTACTAGAAACAAAGGAAATAAATATTGAACAAAAAAATCTAATCATTGTTCAATAATTGCAGGTTCTAGATATTAAAAACTCAATGTCTATTACAATTTACAAACCTATATTTAAAGGATATTTATTAAGGGGTATCAATAACCTTGGAATTTTAGGAAATTGATTTTTGGTTTATTATATTTTTTTATAGCTAGAGTGCTAACTTTCATTTGGCCTAAAGATCGCTCCTTTTTACTAATCATTCCGTCTCTCTCGCTCTGTCTCATTAAAAGTTTTATTGTTATTATATTACTAGTGGAGCTAGCGAAAAAAAGAAAGCGATCTTTTTTATTGTCACTTTAAGAAGGAACATCTTTTCCTTGAACAGTCTTTTATAAAATGCACTTTTTCGTCACAGTTGTTATTTAAATAAACAATCGCATTGTTTATAACAACCAAGCACATACTAAATGACATATTCGTATTCTATGAACCCAAAACCACCAAACATATTGAACAGACCCCAAAAGTTGTTTACGGGGAAAGTGGATTTATACGTTTTCCGTTTATCTGGAGCGAAACTATATATTATTGCAATTTGGCTCAAAATCTATTCCTTCTATTTACTTCAAATTTGGACTAGAAATATTTTATATCATATTCGATAAAAAGATTGGTCGATTTTTTTGTATGCTTCTCCCTTTATTAATAGCATTATTTTTGGCCCCAAATCGAGCTTTTTTTAGAAATCTTGAAATTTTCGCAATTCTTTAAATTTCGAAAAAGTATTCGTTGGTTTTATCGCTTTAACATTGTTGTTTATTTATATTAATTGGTAATTTTATTCTTGTATGATTTTTATTACAATTTCTGTGTATTCTTTTTTGTCCTGTAAATGGGAAACCGTTGGACAATAAAGTATATTATTATTATTATTATTATTGTACTGAGGTTCAGGGCCCCATCTAGCTATTCACCCGTTCAAGCAAAAATAATATTTGCCGTCCTTTACAATGACACCTTTTAAATCATAAGCATGTTATTCCATAGATGGTGCAATTTATAACCGACTTAAAAAAATTAGGTGTGGCCACCACACGACTTTCTTATACGTATGAGCATTTCAAATTATAGAATTTTAAGAATTTTTTTAAAAAAAATTATTCAAAATTCTATTCTAAGTACTTCTATTCTCTTAATAAATCTCTATAGAATGCATACTTTGCAAGATATTATCAAAAAAGTGCAACTCGCTAAGAGTAAAAGTGCTACTTCCGGTCCGAATTTTGAAATTTCTTGCATAACTTACGACATATTTGCAAAAAATCGCTATTCGATAAGAGTAAAAGTGGCACTTCCGGTCAGAATTTTGAAATTTTTTTTGCACAAAAGATACCTATTGAAAATTATGTTTAAATACTTTTATACTCGTAACGTACTTGTCTAAAAAGCATGACTTGCGAAATATTCGCAAAAAACTGATTTTCGATAAGAGTAAAAGACCTACTTCCGGTAGGAATTTCGAAAAACTTTTTAAATAAAATTATTCTCAATTTTAATTTTAAGTACATATGAATTCTTTATAAATTTGTATAAACTTAGTAGTTGACGAAATATTGGCAAAATTCGATTTCTTCGCTGAAGTAAACTGCTACTTCCGGTCTACCGATTTTACTGAAAAACTAATCAGATCTCAAGAGGGAGATTATACACGTAAATACAAAATTTGGAATTGATATCTACAGCGGTTTGACCGCTATCGTGGTCACACACACACACACATACACACACACACACAGAGAGAGAGACATACACACAGAGAGAGAGACACACAGACATTTTTTAAAAACCACTTTTTCGGTATCAGGGGACTTCAAAACGTGAACATCTGCAAAAATCTCGAGGTCGAAGATTTTCATCATCACAATACTTCCTTATACTCCGTATAAGAAAGTAAAAAATGAGGTGTGGCCACCACACGACTTTCTTATACGTATGAAAGTGTTACTTCCCGTCCGAATTTTGAAATTTCATTTATACAAAAAATATTCCAAATCCAACTCTAAATACTTTTGTACTCTTCATAAATATATATAGAATGCATAATTTACGACATATTTGCAAAAAATCGTTATTCGGTAAGAGTGAAAGTGTTACTTCCGGTCCGAATTTTGAAATTTTTTTTATACAAGAGATATTTAGAAGTACGTTCTAAATACTTTTATACTGGTTATGTACCTGCCTAGAAAGCATGACTTGCGAGATATTCGCAAAAAACTGATTTTCGATAAGAGTAAAAGACCTACTTCCGGTCGGAATTTCGAAAAACTTTATTAATACAATTTTTCTCAAATTTAATTTTAAGTACATTTGAATTCTTTATAAATTCGTTTAAACTTAGTAATTGACGAAATATTTGCAAAATTCGATTTTTTCACTGAAGTAAACTACTACTTCCGGTATGCCGATTTTGCTCAAAATCTAATCAGTTCTCAAGAGGGAGATTATATTCGTAAATATAAAATTTGAAGTTGATACCTATAGCAGTTTGACCGCTATCGTGGTCACACACACACACACACACACACACACACACACACACAGACAGACATTTTTTAAAAACCACTTTTTTGGTATCAGGGGACCTCAAAACGTGTGGACATCTGCAAAAATCTCGAGGTCGAAAATTTTCATCATCACAATACTTCCTTATACTACGTATAAGAAAGTAAAATGAGGTGTGGCCACCACACGACTTTCTTATACGTATGAGCGTTTCAAACTATACAATTCTAAGAATTTTTTTATACAAAACTTATTCAAAATCCTATTCTAAGTACTTTCATTCTATTAATAAATCGCTATAGAATGCATACTTTGCAAGATATTCGAAAAAAAGTGCTACTCGCTAAGAGTAAAAGTGCCACTTCCGGTCCGAATTTTGAAATTTCATGTATACAAAAAATATTGCAAATTCAACTCTAAATACTTTTGTACTCTTAATAAATATATATAGAATGCATAATTTACGACATATCTGCAAAAAATCGCTATTCGGTAAGAGTAAAAGTGGTACTTCCGGTCCGAATTTTGAAATTTTTTTTATACAAAAGATATTTAAAATTATCATTTAAATACTGTTATACTCGTAATGTACCTGCCTAAAAAGCATGACTTGCGAGATATTCGCAAAAAACTGATTTTCGATAAGAGTAAAAGACTTACTTCCGGTTGGAATTTCGAAATACTTTTTTAAGATAATTTGTCTCAAATTTAATTCTGAGTACATTTCAATTCTTTATTAATTTGTTTAAACTTAGTAATTGACGAAATATTGGCAAAATTCGAATTTTTCATTGAAGTAAACTGCTACTTCCGGTCTACCGATTTTACTAAAAAACTAATCAGATCTCAAGAGGGAAATTATACACGTAAATACAAAATTTGAAATTAATATCTACAGCGGTTTGACCGCTATCGTGGTCACACACAGACACACAGACACAGACATTTTTTAAAAACCACTTTTTCGGTATCAGGGGACTTCAAAACGTGGACATCTGCAATAATCTCGAGGTCGAAAATTTTCATCATCACAATACTTCCTTATACTCTACGTATAAGAAAGTAAAAGGAGGCTGTCATTTCGACCCGTATATAGTAGATATGTAATATTGTTGGAATTGTATAATTTTGTCCAAGAAATTCTCAGAAACTACTGATCGGACTCTAACAATTTTTTTATCCACTTGTCTATCGTTCATCAAAATCGGTTCAGAAGTTTAAATGGATGGTACCTATCCAGCTAGAGGTTCAGATTACAACCATCTACTTGAACGACACGGTACTGTTTCCTTATCGGTGCGGAGGGATCGCTACAGCGCTCGTTTTCTTGTTAATGTTTTAAGAAACAGCATAAGCTCACCGTATTTGCTGTCACAGATTCATTTTTCTGTACCTGCCTACAATGCGCGCTCAGTAGAAACTATTCGCGTGGCTAGATGTAATACAAATTAATGTTTTATCAAAGGCTCCTCTAACACACATGGCTCGTAATTACAATAGGCATTATCCGGATTATTTTTCTTGACACTTCTAAATATTGTTTATTTCACTTTTCATTTATTTTTTTTTTTATGCTCATGCAGATAATAGATATGTGTATACATATTTCTATGTTTTATCTTGTGCTATTTTGGTTCACGTGTATTTTTTGTTTTTTTGTTTTTTTGTTTGTTTGTTATTATATTATTGTAAAATGTCCTGTAAATGGTGTTAGCTGTTGGACAATAAAATGATATTATTATTATTATTATTATTATTATTATTATTATTATTATTATTAAACGATATAGACCAAAATGTTATGTGAAGTTGGTTTATATTTATGTTTATAATTTTTTTTCGACTTAAAATGTTTACCCGGCAGTTTAAATGAATGAAAAAACACAAGAAATGATTTTTTAAAGTTTAATTCAAATAAAAAAGACGCAGTAGTTATGTACATACACAAATTGAATTAACCAATCTTAAAAAATAAAAAAAATTAAATTAAATCGCGTTTTTTTCTGAGCATGTTAAACTCTACCTAGCAACTAAAATAATTTTCTCCCCGCTTTTTGTTTCTCCCAAAATCTGTAATAATTTCTGATAAATTTCTATTGTCGCAAACCATGTATTCTATTGAAATCATAGCCAATCCAAATAATTACTTTCTTATACGTAGTATAAGGAAGTATTGTGATGATGAAAATTTTCGACCTCGAGATTTTTGCAGATGTCCACGTTTTGTAGTCCCCCCCTGGTTTTTAAAAAATGTCTGTGTGTCTGGCTGTGTGTGTCTCTGTGTGTGTGTGTGTGACCACGATAGCGGTCAAACCGCTATACATATCAATTCCAAATTTTGTATTTACGTGTATAATCTCCCTCTTCAGATCTGATTAGTTTTTCAGTAAAATCGGTAGACCGGAAGTAGCAGTTTACTTCAGCGAAAAAATCAAATTTTGCCAATATTTCGTCAACTACTAAGTTTATACAAATTTATAAAGAATTCATATATACTTAAAACTAAAATTAAGAGCAATTTTATCTAAAAAGTTTTCCGAAATTCCTACAGGAAGTAGGTCTTTTACTCTTATCGAAAATCAGTTTTTTGCGAATATTTCGCAAGTCATGCTTTTTAGACAAGTACGTTACGGGTATAAAAGTATTTAAAACATAATTTTCAATACCTTTTGTATAAAAAAAATTTCAAGATTCAGACCGGAAGTACCACTTTTACTCTTATCGAATAGTGATTTTTTGCAAATATGTCGTAAGTTATGCATTCTATATAAATTTATCAAGAGTACAAAAGTATTTAAAACTGGATTTTCAATATTTTTTGTATATATGAAATTTCAAAATTCGGACCGGAAGTAGCACTTTTACTCTTAGCAAGGAGCACTTTTTTGATAATATCTTGCAAAGTATGTATTCTTTAGAGATTTATTAACAGAATAGAAGTACTTAGAATAGGATTTTGAATAATTTTTCTAAAAAAAATTCTTAAAATTCTATAATTTCAAACGCTCATACGTATAAGAAAGTCGTGTGGTGGCCACACCTCATTTTTTTTGTCATGGTGGATCGCAAATGGTTTTTGATTATTTTTAATTTAGAAAAACTTCTTTCACCACTTGCAACTGTTACTAGTAAACTCAAAAGAATTCTGAGAGCATTTTAAAACGTCTTGAGGAGATAAATTATAATTTAAAATCATACAAAGAACTGTCAACTCCTTTGAAAGTTCTAAGCCATTTATATAAGAGTCCTCGTTGGTTAAAATAGTCTCGAGGTGTTCTTACAATGTTCTTACAATTCATTCTTTTGGCAGTTCCTTTAAGGCATATATGTTATACAAAAAAGCAAAATGATTACTATACTCACGGATTTTGGAAAACCTTAACTCCAAAGGAGTTTATAGATGTATCTATAATTTGAAAAAATACGACGATCTTATATTTTTGACGGGGATCAATGAATGGTTCATCATCACACTCGTGTGATGATGATCTTTCTTTGGTTACGAGAACCAAACTGCCTCTTCAAGAACCTGAGTAAAGTACTCATCTTTTATTAAGTTAATGACAGAAACTATGTCAAAATCTTTACTTTGCATTAATTTACTGGTTGGGTTTATCCGATTCAAAGTTTATTACAGAGCATACATACTTAAACTGTTTAATTTGATTCAACAAACCCGAAGCTTTGTCTCGTGTAGATGTATCCATATCTGTGTTTTGATAAACACTAAACAATGCATCGTAAACTTGTTCTATTTGATGTCTTGGGGTTTTATGGCTTCGATTCGACTTTCCCACCTCGTGTTAGTAAGTGGTTTTAGATTAATGCCTTTTACGTTCGTCAAACGAATTGATCATCTCAACGTTGAAGAAGAATATCTTTTGCACAATATTAAAAAAAAATCGTTGTTTCCAGTGAAGAATTTGTCATGGTCGTTTACTATTATGTTTAAAGAATTACTACTGCAAGGAATATAAAATTCCCGTGGCTTCAAGTGCGCAAGATTAAGAAGGAAAAAAACGGTGTTTCGTTTAAAATGAGTTTTCAACTTTGGTCCTTTATTCGTCAGGTTCATGAATACTACTATGAGCAGCTTGTCAATGAATAGTTTTACTTAATTACTATTCGATTAATATATCCGAATAATTATTTATGCTTTCATTAATTCAAAATTCATAAAATTACTTTTTTAGTAACCGCCCTCAATTTTGCCGCCCTTCATTTTTGCCCCCCCCCCGCCTTAAATCGGGCCCAGCTGAGATTAGGTTCTTAAATTTTTAATTTTAGGTAAATCCAGTTACCCGATTCAAGTATTATACCGCGGTGACCACAGCGCTTTGTTTAAATAACAATAAATGTTCATTGTTTATGTATATTTTCATGTGAAAACAACTGTAACATATCAAGAGTTTGTACTATTATCCCAATATCTAAGCCAAAAGAAAAAAAAATTGACAGTTTACTTATTTTTGCCTCCAGGGTTATACATTATACATCTTGACGTAACATGGATTATAACCTCTGTAGTGTTTCAGCATGACGTAAGGTTGTATATACCTGTCATAATTATTTGATAGGTTATTAATTTTTTCTTGTTTGTGTCGTTGTTATTCGTATAATTTTCTTATTTTTTTTATATTTTACATATTCTGTATATATTACAACAAATATATAACTAAGTTGACATTCCGTCTCGATGTTTTCTCATGGTCAAGAAAGATTTTTTTTTATTTGTACCTATTTACAAAGCTCTCTTCCTTTTATTTACATGTATTAGAAATATCCAATTGTTCTTCTCTTTATTTGTCAAAATTGTATTATAATTATTGAGAGAACTAATTACATTTTTTTATTGTCACATGATATTTTACATATTTATTAAAAACAAATTCCTCACTCAAATATAAAGCATGTACAATCTAAATACATATATAGAGAATTTGGGATTCGGTTGGAATAAAGACTAAAATAATAACCTCTATATCATTCAACAACAAATTTATTAGGATCATTAGCATATTGGTGACAGATTTCTAAACTAACAAACAATATTTTCAAACGTCATTAGCACCAATTTTATTGTCATACATGCTGCATATATATTTCTGTTTACTTTTCATAAGTTGTTAAATTGTGAAACAGTTGAACAAAAATGTATATTATACGCATAGTATACAAATGGCCAAATACAAATACATACGAGGTAGGCGCCATAAATTGTCGGCCTGATATACAAAAAAGTAACTTGGAACAATATAAGAATTTTTGTTTTTCAATGTAATTTCCCCTAACTTCTATACATTTATTACAACGATTAATTAATAATTCGATACCCTTGTAAAAATAATCTGAAGTTTTTCCGTCAAAATGTTCTATAACAGCTGCTTAAAACTCACTGTCGTCCTTAAAACTACGTCCCCTATGGTCTTTTTTTAAATTAGAATAATATCCTAACCAACAAGTATTTAAAATGTCGTGTCATTATAATGAGTTACCAACCTAACCTGTCATTGTCGAACTGACAAGTATGTTGTCTGTCTCCATAAGACACATACTGAATACTAAGGTTGAGACGGTCTATAGCACAGTTTGGGGACCACTGTGCTAGGGTATTATTATTGTGGTGCCTTATCAATATTTCAAGGTACAGGGAAATCATAGAAATAATTCTTAACATAATTATTTTTGTGTGCCATCTATGTTATTGTGAATATATAGGGGGAATATTCTAGACATTGATATTCTGTGTTCCAACATTATTGTACCTACGATAGAGTTTGAATATACATAGTAGGTTATTAGGGGATTGAGATTTAATCGTTTTTTGTTGTTGATATCTTGACGCTTCTTGGAATTACAGGTTGAATTTCATATCAGCCCTTCTTGTTCTCTTGGCGGCTCAGATTCTTAATTTGAAAACAAGTGCCGGTGTAGTATTTTTACATTTACCTAACAACAACAGAAATTATTAAACCCATAACTGTCTTCATTGGGTGACAGAGACATTCATTGAAATGATCATATTAAACCTATAATCCTGATGTTTCGACAGTTACTCTTTCTTCTGTTCGAGCCCTCGTAGATGAAATAGTTTTCGGTACAACTACTGTTGTGCGCAAACAGCGTATTAAACATGGTTGCTTATAAAAATGAAGGTAAAAAACACAATTTGTTTAAAATTGTTTAAAAATAACAAGATGACAAAAGTAAAATTTAAATCAAGCAATTTAGGTAATGGATAATAATAAAAAATAATACCGACATTGAAGATGGTTTAATTGATATAATCTTTTTCATCTCTTTTTTTTTTGTAGCAATATTATTACCAATTACATTGTTATTTGCGGTCTATAACCTAATCAGAGCTAGTCACATGTATTCTATTCTTACTATTGACCTTTGTAATATCTCTTCATCATTAAATTGCTCCATAACTGGCTTAAATGTGATTCTTAATATGTTTTGCTTTTAAACAGCCATCTGAATATTTATGTATGTATGGATATGTTACTGTTGTGAGTGGTGATAATCGTCCAAGATACATCACTATTAATCAATTAATTGGGTGAGTCTTAAAAAATAAA
The DNA here is from genome assembly GCA_963170755.1 of Amphimallon solstitiale. Classification (NCBI taxonomy): domain Eukaryota; kingdom Metazoa; phylum Arthropoda; class Insecta; order Coleoptera; family Scarabaeidae; genus Amphimallon; species Amphimallon solstitiale. The sequence continues at coordinate 78,608,282 of OY720683.1, read as the reverse complement.
CCAAAATATATAGAAATAGGTAATATTAGATACATATTTAACATTTCTTTTACATGTATGTAAATATTCTTTACAAAGAAAATACAGACTATTGTTAACCTAACCGTCAGTAAGGTTTTTATCACTATTTAAATGTTCCCCTCTTAGACCTCTTTTATCTGCATGCTTATAAACAAAAATTTTAACAAATTTTGTTGTATATTTGGCGTTATCTGCTGATTGGAAATTAATTTGGGTATCTTTATTATAATTTATAAATTAATGAAAAAAAAGTGAATGGAATTTTTATATAGTGGAGTTGAACTATTCGTAGAAAAACTGTTAATTTTAATAACATAAAAAGAGGGAGAGGGAGAGAGAGAGAACAATTGAAAATCTAGAACTATTTAATACATTATTTAGTGTTGTTGCACAGTATAACATAAAAAAAAAAATTCAAAGTGTTTGGTTTCAGAAATTCCACGATCTTTTCACAGCTGACACAAAAATGCTTTTTATACCATAATATCCTACCGGCATAACTAAAATAACGTCGTTAAATAGTTCACGTCCAACAATAAATATCCCGAAACTTCAAAGATAATGGAGCAATATTGTCGACAAGCTGATTTGTAACACTTGTGGCTTTATAATGAATTTTCCTAACGAACAACTTTTCTTTGTCTGTATACCGAACTGTCCACTTTCTGCAACACAAAAATAAGCTTCTAAGTGATAAATAATTTAAGTATATGTAAGTATACGGAAGCCATGTCAAGTTGGCCCTCCCGAGTTACAATTTATACAGGATGTCCCAGAAATAAAAAGACGGAATAGCAGGTATGTAAAGTCCGAACAGAAACAGGCCCAAATATACCGCAATACCGAAGAAATTAAAAATTTAATTTTCTATGTTGTTTTTTAGATAAAAAAAATACATTACGGACCTGGCACAGAATGTATGTTTATAAATACACGTAAGAATGCTCATTTGTAAATAGAAACGAACACGCATTCATAGAAAAATATGCTTTTGTTTGTATAAAGCGGGAAAAAACGTTAAATAGTACTCATTCATAAAACATATTTTTTGCCCGATGCGTCTAGATAACGCAGCTATGTATCGGTTATTGACCCAGATGGGCGACCCACTTTATTGCAGACAATAAAAGATTGTTTTTATTTTTAAAAGAGGAAGGTTGTTGTTCTTTAATGTGTTTGTAGTCGGAAACAGCTGATTATTATTATTTTAGAATATTAAATAAATCGTATTTTTCTAGCCTTTATTACAATAAATATTATTATTTTTTCTAGCAGGTGTAAAATTAAAGTAATTAATGGTTTGATATTTATTATGAAGTATTTATTCCTCCTCCTTTTTTTTTAACACAAGTAATATGGTGGTCCTGAAAAGGACCGATTGTGAAAGTGAAGCAGGTGGATATTTAGTCCAGGGTCGGCGTAAGGCCAATTGAATTCTTTATTATTTTTTTTGCCGTCTGCGCACGAATAAAGACTTGATATTTTGAGGGTACGTTTTTACACAATCTAGCTTCCGATTTCTGCTACTCCGTCTTTTTATTTCTGGGACACCCTGTATAGTATAAAATGGGCGTCAATTGTTCTCCATTTGTGCTTAATTGTGCCGTTATTAGTTTCATTTTGTGCTCTTCTGTTTTCAGAGATTTTAAAAAACATCGAAGGGGGCTAACTTGACGATTGCCCCCTCCCAAAAAAATTCGAAATTCTTTTTAAAATTCGGTGCCTTCGCAAAGCACTCCAATTGTGCTCATTTGTGCCGTATAACATATTTCCGCCAGGCGGCATTAACAAAGTACTTTGATAGAAGTGACAGACGCAACATCTGCGTATGTGTAGGTGCGACAACAACAAAAATTGAATACAACAAGCGGTACATGTTGATTGAAGTAACTATCCGAAATAACATTATGCTGCCGATAATTCCGAAGTTACATTTACATATTGTACCAACGACCATTACTATTGATGACACTAAATATGACTTAGGTAGCCTCATCGCTTACTCCGCGCTTCAGAATTAACGAAAAATGATAAGTCTACGATGATTTACTGCAACACAAAGTAGACTGCAATGGTAGTTAGTTGGTGTATCCTCATGCAATATTATACAGAAAATAAATAAAAGTAAATAAATTTTAAAACGACATATATTAAAAACAATACTACACAACGGAAAGCTAAGAGACGCACTCATCAGATATAAATTAAATCGATCGCATGAAATTCTCTGACAAAACGTCGGAGAAAAGTTTCATCCAAACTTTTAAATCACTAGGATATTAATCCGCTTGACAAGCGTAATCTCAACGAGACGAAACGGTAATAATGCACCAATTAATTATCAGTGAATATATAGCAATCGTAATCACATCTGCTTCTATATCGATTAAATGGCAAAAATCAAATGGACGATAAGAACGTACTCCCTTAACGATAACCGCGTTCGATGGCCAAGACGAGAACTATAAATTACAATGGTACCAACATGTATAATTATAATGTCGGTAATTGTAAATCAAAAAAAGGAAGCCTTCTAATTACCAGGGAAGGATGGAGAAATTAAAAGAAAATTCTCTAAGACAAAACAAAAGTAAAAAGTATTTAATTAGTATTTAAATTCGAAGTCACCAGATTAACGCAACTAAGGTTGTATATGTATCAGTTAAAATAAAACAGTCAATAAATCAAGCGTAATAAGAGTTGTATATACCTGAGTTGACTATAATTTGCGGTAACAGAGCCGCGTAGTAGAGATCTGTTGTATATTTCTATTTTACGTTAAAGATCGAGCTTGCCGGAAGATGGCGGAACAACCCAATAACTTAGAATTTAAACTAATTCAAAGCGACAGAAAACATAACAATCCAACGAAAATAAATAAAAGAAACAAAATTCCGGAATATACAGAACTGTTAACATATTTAATAGTTGTCTTAGATACGATAAATGTGTCAGCATTTGTAAAATTATTTGCCAATGTTCTTATAAAAAAAATATTATATGCATTGTAGATATATATCAATCTCAGCATAGTTTGTTTTTTCTATTATGGCCTATGTTGTTAGTATTGATAGAAATACTGAAAGGCGGTCTAAAACAAACAATGTATGATGCATTTTATTTCATAGAAATGATAATATATAAATAAATCATAACTGATCTTTCATTATTAAATGCGCTCTGAAATTATTTTATTAATGTGTTTGTACTAATAAAAATTGATATTATTTGGTGTATGCTTCTTTCATGTGTTTGTATTAATATATGCAAAAATCATGGTTTATAGTACAAATGTTATTTAAATTAATATATCTTTGTTTTATTTAATTATGCTAATTAATGCTCGAAGGTTGTTTTTTTGATGTTGATATCTCTTAACTTGGATCATCCTGGGAATTTGAGCTAGCCAGGTAAAACGTTTCAATTATTTTATTTTATTTTATTTAAATATAAATATTATTTACAGAGCGGACACGAAAGGTTGATGACTCATCGCCCACGGGCGCACTGTTGAAATTTTGTATTTTTAAAAAGTGCTTAATTTTATTTATATAATTGGATAACAAGTGGGTGGTGATCTATAAAATACAAAATACGTTAATATTTGTTTATTTTGTAGTTCAAATCGAGTAAACTTTCCGTACTTTATTTATCTTACGAAATATAATAAATTTTAAAAAGTCCTCACGCTCCTATCTACGCCGATGAAGATAGGAAATTTACGAGTTAAATGCTCTCATTCTCGGGCGTAAACAGATGTTGCTCTTCACCATATGAATAGTGCTATCAGTAACTGCGTGCTGTTTACATTATTTCTTTGGTCCGTCGTAGTTTAAACCTGGGACGTCCGCTCTGTAGGCATTACTGAGGGTTTCTTTTCAATATGGTGTTTCCAACGTGGAGCCATTAAAAATTTAAGAGATTTCTTTACAGGTGCTTAGGTACTAATGTTACATATACTTGTTTAGACTTAATCGTTTAAAATGATTTACTGTTCAACAGCAATTTGTTCTAGACGTATATCTGGTTTCTTTTTACGTTTTACCTGCACACTTTACATGTAATGTGAACAATTACGAATCTATTTAAAATTTTAGTTTTTAATTAAAGCATCTTAATATTATCGACATATTTTTAATTTATTATTTTATCACTTTGTTCCACGAAAACAGTGGTGTAGCTATCGCAGGTCACAATTTTTATGATGATAGATCGAATGTTTATTATCTAAGACTAAGTGTTTGTTTCTACTAACTAAATCATCTAGTGAAGATTGTGCAACGTAATGGCGAATCTTAATAACTCAGTTTGAGAATATTATCTCTGTTTAGCAATCCTCTTTTTGTAATAAAAGCTGCCAGGTACTGTTTTTTAGAGTGCCTTAAAATATAATGTGCAGTTGTTCAAACGACTACATGCGAGCTGATTCATACGCTTTTCACTCATATCAGGTTGTGCTCACAAACTTTAATTAAGATGTATTTTTGAGGTGCAGTGGTTTAATCGTTGTCTGTCACGACCTCTGGCGTTATGTCTTGTTTTTATTGTTTTGTGTCGCTCCATCATTAATCTGACTGATGTAAATAAGTTGTTTGCAGATGCTATATTCTGTGGTGATTTTATAAATTATACAAAAAGGAAAGAGAACCGTATATTAACGATACGAACAATAAATAAATTTTCTAAACAGTTATACGCCTCTATTTTTATAAACAATTGTCGTTTTCCTAATTACATTAGCCATATTTTTTTTAATAACTGTTGTAAAAATGGGTGTACAGTTCTTACAGACTTTAACTGAAGACATAACCAAACACCAAATCTTTCCACCACGTCTAGTTTTAGAGTTATAATCTTACTCCGCTAGTAGATAAACAATAACATTATATTTAGAAAATTTGTTATACAGAACTTATAAAAAGAAATAGATAAGTTCAAAAATCTTGACACAACAAATACTTGAATGTTTAATTAATATCAAGAATACAAAAACAGCATATAATGGAAAATTGTTGATATATCAAAGTTTTGCATAAATAGAGTTATTTCTTCCTTTTATATTACCTGTTGTCTTCTCTAATGATAGGATACCACCTACTTTGATATCGTTTCTCCATTTCTGCAATCTCTTGATGGAACCTTTCCCCTTGTTCATCACTCGTATTTCCTAAATTAGCAGGAAAGAAATGCAAATGTGAATGCAAAAAATGATCTTTGAGCGATATTCAGCACCCTACATTTTTATGATTTTCTAGCAAATTAGCCACAATATCTTGGTAGTTTTCACCCTTCAGATTTCCCAGAAAATATTTGCAAACATTTTTATGCTGCCAGCTCTAAATCACTCATGGTACGTTCAGAATTTTAATCTTCGAACAGCTTCCTATCTTGTGGACCAACAAATATTCCTTCGCGAATTTTCGCATCAGACAACTTTGGAATCTTATTCCTTAAGTATTTACAACAGTTGCCTTCTTTTTCTAGTGCATTGACAAACTGTTTATTCAATCTCAATTTAATGTGTAGAGGGGGTAGAACCACCAAATTAGAATCCACTAACGGCCCAAATTTTATATTAAATTCTCCAGAACAATGCTGGTCGTGGCTTGTCCTGTGCCCTTTACGCGAACATGTTCGAGCTTGTTACAATACTTTTGTAATTTTAAATTGTACGTTCATCTTAGTAAAAACCGAAAAAAAACCTATTTTGAAAATATGACGTGATACCCTATGTTAGAATACAATTTGTATGTTTAAAACAATTGAAAAGGAACTACTCAAAATATAAATTTTATTATTAATTAATGTAATGTAAAAATGGTCCCACGTTGCGGAGCCATAATGTAATAGAACAAGTATTTGAAATAATATGATAGGATTATGCCCCACGTTGCTGCGCCAATATTGTAAAGGTACAACTCAAAATAAATTTATTATAATGAAAAAAATGTAAAAATGGAACTGTTAATATAAAATTTAATATTAATAATAAAATATAGAATAAAATAGACTGTTTTGCCTGCTAGCTCAATTCTTAAACTCGAGGGCGATTGGGTAAAAGAGATAATTAAATTAACAGGTTCCTAAAGCACTATTGGGTATTAATATAATAAAATGCCATTGTATAATTTAAATAATAATTATATTCGAAATCAATGATTTTATAGGTGATTACAGACAAAATAAAATCTTATACAATAAACTGCTTTTAACAGACAAAGAAACAGCAAACAGCAACAAACAGGATAAATATACTTTTACAAAGGCAACCTTTAACAAGATTTACTTCTATCATTTATTATATTATAATGTAAACAACATAGCAAGAAATAACAACGCATGCTGAACGTGTTTAACATACAACGCTAAGAAACATATCAAATTACATCATTTATTTACATGTTGAGATGCTGTTTATTAAATATATTTATTCTCCAGATAAATATATTTATTCTCCAGATAAATATATTTATTTTATATCGTTTCTATTTGAAACTGATTCATAATGTTTAATTCTTTATTTCATTAATACATTTACACACAATAATCTTTTAAAATACCTTATTTTAAGGCTTCTTTCTTCTTTCTTCGATGCTTTCCAGCTGAATTTTCTTACTCACGAACAATACGTGTAGAATCGGCATATACTGCCGCTTGTAGCACACTATCTTGTTGACTAAAAATTACTTACCTCGGATTTTGATGTTTCATACGATTTGCATAGTTACTTCTTTGTTTTGTTGATTTTTTATAATAAGTCAATTTTCGCTTGCCCATAACTGTTATATTATTATACACTCGAATATTATAGGTATATATGGCATTTCTTTTTAATTACAAAACTGTCGTTCGGATTTAAGTCTGCAATAGCCGACCGATTCCGATAGATTTGCGTCTTCGCTAGGCCCGGCAGAGATACTTTAAAGTGGGGATAGACGATGCGATCGCTTCGAAAAACACTTGTGTGAAATGTGTGTGACAATGTTTACTATATAAGTTTTTTTATCTTCAATTATAATTACATAAGTTTAATTTTTTTATATCGTTCATCAAATGTGCAGCTGGCGCGTAGAGGTTGTTTTTTTTCTTTTGTGTACCAGCCTTAGTTAATAGACATTAATCAAATGTATGCATTTTTATGGTTATTTCTAAAACAGATAACTTTTTTAAGAAAATAAATTAATACAAAAACTAACTTTGACATTATAAATTTATGCCTTTTGAATCGCTAACCCAAATTTGAGATTCTAAAATTACAAAATAAATTTAAAAAACACAAAACGGCGATGCCATACGGGGCCATAGTTTTCGATAGGTAAACGCTCCTGTTAAGAGATTATAAGTATTTATATAAAAAGAAATTCTTAAAATTTGGACATGAAGTAACACACTTACTCACAGGTTTATTTTTCTAAGAAGATAAAAGTATAATTTAGAACAATTTTGTATAGTTTGAAACACTCATATGTATAAGAAAGTCGTCTTGTGGCCACACCTCATTTTTTTAAAAATTGAAACACTTGATATTATTAATAAGGAAATAATACAAATGTCATTAACATTTAATTTAAAAAAACAAACAATTTTTCCGGGTTAAAAATGTGGGGAATTAGATTTAACCACTTATCTAATTTTTACTCATATATCCACTCATTTATATCTAAACATTGGATTTCCTTCTTGAAAACGTTGGTAGGTTGCTATTAGTATGTTGTATTTACTATTGCTTTTATTCGGCCTGTACACTCTATAACATCTCTTCCTGATTGCGTTGTCAAGAGCAAGTGGAGTACACTTTGACCTTGCCGTAAATTCATGCACGCGTACGTACCTATCTGAAATTAATAATCTGGCAACTGACGAAGCGGTATCAAAAGACATACACCGAGGCGTCTGTGGTTGTTTCAAGGACACCCTTATGCAAAACTCAGCTGTAATGAGATACACGTAAACCGGTTATATGCCGCAAACAAGTATTATTAGTAAATATATATAGATGTAATAATCTCGTGTTATTCTATATGTAGGTATATCCACCGATAATTTACAAATCGAACTGTTTAACTATGAATCTCTAGTAATTTAATCCGTTATTTATATATGAGAATTTAGATAATGGTCAATTGTTAAATTTCATTCTATGGCACTGCTAGATTTAAGCTTCCGTTAAGTAGGAATTTTTAAGGAATTTCTATATAGACTTGTTCTGGATACTGTCAAAATGAAATCAATATGACCGCATGTACCCATACTTCAAACTTTCCTATGTACTAGTATATTATTTAGTCACTGTTGTAAAATTTCTATTCTACAGAAACGTCAATATTAACTCAGTTGATTGTTTTGTTTCTTTTATAAGTGTTTCTTAAGAGGCATCTTCTAGAAAGAGTGCATTTTCTTCTAGTGCAGCTTACTATGACGTATATCAGCGGTTCTTAACCTTTTTAAGCCGCGACCCAAATTTGAGAAATATGTTCATGTCGCGACCCAAAAAAAAGTCAAAATTTGTTCATTGCTTTATTTTAGATCGTATTTTTAAAAAATCTTCAATCCTACGATGATGATTGTTTTTAACTTACAAATTTTTTATTTATTTTTTTAATAATAAAGATAAACAAAAGTACTTTTCGATCCAAGGAAAATTTAATTAATAATCAAGTGTTTTTAATAATTTTTATTGATCAAATTAAAATATATTTATAACTTTTTGAAAATACTTGACATTTTAACTTATTCCTAAAAAAAAAGAAATATCAATACATATGTTAAGTCTTTTAAATTTTAAATGCAAGTCATACAGTTTTAATGAGAACCTTGTGCTTGAATACATTTTGAAAGATCTTCAAACCTCGGTTGAATGCTTGTCAAGGAGCACCTTATATCTATTTCAGGACTTAACTTGTTCCGGTAATTGCCGAAAAACCAGCCTCACACATATATGTTGTTGAAAAGGGCAATAATACTTTTAGGGCTTCTTTAACAATTATTGGCTTTTCGGTTTTTAATTTTAACCAGAAAGCACATAAAGATTCAGTGTTTTTGTAGAAATTGTATCGAAGTGCTTGATCACTTTGTATTTCTATTAATTGTTCTTGAAATTGATTAATATTAACAAATTCCTCATGCAAATCACTTACATCAAAATTAAATGGCATTCGAACCCAATTATATTTGAAAACATCGTCTGCAGGGAAATATCGATCAAAGTCTGCTATTAGTTTTTCTAAATGATTAATAATAATTTTCTGTATTTCAAAATCTGTGATATCAATATTATTGTCTTCAACAAGTAAATTAAGAGTCGGGAATGAAGCAAGTTTCTTTACTTCAACCTTATTTCTCCATAACTTGAGTTTATTTTTAAAACATGTAATTTTTTCAGTTAATTCAATAATAGTATGATTACGTCCTTGCATAGACGTATTTAGATTATTTATTTCAAATAAAATATCTGACAAATAAGCAACTTGAGTAATCCACTTCAACTCAGAGAATTTAGATGCTAATGGGTGTTTCTTTTCTCTCAAAAATAATTCGACTTCTGTCCGTAATGATAATACTCTTTGAACAACTTTGCCCCCGGGACAGCCATCTAACTTCAGAATAATATAATAAATGTTCGTATTCTGCACCAAATTCGAAACACAGTTCGCGGAAAATTCTACAGTTAAGAGCTCTTGATTTGATAAAATTGACTACCGCAACAATTTCATCCAAAACTATACATAATTCGGGTGATAATTTGTTTGAAGCAAGATTTTGTCTATATGTAACAAACAATGAATCGATATAATTTGTGGATTCATTTGTTTTGCTCTTGTCGAAAATCCCTTTTGAGATGCTGTCATGGCAGCTGCACCGTCGGTGCAAATACTGAAACACTGATTCCAATTTAATCCTTCTCCTTTAAAAAACGAATCGACCATAAGAAAAATATCTTCACCTCTAGTTGTTGTTGACATTGGTTTGCAAAATAAAATGTCCTCCTGTATATCTATTAAACCTAGATACCGCACGTAAACCATGAGTTGAGCATCTTTACTTACATCTGTCGTTTCATCTAGTTGAATACTAAATAAACCAGCAATTTTTATAGCAGAAATAAGTTGATTCTTAATATCAAATGACATATCATTAATTTGTAAACGAATTGTATCATTTGATAATGGTATCTTTTGTAATTTCTTTGAACTTTCATCTCCGCACATGATACGTGCCATGTCAATGGCAGCAGGTTTTATAAGTTTTTCAGCAATATTATGGGGTTTCTTTTGTCTTGCAATATGCCAAGCCACATGAAAAGAAGCAAGTGTAGCTTGTTTGGCAGAATTTATAAAACCACTACTACTTGGTGCATCCAAACGCTGTCTTTTTAAATGGGCTTCTTTTCTTTCGAAAAAAGTACGATCTTTTTCCTCAAAGGAAAAATTTTTATGTTTTGCATCAAAATGTCTTTTAAGTTTGTTCGGTTTCATCGATTCATTACTTAATATTTCACTGCACAACACGCATTGCGGCTTGTTCACTCCTCGATCATTAATGCATGTAAAACCTAATTCTAAAAATGCTTCCTTGTATTAACGTTTTGCCATTATTAGGGCGATTACAATTTTACAATACGCACTGCAGCTTGATCACTCCACTATTAATAATAAGACAAAATTTGTTTCTAAAATGCTTGTATTCACGTTTCACTGTTATTACACGTTTCACTGTTATTCACAACAAAATACACAACGGAAACGAGTTTTTGACAGAGAGCTTACTGAGTCTGCGCGCACGCAAAGCAATGGCGTGCGTATTACCAACACCTCCTAGAAGAGAAAGCCTCAGGACAGGAATTGGACGTCACTTCCGGAAGGCCATTCGCGAAGAGCGGTAAAACCGAAACATTGTATTAGGGAATAACTTGTATTAGGGAATAACTCTTCTAGGAGGTGTTGGTATTACTTATTATTTGGTGTATTACTAACTTTTTTGGTTCGACTCAGCGCGACCCAAGAAATTGGGTCGCGCCCCATAGGTTAAGAACCGCTGACGTATATAGACAAATCTCTTACGAAGCGGACGTGCAGAAAACGAAAGATGCGATACAATCTAGTCCCGATAAAGTTAGGATTTTTGTGGCGTACTCGGTAAAAATGTCGACACGTGTTTGTATTCACAGAAGAAAAACCATGAAAAGAAAAAGTGACTAGGCTTATTCACAAAATAAAATAACCTGATACCAGACCATTGCCAGACTTTCGGATTTTGTTTTATTTAAATTTATATCGAGAGATTATGACTACTTTGGAACCACCAGAATTACGATTTTTAAGAAAAGGGGACAGGAAAAATATCATTTTCCTATTACCTCAGCCGGTTTTGATTTTTTCTTTGGAATAGTTCATCAACATTTGGTAGCAATAGTGTTTTGTAATAATAGAATATTACTTGGGAAAATGTATATTTAATATTTACTGCTTATATGCGATGTTTATTATAGACCACAATAGAGTATTGTTATAAACTGCATCATATAAAAATTTCCTTCAACACTGTAATGTGCGGAATGGGCAAGTCCTTCCGTTCCTCGTAAAATCGTTTATTTCTATTATCTTGGCCAATATCGATTTTTTCTTTGAAATACGTTGGAACAATTTAGAACAAACCTCGAACAATCCAGTACAACGTCAGAATGTATATTTTCGAAAAAAGGGGGGCTAACTTCTCACGTTTGGATTATCTTTTTTTTTTGCTATATCTTTTGATATACCTATAAGAGATACGGTTTTGATGCATTTGAAAAATGTTTAGAAAACTCTAGAACTACGTGGAACAACCGTCAGAATTTCAATTTTCACAAAAAGGGGGGCTGTAAGAAAATCGTTTTTTCCTATTAACTCGGCCAATTATGATTTTTTATTTTAAATACTTTGGAACAATATAAAACAAACATAGAAAAACCTTTAGAATTTCGATTTTCGGAAAAAGGGGCGTTGGCGAAAAATTGTTTTTTTTGCCATTTTTTCGGCCGATTATGATTAATTTTTTGAAATACTTTGGAACAATTAATAACAAATCCAGAACAACCTGGAACAACCGTCAGCTTTCCGATTCTCGAAAAGAGGGGGCGTAACTTCACACACCCAAAAGTGAGACTAAACCGACATGTGCGTGTATCCTTAAGAATTTTTCGAATTTCCGGAATAAGTTACAGAGTGAGTAATAACAATTTTTTGGATTACGGAATACTCGCACACGCAAGTATACCAGCACTTCGTATCTATACAAGAAATTATTGCGAATTGTACGGCATTCTGAGAAGACCCAAAATAGGTACAAACGCATCCATGTTTCGCTAAAGCAATGGTAATATTTTGTAGAATTAAAAATGACTTTGTTCTTTGGGAGTTTGCAAAACGAAACGAATGCCATTTTTGATTATTATATTATGATCTACTATTTTTCGTGAGCGAAAAGGATAAGATTCTGTTGGTGGTATAGTATGTGAAAAAACAATTTTGCAGTTACTTCGGTTGCTAGGATATGAAATAAAGAGAAAATGAATGCGGATCTTAGGATATAATATATGATAAAGAATTTTTTGGGGCAATTCCGCAGAAAATGCAATTGCAGACACGTGTGTCGAGCTGGTTGGTTCTCGTCAGTGCAGTGTAGCCAAGGAATAAGATGGGATAACCTTGGAGATGAAAAGCATCAATCAGAAGCATATATCATATATTATATCCTAAGATCCGCATTCATTTTCTCTCTCTCCCTCTCTCTCTCTCTCTCTCTCTCTCTCTCTCTCTCTCTCTCTCTCGTTGTACATACAGGGTGTCCAGAAACTCTCCTGACAAACGAAGACCGTAGATTCCTCAGATAATTTTAAGACAATTTAACCCAATTCACCCTAGTCCGAAAATGCTTCCTAAGGTCATAGGCGTCCGTTTTGGGTAGGTAAACGGTTATTTTAACGCATAACTTTTTTGTCTTTAACTTTTAAGCATTTGTGACACTAGATTATTAAATTTTCAGGTATTCTAGTACTAAAAGGTACTCTTACTTTAAGTCGGTAGGATACACCGTTTTCTAGAAAAATGGATTTGAAAATTTTTCGTTTTTTCGTCATTAAAATTCAATTTATTATTTTTTGCACTAGTTCGCTCTGAACTGCCAACAGAAATAAAACCTACGTTTTTAATTGTCAAATTGTTGTCAGTTCGCGAAGATGAAATGACGAAAAAACGAAAAATTTTCAAATCGATTTTTCTAGAAAACGGTGTATCCTACCGACTTAAAGTAAGAGTACCTTTTAGTACTAGAATACCTGAAAATTTAATAATCTAGTGTCACAAATGCTTAAAAGTTAAAGACAAAAAAGTTATGCGTTAAAATAACAGTTTACCTACCCAAAACGGACGCCTCTGACCGGTACTAGAAATTCGCAATTGATGGAATCGATTCATCTCTGGAGGATAAATAAGCATACCAGTTTTTGTTTTTCTAAATAGAAGCGTTCGGGAGATATTAAAAAAAAAAGTAATTACAAGGCGCTATCTTCAAAGAGCTCTAGCTCCCTTAGGAAGCATTTTCGGACTAGGGTGAATTGGGTTAAATTGTCTTAAAATTATCTGAGGAATCTCCGGTCTTCGTTTGTCAGGAGAGTTTCTGGACACCTGTATATAAATTTTAGAGGAAAATATCACTGTGTTGCTAATTTCGCAATTTTTAACAAGTGTTCATCTTTATCATTTTGTGTGGAAATAATTCTTTAGCCGAAATTTAGTGTAATTTTAACAGAACACCAACGAACATTAAGATAAAAATGTCTGTTATTTTGGACCATTCTGTATAATTCCTGAGTATTTTTTAATTTAAAGTAATTCAGTATTTGAATACAAATATAAGAGTACTACCTACTTAGCTGCAATCATATATGTATTTATACAATGTCTAGACAGGAAATGCCAAGCAATTATGAATCATTGCACTTGGGATTTTTTAGGTAATGAATGCTGCACCATTAAACGGTAGTCATTAGATAAATTTATTTTCCTGCATTTTCAACATTACGTAAGTAATTTCCTGTTCAAGAATAGTAACATTACACATAAAAAAATTGTTTAATAATTTAATATGCTTTTATACTTACATACATGTAAATATAATGTAATATACAATTTGTAAGATATCCCTTCTTATGTGCATTCCTAGAGATATTACCCAAATTTGTGTGATTTAAATGAAGTCTGTTTTATAAAAAACGGATAGGAATACGTATACGCTTCAGAACATAAGGATTATTTACTTTTACTGTAATTGAAATTAATTTAAAGTAAATGTGAAACATTAATGAAATTAAAAAATAATATGGATTTATATAATGTATTCCTCAATTATTTGCTATAATCCATTACTTCTTATTTATTTTTTATTACTACACAGCATATATATTATACACATATCTTGTATGATCTAATAATAATAATTGGAACATCATATAGGTGTAGAAAATTTAAAAAGTACTAATTAATATACATTTTGAAATACCAGGGGTAATTATCATTTTATTTACCAAGACTTACTCGACTATTTACCGTAATGTTTTGAAAATTTGTTCATTACTATTTATGAAAAATTAACTATTAATATGCAATTACATTATATTTACATTATTAAACCAAAAAGTATTTGCCCAAAGTTAAGCTGTATTTCAACGACAAAACTAAGCTATAAATTATCTTAAATATGTTAATTAGATGTTCACTTAATCAAATAACTATAATTACATAATTATATTAAAATGTTAAAGTAATAATGTTCATTTGTACTTACCTCTCGCTCCATTCAACTAATGATAATGAGCTTAATTAGTACTATCATCATCTTCATCTTCGATCACCCAGTTTGTATTATATATTTTTATGTTGTTTATGATTTAAATGAGTTAGAATTATGACATTTTTAAACAATTTTACAAATATCTAATGTTTCATAATTTTATACAATGTTCAAATTAAATTACTTACTGTTAGGATGTTAGAGTGTGTTTTTTGTTTAGGTATCTTCTTTTCCTTCTTCTTCTTCTTTTTCCCTCATTATTTTTTTATACAGGCTGTTTGATAAAAAACGCCCTATCCCTTAACGTCATAAACAAAAATAAGGGAGATTTAATGACAAAAATAAAATAAAATTAAGAATAATAATCAAAATAAAAACAAATTAGGAACAACTAACGAACGACAAATCTACTACTGAACATAACTTTCATAAACAAGCATATACATTTATTTACATGTACTGTTAAAATTGACCGCTATCGTGCTCCACACACAACTGGTACCTTCTAGTCACTCCAAAGGCCATATTCTATATTGCATCATCCCTCCCTATCCATCTGGCACCAATTATGCGGAGAAGCCCCATCGTGTTCAAGCAACAATGCAGTTAGTTCTGCAAGAGGTACATCATTTTAAAAAATGTCTTCAGAAGTAGGGGATAGTATTTTTCTTGATTAAGATTACCATTTATAGAAAATGGTCCAAATAACTGATCACGTAAAATACTGCAGCACACATTGACACTGAATCTTCTTTGGAAATTAATTTTTAGGATAATTCTAGGATTTTTCTGGCTCCCAAAACGCCATTAATGGTAAAAGTGCATTAATCGGCCCAAATAATTTTTCTGTGGAAATTTCCATGTTTTTGTAAAAGTATAAATAAAAGTTCAAAAATCCTTCTCTCCGACTTCTTATCATTTTCCTCTAGTACTTGCACTGCGTGTACTGCATGATTCGACATGCCAATGTTACTGGCAATCTCGAGTTAACATAAGCGGATTCCCCTGCACACTGAGATTCAAAGAGAGATTCAACTAGAGGTGGGCAAAACTGTTCATTACTTTAACTCGGCTCACTCGGTTCAGCTCCTCATTGTGAGCCGGGTCCCGGAACCGGCTCATTTAAACCGCGTGGATCCATAATAGCATACCGTTCCAAGAACATGTAGGACATGTAATACTCGGCGTGGTCGTCGGCTCAAACGAACCGGGATCCGATTCATTAACAACCGGCTCTCTCGGTTCGCGACCGTAGCGGATCCAGCGGATCGCATACGTTAGAACTGTTCTGGTCGGTTCAGTCGCGCGCATAGTTACTTTCCACGCAGTGATGTAAGTCGGTAAATTACCCCGGAAATTACCGAATTAATTACCGTCATTTACGGTAAATTACCACATAAAATTTTCGTAAATTACCAACAAAATAAAACATCATCTATATACACGTATGACATTGCACACTCGGTGATTTGGGAAGTCCCTTTCTAGCAGATGTAAAAGTCCGTCAATCAGCCGTTTATATAACAAGTGAAGTAATCTTTCAAAAGATTTCGGTGTATAAGTTAAACTATACCGGGCTCTTTTTTTATCATTACACATAGCATTTTCCCTATGTGTAATGATAAAAAAAAAATTGTCAATGCATTAGCGATATAGTCACTGTATAGTAGACAACCAGTTATACACTCGTATTTTGACAAGCAGGAACAGTGAGCTGTAATAAGATTTTTATCGGTCAATTTTCGTTAAACTTTTTATTAAAATTTTAAAATAAAAATTGAGTTTGTAGCAGAAACACTGTACGATACACGTGTTAAAATGTTATTTTATTTTGCTTATTTTAAATTGCTCCAGTTCCTAATCACCCTCGTGTCGCAAATCTTACTCGCAAAATAAAATAGCACTTTTAACAATTATATCGTAAATAACTAATTTTGTACAATTTTTCTTACAATTTTAAAATTCGAAATATATCACGTCGTCAACATCATAATTGCTACATTAAGGATTTCCCGCCATTTCCCACTGGCCGCGTAACGTTGATACAAATAAAATAATATTCTGGAGATCCGTTTCTCTTACTTCTACCATAAATTATTTGTACGGAAAAATTAAACTTTGCAGCGTACATAAAACCTTTTACATTTATTTCGAAACTGTTAAAATTTAGCGCGAAAGTATTTGATTCGGCAATAATACTTGTACTGGTAACACTGGGCGATACAGAGCAAAATAAAGCTTAGAAGAATTAGGTTATGTTTTTAATAAAGAAAATGCAGAATATCACTTGGAACAAAATAATTAGTTTATTATAACAATTGCACGAACTTAAATGTGAAGTCTAATATCATAACAAGTTCTCGAAATGTCCACCTTGTCTTTCAAGGCAATAAGCAAGACGATCTTGAAAGCAACGAAGTGTATTTCTAATAAATTCTGGCCTTATTCCATTACATGCAGTACGTATACGCTCTTTTAGTTCATTCAAGTTGCGTATTCGTACATTGTTGTAAATTTTACTTTTTAGGTAACCCCAAAGAAAATACTAATTTGGAGATAAATCAGCTGATCATGGAGGCCATAGTATGGGACCAAATCTACCAATCCACCGTCTTTGAAATAAGTTATTTAAAAAATTCCTGATAGCGTTAGTAGAATGTGGCGGGGCCCCATCCATTTGGAACCAGGGTTCATCTACATTCATCATCTCAATTGATGGAATGATATGGTCTCCCAACAAATTCAAATATTTCATTGCAGTGAGGTTACCGACAATAAAAAATGGGCCAATAAGTCTATCGCTTATTATTCCAATCCAGACATTAACTTTTTGAGGGTACTGTGTTCGGGTCAGGTTTTGAGCGTGAGGATTTGTACGGGACCAGTACCTAATGAATTAATGGATAGGAAATTTAATAATTTTTCATGGATAAATGTAGGGTACAAACCGAAAGTTCTGAGAGTTGACTTCACCGTTTACGGTAAATGTAGCCTCATCAGTAAAAATTATTTTATTTAAAATTTCTTGGTTTTCATTTAACATGTTAAACATTATTTCACAAAACTCAGTTCGTTTTATCTTATCCTCTTCGAAAAGCTCTTGATGATTTGATATTTTGTATGGCCCATATTTAAATTCTTTCAGAGTTTTGTATACCGAACTGTACGATACTCCAAAATGTTTAGCTACATGTAAAAGCGATCCTACAGACCGTTCCTCTACGTAACACAGAATATTAATTTCATGTCTTCTGTTCGAACATGATTGGTTCTATTTCTTTTTTTGTGAGAATTTAGAACACAACCATCTTCTTGAAATTTTTTAAAAAAGTTCAGAATTGTTTTTGCACAAGGTATAGGCCTGTCTGGATAATTGACGGAAATCATGTCTCTAACTTGCCTTAAACTATTATTTTTCTGGTACCACATTACTATTGCCACCTTTTCATTTCTGTTGTATTTATCCATGATTTATAAATAAATTATCTATTTTTTAATAAAATGTATTTAATTTATGACTTATGTTTGAATTAAAATTCAGAAATATTAGACCGTCATGGCAACCTGATTTAAAACTTAAGGTATGCTATACGTAAATTCTTCATTGGTGTATAACTGGTTGTCTACTATACAGTGACTATATCGCTAATGCATTGACAATTTTTTTTTATCATTACACATAGGGAAAATGCTATGTGTAATGATAAAAAAAGAGCCCGGTATAAAGTTTGTGAATATACTACTCGTAGTACTGTGCGCTGGGATGGGGCGTAAAGATAAAATAAAAAAAGTTATTTTAACAGCATTTTCAAAATCCACAGAACATTCGAAATTATATTCGTGTAACTTCTGTTCACAAAGTTATGTTTTAAATGAAACCAGAATGTCCAGTCACTTACTGAATAAGTGCATTCGTTGTCCTCGTAAAATAAAGAATGAAATAGAATCAAAATCAAGAGCATTAAGTGTTATGAAAATTAAAGCAATAAAACAATAAATAAAGGTGAGTAATTTTGATTGATTTCTATTGGGTTTTATGGAAAAATATTTAACATTTTAGAGATTCCGGAAAGAGAAAGTTCACCGCAAACAGATTTAGAAGACGACGATGAAGAGACGATTTCAAGCGATTCTCGCCCACAATCTGCTGCAAGCAACACAAAATCCGCTTACAGTGAAAATTTAGAGATTATGGCAAATTTATAGAGTTTGTCAAACCATCTTTACACCTTTTTTATTTATTAAAATCGGATTATAAATAAAGAAGTTAAGGGATGGGGCGTTCTTTATCAAACAGCTTGTATTTTTAATAACTTATATTATTTTAAAGCGAATGTTCTGAATACTATTACGCTTGACATCTTAGGCGACTGTGCAAGTCTCTCATTAACAATGCTTACAGGGAATATTTAGAGAATGTGCAGATCAGTATTTCATCTGACCCAAAATTATTGTGGCAATTTTGTGGGCAATAGATTCTTCTAGAGGAGGAGAGTTGGATTTTGAGGATATAATTCAAGATTTTGCGCTTCAGACTTCTGGAAACAAACCATTAACATCAACGTAAGTCAAATTTCAGAAACAGTATAGCCGTCGCACTTGCGTTGTACATAAAAGTTAATGAAACATAAAGTTTTCATTCGCGTTTCTTGCTTTTCTAAAAGGACCTCCAAAACGCCGGTGTGCATAGGTGGGAGGCTTTAGGTGACCTAAAACATCTCTAGTTACAAGTAAGACTAATATTAAGGTTCTCATACAACAAGTGTTTGGATATGTTGTATTTGTTACCCCGCAATTTGATTTCAAAAAATAGATACGCTTTGCTATTCAGGTTATTATTGCAATAGACTTATAGAGCCTATTGCAGTATAGTATCCCAAAATATGGGACGTACAATTATGAGTTTATTTAGCGCCTCTATTCAACTATGAACTTACTTCAATTCCGTCAAGTGGTTATTAAACTTTTTTCGTGTGGAATTACAAAAACCATTACCGCAACTCTGTTTCACCGGTTCTCTTTAGAGTATGAAATATATTTATTAACTGATAAAATTTGTAATTTAAAAATCGCTGTATTGATAATGTACACTGTTATTTTCTTATAATATGCTATTTCTAAGAAACATCCAATCGTTTTTTTTTAATTGAATTTGCTCGGGTATTTTGATCTTTTTTTAATTTTGGTATATTATTAATTTAAATGTACTGTAGTATTTACCTCTATAAACCTATTGATTTCATTACCACCGCCCGCGCCCGACAAGCAAGGCAAAAATAATTTGACAGTTTAATGAAAAAGGTTATATAAAATAACATGACATAATTATAGCCAATCATGTAAGATCAGTAACCGATCTTGAAGCAGCACATATTTTAAATGGGGATTGTAGCTGTCGTTACCTGCAATTTAACGCAATAAACTGAGGATTTATTGCAATTGAAATGTGCGAAAAAAGTGCAGATTCCAGCTGTGGATGTAGGTTTATTATTTTTTTGACAGGATAATAAAAAAAGTATCGTTTTAGTGTCCTCGTGAAAGGCCTTTCGAGTTTACTGAATTTAATAGCATTTAGTCACGTTGTCTTTTGATTTATATTTGTATATACACAAGCTCTCTTAAATTATCCTTACCTAGTGTGTTGCAGTTTAGTTTGACTTATTTTGTATATACAAATTTACTTGCAAATCAAAAACAATTACAATTGTCAATAAAGTAAATAAAAAGAATACAAAACTATAGTTATATACAATCTAAAAAGTGTTTGTGTAAAATTACAATGAAAATCATTGGCAAGTCCAATCAATTATAATCATTGTAAGAAAACATGTGAATGTTGTTCTACAAGTATATCAATTAATATTACTTGTTCAGCTGGAAAAGATACAGCAAGGTAATGCAGTGTTACAAGGCATGATTGTAAACTTCAAGTTTTAACATTAAAATTTACACTCGTGTAATGTAATATCACAGTACCGCTATCTAATTGGACAACGACTCGATGGAAATCTACGTACACTAACTGTGAATGTACTACATTCAATCCCTGTTAAGATACATACATTAGGGGTAGATCTACTACCGGATTACTTATTTGTACGTACAGCTCTTGTAATGTTTTTCCAGATTTTATTATTAAGGAGCCTTTTCCTCTGTCATTTTTTAAGGTAAACGTTAACACCTACGCATTTGTCAAAAAGTTATGTACATTATACAACGGAGCAAAGAAATAATGTAAACAACACACGCCTACTGAATAGCACTAATTTATAAGGTGAACTGCAACATCTGTTTACGCCCGAGAAGTGCCCGAGAATGAGAGCAAAAAATGCCCATAAAATAAGGAATTTATGAGTAAAATCCTTTTTTCATCGGCGTAGATAGCAGCGTGAGGGGTTTTTAAAATTTATTATATTTACCGTATATTTCGCAAGAGAAATAAAATTTTCATTTATATTTACGTTAGTTTCGTTTTTTCATTGTTTGGATTGTTAAGTACGTACTTCGTAATTTTTGTAATAGTCTGTTTAATACCGGTTTATTGAATCGACTTCTCTCAATTATCTAGACGTAAGTGTGCACTGGATTTCGTTTAGTTTCAATAACATACGCGTACATTTTTAGTTATCATTTATTTAGATGGATGTACTTAATTCAAAGAGGAGAAGTCTTACAGAAGAGAAAATTTAAAAATAATAAGGTATTTTGTATTTTATAGATCACCAACCACTTGTTATCTAATTATATAAATAAAATTAAAACCTCTTTAAAAATACAACATTTCAATAGTGCGCCCATGGGTGATGACTCATCAACCGTTCGTGTCCGCGCCCTGGTACATTAGGGGCAACGTAGATTTATACCGGCATACTTATTTTACAGTTTTTGCATGCATTTGCGTGGCACTGTAGAATCTTGTACACATATCACTTTTCAAAAAATGAGGTGTGGACACCACACGACTTTCTTATTATATTATTTAAGAGTAAAAGACCTACTTCCGGTTGGAATTTCGAAAAACTTTTTTAAGACAATTTGTCTCAAATTTAATTTTGAGTACATTTGAATTCTTTATAAATTTGTTTAAACTTAGTAATTGACGAAATATTTGCAAAACACGATTTTTTCACTGAAGTAAACTACTACTTCCGGTCTATCGATTTTACTGAAAAACTAATCAGATCTCAAGAGGGAGATTATACACGTAAATACAAAATTTGGAATTGATCTCTCCAGCGGGTTGACCGCTATCGTGGCCACAGACACAGACACGCACACACAGACACACAGACATTTTTTAAAAACCACTTTTTCGGTATCAGGGGACTTCAAAACGTGGACATCTGCAAAAATCTCGAGGTCGAAAATTTTCGTCATCACAATACTTCCTTATACTACGTATAAGAAACTAAAATGCTTTTCATTTAGATATTGCCCTATAATTTGCAGGAGATATGTTTCATTGATTGAAGCGCGGTGTATAAGGTTGTGGAATTTGGGAATCCTGTGCCGCTCCACTACTGTAATAATAATAAAAAAAAATGGTTGTTTAAGTTAGAAATTTTATTTATTGTAGTTAATTTTATTATTACGAAGATAATAGGTATTGCAAGGTGTATATGAAAAATAAAAGAAAATTCTAAAGTTAAACAAAAAACGAACCAATAAACTTTTCAAGAAAAACAAGTGTTAAAAGAGGCAACTAAGTCTTCTGTTTTCTTTATGTACACGTGGTAGCTTGCAACATTTTCTGTAACTAAAAAAAAAAAATGTTATTACGATGCACGGAGCATTAAGTTTGATTTTTTTCAGAAGTATTCAAATTCTGAAACAATAAGGACCCCAGCTAATGAGAATATGTTTTACTTATTATTAATAATTATTAACGTACCATATCCTCCGTCTTAATTACTAGAAAATTTATATCCTCTTTAAAGTAGTCAAACATTTGATATATTGTCCTTCATCATCTGGAGGTGCAATGTCGGTTATAATGTTTTTTAAATTGCAAATTGAAATAATTTCCTGTGTTTTTCCGCAAACGTTCTTCTCCTACGTACGTCTCAATTATTCGTTATTTTTGCCTATTATTATTAATCTTATTGGTCTGAGTATCGATTCTTAAATTGATTTATTATTTATGAATTTGTTTCATTATAATTATATTATGAACCCTTAGAATATTTTTTAGTCTTTTTTTAACTTTGTAAACTCACATTATAATTGCTTTGTATTAATTTCCAATAATTGGAAATTTATGATTCTGACGGCTAATAAATTTATTTATGTATTTATTTGGAAAAAGGAACTTTGACGCAAGAAGTAAACCAAAATGTGAGATCGTGATAAATAATTGTTATCTTTATGAAATTCACGGGAGCAGTGCTTTAGAGTAATTTCGCGTACCCAGAACAAGATATTAATAATAGGTTTATTTCGGGCCAAAAAAAAAAACAGATTCTAGCAGCACAACTGGACATGCCACACAGTTGTAATAAATATGGAACAATTCCAACAATTCCGTACGCATATATTGCACAAACGCGACGGCCAGTTCTGTTTGTGTTTCTTTGATGTTGTGTTGTCTTAAAATTTAGTCCAAAACCGAATATAAAGTCACGCACACGTTCATAGCAATTCTTGTCGCATTGGTCCCCCTTTTTTTTGTTGCGGCTTTCCGTTTTGTATAAGGTAGGAGGTCTATTGAAAACGTTGTGAGTCAAGAAACATCTTAAGTTGTTCTTACCGAAATAAGTAACCGTTTCCATTCGTTATCTTCTCGTGGACATCTGTCATTAAGAACTCTTATAATTGTTTAGGGATGTTTCGTGCGGGCACCGATTTATATATCGTGATTGTGAGACTGTAGTTTCTTTGCTTAATTGGATTTTGAAACATTTCATATACCTATTGATTTTTGTGGAGGATGTCCCCTTTTCCAGTTAAGTAATTTTCATATCTAACAGTATATATATATAAATCTGTGTACTTCTGCTGTAAATTAAATGCAAATATACGTGTTTTGTATTTTAAATTAAAATAAAACACACACTACGATGTTTGGAAATCTACACTATACTACTAAAATAAAAACACTACAGCTGTTTTGCTACACAGTAGCTTTTCCAGGTGATATCTTTAAACTAAAATGTTAACTACAATATACTGTACTGTTTAATATACATAACATTTAAAGACTATAAACTAAAATTAACACTTCTAAAATTTAACTAAATAGTATTGAATAAAAAATTAAAAATATTCTTCATTTATATAAATAGAATTATTTATTTTAATAGTATAGACATGTAAGAGGTAGGTAAATACTAATTGAACGTAATTGTAGTATCGACTTAATGAAAGAGTGGTAAATTCAACAAAAAAATGTTATACATATTAAAATCAATGTTATCAAGAATTAGATATCATAAAGATAGGCAACTTAATTTACTGCATGGAATTTTTGAAAATAAATGGCATATGTCCATCAAATAAGAAAAGATCCTTAGATACCGAGAAAAAAAGATTATTATTGATTTTTTGAACAGAGAGTAACAAATGAGTGGTATAAAAGAAGAGATTTTTAAAAAAGGAATTTAATGTTGAAAACTGCATATTAAAAGTTTAAAATAACTTACATATCATTTATTTAAGCATTTCCTAAGTATTTGTGAATGTAGTAAATGTGAAATTCATAATTTTGGACTGTTGTGAGGTGTTGCTGAACTAGTAATTTGCCTGAGGATATCTGCAAATAAAAAAAAATGTTTTTTCATAAATCGATAAATCATTTTAAGAAAAACTTACCGGAAAAAGAAGAAAGCCATCCTTAATGTAGTGATCTATGCAGTATTATAATGGTGTTACCTGAAAATTAGCAATTGTATTTATAAGCTGATAAATCATATAAGAAATAATTACCCGGAAAGGAAAAAGCAGGGACGTGTACGAGAAATGAATTAGCGGGACCTGACGGAAGAATAAACGTGTAATGTGTATGTTTTTTTTTGAACGGACTTTTGAAGAGGATTCACTTCAGACACACATTGTTGATTGTATGAAGAGGATTCTACCTAGTTAAAGAAACAGGGGAAAAAAACGTTAAGTATGATTTTATACCATTTTAAATTCATACATTGACATTTGATTTGAATTATTGTTAGAAAGATTCTGTTTTTATTTACATATCGTATTAAATGCTTTTATAAAGATAAAAGTAAACTACCCATGTTAGAGAGATTAAAAGTTTGCATTCTATTTATATAATTGAGAATATTATTTTCAATTATACTCAGTTATAAAGTCATTTGATAGTTCAACGAAAATAATTTGGAGGATTATTTTTCTTTCATTATGTAAGAGTTGAATTTATATTGGATTGTATTGTTTATGTGATAAATAATAGTTAAGGTAAGTAGTATACCTTAACTATACGTATATTTTAAACTAAATTCTATCTTGTATTTAATGGTTCGATAATATAAAATTCTACACATAAAACTTGTTTTTATATTGAATTTGACATAACCTTATTGACAGCATATATTAAAACTTATTGAATAAAAGACCGTTTTACATGTATTAAATTAATAATAACAGAAATATTAAAGTAACTTTTTATATAATTTGAAGAACCCAAAATTGAAATTAATAAGTCTTATATTTACTCATGCTCATTATAAAATTTTCAAACCGACTGAGAATTATTAACTTAATTATTATATTTAAATGCCGGTGCATTAAATGATTTTGGTAAAGAGAGTGTTAGAGTAACGTAAGTAAATAATTATACAGGGTTATGATAAAGTAAAGCACAAAATTCATAAAACGTACAATGTTCATTTTTGAAAAAAATGCAAAAACACGTCAAACAGTTTATTTTATTCAGCGTCTTTTAACATAAGTCAAAAAAATAAAACGTCAAATTCGTCAAAGTTATGACGTCATCAATATTTTTTTTAAATATGAAGCTTTTTTTTTTACTTTATTTGATAAAGGTTGTTTTTCTGCATTATAAAGAAATAATTGAAGTAGGGGTCACATAAGAAAAAACTGAGAGAATTAATAAAAAACAAAATAAACTTTTTTACAGTAATACCATTTAAATTAACTAAACAGTCCATTAAACCAAAACGATTTCTTACAGGAATTGTTCAAACTGTGTCCCGTTCACTATCAGACGTAGGCCAAGACGATGGTAGACCTGATTTACAGAGTCTTCGATCATCTGCGGAGTTATACGAGTCATTTCATGTCTAATTCGTTCCATTAAGTCTTCTAAATTGTCTGGTCGGTTAACGTAGACCCGACGTTTTAAATATCCCCACAGAAAGAAATCAAGGGGGGTGAGATCAGGTGACCTAGGTGGCCACTCCATTGGTCCACGTCTTCCAATACTGGGATCCAAGTTTTCCCTATTATTTGGATCCGGAAATGCCGCAATTAGATCCGGAAGCACTGCCATACGAAGATGTTCCAAATATCGCTCAGCTGTTAAATTCCCACGAAAGAAATAAGGACCAATAAATTTTCCCCTGACGATTCCTACCCATACATTAATTTTTTGGGGGCGCTGGGTGTGTTTTGTCTGAATCCAGTTGGGATTTTCCCGAGCCCAGTAGCGACAATTGTGTCGATTTACTGTACCACTTAAATAAAACGTTGCCTCGTCTGAAAATACTACACTATTAAGCAAATTTGGATTTTCGTCACAATGCCTCATGAAGATTTCACAAAATTCCAAACGTCTGTCCGGATCATCTTCTGAGAGTTCGTGAACAAATTGAACTTTGTATGGGTGTAATTTTTCTTTTTTTAAAAACTTTACTACAAACGACTGACTAACATCTTGTTGTAAGGCAATTTCTGCTGTAGTTGCGTGAGGGTTGTCTTCTAATGACAGCAAAATATCTAACTTTGCATCGTCGCGTATTCCCGGTCTTCCAGATTTTGGAGCATCACTTACGCTTCCTGTTTCATTAAATTTTGCAACAATTCTGCTTACTGTGCTTCTAGCAATTGGAGGTCTTCCAAAATGTGTTTCGTTAAATAAAACACATGCTTCTTCATGACTTCGAAGTCTATCGCCGTAACCTACCATCATTAGAATTTCTATCCTTTCTCTTTCTGTTAAAGGAGCCATCATAATAAAATTGGTATGACACTAATTGTAAGACTGACACTGACAAACAGTTGTTTTATTATTAGGTAACTTTAAGTTTTAATTCTTTTAATATTTAGTTTCTTTTCATAAATTCAAAAACTAGTTTATTTTGTTTTTTATTAATCCTCTCAGTTTTTTCTTATGTGACCCCTACTTCAATTATTTCTTTATAATGCAGAAAAACAAGCTTTATCAAATAAAGTAAAAAAAAAACCAAGCTTTATATTTTAAAAAAATATTGATGACGTCATAACTTTGACAAATTTGACGCTTTATTTTTTTGACTTATGTTAAAAGACGCGGAATAAAATAAACTGTTTGACGTGTTTTTGCATTTTTTTCAAAAATTAACATTGTACGTTTTATGAATTTTATGCGTTACTTTATCATAACCCTGTATAAAGCCACAGTACCGTACTGAATAGATTATTTAGCATTACAACGAAGTTTAACGGTACAATACATTTATATCAGGTATTACACATAAAATTGGAAATTCTTAGAACTATTAACTAAATTGCTATTTGTAAACATAACTCTATAATTTGTGGGGGTACAAGTTTAACAATTAAATATAACTACATGGGAAACTCCTTTTCAGAGACTAAACATATTTAATAATGGGGACGAATGAAGATGTAATTTGTTATGTAATATTATTTCCGAATTTTTGTGTTGGTTAATTTCTAGTGATTCTAGGTGATTTAGTTTTTTACCTTTATTTTCTACATGGAGATTATCAAATTGTGAATTGAATTCATGGTCATTCTCTATCTCTATCATGGTTAACGTAGGTAGATCACTTTTATGATTAATATAGGATTAGTAATGATCTGTGATAGGTTTTTTCAAAGTTTTTCCTGTCTGGTCTGGCCAATATATGTTTTAGTATATGATCCACAAGATAGCTTATAGACTCCTGATTTATTGTCTTTAGTAGTTTTTTCTTTATTTTTTTGTAAACAATAAATGTTAATATCTTCTTTTTTAAGGAATTTTGATAATTTATCTTGTTCTTGACCTATATAGGTGAATGATTTAAACTTCTTGTCTGACCCCTCTTTAGTAGCAGGGTATATCTCACCTAATAATTTATTGTTTGATGTTGTATTCTTTATTAAAGTCTTCATTGGACGTCGGAATATTAATTAATCTATGGGTCATGCTATGATATACTGCCAACTTGTGTTGGAATGGGATGGGCTGATTTATTGTGTATAGTGGTGTTTCTATGATAAATAGAAATGAGAACTTTGTTGTTTATTCTTTTTAGAATAAGGTCTAAAAAATTAATACTATTATTAAGTTCAATCTCTACAGTAAAAGTAATGTTGGGATCAATAGAATTCTTGAATTCAAACAGAATATTCGACTGTCTATCGTGCCGTGAATCCTACCAAAATGTCAACATATCTATACCAAAACAGTGTGTCTTTTATTGTCAAAGATCGTATTTTTCAAGTTGTCCGTAAAAATGTCTGCTAGTAAAGGTGAAGGAGGGTTTATTCTTTAGAATAATAGAATTTGTTATTAAATGAAAAGTAATTTTGTTCTAAACAGACCATTAGTGAATCTAAGATTTAGTTTCTAATTATGGGTTTTTTCCTATTATATGATAACATTTTATCAATTAGATTAATCGTTATATTAGGGGAAACACTGGGAAACAAGTTATTTTCTAATCCTACACAATCAAAAAAAATATTTAAATTTGTTTAGCAATGGCAATATTGCAGCTAATTTTTCAATATTATTAAACTACTCAAGAGCCACAAGTATGATTCTAATGAGCCGCAGGTTGCCGACACTTGCTCTAGTCTGATCCATGCGTTTAATTTATTTATTGTGCTTTGGAGATTTTCACTTGTTTCATACAGCAAGCACACTGCGTTCTAAACTGCAAATATAAGTAATTTGATGCTGCTGAAGAATGTTCACGCTTTTATATTATGTATATGCATATCTAGGTATTACCCTAATATGTCATATTTTTAGAAAAATAAATCACCTTTTGTTGTTGTGCCGTATTTAAAAAAATCAATTAACATTTGGCAAATATCCTAGGTAAGATTTTAGAAAAAAACGTTTAACGCTTATTTACATTTGAAAGTAACATGATAAAACTAATGTCTGCTTGCAGGTTTGATACCTGAATGAAAAATGTAAACTTGAACTTTTAGCTGAACTTTTAGTAGAGAATGCACATGCAAAATAGTGTTTTCCAGTCTAATTTTAACTTATTTATCATAAATACGACATTTAAGGAAAGTAAATACATACGTATTTGCTTTCGCGTTTAAAAATATTTATCAGGCGTGTGTGTCACGAGTTGTACTGCGTTTGTGCATGTTTACAATTAACAGTGTAATGTGTAATATTATACAACTGATGCCATTGCATATTTCTAAAAATTATTGCTCGTGCAGGCCATTGATTGCAACGTATGTACATATTTATGCAGTGATCTTGAGTTTGGTGGTAAATTGTAAATAAGCATAATCAAGATCACTTCTAGATTTAATTTAATTAATTACTATTTTATTTATTTTATCATGATTAAGTGTATATAAATAAATAATAATAAATAAAAGAAGTTAGTATTTTGGCAAATTTAAATTAATTTAAGTATAATAATATAAGAATGTTATCGTAATTTTATTCAAGAAGCTAATATTAAAATAAGCCTGGTATATCAAGTCAATATTTCCCGTAAGCTTCAACGCAAGAAAATATTATGACCGAATACGTTCAATGAATCAGCCCGGGCGAAACAATATTCCCCGCGAGGCACTATTTACAATCACAAACGTAAACAAGTCGACATCGAGATGGATGTTGGTTTACATTTTTAAATAAATAATACATCACTTTACCGATAGATAGAATGCAATTGAAGAGTTGGAATCGGAATCGTACCGAGGATGACCGTACTTTTTTATTAAAAAAAATATGTATATAAGCGACGACACATACATTTTAGAGTAGATGCCTGGTGAAAACCGCTCTCTAAAAAGAAAAGATTTTTCAAGCAGGTGTGAACCGCTTAAAATAAAATAAAATACGGGTGTCTATACCTTTACTGAATTAAATTTTAGCTTAGAAGAAATTTTATTATTTCGGAACTTGTAATATTTTTCCTACATTTTATTTGGACTATATAATATTTCACAGAAAATTTTTATTTGTACTAATAATTTCGGTTAAATATGACTTTGATATTTCTAGCGAGTTAATTTATTTTTTATTTTTATTGAACTAATATGTTTTATTCTTATACGCAGGGTAATTACACCGTGCGTTATGGTAGAACATTTTTAGTAATTGTAATGATTTAGTTTAAGATTTAATGAGAAAGTATTTAATGTCAAGTTGGAATAAAAGTATAGACACTTGGTGTTTGAGACATTTATAAGATTAAAGTATTAGGATAATTAAAAGTTCTTTTTTTTAGAATATTTCTGTATTGTTTGCAAAAATAATATATTTTTTTTTTGATATTTTAAAATGGATGAGTTTGAATCCTATATGAGGAATTAATGTGATTAAGTGCTATTTATTTCTGTTTCATTTTATAATTTGTGTTACATGATTTCCTTATGTGGTGTTTTGTACTGGAGTTGTAGAACGAGGTTAGTATTTTTTTTATAGATATATTCTTTATTTATTTTCTACTTTATTGTGTTTGTGTATTGGAATTTTGACGTGTTGGGTAATAAGTCAGGGATGTGTGCAATGAATTAAATAGGTGATTAATTCATAGCATGGAGCCTTGGTTAATCCTAATAACACGAATTGGTCTTGGTGGTACTGTTTCGGGAGCGAGCAAAGGCGCTGATCAGAACTAATCAGGACTAAGTCAATAATTCTGAATACACAGAGGCATTTGATTTGAATTTTAAAGACATATATTCATTAAGGGATGAGCACATTGTTGTTTAGGTTAGGGGTGTGTTCAACGAGTTGAAAGACATACTCGTAGGATGGAACCCTGGGGTACCTGCCCATGTGAATCTGTCTTTTGGTGATACTGTTCGGAAGCGAGAAAAGGCGCTGAGCAAAATTAATCAGGACAGAGCCATTACCTTAATGCTTATATATTTGAGACCGATAAGTGATAAAATTTTTATTATTTCTTTATAATCCAGTATAACTCACAGCATAATATATTTTTTTTTGATGCGTTGATTCTTTTACAATTAAATAGAAATAAATTAAGTAATGATGAATGTTTAGTAAATGTTTACTGATAGTTTTATTTATATATATATATATATATATATATATATATATATATATATATGAATATAATTGTCATATTTATCATATTATGTTATGACATGCAACATTTTTAACATAACATTTGTGATATGGTTAATTATGAAGATATTGATTTTACTTGTAAATTAGTTATTTAATAAAGTATATTATAAGGTTTATTTTGTATTTTATGTAATTATCTGACCTGGAGACAACTTGAAAGCATTCATGTTGGAGAAGGAACATCGTTATTATTTTCTGCCCCTGAGAGAAAATCTCATTAGTAATTTTAAAAACTGAACTAGTGATTTGTGAAATTACTAAACCTACTGTTTTGCAGAAAATTATAGGACTTTAGTCTAGCACAAAGCCTAGAACTAAAGTATAATATATGCTTCATTTTGCTTTTATTTATTAATAAATTAATTATTATATATTTATGCAATCATTAATTTGCAAGAGTCACAGCAATATGTACGGCCAAACGTATTAAAATGTGATTTAGTGTTGAATACTTTTGTTTTTAATTGTAGGTTTTATTTTATGTTTATAGTTCGGGAATATAATTAATAACAAACTGAAGAGTGTTAGTAAACTACTAGATTAAGAAAAAATAATAAGACAATGTCAATAGGAGATTGAAGTAAGACAGAAGGCGTGGGAAAATTTAAAGGGGTGGATAAATTCAGATACCTGTGATGAAGATAGAGAAATTGAATTTAAAGAAAAACATATACCTAAATAAAACACTGCAAGCGATAAAAAACTTATTACAAAATAGCATATTAACCCGAAGAACGAAAAATATATAAAACATTAATAAGGTCTATACTCCTTTATGCAACAGAGACAATTACCGTGACAAAAAGAGAAGAGGAAGGATGCTACATCCTTATTCAGAATTTAAATAAAGGTCTAGTAGGTATGGAACCACCACTTAAACCACTAAACTGTTCATCTAACATCTAAATACAAATGTAATGATCGGGTAATGTATTTGACTGATTGTATTAGGACCCCTTGACTCGATACAATTAGTGCTAAAATGTTTTAACTTAGAATGGCGCAAATTAGCACTTTATGGCTAATATCAGAAACCAAACAATTAAAAACAAGTTACACGCCTCCACAGTGCCTTACTTTTCAACTTTCCTCACTTATCGATGATAACAATTGAAGTAACCAACTGCTTTTTCTTAGTCGCTGAATTTTTAAGAATAACCGAAACGTAATTACATAACGAAAGCTTAATTATACAGGGTGATTCTTAATATATGCGACAAACTTTAGAAGTTGATTCCTGGGGTTATTTTGATCATAAAAGTTCGTAAGAACATATGTCCAAAACCGCTTAGTTCAGAAGTTATACAATGTTTAATAGAAAGTTAAAATAATAAATGGTTTTATTATAAATTAACAAAATAATTAGTAAAACAAAATTAACTTATAGTAACTGTTGAAATTGACCGCCCCCAACTGTACTACAAGCTGCTATCCTCCGTCGTATTGACTGGCGAGTCCGTTCGAACATACCAGGGGTATTTCGAATTGTTTCAAAAGCTGCTATAATACGATTTCTTAGTTCATCGACATTTTCCATGGGAGTCGTGTAAACTAATGATTTAAGGGGCCCCAGAGAAAAAAGTTCAATGAATTTAAGTCTGGAGACCGAGGAGGCCACGGTTGTGGACCTCCCCGTCCTATCCACCGATTTGGATACGTACTGTCCAGAAACTCACGAGCAAGTAAACTAAAATGCGCTGGAGCACCGTCATGCATAAAATACATTTGTAATCTTAACTGCAACGGAACTTCTTCCAGCAGTAGTGGTAACTCCTCTTCAAGAAAATTGCGGTATACCTCGCCATTTAACCGCATCGGTAAAAAAAGTGGACCTAACAAGTGATCTGCAACAATTCCGGCCCACACATTGACAGAGAATTAATGCTGATGACGGGCATTCATTATTTCTCGCGGATTTTCTTCGGCCCATATGTGATTATTATGAAAATTAATAATCGCGTTTCTAGAGAAAGTAGCCTCGTCGGTGAAGAATATTTACCATTTATTATTTTAACTTTCTATTAAACATTGTATAACTTCTGAACTAAGCGGTTTTGGACATATGTTCTTATGAACTTTTATGATCAATATAACCCCAGGAATCAGCTCCTAAAGTTTGTCGCATATATTAAGAATCACCCTGTATACCAAAAATACTGGAGAATACTCAAGAAAATCAAATATATATTCCAACCTCCATTTCCATAAATGCAAGAGATTTACTTCCCACAAAAAGAAAGTTGCAAACATACCTCAATTTTAACTTAACAAATACTAGAGGAACCAAAACAAACGGACAAAATAATTTTGAAATAAAAGTTATAATAATACCAGACTCCAGAAGACGCAAAAAAAATTAATGTAACAAGGATTGATAGTGGCTGAGAGGAAAATCATGAGAATAATATTACGCCTAATATACAAAATCCGAACGAATATGGATATGAAACAGGGTTGTTGGAATAATTAAAGAACAAAATTGGGATAGCTAAGACATGTGTGGAGAACAAATCGAGAAGATGTATTAAACGTAGTAATAGAATGGGAATCAGAAAACAAGAGACTGGTAGGGCGCCAAGATCAACTTAGAGTGAGTTCAAGGATGACCTAAAGAAGATTGGAGCAAACAAACAAAGAGAGGCCAGGGATGGGAAAGATGGCACAATATATGTAGAAAAATGAAAAAATTATTGGGGATTGGTCATCCTCAAAAATTCAGATCTAGAAAGCTTTAAAAATGGTGCTATCTTCCTTCCCCTCCATTAGGATTTAAAACGGGAATTGAAAAAGTTGAACAGCCACCTATCAAGGCAGTGTAATAGATCATACAGATGGCAGCTGTGATAGCCAAAATATAATAATTATAACAAGATTTGAACTTTGGTCGATAATACTTCTACACTAAACAGTGTCTACTTAATTCTGCCAATTGTCGAACATGTGAGTGGAGATGTTTAAACCTGTAGACAAACTACGTGGTTAATCAATGTTGTTTCAAGAGACGAATTGAAACATTCCAGAAAAAATCCATTGGGAAATTTATATGCAGGATATTAGCAAGTGGGACCACACCAGGTACACAAACGCCTCAAAAGTGTAGTTGTTAACTGGCTATTAGGTTAAACCACGGTTGGCGCAACGAAAATACGCTTAACCGAGCCTTTACTAATTAGGATTAACAAATACTGCTCAAACAGAAGGCGGTGCAACCGAATGTAATACTTATATAATATAATAATAAGGCGCAATCAGTGACATCCTTCAGATTTGCTTTGGAAAAATAATATAAGCGCAGACATCATAATTCAGGTACTACATTTTCTGGAATGCACGAGTTCAACAAATGACTGACTATATCCATTATCGCCAAACATATTAACTTTATATAACTGGAAATGAAAAGTGTTAAATACTTAGATGCCAGAACTAACATCAAGAGGTAAATACTATTTACATATATACATTTATACGCAAAACGTATATGCATATATAGAGGTACATGTGTTGGGATATACACACACACGCTTTCAGTGTCGCTTTTGGGTGGCAGATGTTGCTGTGATGTTCCCACGGACATTTTCCACGCAAAACGACATAAGTTGCGAAACTACTTTAAAGGTTATTACCGGCAGTCTCACGTACACTGACGAGGCCTTAAAGGCCGTAACACGGTGTCTGTGCGTTGATTGTCGGTAATGACACCTGATGTGCGTGTGTATCCAACACATGCATATATGCATATACGTTTTGCGTATAAATGTATATATGTAAATAGTAAGCTCGCCACCAGTCACCACTATTTGCTTCCGATCTTAAAGATCTTATATAAACACATTTTTTATAAAAAAAAATGCAAATTCTTATAAGAAAGTCATGTCGTGTTAATACCAGTTCATTTAAGAATGTATTGCTCCAATAAATTTTCCAGGAGTAGGGTTCAAATAATGTAGACTAAGTACATTATTCATATTGTAGCACTATATGTTGTTCCAGTTTCTCTCAATTGATGAATGTAAGCAATTATCCACAATTACACGCCTATATTTTAATAGGAGGCCGCTTTATTGAAAGAGGCAATTATTAATTATTAGCTGGCGTTGTTTTCGGAAACATCCAATCGAATGTGACATTTCAATTAATATGTTAATGGCACGAAAAAGAAAAAAAAGAAACAAGTTTGATATATGACCGACGACTAACGCATATCAGTAGATCTGTTTGTCATTTATGATTAATGCATTCGACTTGGCATTTGTATTTGTTGCTAAATTTTCCATAATTTATGTTGCACGCATTTGATCATGAATATTATGATTGCACTCAATTCCTTGTGCTTTATGTGTTAATACAATTGGTAGTCGCTTGTGATATTAATATGAAACAGCCGTATTATTACAAAGTACGGTGAAATAATATATACATCAATCATTTAACTGATTCACACAAATGAAAACAGCGGCTGCTCGAAATATGTACACTATGTTGCAAATTAAATGAGAAAATATTTTCAGATCCACGTTTAATACATATAGTGACATATAAGTAAAAACAATAGAAAAGCTCCTAAAAAATATAATATTAGGATTTATCGCCAACCGTCAATAAAGCGATGCGTTACCTTAGCGTTATACGGAGGTAAACAAACACTTTATCGTACTGTAAAATAATAGTATATTAAAATACAAGTTTCATAAGACACGATTTTTGCGCACGCGTTCAAGTTTAGAAAACGAGCCGCTAGGCGAGTTTTCTAAAGAACAAGTGCGCAAAATGTCTTATGAAACGTGTATTTTATACTATTTTTTCTATTTCGGTTATTAAAAGTTCAAAAAAGCTTAAAATAAGAGACATGTTTTGTTCGAATATTTTAGAAATTTTGCTTTTTAGATGTTGGTTACTCAGATTTTTAAGTAGAACGTTTTAAATATTTGAATATCGGTGGTGCTATATGTAATTGTGTTTAAAATTCAGACTGATTTATACAATAAATTATTTCAAATTGTCAACAAAAAGGACGAAATAAATAACTGTACGCCCACAGAGATTCGCAAAATAGCAGAAGACAATTTACAAAATCTTTCGTCCACAAACTCTCTACATATTTATCAAAGCAAACTTTTATAACAGTTGTACTATTCAACATGGTAAGTAAATGTCAATAGTAGCAGCCGAAAACTTATCATCCAACTCTGCTTAACAATTTATATTGCGAATTAGTAAGTGAAATGTTAGCATGTGTGCTTTTTATTCTTTGTACAATTTTATTGCACATTTTTGTTACTTTAAAGGCTTATATTTTGACATTTAAATACGATTTGGTTCAATTTTTTTTGTTACCAACTTCAAAAAAATAAAATTAGCGTGCGATAAAGTAATACTTTATGCAACCAAAACGGGTGTCGTAAAGTGAACTTTATAGCACCGGAATAGAAAAAGTACTTTACCTGTTGCTAATATCTGTCAACGTAGCCATGACTGATGACTTTAAACATAAATCATTTGTCACTGTCACTGTCAATGTGATAAGTCATTGTATCTTTATTTTTTAAATTACAAATTTTTGCGGTTGGCGATAAAATTTTGTATGCACCACGTCAGTTACTCGGCTCATAAATCAGACTCGTTCGATAAAGTATCACTTTACTGACTTGGTACATAAATAACTATCATAATGATATTTGGTTAATACTGAATATAATAAACGTTTAATGTAAGTTTTTCCAATTGCACATTAGAAATGTAGATGTATCTGTATTAAAATAATGAGGTGTAGCCACCACAATTGTCCTAAAGCCTGTGTGTAACTTCAAGTCCAAATTTTAAGAATTTTGTTTATATAAAAATTATTCAAAATTTTATTACAAGTACTTCTATTCTATTAATAAATCGCTATAGAATACATACTTTGGGAGATATTCGACAGAAAGTGCTACTCGCTAAGAGTAAAAGAGTTACCTCCTGTCCGAATTTTGAAATTCATTTATACAAAAAATATTTCGAATTTCGCTTTAAATACTTTTGTACTCCTGATAAATATATATAGAATGCATAATTTACGACACATTTGCACAAAGTCGCTATTCGATGAGAGTAAAAGTGTTTTTTCCGGTCCGAATTTTAATTTTTTTTTATACAAAAGGTATTGAAAATTAAGTTCTAAATACTTTTATACTTGTTACGTGTCTACCTAGAAAGCATAACCGACTTCTGTTTTAATCAAATTCTTCACAAATTTAATTTTGAGTACATATTGCTGTGTGCTGTTCCAGCAACATAATTTATAAAGATAATGATAATTTTTATTATATTTAATATATTCACTTATTTTCTTAACAGCACGTACTTTGTAAGTACACGTGAGTTGTAGCTGTGTATTCAACTTTCCTTTCTCCTGGTAAATCTCTTGCTTATTTTTGTTTAAGGATAAGGTTTTAATTTGTATTAAAGAAAAATCTGAGTCTATATAAAAACATACTTGTATATTTTATTCAAAACATTAAGAATAGATAGCACACTATACTATGTTCAAAAAAAAAATATTATATGAAAACACATAATAAAAAGAAAACATTTATACCGTATTCTCGGTTGAAATGTTTTTTTATCGATAATGCTTAATCAAAAATAAAAAAAAATATTATCCTGTTTTAAAACAAAGAAAACTCAATTGAATGTCGGTAATCTGTTAATATTGTGCTAATTCTATTATATCAGAAACATTATATTTTCACGTAATGCCCTGATAATCCTAGAACTTCGCAATGGTCAATGTTCGGAGAAAAAGCTCGATTTGATCACTGGCAACAACCATTTGCACGTATTGCAACCAGTGTCTCAAAATCCGCCACACAGAAACATTTCCCTTTTGTGTAATTTATTTAAGTTTGAAGTCAAAAATTAATTGCGAGAATTAATGATGCCTGATAAAGGTATTTGAAAATAAACATTCGCACGTTGTATTCTCTTAATACCCAACACCATTAATAATCCTTTCTGTGTTATATATATATAATAAAAAAAAACGAACCACCATTATACAGGACAATATCTATCTTATCCCTACTGCCCAACGTTATACTGAATAAACATTTGCACGTTGTATTCCAATACACGCATAGCAGCATTGATAAATCTTTATATTGAAAACTTACTTTGTATCATTAAACATCTCTTCAAATTGTGCCATAGGCATCTCCATTTTGAAATACAAAAAAATATTAACAAAAGAAAATTTATTATAATGAATGAAATTGAAATAAAATAAAATTAATATGCTAATACAAAATTGAACGAATGTACATCTAATCGTGGTGTATCTGACCCTACGATTAATTCTTTTCAAAGTATCTTTATCTTTCGAAGTCGCTGTCAGTATCTCCGAAGTCACAGTCAGTGTCTAATCTTGTTCATTCCTGTTTTTGAATTTATATCGGGAAAAAATATGTAACGCCTGTTACGCCATCCACTGAACTAAAATTTAGGTTGTCACTCTGCGTCATCTGTGAAATCTCTGCCCCCAAGTTGCCGTCGTGACACTAACACACGCGCAATTATTGTCTTTGACAGTTCATTCACGTAAACGTCAACACATTAAAATTTGTTTGCTTATTTAAAAGTCTTTTCACCTAAACTATTCAGTATCTTCAAAAGTAGGTATATTTTTAATGCAATTCTTCCTTGTATTTGTTTATGAACTTGTTGCCTTCTTCATTATTCGCCACATACTTCCTTTTTATACGCTAACAGAAACCATCATCTTCTTTTAGGTATATCAAGATTGTGTAAAACTGGAAATACATTTTACAAATAACAAGAATTCTTCCTACATTCGCTCGTACTACGACGATCCGTCTGGTCTGCTATTTCGTCGCTAATTTCTTACTCAGGATCCTTCTCCATAGTAATACATTTATCTGTAAAAACTGCAAACAAAGTTTATACCATATTTTCTTTTTGTAGGTCTTCAAACCATACAAGTCTTTACAGTCTATGAAGCTTTGTACTACACACACAAATTCATGAATGTGTATTTTATTTGCTCATCTGTCGTTTATAAAAACATTACTGCTGATTGTATCATGTCAGAATATTTTAATTTATATCCTTTTTTTATTTATAGTCATAAGTTAAGGTAAATTTTATCCTTTAAACATGATTTATTTAAAAACTCTTTTATTGAATTTTTATTACATTATGTATGCTTTAAATGCATTATTTTTACGCCTTGATAAAAGTTATGTGTTTTATTGTACACAAACCATATTTCTTTTTTTCTACAAAGGGAATACATATATTACTTAGATTTATTTTGAATTATTTTGTACCTATACATAATACTTAATTTTTCTTATATATGTATCCTATAATTATAACAATTAATTCATTTGATATCAAAAGTCCCTATACTTAAATATATGCAACCTATTATACACTTGTGTTATTTGTATTGCAAACATAAATAAACTTGATGTTGAATTTTTCAAATATAATAAAGTCTGATTTTTTACTGTTTCCTTTATTTCTAATACTTAAGCTAATTCTTAATGCTATTCTTATTTTTTAAATACACAAGGTTCACGGCAATATGAATTCTTTATAAATTTGTTTAAACTCAGTAGTTGACTTGGTCTCAATGGGGTTAATTGTGTTACGAGTTTGCCTAAAGATACCTAATATATAAAATTGATATAACATTATAATCCATATATAGTATTTTGATATCTGTTGTTTCTTTGTTGTTGAGTATTAGCATTTTAAAAGTAGTGACCAAAAGAAGCCCGCATTTCTACATAACTTATAATTTGATTAAAAAAAAAGAGGTGTGGCCACCACACTACTTTCTTATACGTATTATCGTTTCAAATGCATGAAATTTTTCAGAGAAAATGTTAAATATTTCAAAATCTATTACGGTTAGGTATAGACAATGGTATAGGGGAACGTGTTCCAATATCGACCAGCGGGCAATATCGACCACCTATATTTTTCAAATGTAGCGCTACATTTCAATGCTCTATTAGGTGCTGCTATCTGGCAAGGTAGTTGTGAAACTAACAGAAACTTTTGTGGGCAGTCGAATGTGTGGTTAGAGAGAAATGAAATAAAGTTGTTTTTTGGCTGATTTTTTATAATTTTCTAGCATCAGGAAATAAGGTTACTAATTTTTATGCGTTATTGTGTTGAAAATATATTTTAACTACTTACATTAGCGTATGATTGTCAATCTATCACGGGATTTAAATCGACACAATTGTGAGGTTAGGCATCAAATTTGACAAAAAATATACTGCTGTGTCTTCAACGGGTAATATCGATCAGGTGGTCGATATTACCCATTACAGTGGTCGATATTGTACGCTTTGTTTTTTAATGGGTATTTTTTCTCATCGACAGATGCCAAGAAATTATACACGAAAAACAGCTCGTTCATCCTGGACCGAAGAAGAGATGAAACAGGCATTAAATGCGGTTGATCAAAAATTGTGTTCAATTAGAAAAGCAGCGGCTCTCTACTCGATTCCATATGGTACCTTACAAGACCGTCTTAAAAATAAGTTTCCAGCCAAGAAAATTACGTTAGGAAGAAAACCAGTTTTTTCTGACGAACAAGAAAAGCAACTGGCTGATTATGTAACTAAATTATCAAATCTGTTCTATGGACTGACACCAAACAGTATCCGGAAAGTTGCATATGATTATGCTGAAGCAAACCATATAAAAAATAACTTCAACCACAATAAAAAAACATGTGGAAAGGAATGGCTATATGGTTTCCTGAAGAGACATCCCCAGCTTTCGCTAAGAAAGCCGAAGCCACTAGCAAGAATAGAGTCCTGGCTTTTAATAAACCGGATATACACTTGCTTTATGACAACGTGGCAACACTCCTAGAAAAATACAATTTTGGCCCGGACCGCATATATAATGTGGACGAGACCGGGATAACAACTGTACACAAACCACCTCGCGTTATTGCACCAAAGGGAAGAAAGCAAGTGGGATCTATCACAAGTGGAGAGCGAGGTCAAACTACCACTATAGTTTGCTGTATTGAGTGCTGCAGGGCAGTATGTTCCACCAATGTTTGTTTTCAAAAGAAAAAGAATGAAGGAGGGATTGAGTAAAAATGGTCCAGTTGGCTCGATCTATCGCTGCTCAGAATCCGGTTGGATAACACAAGAATTATTTACAGAATGGTTAAAACATTTTCGCAATTTCGTGAAAGCCACCCTTGATGATCCTGTCCTACTCATTCTAGACAACCACACATCACATTCTACTTTGCACTCCTACAATTACTGTCGTGCAAATGGAATCATCATGGTTTCTCTTCCCTCCCACACATCGCATAGGGTTCAACCATTGGATGTGACTTTCTTCAGTGGATTGAAATCTGCATACAATCACGAGTGTGACCTATATATGAAATCGCATTACTATGAAACAATCGCTGTAACAGATATAGCCGAGTTATTTGCTAAAGCCTATAACAGGGTGGCTACCATTGAAAAAGGCGTAAATGGTTTTAAAACTACAGGATTATATCCGCTGGACAGAAATGTATTTAAAGAGGAAGACTTTACTCATATACCTGAGGAGTCATCTGCTCTTACCGCGGATAACATGGTCATACCAGCTTTAGTTGTTAATTCCGATACTCCACTTTCGTTAAGTCCCGTTGCTGGCCCAAGTGGGTTGATTTCTATTAGCAAGAATAAGAACATAATTTCTGGTTTGGAAAAAAACTTGAAGCAAAATAATTTTAAAGACACTTTCTCCGACACTGATGAATCATCCTGCGAGCTGCAAGAAGTTTATGATAATGATGCGACCGATGATGAAGATAAAACTATACAGATCAAGACCAAATCCTTCGAAGACATATATCCAACACCTAAGCCTAAACCAAGACACAGCAAAAGAAAGAAACAGAAATCCGAAGTCTTGACCTCAACACCGATGAAGGAACAGCTGGAAACAAAAGAACTAAAGAGACAAGAGAAAGCCGCTGCTACTGTGACGAAACGCCTACTTTGCACAGTTGGCAAAACTAAAGAACCCAACAGAAAAAGGAAAAAGGAGACGAAGTTCAATAAGAAACGAGTTGTTGACGTGATAGAGGAAAAAACAGCATCAACATGTTATGTTTGCGGTGAATTTGGGGCGGATAATGAAGAGTGGTGGCGGTGCAGATCATGTGCCACATGGTTCCACGCTGCTTGCACCACTGTAGAAAGTGCAGAATACTTTACATCATGTAATAATTGCCAGTAAACACCATTCATTTAGTTATTGTTATGGTCGATATTTCCCTACGCGTGGTCGATATTTCCCATTGGTGGTCGTGTAATACCGACCACACAACAGTTTTGTATTTTTTTTATTTTCCCAAAATAAATTACGTTTAAAGGTTAAGTTGTGCTTACATACTTACCTTCAAGATCAGTCAATGTATTCACATCAATATATGTTCATTTTATCGACGCATATTTATAATATGGGTAAATTTCACATAACGGGACAATTCGTGTCCCATGCATATATTTTTATTACAGCGCACAATAATCTATTGACAAATACTTTTAAATTATTCCCAGACTTATCTTTTATTGATTCAAAATCTTTGATATGGTATTTAATAAACATCAATAGTAAATTTCTCATTGCAAAGTTGGAAAACGTCATTTCGGTAACTGTCCCATACCACGATTTTTAAGCTGTTGGCAGTGTTTGTTGCCAAACTAATTGAAATTTATTTAGTGTTAAAGTTTTGTTTTCTACCTCAAAATCTTTGGAAATCCAAAGTTTTTTATTATTATTATTATTATTTGGTCTTTACTTCGAAATTTTGTAAACAATACTGTTCCAAGCTTTTCACGTCATTTCGGTAACAGAACATATTTAGTGAGCCAACCTTCGTTAGTAGCTGTGGAAGAACGTGAGCATGCGCAAGAAAGTACGACAGTGTCTAGTGAATCATCAGAAAGCATGTAAGTTTTTCTTATTTTTTTGAAATCTTAGTAAAATACAGGAAGTAAGTCTTCCTATTGCAGCCGTACTCTTATTGAACATCATTTCGGACACGCATATTTTGAGCAATTTTTGTAATCGATGTAGTTTTTCAATAATTGAGCCACGATTTGTTCATGTTCCAGCGCATAACCTCAAAATTTTAAGTTTCTATGACAACCGCCAAGAAAATAGTTGGTCTTTAAAGTCGGTTTCATCATTTCGGTAACGTTCATTTCGGTAACGCTTATTATTTTACACAGTTGTTACCGAAATGATGCATTGTTACCGAAATGACATTTTATCTAAAAAATATATTACTAAAGTTAAGTGAAATTTATTATGCTCTTTTTTTATCAGCGATGGTAAAATGGATGCGGAAACGTTATGTAAATTAAAGAGCAAACTTAAAAGAGACAAGGAACTATCTTTGGAGAAGCGGCAAGTAGAAAATGAATCAAAGAGAGCAGAGAAATTAAGAACTAGAAATTTAAAGAAGGTAGCGCGTCAACTAGAATCTGAAGCATGTAAAGCAGAAAAAGAAAAAGCTAAAAGCCTAAAGAAGGCAGAAGTGAATAAAGAAATCGAAAGTACAGCAGAAAATAGTGAAGATTTAGATAAAATTTGTAAACCCGAAAAAGACCACGCAGATGAAGAAACAATTACTAATAATAAATTCGACACCAGAAAGAGAAAAAACAAAGACGAATCCCAATCAGGCAAAGACATCATCGCTAATCAACCCCCGAAGAAAAAGAAAAAGCCATCTGATGCTTCGTTGATTCGAGAAAGAAACCGTGTCCGTGAAAGGGTAAAAAAACATAGAGCCAAGATGACTGATGAACAAAAAGAAGAAAAAAGACGAAAAGATAGAGAAAGATATAGACTCAAAAAAGAACAAGGTGTAGTAAAAGGTATTCAACAAATGAGCAATAGAGAAAAGAGAAAAGTAAGAAAAAAATGGACTGCAGCTAGTCGAAAATACAGGCGTAATATTAAGCAACAAAAGCTAGTTAAAAACTTCTTGGCAGAAAATTCTCCACCAGAAAGTGATCAAGAAGTAATTCAACAAGCAGTAGTGAGACCATCAACAAGTAAGAAAACTGC
The DNA here is from genome assembly GCA_963170755.1 of Amphimallon solstitiale. Taxonomy (NCBI): domain Eukaryota; kingdom Metazoa; phylum Arthropoda; class Insecta; order Coleoptera; family Scarabaeidae; genus Amphimallon; species Amphimallon solstitiale. The sequence continues at coordinate 78,563,833 of OY720683.1, read as the reverse complement.
AGGTCGAAAAAAAATTAAGCGCGACAGAACAACATGTTACAGAAAACTTGAGCAGGCTGAAAGAAAAATTGGCGAGTTACGAAAGAAAGTTGAAAGATACAGGAAAAAAATTTATAGAAACCAAACGAAACATTATGCGAAAATTTGTTCGCCACTAAGCAGAGTCAACCAAATGACTAAAGGTGTTAATGTTACTCCTACAATAAAAAAACGTCTTATTTTTGGTGAAGTTTTACAAGATCAACTTGCAGAAAATATAAAGTCATTACCTGGGAATAAAGAGAAGCAAATCGCAGCAAAATTGATAAGTGGTGAAATAATAAAGAAATATAAAGTAATTGGAGAAGCTACCAGGATTATTAGTTACAAGAAACACAGAAAGCAAATAAAAAATTTAAAATTGACTCAGTATGAAAGAAAAAAAAGAAATTTTTTGATGTTGCAGAAAGTTCGAAAATTAATTGAAGACTTTCTAGAATTGGACACAAATTCAAGAATGTGTCCCGGAAAAAAAGATTTTGTTCGGAAAGGGAAACTAAAGAAGCAAAAAAGACTACTACTTGATTCTTACAAAAATGTACACCGTAAATTCATTGAAAATGGGCATCTGAAAATTTCTTACAGCACCTTTTGCCGAAATAAACCATTCTGGATCGTACAACCTAAACAAAAGGATCGGGAAACGTGTGCATGTATCAAACATGCAAATATTGAATTGTTAATTAAGAAATTACACTATTCTCATTTAATTAAACCGGTATGTCCAGATGACATTGTATCGGAGGTAGTATGTAATAACAAAAATATGAAGTGCATGTTTCAAGATTGTTTAAAATGTAAGCGAAATAAGTATAACTTATTAGATAACGATAAAAAGTGTAATTTAGAAAAACCAATCACATTTTATCAATGGGAAAGTAAAACAGAAGAAAAAATGATTAAAGGAAAGTTAAAAAAGATTAAAAGAACTGTAAAAAATGAAAGGACCACATCTGTAAGACAATTGCTTGACACATTAAACAAACAGCTTATCACGTTTAAGAAACATATTTTTACTATGAGACATCAAATGAGAAGTTTGCAAGACAAGAAGAAAAACCTTTTGTCGGGAGAAATTATCATGCAAATTGATTTTGCCGAAAATTATGTAGCGAAATATGATACTGAGATACAATCCATGCACTTCGGTGCGTCCAAAAAACAGATTTCTTTACATACCGGAGTGTATTATATCTATAACTCAAAATTAGATCGTGTGGAGAGTCATTGTTTCTGCTCAGTAAGCAATAATTTAGATCACCAATCACATGCTGTCTGGGGACACCTAAATAAAATCCTATCAGACTTAGGTACCAAATATCCTGACACTCACACTTTCACTTTCTTTTCCGATGGTCCATCATCACAATATCGTAACAGAAACAATTGTTACTTTTTTGTTACAACAATGCAAAAATATTTCCCAAATCTTTCTGGAATGTCTTGGAATTTTAGTGAGAGTGGGCATGGCAAGGGGCCTATGGATGGAGTAGGTGGAACCTGAAAAAGAAGCGCCGATAAATTGGTCTTACATGGGAACGATATATCTTCTGCATCAACTTTTGTGCAAAAACTCGTGGATAGCACTATAAATATTTGGGAAGTACCCAGCGAAGAGATAGAAAAAATAAAAACTGAATTGCCCAAGAAAATACCTGCTATTCCCAATATTATGTCCCTTCATCAGTTGTCTTTGAAATTAAGTAACAAATCAAAAATATTTCTAAGAAAGCTCAGTTGCTTTTTATGTGATTCTGGAAACGAATGCAGCCATTATAGTTTGAAGCCTTCGGTAGTGCAGTTTCTAGCAGGTGGTATCCTTTTTATATTGCATCAGGTGATCAACATTTTAACTTTTTTAGAAAAATTTCTTAACTTATTACAGACAACGAAAAATGTCTAAAAACTAACATTTCTCGAAATGTTAGTGTGGCAAAACCAACCATAAAGCCTCTTGCAGTTCGTCCGAAAATTAAAATTATCTCTGATGTTACAATTGGACCTAGCGCACCGTCTCTTCAACAAACTTCTGGATTGTGTTACAGTTGCGTCTTTAATATAACAAAGACTGCTATTGGAGCTAAATGTAGTACCTGCTGCAGAACATACCACGTTAATTGTATTTTAAAATTAAAATTACATCTGAATGATGACAAAGTATTTGTTTGTAATGTTTGTCATAATAAAAATAGTATTTAGTTACAACTTTTCCTATAAAATGTATTATAAAATTTAAATGGCATCAAAATGATGACATTGTATTTGTTTGTAATGCTTATGACATTAAAAATAGTTTCATTTAGTTACAACTTTTTAAATCTTTTTTATCATTAAGTAAAAATGAATCATTTCTGTAACATCACATCATCTCGGTAACAACGCGTCATCTTCGGTAACAGCTCGTTATTCGTATATTGTAGTCCAAAAAGGCTTCTGGGAAGAGAAATTGATGCACAAATTTTTAGGTACTTACTTTAGCTTTTCATATAATAGAAATCATTTTGTACTGCTTTAAAATTTTCGCTTAGATTTACAGTTTACATTTGGTTTTAGCTAAAAATTTAGTTTTTCTCGAATAGTGAAACTATACGACACAATTAAAAAGTGTAAAATTATTTTTTTTAACGCATGAATCTAACTTACAATTGAGAAGTTTCAGTTTTTGGAAAAATGTTCAAGTTTTTATTTTTACACAAAATAATATGGGTTACCGAAATGACGTTATTTTGGGTACTTGTGTTACAAAAACAACTAGAAAAAATTTATTTCAAGTTATTTATCGCGGCCAAACTTGTAATATCTCCAAAAACAATCTCTAAAAACGGTAGTGACTTTATATTGTTAAGAAGTGAAAACTTTTTTTTAACATTTGCACATTCGTATTTGTCCCGTTATATGATATCGTCCCGTATACATTTATTTGTGTTAAGTGGTCGATATTAGACCACCTTCCCCTACAGGTTCCAACCAGCTAATACATATTACCTTTTTAAGCCCTTTTCCCTTTTCCTTTTTTTTATAACTTAAAATCCAAGTATAACCATCCAATTCCCATTTTATTTACATTATAATTACAATTACATTAAATCTATCACAAGTGTTATATATTTATATATTTACAATTATTATTATTATACATTAGTATAACATATTTACATCGACATAACAGATGAACATTAAATGTCAAATATTTAGGCGAAACAAGTACTAGAGTATATAATAAACTATTATAAGGTTCAAAGAGGATTTAATTTTTTACTTTATATAATTAAAGTATTTTAGGCAATGCCATTTTAAGAATTAAACAACATTTCTTTGAAAAGTTTTTTGTACCTTCAAACGGTATAGAGATATGGACCGACACCCGGCATATAAAAACACATTTTCCTTCGTAATGTGGCAACCCCAAATTTTAGATTTGTAAAAATCTGGAATTCGAAAAATTGGTGATCGCTATGCATAATAATAATAATGCAAACTTAGTTTACAATTTTGAACGGTTTTTTTATTTATCAATTTTTGTTTCAGGTGCCCTGTTGCATATTTGAAGTCTACAATACAAACTAGTTTACAAATTGGATTGTTTAAAGTTAGAGTGGTCTAAAATCAATCAACTTGTCCATATTATTAAATAATCACATTCTTGAGTGTTTGATAACATTATAAACGTCTCCTTTTCCATCGATACTTTAAATACATATAATAGAAAGTGTTTTGTGCTGATAAAAACAGTGTGATACTACTGTTAACAACATCCTAACCTACTTTGTTTTATCGGTTTTTGCATGCTATCAACCGCGTTGTGTGTATAATTTATATAATAATTTTAATTTGTGATTCTGTGTAATATATTAGTGAAAAAGTATTGTGACACCTCGTCGTTTTTGAACACTCTTTTGGCGACCTGTCAAGAAATCGAGAATACAAAACGCTTTCAACTACACGACTGCGGGAGTTTCGCAAAAAAGAGATTATATATATATTTGTTTACACCTCCTCCAGTCAGTTGAATTCTTGGCAAATTCGCCCAGCTTGTCCGGTTAGCAGCGCGAATGCGCGTCTGTTTCGATACCTTCTGCTTCTCGTCTTGGCTTCACGCTGCCGACGAGGAAGCCGCTCAGGGCCTGGACCCGTCTAGACCAAATGCATTGACCAGGAGCCAAGTTAACTCAGATATGGCGGGTGCCGAAGAGTTACAGAAAAAAGTGCGCGAGCTCGAGGAGCTCTTACGTATAAGAGATGAAGAAATCGTCGAATTACGGTCACATATCGATAAGTTTCAGAGTGTTTTTCCGTTACATTTCCACGTGAACGCGAGACATTTCGGTCTGAAAAATAACGTGCGCCCCAGGCCCAGGAAACAAAGGGCCGGTATATCAGCTGAGCCGCAGAACGCCAGCTCCATTCAAGAATTGTCAGAGCAGACGCTTCCATTCTATGACAAGGACGAAAGGTGAGTGGAGATTCATTTACGTTTACCGTCTGACCCATATACACATCAAATAATACGAGTGTATAATTTTTATCTTATAATCCAATCAATTTAATCTAATCTTTTATTTTAAAAAAAAAACGGCATAATAAGTTTTACCGCATATTTTAGAATAATCGCAATTTAATACATTCAATTATAATATTCAAGTTTAATATAGTGGAAGTATGTATAACATTTATCATAATAATGTATGTTGGTGTCACATATTGACTGATGTTTCAAGGAGTTTTACTGTGAGAAATGCTATTCCGAGATGTAAAATTAACGAAATTTATAATTTTGGTAAATTACCGTGGTAAATTACTGCTCTTTTCTTACCAAGATTTATTCTCGCGTAGCGTACCATTTTTTGAGTAAATTACCATGGTAATTTACTCAAAACCCCTACAACAAAAAAAGTCTTATACATTTTATTACAGGAAAAAAAATGAAGTGTGGCCACCACACGACTTTCTTATACGTATGAGCATTTCAAACTATACAATTTTTAGAATTTTTTTATACAAAAATTATTCAAAATCCTATTCTAAGTACTTTCATTCTCTTAATAAATCGCTATAGAATGCCTCCTTTGCAAGATATTCGAAAAAAAGTGCTACTCGCTAAGAGTAAAAGTGCTACTTCCGGTCCGAATTTTGAAATTTCATGTATACAAAAAATATTGCAAATTCAACTGTAAATACTTTTGTACTCTTAATAAATATACAGGGTCCGCCATCCGTCTGGGATTGTCATATTACGGCTTTAATATTGCAAAATTCGAAAAGTTATGTAATGTAGGTGATAGCCGACTAGTAGGAGCACAAAATAAAATTATTGGTAATTATACAAAGTGTTCAGGAAAGGAGTGTGATGTCAAAGTTGTATTTTTTTAAATGGAACACCCGGTATATTATGTGATTTTTGAATTGCGCAATTAAAAATATTGGGATTTCATATGGGATTGTATTGACCTAAAGCTTACGTTTTGGGAGTTATGGACGCATCAATTGGAAAAATGCCATAATCTAGCAGAATGTGGAAGTTTTCCACGTTAGTATACTTTTATTCCGAGGTATTAATTTTAAGCTACATCAATCTGTTATACAGGGTGTTCATCATACGCGAATACTAATTTTTCTCAATTTTTTCAAATGGAACACCCTGTATATTATTACCAATTGTTAATAAGGGCACTTCTAGCTTTCATTTTATATAAGGGTATGGCTATCTAACTCCCATAGTTTTCAAGAAACATCGAATTAACGTTTGAAATTTAACATTTTTAATAGCATTTTGTAGAAATTATTTACATCTACTCGTACATTGATATTGCACTACGAAAATAAGCACAAAGTTTTTAGTGGCCTTAACGTAATGATCTTTCTTTATTATCCAACTGCCCAGAAGGAAGCCTGTGGCCACAGTTGCTCTCTGTCTTTAACAACAAAAATACACATACGAATAAATACGTATTGTATAAAAACTCATGTAGGCATGGCTAGTTTAAATAAAATTGAACAAAAGAGTTTGACTTTTTCCTTGTGCGCAGCTAGTCTGTCATTGCTGTCATAATTTTGTGATTAAAGATGAATTTTTCCGTTCCGGAAATGATAAATATGGTATACATTTTGGGAGAATGTTCTGGTAACTGTTTATTAGCAAATAGGTTGTACGCGCAACGTTATCGGAATTTACGTAAACCTAAGCCAACGGCATTTGAAAAACTAAAAGAAAGGTTCGATGCTAGAGGTAGCGTTGCGTATCCTAAAAAGGTATTCACACATCCTCTAATTCCTAATGAAGATAATAAATTATCTGTGCTGTTATCCGTAGAAGAAAATCCCCATGCGAGTGTGAGTAATATCAGTTTAGATACGGGAATTAGTGAAACATCAGTTAGAAGAATACTGAAAAAATACTATTTTCATCCTTATCATATGGAACTTCATCAGCAGTTAAATGAAGATGACTTAGAGCATAGACTAGGATTTTGCCAAGAAATGAGACAAAGGCTCCAAATCCGCCCAGAAATGTTAGACTGTATTCTGTTTAGTGATGAGGCGTCATTTCGACACAATGGTTCACTTAACAGGCACAATATGCATTATTATGCCACCGAAAATCCCCACTGGGTTAGATACATTGATCATCAACATCAGTGGTCATTAAATGTTTGGGGAGGCATACTAGGATCACATGTTATAGGACCGTATTTTTTCAATGGTAAATTGACTGGCGAAAGATACTTAGAATTTTTAAGAAATGAACTTCCGCTGCTTTTGGACGATGTTGATTTAGCAACTAGGCAACAGATGTACCTACAGCAGGACGGTGCGCCAGCACATTATCATCAAGCAGTCAGGAATTATTTGCAAGAGTGGCTTCCTGAAAGATGGATAGGGCGTGGAGGTCCTATCTCATGGCCTGCTAGGTCTCCTGATCTAACTCCGGTAGACTTTTTTCTGTGGGGACACATAAAACAACAGGTTTACTCAGTAGCACCAACAACAGCCGAAAATATGCAAATTAGAATTTCTCAAGCATTTAGAAATATTTCTCCTGAAATTTTGGAACATGTTAGGATATCGTTTATTCGAAGACTTGACATTTGCATAGCAAATGATGGCCGAGTTTTTGAACATTTGTTGTAAATTTCCATTTTTGATATTACTTTGTGCTCATTTTCGTAGTGCAATATCAATGTATGAGTAGATGTAAAATAATTTCTACAAAATGTTATTACAGATGTTAAATTTCAAACGTTAATTCGATGTTTCTTGAAAATTATTGGAGTTAGACAGCCATACCCTTATATCAAATGAAAGCTAGAAGTGCCCTTATTAACAATTGGTAATAATATACAGGGTGTTCCATTTGAAAAAATTGAGAAAAATTAGTATTCGCGTATGATGAACACCCTGTATAACAGATTGATGTAGCTTAAAATTAATACCTCGGAATAAAAGTATACTAACGTGGAAAACTTCATGATAAGCACGATATTTCTAAATACTATAGTAACCAATCCACATCCTGCTAGATTATAGCATTTTTTCCAATTGATGCGTCCATAACTCCCAAAACGTAAGCTTTAGGTCAATACAATCCCATATGAAATCCCAATATTTTTAATTGCGCAATTCAAAAATCACATAATATACCGGGTGTTCCATTTAAAAAAATACAACTTTGACATCACACTCCTTTCCTGAACACTTTGTATAATTACCAATAATTTTATTTTGTGCTCCTACTAGTCGGCTACCACCTACATTACATAACTTTTCGAATTTTGCAATATTAAAGCCTTAATATGACAATCCCAGACGGATGGCGGACCCTGTATATAGAATGCATAATTTACGACATATTTGCAAAAAACCGCTATTCGGTAAGAGTAAAAGTGGTACTTCCGGTCCGAATTTTGAAATTTTTTTTATACAAAAGATATTTAAAATTTTCATGTAAATACTTTTATACTCGTAATGTACCTGCCTAGAAAGCATGACTTGCGAGATATTCGCAAAAAACCGATTTTCGATAAGAGTAAAAGACCTACTTCCGGTAGGAATTTCGAAAAACTTTTTAAATAAAATTGTTCTCAATTTTAATTTTAAGTATATATGAATTTTTTATAAATTTGTATAAACTTAGTATTTGACGAAATATTGGCAAAATTCGATTTTTATACTGAAGTAAACTGCTACTTCCGGTCTACCGATTTTACTGAAAAACTAATCAGATCTCAAGAGGGAGATTATACACGTAAATACAAAATTTGGAATTGATATCTCCAGCGGTTTGACCGCTATCGTGGTCACAGACAGACAGACAGACACACACACACACACACACACACACGCAGACAGACACACAGACATTTTTTAAAAACCACTTTTTTGGTATCAGGGGACCTCAAAACGTGGACATCTGCAAAAATCTCGAGGTCGAAAATTTTCATCATCACAATACTTCCTTATACCTACTACGTATAAGAAAGTAAAATAAAGAGTACAATATTAACATATTTTAAAATTAAACACAATTCTGAAAATAGAACAAAACAATGATTTATCATTATTACCATTATTAATTACATAACTATTCCAGATCACTCTCAGACACAGTATTGCAGTTCGAATCAGAACATTCCAACTCTTCTGTTGGGAGATCTGTCAGTGCCGGATTTTCTTTCAGTTTTAAATTTAAATTCACATATGCCAACTTAGCAGCTCTTTCATTAGTTAATATATTTCGTTTTTTATTGTGTACAATAGTAAACATTGAAAAACTTCTCTCCGTCTCGCACATGTTGTTGGCGGGCTGTTCAAAATTTCTATTGCTTGCCATATAAAATCTTTTGAAAACAATTCTTCTTGCAATTTTTGAAATAAGCAACTTCAGTCATAATTTTTGCTATATCAGATCCACTAACTAGATTCGTTGATAGTTTGTTAATATATGACAGTGCTGTGATATATTCCTCGTTATTGAGATTTTTGCCTATAAATTTTGGATCTAGTAAATTGGCAGCCAAATGCATAGGTGTTATAGCCATTTCTCTCCGTGATTTTAAATGTGATAAGACAGCATTTAGTTCTGAAACTGGGCATGCAGCGATCAGTTGATCATTCAGGTCTTGAAAATATTCAACAACATGAGATATGCAAAGTTGAGAGGTTTGTGTGTTCTTTAAAATTACGGAGACAGGGTGTAAAATTTTATGTAATGTATCAACTCTTTCCCAAAACAGATCATCTAAAATATTATTTTTTATTCTTTTGTTTAAAGTATTAGCTATAGTTTCTGTTATAGCCAATTCTTTTAATTTTTTTTTTATTTATTCTTAAGCTTTCTAAACAGAAAATATTAGAGCTCCATCTAGTTTGGCCAGGTAGTTTAAGAGATGTTAGTGTGTTTGATTTTTGTAATGCTCGCTGTTCATCTTATATATTTTGAACGTAGCATTCAAAATATGAGCACAACATCCATAACAAGTAAAATAATTGGACGAGTACATATCACTAATTAATTTCCAAGTTGATTTCATATTGCTAGCGTTATCAGTCACTATGCTTATAACTTTATTAATACCTAAGTCACCGAGTGTGCAATGTCATACGTATATATAGATGATGTTTTACTTTGTTAGTAATCTACGAAAATTTTATGTGGTAATTTACTGTAAATGACGGTAATTAATTCGGTAATTTACGGGGTAATTTACCGACTTACATCACTGAATGCTATACGATTTAAATTTAATTAATTATTTATTAGTTATATAATTATTAATATATAATTATTAATAATTAATAATTAATATATATAATTATTAATTAAAATATTTGACCCACTAATAAAGATATCTGTAGTATTTTTTAAAACATTTTGTTGTTTTATTGTATTCTGTAAAAGTAACGCTAGGCGCTTAAGAAATAAAAAAAAAGTTTTAAAAATGGGCGGTCATGAATTCGGCACTAGACCGTGGATTAGACATTTTTCAAGCACTCGAACTGGTCACCGCTTATCCGCTTTATCTTAATTGTAAATTTATTTACAATAGACAACAAGAATTCATTGCTTATAAAAATATCCTAAACATTTTACAAATTGTAGTTTTTCTATTCTATTTGCAAAGTAGACGGCTATTTTTTGTTCTAAAATTGCTTGTCTTCTTTTTGTTTTAGGATCCTTGCAGCGCATAGCTTCTTGAATACTATTTAATTTAATATAAGTCTCGGTTTGAAAATTGTTTAAAATATTAATAAACATTACAAATATACATATTTTAGGAGGAAAGATAGCTTCTTCATCTATGTAATTTTCAACTAAGTAATCTGAAAACTCAGTCACTCTGCTATCATTAGGCTGGATGCTCATTAGATCTATAGTAAAACATATATGATAAGAATTTTATTAAAAGAGTTTTTCGAAATTCCTATCGGAAAAAGGACTTTTACTCTTATCGAAAATCAGATTTTTGCGAATATTTCGCAAGTTGTGCTTTTTAGGCATGTACGTTACGACTATAAAAGTATTTAGAGCTTCATTTTCAATAACTTTTGTATAAAAAAATTTCAGAATTCGTACCGGAAGTAACACTTTTATCGAATAACGATTTTTTGTAAATATGTCGTAAATTATGCATTCTGTATATATTTGTCAAGAGTACAAAAGTATTTAGAGTTGGATTTTCAATTTTTTTTGGTATACATAAAATTTCAAAATTCGGACCGGAAGTATCACTTTTACTCTTAGCGAGTAGCACTTTTTTTCGAATATCTTGCAAAGTATGCATTCTATAGAAATTTATTAAGAGAATGGAAGTACTTAGAATAGGATTTTTAATAATTTTTGTATGCAACAATTCTTAAAATTCTATAATTTTAGGCGCTGATACGTATAAGAAAGTAGTGTGGTGGCCACAACTATTTTTTTAATAATTTCAAATGTTTCAATATAAACTGTACTTTTACTTGGTAAAATACAAAATACTAGTGGAATAAAGTATGCAAAGTAAATAACTGCAAAAAATAATTTAAGCAATAATTAAAGGTGCCGTCTAAATACATTGTCTCGCAATTACACAAGGCGCGCATGTTCGTTTCGCAAGAAAATACTATAATTTGCTTCACCTGATCAGCACCTGTCAAGAAAAATTCCCCTTTAATCGTTTTACATTGCAAATCTTGTAAAATTTTGATGGTTTGTTCTGCACTGGTCGGCAAAGAAGGTCGCATTTTCTTTCACTTGTAATAGACATTATTTCTTATGTAGTTGATGTCTTTCATAGTCAAAGTGTCCATTGCTTCTGTACGGTTTTTCAACACTGAATGAAGGGTTTTTCTGCAATGTCTTCTTATGCCTTTCTTTTCGCACTGTTGCTAACTGTAATAACGATATCCAATTAAAATTTGTTTCGCAATAAATTAATAAATATATTTTTATACTGCATTCGTGTTTTAGTTGCGTTTAAAAATGTTCGTGGTTAAAAAAGCTTAGTAAAGCACTTGTACAATCAATAACTATTATCTACAAACCTACTCGTATTTGCCTGTTTAGCGCCTTCGTATGTTTGGAATGTGTATGTCACTTCTTGATATTAGTTTTTCAGGGTCGACAGTCCACACTTTTGCATGTTCTCCAAAAAGTTTCTTCGGTTTTCAACACATTCGCAAATGTAAATTTGCAACCATCCACATTTAGTGTTTACCATGTTCACTAGTTTCAACTATCGTACTCACTATCGTATCCATGATTATTAATCTCTATTATGTACCGCAGAGATAATTGCACAAGAATGTTGGAATGAAATGTATAAACTAATATAAACTATAATTTGTGCGATTAGGAGGAACACTGTGCGAGAAGGGGTACGTAGATGTTACCCCATTGGTAATTTTGAACTCAAGATAAGTGAAGTACTTCTAGCTAAAAATTATCGAAAATAACACTTAACGAAAGGAGCTTATCAACAGAATGTGGATTATTTATTAGGTATTAGGTATATAATGAGATGCCTAATTCATGTATCTGGTCCAGTTAAAGACAGGTAGTTGGAGATTATAATAGTGCCGAATTCGTGCGCGCCCTTAAAAACCAATTTATAAATATTGTTAATATATAATTTTATTAATTATTAGTATCAAAATGACAAAAACAATCAGTGCAAATATCAATATTGCATTTTTTACACATGGTCCACACGCTTGAAGAACATCCTTCACCAGCGCATCTTCTCCGCTTATTGTTGGGAATGAATGCAACTAAATGATCTATTCTATCGTAACGCACATCATCAGGTACGCGATTGAAACTAATACAGAATTTGGGGCTGGTAGACTTCTTGAGGTGGCGCACAGTGGTCTGAAACGCCCGAAAAGCTGGTCAAAACTCGAAAAAGGTTCGGATTTGGCTGAAAATCAGTATGCTTTAGTTTTTTTTACTTTCTGATTGTAGATTTGAGGTAAAAATGGTAAATTGCAAAATGGGGAGTTTTAAATTGCCAGTTTTATGTTCAAAAATACCATAAAATAATATAAAATTCGGCTTAATAAATTTTGTGTTGTTTCTCATTATACTTTTTATAATTATACTTACGATAAAGACAATAACAATTATGATAACAATAGTAATAATAATAATAATGATAATAATTATGAATTTTTCTTGGTAATTGCACTTTAAATAATTCAAAGTGACTTCTTCTAAGTTACTATTTGGTTCGGATCGTGCGCATATTAAATCTTTTCAAGATTAATAAAAAATATGTAATTATGATGTGACGCGTGACATGTATAGGTCCGCGCAACCAAACACAAATAAATCAATTGCGAGGAGAATCGCAGAAAGTCGCACCTGAATTTTCGATTTTCTAGTTAGTTAGACATTCATCTGGGAAATGAATCAGCGAACAACGCCGAGTCTCGCGGAAACATAACTTTTTTGACAATTTCGGAAAATTTTTAATAACAAATTATAAAAAAATTGTTTAAAAAAAGTAAAGTGTCAAAACATTATACCAATCTTCAGGCGCATCCTCCATCTTCTTGTTGAAGATATTTGCACGTTCACGAATTTTTGTGTGCACTTCAAATGTTGTTTTTCTCGTTTATTGTTGAACGTTGCACGTAGCAAGTTTTGACAACCGCAACTTTCACACACAACTACACGTCCCGTAGGCGCGCCATCTATCTGATATTCGAGAAATAGACGCGCAGGCACCTCGTTGACCCACTACCACACAAGAAACTATTTGGAAAAAAATATGTTTTTTTAGGTTTTGACCAACTTTTTGGACGTTTCAGACCACTGTGTGGCGTGCCATAACTCTGGAGGTATACGGTGGTTATTACCCGACGAAATTGTAGTTGGGTTAAAGTACCATCAGATTTTTTATGCAGTTGCCATGGATTGTGAACGGAAACGTCAAGTAACCATTCTGTATCTGTTGACGTTTTTGTCCATAAGGTCTGTCCCTCCCATATACGACTTATATTGCTCAATTAAATTAGGCCTTGGTACAGATAGAATTGATTTAGAAGCCTGGGAATACCGTTTCACATTACTAAGTGGGACAATTCCAAAGAAAGTGGATCCTACGCATTCTCCACCCACTTAACCATTAGAATGTCATCGTTGCATTCAATAACTGATTCATATGTATCTCTTCGTTTTTTTAGAATTTTTTTTTGTTGCCAACGGACAAGTTTTAGAAATACGGTTGTTTCTCATAGTACCAGTTCCATCATACCCTCTTTCTTTTGAATGATTTTATTAAAGCAATACCTGTAAATAACGGAGCTATTGCTTTTTCAAAAACTTGTTCGTAGTTGGCTCGTCTTCTTGGATCTTCTTGATATATTTCAAAGTTCACCAGATATCCAAAGGTTCATGCATCACCTTTTGTAACCAAAACGAATTGGCTTATCCCCGATTATAATTTCGTCATAATTCATATTTTCTTCGGGTTCATAATTAGATAGCCACTTTTCCTTTACTTTGTCCTGGGGGGGGGGTCAGCTTCCAAACCTTATCTTTTATGACTGATTTAGTATTGTCAGCACAATGCAAGAAACGGGAAATTTAAAGCAAGTGGTCCCTTCACACGGAATTGTATACAGGATCATTTCTCATGTCTCCTTGTGAATCCCAATAAAAACGTTTTCTCGGTAACTGATTATATTCCGCCAAAATCGAAATAGCTATGTAGCATTTCATCTCATCTACAGAAATTATTTAATTAACACAATTTTTGAAAAGAACATAACGCTGTGTTTCCTCAATTAAAAAGTTGATCACACCATTGCCAAAAGACAACTTGAACAGTTCAACACATGAGGAGAGAGTCTTCTGAATGATGATGTGTAATTTAGCGGAACAAATGGTCGACTAAGATTTTGGACATCTTCATTGATCCATGCCCACTTAGAGATTTAGTGGTAAAGATACTTATGCTCTGTCTTGTGAAAATGAAGACCCAGGTGATGGCTGACTCCCTTCATCTGCAGCTGCTTCACTTAATAAATCATCAACATTACCTATTCTTTCATCATTTGTCAAGCGGATTTCACCTGGAGCACGAAGCTGCGCCCCACTTAAGTAGATAAGCTATGAGAGTTCTGGCGCAAAATCCCATATGATTTAATATAAATGTCTAAATTTTACTTTTCTTCCTCACCAGGGGGGTACCCCTTACCTACACTTTGATTCTGTAACGCGCATACGCCCAGAACATGTTTGAACAGCTACTGAACAGCTTCTGAACAGCTTTTGTACAAACGCCGTTCAAAAGCTCTTCAAAAGTGCTATAATCGCCTTTTAAAGATGTTCAAAAGCTCTTCGAAAGCTGTTCAGTAGCTGTTCAAATCTGTTCTGGGCGTGTACGCGTCACAGAATCAAAGTGTTGGTGGGGAAGAAAAGTAAAATTTAGACCCCTATGTTAAATCATATGGGACTTTGCGCCAGAACTCTCATAGCTTATCTACTCACTTAGATTATCGACGATATTTGCATCAGGCGGCTCATTATATATATCTTCTACATTTTCGTCGTCATCTCCCATCTCCAATGCTTCTTGCAGTATTAGACCCTCCCTATAACAAAAGAACTAATGTATTGCCTATGATTTTGGCAGTACAAACGCCTAGGATTACTTTTACGTATGTAACACAGGTGATTGCATGACATTTAGGTAGGTAGCATAAATAAAGTTATATTTATAAAGTGAGGTTATCATAGCAAAACCAACTTAAAAACAGTACACCGAAGTAGTAAACAACACTTTGCACACGTGTTTGTTTGCTTTGGGAACTCACAGGTGCTGCCATCTAGTTACACTTCATTGTCACATTGTCTCGTTTCGCAATAGGCCGGTTAAGGAATCGGTTCTCGCCCCTTTTTTTCTTATTTTCATCGCCATGTTTTAAATTTTTAGCCACTGCGGGTGGATATTTCAAATACAAATTTACCTGTAATCAGCGAAACAATTGAATTTAATATAAAATACTTTTCATTTTATAACCACAGTAACTAGTTATTACCAAACAGATCACATGTAAGCTATGCGGTTTACGAGAATTTGCCATTTCCCTTTGACGACTACGTTTAGGAGTCCTTATGAGAAGATAATTATACAAAGATTTTTGTTGAGTAATCTTTATATTATTGGTTAAAGTTATTTGTTTGAATGTCAATACGTTCGTATAACTTATTATTACGGATAGATTGATTACATTTTAGTCTCAAGTTACTTAGCACGAGCTTTTTTTGAGCATTCCTACAAATTAGTAATAGTTATCAACTAACCCAAAGGTATTGGCATCAGAAAATCTACTTTTCGCTTCCTAACCTCACTTTTTTAGTAGTTTTTTTTCTGGACCCCCTGCCATCCCATTTTCACTAATCACGAGACCATCGTCACTGGAAACCTGATTGTTCATAATTTTTCTTCAGAGCTTACGTTTTCACACTATTATCAAGTTATACTACGATAGCACTGATACTTGCATGAACTAACCGCCGTAAACAGTCCTGTTCGTAAAGTAATAACAAATTACAATTGCGTATTACACGTAAAACGGATATGTTGCCTTTTGAAAGTAAGAAAGTTGTGGACATGTGTTTTGAAAGGAGACACGGTTTAAAATTGAAATTACTATTGCCTCTATTGTGTCATATAGTTTAAAAGTTAAGCATCGAATAGAGCATTACTTAAAATGTGTAAAACCAATCCTAACTCGATTACGCAATTTTGTCCATTTGTTGCGCTTTGATATTATTGCGCCTCACATATTGACTGATGTTTCAAGGACTTTTACTATGACAAATCCTAAACGTTAAAACTTTCATCTAATCTCTTATTTTTACGAAATATTTGACCCACAAATAAAGATATCTCAAGTATTTAAAAAAAAATGTTATTATTGTCTTCTGTCATTAATTATCTCAAGTGAGCGGTTTTTGTGACAATAAAGTAGAAGAACACTTTTTTATTTTGATAATGTTGAAATATTCCCTGTAATGAAATTTAATGAAAACAAACGGAAATCTAACTTTGATGACAATGGAGTAAGTGATACTTAAAGCAAATAGCAGTTATATAGTAAATACGCACTTGGTTAAGCAGGGTTGCCAGTAAGTAATTTCTGGTGGTATTGAATAGTATTTGACACTAGCAAGTTAAAGTAACTACTGCAGGCTCGCCGTGTTATTGATTATATATTCCAAAATTACTCTGTTGTTTGGCAATGAAGCAAAAGATTGTTGAAATTAAAAATATTGCAAACGCTAACGCGTAAAGTTGTTACCAAATTTAAAAAAAAATCAAAATTATATTTTCGATTTTTTTTAAAAATGTTGAATATGATTGCAGACACGTTATGGAGGTTGTAACAGCGAGTTTATGAGCATTAAAAAATGTTATCATGTTATACATATGTATATTCAAAAGAAACGATATTAAAAAGTATACACAGCTAGCGAATTTTGCGATATTTTTCACGATATATGAGAATTACAAGATGAAAAATAATGTAAATTAAAAAAAACACAATGTTTAGGTTTTAAGAGATATTATAACATATACACAACAAATGTTTCGCCGCACTGTGGCTTCATCAGGTGATGATAAATACAAAAGCCGCTTTTATATAATATACAAATCAAAAAAAAACAATTATTATTAGGAAGGGGATTAATTTAAGTATTTCACTTTATTCATCTATATGTCAGATTTCGAAATGTTTACTAAATTTATATATATTCGTATGAAACTACATGACAGGTACAAGAAAAGAAACATATATAAATTATATTACAAACGTAGAAATATATTTAGAAGGGCCATAACTGCAGGGGGCCCTCTAAATCACTACACCATTTGGTCTAGGATGTAGGAACAACCTGCAGAACAAAAAAACCTACATCTCAGTGCCACAAAAACTAAAGGTCTTTAGTTGTTAAGATCCAAGCAACAGCCTCTGAGTTAAGTTATGTAAGTCCGTGTATCCAAATTCAAACTTAGCTAGAGGACATTTTTCATCAATATGTTTAACTGTTTCAATCTCAGCTCCGCAATCACAACCTGGACTCACGATCATATTCCACTTGAATAACATACTATTCTCCTCTTGAAACCAGTCAATCCACTGATGCTACATGAATTTCATTTGTCTTTGGATATACTTTCGATATTAAGTTGACAAATCTTAACAACTGGACCAATATTCCTAAAAGAAACACAATATGAATTTAAACTTGAAAAATAATACCTGTCATATGACCGTGAGGATCTTAGGATCTTGTACGGTCTTCCAAGTCATGGTTGTTATGGACAACATTATCTTCTTCATTTTGGACCATCGTAAAAATGGTTACCATCGATCAAAATCAAATAAAATTAAAGAAATATAGATTAAAACATAAAAATAACTAGCAAAATAGAAACTTAAAATTGACACTCAATTTAAATTAAATGCTTTGTAGTTTCATACGAATATATATACCGATAGGTCCAGCTCGGAACGGGCCATAGTCAGCAATGAGTGGCAACACCGAAACCCCCACCGAAACCCCTCTACCCGCAGCAGCAGCACATTGCAGTTAAGAATTTAGTAAGACTTAAATCGCGCAAGGATATAGTCGTTTGCATATTCGTTCTGTATACGTAATTTGCCCATTTGTTTCAGACATAATAAGGTCCAATTTATTATTATTATTATTGTATTCTTAGCTGCTACGGAAAAGTAATTTTAAGTAATAAAAAAACAATAACGTTTTCTAAAAGATAAAAGTAAAAAAATCAATAATTCTACAAAATAAATTCAAATTTTAAGAAAGTCACTGAAAATAGGAGCACGCGGAGTGGTATCGTACACACGTTGCCACATAGCACGTTCCATACGTATATTGTTGCCTATGTATGGCCCGTTGCGGGCTGGACCTATCGGTATACTAAATTTATGATTCAATTCTAAGCAGTGGTTGTACATGGAAGTGTCAGTTTTTAATTCTTATAACTTCTTTTATGCTCTTCCATTTTAGCGTTAAAAGACCCCCGTGCCCTATGTAGACTTTTTGCGTACCTTACAAGTTAATTTGTAAGCACCTGATTTAAATTTATTGTCGGTTTTCTTTGTTAATCCTAATTATTTTCAGTATGGAATTGTTAGTTTTAAATGAAATTGATTCGTAATTAGATTCTTTAATAATAGTTCCTACCAAAGTCCCTACTCTTTCGGAAATATTTCCAATATAAGTAAGGAGATTATATTTATAAATTTATTTTATATTTATTATACTTAAAAACCGCTGAATAATATTCTTCTATAGTTTTGAAAACATTATATTATTATTGTTACGCAAAATATTATTTACGTAATTTCTGTTACTAAATATAAACTATGTTAAAGGACACCGCAACCGCAACTTCTGTAATCGTTTCAGCGGATAGTAACTACATCCTAAGATATAGTTAGAAATATGTATCTACATATAGGTATGTAAATGATATTACCGGAAGTGTTGCAATGTGACTTGCTTATAAACTGAAAATAAAATGTTAAATTTCTAGTAATTTCTTGTTTAATTATTGTTTCTTTAAAGGAATATAGGAAAATATTTTTCTATTTGTACAACGCGTGAAAATATTCTGAGAATTTTTTTATAAAATATTTGAAATAATTTCGTAAAAAATGAATAAACTCAGGATGATTCACCGTATTCCATGGAATGTTACTTTAAATAAATCAGAATTAATTGCTTTCTGCCGTTCATAAGCAGTTACAGAGACAGTAATACCTGCTTTATATGTATATGAGGACATATGTGTCTAGATTGGGAAGGTTTGATCCTACGGCAAGTGATCGCAAGCGTCCTTTGAGAGTTTCTTTTAACTCGGAATCCATTGTTGGTACCATTTTAAGAAATGCCTCTAAACTCAAGACAAATAGTAACTTTTCCGGATTGTCAATCTCTCGAGATCGAACGCCAATGCAAATGAAAATTCATCGGAATGCCAGGATGGAGTTGGACAATCGCTTGAAGAATGGGGAGGTGAATTTGAAGATTCGATATAGAAATGGAATACCTGATATTGTCTCTTCTTTAAACTGAGTCAGTCCAACGGTTCTACTAACTCAATTAATATTTACTATCAAAATGCTCGTGGTCTTAGATCGAAAACACACACATTCTTCACTAATGCTTGTGAATCTTTATATGACATTATAGTGATTACTGAGAGTTGGTTGGATAATTCTATCGCCACCTCTGAATTATTACCCCCTTCTTACAGCGCTATCAGATCTGACCGCAAATATTCCTTGGTTCATCGTTCGACTGGTGGGGGGGTCTTCATTGCATGTTGTGACACAATTGATTATGAGGTGATGGACACTGCGCAGATTTCCTCAGTTGTCCCCCTAATTGACATGGCAGCCTGTAGATGTGGTTCCCCTAATGATTATATCTACATTGTTGCTGTTTATGTTCCTCCTGGTATTTCCCAGTATGATCTGGAGTTGTTTTGCGAATCATTGGAAATTTTTCTTTTTGATAAACCAGTGATTCTTCTTGGTGATTTTAATATGCCACACTTTATGCACAACAATATTTCATGTTCAAAAACGACTACATTTCGTTTAATTTGCAATTCTCTTCAACTCAAGCAATGCAACTTGGTAATGAATTGTGATGGTCGCTTATTAGATTTGGTGCTTACCAATGGTGACTGTGCCGTAAGTGTTGAACTTGAGGATTCTCCTTTTGTACCTGTGGATCCTTATCACCCACCGCTATGTATTTCTGTGTCTTCTTCATATGATTATTCTAGTAAAGCAGTTTTTCCATCCAACAATAATATAAAATATAATTTCCGCAAAGCTGACTATCAAAACTTACATGCTGCCATACTGAATACAGACTGGTCTTTCCTTCACGATTGTAAAAAAGTAAATGATGCTTTGGAGGATTTCTATAGTACTTTATATCGGGTCTTTGATTTGTATGTCCCTAGGGCGGCTAATTCTCCTAAATCTTTGTATCCTTCCTGGTATACTAAGCACATCATTCGCCACCTGAAACTGAAGTCCTACTATAGACAGCGATGGAGGTCAACAAAAAGTATGTATTATCAAACTGAGTTTAGGAGATAAGGAGTCTGTGTAAATCACTGATTGCTAACTCGTATAAATCTTATATGGATAGGGTTGAATTATCTATCGTGGAAAATCCTAGAGAAGTCTTTAAGTATCTTCAGAGTAGAAGTGGCACTACACGTATACCTAGCACACTATATCACAACAATCAGCAAATTGATTCTCCACAGGAAATAGTGAATGCTTTTGCTAATATGTTTTCTTCTGTATATCAACATAGCTCTCACTTTTCATTTGATGATGTTCAAGCTAATCGAATCCCTGTTACGTTGTCCAGTGTAACTGAGGAAGAGTTATTAAAAATCATGTCGTCCTTCAAGCAGGATTATACAGCTGGAGATGACCAAATCCCGAGCATATTGGTTCATGATGCCAGAATTGCTTTAGCTAAGCCTCTTACAATAATAATAAATATTTCAATAAGGACGGCACATTTTCCTTGGCGCTGGCAGCGAACAAGAATAACCCCAATCTTTAAAAAAGATGACAGAACCAGAGTTGAGAACTATAGGCCAATATCCATTCTACCCAACTTTGCAAAGGTCTTTGAAGGTGTGATTTATTCCTGTATATATTTCGGTACTAAATCTTTGATTTCTGAATATCAACATGGTTTTGTTCGTGGTCGGTCTACAGTTACGAACCTACTCACCATAACTCAGTCTGTTTCTCATGAACTTGATACTCAAGGTCAAGTAGACGTAATTTACACAGACTTCCTACTATTTATTCTATATACCAATGACTTGCTTCATTTGTTAACTTGTAATGTACTCGCATATGCGGATGATTTAAAGATCTACTGCGCTATACGAACTTGGAATGATGTAGTTCATCTTCAGGACAACTTAAATCTTATATCTACGTGGTGTTCAAATTTCAATTTAAAACTAAATATAAACAAATGCTGCTATATGTCCTACTCACGAAAAAATAACAATATACCATCTACGTATTCTATTGAAAATAACCAGCTCAAGCGAGTGACCAGCATAAAGGATCTTGGGGTGTACTTTGATACGCGCTTAAGCTTCTCTAGCCATATACATAATATTTGCAGTTCGGCTTCAAAAACTTTAGGTTTTGTTATGCGCTGTTGTAAATTTTTTAAAAGTTCGCTGCTCTTGAAAACTCTATACTTCAGTTTCGTTGTCAGTAAACTGGAGTATGCGTCACAAGTCTGGTCACCTCAATACATATATTTACAAATAGCCATTGAGAGGGTGCAACGAAGATTTTTGAAGTACTTGTCTTTCAAGGATACGGGAATTTATCCTGAGCGTGGTATTGATTATAATCTCTTGTTGCTGGCGCATGACCTTCAGACACTGCGGGATCGCCGGGAGATTCATGGTGCGCGCTTTATGTGGAAATTGTGTAATGGACTAATTGATTGCCCATGTCTCTTGGCTTGCATAAACTTCTTTATTCCCCGGGTTGCCTCTCGTTCCTCCGCCACGTTTTTGTTGCCATTCTCGAGAACTAATCTCCTTCGGGGATCGCCAATATTTACGATGTGTAGGGCTGCGGATTTACATTATGAGGATATTTTCTTTTCTAGCTTTGATACATTGATTACCTTTTGATTTTTTGTGATTTTTCTTTTTTTTTCTTACATTATGTATGAATGAATGACTTATTCAATAATTAAGAACTTTATTTTATTATAATGTACGTGTTTTGTTCATATAATTGTTCCTATAATTGGTTTTACTGTTGGAATAATAAAGTTATATTATTATTATTATTATTGTTATTATATGGTTTATTACGCGTTTCCATTTACCACAGCAGTAGTATATTGTAAATTTTGCAACGGAGTTGAATAGCGTCGAATTCTAGTGTAGGCAAATCTTTTATCCAGCTTTCAACAGTATCTCGCGACGGATATGGAAGTGACATGTGTAGAAGACATGTAACTAATAAAAGTAGACAAGAGATTGGACAGGTACACATAGCGTTTACGATTTGACTAAAATACTTTCTGCGCAAAAGCCCATAAACGTCGCCTACATTTGCCACGATAGATGCGCCTACTTTTACACACACATATCGTAACTTGTAAACATATTTGTTGAAAGGAAAGAGGGGGAAACCAGCTGTGTCGCGTGGACGAACCCGAGTTGAAAAAATTCGTATAATATGTATGTACATTAAAACATTACATACGTAATCTACAGCTTGTTACGTATTGTTATAATAACATGCTAGATTTAGGCCCAACTAAAAATTTAAATTTATGTTTGCAAATTACTATGTTGAAATACAATCACAAACTAATTTATGCGGGAACAATCCTTAGAATTAAATGTTTAATGTCAAAAAAAGAAAATATACTTCAATGTCTTTATAAATATGTGTGTTTTTTTTGTAATATATATTGTAGTGACCTTGATTATACTACGAACACCGAACTAAAAAAAAAGAAGGAGTTGTTTAATCTTTTATAAGCTTAGTAGTACTGCGTGTTTTTGTGGAACTTTTTTTCTCTTGCAACTTGACATTCATAAATATTCCACATTAACTATTTTTATCCATCCGCTTTAAGTGCTATTATCTATTTTTAGAATAACAAAAAGAAGAGCCCTCGCGGTAATACCACAGACTTAGAATTATAATGTATTCAAAAAGAGAATAACTCATTTATATTCTAAATGTCATCCTGCATACACTTAAACTGCATTCCTCCTTTGTTGAGGCGTCCACTGAAATGTTAATGTGGGAATGTGAACTAAAGAATTTTCAATTAATCGTTGCTCAATTAAATTATTGTAAAACATCATCTAAAGTTTATCAATCTCCTTGATGGTATTTCCCAATTATTGCGTATTGATATAGCAAATAGTTACCTATATGTATAGATACTCATATATATTCCAATCGTAAACAAAGTAAAAACGTTACGTTTATCGTTCTAAAAGGAGATAGCACATTAATTTTCATAACTCTCAATATTGGAAATGTGTTCATAATATTGCTAGAATGTCATGTATAATGTACAGATACGATCATAAAAGGTTATCAACCTGAATCAATTTCGTCAGATTTGTTGTCATATAGGATGTTTTGTACAATATTTCTAGTGTCCAAATTGCTTCGTGACGCTTACATGTTTTTTAAAGATGTTTGGATTTATGCATTTCTCGGTTGATTATAATTTATTTTTTGAAATACTTTGTAACAATTTAGAACAAACCTAGAACAAGCGTCAGAATTTCGATTTTTGAAGAAAGGGGCGCTGGCGAAAATTTGTTTTTCGTCATTTTCTCGGTTGATTATGATACATTTTTTGAAATACTTTGGAACAATTTAGAATAAACCTAGAACAACCGTCAGAATTTCGATTTTTGAAGAAAGGGGCGCTGGCGAAAAATTGTTTTTCGTCATTTTCTCGGTTGATTATGATTTATTTTTTGAAATACTCTGGAACAATTTAGAAGAAACCTAGAACACCATAGAACAACCGTCAAAATTTCGATTTTTGAAGAAAGGAGCGCTGGCGGAAAATTGTTTTTCGTCATTTTCTCGATTGATTATGATTTATTTTTTGAAATACTCTGGAACAATTTAGAACAAACCTAGAACACCATAGAACAACCGTCAAAATTTCGATTTTTGAAGAAAGGGGCGCTACCGAAAAATTGTTTTTCGCCATTTTCTCGGTTGATTATGATTTATTTTTTGAAATACTCTGGAACAATTTAGAACAAACCTAGAACACCATAGAACAACCGTCAAAATTTCGATTTTTGAAGAAAGGAGCGCTGGCGGAAAATTGTTTTTCGTCATTTTCTCGATTGATTATGATTTATTTTTTGAAATACTCTGGAACAATTTAGAACAAACCTAGAACACCATAGAACAACCGTCAAAATTTCGATTTTTGAAGAAAGGGGCGCTACCGAAAAATTGTTTTTCGCCATTTTCTCGGTTGATTATGATTTATTTTTTGAAATACTTTGGAACAATTTAGAACAAACCTAGAACAACCGTCAGAATTTCGATTTTTGAAGAAAGGGGCGCTGACGCAAAATTGTTTTTCGTCATTTTCTCGGTTGATTATGATTTATTTTTTGAAATACTCTGGAACAATTTAGA
Source organism: Amphimallon solstitiale (assembly GCA_963170755.1). Taxonomy (NCBI): domain Eukaryota; kingdom Metazoa; phylum Arthropoda; class Insecta; order Coleoptera; family Scarabaeidae; genus Amphimallon; species Amphimallon solstitiale. The sequence continues at coordinate 78,539,059 of OY720683.1, read as the reverse complement.
ACAAACCTAGAACACCATAGAACAACCGTCAAAATTTCGATTTTTGAAGAAAGGAGCGCTGGCGGAAAATTGTTTTTCGTCATTTTCTCGATTGATTATGATTTATTTTTTGAAATACTCTGGAACAATTTAGAACAAACCTAGAACACCATAGAACAACCGTCAAAATTTCGATTTTTGAAGAAAGGGGCGCTACCGAAAAATTGTTTTTCGCCATTTTCTCGGTTGATTATGATTTATTTTTTGAAATACTTTGGAACAATTTAGAACAAACCTAGAACAACCGTCAGAATTTCGATTTTTGAAGAAAGGAGCGCTGGCGGAAAATTGTTTTTCGTCATTTTCTCGATTGATTATGATTTATTTTTTGAAATACTCTGGAACAATTTAGAACAAACCTAGAACACCATAGAACAACCGTCAAAATTTCGATTTTTGAAGAAAGGAGCGCTACCGAAAAATTGTTTTTCGCCATTTTCTCGGTTGATTATGATTTATTTTTTGAAATACTTTGGAACAATTTAGAACAAACCTAGAACAACCGTCAGAATTTCGATTTTTGAAGAAAGGGGCGCTGACGCAAAATTGTTTTTCGTTATTTTCTCGGTTGATTATGATTTATTTTTTGAAATACTTCAGAACAATTTAGAACAAACCTAGAACAACATGGAACAATCGTCAGAATTTCGGTTTTTGAAGGAAGGGGCGCTAGCGAAAAATTGTTTTTTGTCATTTTCTCGGTTGATTATGATTTATTTTTTGAAATACTTTGGAAAAATTTAGAACAAACCTAGAACAACATGATACAATCGTCAGAATTAAGATTTTTAACAAAAAGGGGGTTCTTTTTGTATATTTTCTCCAACTATCTCGGTCAATTTTGATTTTTTTTAGGAGATTCTTTGGAACAAAGTTTAAAACAACTGGAACAACCTTCAGAATGTCAATTTTCGAAAAAAGAGGGGCTGGGTCAAAAAATTATTTTTTTTAAATTTTCTCGGCCAGTTTTGACTCTTTCTTGAAATACTTCGGAACAATTTAGAACAAACCTAGAACAACCTGAAACAACCGTCAAATTTTCGATTTTAGAAAAAAGGGGGCGAACTTCAAACACCCGTTATCTTAACTTAATAAACTTATATATGCGAATGTGTACAATAATAAATCATTTTCATATACACAAATAGGTATTTCAGAGCTCTGCTAAAATAACTTTTTATATTGTGGTTATATTTATACGTTTATTCGCACGCCGTCTCGTACATACAGCAGTTAAACAGATTTTTCAACACTTTTACGGTATTAATTATAATCGACGGGGATATTTCAAGCATTAATTCTAAAACATATTGACCTTTTGCTGTCTTGTTCAAAACTAGGATTATTTATATGGTGCAATGATATCATCATTTTAATTGTTACAATCATGCATGCGCCGTGATCGTTCGTGCTGCTCATCTGTAAATTTCCCTTAGTCCAGTTTAATTGATATAAAATAGAATAGATTAAATAAAATTCTTCTTCATTTTTATGATTTATTATTGGTATGGCATTCACTACTTAGGAATCGACTATTTTTACTTCAACCGGATATGTGTCATAATCGTTGACTAAGTAGAAACTTAAAATCAAGTGTATTTATCCCTAATTATTTTTAATACTCTAGAATAAATAAACATCCAACGAATATTAGATATAAAGCGAAAATAAACCGCAATATCCATCAGAATCTATTTATTTTCATTGGCATTTTTGATCCTCCGTAAAAAAGAATTCTTATTACCCTTTGAAGTTCTTCTCATCGACTACTAATATTTTAATATTTAACGATGCCACTTAAGATAACTGTGTCGCAGTTCCAAATATAATTTGGCCAGAATATAAACGTAATAATAAAGTAAACCTTGAAATGCCATATGGTTTAATATATATACATACCTTACGAACGAGTTTCTACATTAAAATTACGGGACAATACTAAATATATTAATACATATAAATGTTGGACTCCATGCTGAGAGCTGAAAAATTCTGTGATAAAGTGCTTTATTTACACCATGAGTTGTATGACCTTTCTCCCAAAAGAATATGTTTCTCCCTAACTTCTGCTTGGTGTACGAAAAAACATTAACCACTAGAATGTATAATAATAACCATCGATTTCCTTTTTAACGCTATACTGCGCGATTTTTTTTATGACTGTGGAAAAAATATTTATGGATAAGTTAGGGTCTGTATTGAGGGAGAAAAATAATGAAAAAAGTCTTTCTGTCATATTTTTATCTTATTTTTGTGGAAAATAGGTTGTATTATATTTGCTACATAGCGTATTATTGATAATAAATGCACTGGAAGATTAACGTGTGTGAAAATTGCAAAAAGAGTTGTTATTCTTATTGAAGTGTAAACTTCTTTGGGCGCGTTGCGTTGATTGTGGACACTGAACAAGACTGAGCCGTCACGCTCGGCTATGTAACGCTCGTTCGGGTAAAGTGGGCTCGAACCGACTAAGGGAACGAGAGAAATATATCATATAGAGGTATTTAATTTCAATTAAATTGAAATTTAAATGAATAAATAAATTCACGCGCTCGAGCAGATTCCATCCCGAGCCGCACGGGTGAGAAGCCGACACGTTAGCATCAGACCAGCGCGGGACTCGTAAGCGAGTATTCATATTATATACTTATGTATATATATACACGCGATTATATATCGCGGCCGCTGCCATAGCAACGGCCGCGAAATTGTATTTCGCGGACTGTGTTGCGTTCGCTAATTGGTAACTTCACGGACGGTTAACCAAAAAATTTGTTGTGTGTGTATGATACATTATCTCTATAATAATATAATATAATATTTCGCGCTCAGGTAAGTTTTAGCATGTTTATTAAAATGATATGGATGACTCGGAAACTGATCAGTATAATCGGGGTGTTAAATAACGTCCACACGCATTTACTATAATTTGTATAGCAATGCAAAACAGAAACGTTGAGAATAGAGCATTGCTTTAATTGCTCATTATATACGAATTTATAAGCATTTAATTTTTTTCTGTTACACAGTATGGATGAAGAAAATCAAATCGATGACAAATTAAAACGAAAAAGGGAATTGACTAATGCGCGCGTGAAGAAATATCGTCAAAAGAAGCACACTAAATGTCAGCAACTGAATTCGTCGATGCAGGATGACCCTAATGTAATATAGAACGAAAAAAAAAAAGGTGGATTTCGTATTATTAACGTCGCCTTGATGAAGTTTTCACTTCTGCCGTGTGGTTTTAAGCATACCCATTTCTTGTTCAAACACAAATGGAGTTCACATTTAGAACGTTTTATATAAGAACATGAGGAATTTGGAGAATTTACACCTTTGTCTCTCTTGGGTCTGCATTGGCCAATGCGACTGGCCATCTAGTCTGACATATTTGGGCGGCACGTATGATGTTGTTGCCGACCTCTTCTTTTTCTCGCCAATTTCTTATTTCAAGATCTGCTGGTCTACCTCGTTTCGTTGAACGCTCAGTTCCTCTATGGCACAGGCAGTAAGCCACTTCAGCTCTGAACTCAGCAAGTGGAATATTCTTTCTCTCCCTTTTTGAATACTAACATGTCGATAAAGCAGCCAACCATTGACCAGTGCCATGTCAAGGAGGTGATGAAACAGTCTCATATACCATTTTTTTGATTTTATTCGGATGTTATAGCGCCCTATTAGACTGTCCATTAGATCCACCCCTCCCATGTGCTTGTTATACTCAAGAACCACGTGAGGACAATCAATGCTCATTCTATGGTTAGGTTTTCTGTCATACCTTTCAATTTTACCTATTGGAAGTTCTCCACTATACGTCGACAATAAACAGACGATCTTATTATCTTTCCAGGCCACTGATGATATATCTACACCTTCAAAGTCGCAGATAAATTCAACGGAAGATCCACGATCCATTTTCTTAAAATTTTCTTCGGATGGCAACTTGCAGTTTGGTAAACGATTACGTCTTACTGTGCCTAGAGAAAATATAGATCTGTTGGCTAGGTAATGTAATAAAGGCAAAGACGTATAATACTTGTCAAAATAAATTACAAAATGTTTCCCATTCGGAACAATTCGTGGACAACCGAACAACCACGTTCGCGCTAGCTCCAAGATCAGGTTCATCTGCACAGACGTTTCGTTTTATCATTTTCTCTGCCATAGTATAAATTTCAAATTTGTATGAGTAGCCACTAACACCACATAGTATGTAAAGTTTGTAGCCCCACTTATGAGGCTTAGCTGGCATATACTGTTTCATGTGATGTCTCGACTTGGAAGCACACATTTGTTCATCAAGAAAGTTCCTCTTCCAGTAGAATACTTTGAAATTTTAAATTTAGATGATCTATGACTGGTAGCAACTTATGTAAGCAGTCATAATCAGGATCATTTGTATCTAAGTTAGAATTGCCGTTGAAATGTAGGCATTTCCTTGTCCGTTCAAATTCTTTTTCGCTCATGACATTTTTTATTTGTGCATATCCTAGGGAATTACTCCAATAGCTGCGACAGTTAGGCATGTGTACTATGGACATATATATACAAACGCCAAGATATTGTCTTATATCCATTCTGGTAAGCTTAGCAGGTTTGTTAGGATCTTTCTGTGTTGTATAGATATTAGATTCAGACGTGATTTTATCTAAGAGATCATCGTCGAAGAAATATTTGAAATACGCATATGGCGTCGACAATTCTAAAATTTCAGAAGGAAGCATACTATTTTCCGTAAATGTTTTAGCAGTTTAGTCGATTTTCAGATCTTTTTTCTTCCATGTGACATTTCTGGATCGCACAGTAAGCGGCTCGGTAACAAATCCCGGCTCACCTGATGAGTTGAGGATTGGCTGGAGTATTATTTTGAACATCGTTGATATCAAATTTTGTGGATGATTCGGGTTGCGGATTGATTGCTTCGTCTTCAACTTGCATGACGACTACTCCAACTTCGAATTCAACAGACAAGGTGTCTATGTCTAAGTGAACGGGTTTCTCAACCAATGTTTCATCTTCATCTTCTATCTTCTTCAGACTCGTTGACGTCGAATTCATCATCGCTCATGTCTAAATTAGCTACAATCTCTTCTAATTCAGGTTCGCTCAGTGGTTTTCTCATATTATACACTTTTCTTGCATCCATTTTGCACGTGTAAAACGCTATGTATCACATTTGAAACAACGGTATTTACGGGGTAACTGTGGGATAAAATACATATCAGTGCATCGGATAAGGTTATAACTAGGGGGCGGACATGACCGAGTTAAACTACGACGAAGTTACAACGGAGCAAAGAAATAATGTAAACAACACACATTTACTGAATAGCACTAATTCATATGGTGAACTGCAACATCTGTTTACGCTCGAGAAGAGCCCGAGAATGAGAGCAAAAGCTGCCATAAAATAAGGAATTTATGAGTAAAATTCTTTCTACATCGGCGTAGATAGCCTGAGGGGTTTTTAGAATTTATTATATTTACCTTATATTTCGCAAGAGAAATAATGTAAATATGCAATATATACTTACTGTTTATTTAGTTTCAATAATATACGCGTACATTTTTAGTTATCATTTATTTAGATCTAGAACGTTGTTTATATTACTTTTTCTGATATGAAAATGAATTGTCAGTGATTCCGAAATTTATTACAAAGTCTGTAAAATATCGTTACAGAATGCCAAAATATCGCACGTTTGTCACTTAGCTTTGCTAAAACATACACAGAAATAGTTTTTATGCAGAGAATTTCGATAGTTTACAAAATTTCGTTAAATGTTTAAATGACGATGCTCGAAGTAGTTCTGAGTGCAAGAAACTAACACAGATCCCAAATTTAAAATATCAGTTGTTATTCCTTCAGGAACACTTTGGAAATTTGCCTAAACTAATCACATATTTTGAAAATCGAATCTCAAATTAAAAAATGGATTAACCACATTAGATGTGGCTATTAATAATTCCAAGTGACTTCGGATGTGGCCTTCGGCAAAAGTTACACGCAGTTTTAAATACAAATCCAGATTTAATAACATTGCGGCACTTGTGTATGCTAAATACGCTGAAATAAAAGAATATTTCCAGTACGCACATATAACCAGTTGCGATGTTGAAAGGACGTTTTCTATCTACAAGGATGTACTTAATTCAAAGAGAACAAGTCTTACAGAAGAGAAAATGAACAAATAATAGGATATTTTGTAATTTATATTCACTAGCCACTTGTTATCCAATTATATAAATAAAATTAAAACCTCTTTAAAAATACAACATTTCAATAGTGCGATGAGTCATGACTCGCTCGTGTCCGCGCCCTAGTTATAACTCACCTTATATTTTCCTTTGACACATTCACAGCATTAGAAACTAACAATAACTACTAAAAACAAACACTTCTATGGAACCAAACATCCACGTGTTTACGGGCATGGAACATATGAACACATAAAACTAAATCGCAAGACGAAATAAAAACCGGGTGGATTTTAGTCCTTATTGTCGGATACTTTAGGACGTATCAAAAATGAGGCAATGATAGTATGAAGGTATGTTTGTGGAAGGAACAGGTATTAATGTCCATTTCAAATGGTTATATCAGATATGTCACATTGCGCAGTATAGGGTTAAATAAATATGTATATAACTATTAGACAGATTGACATCCCAGAATATTTACTAAATTTACATACATAATGTTTTTATCAACTTAGACATGTAAACACATGCCAAGGAATATATATTTGTATATATACATATCAGTGGTCGATTTATTTATCTTTTTAAATATAAATACAATAGATGTATAGGTATATTTATATTAGATGCCTTTCAGGATAAATGTATATAAAATCAACTGAGAAAAAATAAGAGAAGCTTAAAGTACATTTCAAGGTCGCATTATTAAGTTTGACTGAATGCTGAAATTTTATAACCACGCCTATTGTCCAACGAATCTTTCTTACAGGTGTCTGATCAGGATAATACACACCATATAGTATATATAGTCTGTTCATCGATATAATGATTCGACATTTTAGGATTGAAGATTATCGCGGACTATCCGCTACCTCTTGTCGCAGGTACCGCGAAAACTTGTAAATGGACTGTATTAGGAGAAATAGAATTTTCTTAAGTAGATAAATAATTATGTTTCGTCTAATATAATCTAGCCTTTACAATTTATGCTTTATTATTCCACAGGAAATAATTTTAATTTAACAGATAATTTATACGTGTAACTCTATTAAATAACATTGATAACAATGATATTTTAAATATTAACATCCCTTTAATTCAATTAAGTAATTTATACAAATCAGCATTTTATATCAGAAGAAAATAAATAAGAAAATGTTGTTGAAAGACAGTTGTCGCAAACGCAAAGTGAAGACGTTTAAATCGGTGAAACAAAAACATGTGGGGACGATGGAGTACCAATTAAGATTCAAGTAGCAATGTTTCGCTAAGTGAAAGTAGTGATGCGATAGAAGCCGATGTTGATAATGCCAGAAATCATGGAGTATTGAAACATAGTTGATAATCCTGAATGTATAAAATAATATGAAGAGTGAAAATTATAGGACTAAAACAGAGACTATTGTTAGAACATCGAAATTAACGGAAGTGTCTTATGCGACTGTCCAAAAAAATTGTTCAGAATGGTTTATATAAAAGAAAAACAAGGAAGGACGAGGGACAATCGAAGAAAATTAGTATGTACTATTGTGATATTGTGAGGAGAGAAATGTACCGATTCTATAAAAGAAGTGAATTTCCTACATTGCGAACTTTATTGCAACTCCTTGAAAGAAAACAATAGATTGTAGTGTTGTATCACTACGTTGTCGCGCGTTATGAAGGAAAACGGTTTTAAATTTAGCATAGTTAAAAAACGACGAGCAATTATGAAATCGCAAAGATTGCAGCTACTGCAGCATGAATACCTAACGAAAGTGAAGGCATTTAGAGAAGAGAAACGTGTTATTTGCTACTTGGACGAGACGTGGTATGACAGCCATGATACCATAAAGAAAGGTTGAGATGATGGTTCGGGTATGTTCGATGTTCCCGTTTCAAGGCGGAATAGAATAATTAATGCACATGTGGGATCTTTAGATGTCTGGGTTGGTGATGATTACTGTCTGCAAAGAATATAAGGTCGTCGTCCTTGTATTATCATGAAGATATCACAAGTTCCTTGTTTGAAGAGTGGTTCGTGAATAAGTTACTACCGTCTTTATCTACAAAAAGTGTCATTGTTATGGATAATGCCAGTTATCACTCACAAGTTATTAAAATACCTAATGGGTCAAGCACAAAATTTGAAATATCAAAATTTTTAGAGGAGCATGACCTCAAACTCAAGACCAAACCTCATAATATATGTAGATGACGATGAAATTAGTGATTCTGAGTACTTAGAGCCGATAAGGTACAGTTCCTCTAAAAATGTAAATGTAAAAAGTGTTGTACGACTCTGTGAACCACCCCTGCTCGAATGGGACTAGAAAGGTTGGGATAATTTCTTTTGTGAAGATCGAGTGCTATTTAAGAAGTGAAATCGTTATATCTATGGACAAACTATAATATCGTCATGACATTTCCAATTTCATGGTTAAATATTCTATTTATTACATTAAAATGTGTATTACGAAATGAAATTAAATTTAAACGATCTTATTTAAAAAAAGGATTTTTTTCTTGCATAAAAGAATCAAAAATGAACATTTATATTTTTGTTTAAATTAAAATGTTTATAGAAAAACATTGAGCGTTTTATGAATTTTCGGACTAAGCCAGGATTTCCAATAGATGTTTTATCTGCATCAAGTTATGTAAATTTATAAGTTTTAATTGCAATCATAGCTGCATTGAAAATAAGATGTCAACATTTTTAAAATGCCAAAAACTGTCAAAAATTGAGCAAATTTTTTACAGAACTAATGTAATATGACTCATTAATATGTCTTTGCTAATTCAATAAAGGTCTGATGCAGGTCTTAATCAAAACCGAGACATCGTGAACCGAAGATAGCGTTTTCTTGATAATTTTTTAAACCCCTGATTCTGCCATGCTGGTAGAAAATTATATTTTTTCAAATATCATCACTTTACGCGAATGATAACGTCAATGTGTATTTTACTACCTATTCTCTTCCTGTCACTTATATTCAGTAAGATTAATCAATATATTATTTTGTTTACACTAATCTTTCTCAAAATCTCCGCAATCTTCATTGCTCAATAGTCGTAAAGCACTGTTTTGTTAATAATGGTCACATGAAATATTTATGATCGTAAATCTGGATTTCGTCTAATCCGGCCTATAACAGAAATATTTTGATTATTGCTTTCATTCATTCATTCATTATGTTTTATATGGTTTTGCTTTGTAAAACTGGTTCAGGATGTTATTGGAAAATTATTTAAAAAAGCATGTTTAGAAATTTATAAATTAATGATGTAACGGTACATCCTAATTTAATGGTTTTATAAATTTTAAATACGATTTTTAATTATATTTTAAAGTTATGTATTAGAAACCAAAAGGATATATTTCTTAGAACTGTTTATTCTACATGTATGATTTAAGCACTGCTTAGATAAGCTGATGTTCGTATTGATTATATTATAAGACTTGAGACGCCGCACATAGGTTGATTATTAAGAATAAGCCGGCCAAAAGTCAAATTTAAAAAGTGATGTTAAAAATACCAAAGAAATACCAAAGCCAGAAATATGTACCAGTAACAAGAATTTACTACTCATACTCGCAAATTTTTTATAGCGCGTGCCACGCAAATAATTGAAACTTGGTCGTCTGGCAACGTGCATGTCATTGTTATCAGTGCTGTCAGTGGTAACATTTAAAAAAGATAAATTTTGTGTTTGAAACCAAATTTTTTGATGGTAGTGATGGATTCGAATAGTTCAGGTAAGAATCAATAAGTATTGATATGTATGAACAATATTAAACGTTATTTTGTACTATATGTAGAAGTTCAAAGAATGGCGGCCATATTAAAGGGGTTTTATTGATAATAAAATAAAAAGCAATTTTATTTAAAGTGTAATAAAGTGAGATATTTTTTGTTCTAGGTACACCTGGTACCTTGGGCACAAAAACAGTGACTCCTAAATATCTTTACGATCTACTGCAACAGCAATTTGGCCAATTTAGATGCAAAAATTAAATATCTGGAAGAGCACGTGTTGTCCCGTAATAGTGGCACATCAGACAATGTACGCAGTTTAAAACAAAGATTTGCGTACTTTAAAACATCAATAAGAGAAAAATGGTCTAAAGCCCATAGAAAAGAAGCAATATTGTTTAATACCAATGACGCTTGGTTAGAAGGAACATTTGAATTTTCAGCAGATAAACAAACTCGGCCAGGTCGGCCTTTTAAAACATTTGCAGATTCTAGTGAGAGGACTAAAAGAAGAAAAACTGCAGACATACGTTCTTCGCTTAATGAAGAAGTAATCGTTCATGCAGCGCAAACCACTTTACAAGCTCAAGGAAAAAGGAATGCTTCGAAAATATTAAAAGAAATCACAAATTTTCCAACTCGTTCTGGGATCTACAGAAAAGCTTTCAGAAAATCAGAACCAGAAAAAGTTACTTCTCTTACACCGTTACAAGCCCTAGGCAATGTTTGTTGAAGCCGATTTAACCAAAAGACAGTATGAAATCATCAGAAATACAAATAAATCAATCCGTGCTACAACCTGTTATTAAAAGCAAAAAAAGAATGTTATCCGCCCAAAGATTGTATAAAGGTCACAAGTACCTGCGTAGAAAGCGATTTACAAAGCGTAGTTGATAATACAGTTACACGCTTATCAATGGCGCTAGAAGATATCCTTTGTTCTCTAACAGACAAAAAAATTAATTCTTCGAAAATTATTTGTAAATGGGGTTGTGACGGATCCCAACAAGCCAAATATAAACAAAAATTCGACGATGACGCTGCCTCAGACGCAAATATATTCCTGAGCTCTTTTGTACCACTTCGAATAATGTGTGGCAAAGAAGGAAAGAAAATAATTTGGCAAAATCCAACACCATCATCGCCTAGATATTGCAGACCAATACGATTTAGGTTTGTCAAAGAATCGACTGATGTAATAAAGGAGGAAATCAGTTACGTTGAAGAATCTGCCAAGAAGTTGACACCTACTGAAGTATATTTGCATGGGCGGAAATTCATGCTTGAACATGTCTTTAAGATGACGATAATCGATGGCAGTGTGTAACGCTGCAACCGATACAAAATCAACAAGTCAGTGTTTTATTTGCGGAGCTACATCTAAAGATTTTAACAACCCAACCCAAAAGTTCGATACAAATTCTACGGCTATTGAATTTGAGTTATCTGTACTACATGCAAGGATTCGATTATTTGAAAGTGTTTTGCATCTGGCGTACAAATTACCAGTAAAAAAGTATAGAGAGAAGAGAACTAACAAAGAAATAGAGTTAGAAGTGCTTACAAAAAAACATATTCAGGAAGGATTTCGAAAAGAAACTGGATTGTTAGTCGACATGCCGAAAACTAATTTTGGAAATACCAATGATGGGAATACGAGCAGGAGGTTCATTGAAAACCCTCAATTAGCTGCCGACATAACAAAAGTTGATTTTGAATTAATATATAGATTTGAAAGTTATACTGGAAACTATCTCAAGTGGTCATAAGTCAAGAATTTGATAAATATTCCTTGGCAACTGCGACGTTGTATGTCAACTTATATGCATGGCACCCAATCACCCCAACTATGCATAAAATACTAGTTCATGGTGCAGCTATAATTGAGAATGCCTTATTACCGATAGGACAGTTTTCTGAAGAGGCCGCAGAAGCCAGAAATAAGCACTTTCGATTATACCGCGAAAACTACGCAAGAAAGTTTTTGAGAGAGGAATGCAATCTTGACATATATAATAGACTATTACTAAGTTCAGACCCACTAATAAGTGGCATGAGAAAAACAAAAAAAGTATCAAACCAGGATCATATTGCCCAGAAACAATCAATATGTTATTATTGGCTGACCCGAATACTGAATCCGATATTTCACACACGGATCAGGATTTATCCATAAATTTATAAACTAATTATTTAAAATAATCTATTTGCACGTGAATTATTAATCTGTAGCGAGAATATTATTTTTTTTATCTAAAATTTTTTATTAAAAATTAATTTTGTTTTTTTTAAGATAACGTCTTTTATTTTTACATTTTGGCGGGAAAAATATACTAGCTTTATAAAGGACAATACTTTACAATAACATATATGGTTTAAAGTCAAAATACGGTCTAAAATAATTTTGACCGCCTAATTCCTTTAAATCAACGTATGTGCGCCGAGTGTTTATTTATGACCGGTGAAACGTGACATTAGCGTGTGAAACTGTAACTGCTATAAATGTGAAGGGTAAAGAGAGATATTAACATGTGGGTCTCAGGCAGAGTGAATTTCCATGAAAAAAAGTCGACTGAGGACCTTCGAAGAGATCAGTCACCAGTGTATTAGTTTCGGTTAAGTAGACCGTGAAAGAAAGTAATAAGTAGACTCCGGATTTTAGGTAAAATGCCTTTTCTTTTAGATATAAGGCCCATGAACGAGAATCATCCCTAAATACATTTTGAACAAATTAGACATTTTGAAGAAACTTTTTTAAGTCCTAAAATCCTAAAGTGCGCTTATATGTCCTAAAACTGAGGTAGCGTCCTAATTTATCCTATTTTCAAGATTTTATCTCCGGTTCAGAACAAATATTAATATCAAAATACAAAAAGTTGTTTCAATTGTTATGGTCTTTGTCTTTTCGTCACGATTCGAGATGTATGATAACCGACTGATTCGATTATTATCGGTGATATATTCCTAGGTGCCGAGCATATCACCGATAATAAACGAATCAATCTTGTCTATATAATTGTTCCACCTAAATGAGATTATTTTGTGTATGTTTTTTTATGTTTGTATTAATACATACAAAAATCTCGGTTTTAAATACAAATGATATTTAAATTAAAATAATTTTGTTATATTTACTTGTGCCAATTAATGACCGAAGATTGTTTTGTGTTGATATCTCTTAACCATGGATCGTCCTGGGAATATGAGCTAGCCCGGTAAAACGATTCAGTTATTTTTACTTTATTTAAAAAATATTGAATTATATAGACCATTATTAAAAGAGCAATTACATTACGTCATTGCAATTTTACACGTTTCATTACATTATGTTATATAATTTATATTTGTTTTTTTTACATTATGGCTTTACCAATGAGCCGTTTTTAATTTAAAAGGGGTTCTATTTCAATGATCACCTATGTTGGTATTACGTTACGCATATAGAACTAGTTTCTTTAGCGTTATTTTCTTCGATTTCTGTAATAAACCCGCAAAAAGTATGTTTGTATAAATTTATCTATAAATTCATTCACTGTACTGCAATGTCGGCATGCAACGCTTTTAATGAAGACAAATAATAAAATTATGCGTCCCTCTTTAAAGTGCTGCTATTCAAGTTGATGACGTAGATATAAATATCTTGATTATATCAATTGTTAAATCACAATGTGGATGGTAGCTCGCTCGTGTGGCATCCCTGCGGAGTCTTTAAAAAATTACGTCGATAATTTACAGACCACTGAATGTCGTGAATGGGACTTGTACGACTTAAATAATGCGACTGACATTAAAAAAGGTCACATACGTATACAGGCGCATACAAATTGTATATTGAAATTTAAAAGGGTTAGATATACAGGGTCTTTTGAAAAAAATGTTTCACGAGTGAATATATCTAGCTAGGGTGCTATGGTATTTTTCGAGATTAATGTCATATTAGGCAGAATATATTTATAAATATATCCGCATCTAGTCCAACCAAATGCAATTGATAAATGAAGGGACACAGTTAATTCAATTGGTATATTCTGATGACGTAAACTATATATATTTCTTCTAACTTAATTGAATTCCTGACATATTGAAAAACGTCATATCTTAATATTTCTCTATTTATTTTGAAAAATAAATAAATATACTATTTGTAAATTAATGTAACTATAAAATATGCATTTCCATTACAGTTTATTTTATATATTTTATAATGTTATTTAATAAACTTGATGATAAATTTAAGTAGTGGTACGACTTATATTTTGTTCGCCTTAATAATGAAAACTATGTTGCACATCTGCTCCTTGATTTAAAGAAATCTTTTGACACGGTTGATCATCGTATATTCGCTGATAATCTGGAGGAACTTGGGATTCGGGGCATTGCTAGCAGGATGATTGGAACATATCTGGAATAAAGAACTCAGCAACATGTGTTCCGTAGGGTTGGGTCTTAGGACCAATACTATATCTATTGTACATTCAGTCCTTTGCAGCATTGGCCTACAAGGAAAATATGGAATCTATGCAGATGATACGGCAGTAATTTATACAGAAAAGTGTAGGGAAGAAATTGAAAACAAAATACATAAATACAGATCTAAAAAAAAACTGGACCAATGGCCAATTGGGCAGAAATTAACATTAAACACGATGCAGTTACAGCGAATAAAGAGGAAAGTAACACTAACATAATACAAAACAGTGAAAATTAAGATATGGACATTCATAAATGGAGAGGCATCTAATTATAGAAAAAGAGTAAGTGAAAATTTTGATCTCTCACCCGATGACATGAACACGTATTTTTGTAAAATAGGGATGGAAATGGCAAATAGCATAACTACTTGCACCGATCCATTAAGTACGATAAATTATACTAAAATAAAAAGTAATTGATCTTGTTTCTTGAAGCCGGTATCGCAGGGGAAAATACGTCAAATAATTAATGATATCAAGGGTAACTAGAGTGAGGATATTTATGGGATGAATACCAACGTCATGAAGTATGTTTCTTATGTATTAAGTGAGCTTTTGATAAAGGTAATTAATACCTGCATTGCGGATGGGTATTTCCCGGACCAGTTGAAGCATGCAAAAGTGGTACCGATTTATAAAGAAAATGGAATCAACAACTGAAAAAACTATAGGCCAATAAGCATATTGCCCATTATACCTAAAGTCTTCGAGCAAACCATCCAATCAAGGATATCTTACTTTCTTGAAAAAACGGTCAAAAACATGTCAACATGCGTGCGGTAAAAATAAATCAACACCGACTGCGTTAGTAAGTGTATTGGACTATATAAGCGATGCCCTGGATGAAAAGAAAATAGCAAGCCTAAATCTATTGGACTTAGGCAAGGTATTTGACATGGTGGATAAAAGGGTTAGATATACAGGGTCTTTTGAAAAAAATGTTTCACGAGTGAATATATCTAGCTAGGGTGCTATGGTATTTTTCGAGATTAATGTCATATTAGGCAGAATATATTTATAAATATATCCGCATCTAGTCCAACCAAATGCAATTGATAAATGAAGGGACACAGTTAATTCAATTGGTATATTCTGATGACGTAAACTATATATATTTCTTCTAACTTAATTGAATTCCTGACATATTGAAAAACGTCATATCTTAATATTTCTCTATTTATTTTGAAAAATAAATAAATATACTATTTGTAAATTAATGTAACTATAAAATATGCATTTCCATTACAGTTTATTTTATATATTTTATAATGTTATTTAATAAACTTGATGATAAATTTAAGTAGTGGTACGACTTATATTTTGTTCGCCTTAATAATGAAAACTATGTTGCACATCTGCTCCTTGATTTAAAGAAATCTTTTGACACGGTTGATCATCGTATATTCGCTGATAATCTGGAGGAACTTGGGATTCGGGGCATTGCTAGCAGGATGATTGGAACATATCTGGAATAATGAACTCAGCAACATGTGTTCCGTAGGGTTGGGTCTTAGGACCAATACTATATCTATTGTACATTCAGTCCTTTGCAGCATTGGCCTACAAGGAAAATATGGAATCTATGCAGATGATACGGCAGTAATTTATACAGAAAAGTGTAGGGAAGAAATTGAAAACAAAATACATAAATACAGATCTAAAAAAAAACTGGACCAATGGCCAATTGGGCAGAAATTAACATTAAACACGATGCAGTTACAGCGAATAAAGAGGAAAGTAACACTAACATAATACAAAACAGTGAAAATTAAGATATGGACATTCATAAATGGAGAGGCATCTAATTATAGAAAAAGAGTAAGTGAAAATTTTGATCTCTCACCCGATGACATGAACACGTATTTTTGTAAAATAGGGATGGAAATGGCAAATAGCATAACTACTTGCACCGATCCATTAAGTACGATAAATTATACTAAAATAAAAAGTAATTGATCTTGTTTCTTGAAGCCGGTATCGCAGGGGAAAATACGTCAAATAATTAATGATATCAAGGGTAACTAGAGTGAGGATATTTATGGGATGAATACCAACGTCATGAAGTATGTTTCTTATGTATTAAGTGAGCTTTTGATAAAGGTAATTAATACCTGCATTGCGGATGGGTATTTCCCGGACCAGTTGAAGCATGCAAAAGTGGTACCGATTTATAAAGAAAATGGAATCAACAACTGAAAAAACTATAGGCCAATAAGCATATTGCCCATTATACCTAAAGTCTTCGAGCAAACCATCCAATCAAGGATATCTTACTTTCTTGAAAAAACGGTCAAAAACATGTCAACATGCGTGCGGTAAAAATAAATCAACACCGACTGCGTTAGTAAGTGTATTGGACTATATAAGCGATGCCCTGGATGAAAAGAAAATAGCAAGCCTAAATCTATTGGACTTAGGCAAGGTATTTGACATGGTGGACCACGGTATCCTTATACACAAGTTGGAATACTATGGGATAAGGCGTCGACCCTTGCAATTAATTAGGTCCTACTTAACAAATAGGAGGCAGACCGTTCAATGGAAGTCTAATATATCGCAAGTAAGG
Organism: Amphimallon solstitiale; assembly: GCA_963170755.1. Taxonomy (NCBI): domain Eukaryota; kingdom Metazoa; phylum Arthropoda; class Insecta; order Coleoptera; family Scarabaeidae; genus Amphimallon; species Amphimallon solstitiale. Next base: position 78,522,041 of record OY720683.1, on the reverse strand, counting down.
CATACCACCTATGGTGTGCCCCAAGGGTCGATTCTGAGTCCACTTTTGTTTATTGTGTATATCAACGATCTGCCGGGCGTCTTGCCCGGGATCAAAGTATGCGAATATACCGATGATACCACCATCATCACCAAACATAGTGATGAGGAAATACTTAAGGTATAATCCAATGAAACCGTTGAAAGAGATGAATTTTGGTTCGCAGCCCATAAACTCAAAACTAAATGTCGACAAAATACAGGCGATTGTACAAGTTTTTGGGCCTGACTATGAATACTGGATTCAAGTGGGGAAGACACATAGATCAATTGGCGAAAAAACTGGCATCAGGGATCTATGCTGTTAAGAGAATTAGCTCAGTAGCTACACATCAGGCTGCAGTGCTCACCTATCTCTTCGTTTTCCATAGCCACGTCTCATATGGAATCCAGTTTTGGAGCGCGTCTGAGGCAGCGAGTAGACTATTTGTTCTACAAAAGATGTCACTACGAGCTCTTTGTGGTCTGAGATATAACGAATCGTGCCGGGGGCTCTTCAAACAAAAAAAATATTCTTACCTTGGCATCCGTATATCATGCTCTGAATTACGTTCACTAACCCCTTCACCAATACGAGACTAATGGAATAGAACATCAATACAAGATACGAGCACTTACTAAATTGGGTATTCAGAATCAAAGAATAGCTAATAGATACTGGGCAATATTCATTATTATGGTACAAAGCTATACAACGACCTACCAGAAGATATGAAATAACTGAATAACGTATGCTTCTCAAAAAAAATTAAACGAACTTTATTATTTATTATATTTTTCCATGGAGGGGTATATGAGGGATGACTGGTGAATGAAGATTTGAATAGTCTGTTTTACACCCTACTACATATTCATCTCTTTGTTATATAAGTACAACATTAATTTTTCAATGTTGTATTTTGTATGAAAACTATTTTGCTTGTCTGTGATAGACCCATTTCTATCTATTGTATTGTAATGATGAAAATTTTCGACCTCGAGATTTTGCAGATGTCCACATTTTGAGGTCCACTGATACCAAAAAAGTGTTTTTTAAAAAATGTCTGTGTGTCTGTCTGTCTGTGTGTCTGTCTGTCTGTGACCACGATAGCGGTCAAACCGCTACAGATATCAATTCCAAATTTTGTATTTACGAATATAATCTCTCTCTTGAGAATTGATTAGATTTTGAGCAAAATCGGCAGACCGGAAGTAGTTGTTTACTTCAGTGAAAAAATCGAAATTTGCAAATATTTCGTCAATTACTAAGTTTTAACAAATTTATAAAGAATTCAAATGTGCTCAAAATTAAATTTGAGAAAAATTGTGTTAATAAAGTTTTTCGAAATTCCTACCGGAAGTGGGTCTTTTACTTTTATCGAAAATCAGTTTTTTGCGAATATCTCGCAAGTCATGCTTTCTAGGCACGTACATTACGAGTATAAAAGTATTTAGAACGTACTTTTAAATATCTTTTATATAAAAAAAATTTCAAAATTCGGACCGGAAGTAACACTTTTACTCTTACCGAATAACGATTTTTTGAAAATATGTCGTAAATTATGCATTCTATATATATTTATGAAGAGTACAAAAGTATTTAGAGTTGGATATGGAATATTTTTTGTATAAATGAAATTTCAAAATTCGGACCGGAAGTAACACTTTCATACGTACAAGGAAGTCGTGTGGTGACCACACCTCTTTTTTTTTTATTAACTTATATTTAACAATGAACAAGTTCACCATTAGATATCCATGTTAATTTTCATACCATAACAGCATTTCCGTGTTTGTCGAATTCATGAGAAATGTCTATATACTAACAGCGATGTGGAAAGATACACAAATTAAATACTTTGTTAAAAGTATATTTACTCATAGTATACACGTAATAGCATTCCAAAAATACTTGATTTAGGTACAATAGAACACTTACTGATAAAGCTGTTTACTTGACGAGATTAGCACGGAATTAATAAAAACAATAATTGTGCTCTTTAGAAATGACATATCAATTAAAAGACCATGTTCATAGTGTACTCCCATTGAAAGTAGAGTATGCTTTAATCGTAGATCATTCGAAAACGGTTTAGATGATATTCACATTATCTACAGAATAAATATAATGTATTTACAGGAATTAAGTATCAATACGCTGTACAGATTATCAGATTATATGTATATAGTATATATCAGCATGTTTGATATAGTATTTTTTAAAATCATTTTACTTATATACTGGTTGGTCAAATGTACGCCTTTATAAGACGTTTCTTTGTTATTAAAGTAAGGGCTTGATAGAGCTCATTCATTTGGGGGAAAATCATTTGCGTAAACTACTAATGGGGTTGTTTACAAGACGCCTGTGTTATATACGTATGTATTCATCGGGTTAAGATTTTTCTCTCTTTATCTTTGCATGTTCGGATAACAAAGCCAAGAGATTTGTGTGGAGAGACTAGTCCACATAAATGACTCTGGCTTCAGAGTATAGCCAAGTCTCAAATTGAAATTTTATGAGCAATGGGATCGTTGACAAAGAAGTACCCGATACAACTATCTTTGTTTATATTTACCCCAACTGACCATATATATACAGGGGGAGTCATTTCCAATTAGACGTATCTAACTCCCTACTTTAAAATTTATTCAAGAAATCACCCCCACCAATGTCAGCAAATGTTACAAAGTCAACTAGTATTATATACTTGACAAATCCACTGTGTGAGAGAAACATGTATTCAATTTTTGGCAAAAACACGTTATTTTGTTTTAAGTGTTTTTGTGCATTATATTACTCTATATATTATTACATGTTTGTATTCCTCGTATAATTATTAGTGAAAAAATTATGAGATAGTACAGGCCTAAAGTTAAAGATTTTCGAAAATTTGTTGAAAAGTCACTATTTTTTTTAATGTTATATTTCTCGAAAACGACGTATTAGATGGACACAATTTTCTGTAGCATATTTTACTTTTTTGCAATTACTAATTGAATTTGAAGAAAAATGGGTTAAAGTTACATATATTTTTCTCCAAAAGTGAATTTTTTCAAATAAAATCTCCAGTATATTTCTTCATTTTTGAATTGCTTACTGAATTTTGCACTAAAAACATGTAAGACGTTATTATTTTAAAAGTGACAATTACTGAGCTATTGTCGTTTTTCTATATAATTTTGCCAACCATGTTTTTTATTTTAATGCGGTTGTACTGAAGCAATGTCAAAGAAGTTATTTATTAGCCCAAAGAGTTTACCAGCAGCGTTACCCTGGCAGAAGGTGTCCCAGAACAGATGCTTTTAGATTGACAGCACAAAAAATTGTCAAAATTTCTACTTGAGTGTTAACATGCTGCCCCCTTTGAAATATTTAATTAAATTTTCAACATAGGTATACAAATACCAAAAACCCAATACAGTGAAAAATATCTCACTTTAAGATTAGTCCTCCTAAACTTAAACAAACACTAACACATGTTATGAGGGTAACACACACAGCTTCAACATTGGCCGTGTGATGATTCCATTCTTCGTTTTTATTGTTGCTACTCGAGCTATGCCGTCAGGGCCATGACACAATAGGGTAACCCGTCCAACACTCCATTTTAGGTATGGGTTGTCGTCTTTAGTAATCACCAAATCGCCTTTAGTCAGCCCCTTGCGTCCATGAACCTTCCATTTGTTTCGCACTTGAAGCTCTGATGTGTATTCCTTGGACCAGTGTCGCCACAAATCCTGTACTGCCTTTTGACATCTCTGGAACCGAGAAGAGCCCAAAACTTGAGTTGCGGGAATCTGCTCCTCCGGCAGACCATGTAGTGGTTCCCTAATTAGAAAGTGTGCGGGGGTTAAAGGTGTAGGGTCATTAGGGTCAGATGACAAAGTATACAAAGGTCGAGAATTAACACAAGCCTCAGTCTGACTACATGTATTCTAGTCGGTTTTTGACAAGCAATTTGCCAATTTGTTGTATTAATTATGAATTATAATGCTTTGTTAATTCTCTTAGGGACTAAAGAAACTAAAGAAAGTTGGATAATCGCACACTTATCTTGTTTATGGGTTTTCTTATGATTATGCGTTGCTTCTTATTCCCGATGCATGCGGCTATGGCGTCTGTTGTGAATGTGTGTTGCTTCTTATTCTCGATGTATCCGGCTCGAAGGACCAAAATTATGTCGTAGCCGCTTCCAAATTATTTGCTTTTGAAGTAAGAGACTACTGTACACTGATATTATTTCTTTATTTTGTTTACATCGGAATAACTTTACAATAGACACATTACTGACATTACAAATCTGTCATTCAATAATTCTCATATATTTATTCTATGCGTTATGACAACACGAAAAATTGTCAAAATTTCTACTTGAGCGTTAACAGACATCACAAAATTAGTTTCTTTTTATGGGATCCGTAAAAGAGCAAATATACAGCATACCTGTAACCACAAAAGAAGTTTTTAGGGAACATATTCGACAAATATTAAGAAATATAATTACTCAACGCCTTATTAATGTCGATTGATTTTTCGGAAGCATGTTAAAAAACATTTAAAAGTGACTTTGAACACATTTAGTTTTTACTTATTGTAATGTTCTTATTTATTGTTATTTGATAATTTCTGTTCCACTAATTACTCATGCATTCATGTAACAGTTCCCATATTACATTCTACATTTCTTTGATTTATATTGCTGTATTGTAAATAAGATATATCCATTTTTTTTGTAATTACTCCAATACATACAAAAATCCTATATCTAAGCTCATTTTAAAAAAAAATCACTATAAAATCGGGCTTGACAACTGAAAAGCAACTTATTAAATGTCATCCATTCAATTATCAATTTCACGCGACAAATATCAAGGCTCACTATATCGTATCCAAATAAAAAACATAAAGTTGGCAAAATTATTTTTAAAAACCACAATAGCTCAGTAATGGTCACTTTTAAAATATTAACGTCTTACATGTTTTTGGTGGTAAATTTAGTAAGCAATTCAAAAATGAACCGATATACAGCGTGTTCCACAGAAAAAAATTCACATTTAGACAAAACTATGTCACGTAACTTTAATCCCGTTTTCTGCAAATTCTAAAATTGTAAAAAAAATGTGTTTGTATAAGAACCTTTTATTGTGAACAACGCTACCAAAAATTGTGTCCATATAATACGTCGTTTTCGAGAAATATAATTTGATAAAAACATTATCCATTTAAAAAACTAATAATGGTCAGCCACCATGCTGCTAATGAGTGGCTATCTTAAGAAGAAAACCATTTCGAAATATCTTTTCTCATAAAATTACAATCTGCCTTCCTCGCTGAAGTGACTCACCCTGTATACATGTCTAAATAACGTACCTGTATGTAGAATTTGTTTTGTTGGGTAATGGATAAATAAATAACTATACATACGTATTATGTTATGCAACGTATTTATACCGTTTTATTACAAAAAACATGGTTTTGTTCATTTCCCTATTTTTAAATGTTAATTATTAGGAACACTCATTGTTATTGTTGCTATGCTTATAAATGAACACAGGACAGAATGACCTGACTATAAACCTGACGTCTGCATGGCTGATTATACGCATTTTTTGTGTTCAACCATGTACGTGTGTATATGTATTGTGTGTTTAATATGTGTGTAGAAGCCATAGAAGAACAGCTAGATGTCGATCGAATGATATTGAAATATGTGTATACGTATAAGTATGTGGAATAATTGAAGACTTGCACATGCGTAAGTAGTTGTGAACTTGTTTCTCTATCGACGCTTCTAGTTGGTGCCGATTAAATTTTAATTGCTGAAAGCGTTTTCGTTGTCTTAATTGAAACAGATCCTCAATTATATCGAGTACTCATTGAAAGCGATCAGTTTTTTAAAACGAAATCCTAGATGCGTTTAATTGATAAAGATTTTTTATAGTTGACGTTGATGATCGGTTGAAAGTAATGACTAAGAATTGAAAACGTATTCCGAAGCTTATCAGATCAATGTAATCACTACTTTTGTATACATCATACGGTTTATAGATATTGTCTGTGTAATTATCCTAGTAAAAAGAATTGAGAATTTTATTAACAGTTTATGGAATATTATCTTCATTTAATGAACTACATATAACTAAAATCGAAATCGAAGCCACAGCAGGATTAAATCTGGCTTCTATTTCGATTTTTATTTTCTACTACTTGAGAAATTTTTGTTACCAATACGATATAATCAGCAAAGACACAATGTCTTATTTTTACAGATTGACGATTTCTATCGAAAAATTATTGCTCTTGGTTCAATTTTCTTTAATGACTTTGCCCATGAGGCAGATAACAGTAATCAAAATTTTTAACCTGCTTATTCGTGTTTTTGTAAAGATTTGTCATTGCTTTAATCATATCTTTATCAACACCTTTATCAACTTCTTTTTCATATTCGGGGCCTTATTGCTTAAGTATATTCACTTTTTTTGCTCTCTTTGGGGCATTTTTTCCATTAGTTTGTACATACCTTTTCAGTGCCAATTAAACTCCTACTCAAATGACATCAATATAATGCAAATAATTGGTACCATTGAAATGATTAATTTACATGCAGTACTTAATATAAGAACACACATAACACATTGAATATTCAAATAATTAATATCCAATTAGTGATATTAATATTAATAAGAATATACGTAACCATCTATTGCGTTTATGATTGAAATCATTTAGAAAGCTTCCGTACGTATATATAATGAATGATATTATTATATAGTTGAGACACTCTCGCAACCGACATGCGCCACTAAATTAAAATGGCGTCAAATTTGTTGCAAAATTTTACCTGTCAAGTAATATAACCTACAGAAGCCATTTCAGGAGTGACGTTAATATATTCATACATCTTCTGACATTTGTTATAATTATCTTTTGACGTTTGTTATAATTGCTATTTGAACATTTTAAATTTGACAAGAATGCTTGTCTCCTAAACAGTATAGCCAAATGTTATATAAAATATAGGTGTAGAAAAAATAATATTTAATAGCTTTATTTATAATATTTAATTTGTAACTGGCTTTCATGCAATAGTATTTTACTATGGGAAAGTATATATCCTGAAATATTAATTAATTAGTTTAATTTTATTGTTTTGAAATTGTTCCGGCCGGTCGACATTTGTGGTATTGAATCGTCGTCTTTAATTCGTACTTTAGCCGTGTCGGTCGCCAAAACGACTCGACTATAACAGTGAAATTTTGAAGAATTATTGAATATCAGCGCGTCCCATAAATACGCGATTTTTTAAATTAAAAACAAAATAAATTCAGCCACCACCTGCCTGCCATAAAGTGCATGAGGTTTGAAAAAACTCGAATTTTTGAAAACCCTCTGAACCTCAAGGTTTAAATAAAATCTGATCTAGACAAGATCTCCTGATAGAGCTTGAGTCGTAGAATAATTTAGCAACATGGCTTCAACCTTCTATTACAAAAATTGACGATGGGTTATTCTATCAAAGGTGATTTTACACTACTGCACTTTCTAAATCGGAAATTGTGATAAAGCTACAGGCAGCACAAACGGACGTGATACAACGAAAGCGGGTAACTAGACGGGGTTAAAAACTAGTAGGCAATTTTCGTCTCTAGGGACGAAAGGTAACGTTATAGGATTTTTCTCACTGATGACGGAAATCAAATTTTCGCTGGAGTATTCGGTGACCAAAAATGTCTTTTTATATATGGTCGTAGAAAAAGTAATTTTGTTTGTTTCTTCTTATTTTTCTTCTTATTTTTAATGCACTTAATTACAAAAATACATTTTCGTCTTTGTTCTTTTACTTTCTTATACTTAATATAAGAGATTTTTGCAGATGTCCACGTTTTGAAGTCCCCTGATACCAAAAATAGTGCTTTTTGAAACCCCCCTCTCTCTCTCTGTGTTTCTGTGTGACCACAATAGCGGTCAAACCGCTGTAGATATCAATTCCAAATTTTGTATTTATGTGTATAATCTCCCTCTTGAGATCTGATTAGTTTTTCAGTGAAATCGGTATACTGGAAGTACTTCATTGAAAAAATCGAATTTTGCCATTATTTCGTTAACTACTATGTTTGAACAAATTTATAAATAATTCGTATGTACTTAAAATTAAAATTGAGAATAATTTTATTTAAAAAGGAAGTAGGTCTTTAACTCCTATCGAAAATCAGAATTTGGCGAATATTTCGCAAATCATGCTTTTTAGACAGGTACGTTACTGGTATAAAAGTATTTAAAAATCAATTTTCAACACCTGATTAGTTTTTCAGTAAAATCGGTAGACCGGAAGTAGCAGTTTACTTCAGGGAAAAAATCGAATTTTGCCAATATTTCGTCAACTACTAAGTTTATACAAATTTATAAAGAATTCATATGTACTTAAAATTAAAATTGAGAATAATTTTATTTAAAAAGTTTTTCGAAATTCCTACCGGAAGTAGGTCTTTTACTCTTATCGAAAATCAGTTTTTTGCGAATATTTCGCAAGTCATGCTTTTTAGACAAGTACGTTACGGGTATAAAAGTATTTAGAACATAATTTTCAATATCTTTTGTATAAAAAAAATTTCAAAATTCGGACCGGAAGTACCACTTTTACTCTTACCGAATAGCGATTTTTTTGCAAATATGTCGTAAATTATGCATTCTATATATATTTATCTAGAGTACAAAAGTATTTAGAGCTGGATTTGCAATGTTTTTTTTGTATACATGAAATTTCAATATTCGGACCGGAAGTAACACTTTTACTCTTAGGGAGTAGCACTTTTTTTCAAATATCTTGCAAAGTGTGCATTCTATAGCAATTTATTACGAGAATGGAAGTACTTAGAAGAGGATTTTGAATAATTTTTGTATAAAAAAATTCTTAAAATTGTATAGTTTGAAACGCTCATACATATAAGAAAGTCGCGTGGTGGCCACACCTAATTTTTTCCTATTGTAAGTAATATTTTTGTCCTGTACTTAGTAACCGGTTGGGCAATAAAGATTGTTTATTAATATTGTTATTATTATTATTTACAATTTATCAAACGTTTTACTTTCGCAATGATCTATGACGTCGTATAAAATCATACTCCAACTGCAGCCAACAATTTACTAAAATTCCAACACTTACTTTTCGCTTAAAAATAAAATAGCAGAAAACTAAGTTCCTATCTAATAATAATTACATGGAAACAACATAGAAAATTAACATCGTTCACAGGCTATTGTACCGCCAGGGCATTAACAATTTAGATTTCAAGGTTGCTGTAATTGTTATATTCCGAAAGTTTACATATATAATTATGGGTTTCTTGGAACCAAAATAGGGCGTGTTCGTGCAGATTCGGGTTCTAGATGTTTTCACCTTTTTTTTTAGAGAGAGGTTTATTAAATGGTATTATGTAGTTTTGCAGAAAACAACTATCAAAGAATGTGAACATGACAAAGAATTTTTATTGAACAACAATTATTAATTAAAAGAATATTGCATAATGTCTTTGTAAACAAATCTTAAGTAATTCATTTCGAAACACTACAAAATTAATCATACAGAATAAAAACTAATAATTAGATGCAATGCGGAATCTCTCGGGGAAAAAGGACTGAAATACATAAATTTATTCCTATTATTTCTGACTGTGGTCTATTATTTGTTATGTTAATTGGATTATTTCATCCCCACAATCCCGTTTAGTCTTAAAACAAACTGATTCTGTGGAACTTTATGATTTTTATCACTGATTAACAGTCTAAAATAGTAGTATTTTGCATTGTTTTAAACATAAAAACTGCATTCTATTTTATTTACAAAATAAAATTTTTATCTGTTTTCACTAAGATTAAAGTAAAATTTAAAATTAAAAAAGTATTGCAACAAACTCGAGCATATTCGCGGCTATACCGTGAAGGGTAGCGGCAACTGCAGAGGGTAGGGCGTCACGCATTCCAGAGAGGAGTACAAAATTCTAATATATTAGTCATCGCGGAATACACTAAAATGGAAACTTTTGGAATTGATACGTGCTTATATGAAGGTTGCAGCCGGCGTAGTGATTCATTTATTGTTTACTTGTTGACGCGGTCTTGTAAGAGACAAATGAAATATCACTGAATTGTCACTTAGTTAAAAGAAAGTTTCAAGCAGTTGTCCACCAGTTGTGTTGACGTTTGATTTTCAAGCATGGAAAACCGTTGCAAGAGACTGTAAGAATTCTCCGGACAGTTTTTGTTATGTTTGTAGATTATATGTTACAAAATCGCAAAAGAAGCCTTTATGTGAATTAATTCTAAGACGTTATGATCAATATTTTGGCTTCAAAATTAAGAAGCAAGACAAAAAATGTGTACCACATATATGCTATAGTTCATGTTATGTCAAATTAAGGCAGTGGAACAAAAAACAGGAATTCTTCTGAAGTCCTGTCAGAAAGGCCAATGATTTGACCATCAGATCACGTCAGGGACTGTTACTTATGTCTTGTAAAAATTGAATGGTTTTCAAAAAAAAAACACAAAATAACGTATCCAGGCATATCATCTGTAAGCAAACCGTGGCAAAGAACTGATGTGAGCTTCCAACTCCAATGCATTCAAGTTCTTCTGCAAATTCCACGGACGAGGAAGATATAAACGATGTTTTGAATGTGTAATTTTCAAATGGTCTGACGTATGTTCCTTCTGACGAACCACATCTCATTACTCAATCAGATCTGAAGATTTGATACGGGATTTGGGTTTAGCCAAAGAAACACAAATTTTGGAATCTCGATTAAAAGAATATAATCTTTTACATTATACTACAAGAATCTCTATATTGAAGAATCGTCACGAAAAATTCACTTTATCTTACAAAGTTGAAAGTAACTTCTGTTACTGTACTGATGTAAGTCATCTTTTGTATGAAATGAGTATTAATTGAATATAACCCTGCAGAATGCCGATTGGTTATCGACTCGTCACAGATTAGAATCAGTTGGCGCAGTCAAGCCAAAATTTTTAACCGCGTTTTGTATTGCCTGCGGGCAAATATATATGGCGTTGACATCAAAAAATTACAATTTTTAATAACACTAAGCAAAAAGCGGGCGATTCAAAATGTATTTGGTAGCGGGAAATTCAAAATAAAGTTTATTAAATATTAGGGTTTAATACCGCGAGATCAAAAATTATATTGATAAAGGTTTGCCATCGAATGTAAAATGTCTGTCTTAAGTTATATCATTAAGTGTCATACTGTCATTAATATTTGTCATTATAAGAGAAAATATAATGACAAATATTGACAGTATGACACTTAATGATATAACTTAAGATAGACGTTTTACATTCCATGGCAAACCTTTATCAATATAATTTTGGATCTCGCGGTACATGATCACAACACTGTAATCAAATTGCGTACTATTTACTAGTTCCCGTAGTAATGAGGAATCATTGCTAAGGAAAACAGTATACAGTACGATATTCAATTACAATGCTGAAACCACACAATAACGTTTTAAAGAAAAGAATTACTTAAAAAATTACACTTTAATATTGTTACATAGAAAAGGTACAAAGTACATTTATGATTATTAATAAGTCACATCTAACACGTATGTTTTGTGAAATTACAAGTACAAAAATAAATTAACGAACAATAATCTACCAAAAGTAGAATATACGACTAATAAACATATTTTTAACAATAAGATAGAATTGCTGTTGAAAAGCACAAGTACCTATTCAAAATACTACAGAGTAGGTAATTAAACCCGATAAACACACAATGACTTAAGCCCATGTTTACTACCACCATTTACAAAATCTTGTATTACATAAATGATGAACATAAAATAAGGCGACATAAATATAAATATGGATACATAAGATACCTAACAAATTTAGTAGACATCATCAATACATAACTAAAACAGTGACAATTTGGGCTTTAAAAACTAACACCAAATTGATTAATTTAATGTTGTTATGAAATAAATGAGACATCCAATGATATGGGTGCCTTTGGTTCCGTGGGTTGCCTCATGGGGTGGAGTGTCGACACTGCATTTCTGTTGAGGCGTACTGATTGAGGGTGTGCATAGCAGGTTGTGTCAAAATGTAGGCTGCAAAGTTTGTTTCTTTCTTTTATTATACTGGCATCCATTTGCTGTTGCCAAGTTTCTCTTCTAAATAATAAAATATAATAATTACAACTGTATAGTAACAAATATCAACGATAGTATAAAGGCACGTTTTCATTATAGGAAACTGTCTAGGAAAATCATCAGAAAAACTAATAAATGCTTCTTGTACCCAGAAATTTGAAGTTTGTATTAACATCGATTGATTGCTTGTGAAAAAAAGTAATATAGAAACTTAAAAAAAACAAGAAGTAAGTTTTTCCTGTACTTTAAAGGCTTTCTTATGCACTTATATTATACTCCTAAAAATTATACTATTAATTGCCAATTACTTACTTAATTGTCATTTAAACTTTAATCGGTGTAATCGGGAACCAATAAAATCCTTGCTACAACCAGGTGGTCCTTATTGCACTTGGAATCAGAACTACAAACAAAAAATTTCCAGCTCACCTTCGGGTTATATGTCAACTATTAGTGCCGTTAGTTACTTGTTCGCATACTCGGAAAATATGCATCGCTCTTGCTTCTTGCTTGTACGCCCCACACACAATGCACCAGCTTCTATCCATCCTTTAAGTCTAAAAATGCATTATGTCAACTTAATAAAATTATCATATTACTCTTTACAGAACTTATGCTACGATTATAACACCACTAACTAAGTAGTAATAAGAAAAATAATGTTTAGCAACAGAATTTGTTGGTTGACGTTTCTACGCGTTTCCATAAAGTGACAGCGTTATAGTAGCGACATTTCAAGTTATTCAGTTAAAGTTATGATTCAAATTTACTTACAGGTCTCTTGTTTCTTAAATCGTGGCGCCATTTAATAATGCCGTACATTAGGTAGATTACGCGGATAAAACCCCGGATTTAACTGAACAATCCGATTATCCGTGCGACTCGTCGAAAACAAGTCTGAAAGCCGTTTTACTTTGTTATGGTAACTCGAAACCATCAATTCCAATTACTCGTTCTACAAACACAAAGGAAACGTAGACAGTATGTAAATTATATTAAATCTCATTCAATATTCAAATCATCTTTGGGAAATTTGTGGTGAGCTTAAAGTTATTTCCTTATTACTTGAACTGCAAGGAGGGTTTACCAAAATTTTGTTTTTTGTGTCTGTGAGATAGCCGAACAGTTCAGCATCATTACCAAATAAAAGAATGACAACCACGGACAAGCATTGTTCCTGGATAATCTAATATATAAAATTCTCGTGTCATAGTGTTTGTCACAAAACTCCTCCGAAACGACTTGACCGATTCTTATGAAATTTTGTGTGTATATTCAGCAGGTCTGAGAATAGGACGTAAACTATTTTTCATACCCCTAAGTGATAAGAGTGGTCCACCCCAAATTTGTTTGTTTTTTGGACAAAATTTTGTATTTTTTTTTATGATTCGGCATTAAAAAATACATACAACCCTAAATTTTCACCCTTCCACCACCAACCCCTATTTTTTAATAGCGATATTAGTACTTTAATTATGTTCTACTCTCGGCGGTCGATAATTGATCAGTTACCACTCGATCAGTTATTCCCGCCAGGCGCAGCACAGAGTAGGGATGAGAACGAAGCCGGTCTCCTGTCTTTCTCACACAATAAGCTTTCTCTCACTCACTAAAGTTTAGGGCCTAAACCGTTTTCGGCCATTATTATTGATTGTGCGTCTATCGTAGCAGTGACGCTTATACTTATCATTTTACTTTCTCAGTGCAACTTTCATATTAAGTATATTCTCATCAAGGCCAAACGATGTCTGTTTGTGGCTTAGATTTGGGCACACCGTGTTTTTCACACGGACATTTATACGTGGCATGTTCTCGCGTGGGTAAACCATGCAGTTTGTTTGTGTTGGCTAGAGATGGACTCACTAAAAATATCGTACACTCCATTGCACTAAGAGGCTGATAAAGTTTTTTTTTAATTGATTATTTGTGATAGAGATGTAATAAGAAATTTATTAGTTAAGATAATAAAAGTATAATGAATTCAAAAAATAAATGTTTGGTGTTTTGTTATTTTTATAGGCAGTCATCGTTCACAACGCTCCCATTCCTCTTTCACTCATATACCGCATCCCCACACACTTACAATAAGTTACTTATTTTTTATTAGACTACCAAAATATTCACTAGAAATAATTTATATGGCAAAACGTTTGCCGGGTCAGCTAGTTTTTTTATAAAATGGTTGAGATATACATACCTACATATAAACAAGAAAAGCAATTGATATAAAGGGAAAGTAATTTGACAAAAGGGGAAATCCATTTGACAAATTCAGCTGACGTTTAAAATCATGGAAAGTCATTTGACAAATAGTGAAACGCAATTGACAAAAGCGGAAAAGCAAAAGAAAATGACTAATATAAAATTTGAACCGTTAGTGGATTCTAATTTGGTGATTCTACGTCCTCTACATATTAAATTAAGATTTATAAAACAGTTTGTCAGCGCACTAGAGAAAGAAGGCAACGTCTCGAATGCTCAAAGTTCATTTTTTGAAAGAATTGAGAAAGCAGCAGGCAACATAAAAGGAAAAAATAACTCTATCTATGCAAAACTCTAATATATCTGCAATTTTCTTTGAGTGCAATTAAGTGGTTTTGTATTCTTGATACTAATTAAACATTTAAGTATTTGTTATGTTTTTTGTACTTATACAATATTATTATGTATCTACTAGCGAGGTATGATTATAACTCTAAAACTAGACGTGCTGGAACGATTTCGTTTTTGGTTTACCTTCAGTTAAAGACTGTAAGAACTCTACACTCATTTTTACAACAGTTATTAAAAAAAAATATTTAAAATTGTCGGCTAGTCATTAATCTATTATCTATTTAACTTGAAACAACTCCGAGTAACCAAACGAATTAGATAACTATTTTTATTTATTTGATAAATGCAATCACAAAATATATATGCTTTATGCAATTTAGATATACATTCTAAATTTAATCAAAAACAAGACAACATTTGAAGTTGGTACTAGCAGTAACTTATTGTCACTATTGTACACACAGTGTGGAAAAATAGATTGTTTATTACAAGGATAACCTTGAATTTATAAATAGATTCTATTGAATGCATTAAAGAGTTATCGCTAAATGAAATGACCGTCCATTTATCGGCATCGTAGTCAGTCGTATAAATGAATCGAAGCCGATTATCTCGAATTCAAAAGACCGACGAAACCTGACTTTTGTTTCTGCCTCTGGCCATTAATAATATTTAACATCACCTTTGCGCACGCTAAGACAATATGCTATTGTGAATGATGTCGACCATGTTTTAAGCATTTATTTTAAATTATAGTGCTATATAATTACGTTTCTATTTTTAATTGATGTGGATATTCGCTGTAATTATGTTAATCAAGATGATAACCATCTTAGGAGTTTCTTATTTTTAGTTTTACACGTACTAATGATATACATAACACGTAATAAATAATATCTGTTTGTTAAATAAAAATATATGAAAGGTAAATCTGAGATTTGTTTAAATTATTTTTATTATATACAAGTGCATAATAAATAATAAGATATTTATAATAAATTGAGTTCAAATTCAAAATAAACTTATATTTGAAGGGTGGCATATGTGCTACTTCTTGGCAAATGCGGGTTTTGAGCTAAATAGGTAGTATGTGCCATGGTTTATATGCACAATAAAAATCATATCGATGGCACTGTGTTAAACGGAGATATAGGGAATTAAAATATCAAAACGTATTAAGAGCCAACTAACACAGCTGTTTAGTTTAAGAGGGGCGTTTACTAACAAATAGAAACTTATGCAACTTATATTACTAGCGGGACGGGTAGACGCAAAAGAGGGTGTGAGTAGGTGGAGCTAGACGATATTCGGTTTCGATCATAGCGCTTCGGTTTTATTCACAGATTCTGCCATAGATAAAGGAATACTATATATGGGAAACATAATGTATAAAGAATGAGTACTTACGGAACTGTTGATGTTGTTCATGTTTTATAATAAGCCAATTTTCGCTTGCCCATAACTGTTATATTATTATACACTCGAATATTATAGGTATATATGACATTTCTTTTAATTACAAACTGTCACTTGGATTTAAGTCTGGAATAGCCGACCGATTCCGATAGATTTGCGTTTTGGCTAGGACCGGTAGAGATACCGTAAAGTGGGGATAGACGATGCAATAGCTTCGAAAACACTCGTGTAAAATGTGTGTGACAATGTTTACTATTTAATGTTTTTTATTTTCAAAAATAATTACATGAACATTTTTTTTATATCGTTCATCAAATGTGCAGCTGGAATAAGCAAACATTAATCAAATTCATGCATTTTTGTGGTTATTTCTAAAGCACATAACTTTTCTAAGAAAATAAATTAGTACAAAAACTGGCCTTGACATTATGCTTTTTGCAACACTAACCCAAATTTGAGATTCTAAATTTACAAAATAAATTTAAAAAACGCAAAACGGCAATGTCTTAATTTTCGATAGGTACACGCTCCTCTTAACCTAGCGAGACGTTTACAGCGGTGTTCGTTGTAGTTGGTTCGTCAAAATAAGTTCTGTTGTGAAGATAGCTATATGTGCCGCCAAAAAAGTAATGAGAACTGGCAAGACACAAAACGTAATAAAAATTCTGAGCGTGCATACCAGACTTTGAAACAAAAAGCGAGCAATACCTGGAAGACTTTTTTGCGTAGAGGTATCTAAAGACCATTATAAAAGCCTTACTTAAAAGTGTCGTTTCTTTTTGGAAAGGTCACCAAATACTGGTCGAATGGATTTTATGTATTATAACAAAATATTCTTTTAGGCAAAGTGCAGCTTTTGAGGTGTTGTCGAGTGCAACTTATACCAAAGGATGCAGAATTTTCTTGGCTACAAATACCACTAAAGTTAATGTTTTTACATTTAAAAACAATGAAAAAATGTTTTTTCTTCTGAACACTTGTTTTCGTCAAAAATTAAAAAAAAAATCAATAACTCAAAAACTATTGGCTCAATTTTGAAAAAGGAAACAGTTAAATAGACAATTTAAAATGGTACTAGAAAATCCAAAAATATATAGTCATTTAAAAAAATTAAGTCCATGTATTTCCGGTGAAACCGGAAGTGCGTCAGAGCTAAAGTATTTTCAGAATATGCGCCCCAAGAAACCATGAATCTTCCACTAATTGTTCTTTCTTTTATTTGAAACACAAAAGAACAATCGAAGAAGCGGCTACTAAAGACTCACCCTGTATATATAAAAAAAATTATGAAGGCCATTTCTACTGGGAGGAGTTACTTCACACCACTTCGGCAAACTTTCTCATCTATTGAATAATATACTATTTATTTTATAGCACTCCAATCCTTAATACAATTTTAGCAGATTATAGCTTCCTAAGTATGTTAAAGTAGTTACAATGTCTTATGTTTATTAGACATTCAATTGTGGTTGCCTGAAAAATATTACTTGATACATATTAATATTTTTTATGCGTTAGGAACGAGCTATTTGTTATTGCTAACAGATGACTAAAAAAAAGTAGTTGAGTAAATGCATTTTTCTACTCCCACATACTTTAAATGTATTATTAGATATACCGAACCTGTACTTTAATGATGTCCATTACGATACAGATTTTCATTATGATACAAGTTTATATCCAACAGGAATACAGATTTTTCATTACGTTACAAGTTTATATCCAATAGGAATGCGACATTCCAATATTCAATATGGCGACTGCATATCTGACATATACAAATTAAATAAATGTGACAGTTCTCTGCAATTTACAAGTAAGTACTTAAAATTTGTGCTTTTTTGAAAATATAAACGGTAAAAATGAGGGATAATGACAGTGAAATGTAAAATTTGAGTCCACCAGAAATTATGGAACAAGCCTTAGTAACCACGAACAATTTATTACCAGCTAAATTCGCAAAGGTGCATGGAAAATTTTACGCTCAATTTATGAAATGAAATGTTCAAAAAATAATGTTTAATTATGGGGTCGTAGAAAAAATAGTGTATGCAACTCGCACTTAGTGGCTATTAAGACACTCGTATTCATTACAATACTCGGCTTCGCCTCGTATTGTAATTTTCTTACTCGTGTCTTAATAGCTATCATTAAATGCTCATTGCATAATATACTATTATTTTAGAATTGATTATTTTTATTCCAAAATAATGTTTTATAATGAATTTTGCTGGCGTTGTTTCGTACCTCAACGCGTTAAGTGGATATCATAATCGATAACGTAATAAAGCGTTTCTATTAATGACGATGAACATTCCCAATACGGTAACAATATATTTACATAATATCAATGTGTTTACACGGCATATATCATCACAATTGAACGTGTACACGCCCAAATTGGAAGGAAATATATGAAACGGTAAAAAAGGTGATTAATTATTGTCTTGGACGTGACAACCAGAACGGACAGTGTTCGCAGCTTTACGATTATCCGCAACGATGAGGAGTTAATCGTCACGTCATTGAACAGACAGTATTATATTTTAATTGTTCGCTAATTTTATGGACCCCGTAAATAAACGGCCATAATTCCTGTTCAAGGTTAACTTTGACGTTAAAAATGGCACAATACCGTGCTCTCATTCACGTGCATGCGTACACATTAAATATGTCCCCAGCGCGTTAATTCGCGAATTGAAATCGCGAGTTCTTGGCGACTGTTTCCCCCATTCGTTCGTGATCACGTTAAGTTACACCCAGACGCGAAAAGAGATCATGGCTGTATCGATTTTCATTGATTTATTGTTATAAGTTCGACCACGCTAATTAGTGCAAATTAAAGAACTTTTAATCTTGCCGAAATTTGCCTCGCGGGACAAATAAACCGTAAATTAGAGATTTTATGTCAACTAACGTAAATTGTATGGTAATACGAGTAATCATGGAGAAATGTATTTGTGTAATATACATAAATATGTACTCCATATTGCCTTCATGAAAAACTAGGACAGCAGGATGTCTTGACATTGTCAGTTTCGCCATATTTTAGTAACGTTTTTTATATAGATACTTACAAGGTATTTACTGTCACCCCATTGTCGCAAGATATTTTAGTCATCAATGTCAATATTATATATTCATGATGTAATGAAATTTATATTAGTCCCAAGATAGTTCAATTTTATAGTTGATTATAACTATACATGGGTGAGATAGGGGAATACAATTCAGTTTCAGTCAGACTAGACCGACTCGTGTTTTTTCGGCTCTCGGGGAAAGCGGTGAGTAATACGGTGCCCGAGAGCCGACAAAACACGAGTCGGTCTAGTCTGAGTGAAACTGAACCGTATTATTTCATAGAAACGATAATATATAAATGAATCATAATTAATTAATCTTTGAGTACTAGCTCTGAAATTATTTTATTAATGTGTTTATTCTAGTTAAAATTTATCTTATTTTGTACATGTCCTTTGTGTTTGTATATATATGCAAAAATCTTGGTTTCTAATAGAAATGTTATTTAAATTAGAATAACTTTGTTTTCTATTGAATTGTACCGATTAATGCCCGAAGATTATTTTTTGACATCTCTTGATCTGGATAGTCCTGGGAATATGAGCTAGCCAGGTAAAACGATTCACATTTTATTTTATTTAAAAAATATTAAAATAGAAAGGGCATTATTGAGGGTTTCTTTACAATATGGTGTTCCCAACGTGGGGCCGTTACTAATAATTTAAGGGTTTCTTTTCGAAATAATTAACCACAGTCAGGAATAATACGAATAAATTTATGTATTTCAGTCCCTTTTCCCAAGAGATTCCGTATTACATCTGAGTAATTATCAATAATGCGTAGGCACAAGCGACGCTTTCTGACATGGACAAATTACCAATATAATTCAAATGTAAAAAGCGAACCAAAATCGCGAACCACAATAAATTTAAAATGTATTAGCCACGTATTTCGACAACAAAGTTGTTGTCATCTTTAGTAGAAACTGTGGTCGGCCACTAAGTTATTGAACATTCTGGGTAATAGCACATAAATTTAAAAGGTGCTTCTAATGGGTGACTATCATAGGAAAAAAAACCGCTTCGTAATATCTTTTCTCATAAAGTCACAATCTGCCTTCCCCAGGGAGATGACTCACCCTGTATATACATGAATAATTATGTCTTGAGTTTCGGTAAAGTTTCATTAAATAAATTATTGTAAAGGACTTACTACTTACTTGCATATGTTTGTCTGCAATAATTTATAATACGTGGTCGTCGTTTAAAAATAACTTCAAGTAGGCAGGTTTAATAACACTTTCGTATTGTATAATTTAGCAATTACGGATAATTGTAAACGTGGCCGTAGCTATAAAATTCAATATTAACCTTTCTTAATTGGACGAAGTAATTCATGTAAATTATAGAGTATGATGCATCGTCATACCTAAAAGGAACAGGCAGCCAAAACATACTGATAACATTTGGGGTTAATTATGCAATTACACGATATGATAATTGCGAAGTGTTGTGCATTGCATTTCGGTAAAAGTTCGACATTTCAGAAAGTGCAACGCAAATAAATACCGTAGAGTTTAAAAGAGCTAATGTTAAAGGTATGTTTAAGCATTTTTATACCGCAGTATATTTTGGAAGGAAAATTGGTCTCTATTTGTGAATTATTCCGTAATTGAAGCGATGCAATTTTCATAATAAAATGCCTCGATAAGATAAAAAAACACTTAGGGCCGGTATTATAAACACAAAATAAATCTACGAATAACAATTCAATGAATAAATATAATGGCTCATTAAAGTTTATTTCAGTATTATAAAGAGTTTGTCGAAGTAAATTAACTATTCAAAGATTAGCCTATATGTATGATGTAGTTTCAAACTTCGACCGTTAGTTACGAGATGGAAGCACATTAATTCTGAGGTTGGGGGTATGGTTGCGGCCTGATTTGAGGAGGTTATGTGTTTAAACGTAAATACGGTAAATACAGTATCAAGTTCTTTTTCTTGAAGATGTCTGGTATCGAAGAAAAAAAGGGAAAGGTGTAAAAATTATACAGAAAGAGAGAAATACACATTACTGGATATAGTAGAAACTTTCCTGCATGTAATTGAAAACAAAAAAACCGATAACATTAATGTACATAAGAAGAAGGAAGCTTGGGATGCTGTAGCTACCAAGTTTAATGCTATTGCAGAAACAGGAGTGAGAACGGGGGCGCAATTGAAATTGTTATATGAATCAATGAAAAAGAAAGTAAAAAAAGATAAAGCTGATGACAAGGTATGTTAAGATGTAATACAAATTTCAAAATATGTTGTAAACATAGTTTAGGTGGAATTGTATAAGACATGAGGAGGGAACTTTTCAAGTAACGTAGATAGAGTTGGGATGAAGCTATTGGAAATTAATAATGCGACAGTTACTGAATTAACCAATTCATATGATAGTTCAGCTCCTTTTGGTATGTGTTCAAAAGAAGTTATGTTGATTGCAGAAATCTTGGAAATTCTTAACATTCACTACAAATAGTGAAATATTCTGATATACTTTTTAAATTCCAGATAGTAATAATGATGGTGGTGATAATAATAACAACGAAATAGATTTAGGGCAGTCAACCGTAAGCATTTTACATTGCATTCTATATTGTACAAACACTACACTGATTTTTTAGGAAACAAATTTAGTATTAACTGAGTATGTAGTGAATACTCCGGCATCTACACAGCTGGTGGGTCATAACCGCAGTTGTATTTCTGAGGAATCAAGAAACACATCGGGCAAATCTAGGGGATCGAGGAAAAGAGCTCATGAACAGACGTACGCATTCATTGGAAAAAGAAGAAATAAAATTGAATATTTTAAAAACAAGGTACGAGAAGGAAAATATTGAAAAGGATATCCTGTTATTGAAAAAAAAAGAATTAGAGTTAGTAATACGAGAGAAAGAAATGAAATTAGAAGCAATGAAGGATAAATGAATACACGTTATAATTGAAGTGAAGAATTTTTGTTTTATTTTATATACAGCAAAAATTTTTCAAGTAAATATATTATTTATAACAGCATTTCTAACCGCATTAAATTCTTGCTGATTGTTCTCATCCACATTAACGATTGCTTGTTCCATTAATTGGTGATTTTCAATATTAAAATTGTCACCTTGTTCGATACATATATTATGTATACACATGTGGCTACAATTACAGCCATTGATTTATCCAGAGAAATCCTTAGCCCATTAGATAAGCAAGCAAAACGTCGTTTTAATATTCCAAAAGTTCGTTCAATAGTATTTCGAGTTTGGATATGTGCAGAATTATATCTACGTTCAGCTGGAGTTTGTGGGTGCAGAAGTGGTGTTAAAAGGTATCTTCGACAAGGATAAGCTGAATCCCCTAGTAAGTAGCACTTTCTAAATTCATTATTTTCAAACCTTGCCCGAACTAGAGAATTATTAAAGATGTAGCTATCATGGCTGGATCCAGGATGCCTTGCAACAACGTCCCTTATTTTTAAACGTGCATCGCACATTACTTGCACATTCACCGAAAACCAACCTTTTCTGTTTCTAAATAATTCACCATTATCCCCTTCCGGTGACTGAATTCTTACATGTGTGCAATCAATCGCACCACACACATTTGGAAAGCCTCTTATATTAAAAAATCTCTGACATTCTTCATTTATGTTATCCTCTGTAGTTGGCATATTAATGTATCTCTCTCTCAGTAAAGCTATCTCATGTGTCACTTTGTGGACAATTCTTCCTGCTGTAGCTTTCGTGATGTTACAGTGATCGCCTATAACATTTTGAAAAGACCCCGTTGCATAAAAACGCAGGGCAATTAGCAGCTGATTTTTAGCTGAGATAGACATGTTTCTATTTGTATGCGGTTTTAAATATTCTTCGATTTGATGGAGAACATACAGAAATGATTGCTTGGACAAACGAAATCTGCTTTTAAATTCTTCGTTGGAATATAACTCGAACTGATCCACTCTGTTCCGAAATATCCTTGGCATCCGTTGTCGCTGCCTTTCATTCTCATCACTAGAATCCGAGTCTGAGGTGGTAGAGATTGACTCTGGTGACGCCACCGATGACACCGACGGGATTGATTCTACATCAGACATTTTACAATTATTGGCTTATAACGTTGTGTCTACACTCGCACGTTTTAACTGGTTTTAACACTATTTTGACAGAAACAAATAACGTCAATTTAATTCATAATCGACGAATACAATTTAATACCTCGATTTTCGACCATGTAAATTACTTGCTAGATTTACTTCGCTAGTTTCCTTATTTGGTCTTTATAATACTGAAATCTGTCGAATAAATTACATTAGTAGCTTACTAAATAAAATCTACAGAATATTTTCGTTTATAATACCGGCCCTTAATTATTTAATTGAGGTTAGTATTAAATAGTACAAAATGTTCTGTAATTCATGGTATTCTATATGTTCACAAATATGTTTATTTTTTTTTGTGATGGTATCGGTACACCGGATTTTGGTTAAAGGCTGGAAAATACGGCTATATATCGCATGTGAAATTTCAAACAAATGCCATTTTAATGATGAGAAATGCCTTTGAAACTTACTTCCCCCTAAAAATAAAGCAATCATGTAAAGGTTGAGAGTGAAATCAAAACTGAAGATTAACAATTTAATTAAATTTACTTGTAGTAAAAGTTTGACAAGACGTAAACTTACTATGAGAGAAGAACATATTAAACAGTACTATCGAAATTGTCCCAGAGATGACTATTTCACATATAATAAAAATGTATAAACAGATTTCTGTACGATTGTTTCTGATAGATTTGTATACAGTAATTGCACGGAACATGATCATATACCAAGAGGAGGTACTACATGTCTATAGGCAGCCATATTTGAAAGTTATGTTGTTTCGGATAGCCTCATTGAAATCGAGCACGTAATATAATAAATACTTCAGTGTTTTGTTTTAGTTTTCTTTTTGCTATCTTTTATTTATTAGTTAGATCTTTTTCTTTGTTAGATCTGCCCGGGTCTAGGTCTCTTTCCATGCTATTTATCAGGGTTTGCATTCTCATTGCTCCTAACATTTGTTTGGTTTTAAATGTGTCGGGTCTTATTTCATCGGCCTAACTCATTATTGCCTTACATATTTTTACCTTTGTGTCTATTTCTAACGAGAATATAAAACTCTTGAACATCAACCCAGTATTTTGTTATGACACTCGGCGCAATTACTACGTGCCTGAATCGAAACAGTAATATACGTGGACGCGTGACACGATGCATATGCCAAGGAAGCATTTTGTTGGGGTTCCTTCATATTTACTATTTTGCAGGGCAGAACTATCAACGGGTTCATATCCTGCTACTCTTCTGAACACAGTGAATATTGGCCATTACCGAAAAATGACCTGCAATGGCTTAAAAAAAGTGCTGATCCATTATCACAATGGGACGTTCAACACCAGACTCACTGTTTGAAAAAAACTGAATTGAATTACAAATTCTGCCCCAAGCATCCAATTTAGCATATCTGATCATTACAGACTTCCGCTTATATTCAACCTCAAGCTGTTCTTCATCGAAAATAGAGCAGTATTTTAACAATCTTGATGCTGAAGATTATAGAAATGATATCCTGGTACTCCAGTACTGCAGGTAGAAGTGTATTTTAGTGTATTAATGTTTAAGGGAAATATGTAATAAGAAGATCTTGCCATAAAGCAAGTATTTCATTTTTAATCTTCACCTTTCTCAAATATTCCTCGTATAGGATGTGAAAACTATTAACTAATCAGACCATGAAAAATAAGCACATAAATCATATATTGTACACACATCACAATGAAACGTGATTTTCTGTAGAAGTTCCTCCCTAGTGTCGACCGGAGTGGAATATGTACACCATTTTTTGAGGTGTCCCCAAAGGTAAAAATCCAACGGCGTTAAGTCAGGAGATCAACGAGGCCAGGCAATTGGTCCTCCTCTACCTATCCAACGGTTTGGATCGACGTTATTCAGGTGCTCCCAGAAACGAACGCTGAAATGAGGTGGTGCCCCATCGTGCATGAAGTACATATTTCGGCGGGTTTCAAATGGTAAGTGCTCTATTAAATCTCGAAAACCTTTCTGAGGGAACTCCAAATAAAGTTGTCCATTCAATCGTTCTGGTAAAACGAATGATCCAATCAAAAAATTGTCAATGATTACTGCTCAAATATTAAGTGATTGGAACTGATGTTGATAATGCGAAACAATACTGGAATGAGGATTTTCATCAGCCCATACATGCGTATTGTGTAAATTGGTGATACCATTTTTGGTAAACCTTACTTCATCCGTGAAAAGAATAATGCTCATGAAGTTAATATTATTACGTTGCTGAGCCAATACCCAGTTTGCAAACTGCATTCTACGAGGAAAATCTTCAGGAATCAGTTCATGTACTTTTTGCAAATGATATCGATATAACAGCTGTTCATGAAGAACTTCATGTACTATTGTTTTCGATGTATTAAACTTTGCGGATAATCTATAGCATTTAAAATACGTTCCTCTAATCGTGGCATACGTACGGTTCTTCTCACACCAGCATCAGTACTACTTTTTCCAAACTTTCCTAAAATTATGAAGATAGTCAATAATATGTATTACCTTAGTAACTGCAATCGCCCACCATTCTCCCTTAGACGTTGGTCAACACGTTGAAATGTCTTATGATTTGGTAGAGCACGATTAGGAAATCTTTCGTGATATAATCTTCTGGCTTCTAAAGCATTGCAAGACGCAAGGTCATACATTAGATGCGTATCTGCATAGTCAATAAACGTGTATTCCATACTTCGAATAAATTCAATGTGTCAAGGATGTGATGACAAGTTCTAAAATGCCGGATATTTTATTTATTTCGTACCATAGTAACGTTTGGAATAGCAATAGGTTTTTTTGGTGCTGATAAAAACTAAAGCGCACATTTTTTGCAAACTTTTTCTCGTAAACGGTTCATTTTAACGACAATAAGCAAGAGTACCTTTTTTAAAATCTATGGTTCAAGCTATCCAGTTTAATATTTTTAAAGTCTTTATCATACAGGGTGTTAAAAATATAGGCATTAAGTTGTAAAGATTAGCCCGCCCCTGGTAAACTACAAAAGCTAAATATGTTTCAAGGACGCTATTTTAAGAGGTCCTTACTAATTTCCATCACATTAAATTTTTATTAAATTATATTAAACACTTTAAAAGAAATTCAATAAAAAACGATTTTCAGCGGCGTCCTTCAGGGAGACATATCTCTGTAGGAGGGGCCTGTAGGAAAATTTTTTATAGGAACTTGTCATCTTATTTGTTCATGTTCTATCTGCATCCAAGAAATTTCCCACATTTTCCCGGACATTCTGTAGAGATAATTTGTTTAGGTGATTGTGAACTATATTCCAGAGATATAGACTTGAGAAGAGGAAACAGATGTGATACAAATATCGTCAGTCATGCACAATTTAAATATATGCGTAAAATCGCAGTTCATTCTAGGCCCTTCTTAGTTTTTTCTTTTTGTCGTACCGACTCTGAAGAGAGTAGCATGAAAAGTATCATTACAAGTAGATTTACCTCCATGTATGAGCGTCTCATATAATTAACATGATTCAACCGACTGCATTAACCATGAATACGATTAATCAAAAGCGGCATCGTCTGTGATAACATTTGCTGCGGTATACACGCTATTTTGAATACAGAACAACAACAGGGACATATCAACGCGAAGACAAACAATAATGACTTAGTATATGCACCAGGGTCCACAAGAATCTCGATCCTGTTACAAGTGATAATTGAATACGATTGCGTAAAACGGACAAATGAACGAATTGAATTGCAAGTCATAAAAATAAATCGCGATCTTGCCAAGAAAAGGCGTTTTTATCATTGATGTAACAGCTCATTGCTGCATGATAAATGATTAGCGATATATTGCGACTTTGTGCAAAATGTAACGGAATGTAAAGAATCGTATTTAAATGTGTATTTTGATTACGCTATTCATTCTCGATACAGTCTTATATAAATATAAATATGCATTTTCTGCATTCAAAATTGGATTCATTATGGTTATTTATGAAGCTGCACGTTCACGTTTGTCGGCTTTGCCGAATGAAGCACGCATAATCTCATTTGTATTTTCGGATATGTCAAGTGAAATTGTAATTCATGGGAATCGTATGTGTTCATTGATGTTACAAAACTACAGATAAGATTTAAAATATGTTCTTTTACTTAATCGTTTGTCAATTATGTGGGTTCAAAATTGTTCGCGTAATCGGAAAATAACGTGGGAAGGTAGTCGAGAATTCGATGTTAGTCAAGAATCAATAAATTTATTTCGAATTTATTTATGGTATTCGTAATGACTTTTTGTTATGAAAAAAATTAAAGGTGTTTTATACACGCGAAAAATATGTAGTAAGGGAATGAAGCAAACAAATGCGAATTCGATATGATAATCTTGAAATGGTAGAAATCTTTAGAAATAACTATTAGTAACACAGGGGAAAGTCAAGATGGAATTAAAGAGAGGAATGATCAGGCGATCACCAATCATTAATTATAATAATAGAGATCTATGCAAATGCAGTATACAAGGTTTTCTAATAAGAAGTGAAGTTAGTGTTTTCTGCGACTTAAGCTGGTGGTTCAACTGTATACACAATACCATTTTAACGTTGAAGGTTGCAGGGTTTTCAAATGGTTTGAGTTCAACTTTTTCAGTCCTGTACGATTTGTTAAAATTGTATGTACCGGGTGCGGCAACTTTTTGTAGTATTGTGATGATGAAAATTTTCGACCTCAAGATTTTTGCAGATGTCCACGTTTTGAAGTCCCCTGATACCGAAAAAGTTGTTTTTGAAAAATGTCTGCGTGTCTGTCTGTGACCACGATAGCGGTCAAACCGCTATAGCTATCAATTCCAAATTTTGTATTTACGTGTATAATCTCCCTCTTGAGATCTGATTAGTTTTTCAGTAAAATCGGTAGACCGGAGGTAGCAGTTTACTTCAGTGAAAAAATCGAATTTTACCAATATTTCGTCAACTACTAAGTTTAACCAAATTTATAAAGAATTCATATGTACTTAAAATTAAGTGTGAGACAAATTGTCTTAAAAAAGTTTTTCGAAATTCCAACCGGAAGTAGGTCTTTTACTCTCATCGAAAATCAGTTTTTTGCGAATATCTCGCAAGTCATGCTTTTTGGACAAGTACGTTACGGATATAAAAGTATTTAAAACATAATTTTCAATATCTTTTGTATAAAAAAAATTTCAAAATTCAGACCGGAAGTACCACTTTTACTCTTATCGAACAGCAATTTTTTTGCAAATATGTCGTAAGTTATGCATTCTATATATACCTATTTATCAAGAGTACAAAAGTATTTTATAGAACTGGATTTGCAATATTTTTTGTATACAGTGAAATCTCCCTTGGGCGAACACCAACGGGACCGATTGAAAGTGTCCGTTCAAGAGGGGTGACCGCCTAAAAGAAATGCGGCAAAAAATATATGTTTTAATGAAAACTGTAATTGGAATTTTTTTTAATTGGAAAACTTATAAAACTGAAGAAAAAAATAAGGATTTGTTACTTTACAAAATATAATAGAATGTAGAAATACATAAAATGAAATGTTACTTTAATAGCACAAAAATTCATATATTGTTGTTTGTCTCCACTTTCTCTTTAAAATGGCATCCAGTAATTTGTAATTTGACTGTATCTCAGCAGTGGTCTTCGGCAAAACGTTTAAACCATGGGATAGCGTCTGTTGGTACTGGAACTTCATCGACATCAGAATCTTCGGAAAGTTCTTGTATTTCAACTGGATTTTTAATTTCCAGTCCTGTTTCAGATCTTCAAGATACAAATTCTTCACTAGGTTCAAGAAATTATTAAAGTTTTCATTATCAGTCAATTCCAACAATTCTTATTTTTGAGGATATCTGCAAGTACGTTAAGTGGTAAGTCATCTTCTGGATCAGATGTAACTACCTCAGCTAACTGGTATTCACTTCGCATATTTTCATGCTTAAATCCTTCTTTACGAAAGCAGTTTTTAACTGTTTCCTTGGTTACTTGGTTCTTAATTAACTCAGTTTCAGTGTTTACCAACAGGTGTTGTAATTTTATACTTCGGTAATAAGTTCTGAAGTTTTTTATAATCTCCTGATCTAGTGATTGACAAGCTGATGTGCAATTAGTGATCAGAAGCAAGTTTTATATTTTTGAATCGAACGTCTTTTGGATGAGATCCCACATTGTCTAAAAACAACAAAATGTTTCTTTTTTATTTTGCCATTTTCCAATCTAGGTCTTGCAACGACTCTGTCATAATTTGTTTTTTGTCCGTTTATGAGAACATTTTCTTGTGTCCGCGTCCGTTCAAGAGAATGTCCGTCCAAGAGGGAGTTAACCCAATGCAAATTATATGAGAGTCGGTCGGGACCATGAGAAACTATCCGTTCAAGGAAGGTGTCCGTGTAAGAGGGGCGTCCGCGAAGGGGAATTTCACTGTACATGAAATTTGAAAATTCGGACCGGAAGTATCACTTTTACTCTTAGCGAGTAGCACTTTTTTATGCATTCTATAGCGATTTATTAAGAGAATGAAAGTACTTAGAATAGGATTTTGAATAAGTTTTGTATGAAAACATTCTTAAAATTGTATAGTTTGAAACCCTCATACGTATAAGAAAGTCGTGTGGTGGCCATACCTCATTTTTTATTTTAAATATTTGTTTTCAGGGTGAACAACACGGATAGATATACATGGTGTTAAATATGCCGTACCCTTTAATTGGATATACCTATGTTTACAATATGCAATATGCGGGACATGTAATAGTTGGTTGGCCTTGGTTTAGAAAAAAATGGCTGTGCAACCAAACGTCAAATCTCTACTTCAAAGTTCCATGTAATGTTTTCTGTAGTTTCTACAACATAATTTACCAATGCTATTAGAATGGTGATTGTGGTACTAACATGATGGTGCACCAGCACATTATGCTGTTGCTGCAGGCACACATTTAAATAGGGTACTCACCAATAGGTGGATTGGGAGAGGAAGCTTGATAAGATGGCCACCGCGATCACCAGATCTCACACCTTGTGATTTCTTTCTTTTGCCAACTGTAAAAAAAACATTGTTTACGCAACATCTACAACGACAGAAAACATGCGGCAACGAATAGGAAACGCTTTTATTCAATTAAGTGAGAGCATGTGTAGAGCAAAAGGGAGATATATTTGAACACATTTTAAATTAAGATTGTTTTATTATGGAAAAAAAATATATAATTTCATGGCCAACCAACTATTACATGCCCCGCATATTGCAAGAATAAGAAAATTAATTTAGCAGTGCTCTTTCTCCCTGCCATCGGTGTTCCGCAGGGATCAATACTATGACCAATTTTGTGTACTCTATTTATTTCTAACATTGTTGATTTCATAAAACATACATTAAATATATTCTAAGATGACACATCGGCGGTAGTTCCTGGTAGAATTGTCTTGGTGGTATAGGGGAGAGCAAACTAGTGTTTGATGGAGCACATGGCTTCCGGATATTGAGAATATTCAAATGCAACAAAAAACAT
Organism: Amphimallon solstitiale; assembly: GCA_963170755.1. Lineage (NCBI taxonomy): Eukaryota > Metazoa > Arthropoda > Insecta > Coleoptera > Scarabaeidae > Amphimallon > Amphimallon solstitiale. The sequence goes on along the minus strand of OY720683.1, from coordinate 78,491,181 downwards.
TACATGCACCTTTTAACCTTTAAAACGTAAATGTGGGATAACACTGTGTTATCCCACTGGTGATTTGGTGAAGAGCATATCTTTTAATGTTACCTTAGCCAAAAACACTACGCGTAACACTATTTTCTGTTTTTGAACATGTTTCTACTGAAGATGGAAACTTAATTGCCGAAATACGAATATATTGATTTTTTTAATATCTTTTTAATTTTTGTGGTAAGGGATTTTTCCTTTTGTATTTTGTTTCATATTTCGAGCAACAGTCTCCACTCATTATTGGAACATATGCTCTACATAATGTTTTTCTTGACGCGCCGTTTCTTACTTTCCATTACATTCTTTTGAAAAGAAAACTTGTATCCTTCGATCACCAGCAATTTCATTTCTTTTTCACTAAACATTACCGAACTCATTTTGAATCACAGAGGAATGCTTGATGTGACAAGTGCAAATACGAAACCAAATATAAAGGAAGGATAGAAAGTAGAAACTATCAGGTTACAGTAATTCTCATAAATGTAACTATACCTGCTTTCGAGTGGCCTCCTATACTATTGGGAGACAATACGGCCATGGGCTTTTGTGAGACTAGGGAATAATTCGCTTTTGGGAGACAGTTTGACCTCGTCCAATAAATCCGAGTATTGTCAAGTAGGTTTTGCCCATTTCTAAGTGATGTGTTTATTATTTCTTAATTGTAGGCTAATTAATTGTAGGCTAAAAGGTTAATCTTTAGAACTTTACTTTTAGTTTCAGTTGAACTCCTGATGATGGCGCAAGGCGAAACGTACATAGAGTTTTGATAAATAGTGAAATAATACCAAGTGTTTTATTTATGCTATTTACGCTCCGTAACCAATAGATGACGCATTTCATTATTTTGGTACCTATAATGGAAAATGGTATTTTTTATTGTTATATGTTTGGTGTATAATAAACACAAATGACAACTCGTAGCATTTAAAACATCTTAAGTATTGGTGCTACTTCTTTCAAAAGCATTCTTATATTGGAAGACCTTTTCTAGGTGGAGACTGTGGTTAAAAATCTGAAATAAAATACAAAAGGAAAAATCCCTTAAATAAAATCTGTATAAAACAAAAAAGATTTCTACTGAAGATGGCAACAACGGAAATACGTATATAGATTTTTATATATTTTTTGTGGTAAGGGATTTTTCCTTTTGTATTTTATTTTTTAGGTGATGATAACTCTTCAGACTATGAATACTTATATACAATTATACACATTAAAAGATCTTTTAAAAATTGTTCGAAACGAAACACTCCTAGTTTAATCGCTAATGCGTATGCAAATTGAAAAATTAATATCTTGTATCTATCCTATACATTACATTTATTCTAAAAGGTAGACAAAACAATATTTTCGCCCATTTACGTATAATATAATTTGAAAGCGTGGGTAATAGTATTTAAAATTGCAAAATGTTATCCAATAGAATAGAACTGCTGTTGTATAAATTACCTTGAATAGTTTTTTTCTACCCAAGACACATCCCACATACTTAACGAATTAACAACTTACGGACTATAATTCCCATTTTCCATATTGCTTCCATTAAAATAAACAAAAATAGACGTTTACTCATTCAGTGAAAGTACACTATAAGACATTATTTATAAAATGCCACAACAGACTGCATTATAGACGCATGCATGTATGTTTTGCAATCTTCATAAAATACTAAATGTAAGTACAATAATAAATTAGATTTAGTACATGCGAAGATAGTGTACATACATCATACATATTAATAAAGTTGTTAAGGTACAAGTAAACTATCTGCCTTCATCATGCAATTTATATTTCATTAACAAACTTAACGTTGGCGGTTGTCAGGTAATGATAAAATTTTCATTTTGTAATACCGAAATATAAATTATCATTGCTGTTACTAGAGGTGTTTATACATTTACAGATTTTATTTTTAGATATTATTTAGCGTCAAAGTGTGCCGTGTTAATTAAATTCGAGTTCCTTTACTATATCCTTCCGTCTTGCAGGTTAGGTATTTACATTTAAAAACATTCGAGGTTACTCGATCTGGATATTTGCTGTTATACAGGCTGTTCCTAAATATCATGTACATAAGGAAGGGGGTAACTATTTGGTTTATTTTGTGCCTAAAATTTCATATAAACATAGGTCTGCAAACGCTTCGTTACCAATATGCAGGGTGTTGAAATTTCAAGAATTTTTCACTTTTTACTGTATAGCTCCTGCAGTTTTTTTACGATTTCTAATGTCAATTGTCAAATTAATAAACTCAAGTGATTATCTGAATAAAGCCAGAGCCTGCTAGACCATTTTAAAAAATTTAATTTTCTCTGGCGAATTACAGAAAATTGTTTTCTATTTTTTTTCTCGATAACGGTCAGAGATAAGAAATAGTTATTTATTGTATAAGGGTTTTAGATAGCATATTATTCACGCAAGAATGTTTAAACGCGAGAGCTTGCTCGAGCGTTTAATTTTCTTAAGTGAATAAAATGCATCTAAAACCCGTATGCAATACAACGTTTTATCCACAATCACACTTATTTATAATCAGAATCGCCGAAATTTATGAAACAATGATCTGACATTTCGGTCTGACAGCGGCTGTCACCTCAAAAATCATTGAAATTTCGCATTAACTAAAAAAATATCGGGAGGTCTTGGATCGGTTACTATGTATTTTCGATTGTTTATCGACTCCATTTGTAAGCATTCATTGTTGAAAAGTGGAAAAGATGGAAGAGATTTGTGAGAGCGAGTTTATTCCGGAACAAATACTTGAAGAAGCTCAGAAAGCAACTTTAGATTTATTGCCGTGGAAGTCAAAGGACGCCTACGAAAAAGTATTTGCCGACTTCAATAATTGGAAAGAAAAAAGTGGTGTAAAAGGAGCGATAAACGAAGAGGTACTCCTAGCATATTTCTACAATGTTAATAAGAAGTTTGCGGCATCATCATTATGGACAAAGTATTCTATGTTGAAGACAACATTAAAAGTGCACAGAAATATAGATATCTCAAAATACAGCAAGTTGATCGCCTTTTTGAAAAGCAAGTGTCGTACCTACAAACCTAAGAAGGCCAAAATTCTTGAAAACAAACACATCACACAATTTTTGAAGGAGGCTCCAGATGAAAAATATTTGATGATGAAGGTAACACTTAGTTGTGATGTTTGTTTGTTTGCATTCAAACTTAGAGTTTCTTCCTTAGGTGGGACTTATAATGGGTGTAGCTGGCGCTTGTAGATGTAATGAGTTGACGTACTTGAAAATTGAAAATGTCGAAGATAAAGGAAAATATTTGTTTATTACGATTGCTGATACAAAAACCTACGTTTCTCGAAGTTTTACAGTATTGGAAGAGGGTTTTTCTGTTAACGCTCTGGACATGTGTAGGAAGTATATGCAATTACGCCCAGCTTCTATCGCTTCCCAGGGCAGATTTTTTCTACGATATACAGATGGAAAATGTACAAGTCAATCTGTGGGTATCAACACTATGTCAAGAATACCTGCTGCAGTGGCTTCTTTTTTGCAATTACGGGATGCTAGTTCCTATACTGGTCATAGCATGAGACGCTCTTCAGCTACATTATTGGCCAATGCTGGTGGCGATCTTATGGCCATCAAACGTCACGGTGGATGGAAGTCGTCTAATGTCGCAGAAAGCTACGTGGAGAATTGTTTATCAAATAAATTGAAAACAGGGGAAATGATTCAGAAAGAGACTGCGAAACAAGTTGCAATGAATCATACCGGTGAAACTTCTTGTGAAAGTTCAATTCCATCTACGGTTGAAGTTAATTTGTCTTCGCCAATAAAACAAAAGAAGAATAATAACCTTTTCTCTATTAGCTTGAATATCAATGTAAATCTTAATAAATAAATTCATTTTGAGAGTTTTATGGCGTGTTTTATAGCGTGTTTTATGATTTATAAAACACTAGTGTTTTATAGACCCCATAAAAGGTTGCTAAGCAGTTGAATTATGACCGTATAATATAGTGATTGTGGATAAAAAATATAAGAGATCAAAAAGTTTCTAAACAAGACAGAAAATTTATTGCGTATTTTAGAATCTAGCAGTGGCGCATCGCAAAAAAGTTCAGGGTGAGAAAAGAGGGCATGACCCCGAAAAAATTATTACCCTGTAGATTTACATAATCATTTGGCATGGCTAATGATGCAGGCCTTATAGCGTAACCTACCTTCCAAATTTGAACAAAATATCTCAAAAACTGCAGGAGCTATACAGTAAAAAGTGAAAAATTCTTGAAATTTCAACACCCTGCATATTGGAAACGAAGCGTTTGCAGACCTATGTTTATATGAAATTTTAGGCACAAAATAAACCAAATAGTTACCCCCTTCCTTATGTACATGATATTTAGGAACACCCTGTATAAGAGAGCATTTTGTTTTACAATATACAGGATGTTCTAGAACACTGATCTACGTATTCAGAATTTCGATACGGAAAGTTTGTTCGGAGAATTGACACAATTACAATAAATTAATAATAACTGAAAATTCCTGACCACGTAGTGTTGATTTTGCATGCATGGGAAAAGAAATCATAAATTCGATGTTTTTACCAATCAAATATTGCATTCACTTGTCCGCTTTGCGAAAAAAAGAATGATTCTGCATCGCTGGTTATTTGTTCTTATTGCGTCAAATACATTTGGCAAACGAATGGCTGTGTACCATTTCGAATTAATCATTGTGCGATCCTCCAATGGCACTATAGCCACATGTTCATTTTCTTTCATGTGCTTTTTGCGCTTTTCTTGGAACACTACACTGCTATTCGTTTTTGTATTTGTACGCTTAAATTAAAGATTCGTCACCTGTGTAGATATTATACATGGTTTTTGATGTACCACGATTGTATTTTTTGAGCATTATTTAACACCAGTCGACAAGAGTCTTCTTTTTGGCCGATTATCAAATTGTGCGGGATCCAACGCGAATAAATTGTGTTCAGTTCTTCAGAAATTTTATCTCTCAAGCCTCAAGCTATGCTACTTTAAATTATATTATGCTTAATATTTTATATGGATTAAATAAGAAATTGTTGGTTCGCATGGAATCGTTAAATGACAATTCAACAAAAACATTATCTCGCAGAGTAGATTAAATGAAAAAATTGCTTCCAACCTTATAGCAGAGGGAGGGAACGCCGAAGAAATGTGGGATAAGATCAAAACCAACATAAACGCAGAGACACTCGGAATAGGGAAAGTGCACATAAATGGTAAGAAAAACAGGAAGCAATGGTTTACAGACAAAGTGAAAACGTTAGCAAAGCAAAAAAAAAAGAAGCTTACATTAGATATAGAAGCAGAAAAACAACCGAAGAATACCAAAAGTATAAAACGATGAGAACCAGAGTGAATGTTCCCATAAGAGAAATAAGGAAGACATACTGGGAAAAATTCTCTACCAACATGGAACATGATCTATACGGAGGACAGAGAAACATTTGGAACACACTAAGGGACAGAAAGGGAGCAGTAACTGAAGAATAAACATCATTACTCCAAAAGAATAGGAAACGCATGTTAGAGACTTATATGTGACATGAGCAGGTGACAATGAAAATAATGAGGACAACACCTACACGAACAACTTTTGGAAAAATATGACATAACACAGGACGAAGTACATGAAGCACTAATAAGATTGAAAAATAGAAAGGCCCTTGGTCCAGATCAAATCGTTACCGAAATGCTAAGTACGGAAGACTTCAAAAGAAAGCAGCAATCACACTTTTATTCCAAAAAATTATCGCGTAACAGTACAACACTGAGTGTTGTTCTACGGTGTGTAGACAAAGCGATTTTTAATCAGTGCTACTGAAGACGACAACTTAGTTGTCGAAATACGTATTTAGCCCTTTTGGTTAGAAATTGTAATGAACATGTCCAGAACACTAAGTAAGGTATTACTTCAATGGCAATATATTATGAAAGATGGTAGAAATATAGCTACGTTTATGAAACATGTGATAAGATTTTTGAAAAATGGTGCGAATAAGTATTACACAAGTTGGCAGATAATGCCGAAATAAAAAAAAGAATATGGGATGAATTAATGAATGATATTGCAGAACTATTTTTTATTTGCGTTGGACATAGTGAAAGTGACAGATACTTATTATTGTCCAACGCATCAGGCTAATTTTGGCAACTAATTTTTGTATATTTAAATCTTTCTCACTGTATTTTTGAGATATCGTCGTAAATTTTAAAACTAGTGTCCATTTTATTTTTAATTTTACAATCAAACCTAATATAAATATCAATAATTAATGCTGTACCTATGTATACTCGCGGCAAAAAGTTTTGTTGGGTTTTAAGACCAGCTATATGGAAGGTATCACTGGTCAACTCTAGAAATCCCATAATATTTCCTACTAAATTTTAATAAACCATAAAGGAAGATTGTAATATTTTTGTTTACACTTGAGAGATATAATAAATTTCCTCAAAAATAAAATATATCTAGCATAATAAAGCAATAATTAAGCAAAGGTGAAATAATTGATCTTTAGAGAAGTGGCTGAACTATTAAAAAAAGTATTTGATATAATATGGGCTACAAAAATCTTGATTTAAATAATATTCCAAAATTTAAACACCCATAGCAATTGCCCTGTAAATACCAAGGTAAATACATATTAGGCAAACATGCCCCAGGTAAAAAAGTCTTAGAATGCAGATATAATATAATCAAGAATTTTGAATTAAATTATAATGAAAAACCTATAATTTTTTTGTATCTATTTTAAAATAAATAGAATGTATATTACAGAAAAAATTAATGACAGATATATACTCATCATCAATATAAATAATTACAAATTCTATAAAACCGAGATCTTAATAGAGCATTCATTCTGGCCTTTGAAAAATAAAATAAATTCGGAAAGCCCAAAATTTTTGGAGGACAGGAAAAAGATTTCTTTGTAATGTTGACACTTCAGTGTTATCGTGCGATAAATCATAAATGAAGAATATTTGAAATATATTTACTTCTATATGCCATATGTATTTTCTTTTACCAAGGAGTTAAGTAGGTATATTTACTAACACTTAGGTATTATAAAAATTGAATATAATCCTCTTTTCTTTCGTCTTAGAATTTATTAGAGTGGACCGGATATATCTTCCATATAGCTGGTCTTACGACCCGACAAAACTTTTTGCCGCGAGTATACATAGTACATAGTTTCATAATTCAAAAAAAAATTAAATATTTATATGCTCCAGTTTATAGTCTGTCCATAAGTATAACGATATCACTTCTTCAGTAGGACTTGATCTTCACAAAAGAAATTAACACAACCCTTCTAATCCCTTTCAAGCACGGTTCTTCACAGGAACGTATTCACAAAGATTATAAGAACATTGCTATTCGATTGTATAGAATATTTATGTTTTATTTCAGTTTTGGAGTAAATATATGTTTATCTGGTGTTATTAATTATTAATTTTTTTTTATAATTGTTTATAATATTGCTCCTTGGATCGTATTTATTGTTGTTTTGCTAAATATGGGAGCAGTATTTTTGCGACGAATGTGTTGCTTTAGTGAACTCCAAATCAATTCTATAGGATTGGAGATACTGTAATATAGTATTGTGTAATCCCCAGTAGCTGCAGCATTATCTATAAAATATTGCTTTTGAAGTATGACTTCCAGGAGTTGCTTCTTCGAATAATCTGCTTTAAAATAATAAATAACAACATCTTCTTATTTATTTTCTTATATATTGATTGAGTAATTGAGTTAAAGGGTTATTAATATTTAAAATGCCATTATAATGTTCTTTAATAGAGTTACTGGTATATATTGTCCATTAAATTAGAGTTGTTTCCTTTAGAATGATAAAGTTTAAATTTACAGGAAACATACTTCTCTACTTAAGAAAATACGATTTCTCCTAATACGGTTCATTACTTCATTTACGAGTTTTCTCGGTATCTGCGGCAAGAGATAGAGGATAGTCCACGATAATCTTTTTAAATCCTAAAAGGTCGAATCGTTATATGGATGGACAAACTATACTGGAGTAGGTTATGTCAGGTATGGCATTCGATCATAATTTTGAGTAGATTTTACATGATAATCTAATAATCCTGTCGTACATAATCATTTTATTAACATAAATTCTTTGTATTTATTACAATTATCGAAATTGTTGGCAAATTTCTACATTCGCAACTGTTTACGTATCATATCAAATTGTTTACCTATTACACTTGCTATGTGTTTCGCCTTTTTGTAAGATATTTGAGTCACGATTTCTCGTTCTGATAGCACATATGTTGAAGCACAACTAAGCAGCTTTATTGTTTCTAGAGGTAATTACTCACTGTATGTGGATTGTATTTATTGCAAGCTCGTATATCGCTGGTAACCCTGAATTTCTTATTAAATTTATACCCTTATTATAACGAACGGCAACGAGTAGCTGCGAGACACAATTAAATTTGGATTTTTCGATGGCAAATCACATATACATAAAGACACACATACATACATTATTGTTTCAAGAAACGTTGCAGAATCAAACTGAGGTCGTTTTGATATTTATTTAGAACGAAACTAGGTTAAGGAGGTCTTAATGGGTATGATACATAGGTATTTCAATTGTAACATGAACATTTGTTCTTTTCTCATGATGGTCTTTAATTCACCGCGAAACAGAAGCCATTAAAAAAAGACGATTGAAATTTTTGCTCGTTATTATACACGTGTTAAATTTCACAATTCGTGCTTAAAGTATTAAATGTTATACAGTATATGTTCGCGTGTTGGCCGACCTTTTCAATAACGATAGTATTTATGATATTTGTCTGCTTATTTATTCACTTATTTCCATAGTTAGTGCAAATAGCTCAGAATGACAACTTATTTTTAGACTGCTATTTACTTAAATGCGATCATGGCATTATTACACGGATGCAATTACATCTATTTTCATTACGGTATAAACCGTTTAAGCTTTTATTTTAAGACAATATTTAATTTACCCACCAAGCCGTATATCATTGTAATTCTTGAAAATGTGTCTATCCAAAAATGTTAAAATATACAGGGTGATCCATTAAAAAAAATACCGATGACGCCATATCTCGAAATAAGAGAAAGTTGTAGGAAATCAAAGTATGTCATAGAGTGGAATAAAAATACTTACAAAAACTTTTATAAAGGTTATTTTTTAATAGAACCCATAATTTTGACAGAAAACTGGTGTTCCCACACATTTGCCTGAACCTGTATATGATTGCTATATTAATGCAATTGCAATATTATATTTTAATATAATAGGTATAATTTAAACGAATTACTAGAAGTAAGATAGGTAGCCAACCTTTAAGGGGCAATACCATTAGAAAAATGTATGCGTTGGAATATATATTTTAAGCAAAATAAGTTTAAATACTACAACGACAAACACAAAATATAAATGAATTCTATATTTAAAGAGAGTAAATCATTTAAATGCCATTAAATTATATGAGCAAGGCCACATTCGGCATGCCCGAGATGAAAACAAAAATTAAAATGCATAAAAGTAAAATTCAGACATGTATAATAATGTCAATTCATGAGATAGATTTTATAATCGTATTTAAGACATAGTAAATACCTTATACTTAAATCTAAAAACACTAAGAGGATATAAATGGAAAAGTACTCATTGTACGAGAAGATACAATGTTACGTTTTATGTAAATAATAAATGTATAATCAAAATACATTTTATTAGTTTTTGTATGAATAAACACAAGGGCTTCAAACACAATAGAACAGGTCATGTGTGGTTTCAAATCCTACAAAGAAGAATGTAACATTAGTATTGTTTGTAGTTTTCTGCAAATCGACATACCACCACCAGAGAAGGACTGGATAGAGTTTGGAGACAGGGTAACGGAGGCAAATAGTCTTTGTGATACGGGTTCCATGAAGAAAATTCCAGTTGTACATAATGTGTTTCCAATTTTACCTAATAAAGGTATCTACAAAAAGAAAATAAGGATAACCTTAGTGAATAGGAAAAGAAAATACATAATCAACAATGAAAGAGGTAATGCGTTTATATACAAGAATAATGAAGGATTGTATTAGGAAGAGAGAAGGACATACCTACCGAAAATCGAAGAATAACAAGTGTGTGTAAACTTTCGATAATAAACAGTTTTGAAGTGACGCCATTTGTATGTATTGACTGTCAAATATGGGATATGTGTTGCTGTGAACGAGAAAACTTAAAGGAAATAAATAAGAAGAAACCAATGCCAACATAAATGTTAGTTGAACAGATGTGGCGCTGGGAAACATTCGATAGCATTTGTTTGAATATATAATAAGGCGGCAAGAAGAAAATAGAGGGAGATGAATTTTATTCTTCAAGCTAGTAGGACGTAAAAATTTTTGAGAAAAATAAAATTCTTTTGATATAGTAAAAGGGTGGGAGTAGGGTCGTATACACTACTATAGACTCGCCACTAACTTCAGTGTATTCAGTTTTGTTTTGAATTCAAGTTTAAATTTAGTTTTCTTATTGTTGGATAATTTTTTTTACATTTAATAAATTTTTCTTTGCATTATAAAATTTCTTAAAATGGAGGACATTAATAAAACGGAATTCGACAAAATGTATGACGAATTAAAGTAAGTTTTTTTGAAACAAATTATTCAATATTTAGATTATTAATGGTGTAGGACGTGCTCTAAAAGTACTATGTGAATATATTTGCTTTTAGTAGGGCGTCAAGCTTCATTAATTCGATAAATATTATCTTGAATGGTTAATTCTTTTAACGTAAAGATTACAGCATTATGTTTATTTATTATCTGTTTATATTGTCTGTCTTGAGGGTGACTTGTTGGACTATTTAATAAATATTATTATTATTATTTTGTATCTTAGGATTTTTATATAGAATACTCTCGAAAATGTTTAGAAAGTGTGACAAAGATCCTCACTTTACTGTATTTTGCAAGGTATTTATTCAATTATATATCTAAGTATTGCAAGCAAAATTATAATGTGCAAAAACACGAACATGATTCACAACAAGAAATAGACAACCTTACTGAAACTTTCACCATAATTTAGAAATTAGATGAAACACCCGAGAACAAGTATGATTTGATAAATATTTTCATATTTCGCTACCGTATAATTATTTTGACATCCAACCTTTATCTGAAATATAAGGTAATCACGCTAAACACAGTAATTCTCTTGCAATCCGCAATCATTCATTAACGATAAAATCAATGCTGAGTCATTTACGAAACTACTTCCATTCTTTTTTTTAAATTAATATGTTTGCATTGTAATATTTCAGCAACTATTACATACTAACCTGTACTTGAATTATTGCCCTCGGTCTAAATTATGTAAACAATATCATGTCGTGTGCTTGTGTTCTTAAGTGATTAGTGTTATTTGTTTCGCCAATGATTTTGCTTTCCTTTTATATGCACTCACGTGATAGGCTGTAGTCATAGTGATTGTATAAATATCTCAACAAATAGAGGACTTTAAAGAGTGTTAATTTATATGTATGTTTACGTGTATGTTTGCATATTCGTTAGGCTTTTGGCCCCTTGTTGAATTATTTATTTTAAATAATTAATTAATTTTGCGCGTGTTCTGTATACACTGCTGACGAGAAGTATGGGTGCTCACAAATGTTCGTCAGTTATGTTGTTAGAAACCGCTATTACGTTAATTATTAATGGAAGATTTGTTATGCCTTATTTTTACGTTTAGCCAATGTTTCGCATTACTTATGCTTTTCGCATTGTTTGATACTTTAAATCGCAACTTTACGATCGTGCCTGGTATATTTGGTGAACTAGTTTGACATGCCCTATATCTATTGTGTGAACTCATTTCTGTTTCTTAAGTTAAATTTATTGAAATCTAATTTTGGGACATTCACACGATGAAGTTAATTACTTGTGTAGGTGTATTTAAATCTACGTTTATAATAACTATTTTCCGAGGCCATTAATATTTGCCTGGTCTGACCTACCTGCATTGTGTCCGTGGTTCTAATTTACGGCTGTAAACATTGTTATTTTCATCGACAATTCATGTTTTCGGGCTGCGATTTCTGTGTGATCTCGATTATCTCCACCTTAGATTTATTGCTGTCCTGTTACCCTGGTTGTAAAAGGAAGTATTGTGTTGGGATATTCTATCAGCGCTTCATTTGCATTATTACATCTGAATCAAGTACTGTGGAAATCGGATAACCTCTTTTGGTTTTATAGACGGTTGTTTGCTTAAAAAGAAAAGGTATATTGTAGCATGGAAATAGCTAGACATCGTGCATAGTTGTGTTCTTCCTTCACGGACATGCCCTGGGTGTAATTGGTGGGGCCTCCCACAGAAATTGTATCTTCCGAGCCTCCGTTGTACATAACCTTTAGAACGTATATCGCTGCATTTACGTCCGATACCATTTGCCTGCAAAGTCCGGTTAGATCGGGGAAAATCCCGTCGATGCCTTGTGTGTATTAACTGGCAGTAATTACTCTATTTACCTGATATTTGGATCATTTTCGTGGTATATTTACTCTTTCGGGCATGCCGTCCATTTGTTTACGAACATTCTTGGTTACCTGTCACTTGCCTGCATTGCATTAATAGTTGCAGGATTGCCAACTCTCTGGGCGTGAAACCTCTCTTCTCGTTTTATCTGACTTTGTATTCTTACGTACATTGTAAGTGTATCTCGATGTGCTTTGTCATCATTTCGAACTCAGAAGATAGTTGTGGTTAATTATTAAGATCTCGTTACTAGTGTGCTCTATTGCAGGAAAGTGTTTCCGTGACTCGCTATTTAAAGGCCTGCGTGATGGCTATAGCGCACTGGTTTTTGAGGATGCACGTTTTCTGACTTTACTTCTATGTCGATCTTCGAATGAAGAACATTAGCTCAAGCTACTTATTCTTGTTAATTATTTGTATGTCTTAAGTAGACAATTAACGCATTAGCGGCTCCAATGAATAAGTAGTAAATTTTCGCTACCTTAATTAGGTGTTTTTCGTGGGTGTATCGTAGTTTACCGCCACTTGAAATCTTGAAGTGCCACGAGGTGGTCTCCAAGTATTCTCCATTTTGTGCTATTGATGACTTTTGAAAGTCAGTTATCGTCGTTCTCCAGAGAAAACCTGGGGTAAGTTCTGAGCAAATTTTATGTTATTTTTCAGAGTTTTTATCTCTGCTTTTTCTTTCCCTCTAAATCACTAGGAACTTGTAGCACCGTGCTGAATCTTCAGTATTAACGCCGACATTGCGGCTGTACATTTTCGTTGAGGACCACAGCGTCATAGTCGATCTACTAGTTGTACTTTAACCTCCATCACAGTGGTTTCTACGTGGAATTTTCTCCTGCCGCCAGAATTACGTCGTAGAACCAACACCAGCTAGGGAGTTTTCCTTTCGCTCCGTTAGCCAGATAAGTACAGCACCAAACATTATCTACTACATGTGTCTCGACTGATTTGTCTAAATCTTGTGCCAGTTAGGCTGGACAGTACACAAGTTTTTTTGTTAAAATTAACTAGTGACTTGCATAATTTTAATAAACCACTATTTCATGTGCTAAGTTTCAAGCCGTAGTTTAACTTTTGTTATTTTGTAAATTTGATTGTGCTGTATACTGGGTGATTCCAGCAGCAGATCTTTTGATTTAATACTCACTGTTTACGTACACTGGTACAAACGAAGTACTCTTCAAATTTAACTTACTTGTTTCAATTCCTTACTGTAAAATCTTTGAATTGCCTTAATCTGTTGAATTAAATTTTCAATGTTTAGACGTGCTATTTAATTAACAATTGTTTACTTTAAAATTTTTTCAGTAATTTCTTTAAAACTTTAGAAGACTAAATTTTACCTAAATCTAAATTTGCTTAGTTAAATCATATGTAAACGTAAGCCTTTGCAGACTACACAACGATCTGATAATAAAAAAAAATATTGCTATTATTCTAACAATTGAGTTACCGTAAATTTTAAGTTGTAACGCCTTTAGTAGGCTACTTTTTTTTTTTAATCTTTTGTAATATATTGTAAGGTCGAGGAAACGTTTCTGCTACCGTCCTACCTCTTATGAATACTGCGGAGGTTATGTTAATATGTTTTATTATTTCAATTTTGCTGAGGTTATGACCTTTTTTTTTCGTCACATAATATTAATTGCTAATAGACATATCATTTTGTTGTTTTGATTAATTTAATTATCCAAAAATTCATGTACATATTGCTGTGACCTCGCAAACTTGTAAAATAAGAATAGTTTTAGAGATTGATTTAAGAATTAGTTTAAGCTTAGAAATAAAAATAAAAATAAGAAAAAGTCCTATTTAGATATTATTGAGTAAAACTATGCAACAAGAACTACATGAAGGTATACAAAGTTGCATACTCATAGTCAATTTATTATTATTCTAGTAATAATGAAATATGCAAAATAAAGTTTATTAAATAAATATAAAAACAAAAGATGTAGAATAAAAATTTATTAAATAAAGAAATATATGAAATAAAGACAAAATAAATATAAGTAATATATTTCTTTTGTAGAAAAGATACACAAAAAGTATGGGTTATAAATCATGAAAAGAAATGAAATTTATATGCATAAAGCAATAAAATGTTATGAGAGTTTAAGAATTAAATAGTATTAAAGAATAAAATTTACCTTAGCTTACTACTAGACTAAGAAAAAGGATATAAAAATATGTAAAACATAGAAGCAATCAGCAGTGACATATTTTTGTATTTAAAAGCTGACATTATAAGTAAATAAAAGGTATCTGTGTTCATGATTTGTTCGTAACACAATGCTTCAGGGACTAGAGGCGGACGTGTTCTACAAGGACAGGCAGTGCGGGATAATGGTTATCTTCAACATGTTTCCCATTTTGCCAAGGCGCACTCCGGCTAAAAGAAGAGTAAAACTAACATAAATAAATGGAAAGAAAAATATGTATCGAACAATGAACAAGGTAATAGGTTCATTGACGAGTACAAAGAAGGATGGTATTAGTGACAAGAATAAACCTACCGTTGGGAATGATGTGCAAAGCAGGGGAGATCTTTGAATTGGAAGGTTGTGTTGACGTTTAGGAAAAATTGTGAACTGTCAGAACAAAATGTGTATGTGTGCGTGTATCAAGGCGGCAACATATGGGCAGCCATTTTACGGGAAAGTGTATTCCAGTACCAACCTAAACATGGACTAGAGGGCGCAATGGTCAACATAGTTTATTTTTGCCGCTATAAATACAAAGACAAGATTCGACAGGTAGACTTCTGATAACACCTCCGAGAGGTGAACTTCTCAAAACACTTACAAAAGGAAGGTCTCTTAAAGTTTTTAATTGTTAGTTTTTCATTATTTCTTCAACACATATAGTCACAGTAATTTATTTTATTTAATACATTTGAATTCATTTGAAGCGTTCATAATGGACATTCAAAATAGATTTTTTGATAACAAGTAAGTTTATTATTTCTTTTGAAAATGAAGTTATACGAGTTGTTGGACAGACATTGATTTTTACGTGCGAATGATTAATCAATGTATTGTTGGACAAAAATAGACAAGTAAATAATTTATCCTGTAAGGTTTATTTTAAATTTATATAGTTGGAATTACAACCAAATAGGATTAATGGTGTTGGTCAGTTGGAGAGATGTTACGTGAAAATGAGCATTTTCTTCATCGTATTGTCTAGACATCATTAATTTCTTTCAAATTAAGCGAATAATAAATTAGAATTTCACAAGGCATAGATTAAGAGCTCGATACAACACGTGCAAATGGTTGTCTAAAGCAATTAATTGAAGCCTATACATAAATATTATAACGCCGATAAGTATATTCATAAACGTACAATAAAAGTTTACACTTGTTTATTTGCAGGATAAATATTTATTTTGTTTGGTAGAATAAATAAATAAACAAAAGATTTACATACATTACAACCGGCATTAGGTATAAATGATATGAGCATTTTTCAATTATGTATCTTGTTTAGAGCATAAAGGTGTGTATATAAAGGAAACTATATTTTTGAATCCATAAATTATAAAATAAAAAAATACATGATTATGTTGAATAGACATACAGTTTTTCTTTGAACAAAACTATTACCTTTTCCCTATAATGAACAAGAGAAAAATCATCAGCAAAGAAGAAGGAACCACAAACATTGCCAGGACCCACAATAGTTATAAGGTACATGACACAACAATATAAGATAAAACACAAAACCAATTATAAGTTCTTGGTGTGTAAAGAATAATTTAAAGAGTATAATGTGTACAAAAGACTATACCCTACGTGTGGTAATACACACAAAAGTATGTTGTTACAGCATATAAATTATATGGCAATATTGTTATTTAAAATAAATATTTATATGCCACAGCATTAATTTAATTGGCGATGCCCAACGTGTGGCAATAACATTATTTATAATAAATATGAATAAACATATTTATATGCTACAGCATAAATAAACATTTATTTATGTCACAGCAATATATAGTGCGTTTAAAAATATTTTCCTTCACTAAATTCTATTTTTAATGTTTCCATCTTTCTCTTGCTCAAGACAATTAAAATACATAGATTACTGTTTACCTATTCTTTCTTATATTATTACTGGTTATGTAAACCCCTACCTTTCGTCTTAATTAGCGCATAAAGGAGGTTTGTTTATCGGATCCTATATAGGGTGATCCAGTAGTGTAACCCGCTGGAGGGACACAGTCAGTGGCAGATCTTAGAAAACGCAGGTAGGTTACCGTTAAGGTAGTCCTGGTGTCCAGAGACAACGTCGCTAGCGTCGCCGCCGACCGACGCCCATATCTTAAGTTTAGTT
Organism: Amphimallon solstitiale; assembly: GCA_963170755.1. Lineage (NCBI taxonomy): Eukaryota > Metazoa > Arthropoda > Insecta > Coleoptera > Scarabaeidae > Amphimallon > Amphimallon solstitiale. Next base: position 78,474,228 of record OY720683.1, on the reverse strand, counting down.
ATCTGAACCTTCACGCCATCTGCGATTTGAGCTAGCTCGGCCCTGCGATTTTCAATTCCTACTACCACACTATAGAGATCTCCTTATGCTGTGACTCACCTGAGTCAGTAAAATTAGTTACGACGTTGTTTAGGGTGTAACAGATTAATTACGTAATGTTCGCATAGTTAACTATCAAAGCTCCTGGTTATACTATGATAATATGTACCAGGGATAGGCGGTGTCGACTTTCACATTGTTGACGCGTCGACAATTGCCGCAATGTCAAAAAGTTGAGGAATGTCGGAAATGTCGGCAAAGTCAATAATGTCGACAATGTCATAAAGGCACAATATAAATTTGAAAAACATTTTTAATGAACAAAAAATATATTTATTAGCTTCGCGATTCTACATTGCATCAAACAAACTCGATTCTGAATCCGACTGACTAACGTCGAAGTATTGAGATTTTAGTGAAAAATAAATGTGGGTCAGCTTTTTTGAATTCTCAAATGTTAGTCAATTCCGCAATATATTGTGGACGTGACCCCGTTTAAGAAATAACCTCTCAATTTGTGCGGAAGACGCCGGTATTCGTAGCAATTTTAGTGCTAAATCACTGAGATTGCCTTTTTATCCGCTTGTATTGAGCGTTCTTAACGATATACGGCAGTACATTACACCAAAAATTTGCAATAAAACTTAGGGCGGGTCAAGTTAGTTCTGCAGCTTAATTAGATCGATAGATTGACGGCAAAAGAGAACGATATTTCTAAGAGATCACACACAAAGACGTAACCGAACAGCGCTACAGCGGAACCAACAAGAAACACAACAATTCATTATGTAACCAACATTTAAAAATGTACAAGAGAATTTACAAAACTACAACGCTGAAGGGGAAAAAAACAAAATAGAACAAACTCAAATCCAACAACATGGAATAACACATAAACTAAAATTTTATTCTAAAATAAAGAATGATTAGGCATCGACCAACCGTTAAATGTTCGACGAAAATCTCAATTAGAATTAAAATTAAAATTTATATTTTGGTTTGGTTGAGAAAAGTAAACGCCTTTTACCCAGTGAGTCAGAGGTTGTTGATGTATTAACATTATCATCACTGTCACTAGTATCATGTGAGTTTGTTCAACGTGTTAAATTCAAGCGACGTATTTGTGGTCGAACAATTCTTATCTACTGTTTTCATTTTAGGTGTACCTAAATTGTTAAATAAATTACTGTTGTAGCCCCAAGAGGTACTGGGCAATATAGCAATAATTTCATCTGTATCTCTTAATGTGGCAGAGAACCATTTCCAACACGTCGTATTCAGAGACATTTGCATTCTAGAAGAAATGACAACAAACAGTTATAAAAAATTATAGTGATTTTAACATACTTCTAGACTGGCTGACAGTGTTGCTATTCCTACGATAATTATCAAATTCTACGACAATTATGCAGTAAAAACGATAATCGATAATAACTCTACCACAATAGCAAAATCTACGATAATTTATACAAACTCTGTCATAATAGAAACATGGTTTAATTGTTTATCATTTTTGGTTTTTTTTATACAGGGTGCCCCACCGAAAACGAAACAGAGTGAATATCTCGAAGGAGAAAACTTTTTTGAAAAAACGCAAAAACAGGTCGATTTTTGATCCAATATATCTTCAACTGTGATACGTCATTCCCCTCCCCTCCATCACTCTAACCATTACAATTTAAATAGGGAAAGTACTAAATACGATACATTACTGAAAAGGTAATTGTACGGAAAATTCAGAAAAGGGATTTTTGGGTGCGCTATTTTTGATTTTAGCGCCCTCTAGCGGGAAAATAAACGGTTACGTATTCCACAATGTGACGCATCATTTCAAAGCTAATTTTATTAGCAATTTAATGCACAATTGGAAAAAAATTAAATAATTGAAAAACCTTGCAGAGCTTTAATATTAGAAACTACGAACTTATTACTTTACAAAAGACCCTGACAGTCTGGACTTGACAATGATGACAAATAAATGTCAAAAATATTACGTATTTAGTTGCTAATTAAATTAGCTTTGAAATGATGTGTCACATTGTGGAATACGTTACCGTTTTTTTTTCCGCTAGAGGGCGCTAAAATCAAAAATAGCGTTACCAACAATCACTTTGCTGAATTCTCCGTACAATTACCTTTTCAATGATGTATCGTATTTAGTACTTTCCTTATTTAAATTGTAATGGTTAGAGTGATGGAGGGGAGGGGAATGACGTATCACAGTTGAAGATATGATGGAAGGGTGTACTCCTTGGATCAAAACTCGACCTGTTTGTGCGTTTTTTCAAAAAAGTTTTCTCCCTCGAGATATTCAATCTATTTCGTTTTCTGTGGGGCAGCCTGTATATATGTATTTCGAGTGTCATCTGGAATTCAGAGGTACAGATATACATATTGCAATTTGAACTTACTATTATAATTGAGAGAAAGGTTTCTTTTTCTCTTCCTAAATTCGAATTTCAAATTATTGAAATATAAGGGAAATACCCTTATTCCTCGTTAAACGTATAATAATAAATATTATATAATGTATAATAAAATAATGATCAGTGCTTAATTATATTTTACTTTTTGTCATCTTCAGCATTTTCATTCGAAATGGAATCACAGCCTTCCACATCACGAAGAAGAACAACCGAAAGAAAATTGAAGATATGATTACTGATTTTTGTATACATTGTAGGCAATTTTTATTAACAGCTTGCTTGCAAATAAAGCAGAGATATGAGTTTTCAGATAAACTTATGGTAATAGTAGATTATATTAATCCACATAATGTAAGAAATAAGAAAAATCATTCATTATATAATCTGTTGCAATTAACTCCTCGAATCATTGGTATCAATCAACATGCTTAGGTTCAAGTATTTGACAATCAGTGGTGAGAACTTTTAAGTTTTGGGTAGCAGTGGGAAATACCCTTGATGGCAATGGTCATCATCTGTTTAAAGAATTAGCTGAATGCTCTTTGAATGTATTGTCAGTACCTGATTCGAATGCGACTTGCGAAAGGAAATTTTCGAAAGTTAATTTGATAAAGACTTAGCTACCCAACAAGTTATTTACAAATACTATTAATGGTCTTTTACAAACAGCGCGTGCATAGGAAACAGTGTTGAATTTGAACCATCGGATATAATGTTGACCAAATATAATAACTCTTCAATATTGTATCATAAGAATCACAACAGTGATGATGATGTGGATATAGGGGATATAATTTTAGAACCGTTAAGTGCAGAATAATTTTTGTTTTAATCCATTTTTATAAACAATATATTGTAATGTAAATGTTGATTTTTAAAGTAGAATTGCTCTTTATTTTAAATGTTATATTAGTTCTTATAATTTATCTTATTCACTGTTAAAGGTATGTTATTGTAGTAAATAAAGTATTACATTTTTCAAATTTAGTACACAATTTGGTTTCGTTTATGCACATTTATCATTCAAATGATTCCAATAATCCTAAAATAAATAAAAAGAAAGAAGGTATTAAAAGGTCCAAAATTCCCACAGATTCTTTATTTTAAATGGTGTTTGGCTACCGGTTTCGTGAGTTTAAGAAAGGACTCATATCTTCAGGCTAAGCAGATGTTGGAGTGTTCTTCTTGTTTTCTCCTGGGGATGAGCCCTGTTGATTTTAACCGTAATGTATATAGGCCGCAAGCACAAGTGCAGGCATCTATTGTTGAAGCGGATGTCACAGGCTGCGTACATTCTCTTGATGGAGGTCTTTTTGTATAATTTGGCCAAAAAAGCTGGGCTTGTTGTTGATAAATTGGTATGATAGGCCATGTGTGGGTGGATAATTCAAGAAATAAGGTATTAAAAGGTCCAAAATTCTCACAGATTCTTTATTTTAAATGGTGTTTGGCTACCGGTTTCGTGAGTTTAAGAAAGGTCCTTTCTTAAACTCACGAAACGTGAGGCTTGTTATTATGTTTTATCAGATTAAATTTCAATTTTACAGAGTTTTCAATTGGTTTTATTCCTCTGCTTATCATTTTTAAATATTACACTAATAAATTAAGAAAGCTTAGCTGTAGCGTTAAAGCAAAACACTTTGAGTCTAAACATTTTTAGTGTTATAATAATGAAGGACGCTGCACCTGTGCAGGGTCCGAGATAGTTTCAATCGCTGATAGTGTATATATATTCCTAAATTTAATGTAGGACGCTACTAGCAAGGTCCGAGATGGTTTGGATTGTCGATATTCAAGTTATATTCACAGTTTTATCGCATCATCAAAGACGAAAATCAATGATTTTATTATGATTATTATTGATTTTTAAGGCAGCGAAATGTGTAAGAACAAATTTATTAAAAAATCAATGTAACTTTTACATTTATATCGTATCTTGGACGACGAAAACAAAACAGCATATTATCAAATGTCAACTTTTTAAAAAGAAAATACTTAAAATTTTGCACGCTTTTGAAAAACAAGCATGGAAGATGTCGATATTCCTGGAAGCATTCTAGAGACAACGAACAGGGGAAGATTGGATTTGCTGCCAGAGAAATGAAAAATATATATTACGAGAAAGAATATCGTCTGTACTGCACTACCATCTTCAACACCCGTCGAACGAGTATCTTCAATCGCTATTATGATTCATGTAGCCAAAAGACATGCCCTCTCAGGCATACATTTTGCAAAGTTAGTTGTAATGAGAAGCAACAAATATACAGTTAAATGATCATTTTAAATCATCCAACCAACAATACCAAATGTTTTAGTGTTTTATATTGAATGTAACAATAAAAGGTACTTATTTCACTGCTTTCCGAAGGCGAAAATAAATTGATTTAAGGTATTTGTTACATTTACTAAGCTTTTTTAAAAGCTATTCAATGATTTTTACGTAAAATTTGAATTACAAGTAATTTTTTTTTGGTCTTCTTCAATAAGAATTATTTTAGAACTCAGTAGTAAGGTATTTAAAAAAATTGAAAGTATAAAATGGGGTTGAAATATTAATATATAAAACCAGCCTTTAAAAAAAGCACTGCATACAAAAATACCTACAAAATGTGTGATATGCAAAACAGTGAACACTTTACGCCTGACATTTCCTGTTCTGGTTTAATAATTATTTTAGTAGCAATAATTTTGAGGAAATACATATGATCCCTTATACTACCCCAAATTTTTCACCCCAGAGTAAGTAAGGTACCCTAAATTACCTTTCATCCCTAGTTTTAAGGTGAAATTTTTTGATACGATTAGTTATTGTAATCACATACTTTATTTTATTTGTTTTGTTCTGTATATAATAAATTACATTGTTTGTTCTAATAATAAATTATTAACAGGTGGGTTGGAATATATTTGATTTCTTTCCCATTTCCTATTTTAAGTTCCGATTTGCATATTATATACAACAAAAAACTAATAACAAAAAAAAAACGTTTTTCCTCGGATTTTCTAAACAAATACAATTGTAATAGTAATTAGAAGAAAAAAGTCTCTCTGTGTGTGTATGTGTGTGACAACGATAGCGGTCAAACAGCTATAACTATTAATTCTAAATTTTGCATTTACTAGTATAGTCTCCCTCTTGAGATTTGATTAGATTTTCAGTAAAATCGGCAGACCGGAAGTAGTAGTTTACTTCAGTGAAAAAATTGAATTTTGCCAATATTTCGTCAACTACTAAGTTTAAACAAATTTATAAAGAATTCATATATACTTCAAATTAAAATTGAAAACAATTTTATTAAAAAAATTTTTCGAAATTCCTACCGAAAGGTCTTTTACTGTTATCGATAATCAGATATTGCAAATATTTTGTAAGTCATGCTTTATAAACAGGTACGTTACGAGTATAAAAGTATTTAGAACTTAATTTTCAATACCTTTTGCATAAAAAAAAAAATCAAAATTCGGGCCGGAACTAACACTTTTACTCTTATCGAATAGCGATTTTTTGCTAAATGTCGTAAATTGAGCATTCTGTATATATTTATCGAGAGTACAAAAGTATTTACAGTTGGATTTGTAATATTTCTTGTATAAATGAAATTACAAAAGTCGGACCGGAAGTATCTCTTTAACCCTTAGCGAGTAGTACCTTTTTATTTACTTATTTCTTAAATCACACATATTTATATGTATTTACAAAGATTTAGTTCAGGAAAAGGAATATAATCGTTTATACAAAAGAAATTGTTATCACATTAATTGGAATTTAATATGCATAGCTAAATTATGGTAAATTCATTTACTTGCTGATAAATTGTTTTGTTGCAAACATTTACTAAATAAAAGAAAGATACATGACATTCTTGTTTGCTATGAGAAAAATAATATATTCACAAGTTCGGCAAAATAATAATAATAATCGTTTACAAGAAATACACGTGTTTGTACATTGGGTGTTATTGAAGGAATAATCGACAAGAGAAATATATTCAAATATTATACGGTATGAAATTTAGAATATATTAAATAAAATTACTTTACTTGATACAGACATAACAATTAACCAGGATTATATGACTTGTACAGAGCGGGAAAGTAAACCTCTAAGATACAGTGGCATCTAAGAGAATTTGACGGACTCCCAATAACACGCTGTAGCTGTTAAAGGGGTTAGGGACGGGAAAAGAAACTTACACTTGCGGGGGCAGCGTAAGAACTTTTTTGCGGAAAATTTCCACGTAGTGACTGGAAGTACTAGGTAAATTCTTCCACGAAGTGTCTGAAAGAACTAGGTGAATTCTATCACGAGGTGCCTGGAAGAACTAGGTGAATTATCCCACGAGGTATCTAGAAGAACTAGGTAAATTCTCCCACGAGGTGTTTGGAAGAACTGATTTCCCTAATAAAATCGTGGTTTTATATAGCCCTAGACTTGCACAAATAATCATTCAGAAGAATATTTTTGCCGTGGTACTAAACTCAACGTCATGCCTATACGTCACGTAGAATATTAAAAAGGATATCATTTTTCTCGTTGCTAATTAAAATATTAAACAAATGAAATATTTATAAGAGTACATTCGTATGGAATTACCGAACTTATTAAGCTAAAAATTAACAAAAAGCATTAATACATATTAGATCGATAATTCTATACGGGGACGGACTAAACTCCGTTACAGAACTTTGTAATTGTAATTAATTACTATTTGAAAGTAAATGCCCAGCTCTGCTCTGTAGCCGAGTCGCCCCAAGCCAATAGTGTCATCATCTATTAAGTAAATGAACGTGTCATGAAACGAAGATTTTGTATTGCTCGCTGCGAGATAGATGACAGTTCGTATCAAGTCTATGTTTTTGCCGAGTCGGCAAAAACCGCTTTGTGTGACATCCGCAAGCAAGTGACAGGAGCCCAGGGGGCACGCTTTTGTTCATCGTTATTCTTTGGTAATTCCCTTTTAATTTCAAAATACATTCTTCAAATCATCCGCTTTCTACTTCAACAATTTAGAATTGTTTGTATAATAATATTAAGGAATACCTATCTCTTGATAATTTACAATCTTATTTTCCGGTTATACTGGTCATATAAAAACTAGTGGAAAATAAAGAATTTGTGAGAATTTTAGTTTTAATTATGGTTTATATTTGATGTACTAGCGTAATGAAAAAATAGTTGCGTATCTATATACTCATATTTCCGTATTGCTAATTATGTATTTAGTTAAAGGATAGTATAGATCTATGCAGTTGTAACTGAAGAGATAGGATTACTTCCGCATCGGTTTAATAACCGCGATTTGATTCGATTTAATGGTTAGACATGCATAAGTAGAAATTTATTTGATAAATTATTTACTTTTCTATTATTAAGGCGCCAAAATTATTAGATTTTATATGACGCCAATTTCGTTTTTCAACAACGGCAGCGAAGAGAACTGCAATTAATTTTTGTTTTCAACCGAAATCTAGATTAATTATATGCACGTACAGTTATGTTCATATCTGGATATCGGAAATCTTACTCGAATTTTAAGTCGTCACTAATTTCCATTTTAAATATATTTAAAAGCGATGATATCTGATAATTTTTCAAGTTTACGCATACACGCCCGCGGAACATTTACATTATTTACCAAGATTTCGTGCAAGAAACAAGCCCGACCCACTCGGAATGTATACAACCAACGGCCACTTTAATTTTAATTTAACGCTCACCGAATCTCGAAAAACATTACACGTACACGGGCTACCTCGATGTTCTTCGTCCTGTTCGAATCGAAATAGCGGGGGAAACTGCTGTAAGAAGAATAATGATCGAGACAAACCAGTTCGCGAAATGCGATGTGGTTTTTTTTATTCATCTTTTACCTGATCCCCTTTTTTTCTTTCTTTCTTGGTATTCCTTCTCGTGATCGGCATCGCGCTTCTCGCGAAATGGTCAATTAAGCGACAAGGATTCTGTATTAATATTTTTGATAAACAGAAGAAGTGACCACACCGCGATATATAGAATGATTTATGAAGTTTCAGCCAATCGTTCGTCTTTTTGATATAATTGAATGTGATTTTGCATGATTGAAGCGCTAAAGTATCGCGGGATTGAAATTTGATTTCTTTTTTTATCGCCACACTATCTAAATTGAATCTGGGCGAATATCATGAGCGTGCTTTAAATTAAGGTCTTCTTTTTTCAGTTTCGGTATACAGAAACGAATATTCGCTTAAGATAACATCCAAATTTAATTTGTCTTTTAATAGCATATACTGTGTTAGAAATGTATATGTACAGTTGTTGCCCAATAGGTGTCGCAAGCGAAAATACTTTTTATTAATCTTTAAAAAAATTCTTTTCTGAAATTTCTGCTCCTTCTAAACAAATTAAATTTCTTAATAATGTGTGAAGTAATGGTTTTATTTATTTTGTATCAGCAGAAGCCCTTGTCATGTTACCTTGACTATTAAGCTTTTGACATCGTCCAAAATGAATCACTGTAACACAGTAACACCGTATACAGTGTGCACGCGGTCTACCTGCGCATGAATATACTAGACAAGCTGGTCGACTATAAGTGGGAGAATAGGGGGGTAGCCTCTGTTACTAACATTAGAGCTACGTTAAAGTCGACACGGCAGAAATCGTTACTGCGTTAGTCCGTGAAAATTGCTACTGTTACTGTTAATAATAGATTCTTTAACCAAGAATAAAGTCATTTACTGTACTGCTTTAGAGAAGATGGAAATAATATTAATCAATAAAAAATCACTACCTGGATAATTTATAAGTAGAAACTTGTTGAAACATCAAATAATCGCAGTAAACAATTTTAGTAACGGATTTCATCACAGCTTCCCAAATTGTATGAGTAAATAAAAGAAATGATCATCAATTGTAAAAACTTAAAAATAACAATTTTTTTCCTAAAATATCAAAGATAAGAAAACGGAACAATAGCAAAACTATTATTAAGATAAAAAGTAAATAATTCCGTAGTATTGTGAAATAGAAAAGGAAACAAATTAAAATTCTGAAAGAAGACAATAAATTTGTATGAAACTAAACAAAATGTTTCAGAACCAATGAATTTAATTGGAACTTAAGAATGATGTTATTAAAGAAAAACAAATTTCTACAAGTACTTAATTATTTATTAAATGCTCAAATAAGCCCCCCTCTTGAGCTGAGCAGTAACCCAGCTGATTATAAAAATTTTAATGGACATTTGTTAACATTTCCGGGGTAACATGATTCGAAAATACAATAATTTTGGCGCGTAAATGTTCTAAATTAGATGGACGAAACGCGATTTAAAAATGTGCTTGCTAGGCGACTAGACATCGACCCGACCGTTAACAAAATTCAATTGATATGCGCAAGTACAGCTGGTATCCTAAACGTGAGACAGTCAGTCTCACTACACTCGACCAATAGAACAGTTTGTATATTGCTTTCTCGTACTAACTCATACAAACTCTCGGTGTCGTCGTTTTATCACACAGTAAATGCATACGCAGCTTGCAGGCAAGCACTTGGTATAATTACACTAGCCGACACGATTTTCATAACTATTTATCGGTCTCAAATTTAGAATTTTCTTTTAAACGTAAAAACTGTATTCTATAAAAAAATTATCTGTTTTCACTAAGAATTTAAAATTAAAAAAGTATTGTATCACAGCTATACCGTGAAGGGATGTCACGCATTCTACAGAGAAATAGAGAATTCTAATATATTAGTCATCGCGGAATATACTAAAATAGAAACTTCTGGAATCGATACGTGCATATACTGTATGACATGGAAACTGCAACACCAAGAAGGGGTGCGGATTTTTTGACCAAACTTGGTAGAAACGTATAACTAGTCAAAGGCAATAATTGATTAAAATTTCAAAGAAAAAAAAACAAAAGACTAACACAATTTAACATAATTTTTATTAATAATGTGTTTAACCGCCCCTATTAGTGTCACACTCCCTCACTCTTCGTGGCATTGATTCGACTAGATGGTCGATATCCTCTTGGGGTATGGTGTCCCAAGCAACCTGTAATTCATGCCGGAGAGCTATTAGTGTCTGCGGGGGATTGGCTAAATTCATAAGTTTTCGTCCCATAATGTCCCACACATGTTCTATTGGCGAGAGGTCGGGGGATTTGGGTGGCCATGGCAAGATATTGACATGAGCCTCTTCCAAGCGATTTATAGAAATTCTCGCTACGTGGGGAGGGGCATTAAAAAAAAGTCAAATCAAATTAAAAGTGGGTCTTCGAGCGTTTGAAGATATGGTAGAATATGGGGTTCTACCACCTCATCAATGTAACGCTGGGCGTTCATGGTGGTTTGGATGAACACCAATTGAGACCTACTCCCATATGCTATAGCACCCCATACCATAACACCCACTGCTCGATGCACATGCCTTTCAACGGAAAACTGAATATCACGACGTTCCCCACGTCTTCGTCTGACCCTCATACGGCCATCATGCATCCCTAGACAAAATCGAGATTCATCACTGAATACCACCCTGTGCCACTCCACGTTCCAGTGCAGTCGCAATCTACACCACTCCAAACGTTGCTGTCGGTGTTGAGTCGTTAGTGGTAACACTAGATGTGGACGATAAGATTGTAAGGCTAAACCCCTAATTCGACGATAAACGGTTCGAAGGGTTACAGGACGACCAATATTACCTAACCACACGTCAGCAATTGATCTGGTACTGGAAAACCTGTCTCTTAGTGCCATTAAGCGAAGGCGGCGGTCCTGTATCTCATTAGTTCTTCTTCGGCCTCCGGTTCCTCTTTGGCGTCTTTCCTGACCTTCCCTAGTCCATGATTGATAACAGCGCATAATGGTGGATTGGTTCCGGTTAAGGCGATTTGCAATTTCCCTGTATGAAAAACCACCTTCTCGCAAACCAACAATTCGACCTCTGTCGAATTCGCTTAATTGGCGATAATTTCCACGTTGCCGCACTCTAGGCATAATAAAACTCTTTAAACACGTTAAACAAAGGTATAATAAGACAAAACCGTTGAAATTAATTTCAAACAAACAATTAATACACCACACATAAATGTCAGCGAAAACTGAATGAAGTGTCAGATGTGTCATGACCACTTGATCTATCGCAACAAAATTTTAATCAATTATTGCTTTTGACTAGTTATACGTTTCTACCAAGTTTGGTCAAAAAATTCGCACCCATTCTTGGTGTTGCACTTTCCATGTCATGCAGCATATATGAAGGTTGCGCCATTTATTGTTTAGTTTTTCTGGCAAGAGACAAACGAAATGTCACTGAATTGTCACTTACATAAGAAAGTATGAAGCAGTATTTCACAAGCTGTGTAGTATATGATTTCAAGAACGGAAAACCGTGCAACCAAATAACTCTAATCAAAAAAGCCTTTAAGTGAATTAATTCAGAGATGTTTTGGACAATATTTTGGCTTCAAAATTGAAAATCAAAACAGAACATGGATACCATATATGCTGTATTTCGTGTTATGTCAAATTAACTCAGTGGAACAAAAACAAGAATTCTTCTGAAGTCCTGTCAGAAAGGCAAATGGTTTGCCGTGAATCAACAAATCACTTCCCAGATTGTTACTTCTATCTTGTAAAAATTGAAGTCTTTTCAAAAAGAAATAAACACAGAGTAATGTATCCAGACATTCCATCTGTAAGCAAACCGCTGAAAGGAACTGACAGCTTCCAACTCCAATGTATTCAAATTCTTCTGCAAATTCCACAGACGCGGAAGATGTAAACGATGTTTTGAATGTGTCAATTTCAAGTGTTCTGATCTATGTTCTTTCTGACGAACTACATCTCATTACTCAATCAGAACTAAATGACTTATACGGGATTTGGGTTTAACCAACGAAAATCACAAATTTTGGGATCTCGATTAAAAGAATGGAACATTCCAGTACAAGAGTATCTCTATTGAAGAATCGTCACGAAAAATTCAGTTCATTATACAAAGTTGTTACTGTACTGATGTAAATCAACTTTTGTATGAAATGAGTATGAATATAGCCGCGCAGAATGGTGATTGTATATCCACTCTTCGAAAACAAGTCTCAAAACTGTTTTACTTTATAATGGTAACTCGAAATCATCAAATCCAATGGCTCATTCTATAAACACAAAAGAAACGTATCACAGTATCTCAAATACATTAAATCTCATTCAATATTCAAATCATCTTTGACAAATCTGTGGTGTCCTTAAAGTTATTTCCTTATTACTTGGACTGCAAGGAGGGTTTACCAAATATCATTTAAGAGAATGGCAGCCACGGTTCAGCATTGTTCCTGGAGAATTTAATATAAAATTTGAGCCATTAGGGGATTATAATTTTGTGATTCTACCCCTTCTACACATTAAATTAGTTTTTCGTGTACTTGATAGAAATTGATAATATTCTTTAACCCAAAATAATCACTTGATGTGGCTGAAACTGATATCGATGTTGACGGTGCAGAAGTGTCTTCAGTTAAATTACTGAAAATTCTTTTTGAAATTTTCACTTTGTTTTCGATGCTATCTTCCACATAAGCTTCCGCGACTCCGCTACTACGCCAACCACCGTGTCTCTTCAAAACTTGAATGTCGGCCCCACTGTCGGCTAGAAATGTCGTAGAAGTTCTGCGGTAAACAATGTCCTGTGAAACTGTACGAATCCTGAAGCCCTAAATACGCAGCAATTTTCCTTGGTATATTGTAGAAGGTGTTTATACCGATTGGTTGCCCTGTTGATAACATATTGTAACGTTTTCGGGTTCCAATAAACAACTCGTGCAATTATTTATTTAAAACAGTCTGTATATTTATATACTTAAAATTATTTAACAATATAAAAACATAAAAACTAACTTAACACACTTAAACTACTACAATTTAATTATCACAGGTATTTATTTACTACTACTAATATGTCCGTATTTATTTATATAGTTCTATTTATATCACACGGCACTACTATATTTATTTATACGCTACCACTACGTAAGGACTTTCCCGAACTACTCCGCCCGCAATGAATCCCGTAATTACCCCGCGATTTACTTCCGTAATGAATGAATCCCGGTGACTCCGTCGCTTATATACATATGTGAAGATTACTAGAGCATTCCTCTGCATTCCATACTTCTCTCGATGTGTGAAGAATATTCCAGACATTTGCTTCCGATACAGTACCATGCGTAAGTGTATGACTCACCGCTTTACGATGTTTACCAGTTGCGCCGAATATAATTTATGGTTTTTTTTTGTGCGTGTGACAATTTCGTTTTTATCGCGCCGAGAGGTCTGATTCTTTTATTTAATGTAACTCAATTCGTCTGCTGGTTTCGTTACAATATAAAGAGTCTACGATGGTCCACATGCTTCGGTCTCAAATTTAAATACTTCCTGTAAATCTCAATGCCATTTATACAAGTTAAAGTAATCACCAAAATACGCCCGGTATCTTCTACATCATCAACTTTTAAGAGACGTAATTCTTCCGCCCGACAGGCTCCTTGCAACGCAACGATTGTCACTACCTTCATAAGGAGAAAGCTGTTATCAAGAGCATTGTTTAAGAAACCCGTTACATTATCAATTGACAGAACTTTTGATTTTTTTGGTACATAACCGTCATTTTGACGTTTCAGATAGGCCAACAATCTTTTATAGGCAGAAATGTCTACGTTTTCGTTTACTTGTAGAGTGCTTTCCACCATCGAATACACTGACCAGAGTGTTGAGCATTTAAGAGTTTTCACCTGGAAGAATATTTAAAACTAGTGCTTGTAATAAATTTCATACATAAAACGAACCTTTTCGCAAAAGTACGCAATTAGAGTATCTTCATCATTTGCTCCTTCCACATTCTTTTCAATTCTCCATTGACAAAACTGTTGGTAAATTTTCTCGTATTTTGATCTAGACTTTGTAGGCAGTAAACCTGATTCCGCTTCTGATACCAATTGCAGAATTTTCATTATTCTTGCTTGATCGATTTATTTTATATGAAAGCTTTTTCGCAAATTAGTTGTTTACTTGTTGTGATGTTTTGTCACTAAGTAAACAAATTCTTGACACGGATTACTTTGATAATAGGAAAATGACAATTTTTATTTTTATAATTATAATTCTCGTGAAGTACACGAAAAAATTACGTGTTTAATCGTAAAAAAAGTGAGTTTTCTAGCTCGATGAAAACTTGATTCACTCGTTACGCTCGTTAATTAATCTGTTTTCACTCGCTAGAAAACCATCACTTTTCTTTATTTGTTAAACAATCTACTATTGTCAAAGCACTAGAAAAAGAAGACAACTATTTTAAATACTTAAAGGATAAGCTGTCTGATGCGAAACTTCGCCAAGGAATATTTGTTGGACCACGAAGTACGTAATTAACAGTCAAAACAATGAAAAAACGAAACTAACGTAAGTATGAATGAAAATTGTATTTCTCTTGCGAAATATATGGTAAATATAATAAATTTTAAAAACCCCTGACGCTCCTATCTACGCCGATGAAAAAAGGACTTTACTCATAAATTCCTTATTTTATGGGCATTTTTTGCTCTCATTCTCGGGCACTTCTCGGGCGTAAACAGATGTTGCAGTTCACCATATGAATTAGTGCTATTCAATAAGCGTGTGTTGTTTACATTATTTCTTTGCTCCGTTGTAATTATTTTCAGTGATCAGTGTACAATAGTATCGTCCTCTGACTGAATTACAAAACAATGAGTATTTAGGAAAGTTATTATTTTATCCAAATTTAACTGAACGTAAGGGCGACTTTAATTTAAAATTACAACGACAAATCCAACGTCTGTCTGACTTACACTCGGATCATATTAAGTCCTTTCTACAGAAAATTGTTTTGATGTAATACCAATTGAACAAAAAATGTTCCGCCCGTTTTAATATATATCAATCTCTGGGATTGTTTTCCGCTTTCGGAATTACTTACCTGTGTGAAAGAAACATTGACTACAAAAAAAAATGCTGACCCAAGTTAACTGAAGTCGCTGCTGGTAATTTCCGCTAGCAAACTTGATAAACAAATGAAAACAATTCTTAGTGGAAAGTTATAGCTACATATATCGCATTAATCATAGTTATTATAATGTTTAATTTCATAATTTGAAATAACGGTGTTTTCAGTTATTGTAAGTTTTTAGTGTAAATTTCATAACTTACGCTTAAAAGACCAAGTTTATTATGTATTTCAATTACTGTTTTCTAATTGGTTGTTATAATAAAAACATGTGATTATTATTCTGTATTATTTACTTACATTTGTAAATTTTACAATCATGTAATCCAAATATACCACGGCGGGCCCGATTGGTGGTGCTCGCGAGACTGTGTTGGCCCGTAGCCCGTTGTTTGGAGACCCCTGATTTATTTAATGATTTAATGGTAATTTTCAACTTTTTTTTTTTTTGGATTTTGATGAGCCATTTTTCCTGATGTCAACCAATATATGTTGAGGATATTTTTTGATAGTATGAAATATTTTTTAAAAGTAGCCTGCGAATTATGTTTGACCCAGATAAAGCAATAATTTCAGGGTTGGCATACACAAAAACCCATTTCAAAAACCCACCATCAGTATTGACAAAGACCCAGAGGGTGTTTGTGCCAAGATCTCGTACAGAAATTATTAACTGCCTTAATTTAATTTGAAAATTGTTTTATTAAAAAACAAATTCGTGCCACAGTGACAAATATCAATAAAAAATCTAGGATCACCTACATCTTACTTATCTATGTTAAACAAAATAAAAACCCTACTAAGGAACAACCTCGGAAACAACAGTCACAACTCTTGGATACAAAATTTATAATCAAAAGTAACGTAATTAAAAAGGAAAACATTAATCTTTGGCATTTTCATATTGGGAAAGTTTTATAATCTTAACAAGTTTTTCCACTTTTTCTGGAACTAAGCGGTTTCTGAGGTCTGACCACACATAACCGAAGATACTAAGTATCCTCTCCAGAGATGCCGAACTTGCTGGACAACTGTGTAAATCAGCTAAAAATTTTGCCATTTTAATTAACGAAGGATTTCACTTTTGGGGACTAAATTTAGCACCTATAATAAGCCACCATTTATGTGCTGGTATTGTTTTTATAATCGATACTGAAAACATAGACCTTGGATAAAGATCAGTGTCCTTGATTCTAAACAATAAATATCCTTGTAAATAGTCCTCACAGAATTCAGTCAACCATTTTTCTGCACTTTCTTCATATTCATTAGACAGTGATGTTTCTAGAAACTTTGGGTCAGTCAAAAAACAAACAAAGTGGAATGGCTGCATCGCTTCCTTAAATTTTTTTATTGATATCTTATTTATAGAGTTCAAGATTTTTTCTATTTAATAATTCATCCAAAATTAGCATTGCATCAGCTAAAGTTACATGATCGCTTTGTAGCTTGTCCAGAGCATTACCAATTAACTGTAACTGTAGTTCTAAATCTAAAGAATTTTTGTAAAGATTCATGTCGGTGATTTTTCCGGTTATATTGTCATCAAAAACTAATGGGTGATCTTTGACAATGTCCCTGTATATAAGGTAATTTGAATGAAAAGTGCGTACACATACAATTTGGGAATTCCATCGTGTGTCGTTCGGAATTTGCGGCACAAGTCCTTTTTTTTCTTTTAATAGCCCGTGCGGGTGGTGATGATTTCTTATGTATGTTTGGATTTCTATTAGGTGTTTTAGAACTGTGCGAGGTGATACAGCCTTTTCTAATATGTTTAGATAATGTGTACTGCAACCGTATGTTAGTATATCAGGAAATTTTTCGCTGAGTTGTTTTCTGAAACTTTTCATCTTGTTTTCATTATCAGTTACGATAGCAAATATTTCTCGATTAAACTTTTCCTTACACAATTTTATATTATCTTCTGCGACCTGCATGTGATACTCGGCGTTTTTTTTTTATCTGAGCAGCAATCTTTTGATGCCAACAACATGGACCTTTTACCGGTATGTACGGTACAAGCCAGTATTGGATCATTTTTGCAGCTAGACCATCCATCAAACATAAGAGTAATAGGACGGTTGCTTTCTTTTTCGAACAATATTTCTGCCATTTTATTTACATAGATATCATAAACTTCATCCAACAATGAATCTGAGAGCCGCTTTCTGTTAGGCGGTACATAACCTGGTCGTAAAGTACTGACCATTTTTAAGAAACAGGGATTTTCAACAGTTGCAAACGGAATATTGCACGAGTAGAAAAACTCTGCTACTTTGAGATCAATATCGTGATGTTGTTTTTTAATCGTTTTTACAATAAACTGATCTAAGTTCAAAGCTTTTTGTCTTTTGAATTGTTGATTTTGAAAACTGGACTTTAATGTCATTGATTCTGTCTCTGACTCTGACACCAATGACACCATCGAATCTCATTGACTTGATTTTGTTGTTTCTGATCCTGTTGATTGAAGTGTTAATTTGAATTTGTCTGTATCATTATCATTGTTTTTTCTTTTATTAACTGCTGTTAATACATTTGAACATTGGTGTTGGTCTCGTACCGAACTATTTTCCTCTATCTCAATATTCTCAATAGCCTTAGAATTATTATTTTCAATAAACTTGCTGCACTTTTCCATGTGATGCCTAATTCTTTCCACTTTACAACTGACTTCATAGTTGCAAAATTTACACCGTGCTTTATTATTTGGCAGTCGAATAACATATTCCCATTCAGCACCTTTGCTTCGCCCTCCACCAAAATATTTCAGCCCTCTTTTTGTCACACCGCTTATGCTTTGGAAGTGTTTTGGTTTTTCTTTTGTCCTTTTTTAATATTCTATCTCGCAAGTCATCATCAGAAGTTGTATCGGTTTCAGCTTGAGTTTCAATATCAGGTAAGTAGTGGTACTCGACCTCATCCCTAGCTGTATTTTCACTATTTTCGTTTTCGTATGTAATTATTGTAATCTCCCTTCTACTCCTATATTGTATGTTAGTAGAAATTAAGTCGCTCTTACTGTTGTCCTCAGGCTCAGAAACAGTAGTTTTAACAGTATCAGAATTTTCATTTTTTTGCGCCATGTTAACAGCAACGGGGTCAATGGTTTCAATCTTTGCAAGGAATCTCTTCTATAACAATAGAACTAGTAATATAACCAATTTGATTTTTGTCCAACTCAGCCATCATTTATCATCATAAGACTTTCCTAAAATCAAAAACAAACATTCAATAAACCAAACTGAAGAAATTATTAGAACATGTAGTAATTAGAAGAATATGAATGCCAACAAAATGTTGCTATACCTAGTCATTCGTAATATGTTTTTTAACTTACTCACCTAACAAATCTTGTAATAGTTTTTTACTTACATTCACGCGAAATATTTATAATAGTTAAAAAAACATTAATAAAAATTTGCGCTAACAAACTAGTAAATTTTGATCTGAATTTCAGGTTTTGTGAAATGTCAAGGACACAAAAACACAAAAACCCTACAAAAACACAAAAATCCTACAAAAACACAAAAAGCCTCACAAAAACACAAAAACCCAATACAAATTTTCAAAAACCCGGGTTTTTGCCAACCCTGAATAATTTAAAATCATAAGCGATTAACAAGATATAACTTGCCGATAATTTATGACAACTGCAATATTGCAACTAATTAGTGGGTGATTAGTAGACGCGTTTTACAGAATAAGATTTATACGAATATTAAAGAACTTGGAGAGAAATTTTGCGAACGCAATCTCTAGAAGAACAATACAAAGAATTGTTTTAAAATTCCAAAAAGCTTGCGCATATGTGCTATTAGATGATGGGGCCTCAGTTGTTTAAACTCTCTGTCGTTATTGGTGTATCGTTTTGCCTTCTATTATTATTGTTAGAAATGCATAATAGGCATTTCTTAAAATATACAAAATATATAAATCTCAAGACACTCGTGTACTCTTCGACCTGAGCGTGTTTATTATACTTGTATGGTGTTTTTTCCCCATAAATACAAGGTCTCTAATTTGTGTGAGAATGTTCATCTATACAGATAGCAACCCCATTTGTTTAGAAAATACAGCTGGGGAACTAAGGTGAATATAAGATGTTTTTCTTTCTCTGTATGTTAGTCGTAAAGATACGTTTATCGACTACACACATATTAGTGTACCATATTACTTTTATTTAATACCCATTTCCCACAATTATTACTGTTATTGTTGTAAAAATTTATAATTTTGTCGACAGTAATATTAGAAACTATGATCAGTATGGTTAAAAGCAGAAAAGATCGCTCTTTCTAATGGTGTTGGGCATCCAATATAGTTATAGAAAAATATAGGACATCCATGCCAAAAATGTCGAGTGGTTCTCTATGGATGTCATATATTTTTTTGTTTTCTATCTAATGGAACATTTGATAGAAGAGCAAAAATGGTAATATAAAAGTAGTGGTGTTAAAAGAGCAAACTGAAGGTTAGTCCTCACTGTTATACTATTTTCTTTCTGGGACCATAACAGGCACAAAATTTATCAACAAAAGTTAATATTTAGCAAAGTTATTTCCCATAATTGTATGTAAGCTTGAACTGTTCCATGTTATAGGAAATACTATCAAGAATTGTTGTCCTGTAATTGGCGTGTGCTGTTGGACAAATAAAGATTATTATTATTGTAATAAACGAATGCCCATAGTGAGGTTTGAAAATAATTTTCTGTACTCACCTCTTAAAAAATGACATTTCGCCCATGCATCGCTCGACAAGCAACTTCCCGGTCGTCACAAGTGCAAAAATTGCAAATAACATTGGCTCCTTGAGGCATTTAAAAAATACCGTATCGTTCTTTATAGAAATAAAATTTAGTCTATAAAGTACTACTTTCCTGGGACACCTAGGGACACTATAAACATAAGAATAAAAACGTCATATGCAAGAATAAACAGGGCGAGTTTTTTTTCCATTATTTGTATGGGGATCTCGAAAACCATAGAGATACGCATTAGGTTAAATGGAGAAGGATTTGCATCTTTATAAGCCTCATCCAGATACGTTTTTGTCCATTTATGAAAATGCATGGTTTACTAGATATTTGCAAGAAATAGAAATTCTCCAAAACCTTTTCAGTGCTATAACTCTTCTATTCATACGGGTACAATTTTTTTTTAATATTGTTTTTAAGAAATTCAATTTCAAACGACATCTTCTTAAATTTTTAATTTTGCTTAGCATTTTTGAGTTAGCAAGCAAAGTCTATTTTTTTTAAATGGAAACCATTATTGGCTATGACATATTTTAATAGTGCATTTTTTCTGCTTGCAATCATCGTCGTGGCACTTATTTTAATAAATAACAGCACAATACACTATTATTATGTTTAACAAATATCATGTCTTGTAGTGGAAAAGAAAAGAAAGTTATAATATTCAATGTCATACAAGAAACAATAAAAACGCTCAACGAATTAATTATTAACAACACGTAACACCCTAGATTTACATTAAGCGTTCGAAATGCCCACCATTATTATCGACGCACATACGGCACCTTTTCAACACTGAGTTAATAGCTCGCCTAATTTTGCGCCCATCTAACCTATCAAATACTCTTGGGTTGCATATAATCGACATATACGAGATCTTTTATTGCTCCAAAGGCCATTTCTGCCGATCCACGAGTTTGGAAATAATAGATGAATTATTTCCAGTGCCGTTTTGACCTGTGCCTGATAGTGAGGCGGGGCACCGTCGTGTTGAAACCACCGTAAGTTTGTACGGGTCTGTAAATTTAATTCATCTAGGATATTGTCGAAATCTTCCCTAAGAAATTGCAAATATCGATTTCCGGTTAAAGTTTCATTAAAAATAAATGGCCCAACAAGTTGCGAACCAATATCACCACACCATAAATTCAAGCCAAACCTAATCTGGGGTCGCCTTTCTTCTAAACGGCGAGAATTTATTTGCGTCCACATGTGTTCAGTATGGCGATTGAACATGCCGCTGTTTGCAAAAGGTGTTTTGTCGGTCCATAAGATCTGCATCGGAAAGTTGTTATTTTCATGGTACATATTTACGTACCAAGCACAAAAATGTAATCGTCTTTCATCGTCTCCAGGGTGTAGAGTTTGACCAACTAATTTGTTATAAGGGTGATACTTATGTTTTGGTAAAATTCTTACTACTGTGCGTTGTGAGGTAGCAGCATCTTGTGCAATTTGCGGCGTTGATGTTGATGGATTCTGATTAACAGCAGCTAAAATATTTATCTGCGTGTTTTCATCAATATTACCCTTATTTCTAAGTTTAACAAAACTTCCATACTCTTTTAAATTATTGTATAAATTCTTGAAGGTGTCTAACGATGGTTGAGGGCGATCAAATACAATAAAAAATAGCGCTCGGCCGCTTGTTTACTATTTTTGTTACAAATAATGTAACATTCGATCATATCAAGTTTCTCAAGGTTTGTGTACACCATAACTAACTTTGTAAAGCAACTAAATCACTAGAAAAACCAACTATAGTCACATTCAATGAACGAACTGTCGATGATGAAGTAAACATAATGCTTCAATTATTAATATCGCGTTTTCCATGGCAAGACATGATTTTTGTTAAACATAATAATAGTGTATTGTGCTGTTATTTATTTAAGTGCTACGACTCTTACGTCATTGCAAGCAGAAAAAAATGCACTATTAGAATATGTCAGAGCCAACTATAGTTTCCATTTAAGCAAAATAGACTTTGCTTGCTAACTCAAAAATGCTAAGCAAAATTAAAAAAATAAGAAGATGTCGTTTGTTTACATTTCTTAAAAAAAATATTCAACAATTTTTTTTCTAGCTTTATGAATAGAAGAGTTATAGTACTGAAAAGGTTTTGGAGAATTTATATTTTTTGCAAATATATAGTAAACCATGCATTTTCTTAAATGGACAAAAACGTATGCAAATCCTTCTCCATTTAACCTAATGCGTATCTCTTATGGTTTTCGAGATCGCCACACAAATAGTTAAAAAAAACTCACCCTGTATAACTTATGGAAATGTGAGTAATAGGTACGTACATAAATGAGATGCTTAAATTAATTAGGTAATATATTTTAGGTTAGGTATGATACTGTTCCCTTTAATCAATAATATATTTTTTAATTTAATGCTCTTACAAAAAGTATTGTACTAAAACCACTTACGTGAAGACATCTTCTACGCTTTAGAACAATTAAAGGTGCCCGCACACTGAGGCGAGGCGAAGCGAAGCGAAGAGAAGCGCATTTATTACACCTGATAAGAATGCACGTAATCAAATGGGTGCCCGCACACTAGGGCGTCGCGTGCCGAAGCGAAGCTTACGTACATTTTACTTGAAGTATTGTGATGATGAAAATTTTCGACCTCGAGATTTTTGCAAATGTCCACGTTTTGAAGTCCCCTGATACCGAAAAAGTGGTTTTTAAAGAATGCCTGTGTCTGTATGTGTGTGTCTGTGTGTGTGACCACGATAGCGGTCAAACCGCTGTAGGTATCAATTTCAAATGTTGTATTTACGTGTATAATCGCCCTCTTGAGATCTGATTAGTTTTTCAGTAAAATCGGTAGACCGGAAGTAGCAGTGTACGTCAGCGAAAAAATGGAATTTTGTCAATATTTTATTAAATTCAGACCGGAAGTACCACTTTTACTCCTATCGAATAGCGATTTTTTGCAAATATGTCGTAAGTTATGCATTCTATATATATTTATCAAGAGTACAAAAGTATTTAGAGTTGGATATGGAATATTTTTTGTAAAAATGAAATTTCAAAATTCGGACCGGAAGTAACACTTTCATACGTATAAGAAAGTCGTGTGGTGGCCACACCTCATTTTTTTTTGTTTTCTTTAATACAGTTAGAATACAGTGCGTTCGTAAATGCTTAAGATGAAATTCAAATTAACCGCCCAAAATTTAAAATTTAAGTTGGTAAAAAAATAAATTGCCCTATATGTCATTTGGTTTATGTCTATTGTGTTCATTTTCTGATAAACTTTATATTTTGATTTTTTATTCGTTGTTCCCGTTTCTTCTTGTAATATTGCGTTATTTTGATCTTTTATTCGTTGTTCCCGTTTCGTCTTGTTATATTGCGTAATTTGAGAATCTGTAGAGCTAATAAATTTAGGAATTTTTGGAGAATATGGGTGCAACGGATTTTAGACAAAAAAAAACTAGTGTACCTTATTGGACAACTTATTGGACCTTTAATTGAACAACTTTTACCTATAAATTAATCGGCGCCAACGTACAGAAACGGAGATAATTAATAATTAAGGTGCTCACCGAGTGAATTTTCCCATGTCAAGCGTGGTTTCACTTATCAGGTTACATCAATTCACAGAACATGCGAATTTGGGCTGCTGAGAACCCCCATAATTTTATTGAAACCCCGTTACACCCACAGAAAGTGGAAGTTTGGGTCGCTATTTCTCGAAGACGAAAAATAGGACCTGTATTTTTTCATGAAACTGTTACAGCAGAAAGATACAGGCGCAATATTTTACAAGAATTTTTAACCCAAGTTCATGATGATGAATTAAATAATGGTTACTTCCAACAAGATAATGCACCAGCACATACAGCAAGAGAAACAATAACATTTCTTCAGGAATTTTATAATAATAAGCTCATTAGTCAAGGCATATGGTCTCTGAGATCCCCTGATCTTACACCGCTTGATTTTTATTTGTTTGGTCGACTAAGAAATAATGTTTTTAAGACAGGCTCCATAATTTGGAAGAACTTCAAGAAGCAATTAGACATGAAATCCAACAAATTACGGTAGAAGAACTACAAAGAGTGTTCGAAAATATAAAGAGAAGGATTAACATATTGCTGTGACCTGCTCTACTATGGTTGATAACCAATAGTCAAATTAATAAATTGATATTCTTTAATAATCTCAGGGTCTAAAAGGTAAATTTCTTTGTTTTTCTATAACGAGGAATGTGTCGCAGCTTTTCCTTATTGTGAGTTCTAGCTGTGATAGTGATGTTTACTTTCCTTATGTTCTCCTTTGGGATGGGTATAAATAAGTAAATAGTGAATGTCAGCACAACTTATTTTTATTTACAGTATAGATTTACAAAACATGGAAAATAATATTTTATTATTATGCAATACAATACTTTATTTTTATTTAGATGTGTTCTCTTTTCATCAATAGTACAAACCTTGCAGATCCTTTGTTCCTTAAGAAAAATTGTAAAAAATCTACTTTTCACGTCAAAATCGAGATTTAAACAATGAAGAACTTATTAGATGTTTCCCATAATATTTCAAAACTGTTGTTATTCAAATGAGAGCGTTAATGCTTCGTTGAGTCGCCCTAACTTGAGATTCTCACGTCAACCTAAGGCTTACTCAAAGAAGGATTTATTAAATATTTAGATAATATTCTTAAAATTGTTGCTATCCAGGTAAAATTACTGATACTCCGTTGAATCGCCTTAACTTGAGATTCTCACGTCAACCTAAGGCCTACTCAAAGAAGGATTTATTAAACATTTAAATAATATTCTACAAAGTTGTTGCTATCCAGGTAAAATTATTGATACTCCGTTGAATCGCTTTAACTTGAGATTCTCACGTCAACCTAAGGCTTACTCAAAGAAGGATTTATTAAATATTTAAATATATTCTTAAAATTGTTGCTATCCGGTAATTTTATATCACACACATGAAGATTCCTTTATTTATTTATTTATAGGATTGCAAGATGGAGTTTTATTTAATAGTGCTTGTACTTACTTTTCTTGACTGTATATCATTTCGAATTCTTCTTGATAATCCGGGCCTTCCATCCTTTTGGAAATTCTATTATGGCGGGCTTTGTAAAGTCGAATAATCATATCCCGCGCTTTTACTGTATTTAGCGCGCACTTATCGTCTGTGAAGCGTATCACACGTTTTGTTTCGCAACGTCTAGATCTTAAAGGCGTTTATGCCTTTTTAGATTTTATTTTTATTTATTTTTTTACAACACTTGAAGCACTGATTTAAGTTTAAGGGACTGCTGATCAACTTTTCTTTTTCTTCTTGAATATTGGAGATCTTCGGATGGACTTCCTTCTTTCTGCAGATGCACGCGTTTATATACCCTTCAACAATTGCCAAACGCTTTATTTTGTTTCAAATTATTTTTGTTCAGTTTAAATTTTCTTCTACTGCGCCCTCCGTGTTTGTTATGGTAACTATCGATGTCACGTGGTCATGTGACCTTTCTTCCGCCATGTTACTGTTGTTGTTTACATATCCCGTATTTGCATATCCAATGGACATCGATTGATTTCATCGATTTGTAGGTATTCTTAAGCTGTACTATATTATATACTGACTAATGTTTTATTTATTTTTAGCTTGGAATCTCTTGAAGCATTTTTATATAAAGGAAATTGTGTACCAATCGCATATTTAAATGTACATTCAATAATGTCTTTTATCCTGGAGATATCAGTGAAAATTGCATATCCAACATGATGTTTTATTTTTAATAGTGAACCAGAAATGAGTGGAATATATTTATTTATGTATAGAGACCTTTGTTCTTGCCGTAGTGCTTATTATTAATGCAATATGTTGAACGCCGGCTTCGATTCATCGATTATTATTACTGCTAAAGAATGCATTACCGAATGACCTACTTTCTATTAATTAATAATAATAATGTTTAAATCGTTACATATCCTTTTTTAGACTGAGGTCAGTATTTGAGCATCATGTTTTGTATGATATTTAACACAATTTTTGTGCTCTAATTTATGTAAAATTGGGGTCAACACTTTTTAATTTTCAATGCTCTCATTTTTACGGGTATGCAACCCACATTGCATTGATGTGTATTCTATTGCATGTTCATCAGTTCGAATATTTACTGTCATGTAATAATTTAAATCATATATATTTATATAAATTAATGGATTGTTCTATATTTATCTGATGAGATATTAAGTTATAATTTATATCAAATATGTAAATCTATATTTATTTAAAATAAATGTGCTGGTATTTTATTTTTTGTTGTCATTTTATTTGTTTGATTTCTTTATTTATTTATTTATTTATTTATGCAGAAAAATACCACAGCAATATGCATAGAAAAAGTGGGACATCACTTTCAACATTTAATGTGAATGTTCTCATTGTTATACTTGTGTTACTATCTCATTTAGAATAAACTTTTTATATAGTTTACCCGCTTTTTGATCCAAACAAATATTTTACAGAGTATAGTCATATTTAGATTTTTTTTTTGGAAGGTACCAATCTGTATATTTGGTTGCCTATGGTTCTCATCTCGATCATTTACGAACAGAGTGTAAATGCTACTATATTAAAAAGAATTGAAAACATAATACACTCGCGATACTTGTTTAATTACTATTGGACTAACAACCTATTTTAAATGATTATCGAGAACATACGAAGTGTACATATACCCTATACAAAATATTTATGCACGCCTATGCATTGCGGCGGCCATATTTAATAATAATAATAATAATAATAATAGTTTATTACCAACAACAACAAAGAAAAAAAAATAAGTACATTGTAAAGAACTGAATTACAAAATATAGTAACACATAAGAAATACTGAATAAGAGCAAAAAGAGAACAACAAACATTGAAAAACTCATTTCAAGGTTTGTGTTATATACATAATAAAGATTTATTAATATACATGTAACCAGTATTGCAGCAAATTTAAATTGAAGGTAAAAGGACTAAGAATCAGTCGAAGACTGGTCTTCCTCTCAGCCCTGTGACTTAACTAAGCATAGCAGTTAACAGATGACAGATGACAGACGCGGCCAAGGCTCAAAATACGCAATGCACACATACTCGGCAAAGTTCATTCAGAAATGGTGCCAAAGACTTCCATAGCCATCACCTGCTCACGCCAACGGCGCCCGCTCCCGAAGCAAAATTGTTTTCAAATTATATTTAAGTACAGGAAGGCTCATGCTTCTGAGATCATCGGGCAATGAGTTATAGCAAACGTAAACACAGTACGAGAAGCCACGCTCATATAGAGTCGTTTTGTGAAATGGCGGGGAAATTAAGCCTCTCGTACGGATGTTCACATTATGCACATCAGCCCGAAATCTAATTTTTGCTGTCAAATAGGGCGGACAACCAGATTTTATGATTTTAAGAAAAAATACAGTAGACTGCAACCGTGCCCTATTCCCCATACTAAGCCAACCAGCATCATGCAGCTTATGCGAAATATGGTCAAACTTACGGATTCCATACATGAAGCGAAGACACGAATTCTGCACCAGCTGGACCCGTCTTCTATCAGAGCAATCAAGGCAAGGTGCTATTACAGGAGAGCAGAATTGAAAATGTGACAACACCAGGGAATCGCACAGCAACTTCTTAGTCTCCACAGTTAAGTACGATCTATGCGGATAGAGTAGCTTAAGAGCTGAATAACAACGCTTAATGCATTGAGAGATATGCGATTTAAATCGTAGAGACGTGTCTAATATCACCCCTAGGTTTTTAGCCTCATTTACTATCGGCAATGTTATGCCATTAGCCGATACAGTAATGGAATCCAATAATGCCTGTGACCTGCAACCGAAAACCAGCACAGAAGACTTGGCCGGGTTCAAGAACAGAGAATGCTTCGCCGAAACCTCACATAGAGCATTCAAGTCCTCATTCATGTTATTGACAGCTCGCGATACGTCCACAGCACTGAATGAATGGTAGACCTGCGTATCATCGGCATACATATGAAACTCACAGACACGCAAAGATATCGGAAGTCTGCAAGTGTATATAGTAAATAGAAGAGGGCCCAATACTGAGCCCTGAGGCACTCCACTAACCACCGGAAGATCACTAGAGCACTTTCCATTCAAGGAAACTCTTTGACGCCGATCCCGAAGATAGCTAGCGAAGAACCCAATAGCAACATCATCGAAGCCCACGAAACGCAAAACTGCAAGAAGCAGCTCATGGTTTATGGTATCGAAGACCTTACTGTAATCCAGTAATACCAAAACCGACACATTACCAATATCCAGATTAGAGATGATATCATCAGTCACCTTCGCCAGGGCCGTCGCACAACTGTGCATGGGTCTGAAACCAGACTGATTCATTGGCAGCAGATCATTAACTAATAAATGTTCACGTATCTGTGCGTCCACAACCCTTTCCAAAATTTTAGAAAGACAAGGAAGTATACTGATTGGACGAAGATCTTTAAAGTCCTTAGGATTTGCACATTTCGGTATAGGAGTAATTAACGCTGTTTTCCATTGATCAGGAAAAACTCCTTCAGCCAGACAATAATTCAGAATGTGAGTGATGAACGGGATTATATACGGACAACACATCCTCAGCATAATAATATTTATTCCATCACAACCAGTTGCACGAGATGAAATAGTCATGATGATTTTAGTAACCTCATGTTCAAGTACTGGCTTGAAACCAAAAGAAGATTTAAGATTAGGGTGTTTATTATCCAGATAACCCCGCAATGTATCAGCATCACATGTCAAAGGAATATTAGAAACTGACGATACAAAGTAGTCGTTAATGCAATGTGAATCTCCCAGGTTTGCAGGGATAGGTGTCAATTTTTTCCTACAGATATTTAGTTTCTTCAATTCCTCCCAACATATCTTTTGACTGGAAGTTGAGAATTTATGATTCAAATAGGCTGTCTTTTCAGACTTAATAACAGAATTGAGTTACCACTTTCGACAAATATTTTTATTAAGGAGACTTCCTCCTGTTCTATTCTTCCCTCGTAGCTTGAAGTATATTGCTTTATATTTATTGATATAGTTAAACTTACAAATTCATAAAGATTGTCAACAGAATAATGAAGAAAAAATAGTCACTGTTTGTTGTAAACACAAAGATATATCGTCTATAAATCTAAAAATACAAGTAGTTTGTGTGTTAAACTATAATGAATCGTAAAATACATTTCAAATATCATATCTAACACCAAAAAAGGTCTCAATCTACGTACACAATTTTTATAAAAATTACTCCATATACTTTACACGCGATAAAAAGAAATATCCGGTTTGTATGAATTGTGAACCTTGACCTAGGATAATAATGACGTCAACAAAAAATACCCACATTTAAGTTATAAGTAACATGTGTCTAACAACATAACTTTTCTTTTAAACTGATAAGTCGCTATATCTTGTTTGATTCTAAATGTGAAGCATTTCACATAGGCGCTATATGTGTAACAGAATATGTAAAACTACAAAGAACCTATAATTTCATGTGCAAATACTTCCACGTTAATGAAAGTAAAAAGTAAAGTAAGCTATTCTTTTGTGTTGCCGTGAATGAATGTAGAACAAAAATGCAAATTAGAAAATATAACATACTCCAAGTCATAGTTTTAATGAAACACTTTCATTTCGTCATTCATATTCAATGCTAAAATATACACAGCATGCGTATCGCGGCCCTTATAAGTTACACAGTCAGAGGTTGTCGTCAGATGAAAAGTTGAACAATCAGTAACCTTATCGGTTATTTCTGCTGTTGTTTTACACAATGGGGTTCCCGTATTCCATATATGATAGTTTCAATTGAGAATTGTCATCGCTATATTACGTTTCGACCCACATTATACTACAAGTTCCTTGTTAGGAAAAGAAATCTTTGTATCTACCAGGATGTGTCCAATTTACTATCTCGTATTACTCTCTAGCATTTCGTCTGTCGTTATGCCCGGTTCCCATCTTCCAATCAGACGTTACACAAGAGTCTCTGGTGCACGGCGAGAGCCAATTTCAATTTAACAATTAAATAAGCAGACGAGTTCGTCTCAATTTAGATAAGGGCGAAGGAAGTTTAACTTCAATCTTTGTAGATTTGTGGTTGTAATCGCCCGAACAGTTAGTTCTACCTAATAAAATTTTTATTGGCGTATAAAAAGATTTGAAGATTTTTATGTCCTACAGCCAGAAAAGGGGGGCCATATCTAACAAGATAATTCTTGTATAACTAATTTACGACTAACTATATATGTCCATATATAAATTTTATTCACAAAATTAATACAATAAAAGTTTCTAATACCCTTCCTGATGAAAATACGTATAATTTAATTTCTATTTGTTATAATATACGCTATATGCAGAGTATAGTTATTTACGAACCAAGTGCGAGAAGACTGTTCTCGCGTGAGCGCATTTTACAAGCACGAGCGACTGAAAGAAGCGAGTACTTTTAAGGTGCCCGCACACTGAGGCGAAGCGAAGAGAAGCACATTTATTACGTCTATAAAAAATGAGGTGTGGCCACCACACGACTTTCTTATACGTATGAGCGTTTCAAATTATAGAATTTTAAGAATTTTTTTTACAAAAATTATTCAAAATCCTATTCTAAGTACTTCTATTCTCTTAATAAATCTCTATAGAATGCATACTTTGCAAGATATTATTAAAAAAGTCCTCCTCGCTAAGAGTTTCTGTACGTTGGCGCCGATTAATTTATAGGTAAAAGTTGTTCAATTAAAGGTCCAATAAGTTGTCCAATAAGGTACACTAGTTTTTTTTGTCTAAAATCGGTTGCACCCATATTCTCCAAAAATTCCTAAATTTATAGCTCTACAGATTCTCAAATTACGCAATATAACAAGACGAAACGGGAACAACGAATAAAAGATCAAAATAACGCAATATTACAAGAAGAAACGGGAACAACGAATAAAAAATCAAAATATAAAGTTTATCAGAAAATGAACACAATAGACATAAACCAAATGACATATAGGCCAATTTATTTTTTTACCAACTTAAATTTTAAATTTTGGGCGGTTAATTTGAATTTCATCTTAAGCATTTACGAACGCACTGTATTCTAACTGTATTAAAGAAAACAAAAAAAAAATGAGGTGTGGCCACCACACGACTTTCTTATACGTATGAAAGTGTTACTTCCGGTCCGAATTTTGAAATTTCATTTATACAAAAAATATTCCATATCCAACTCTAAATACTTTTGTACTCTTGATAAATATATATAGAATGCATAACTTACGACATATTTGCAAAAAATCGCTATTCGATAGGAGTAAAAGTGGTACTTCCGGTCTGAATTTTGAAATTTTTTTTATATAAAAGATATTGAAAATTATGTTTTAAATACTTTTATACTCGTAACGTACTTGTCTTAAAAGCATGACTTGCGAGATATTCGCAAAAAACTGATTTTCGATAAGAGTGAAAGACCTACTTCCGGTAGGAATTTCGAAAAACTCTTTTAAGACAATTTGTTTCAAACTTAATTCTAAGTACATATGAATTCTTTATAAATTTGTTTAAACTTAGTAATTGACGAAATATTTGCAAATTTCGATTTTTCCCTGAAGTAAACTACTACTTCTGGTCTGCCGATTTTGCTCAAAATCTAATCACTTCTCAAGAGGCAGATTATACACGTAAATACAAAATTTGGAATTGATATTTACAGCGGTTTGACCGCTATCGTGGTCAGAGAGAGAGAGAGAGAGAGAGAGAGAGAGAGAGAGAGAGAGAGAGAGAGAGAGAGAGAGAGAGAGAGAGAGAGAGAGACATTTTTTTAAAACCACTTTTTTGGTATCAGGGGACCTCAAAACGTGGACATCTGCAAAAATCTCGAGGTCGAAAATTTTCATCATCACAATACTTCCTTACACTACGTATAAGAAAGTAACATACCTAGAATATGTATGTTACTCCACTGAACATACCGGATATACGACAAGTTATTCAAAATACTCATTTTATAAATTATGATTGGTTAATATTGCTATAACTGATCTGCCTTAAAGTGGTAACTTCCGTCTAAATAATACCTATTCCCCCACCAGTTTATTATATCTCCTGTTCTATTCTTTCCTCGTAGACTTCAAGGAAAGAAACAATATTTAAATTGTATTCAGCATAGAAAGTTATTTTAATGAAGGTTTTACATATACAAGTTCAGTAAAATTTTCTGATAATTATAATTTCATGTTTTTTTGAAGAATCTAGATGTGAAAAGATTAAATTACTTACTAGGTAGGTATTGATAAAAATCTTTCAGAAAAAACAGCCACAGTTTGTTGTCAACACAATGTTGTATTGTGTATAAATCTGAAAATACAAGTATTTTCTGTGTTAAACTATAGTAAATCATTAGAACACATTTTACACATCATACCTATCACTAAAAAAGTCAATTCATTTAGGCATTTAGGTTTTTCAATAAAAAAAAGTGTACGAAATTTCTATCTTTTACTCTTATCGAAAAACAGCTTTTTGCAAATATCTCCCAAGTCATGCTTTCCAAACAGATATATTAAGTATAAGAGCATTTTAAAGCTTGATTTGCAATAATTCTTGTATAAAAAACTTACTATTATATAATAGAAGTTTTTTTTCCAAATATTTCGCCAACTATGAATTCTATGTAGATTTATTACAATTGCAAAAGTAATTAAAGCTTGATTTGAAATATTTGTGCGCAAAAGAAAAGTTAAATTCAGACCGGAAGTAGCACTTTGAATTTAACAAATCGTCGTTGTAATGCATCACTCAGCTCTTTTGATCAGTATAATTCGTAAACCAGATGAGGATAGCATACTCTAATTTTGACCGCACCAGCAAAGTTAGTAGCCTGGTGTTTGTAAAAGCTCTACAGTTTCGAATGGCAAATTCCAATGTCTGTTTAGCTTGTTTAGATATGCTATAAACATATGCTTTGAAGGAAAGTTTTGCATCGAAAGTAATTTCCAAGACTTTGACACCATCTCAACGCGGATTAAATGACGAGAAAAATGAATCGTAGTATTATGGCATGTTAGCATTCAACATAAAATAATTTGAATATTAACAAAACACCCCAGAGAAACAAAATGTTCAATAAACATTTTGAAAACTTATAATAAGTAATCAAATGTCTCAGGGTATGCCAACAGTTGAGAAACATTCAAGAATATAAATAAAAAATAAGGTGTGGCCAGCACACGACTTTCTTATACGTATGAGCGTTTCAAATCATACAATTTTAAAAATTATTTTATACAAAAATTATTCAAAATCTTAATCTCAGTACTTCCAATCTTAATAAATCTCTACACGATACATATTTTCTGAGATATTTGCAAAAAACATGCTACTCGCTAAGAGTAAAAGTGTTTTTTACATTTCATTTATACAAGAAATATTTCAAATCCAACTCTAAATACGTTCGTACTCTTGACAAATATATACAGAATGCATAATTTACGAAATATTTGCAAAAATTGCTATTTCATAAGAGTAAAAGTGTTACTTCCGGTCCGAATTTTGAAATTTCATTTATACAAAAAATATTTCAAATCCAACTCAAAATGCTTTTGTATTCTTGACAAATATATATACAATGCATAATTTACGAAATATTTGCTATTCGGTAAGAGTAAAAGTGGTACTTCCGGTCCGAATTTTGAAATTTTTTTTATACAAAAGATATTTAAAATTATAATTTAAATACTTTTATACTCGTAATGTACCTGCCTAGAAGCATGACTTGCGAGATATTCGCAAGAAACTGATTTTCGATAAGAGTAAAAGACGTACTTCCGGTTGGAATTTCGAAAAACTTTTTTAAGATAATTTGCCTCAAATTTAATTTTGAGTACATTTCAATTCTTTATAAATTTGTTTAAACTTAGTAATTGACGAAATATTGGCAAAATTCGATTTTTTTACTGAAGTAAACTGCTACTTCCGGTCTACCGATTTTACTGAAAAACTAATCAGATCTCAAGAGGGAGATTGTACACGTAAATACAAAATTTGGAATTGATATCTACAGCGGTTTGACCGTTATCGTGGTCACACACAGAGAGACAGACAGACAGACAGACACACACACAGACATTTTTTTAAAAACCACTTTTTCGGTATCAGGGGACTTCAAAACGTGGACATCTGCAAAAATCTCGAGGTCGAAAATTTTCATCATCACAATACTTCCTTATACTACGTATAAGAAAGTAAAAGGTATTGTGGAAAAGAATTGTAAGTTGTATCACCCAAATAATCATTTACCTTCACACATAAAATATTTACCGACAAAAAAGCAAAGAACTGTATTGTTTGAGATACTCATCAAAAACGCTTTCTATAGCATAGATGAGTATATTAATTAAAATTAATATTCAGGATTTTAAGCTGAAAGCTTTACTGATTAATAATTTTAATTAATGTCATTAACACTAAATGTAAATTAATACAACATTAATAAAAAAGGAATTTGTGTTTAATAACGTTTGTTTATTAAAGTATTCAATAAATCAAATTATTATTAAAAAAAAAACTTTAAATTTAGTTTTATATTGGCAGTTCTAAATATAAAAATATACGTATAATATCCTAATAAATATATTATTATCAGTATTTATTCAACCGAATATATTCATTAGGCAAATTACTTTTATCCAACATTAAATATAGAGATTGAATGAGTGAGATATTAGAATATTTTTAGATTTCCTTGCAAGTAGATCTAGGCGTTGCAAAGTACTAGTTCAGCTTCTGTACGCTAGATGATTCTATGTGTCAAGTTTAATTCCATAAAATACACTTGGTAAATTGGATTCGGTCTAAAAATAACCGCAGAAAGTAACTAACACGTGGATTAGACGTATGCATACAATATTTAATTTCGCGTATACTATGGACTATGATTAGTAATTTTTTCTTTCATTATACATATGTAAATAAACACACACATGTTTCCATTTTAATATACTGTCTGTTTCCTTTGTGATTTCAAGGTTCAAAGTTCTATTTTTAGCTTAATCAATTTAATATAAAAGTTTGTCCACATGAACTGTGAGCAGTGTTAGCACTGTTCACTGTGACTCACTTCTAGAAGTGGTATATGGTAATACTATGTTTTCAAAATGTTGATATGGATTAATGCGTTATAGTAAGTAACTGGATTATAAACGTTAAAATCCATCGTGAAGCACAAAGTACGATCTTGCTCTTCCTTGGTGATATAGACTTCACAGCCGGTTGTAATCGGCAGGTCTTGGATTGGATTACCGAATTTTTTTGAAATAAAAAATCCCGTCAAAATAATTGTCGGTGATACTAGTACTAAAAGTTTATTAATTAGAATATGTACACTGCCACCACCTTGAAAGTTAACGACTTTTAACATACAAATTTCTCTAAATCTCCTAGTGTGAAACTGCATTCCAAGGAAATTTAATGCCCTGTATTTTTAAACTTCAAATTCGTGTGTGCTTCAAATGATGAATATTTAATTTCAGTGTAACTAATGCATGGTCACGGGGAAGGAGGAAATGGGGCCCGCCTAAGCAGTTTTGTGTATTTTTCGTGCATTTTTATATTTTTTTTTTTGTTTGGTTTTAAGTCAAATAAAACTTTGAAGTATACGGAACAAAATTCTATAATTAAAAAAAAGTACAAAAAAAAGTGATTTCTTGCCTTAAAAAAAACCTGAAATGGCCCTCATCACCCACAAACATGGGGCAATTGTGGCCTAGGCTCTAATTACCCCCATTTACGTACAATTAGCGACAAAAATCACAAATATATATCTTGCCTTCAAAGTCTGCATACTCTTTGTGAGCCCAAAGACAACAAGTTGTGCAACTTCTCCACAACTCTCTGTTTTTCCCGAATTCACCACATATAAGACAAATATCACCATGTACGTCTTTGTCTTGATCGTCACTACACTCACTAGAAGAGTCTTCAAGTTTGTGTGAATTTTGACGAGTACATTTTCTTTTGGGGTGAATCCTATTAGCCAAAGTTATTTCTTCGACATCATCTTCACTAAATAAATCACGCTTAGTGCCTTTATCAAGTTTTTGCTTTTATTTCTTTTCCTTTTTAGTATATTTCTCTTCTAACACTGACTTGTAAGGTGTGGAAGTTAAAATCTGTGAATGCCGGTTTCTATTGTCATTCTTTCTACGCAGTTTTTGGTTACTGTAGTGTCTCGTGAACACCCCGATAAACGGATTATGTTAGCAAATGTAACACCATGTACATCAGCCTCCCGTCGCTCGTTTTCTGCACTCTGCTCCTCAACGGATTTGTTTGTGGTATCTTCCTGGCTGCTTTCTTTTAGAAAACTCTCAGAGCGGCAGCAAAATCCTCCAAAGGAAAATTATCTGGATTTACAGGAAAAATTCCCGTGCTTTCGAAGCCTTTAATGGCTTTAGCTAGTGTAGCAACACGTCCATAGGCATTTTGGAAAATTTCAGCTATCTCGAAAGTGGCTATTCGTTGACATGGATGGCTCCTTAGATAATTTCCACATTCAACATTATAAGCGGATTTCAAAGAAGAATAAAATGTCACATCCAGTGGCTGGAGGCGGTGATATGTATGGGGTGGAATAGTTAAAACTATTATTCCTCTTTCTTTACAAAAATTATACACTTCCAATGAACAGTGGCTTGCGTGATTGTCAATTATTAATAAAACAGGATCCTCCTTTGAAGGTTTTACAAAATCATAAAAATGTTGGAGCCATTCTGTAAATAGCTGTTCGTTTATCCACCCGTTTTCTGAACAACAGTACAATGCTCCTGGTGGTCCATTTTTCTTTAATTCTGGTTTCATTCTCTTACGCGCATAAATCAGGAAAGGGGGAACATAGGTTCCAGAAGCACTTATGCAGCACATTATCGTAGTGGTTATCTTTTGGCGCTTGTAATGAAACCAACTCTTTTCTGACCCTTTTCGGCAGGTATTTTGGAGGGATTGTGGACAGTAGTTACTCCAGTTTCGTCTGCATTAAATATTTTAGACGCTGAAAACTTATATTTGTCCAAAAGAGTGTTTAAATTGGAGAAAAAATAGATCTTAATTTTTGCTGAATGCAGAAATACGATTAATGCTCGTAGCTTCTGGTTTTCTTAAGCTAACACTGGGATTTCGTTTCAGAAAGCCGTCGAGCCAATCTCTGCCTGCACTTTTTTTTGTCTTTAGAGAACGGGTGTTGTAAGTTCTTCTCTTCGGCGTACTTAAAGACACATTTTTTAATTTCAGTGGGCGATATTCCATAAAAATGTTTCGACAGTGTTATAACCTGCTTTGCTAAAATTTCTTCTTCATCTTTTGTAAAAACAGATTGACACCCCATCGAAGCATCGGACACATTATTAGTTTTCATTCTTTTTTGAAGTGTTGATCTGGAAATAGAAAAGCGTCTTGCAACTTCTCGCGTTTTTCCGCCAGCTCTTATTGCATTTAAACCAGCAGTAAGCTGTTCAGAAGTCCAGCTACCTTTTCCTGTTATTCTTTTGTAAGTGCGTGGCATCTGTAATAAAAAAAAACATAAAGAGAAATGAAATTTTTTAGGGGTAATCGTGGCCGGCCCGCATTACCCCGAGGCACATGGCTATCATGTGCCATTACATTATCTAAAACTGCAGAAGCAAGTGCACAATTTGTATAAAAAAAAATATTACATAATCCTTAATAAACTATTTTAACTTACCTTTGAAATATGAAGAATGATACATCAAAGTCAACACAATACAACTTTTTCATAGTTTCCTGTTTTACCGACGTTACAACGCGCCCGCTTTCAGTACAATATGAAATACATGCCCATAGATAGCGCACATAAATTTAAAAGCAAATAATAATATATACAATTTGAGATACTGAATGGTCACTATTATCCCAGTGGCCCCCATTCCCCTCCTATTCCGCTAATACAAATAATGAACTTATCACTTACACATATCTTTATTGAATAATAAGGTCATTTAGATACTGAAACACAATGAGCATTTAGAATGAAATTAGAATGAAAGCAGATCTGAATTATTTTAATATTTTGTTCATACTCCATTGGCGTTGATGACTTGCTGTAAACGATTCTGCAATCACATAATAACTGTTGTTGTATAACCTGGAGTTAGTTCTTCCCATGCTTCCTCAATACTTTCCCAAAGTTCATCTCGATTTGGGGCTCTAAAATTATTTATGTACAAACGTTTTATTATTTGTCCCAAAACGTTCTCAATAGGGTTAAGATCAGGACTCTTTAATGACCATTGGAAGAACATTAATTTTGTTGGTTGCAAGCCAATGACGCACAACGTTGGAGGTGTGAATTGGAGAGTTGCCTTGCTGAAAAATGAACTTTTTTTGGTCATATAATCCGTGCTTTTTACTTTTACCTGGCTTGCGATCGGGACTCCCTGAGCAGGACTTTGGGAACCCCCTGGGAGTAGCGACCCACAGATTGAAAAACACTGACCTAAAGGATTCGACACTAGATGCATTTTCAATCGCGTCTTATTGATATTGGCATCCAATAAAAAGTAAGAATGGAAGAATTATTGATTTCGAGAATTTTATTAGAGACTATGACGCTATTAAAGAATCGATTGGACTTTTTAAAAAATTTGAAGAATTTTAGTTGTTAATTTTATTTCACACTTTCAATCTTATTTTTAAGCAAACAGAGTTAATTTTCGATATTGTCTAATCTAAATCCTCAAACATAGCATGCTCTCAGAAGAGAATTGAAAATTTGCAACAAAGTTTAAAGAACATTAGAAATGATCAGAATTATTTTGACAAAATATCATCCACCATGTCAAAAACACGTAAAACTGATCGTGATATAATGGACGGTCCAAAAATGTATTTCGAGTTTTCCATTAAATTATTGACACAATAATTAATCAAATAGAAGTCTGGTTCAAAGATATGGTCTCTTTAAATTTTTTAGATTTATTAAATAAAACAAAATTTATAACTTTCAAAAGTACATTTCCTCAACAGTTGGTTGATTTGCTGTTCAAGAATTATAAGAATTTCTTTGATAAAACAAAATTGCAAAGATAGTTAGGCGTATGATATTCTGATACATTAGCACATTCGTCAAATTGTGTTGATATTTTTTTATTGTTTCAAATGATCTACAAAATGAAGTTTCGGGAATACATAAATTGTTATGTATTTGCTTTCTATCTGCTTTCTACATCGGCGTCCTCTCCTGGCTCTAGACTTTCACGTGGTTCTTGCTAAACGATATATTTTCTTTAGGAAATTATTCCAACCAATAAATTCCGTTTCAATAAATTTTAATAGATGTATGATACCTTGTTCGAAATGTCCCACCCTATCCGAAATCCCACGAGCCGCCACTGTTGGAGTGCAATATGCATATCAAGCATCCGATGTGATTAAAATTCCTTGCAAAACTAATAAAATTTAACTATGCTAACAAATAACATAATCACAGCCATAATATTTTACACCATAAAAACTTTAAACATTACACATTTAGATCACGCCAACATTTTCACGAGCTTGTGAGTGTTCCTTACCCAGATGATGCAATAATTTAAAAGAAAACCACTCATCACACATACACACACACACACACACAACACAAACAAATCTACATATATATTTACATATAGACATATACACTGACTTTGATCATTAGCGGATCGGGCAAAGTCGTTAATTTTGCTCGTTTCAAAACATTAACAATTTTTTTATCCATTATTGTTATTTATTCGGGCGCGCTTTGCGCTGTCTTTCGACTATCATTACTCAAAACTGGATAGCGGCTTTCACGAAATAAAGACATTAAGACGCACCCAAATTTGCATAAGAACAACGAACGCTTTTCGTTTAAGAACAATAATAAAAAAGAACAGGTGTCATAAAATATATACTTAATGTTACCCAAAAGCGGATAATAACGCTGAAATGGTATAGAAATGTGTATTTCGATACCGCTCTCAAGTCATTATTGGCTATTCAAGAGATTAATTTGAAGTAAGTGCAGAAAATAATGCCGTACTGGTAATATTTTACATTTACATGTATGTATTAAAATGGCGAAAGGTGGAATATAAGCCTTTGGCAAAATGCGGTTTGAGCATATTTATGTGGGGTAAAATAATTACTTAATAAATTTGTTTACTACCATAACTTACAATCAGAATAAATGTATATTATTACTACTTTTCAAACAAAATGTTGCCTCGTCGGAAAAAAAAACTATATTACTTAAAAATTGTGGGTTGGCATTGCATTTATCCATCATTATTTCGCAAAATTCTAATCTACGGTAGAGATCGTCTTCAACAAGTTTCTGAACTAAATGCACTTTGTATGGGTGCCATTTGTTCTTGTGTAAATATTTTGAAATAGAAGATTTACTTACTGACAGTGCTGCAGCTACTTGTCGACTTGATTTGTGAGGATTTTCTTGTAAATCGAGCAAGACACTAAAATTGTGTGCTTTCTAGAACTGCGACATTGTTGATATTGTAATTATCTCTTACGAGGCCAAAGACTCTAAACCTTTTTGAAGTGTAAACTTCTTTGGGCGCGTTGCGTTGATTGTGGGCACTGCTATGTAACGCTCGTTCGGGTAAAGTCGGCTCGAGCCGACCAAGGGAACGAGAGAAATATATGATATAGAGGTATTTAATTTCAATTAAATTGAAATTTAAATGAATAAATAAATTCATGTCCCCGAGCAGATTCGATCCCGAGCCGCACTAGTGAGAAGCATCGTAAGCACGTAAGCATCATACCAGCGCGGGACCCGTAAGCGAGGATTTATATTGTCTATTTATATATATATATATACATGTGTCCGAACGCTGCCGTTGCTATGGCAGCGTTCGGAAATTGTATTTCGCGGACTGTGTTGCGTTCGCTAATTGGAAACTTAATAACATTTCGCGCACAGGTAAGTTTTAGCATGTTTATTAAAATGATATGGATGACTCGGAAACTGATCAGTATATTCCGGGTGTTAAATAACGTCTACACGCATTTACTATAATTTGTTTACCAATGCAAAACAGAAACGTTGAGAATAGAGCATTGCTTTAATTGCTCATTATATACGAATTTATAAGCATTTAATTCTTTTCTGTTACACAGGATGCATGAAGAAAATCAAATCGATGACAAATTAAAACGAAAAAGGGATTTCGTATTATTAACCTCGCCTTGATGAAGTTTTCACTTCTGCCGTGTGGTTTTAAGCACACCCATTTTCTTATTTTTATCTTACTAATTACTGATCGTGTAATAGGCCTATTCGGGTACTTATCATTAAACTATTCACAAACTTCAGCTTGTGTTCGAGTCCTGTCGCCATATCCTACCATCATCAAAATTTCTATACGTTGTTTCTCAGTTAAACGCGGCATTCTGTCAAACTTTGCAACTGCACTTGACAAGTACTTAAGTGACATTGTCATACAATTTCCATGTGACTAAACGGTGACAAGTCAACAATTAAAAAAATAATAGTTAGTGGTCAACAGTTTAAACATTTAATTTGATTTGTATTTCTGTTTTTTTTAATAAATCGGTCCTTTTCAGACAACAGAGTGAAGTAAATTTTGTAGAATACGGTCTCAGTGTTTGATATGTTCAATTGTAAATTTCTCGATAACTGTTGAGTTTAGGTATAGGACATGGTACATGAAACATATTTAGAATTCGATGCAGAATTAACAAATTAAATAAAAAACGTATGTTTCTATTTGAAAAAACAAGTTTGATGGTCGTAACTTCTTGTTGGACCAATGTTTATACATCAATTTACCATCAGAAAAACCGCAGCAAAAAATAAAACGCGACCCATCCGAGCGTTTTTCCATAAAACAAAACCAAACATTTTAAAGGAATTTGTTCCAACCCGCGTGTCCTCGGTGTATGAACAGTTCTATACTTCATTCACTGAACGTATAGAGTAATCACGACCTGTCCACGACTGCATCACGTGCACAGCTCAATTTACAAAGAGTACTTATATTAACAGTAAAGTTTATATAAAATACTGAACCGATTTAAATTTACATAAAATGCATATTTTGTCTTTTTAGATAACTAAAATACGTAAATCTCAAACATAACCTATATCAACA
Source organism: Amphimallon solstitiale (assembly GCA_963170755.1). Taxonomy (NCBI): domain Eukaryota; kingdom Metazoa; phylum Arthropoda; class Insecta; order Coleoptera; family Scarabaeidae; genus Amphimallon; species Amphimallon solstitiale. The sequence goes on along the minus strand of OY720683.1, from coordinate 78,431,783 downwards.
AAACATTCGTAAATTGCTTAAAATCCATCACTTAATAAGTGGATAAATTTTAATTGACAAAAAAATGCACAAATGCGCATTTTGTAAACAATTTAAGATAAATTTAATATGCATTTGTCAAATTCAATATCAGGCGTTTTAACAAATAATACAAAACCAATATAAGTATTTAAAAATGAAGCAAATATATTAAAGACTTTATTCGCATGTGTATATAATATAAATTACAAGTTAAAATAGGGCATAGGTAGTTACCTTATTGTGAATTTATAAGGAATTTTATACGTGTATAAATAGAGTACATACATAGTAAACATATATAAATAAAATGCATACGCAATATACTTTATTTTTAAAAACTATGTAGAGGAAAGAGCGAAAGAAACTATGAATGTAAACAATATTTTAAATTTTTCTGTGTTGAAAATTAAAATTATTCCTGAATGTCACTGTCACATTCACTACTTTCAGAACTTTCCAAATTAATTATGAAACTCTCTTGTAAATTTTCAACAATTACGTCTAACTCCCACATATTTTTGTCTACTTCATTAACATGTTTGATGGCATTCAACCAGTTCTCTTTTGTAACATTGTGCAATGATGTGTGTAACAGCTCTTTGACTTCCTTTGATTTAAATGTAGTATTTTTCCTTGTAATTTCTCCTTTAACTTGGGGCCCATATTAATTCAATCGGGTTCAATTCGCAATGATATGTGGTAGGCTTAGTACTGTTCTATTGTAAGTTTTTGCAAGTTCATCAATCGCATATTTATTGCAATGTTCTTTGTGCACCTTAACTAAATGTAATAGTTCATCTTTAACGATATCTTTTTGAAAGGATATATTTTTTTCTTGCAACCAACACTGAATATTATACAGGACAGATCCATGCTCTTGTATACGTCTTTGGAGGTTTCACATCTTGTGCATTGTGTTTTCGCAAAATATTAAAAACACTTGCAGAGGAGATTCCTGCAGCTTCGGCTGTAAAGTCAACAATTCGTGTCTTAGAGTCAGCCGGGCATATTTGTATGACGTTTGGTAAATATATTCAGTAGTCTCTTGTCACTGTAAAATGACTCTTAATCGTTTCTTCAATTCTGGCTGCTTTTGCACAGTACTGTATAAACAGGTAAAAACAGTAACTTAAATTCAACTCTTCTGGAAAGCTGAAACATAATTAACCTATAAACCTATAAACCATTTGCTTTGTTTACGATTTATAGATCTTACGTTCAATAAATCTTTAATCATTAATAGAGTCTTTAAAAAGACTGAGAATAATAATAAGAACAACTTAAACAAATGCAAACAGCGCAAACACAAGGAACAATACAAAATACTATATAGCAAAAGCAAAAAGTATACATATATAACATATATTTCAAAATAACAGACAATGTTAAAATCATGTGACAAAATCACAGAAAGCAGATGATTTATATCGTGTGTTGAAGGATTTGTATGTAGCTCTCAGAGCCAGTATTAAAAATCATGCGTTGATCACGCGTTTTTTGCTACTCTATACGTTCAGTGAACGAAGTATAATAACATCCAAAAGAAGAGGAATGCTGTCGATTCAGTAGAAGAGGACTTAATACAAATATAATGCAGAGGCCGACATAAAATAACTTAGAAAGAGGTATACCGTATGTGTCTATTTTCATTAGCTATAGGGATTCAATGTTTACATGCGATTTATACGTATACAAATAATACGTGGCAACGTGTGTCTCCCGGCAACAATCGACATCACAGCGACTTTCTCCGATCTTGCCACTTCTACATTAAATGTTTAGCTGCGAACACGTTCCGAGATATAGTCTGCAATAAAATCCGTCATCATCAAATGGCCGGCGCGATCTAGTTGTTTATTATTATTTTCAGAATCCTTTTTTATTTACCTTATTTTTAATTTTATTAGAATTACGCTTTTGTTTGTGTCATGCTTAATAATTCTCTGCATTTACTGAAAGGAAAAAGAAAAAGCCTTGTAAGGCGTAAATATTATTTCTAAGCGCAGTACAAACATCCAAGTCAATAGTCCAACAGCTACTGCTAACTTGAGCTTGCATCGGTCGCGCTCGCATTGAAGAGAAAAGTAGGGGGTGCCATGTTGTCACGTATTGCATGAATTAATCGCCTATGGCTAATGAAAATTGACACGTGCTGTATATAGAACTACACGGACTATAGTTCTAATGGCATATTAAAATACAAGTAACAGAAGGCCTTTCATTCCAGCATGATTTCCAAATTCGGACACGGGCGCGCAGTGCGAGTTGCCGCAGGAATGGATGCTGGAATGGCCTTCTGTTACGAGTATTTTACACTATTTTCTCTGTTTCGGAATGTATTTATATTATTTATTTATAGAATCATTGTTAAAAATATTCATTAAGGGAAATTTTGATATCGTGACGTAGTCGCTTGGTAGTACTGATTTATATTTGACAGTTGACTTTTGTATGAATTCTTTGGATTGAAAAGTTTGCTTAAATTAGAAGAAAAATTCATATTATCTGTGGGCGGAATGTCAGACCAAGAGCGTCAATCTGCGGCACTGGAATTGCGGGACGGGGCCTCCAACGCCATTAATAATTTACTACCAGGTAAATCGAAAAGCAGGTATGAAAAAGATTATAAAAAATTTATGGAACCAACCTACTTCAACTAAAATATAAAGTTGCCAAAAATCGTTTAAGAATGGAGTCCATTCTAACACCAAAATGCGTGCTAAAATAACACTGTTCAAAACCGAAACATTCTATAATAGTATATTATGCAATGAGCATTTAATGATAGCTATTAAGACACGAGTAAGAAAATTACAATACGAGGCGAAGCCGAGTATTGTAATGAATACGAGTGTCTTAATAGCCATTAAATGCGAGTTGCATACACTATTTTTTCTACGACCCCATAATTAAACATAATTTTATGAACATTCCATTTCATAAATTGAGGTTAACATTTTCCATGCACCTTTGCGAATTTAGCTGGTAATAAATTGTTCTTGGTTACTAAGGCTTGTTCCATAATTTCTGGTGGACTCAAATTTTACATTTCACTGTCATTATCCCTCATTTTTACCGTTTATATTTTCAAAAAAGCACAAATTTTAAGTACTTACTTGTAAATTGCAGAGAACTGTCACATTTATTTAATTTGTATATCTGTCAGATATGCAGTCGCCATATTGAATATTGTTTGAATATTGGAATGTCGCATTCCTATTGGATATAAACTTGTATCGTAATGAAAAATCTGTATTCCTATTCGATATAAACTTGTATCATAATGAAAATCTGTATCGTAATGGACATAATTAAAGTACAGGTTCGGCATATCTAATAGTACAATTAAAGTATGGGAGTAGAAAAAATAATATTTTCTATATATATTCCTAAGACCGATCCTTTATCCATGAATACAGACCGAAAATTGGTATCTCAATTGTTTCCAAATTTTTATATGTACAACCACACTATACTACAGAATTGCTCAACAAATATTTAAAAAATGCCAAAAAGAAATAAAAAAAGTTCATATTTGATTATACGATAAACTGCAACAGTACAATTTTCTTGCCCATCCATAAAACAGTTTACTTGTACAATGCTTATATTTGCATACAAAGGATTGCAGGACATACATACTCGTACATAAAGTTAACGTAGCTACACGTATTGGAACGGTAATTGGATTTTTCTTCAACAAGAAATACGTAGGCAAAATTTAGCACATAAATCATAGCTCCACAGATGTAGATTAATTGATTTTAAATTTTTTCCTCTAGTCTTTGTGGCTATTATCGTTCATTCCATTTTGATTATATTTTAGATTTAATAGCCGCGATAGCATTTTTTGTACTATTATACAAATTCGTATACTTTAGCTGTTATATAATGTATCGCAGTAACTATTTATAATAAATCTGATTTTGATTATGAATGTTTAGATGGATGATATCATTATGAAAGAAACTTTAACGTTGTCGTGATACTTTATTTCCATATTGTTGCTTCTAGTATCCAGCCCACGTTTTCATTACGCAAATATCTTTTTGTACAATACAGTGAGTCATTATTTAAGAATTTTACTATTATAGCTGAGTGTTTTTTTTTTCTTTTGAAGTATCATTATCAATTGAAAGTATTTGAACGTTTCCTATTGTTAATAAATCTTACCATGACAAGGACTGTGCGAATTTCTCAGTAACCATTCGCATATAATTACATATTACTACATGATGGCATTGAACCAGATTAATCTCAAAACATTATCGTTCTTATGTCACTGCTAAAACGAAATAGTTCATCGAACTTTTAATAAATAGAGGGATTTAGCTTTTCAATCTCAGCGCAGCACTGGCAAGCATACTGGCCTGTTAACTGGGCATAAATGTCAGGTTTCCATTATAAATACTAAAGACTTATTACATTTCAAAATATCAATTTTAAAATGTCAGTAATGCCAAGGTAAAATTAAGGAAGGGTTGGGATTTTGCAAAATTATATAAATGTGTATTAAATTTGGGGTTACTAATTTAGTTGATTAGTTCGGGAGTAGGAGTGAGTTATATAGATTTTATTTTTCTAAATGAGATAGCTTGCTCATTTAGTCATTTTGGAATTATACTTTCTCGCGTTCATGGATAGAAAAAAGTCTTATTTCATTAGCATTTTGCAATGCAATTTAATATGATACATGATTTCTTCATTTTCATTCCATAGTCAGATGATTTCATCTTTTAAACATATTTATATTGCGTGTGCACTTATAGTATCTGTCAAGTTCCTGCTTTAAGTTAGTTTTTTTTACTTGCATTATTTCTACAGTTAGTGACGACTATAATCTTCTTACTATGCCCTGCTTTTGATGTTATATTTACTTATATTCGCGTACCTAGTCATTTGTTGTTCCCAATATTGGTGTTTGTGTTATATCAAAAAGAGACAATCTCAGTAATAGTCACTTTTAAAGTATTAACGTCTTACATGTTTTTGATGTGAAATTTAATAAGAATGTCAAAAATGAAATAATATACAGGGTGTTCCCTTTAAAAAAATTGACTTTTTTGCAAAAACTAACAAAATTATATCAAAAAACGACAGTATCTCAGTAATAGTCAGTAATAGTCACATTTAAAGTATTAACGTCTTACATGTTTCTGACATGAAATTTAATAAACAATTCAAAAATTAACTGATATACAGGCTGTTCCATTTAAAAAAATTGACTTTTCTTCTAAAACGTGTCATGTATTTTAATCGTTTCCTGCTCATGCAGTTAGTAACTGTAAAAAAACAAAAGATGCTTCTCTTAGGACCTGTTATTGTAAACAATACTGCAAAAAATGTTGCCCATCTAATACGTCGTTTTCGAGAAATATAATTTTATACAAACATTGAATTTTTCAGAAAAATGGGAATAAGTCAAAAACTTTACACTTTAGGCCTATGCTATCTTATTACTTTTTGACTAAAGATTATACGGGGAATACAAAAATGCAATAATATATAGGGTGTCCCATTTAAAAAACTATAACTATGGTTAGCCACCAAGTTATGGAACACTCTGTATAATATTTTCTTTTTAAAATGTGCTCCTAATGAACAGCTATCACAAGGAAAAACCCGCTTCGAAATATCTTTACTCATAAAGGCATAGAATAGAATAGAATAGAATTTATTCACTGTAACATATACATTTCATATACATTACAATAAAAGTCATACTCATATAAGAATAAAAAGAACTATAACAAAATCCATATATCATAAATAAATAGACAAATATACAGTGTAAAACAATCAAAACAAAGACAACATTTTAAAATTAAATAGTTTTAGTATAGTTTAAGAACTCTTGCACCGAGTAGAAAGTATTTTCTAATAAAAAATTCCTAATTCTGTGGACATAATCCTTCCTGCTGAGGTTCTGCATAATATCACCATTGATTTCTATTAGTTTATTATATATTTTTGGACCCCAGTTGTCCACATATTTCTGGGTCGTTGCTAGACGATGATATGATATTTTCAGAGAATCCTTATTTCGTGTTGGGTAGACGTGTGTGTCGCTATTTTTCGGAAATTTATTCATATTGTCATATACGTATTTTGATATGGCCAATATATACACACACGGCATGGTAAGTATTTTTTCTCTTAAAAATGAGAGTTTACAGGTTTCACCCATCTCTAAACCGCACAACGCGCTTATTGCTCTCTTCTGTAGAAGGAAGATGCGCGCACTGTCACAAGACATACCCCAAACCTGTATGCCGTAACTGGCCACACTATGAAAATTAGCGAAGTATGTCATTCGCGCAGCTTCGTGATTGGCGATGGATTTTATTCTTCTTATGGTATATATTGCGGCTGTCAGCTTTGCCGCAGTGACAGACACATGCATAGACCAGCTGAGTCTGTTATCTACGTTGAGACCCAAGAACTTTATTGACTCCGTGTCCCCATCTTTGCTTGCTGTGAATTGGATTCTCTGCGTTTTTTCTTTGTTCATGTGTAAATCGTTCTCAGTGAACCATTGCTCTGTTTCATCCAGTACCATTTGGGATTTTTGTTCTCTTTCGTATTTGTTAGGTCCCTTAACCAGTATCGATGTATCGTCGGCATACAAGACAATGCCATCTGCAGAAATAGACACATCCAAATCGTTCATATACACAATGAACAGCAAAGGTCCAAGAATTGATCCCTGTGGCACGCCTTCTCTGACAGGCACCATACCAGACTTTTGTCCTACAAATTCTACGTATTGATATCTGTTACTTAAATATGAAGCCAGGAGACTTTCACAATTTCCTCTAACACCATAATGATTCAGTTTCCCTAACAATATGGTGTGGTTAACTGTATCGAAGGCACGTGTCAAGTCGCAACATATCAGTTCTGGATGTTCTTGGTTATCCAATGCATCCAATAGGTACTTAAATATATCCATTATTTCAGTGCTTGTAGATCTATTTTTTCTGTATCCGTGTTGAGCATCGGACAGAAGCTTAATCGGCCTTACCCACTTAGATGACTCACCCTGTATATAATCTCTTAAGCAAGGTACCCTCCTTATCTTTTACAATTTTAACATTTTTAATGAACGTTAAATAGTTCCAATAGATTTCAACATAAAAAAAAATATTATCACCAGTGCTTAATAAAAAAAATTAATGGAATGGTAATAGGTTTCAATATTTTACTGATATTGATTTCAATATGTGTTATAATCTATTGATTAGTAATAAATTCATTTTCTGTTAATCGTAGACAATATTTATTAATTCCAATTTAAAAAAAACAAGATTTTATTTAATAACAGAAAATTTCTAAATCGCAAGGCATAAGTCAATTACGGACACCCATTATTGAAATGAAAAATTTCAACCTCGAAATGATTTTTGAAAAACGCCTATCTCTATGCGTGTATGCGCGCGCGTTAGTATCTTTCTCTCTCTGTGTGTGACCACGATAGCGGCCAAATGGCTAAATCGTATCAACACCAAAGTTTATATTTGTTAAGTTTAGACATATTTCTAAAGAATGCAAAAGTAAATTTGAGAAAAGGTTTTTAACGTTCCTAACGGAAAAGTAGGTCGTTTATTCTTATCAAGAAACAGTTTTTTGGAAATATCATGCTTTCTCGGGATATATATTGACAGTATAAAAAGTATTTGAACCTTGATTTTGAATAATTATTGTGTAAAAAAAAATCAAAATTTTATTAGCAGTTTTTTACAAATATTTCACATAGTATGTATGTATTCGATACAGATTTATTACAAGTGTAAAAGAATTTAGAGTTGGATTTTGAACAATTATTGTAAAAAAAAAATTCGGAACGTACATACGTATAAGAAAGCCGAGTGGTGTCCACACCTCATTTTTTTCTTTGTCTTACAGCGTATAACACTGTATCTAACATGTTGCTTCCAAATCAATTGGAAATCCGACATGGTGAAAAACTTAATTAGAAATTTTTTGCGTATCATAAATTGGATTAAATTTTTTTGGTCACACAAGATTCCTTTCTAGTTGACATCATTTATGAACAAAATAATTTATTGTACTTTGTAATTGGCAAGACAAATTAATTACAGTGTATTTACAGAAGAAATAAACACTGATAAAAATTCCGGCTATAAATTCTTGTTTAATTGTTACGAGTCTATTTACCAGTGATACTTTATCGACGACTTTTTTTTACCTATTAGTAGTATTGCTATTGAAATGCCGTTTCATAATAGCTTTGCGGAGGATGTTTGTTTTTATTTAAAGCTAGGTATCTGTTAATAACGTTATGATTGAAATATTACGGCAATATTTATGAATACTTTCCAATTGAAGAAATTAATTGGCCTCGGTAATATATTAATTACTGAATTTGAACGGAATATAACACCTTTTTTAAATAATGAATCTATCATTTATACATTGTGCCAAATAATATATGTATGAATATCATGCAAATTATGAAATAAAGTATGTGATTCCTAAAAATCAATAAATATCGTAACCAGCAATGCAATTATAATAGTTTGGGAAATAATGCAGATGTGCATAAAATTAAAATTAGCTTTAAAGTCATATGTCATGAATATCAAAAAAGAAGTTTGAGTATGTTTAAAATATAGATAAGTATGAAATTCCCGCCTGATTAATTTATTTTTTGTACCATTAGTAAAAAATCATAGCATTTTTACACATAATAAAACGGCATGATATGTCATTTCTCCACCTGAACTAATAACAGGTAAATAATGAGCATATTATTGACCTAGGTGAATAATTATAGTAAAGCGAATGCCGCAACCATGCAATCGCAGTAGTATGTCAAGTTGTCAACCGTCAAAATTCATTGTAGTTTTTGGCCAGTTTCACATCGTATATCCGCATATCATCGTCGATTTATACCATAAATCATACCTAAAATCTAAAACTTATAAATGCTCGACCTCTAAGGTAAAATAAATCACTGTATTTTAGGTTAACAATAGCAAAATATGTATAACAGTATAATATGGAAACAATATAACACAAAACTATTACAGATGTAAAGAATTATTTAATTTATTTATAAAAATTGATAGTGCAATTATGGCATGTCAAATTTATGGATGGTTCAATTCTATTTGAAGTACCAGGATTGTGCAGATCTGTAGGCACATTAATGACAGTATTATTAATTGAGTTAATTCCATAAGTATTTACGATATCTTCAGTAGAAGTAGATCCTGATTGTACTGCTGATGTTGATGGAATTTTATTCATATCGTAAATTCCTGTATTTATTGCAGGTGTGGTTGCGTAAGTAGATATAGGTAGACCGTGTAACATACATGCTATATTTTTTTATTTACTAGGGAAGTCTTCGATATAACCTTCAGGTACACTAGAAGATTTCCAACCACCATGCTTTTAGCTGAAGGATATTACCACCATTGACAGCTAAAAGTGTGGCCAAGGTTCTACGGAAGGGCAATTTTTTTTGACATTTGTCCTATTGTGTTATGTCCAATGTTTTGTCTAGTACATTTACCATTACGTACACTAATAAAGAATTTTGCTATATGGTCTAATTTTTAAATAGTTTTTAATTATTTTGATCCAAAGTGGCTCCATTATTACAAACTTTCGAGACGAATCATTTTTGCTATTGGGGATGTGAATAATAATTAAATAATAATAATAATAATAAATGCATTTATTAATCTTCCCATGACATATTTCTACATACAAACACACATATTCATAATAATAATATTAATAAATACATGCAGTCATATATACATGTATACATATAGAAAAGAGAAAGACATACAAATACATGGAGAAGATTAAAAGGCATGTGCTCAGACTGACCAGGAAATTTGATCTTCTGTTATTCTGCACATGCCCCTCAACGATACATCATAAATCATCTTTCATGATGACATCAGAAATTAATAAATTACACAGCTCCTCACTTCGGCATTCACCAGCAACACCAATTACAAAAGCTGTTCACAGTGTTATAAATTGTCAAAAATTACTAAATTTACACAAAATTTATCTGAGACTAATCAGTACGTTACAAAATAAAGAAACACTGAATTTTAGAGAGACTGTACATAAATAAAAGCAACTAATAGGAACAGAGTTAACAAATGGTCTATAAACTAATCGATTAAATTCGGTGCACCTATTAATCTAATAATATTCATAAACTAATTAAATAATTAAATATACTAGAAACTACTTGATTTAATATGTCAAACAGAATAAACTGACGATGTGTACAAAAAAAAAAAAAAATATTCCAACACAAGATTTAATGAACATATATAAATATAGATAAACACAAAAAAGACTCTTGATGTACGTGCTTTGTTGTACTCGGTAATATTTTACGTTATTATATAAAAAAGAAATTACTGACAGCTTGGTAGTTAATTAATTTCGCGGCACTACAAAAGGTTGATAATGTAAATACCTGGCAGGTGGAGATTGTAGTACTCGCAAGGAGTTCCGACGGATGGCCCCCAATTGCCAGTTTGGTCCGTGTATTGAGGACTAGCGCTGGTTGCCCTAGCGTGGATGATATCGGTGAACAATTATCTCTTAAATCCGGATTACTTTCCGTGAATTGGAAGACACTAAATGCTCCACAAATATTTTATTTTAGAAGGAGGCAGATCGCATAACAGCGTATCCTTATACTTCTGGATATTTAGACCTCGATCTATTATAGATATATATTGTCACCGGATCCTAACGGACTTTGACAAAGGGGATCGGTATTTATAACTGTTTTATTACCACTTACTGTGACGTACCGTACTAATTTTAATTTAATGTAATAATAATGAATGACGTACTAATAATAAATAATTTTGGATGTGCTTAGCCCTTTTAAAGACTCGGAGGTGGGAAAAGAATGTTCTAGAGAACTATAGGCGTCAATCAGACGGATCACGTTACTAGAAAATACATAATACGCAATTCCTAGACACAAGGAACTGTGAGAACTATTTAGATAACTTTAGACGGACAAAAAAAGCATACGTCGCCAATCTTAAATTTCAACAAAGAGTCCTTCATAAACTAAATATTTTAAATCGAATATTTATATGCGACGCAGAAAATTTTAAGACGTATTTTATTTCGAATTTGAACATTTTGAATGAATTAAATGTTGAACGCGTCTTTTTAAACGTAACACTCTATCATTACCAACCGGTACAAGCACTTCTTCCCACGGATCTTTCCCAAAGAATTCGTCTATGTGAATGGTGCAGCAATTATTTGGATAATTTTTCAAGGACCAATTGCTGTCACGAAGCTACATTTACAAGAGATGGAAGCCACAGTTTCCCCAATGAACATGTGAGGGCAATCGAAAACCCTCATGCTCTTCGAGAAACCCATTTGAATAATTAATAACGGTGTTATCGGACCACATATCTTAGATGGAAACTTGGACAGTGAAATGTACCGGGCTTTTTTGGAGAACAATATATCTCTACTACTTGAGGTAACTTCTCTTCAAATCAGATGGACGATGTTGTTTTTGCATGATGGTGCTCAAATTTCCTCAATGAACAGTATCGAAATCAATGGATAGGACGTCGTGATCCCATTGCTTGGCCACCGCGATCTTCGGATCTCAACCCACTAGATTTCTTCATGTGAGGACATGTGAAGACACTTATCTATTCGACGGGAAAGCCTAATAATTGGGACCAGCTCATACATAAGATCCATGCAGCGTTGTATTCCGACGGAGGATTAAGTTATGCATTGCACAAGGCGGTGGTTAAAATGAGCAGATTTAATAATTGCACTGTCATTATGCTTTTCTTAAAATACACCACATTTTTCCTAAACACTCTAGTAATTTACCTCAGCTTCAATCTCCGATATTTCAAGAACCATTAGGAATTCGGGAAACGTGAATAGAATCATTTTTGCTTAAAATTTGTCATTGAATTCATATACGAAGTATCTCGGATACCTTGCCGGCCATCCTGTATAATCGGCAAATACAAATAATAACGCAAAACTTACGAGCAAAGCTTATATTTTTGGCGGATGGTTTTTTTGAGAAGCGATGTATAATATATACCCATTTAAGTTCTATACGGTAACTATAAACAAACCTAAAATCATGATTTATGACAAGTTGTTGTCTGTGAGGGCAATACAATCATTCCGACAGTAATTTACAAACAAAATTTAAATATTCAATAAATCAAATACGAAATCAACACGTTTCAATCGTTGAAGTACAACTGTAGCCGACTTCAAGAACAAAATGACCAATGGCAATCGATGTACCTGCAGACTAAATGAAAGCGGTTGCCCAAAGTTGATATACAACGTCTACTTGTCATTTACATGTAATTTATGTCCGCCCGATATTTACCTATCTAATTTTTCTAAATGTAAAGACTTGTAATGCATGTTGTACCGCAAAACTTTTTGCAACTGGGTTAATGTGAACATTTATGATAATTTATTCTGTACAACTCGAGGAAAATTCATGTAAAAGTTGTAGTTGTGTTCGAATAGATGTATGATTTTTAAAGTTATTATTTAATTCAGGACATAACCACTGTGCACTGCAAAAATATTTTAGTTTCTTTTTTACGGCGTACGACTTGATCACCTTACTTAGAAGTTATTACACATTACGACTTGCGTTTTCTTGTCTATTTTTGTCAATTACACATTAATCCAAGTCGCTTTAATTTAGAATAATCAACGATTGTATGAGTAATGTTTATGTAAATTGCGAAACATGTTAGTGCCTATTTCTTTTCTTAATATGGAATTATCTAATAACTGTTTACAGCTTTATAAAGTTGGACTGATTTGTGTGAACGTATCATTTACTTGATGACAGAACCTAACAACTGCAAATCACAGCCTCGATCATCTAATTTGTACTAATCTACGTTCTTTGAATAAAAATTTATCAAATCACATTGGGGTGTTCGGGGGTTGTCAAATATTGTTACACCAACACCTGCGGTATAACTTAAGTGGGTGCCTCTTTGCATTCGCCAATGGGTGTGGAACGCAACTGAAGAACTAACAGTAGTGGAAACCAGTCAAACCCTGTGCATTATTAATTATTATTTAATGAAGTAAAAGTTCTTCAGTGTGAGAGAATTATTTGAAAATTATATTCTACCCAGTTAACTTACTTACTTTTCCCTATCCTCCTTTGCCGTTACCCGTCGAGGCGTTGTGCTTTGCAGAATTTTCTCCATCTTGTTTTATCTTTGGATATTTTTGGAGCATCATTACAGTTACTTTCCCGGTCCGATAGCAGCTGCGCTATCTCCTCATTCCATACTCTTCTTGGTCTACCTCTGTTTCTCCTCTTGTTCCAACCAGTCTCCCGTATTTCATTTACAGCGTTGGTGTAGCTCATTCGTGGAAGGTGTCCAAACCAACTAAGTTGTTTTTCCTGTTTTTTTTCTATTGCTGATATCACACCCAGTTTTTCTCGTATCCTCTCATTTCTAATTCTATCCAGTCTGGTTGAAACGATCCTGCATCGTTAAATTAATAAACAAGTCAATATTTTACATATTTTTCATGTTACAGGTATTCATTCACGATATGTATAACTTCTTTATTAATTTTCTTTGATATTTTACGTACAATCAAATGTTTCTTTTAAAATTACTTGCTTTCCTCGAGTCCTCTAGTCTTCTCTTGGTAGGAGATTGGCATCCTTCCTATCTTAAGGGAACCTTCCCCAGGTGAAAGGTTCTCTTCCCGTAACAGAGCAACAAGTTCAGACACTTGGGGCTCTATCCGAACCTTCGTCCGCTTGTCTTGGTACAAGTGGTGAATTTCCGTATATTTAACAAAACCACCAATCTTGGCATTGGAGTATGTTAGATATTTTATCCGTATTTAAGATTGCAAGGCTAGAGTTAAAACCGTCATTAATAGAATTTTTCAGAAACAGATCATTAACGAATCGAATAAAATCTTATATCCGTATACATCAATTGTTAAGTATTTCTCGAAATCATAGTACTAAGTTTCTGATTATTTAAAAGTAACGTTCATTCAATGTACCAGAAGACCAAAATTTGTTGACGTACAATTTAGTTCTGATAAAAATAAAACCAAACCCTGTTAGAATAAGATTAATTTTGACAAAACGAAGTCAGACGTTGCTAATTAATTTTGGGAAAAGGAAGCCTAAGTTACGTTAGAACAAAGCTAATTCTTGTTAAATTAACTCGATTGTATTAAGACTAAAAATTTAACAAAATATAAATTTGTTAATCTTTGACCTGTCATATTATGTTCCGATAATACATGCCACCTTCCGAATAATATTTTTTTTATTATAAGACGATTTTATTTTATAAATATATTTCATTAGAAAATAAATGTGTGTCTATTATATGTAACTGTATAAATCATTTGTGTACATTTTATCCTTCATGAAATTTTGTTAAATAAAACTAATTAAAATACATGTGCGTTTCTATTTTCAAAAGTAATAAGTAAGGTTAGAGATCAATAGGATATCAAAAGTAGACACTTACCTAACGAGCAGTATTTTTCAATCTCCATTTTTGAAGCTACCCGTAGCAAAGGTTTTCTTTCGGACACAGAGTAATAAATGCACCACCTTCATCACTAATTAAAAACCTCATTTCATTACCGGTAGAAATCATAGGTTATTTGCCAGTATAATTCAAATACGTTCATCGTTCCGAATCTCGGTGTGATCGGCAAGAACGATTCCTGCAGAAGCCGACATCGAGGGAAATTACAGTGGAGCAGCCTGACGATATAGGAAACTGAAGGTACGCCTCGCCGAAGATGCGTAAGAGAGAAAGTTCTGTAATTGCTTGCCATTCATGTTAATTACTTAATTAGTTGGTTGTAAGTTATTCCCGCGGATTAGCCCGTAAATAAAGCAAGCAATATTGCATGGTTACACCATCTATTCTCCTTAAAATCGTCATTTCAGCTGCTGTTATTCTTTATTTCAGCCTCTCAGTTAAAACCCATGACTGTCGTGGCATAGTGTCGGAAGAAATATTGTCTTGTAAATCTTTGTCTTCGGTTCCCTGCTGACCTCTCTCTTACTTTAAAATATGTACTTCAGTGCATGATATAAACGGTTTACAATTTTTATTCTATTATTCACGTCTGCCTCTATATCTCGTTTGTGGTTGATGGTTCCAAAATATTTTAAGGTTTCTGTCACTTTTATTGGATAACCATCTATTTTTATACTTATTTCTTTTTCTTCTTCTTTGGAGACTGCTTGACTCCCATCCGTCCAGTTCTTACAAATCTAAAATGTCTCCACTGAAGTTAACAAGCAAAGTTGCTGAAGATCTAATATATAGAATGAGCGGCATACACAGTTGGGTTTCCAAAGTTGAGAAAAGTGGCGATTTTCTCAAGTATTTTAGAAAAGGAATAGATACCACAAGGCTGATTCGAACACTTTCCATTTCTGTACGAGATAAACAGTCTTTTAGTGGACGGCCTTAATGCTACAGATTTTTTAAATATGTATCATCATTTACATCAATAACATCGGAATTAATATTATCCTCAGATACAAGGGCAAAAAATCTTCTCTTGTGATTTTTTAAGTCGGGAATGGTAATGACAATCCTACTGTCTAAAATCTCAACATCGTGCATAAAATTTTCACTAATTCATCACTTCTACAAGCTTGACCAACTCCAACCAAAAAAGGAACTTTCATCATCAAAAATACCTCGTCGGGAGCTGTACACGAAAATTCATCAACTTGCTCTCTTTTGAATATTTTAGATTTTTTAACTCTATATCCAATATTCTTCTTTTTGATAAATCTTATCAAATTACCATACCTTTCGATTTTCACTCTTTCCTTCAATTCTAAACAAGCTCGCGACATGGAATATTTCGGCCACAAGGATGAAGGAGAATATTCATTTGAAAGTTTGACAGAATAAGGGAGTATAATCGTTTCTCCAGCACTTTGAACTTGTTCTCTGTCTCGCCATTCACAAAACAGACGATATTCTTTTTTGCTTTCTCTGGCAGCAAATCCAATCTCCTGCTGTTGGCTGCTTTTAGAATGCTTTCAGGAATATCAGCATCTTTTATGATTTCTTTCAAAAGCGTGGAAACTGTAATTTTATGTATATATTGAACTGGTAATAGCCCCTTGTACGGTACTAAAATGTTATAAGGATGTACCACGCTGGGCCAACCAAATGAACTTGTATATGCTCCCCAACAACAGTAACCACTTCTTTAAATAATAATGTCCCACGTTCGGGCGCTAAATGAAGTAATATTTGAAACTCTATAATAACTGTAAAACTCTATTTTATTTCTAAAAACCTCGGCTTAGCTCAATTAATCTTAATATATTAATAATTTTACTACTTTCGTATAGTTTATTAAACTGGTAGTACTATACTTTACTGTACTAGTTTATTGTAATGGTGGAGTTATTAAAAATTAGTGTCATAGATCCTAACCTATCTTTTAAAAATCTAATATAATTCTTATTAACCAAAAACAAATCTTTAAGTATGACTTCTTTATTTCTCTGTTGGTGTCGATAGTCCGTTATCTCTGGGTATTGTAGAATATACTATTATCTCTCATTAACACGTAAGTATTACTTTCTTATACGTAGTATAAGGAAGTATTGTGATGATGAAAATTTTCGACCTCGAGATTTTTGCAGATGTCCACGTTTCGAGGTCCCCTGATACCAAAAAAGTGGTTTTTAAAAAATGTCTCTCTCTCTCTCTCTCTCTCTCTCTCTCTCTCTCTCTCTCTCTCTCCTCTCTCTTCTCTCTCTCTCTCTCTCTCTCTCTCTCTCTCTCTCTCTCTCTCTCTCTCTCTCTCTCTCTCTCTCTCTCTCTCTTCTCTCTCTCTCTCTCTCTCTCTCTCTCTCTCTCTCTCTCTCTCTCTGTGTGTGTGTGTGTGTGTGACCACAATAGCGGTCAAACCGCTGTAGATATCAATTCCAAATTTTGTATTTACGTGTATAATCTGCCTCTTGAGAACTGATTAGATTTTGAGCAAAATCGGCAGACCGGAAGTAGTAGTTTACTTCAGTGAAAAAATCGAAATTTGCAAATATTTCGTCAATTACTAAGTTTAAACAAATTTATAAAGAATTAATATGTACTTAGAATTAAGTTTGAATCAAATTGTCTTAAAAAAGTTTTTTGAAATTCCAACCGGAAGTAGATCTTTTACTCTTATCGAAAATCAGTTTTTTGCGAATATCTCGCAAGTCATGCTTTTAAGACAAGTACGTTACGAGTATAAAAGTATTTAAAACATAATTTTCAATATTTTTTATATAAAAAAAATTTCAAAATTCAGATCGGAAGTACCACTTTTACTCTTATCGAATAGCGATTTTTTGCAAATATGTCGTAAGTTATGCATTCTGTGTATATTTATGAAGAGTACAAAAGTATTTAGAGTTGGATTTGGAATATTTTTTGTATAAATGAAATTTCAAAATTCGGACCGGAAGTAACACTTTCATACGTATAAGAAAGTCGTGTGGTGGCCACACCTCATTTTTTTATTCTTTTGTAATTTATATCTGTCAGAATATAAATTTATGTCGGTATCTTTTCTTTCAGGATGAATATTTATCATTTATTACTGTAATAATAATATTTATTAATCTTGCAGACCTTTGAATAAACATTAAACCAATATAAATACCATTCTTTTTAAGAACACTAATACAAGTAAATATATTATAATATACAAAGTAACCACTTGAACTGCGAATATACACAGTTTATGTGATTGGTCGCCGGGAGTAGGAGAAGTAGGTGGGGTTACTGGTTGCTTATTTCGTTACTCATAATGGGTTTTTGAATATAAACGTGTTGAATGTATTAAAGAATGTTTATATTATACATGGGCGAGATAGGGGAAGTGGATACCATTTCACTGTGACTTGACCGACTCGTGTTTTGTCGGCTCTCGGGGAAACCGGTAGATACGGTACCCGAGAGCCAACAAAACACGAGTCGGTCTATTCTGAGTGAAATCGGATCCACTTCCCCTATTTCACCCATGTATAGTTTATATTATGGGTGTATTGTATACTAATTGCAACTAAAGAATCGTAAAATAAAAAATTAGTTCAACAAAAAAAAATATTATCACAATACAACTTTAATAAACAATACTCTCAATTAATTAAGGGTTCGAATCCTGTAAAGTAACTGACATAACCACTGACATTCCTGTTATATAAGCAGTTAGTAATACTAAAATGGATACTTTTGATTTTAACTCCCACTACCCTCTCCTATCAATAGGTTTTTGTAGTTCAAGTTGTTTAGTTGTATTATAAAAGTCACATTTGTTGATATGCTGTTTTCTTTTCGTCGTCCAAGATACGATATAAATGTGGAAATTACATTGATTTTTAAGTAAATTTAAAATTCTGTTTTACATTTTTCGCAGCCTCAAAAATCAATAATAATCATAATAAAATTATAGATTTGTTTTCGTCTTTGATGATACGATAACGCTTTGAATATAACTTGAATATCAGCGATTCAAACCGTCATCACCTAGCAGCGTCCTTGATTATTATAAATCGTATAATGTTCTTATTTTAATAGCTATTATACGAAAAAGCTAACGATCAAACAGTATAATAGAATAGAGTTCCAGTACTACAATACTCTACCAGTAACAGAATAGTAGAATATACGTATAAGAGAATTGAGTCATCATGCAAGTAAAATATCAAAATTCCTTACAGGATTGCTTCTTGAATTACAAATAAACATTGCTATTAATGTATTTAATAGCAAACCGGTAACATACTAAATAGCTTCGTAAGATGTGCATCTATGGTTTGACATTGCGGCGAGTAATGCAAAAACTCTGTGACCTTAAAAGCATTTTTTCCATAGCAACTATTAGAGCATAAATTTCCAAGTCTTGTTGCACTTGAGGATCAGTTATAATATAGACATTTTCGGCACTATACCATATACTTACGTGCACAAGTGGTTAACTGATATTTCGTCACGATGCGACAGCATGTATAAATTATTAACATTCTTTGCGAATTATTGCCAGTGATCGTTATGCCTGGAGGTGTTAGAAAATGCAAATTATTTAATCAATATGCGTTTTACAATTAAGACCGTTCATCAGATATCACGAAACAATACAATTTCCTTCTTTAGAAATTACAAACGTATTCGCAGTCCCGTCTCGGCTCATGAATTATTAAATAGTATATTTTTCAATGTACGGACTTCATGCTGTGCAATAAATACATCACTCTATCTGTTGTTACATAATTATCTCTAATCATAACATTCCTTTACAGTCGATCGTCGAAAGGTCGTGAATTAATGTAGCAACAGATGTTCAAGCATGTGTATGTACAACATTTAGACTTTTATAAAAGTAATTTTTAAGGGCCATGTCCTGCATCTCAAGAAATTACTTGACAGCATACGTATATTTATTTTCAATAGTAATATCACAAGAGAGTGAGAATAAATTGAAAATAATTCGAAAGATTTTCGAAAACTTGTTACTAGGGAATAGACACGAGAGCCCGTAGGGCAACAAGTTTGAGAAAGACTCGAGAATTATTTTCTAATTAATTCTCACTCTCGAGTGGTATCCGAAAGATTATTTTTTAATGTTTAAATAAAAAATACAGCATAAAAATACAACTTTTTAATATTATTTCTGTACATTTAACAAAATTAATTAGTGCTAAAAGTTTGTATGTGAAATACACAATTATTGTAAATGTTTTGTCCGTGAGTGGTGGATATTGCAACATTCTTCTGTTCTGTTGTGTTAAAAGTTATAACTTCTCTCGTGTCTCTTA
Source organism: Amphimallon solstitiale (assembly GCA_963170755.1). Taxonomy (NCBI): domain Eukaryota; kingdom Metazoa; phylum Arthropoda; class Insecta; order Coleoptera; family Scarabaeidae; genus Amphimallon; species Amphimallon solstitiale. Next base: position 78,411,883 of record OY720683.1, on the reverse strand, counting down.
GGTTATTAATCAAACTTGAATGATGTTCATTATTCAACTGCAGGTACTGTTTCAATGAACTAGATTAGCTGTGGCCCGTAATTTTTATTATTTCCTGCTCGTTAACACCTGCTTTCGTAATTTTTATTTTTTTAGTGTCCAGCCCAATCATGTCCGCCGATTCTTTCATCCACTTCGACATTATGTTCACCCCCAACGGCATATTTTTGTACCATCCTGAAGAAGACGGTTTATCCCAAGCAATGTTTACTGTTAAAAAAAGCCTCTCAGTTTTTATATGTTCGTTCCTCTTGCTTAGCAATTCCTTGAGCAATCGAACAGGACACGCGTCAGGCTTTTCAGTATTTGGTATTAACCATTTACCATCAGTCAACTTTTGTGCCCCACCGTGCGCTGTTTTAGAGAAAATCGGATTATACTCTACTCTTCCAGTGGCCAAACCAGCATTGTCTGTTTCTTCTTGAAAATAATGCACTAAACATTGACAACCTGCTCCCCTACGCCATGCTAGCTCATATGAAGCAATGTGATAATAGTATATTACATACCGAGGTGGAAAGTGTTTCATTACTGTCGAGAGATTAAGTACTTAGTTACTTTATCTCGAGACAGGAATGAAACTTTTCACCGAGGTTTGTATACTATTTTATTTACAACCATAATTATTATATTTATTTGTGATAAAAATTCTGGTAAAAGTTTTGACATATTAAGTTGTCAGATTTGTGTTGTTCTAGCGTAAACGTCAAATAAATATACGTCAGTTTTTTACGGTGAATAGATTATAAAAGAAATTTTGAGTAGTAAAGCCTTCAAGGACTGCACTCCACTTGAACTGAGGGAAACTATCCTACCTTAGCAATCCAGATATCTTGGCTCGAATGTAGGACAAGAAATCACTATTTCATAATATCAGCAATAGCAGGGCGGCCTATCTACATGGATTCAAGCTTCCAATAATTCTAGTGTAACAATTAATTTTATTTACAACCATACTATTAAGAATTATTTGTGATAAAAATTCCGATAAGGTTTTGACATATGGCGTTGACAGTTTTGTGATTGACATTGAGGTTAAGAAACGAGGGCAGTAATAGAGGGCGGGAAGTAAATGAGGGCAGTAATAAGAGGGCGGGAAGTAAACGTGAACAAAGTCACACTTCCCAACTTTTAAGAAGGCAGAAATGCCAACATTACGCGTATGGTTGTAAATAAAAGCATTTTTGCAAACCGAAGGGTGTCTCCTCGTCCTAGCGTTTTATTATTTCCATGATTTGTTCTTTAGTTAGAATTGCAGAACTTTGCTTCCTTTTTTCTGGCGCCTGTTGTAATACCTTACGTTTTGTATTTCTGGCTTCTCTCGCAGATTTAAATTCGATATCTTTAAAGGGGTCTAATTTTCTACTAAATTCGTTGCAGTACAACTCTTGCATTAATTTGGCGGTTTTATTCTACATTGTTTTAATAACGGCTTCTTTGTAATATTCTCCATTGCACCTTTTCATATTGAATCCCCAGTCTTTCAGTTTTGTGACTGGTGTATTTCCTTCTAATTTGTAACCCCGTTCGTCGCAAAATGATTGGAATTGTTTCCATATTGAATTATTACTAACCATAGTATTTTTGCACGAGTTTTCTTTAATCTGTGCTTTTATATCTTCCACTGATGATGAACTAAATCGCTTATGGTTCATTGCTTCCAATTTGCAATTATACTGGTGACAGGTGTCAACACTAGAAAATACGTTGTCAACAAACAGAAACAAAATACTAGAAAATATTCTCGGGAGAATAATGTACCAAGATTATTCTCACTATAATAATATTGTGATTGCACAGAATTAAACACGTGTCCGCAAATACTGCTAAACGATTGGTTAAAATATTATTAAAAAATAATCACTTATAATACCATGAGTAGTCAAAGTTATGTCGATTATTTTTGTGGTGGTTACACGAATGTCTTTCATGATTGCATTTAAATACTACGAGTGCGGAGCACGAGTAGTATTCGCAATTATGAAAGACATGAGTGTAAAGCACCACAAAAATAGTAGACTCAACTTTGACTACGAATCGTATTCGAGAGACTATTCAATGAACCAAATCAATTTTTCATATTAAAATGACTCAAAATTTAGTTACACATGATTACGTTTCCATGTCAACAAAAAAAACATTTATGTTTGTCATTAAAATTTTTGGAATCGTGTTCCTATTTAGTTCGTTTCGTTGAATAAAAACTGGTGTTTCTAAATAATGGGAATTGAGAAAAGATTTGGCACGAAATCTGAAGACGAAATCGATGCTGAAATTTGCGAAAATATCCCTTGGAACACGAAGAAATCCAAAGATTCAGTATGGAGACAATTTAGTACATTTTTAACAGCAAAAGGCTATAAACTGGATCAATCTACTTCTCCTGTGGACTTAAATGTCATCTTAAAGTCGTGGGCATGTAATATGAAGAAAAAAGATGGGTCCGATTATAAAGAAGGCGTCATCAAGCACATGTGGAACGTGACGGCGAAAATGGTTCAAGAAATGTTCTTCAATAAGTGGAAAATAAACGTAAACCCGTTTTCTGATGCAATATTTAAGTCAGCACGTGACGCCAGGGATGCTACAAGAAGAAAACTGCAAGCGTGTCCTGAAAAAAGAACCAGCAACGCGGCGGCACTTACAGAACCAGAATACTTAAATATGATACGCATATTAGATGAGAGTACCCCAGACGGTTTACAGAAAAAGTTTTTCTTAATAGCATCTTACGAACTAGCTTGGCGGGGAGGAGAAGGGAGCAACTGTTTCACCTATTACTTCAAGGAGGAACTCGATAACAAGGGAAGAAGAACTGGTAGAATTGAGTATAATCCAGTATTTTCGAAAACTGCGCAGGGGGGAACTAAATCATTGACAGGCAGCAAGTGGTTGATAGAGAATAAAAGCAATACCGATATGTGTCCAGTTAGGTAACCTATTTATATTTAATTTCAAGACGGTATAATTAATATTCTTCTGTTATTTAGATTGTATTATCTACTGAAATCGAAGAGAGGAAAAAATGTGAAAACAGAAAGGATGTTTTTGACACCGAATCCGTTTTGGGATAAAGTTGAGAATGCGGTGTGGTATAAGAACAGTCCAGTTGGTATATGTGAGATCAGTAAATGGGTGAAGGTATTAGCTGAAAAAACTGGATTAGATGTTAAAAGAAGGAAGATATCAAATCATTCGGTACGCTCTTCAACTGTATCATCTCTGGCGAAAGCTGGAGTCGGAGAGCAACAACTGATGAAAATAACGGGACACCAAAATCTGAATTCCATAAAATCGTACTTGCAGCTTGATGATGAGCACCACGAGTCGATTATCACCAAAATGCGAAGAAATTTTACAACAACAAATGTGTCATGTACAACTTCGACATCTGTCAGTAATAGTGACGGTATTAAGCTACAAGAGAAAGGTACTCCCTCGGGTACTCCCAGTGATAGCTCTGTTCCAGAATGTCTGCTGCAGCACTGCAGTAATGTTAGTTTTTCTAATTGTACCTTCAATATTGTTAGTAAATGAGTTACATTAATAAAAACTTTCACTTGTTTAAAATATCCACTTGAATACCTTCTAGAAAGATATAATCGCTGAAATTTCCTGTTGCTATGATACGAAAGTAAATATTTGCTATTTTATTGGTTCATATTTGAACAATGACAGGTGAATTGAATAGTCACTTATAATACCATGAGTAGTCAAAGTTATGTCGATTATTTTTGTGGTGGTTACACGAATGTCTTTCATGATTGCATTTAAATACTACGAGTGCGGAGCACGAGTAGTATTCGCAATTATGAAAGACATGAGTGTAAAGCACCACAAAAATAGTAGACTCAACTTTGACTACGAATCGTATTCGAGAGACTATTCAATGAACCAAATCAATTTTTCATATTAAAATGACTCAAAATTTAGTTACACATGATTACGTTTCCATGTCAACAAAAAAAACATTTATGTTTGTCATTAAAATTTTTGGAATCGTGTTCCTATTTAGTTCGTTTCGTTGAATAAAAACTGGTGTTTCTAAATAATGGGAACTGAGAAAAGATTTGGCACGAAATCTGAAGACGAAATCGATGCTGAAATTTGCGAAAATATCCCTTGGAACACGAAGAAATCCAAAGATTCAGTATGGAGACAATTTAGTACATTTTTAACAGCAAAAGGCTATAAACTGGATCAATCTACTTCTCCTGTGGACTTAAATGTCATCTTAAAGTCGTGGGCATGTAATATGAAGAAAAAAGATGGGTCCGATTATAAAGAAGGCGTCATCAAGCACATGTGGAACGTGACGGCGAAAATGGTTCAAGAAATGTTCTTCAATAAGTGGAAAATAAAGGTAAACCCGTTTTCTGATGCAATATTTAAGTCAGCACGTGACGCCAGGGATGCTACAAGAAGAAAACTGCAAGCGTGTCCTGAAAAAAGAACCAGCAACGCGGCGGCACTTACAGAACCAGAATACTTAAATATGATACGCATATTAGATGAGAGTACCCCAGACGGTTTACAGAAAAAGTTTTTCTTAATAGCATCTTACGAACTAGCTTGGCGGGGAGGAGAAGGGAGCAACTGTTTCACCTATTACTTCAAGGAGGAACTCGATAACAAGGGAAGAAGAACTGGTAGAATTGAGTATAATCCAGTATTTTCGAAAACTGCGCAGGGGGGAACTAAATCATTGACAGGCAGCAAGTGGTTGATAGAGAATAAAAGCAATACCGATATGTGTCCAGTTAGGTAACCTATTTATATTTAATTTCAAGACGGTATAATTAATATTCTTCTGTTATTTAGATTGTATTATCTACTGAAATCGAAGAGAGGAAAAAATGTGAAAACAGAAAGGATGTTTTTGACACCGAATCCGTTTTGGGATAAAGTTGAGAATGCGGTGTGGTATAAGAACAGTCCAGTTGGTATATGTGAGATCAGTAAATGGGTGAAGTTATTAGCTGAAAAAACTGGATTGGATGTTAAAAGAAGGAAGATATCAAATCATTCGGTACGCTCTTCAACTGTATCATCTCTGGCGAAAGCTGGAGTCGGAGAGCAACAACTGATGAAAATAACGGGACACCAAAATCTGAATTCCATAAAATCGTACTTGCAGCTTGATGATGAGCACCACGAGTCGATTATCACCAAAATGCGAAGAAATTTTACAACAACAAATGTGTCATGTACAACTTCGACATCTGTCAGTAATAGTGACGGTATTAAGCTACAAGAGAAAGGTACTCCCTCGGGTACTCCCAGTGATAGCTCTGTTCCAGAATGTCTGCTGCAGCACTGCAGTAATGTTAGTTTTTCTAATTGTACCTTCAATATTGTTAGTAAATGAGTTACATTAATAAAAACTTTCACTTGTTTAAAATATCCACTTGAATACCTTCTATAGTCCGTCTCAACCTTATTATGCAGTACAGATCTTATGGGAATTGATTTCATGGTTGCCAAATCGTCTCATTGTATAATGTCGTTACAGTTCCGGTTCAATATCTGACATTTTTTGTAATCAAAACATAACCTATACGACTGTTTGTCATTCAATTGATGCATACTGCATACAAAAAATTAATAGTAATTTGAAACACTAAAAGGGGAGAATATATGGGAAGATGGATTAGTTAAAATATTTGTAATAATATAATCCTTTGGGATTGTTCTGTAAAAAATTATTTAAAATCTAACTGAATATAGTAAGCCAGAGTAAATGAATTAATATTTCAAAGAAACACTTAAGGTATACAATTTTCTTCGTTACTGAATATTGACATCTTAATCAACTATCCACTATAAATTCAGACCAAGACAAAGTTAATCACAAGTTTATTTTTCATAAAAAAAACTTTTCTATTTAGAAAAACAACTTAAATAATTATACATATTTATGGAAAGAATAACAATAACCACACACAACATGTACTTTTATTTTTTAATATGTTACATGACTTATATAGTCTTATTGAATATTAATATGTTAATCTACATTGCGTTATACACATTTAAAGACACAAATTCCTCACAAATTCATTTTGCAAAAACATATTTTCCCATTTATAAGAACAAGTTAATAATACATGATAACATTTATGAAAAAACTAACCATGACCATACAAAGGAGTAGGTACACATATATTGTTTTATTTTTCTTCATCACTTAAAGAATCTTGATCTGATGATGAATGTGTGACGTTAATTATAAACTCTTCAACATCGTCTTGCAAGTTAGCAAGGTGGCCAATGTAATTCCGCCAGTTGTTCACTGTTACATTCTGATAACCCTTCACAATTAATTGTTCAATATCTCTTTGTTTGAATGTCATATTGTGTATTTGAACGTAGTGCTTAACTTGTGCCCACACCATTTCAATTGGGTTTAATTCACAATGATAAGGTGAAAGCCGAAGAACATAATGCCCTTTATTCTTTGCAAATTCATCAATTTTGTTTCTCTCATACTGAGACCTAACCTCTGACACACAAGCCAGTAAATCTCTTTTTAACATGTCATTACAAGTGGAATATTCTTCTCAGTGAGCCATTCAATAATTTGGTCTTGTCCGTGCTACTGCTGGAAACTTTTCTAATTTTCTCGTGTGATATGAGGCATTATCGAGACCAACAACCGAGTTCTCTAGTATATTTGGAAGCAATTTATTCTTGAACCAATCTCCATATGTATCTGCATCCATTTCGCTATGAACATCAGCAGTATTTTTCTTACAAAGAAATGTAGGTACATTCAGCACCAATAACAAAACCTTGCTCGCCTCCAGCATGAATTAATGGAAATCGAGGCCCAAGACCACTTGGTGATTTTAAACCAGTGCTGAGTCCTTACGTAAAAGCTTGTCGACTGCTTTGAACAGTAACGTCAGTCCACTTTTTATTTACCGAGTGTCCTGCATTCACTCATCAGTATATATTATAGTTCTACCTAAAAATAAAACAATCACAATCAAACACAAGCAAATAATAAGTTGCGTAATGAACATAAAAGTATAACAAATTAAATGATAAACTATGCCTTCGTCTCTGAATTTTCTGATGTCTCGTAAGTATTTCTGTCTCCACCTAATGATGCCATCTCTTTCAATGAGAATACTCTTTCGTCCCACTTTTTAAAATTCAAAACTCATATCATGTAGCAATCTGTAAAAAGTATATGTATATATATATATAGGTTATCAAGTTAATCAGAATTATAGATCTAGGTATGCATACTTACTTTTAAATGCTTGAAAAAGATAATATGCTTTCTAAAACGAACGATTTAACAGAAATTATATATAGATAAATTAAAGACAATATAAAAGTTTACACACTACGGCAAAAACTGACAATTGACAGCAACGATTACTCATATACCCATCATATACTTTGCATAATAGAACTTGCAACAAGGCAACCGGATATAGAGATGTCGTTATTAAGAGACTACTAAAGATAATAAAATATGCAATATCCCTATTAAACCTGTACTGCATAATAGGGTTGAGACGGACTGTAGGAAGATATAATCGCTGAAATTTCCTGTTGCTATGATACGAAAGTAAATATTTGCTATTTTATTGGTTCATATTTGAACAATGACAGGTGAATTGAATAGTCACTATAATTTAGTTTTACATAAATCTGCATATTACATGAATTTTGAAACTAATGACTCTTTTCCAGTGTTGGGACGTAGAAAGTTTCTCTTGAAGTAAAATTTTCACTTTTCTCTGAAATTGGCAAACTTTCGAAATATCTTTTGGTTTTATATTTCTGAAGTAATAGAGAATATTTTACTGAAGTATGATATCTCAGCATTTTTTACACTTATTACAGGTAATGCAAGGAATATGAGTAAAGCATGTAAAATCTTAATAAACAAATACGATCATTTAATTACTTTTGGATGTTTGGCGCACTTCAGATGAAGGTTATGACGGTTTGGGCTACCACTCTGAGTAAAGGTCGATTCGTCAGTAAATAATACCTTTTGGAAGAAGCTAGGTGTTATCCTTTCAATTTCTAATCCCCATTCGCAAAATGTCCTTCTAGTTTCTAAATCAGGCCCCAACAGTTCTTGATGAAAGGAAATATTGTAGTGATGATATTTTTTTTTTAAATCTTCCTCACAGTAGATCGTGGTGTATTAGTTTCTGTTGATATTTTGGTCGAACTAGTAGAGGGCTCCTCAATTACTGATAACAAGACTTTCAATTTATCTTCGTCACTTGTCCTCTTTGTCCTTTCAAGCGTTTCATAAATCACATTTCCTGTTCTAATGAATCTTTCCTTAAGTCTTTCCAAACTTGTAACTGAAGGTTGTCTTCTGTCAGGATATCTTTGCGCATAAATTCGCTTGATTAATAGACAATTCTTTTGGGCAGCTCCCATAATGAAAATCATGTGAACGAGTTCGTTGCTTTCAAACTGCATATTGACTTAACTAAAAACCGTAATAATAATGTGTGGCAAACAACAAATATACAAGAAAAATACGTACTTACCCACTAATCCAATCAATAAATAACACAATGACAATATTAAACGCAGAAACTTAAGAAATCACTAATATTATACCTAATTAACAGCAACAATAAGATTTTAATTTTTGACGTTTGTTGACGTTTATTTGTTTTTGTTTGTCAAATCGTTTACCCACTACACTAAATCGAATCGAAAACAAATAATTTAGCGGTTTGTAATAAAAAATTAAAATTAACTCCGAAATTATTGGGTTTGGGTATAGGACATTATTAACAAAAATTAAGCGCAATTAACGCATCATTCGAAAATTTAATAATATACGGGGTGTTATTTGAAAAAAATCTATAAACGCTCTTTGACGATAGTCAAATTGATTGCATCGTAACAAACACAACACCCTGTATAATAAAATGAATGTTTGATTAATTTGTAGGTTCAACACATCCCTTGGCTGCATACTTACTAAATAATTTTGTCTTAGATAATCGTAATACTACTGCATAGAATTATTATGGTAAACATTGTCGCGACCATTTTTTTTTATAATTTTCGTTAATAACTCAACAATGCGTCATCCAAAACCAAAACCCCAAATATCGATGAAAACACAAATTAAAGTAGATAAGGAAAAACAAAAGATATAGAGGGTGTTTCATTAAAAAAAAAGAAATTTGAATGTGTGCCATTTTAACGAATCACCCTGTATAATTCAAATATTTTTAAAATGTGTGTTTTTTGTTACTGTGCCACTTTTTATAAAATAAATTTCTTCAGTACTATTTAATAACGCCTATATTGGACTTTGACGCACTAACGAGCAACCCTGTATATTCATATAAGAAGTTGAAAGAGTGCAAATTTACCTGTAGAAAAGGAATGGGTGATTGCCTACGGCAGTCAAAAAAGCTCCTGGTATCTCTACCGTTGGAGGAGGACTCTCACTAAACAAACCGACAGCGGGAAGATCTTCTGTTCAGTTAAATAAAACTAAAATGTTAAAATTTGTCTTAATTTGGAGACTTAATTATATGATAATCTAAGATTAAAAAGAACATATTTAATAGTTTGTCTTAGATACGGCAATATCTGTAAATTACTTAAGAAACTAAACTTGGAGTCTGTGGCTTGAAACTACACAAAAACACTAAAACACCTTACCACACTAAAGCACAAAAATGGCTAAATACGTATTTCAACAACTAAGTTGTCATCATCAGTAGCACTGATTAAAAATCGCGCTGTCTACACACCGTAGCGTACAGAGCAACACTGATTTCCAATTTACGGGGATGGTTTATTCTTTTACCTAGGCTATTAACTACTTCATTAAAAATACCTGATCGTTGTACCGTTAAATACGTCATACTTACTATTCTAATCCTATCCTTTAATTCTAATATTCTAAGAAAACCAACAATATAATTTCCTATTTACGGGGATGGTTTATATATTTTTACCTAAACTATTAACTACGTCATTAACAGTACCTGATCGCTGTATCGTTAAATTAGTCATGCTTAATACTATAATTCTATCATTTAATTCTAATGTACTATGAAAAACTAACGGTATCTAAAAGGTATTGTTTACACCACAAACTTATATAAACAAGATTGGGGAATTGGCCCGTTATCTGAATTCATTAATTTATTTTTATTTTATTTATTTTTTTTTTAAATAAATTAATGAATTCAGATAACGGGCCAATTCCCCAATCTTGTTTATATAAGTTTGTGGTGTAAACAATACCTTTTAGATACCGTTAGTTTTTCATAGTACATTAGAATTAAATGATAGAATTATAGTATTAAGCATGACTAATTTAACGATACAGCGATCAGGTACTGTTAATGACGTAGTTGATAGTTTAGGTAAAAATATATAAACCATCCCCGTAAATAGGAAATTATATTGTTGGTTTTCTTAGAATATTAGAATTAAAGGATAGGATTAGAATAGTAAGTATGACGTATTTAACGGTACAACGATCAGGTATTTTTAATGAAGTTGTTAATAGGTTAGGTAAAAGAATAAACCATCCCCGTAAATTGGAAATCAGTGTTGCTCTGTACGCTACGGTGTGTAGACAGCGCGATTTTTAATCAGTGCTACTGATGATGACAACTTAGTTGTTGAAATACGTATTTAGCCATTTTTGTGCTTTAGTGTGGTAAGGTGTTTTAGTGTTTTTGTGTAAATTACTTGTCAATAATAATGCAGAAAAATATTATATGCCTTGTATGTTTAAATCTGAGCATAATTTGTTTTCTTATCTATGCCTATATTGTTTGTGTTTGTGTAGATACTGTAGGGCACCTGAAAACAAATGATGTGTAATGTATTATATTGTAGAGACGATCAATATTTGAACAACTACAACTAAGCCGTCAATATTGAATGAATTCTGATATTATTATAATAGTGTGTTTATTTTAACTGAATTTGATATTATTTTGCATATGTTCTTTGTATTTGTATTGATATATACAGAATGTTGATTTCTAATATATTTGTTATTTAAATTAGAATACCTTTGTTTTCTTTTTTTGTACTATTAAATGCCCTAAGATTATTTCTCGCTACCTGAATCGTCCTAGTATAAAATCATGAGCTAGCCATTATTTATTATTTAGTTTTTTATTTTATTTTATTTAAAGGCATTAAAATATAACGGGCAATAATTTGAAGTTGCCTGTACAAATTTGCTGCTAGAGAAATCAAAAATATATTACAGAAAAGAATATCGTCTGTTTTGTGAGTAGCGAGACAGAGAACAATTTGAAGGTGCTGGAGAAACGATAAAATCCCGTTTTTCTTGTGAACAAGTTATGTCTTTTATTTTTGTACATATTAAAAATTTGCCTGCCTTATGGCCATTTCAAACTAGGAACTTGTTTTAGAATAACCTTATATAATAATGGCGTACTTTACTAACGGAACACACCAGCAAAGAATCGTTAAAGAAGTTAAAACTAAATAGAATAAAAACAGTATGTTTATTTGTACACCAGAATGTTATAGCGATAAATACACATAATTATTTACAATATTTTTGTAATTAAGGAATTAGAAATTAGTTTTCCGAGAACGATACAAGTGGTATAATATAATTCGCTAGATACTCTATTTTAACATTATAATCAATTATGATAAATCATATCTAACGTCAAGCGGTTTTATGGCATGATCTACTTAATTACTGAATAAGAAAAATAAGATATATCGCGAACATAGATCCCCATAAGGAAATAGCAACATTTCTACTTACTTCATGTTCATTTTTTTATCATGCTTCTTTCTATGGGTTTTTATATGTTTCAGCAGAATATTATTTTTTTGTGCGTTGCTTTTAAATCGATGAAAGAGATCCCGCAATGAGATGAAGTGCTATCTCAAAATTTCTGCTTTTTTTCACTTGACGTAGGTAAAACATTTAAAAGTGAAAGAAAAAAACTACCAAATTGAGTTCAGTTCTTTTACAAGAAATGAAATTATACTTTACGGCGATTATTACATCACGCGAGAGACCGCGGAAAACTGACAACTAATTGAATTTGATGTAAAAAATCATACCTCAGTCATTTTATGCTGCTATACGCTTTAATTAAAGTAAATTTCAATAATGTGTACGACACATCTGCATATTGTCGAGTCATTTTTGTTCTTGTTAAAACCATCCCGGTAAAATAATCTGTCATTTCAATTGAAACGGGTCTCGTAATTGTCTTCGTTTTTATAATTGCCTTTAACACGAAGGTGCCCAAGTGAATTACTACCTGTCTCACATACACAGATATGTATAAATACCTTTACAAAATGATAATATTTATTGTTATTATTTTATGTAAGAAATATATATCTCAACTTTGCAGTGATGTCATATACAAGTCTCAAAGTTATCTGAACAAGATGAGGGACTGTGTGTATAAATCAAAAAATTAATTCACGAACAGGTAAAGGTTTACATATTGAATGAATCGAGTCCCTAAAACTTATTTTTGTGCGATAGATTAATTCTTAGTCAATATACTGGTGATAACTCAAAAAACGATTGTTAAGAATATGTATTTTAAAGGGTTTTTCCATCACACGATCTTCTAATGACTTTAGTATACCTTATAAAACAGCTTTATTTGAACGTAAGCCAAAGTGTTGATCAATTATATATTATAATAAATTGTCATACACAGATTTAAAAATATTAAAAGGATTTCTGGCTAGTAATGGTTTTTATAGTGCTCGTGGACTATATACAAGTCTGTTGTCTGTGTAACTCTCTTACTCTATGTCCGCAGTGTGCGGATATCTCTAATTTTATTGTAGGGATTCTGTATATATCTTATGTCCTATCTTCTTCTTTTTATATATAAAATTGGATGTGTGTGTGTGTGGCATTGTGTATCTAATACAATTAAAGTCTCCTAAAAAAATCTTTATAACAACAGAACTCGAAGTCTATGTTCTAATTAAATTTCATAAAATCATGTAATGTTCTAAATTGTCTATAGTTTTTAACGAATATGAAAAGTTTGCCATATTTATGTTCTTTTCTGCAATAACTTGTCGCTTGTTTTCAATTTAGAAATGTTAAAATTAATTTCTCTTGTATCCAGTTTTTTATATTTTTAGATCTCATAAAAGAATCAAAATAGCTTAGGTTTTGCCCAAATTTTGCTGACAATGCCGGTTGTTATTATTGACGAATATATTTTAACAGTCTTCAATATAAATTAGCTATTGAAAAAATTTGTCTTGACATCTGCGGAACAATTTATACAATTTGATTGTCAATAATTATTATATCCAACACGTATATATCTACATGTATTAAATACAATATTTTTGTTTTGTTCTAGGTATGTCCGAGCTGATCTGATCTATCTGATTTTCTGTAGTCCGTGTTTTATTCTGGCAACAGGTAACGTATAAAAACATCGTAAAAACTTATAACTATATCTGCGAGTTTTATTGATTAGTTTATTCAAAATTGTTTCTATAATTATGCAAGTGTGCTATCTATACTCAATGCCAAACTTAATCAAATAATGATAAATGTTCAAAGCACCTTTCAGGAATGTCAGTATTTATTATTGGAGTCCTAATCTCAATAAACAAAGCACAGAAAATCCAACAATCGACTTTTGATCCCACTTGAAGTTGTAATATGCAAAAGTCATCTAACATGCTATTGTGGAGAGGCATATACAGCATGTGTCAATTTTCATTAGCCATAGGCGATTAATTCATGCAATACGTGACAACATGGCATCCCTACTTTCCTCTCCAATGCGAGCGCGACCGATACAAGCTCAAGTTATAGCAGTAACTGTTGGACCATTGAGTTGGGTATTTGTAATGCGTTCAGAAATAATATTTACGCGTTGCAAGATTTGTTTTTCTTTTTCCTTTCAGTAAATGCAGAGAATTATTAAGCTGCGTTCACGCTGCATGACACAAACAAAAGCGTAATTCTAATAAAATTAAAAATAAGGTAAATAAAAAAGGATTCTGAAAATAATAATAAACTAGTAGATCAGGAGATTGCGGCGGCCATTTGATGTTTCCCGTTCCAGTAATAAGACGGCTTTTATGGCAGACTAGATTGCAACGTGTTCGCAGTTAAAGATTGAATGTAAAATCTGGTGGGGAGATCGGAGAAAGTCGTTGTAATGTCGATTGTTGCCGGGATTGGTGACGGAGAGTAGGGGTAACACACGTTGCCACATATTATTTGTATACGTATAAATCGCACGCACACATTGAATCCCTATAGCTAATGAAATTTGACACATGCGGTATATTATATGTACTAGCTGGACATCAGATCTGTTCTGCCCTTTCTGGTAGGTGGCCCGCTATATTTGATTTGGTTAGAGTCCCCGTATAATAAAGCCTGGAAGACCTATCGCGTCCAGATTTTGTGATTTTCTTTTTTCTCACTAAACCAACATATATTGTAAATATGAGTCATGTTGGTCCATAAATATAAAATTTGTTAATAACTTGAGAGATTTGCCATAATTAAAGTTCATATGGAGAAGGAGTGCAGAAAGATGAAATTTATATATAATATGTGTTACAAATACATTAAATTAATTAAATAAAAAGGTCGAATTTCGACCACTGGGCGACCACTAGTATAGAATAATTTAACAGAGGTCCAAGTTAGAGTCCTGCAATAAAATCTGGTTAAAAGAACGTTATTATTTAAATACTAACGGTGAATTTTGGAACACATTATAATATTTAATCATTCGAATTCCAAACTCGAAACTAAAATTATCTCTTAAGGTATGTATTAAAACAAAATTAACTAAATATTTCCAATTTTTATTATAATTTAAGTATATGATATGAAAGTATCTCAAAAATGCAGTTACAAAGATTATCAATATACAAAAATTAGCTGAATAAATTAGTCTGATTCACTAGACAGTAATTTACCTGTTACTATTCTCAACACAAATCACAAATAGTTCTAAGATATCATCTATTAATCCATCTTAGGGCTATTTTTATAGGTAGGTAACCTTTCCACTCTGCGTAAATGATATCATGTATTGTTCATGACTCTTCTGTTCCTACACTGTTGGCCCATATCTTATCGACAGTCACTATTGGATGTAAACAAATATTGCTTTTGCTCTACTTTGACGAGATCTAAATGTCGCAAAATCAATAGACATGGGACTGAACTTGTTGCTTGTCTGAGGTTCTAAAGTATCAAAATCTTGATTAAAATCCATGCAGATTAGTAGCAAAAAACAAGATCGGTTAGGTTAAATCTATGCTCTATTCGGCAAAACGAATGGAAATGAGGCCAAATTTTATCCACTTTCGTTTATAAGTCATACAAATTCACCAAGTTTTTAACAAAGAATTCTAGAGATGTCTAACAGAATTGAACTTATTTCACAAGAACGTCTGATGTTGCATGTCTAAAGTATTTAAAAGCTTTGTTACTTCGCCTTCACGCCGTTGAAGTGGAATACGTGTTAAATTGTGCCCTCAGCAATTAAGAACACCCGAAGAATTCTTGTTTTCTGCTGTATTTTCGCATTCACTAGGAACGATTTGAACATACTTTCAGTGAGCGGCATTTTTAACCGGTAGGGTTTGATTTTGATCTGAATATTGCTAAATATATATTAGGGTGGCACAAAATTTTGAAAATTTTGACATTTGGAAAGCATACCGCCTATTTTTTTATTATGGCCTAAAACTTTGTATAAAAAATTTCAGCCAACTTCCAGAACATTAACCCATGCCGATGTGGACTTAAACATTTACCATTCCGAACATACAATTTCACGTGTTTCTGCCGTTTTGTGCTTACAACAATGCTATAAGTAAATATAATTATTCTAAAAGTGTTTAACTTGTGACGCATCTTAGAATAAAGCCGGATGTTACCCTTGCGCCGAGAACTCAGCTTGTTGGTAACTTCAGTCGATGATAAGGTTATGTTCGAATAGAGCGGAAATTCATTTCCTTAATGATTTTATAGTACGCTTACAGGAACGTGCTTTATACAGGGTGTAACAAAATAAGTGTAAAACATTTCAGGGGGTGATTCCTTAGCGAAAAAGAGATAGGGTCTTTCATATAAAAAAACTTCAATGGAGCATCCCTTGTTAAGATACAGCCCCATAAAGGGGGTACATAAAATTTGTTTTACAATTTTTCTCACAAACACTAAAAATGTAATTTATTTCCAATGTAACTTTTTGTCTGATTATTTGTTTACCATTTAAAAATCTATTTCCAATACCTTGTTTCATTCGAAACAAAAAATGTCTTGAATTTTTTGCCCAAAAGTAATCAGTTCGCAGCAAAAAATTATTTTACGAACAACTACAGAGATACATCGTCATAAAACGAAAATGTAAAACTAATTTATTTAGTAGGCCGCTAGTAGTGGTATCACGCTGTCAGTTTGTAAATTTTTGAAATTGAATTAATACTTAATTGTGTGTCGTTGTTTTGTTCGTAATTTGTTAGTTTAATAATTCACTTGTTATTAAAATGGCATACACAAATGAGGAAATGGCTGATATGCATTACGTGTACGGTCTGTCGCAGGGGAATGGGTTAGAAGCTTCTAGAAGATATGCTGAAATGTATCCTCAACGGCAGCTTCCTTCGCATAGAATATTTGCCCGACTTCATCAACGCTTACGAGAATATGGTTCATTCGACAAAAGAACGCAGGATTGTGGTCGCCGTCGAGAAGTTAGAACAACACATCTTGAAGAAGCAGTACTTAATTTGGTTGAAGAACAACCTACCAGCAGTACTAGAAAGATTGCTTTCGAGTTAAATGTTGATCATATGACGGTATTACGAATTTTAAAGGAACAACTCTTATACCCTTACCATCTGCAACGAGTACAGGCACTGTTACAGCGAGATTTTCCGAACCGTCTTGAATTTTCCAATTGGATGCTGGAAATGATTAGAAGAAATCCTGACTTTCTGAAGACGATCGAATTCACAGACGAATGTACTTTTTCTCGGGACAAGATAATTAATTTTCATAATAACCACATATGGGCTGATGAAAACCCTCACGCTATTGTACAAGCTAACCATCAAGAACACTTTTCTCTTAACGTGTGGCTCGGAGTTATTGGGGATTATATAATTGGCCCTCATTTTCTACTTCCTTGATTAAATGGTGAGGCATACACTCAATTTTTAAGAGAAGTGCATCCAGTACTGCTGGAGGAAGTTCCTTTGGGCGTCAAAAGGGATATGTTTTTTATGCATGATGGGGCTCCCGCCCATTTTAGTCAAGCAGCACGTCAGCATTTAACCCAAACATATCCAAATCATTGGATAGGTCGAGGAGGACCACAGAATTGGCCCGCTCGATCCCCGGATCTCAATCCTCTCGATTTCTCTACTTGGGGTCATTTACAGACTTTGGTTTATCCTACTCCTGTTCGCGATGTAGAGGACTTAAGAAACCGCATCATCGATGCGTGCAGGGTAATTAGAGAGAATCCAGGAATATTTGAGCGAATATGTGGCTCAATGCGCCGACGTCTAGACGCATGTGTAATGACTGAAGGTGGACATATTGAACATTTACTATGATTTTTACATGTTTTATGTTTTGTTATTAATAAATTAGTTTTGTTTATTCATCTTTAATCATATTGCAGTGATCTTGAATAAATAATAATGTGTAAATAAATGAATTTTAGATCACTTGCAATTTTATGTTTAGTTAAGTAAGGATTTCTTATTGTGTGCGTTCATATTATATACATAAGTGCTTAATAAAGGTAAGAATTTTTCTTTATTTATATTTATTCACATTTATATCTATATGTACATTGGCATTTATTTATTTAAGTCAACAAATTCCTCATGAATAATAATAAACTAGAGAATGTAAACGTGATCTGTATAAATTAAAGTGACAGAATAAATAAATTTTACACAAGTAAGCAATCAATAGGGATAACTTGGAGTACATGTAATTGGTAACCAGGTTATGTAGGGAATGGAATCTGTTATAGGCCAGAAAAGCAGATGAATGTATTCCCGGACGTGAGGGATTCGCCCGACTTCAGTGCCTCGGTGCGTCGAGCCTTTTCTATCTTGGGCCGGGATAGTTTGACGCTCGGGGTACCCTGTCGCAAGGCTCGACGGAGGCAGCGGGTCATGCTGTTAGATGGGTCCGTAGTTCGCGTATCGAACGAGACTGCGTGCAGGATGGCTGCGGAAGGCATGATCCGGCCTGTCAAGCAATGTTAAGGGGCCTCCGTCGAGGCCGAAGAGGGTAGCAGAATAAAATAACTTTGAGTTCAAGTAATGCTTCACTTAATTTCACTTTGTACTCTTGGATGTCTATGTCTGTACTCGTCTATATGTGTGTTTCTTGATTGTTCTCGTATAATCTGTATGATGATCAAATAACTGATACAACATTTATACTTCAATTTAAGATGTCAATCACCAGGAACGATAAGCTGGGTGAACGCATATGATAATCCACCTGTCAACAATACATCATCGTTAGAAATTGAAAAGGTGAAAGGGGTTCATGATAAATTTAACCAACGTATACCGACGATCATGAATGTTTTCCCTTTATTTTCGAATGTGAGCAAGACAAAGAAAATACGAATAAAACTTCCCAACAATGCGAGGAGATGGTTCAAGAATGAAGTGAACAACAATCAAGAAATTTACAACATAATAAGAATGTGGCAATGAACTTTAAGTTGTATTTAAAAGTTGTAAATAGTGTTATTTACTTACCAGGTCAATGTTTGATAAATAGCATCCTGTGCGTTATATCTGTATTTCACTATTGCTTACATCAATATCAATTTTAACTTTTTACAAATAACAAATGCAAACGTATCACCCCAAGTTTTATTTAAATTAATTTTTACTTTATTCATTTTTACTATGATGTGTATAAATATTCACTATATTGATAATTTACTAAAACTTTATTTTTATTTAGGTAAAACGATAAAAGGATCTTAGTAAATTTTTATAAGGTTATAATTTTAAGACGTATTAAATGTTACGGGTAAAGGATCGAGCAGGTGTTTCTCGCACAAACACGTCTGGCTTTGGCAGGGATCGACCGGGTGGACCGGCACAAAAAGTATTGTTTATCAGGTGCATGGCTGAATCATAAAAGTATAGACGGATTTATAGTCACATGTTTGTTTACCTTTTTCAAGGATTATTAATACGCTGTTTCCCCATGCAACCGATAGGAGCGGCACCGTCGACTTACAATTTTGGAGGTGGATTCGTGTTTAACGAAAGTTGCCGTATGTTTTTATAAAGAGATTTACGAATAAAAGGGCGGACAGATAAAATTTCCGGGATTGCTGGTGAAAACCGCAATATTAGCTAGTCTAAAAGTAGGTGAAAACCACTTCCTCCCTCCTCTTTAATAGGATTATTTTAAATTCCGGACTTAGAAAAATTTTGAGATTTTCAATACTTATAAAATTTTTACAAGATTCTACACTCATAATAATTTTATTTTAAACATGCAGCGCGTATTACATTAAAATGTCTAGATGTATTCGAATAACTACTTATGTATGAAATACTTTTATTTTATGAACTCGGTTTTTGAATTTATTTAATTTCATTTTATTTTCTTCTTTCTAGAGAGTTTTGTTTTGCATGTAGGGTACTATGCCGTACGTTATGACAAAACCTTCTAGCATTTGTAATGATAATTTTGAATAGCATAATCATTTTTCTTTTCCGTATAATTTATTTTTCTTTTAAAATTTATTCATCCTACAAAGGATATTTGGAATTAATAATTTTGTTTATGTGTATATAGGTTATATATTAAGTGAATAAAATATTCATTGAGAATTATGGAAGAGTTTAATACGATGTATGAAGAGTTAAGGTGATTAAACAATATTTGTTATAAATGTGTGTATAGTGGCGTCTCAAAGTTCTTTATTTGTAGTGGTGTTTTTTGTATTGGAATTTCGTGAAAAAGGTAAAGTTTATTTTCTTTTAATGTATATATATTATTTCTTTTGATATGAGAATTAAATGTGTTTTGTAGTATTTGGGTGTTCAATATTAACGTGTTGAATAATACATCAGGGATGTGTGAAATGAATTATGTCATTATTTAATTCATAGCATGGAGTCCTGGTGAATTTGAAATACACGAATTGGTCTTGGTGGTACTGCGTTTGGGAGCGAGAAAAGGCACCAGGCAGAACTAATCAGGGCTGAGTTAATTTATTGAATACGCAGAGACGTTGTTTTATTTCACTTTATTTATTCAATTAAATATATATATTCCTTAAGGAGTGTGCACATGATGATGTATGTTCGGGTTGTGTCCGACGAGCTGAAAATGACATGCTCGTAGGGTGGAACTTTGGGATACTCTTCGGTGTGAATTTGTTATCTGATGGTACTGTGTTGGGAGCGAGAAAAGGCGCCGGACAGGACTAATTAGGGCAAAGCCACTTCCTTAATGTCTATATTTTGTTAGCAAATTGTAGACCGCACAAATTTTTATTTTTATTTTTAAATTCCAGTACAATTCATCACGGTTAATTTATTTTAATTTTGATTGTTTACATGTATCTATGACAAATATTAATAATAATAATCACGTTCACATTTTTAGATATAAGCTTGCACGACATGATGATTTCATTTATTCTTTATTTCTTGTAATATTTTATTGTTTATGATGTATAAATTTGAATTATGACCGAATATTGATTTTAGATGTGTAAATATTTGTAGATTAAAACTTTTGAATTCATTTAAAATTATTTATTTTAATAAATTAGATGTTAAGATTTATTTTGTATTTTATTTCTTTACCTGACCTGGATATGATTAAAGAGAAGGAGAATCAAGTCATATTTTCTGCCCCTGAGAGAACTATTTATTTTCAAACTGAGCTAGTTACATGTAGAATGTTTTGCTTAACCTACCTTTCAGCAGAAAGTTCACCGTATCATAGTCTAGCATAAGGCCTAGCACTAGGATGCGTGCTTGACTCTCAGTTACGTATTAATTAAGTAAATTTAATTTATTTTATATATCTATAAATTTGTAAGAGTCACAGCAATATGTATTTTGATGCAGGTAGTAACTACAAAATAACAATACTAATCCAGTTCGCATTTATGACGATGTATCTCTGTAGTTGTTCGTAAAATAATTTTTTGCTGCGAACTGATTACTTTTGGGCAAAAAATTCAAGAGACATTTTTTGTTTCGAATGAAACAATGTATTGGAAATAGATTTTTAAATGGTAAACAAATAATCAGACAAAAAGTTACATTGGAAATAAATTACATTTTTAGTGTTTGTGAGAAAAATTGTAAAACAAATTTTATGTACCCCCTTTATGGGGCTGTATCTTAACAAGGGATGCTCCATTGAAGTTTTTTTATATGAAAGACCCTATCTCTTTTTCGCTAAGGAATCACCCCCTGAAATGTTTTACACTTATTTTGTTACACCCTGTATATTGCTGAAAAATATTTCTAAAATTGGGAAGTGATGAGAATATTTTTCTTGTGGGAAAGATTACTCATGAAATTCTAGGCGCAAGATTGCCAGCAAATGGACAAGTTTTAAGTGTTATTTTATAATTCGCGTCAAGTTAAGTTAAAAATTAGTAAAACCGTCAATTTAACAATTTGGGAATGCTTAATTTATTGGGAGAAAGCTCTTGTTCCTACTAGAACTGAAAGAACTTCAAAGAAATCGTTAAATCTTTTTGTGATGCGCATGCAGGCACAATGAAAATGATCAAGATCCAAGGAGTTCAGACGCTTTTAATTAATCGAAGAAAACCAGGTCGTGTTAGGTACTTAGCTGGAACAGACATGATATTGACCAATTTTATCTTGCATTAATTTGGTTCCCAATAGTAATAATTTCTCTGTTTTTCACTCTTCTTGTAGATAAAACAATACACGATTTTGATGGGTCCAGAAGGTATCAATTAATTGAAGCTTTTGGGAATTGATAAGGGGTTTCTTCTAATTGATCTCTCAAAATGGGATAAAAATTAAAAGTTCATCAAAGCCAAAGCGATGTTGGGAACATTGGTTTGTGTTAACGACACTGCTGAGAGGATAGTTAAATTTATGGAAGAGTATAATGGACTAATTACTGAAAATGAAGAACAAAAACAATGTATTTTACAATTCATAATGGAGCATAGGAAGCATACATATAATAAAATTAGATGCATTTGCTACACCCAACATGTAAGATTAGTAAAAAAATAATTCGATAAAAATCGATACGTAAGTTTGTACGCAAAAACACGTTAAATTGGGTGTTATTGTTGGAATGGTAAATGTTTAAGTCCACATCGGAATGGATTAATGTCCTCGAATTTAGCTGAAATTTATTGTAGGATTTTTTAGATCCTAATGAGAAGGTATGAGGGGTATTTGATTCAAATTTCAAACTTTACAAAATTTTGGGCACCCTATTTATTGATGTAATAAAATATATGTAACTGGTCTATCTATAAATCACAATTAATATCCTCGTGTTCTTATGCCAACAGAGGAGGAAATCACCTTTCTGTAATTGATGTCATGTACACAAACATTCAAAATTCATGTCTCCCCCAATAAACACGTAAATATCATCTTTCTGCCGTCCAACGTCTTTTTCAGTTATACGAAAAAGGGATATAATGTGGGCATTGTAGTCTTTGAATGTAAATAAAGTAAATGTAAACAAGTTCCAATATTTCCAAGATAAATATATGAGGACTATATCATTATTCTTAATATAAAACGTTTTACTTGTAATGGGACAATGTTTGCTGTTTTTATAATAGGTATAATAACCATTGTTATTTTCTGTTTCTGTGATTCAGCGTTTTATGTAAATAAAATGCTTAGATTTCTAATTTCTAATAAGGGAATGAATGGAAAGTATAACATAGGAAACATAGGAAACATAGGCTTTGGAAAATTTCAAATAAACCTCCGTCTGTTTATGGTGTTGTTATTGCTTCTACACTTCAGTTGTGGTCTTGATTTTGTTAATATATAAGTCCTTATAGAAAATTGACAATAATGCCTCGACGACAGCACCAAAAAGCAGTAAGAGAAAAGATAATCGCAATGAGAGTCCTCGGAGAAACAAAACAATTTTCAAAGTCTATTTACAATAGCTAGCAAATATTTCATTTCGATTCGTAATAACGGTTTGAATCAATTTTTCTTAGGTTCTTTTGTTATATTCACGCATTTTTTTATTTTTTCATTTATCTGTATGTTCCTGTGTTAATGGGATCTTTGCTATGGATAGTTATTTTTTGCCAAACGTGTGCTATGAAAGGGAAAAATACTTCTTAACATATATACAGTGTGAGTCATTAGTAGCCGCTTCTTCGATTGATCTTTTGTGTTTTAATTATAGGAAAAACAATGGGTGGAAGATTCATGGTTGCTTGTGGCACATATTGTAAAAATACTTAAAGCGCTGACGCGCTTCCGGTTTGACCGGAAATGCACGGAATTTAATTTTTTTAAACGACTCACCCTATATATTTTTGGATTCTCTAGTGCTGCTTTAAATTGTCTATTTAACTGTTTTTCTTTTTCAAAATTGAACCAATAGTTTTTGAGTTATTAATTTTTTTTGAAAATATTTGACCAAAACACGTGTTCAGAAAATTGTTTTTAAAAGTAAAAACATTAACTTTGCTTTGCGTGTAGCCAAGAAAATTATGCATTATTTGGTATAAGTTGCACTCATAAAACTTTGTTTTTTCAAAGCCTACTTTTCGAAATTTTCACATACCAAAAATTTGTTCCTTTTTGTATTCTCTTTCATTTTTGTTAACAATGTCCTATACCTGTCTTTTGTAATTTCTGAGATAATCAGTATAGGAGCAATTAGCGGTGAATTAAGTGCTGTTTTTCCATGCACCCAAATATTCGTTCAACCAATTGAAGGCAGGAATGGGACCCGACTTCCTTAGTCAACTGTCAAACAAAGTATAGGTTAAATCTAACTATCCCAAGAGTAATAATTTTACAGAATGAAGAGCATCGTATTTTTTTTACACTGTTGGTTAACAACGAAATAAAATGAAGGTTATGTTTACTAACATACTTGAAGATGCCGCCCCACTAAAAGGTGCATGAAATAATGCTGTTATCGTCAATTTAATTTGCCTAATTGCTCTTATTCTTTCATTGTTGTTCTTCATAAGAGTTGGCTGTAGTTTTGCAAAATTATAAATTGATGTCCTAAAACTTTGAGAGAGAAAAATCAACAACAAAATAATGCAATTTAAATAACCTAGAACTATTGAGCAACGTAACAACAATTAAAAGAAAGAAAAACAAATTTCATTGAAGAATATATTCAACTTAACCACAACTTGTGCAATGCACGTTAGTATTCTGCTTTCGAAAGAAGTAGTAACGTTGTGTAAAACGTTTCGACATATTCTTGTAAACGTTTTTCTGATTTTAATGTTCATGTATTCAAAAAGTTTTGAAAACTGCCCGTAGAAAACGAAGATACTCTTCTCGATTAACATTTTCATCAAAGAAATAAGGTCCAATTATGTAACTACCTACAATATCCTCCTCACACATTTAATGCCCAACGATTTTGAAAGCTTATAGGTGTGATAAAGTGAGGTTTTTATGTATTATAATAACGATAATTGTGACGATGAACGTATCCACTTCGTCGGTAAACAACAAAAAATTGTGAAAGTCAGGATAATTTATCTGCCGTCCATTGACAAAAATGTAAACGATTCTGAAAATTTCTTTCATCTAACCCTGTGGATGAATATGCTACGGATGAATTACATATTTCCTAATTATTTGGGATTCTCAAATTTATCTTAAATTTAACTAACGAGTAATTTTCGTAGTACTAGGGGTGTTCGACTACACTCGCAAGTACCATAAACGTCTTATCTTCACCAGTTATTGATTTTGTTCACTCGAACCGTTCCTTTATACTTTCGAAGATTTCTGACTTCGGTTGACTTCTACCAGGGATCGCTGTGCATAAGGTCTAGATGCTAGCAATGAGTTTCTTTCAGATTCATCCAAAACATGATTCATAAGAATAATGCATTTGGATGATAACTAACAGTGATGCTTTTATAAGTTTGTCATAAATGTTTACCGATTTTCTTTAACTCAGGCAGTCGACCGCATTCCAGCCTTTATTGGAGGAATATTTGGGTGCATAAAACAGCGCTCGTAGTTCTTTATTTGACCGCTAATGGCTCCTATACTGATTATCTCAGAAATTACAAAAGATAGGTTATGACATTGTTAACAAAAACGAAAGAGAATAAAAAAGGGAACAAAATGCTACAATAAAATACCGGGTGTTCTATTTAAAAAAAATATGTTTTTGGTATGTGAAAATTTCAGGAAATAGGCTTTGAAAAAAGAAAGTTATTTGAGGTATTGTCCAGTGCAACTTATACCAAATGATGCAGAATTTTCTTTGCTACAAGCACTACCAGAGTTAATGTTTTTACTTTTAAAATCAATAAAAAAGTGTTTTTTTTTCTGAAAACGTGTTTTTGTCAAAAATTTCCAAAAAAGATTAATAACTCAAAACTATTAGCTCAATTTTGAAAAAGAAAAAATTGTTAAATAGACAATTTATAACAGTACTAGAGAATTCAGAAATATATAGAGTGGGTCATTAAAAAAGATAAGTTCCGTGCATTTCCGGTGAAATCGGAAGTGCGACAGAGCTTAAAGTATTTTTAGAATATGCGCCTCAAGCAACCATGAAACTTCCACTAATTGTTTTTTCTTTTATTTAAAACACAAAAGAACAATCGAAGAAGCGGCTACTAATGACTCAGCCTGTATATACAGGGTGAGGTTTTTTGCCGACGTTTAGTATGGGGTTCTCGGAAACTACAACAGATACAGATTGGATTAAATGGGAAAAGAATTGCAGCTTTAATAGCTCTATTTAATTAGCGTTTTGTTTTTTGGAAAAAGTCCATAGCCTACCTATTATAGATATTTTTTTTTATTATTTGCAAAAATGTTTTTTTGGTTATTTCGTTCGATTTAGATGAAATGTGTAAAGGGAAAAGTTTTAGGAAATTATATGGTAAATAATACAGTTTAATCTATTTATTAAAATAAAAAAATGGCCATAATTTATTTCCCATATAATAAAATAATAATAATAACAACACTTTTTTTACAAAATATCTAGTAACCCACTTTTTCCAACAAAAAAATTCTAATTAAATAGAGCTATTAAAACTGCAATTCTTTTCCCATTTTACCAAATCTCTATCTGTTGTAGTTTCCGAAATCCTGGTACTAAACATCGGAAAAACTGACCTTGTATACATATATGAAAATTAATACTGGAAACCTTCACTTTGTGATATTCCCTACTACAAATAAAGAAAACAACCTTATATACTTTTCATACCACTATAATTCCAGGAATGAGTGTTTTATTCCAACTCTGCATTTCAAGAGGAATTTGTAAATACAGAGAAAATTGTCTATCCTAATTTTTTTTTATACATTTCATCCTTGATATTGGAGAACACAGATTTTTTGTCCTTTATTTATTTTATAGTATTTAACAAGCCGGTTATTTGTGCCTTTTGTTAGGTTTTATTTGCAAAGTCAATTTATCAATGAATATAATGCGTATGCATTCAAGTTAGTCGGTCATATTTTTATATACTTAAACTTTCAGATATTTAAACTTGTTTACTTTTACTTGTCATATTTACATTCAAAGATTACAATGCGTATATTATAATCCTTTTTCCCATAACTGAAAAATACCGATACGGGTTGTCAGACGAAAATAAGGTAGGTAGTTTTGATATTTACGTGTTTAATGGGGGAGACATGAATTTTGAATGTTTGTGCTTTCAATACCAGTACTCTATACTCATCCTTCATATCGCTAAATAATAGAATCCTATATGTATATATTGTTATAAATAAAAGTTAACATTCTGTATAAGATTGTCATAGATAAATTTAGTACCGTAATCCGATCTACTTCCTACAAAAATATGTATCATCATCCTATTTTTAAGTTCGAACGGAAAAAACCGTTCCTTATTATTTTATTATCTTATTTCTTCCAAGTTCCATCGACATAGGTATATATGCGATCCAAGTTTGTTCTTTCTTTATTTATTTTTTCACTCATTGAGGATTCAACTTTACTTTCTATAAACACATCGACAGTTTTCGCATAACTGGGAAAACACGCGGATTTTAAGTTATTTTTATACATCGAAACGTTTTCGGTAATCAAATGAAATATTTATAAGCAATATGTGTCTTAACATGTTTAACAGTGCAACGATACACTTGTTATTGGGACAGGATAATTAAAATTCCAGAATTTTATTTTTTTAGATAAGTATACGCTGAACCTTTCGAAATATTTATAGATTGAAATGTATTTCTACTTTTTGTGTATTTTAAAAATACGCACACTGGTATCCGTAGTCTTTGGTGATTTTTGTTGAATGGTCAACAATTCATAATAATTTTAACTAGGTAACTCACAAAGAAAGAACGGTTCTCAACCCGGAATTGATGATTTAAACAAAACTATGGCAGTTGTGTAGATTGTGTGGGGCACTATACGAAATTCGTTTTAAAATCTGCCAAAAACATCTTTTACAGAGCGAAATGCGATTTGAAAATTTAATAGTTATTCGCTCTTATTGTGTGCTTATGCACGCGAAATAAAACACCTAAACAAGCAAAATTATTTTTACGCTATTATTATTCCAAAATTAATGACTTCAAGTATTACCTCATAATTCACTTAATTTTATAGCTTAGTCGATTAATTCTCCTTGGAACGGTTTATCAGCTCTTAAAAACTATAATAAATCGTTGTATACATGAAAATTTACCATTTTTAAAATCTCATTTTGCACGCAATTGTCATTTTAATTCGTGACATTTGATTATACACGTTTGAACTAATATTATGTTAACCAATCCTTCACTACATAAAGTAAATCAACTCGGTTTTTAACATGTGTAATGATTTAAATGCAATTATCTGCCAAATGTATCAAATAAATCCCTATTACCATATATGTGAAATATTTGGCAAATGTCCTAGTAGTTATAGCGGTAGCTTGACAAGATGGTTGGTATAGTCTGTCCATAGATATAACGATTTCAAAATACATGAATAATTGCAAATATACGAATACTAATAATACTCTTGTATACATAACAACACACAGTACAAAGAAATAGTTATAATTTAATCGTTTTATTAAAACATAATCGCAGCTACTCTCAGTATTTCCGTGAGTGGGGTAAAATTAATAACACAATGCGATGAGATCCGGTTGAGCCCCTGCGACATTACAACAATTGGGGAATTCATAGACGAGTTTGACCTTGCATATCTGCCTTGAAGAAAATCGGGGAATATGAAGGCTAAGCTTATTTAGTAAATTTGGAGCCTCACCCTTGAAGTGAACAATGTTGTAAACAAATTTTATAAGATTTAACTAACGTCGTAGTTCAAGCGAATCCATTACAAATTTCTGCAACGGTAGCCGATAGTCGTACCCTCCTATCTGAAGAACAAATACTTTAAAAACTTCCTCTGTGCCTTTTCTGCGATTAGTTTATGCGTAGAGTAGAAAGGACTCCATGTAATGGAGCCATACTCTATCGCTCAAAGGTAAAGTAGATCAACTTAACAGTATCCAACTAAAAATACGCTGAATTTCTAATTACAAATCATAACATTTTCATGACAGAAGAGACAGTGTGATTCCTATGTTTGGCAAAAGTCAGAGAGCTGTCAAAATAAATACCTAAGTTATTGATTATTGAATTACAAGATAATGTGTACCATTTATTGTATAATTGAAAGAAATGAGATCAATTTTTCTGGTGAATGTTGCAATGCAACATTTGTTAGTGTTTAAGGCAAGGTTGTTTGTAACACACCACTGGGCAATTTTGTCAAGTTGGTGTTGGTAAGTTTAGGCGGTCGGCAACCGATAAGACAGATCTAAAGAGTTTTAAATCATCAACAAAAACACACTTGTCACAAGAAATTTCCGTGATAAGAGCGTTAATGAACATTAGAAACAATGGCGGATCCAAATTTGACTCCTGCGGTACTCCAGATGTTGCAATGAATAAGTTTGACTTGTATCCACTGAAGCCAATGGTAGTGCATTTTGTTCTGTAGATATGAGGAAAAGAATGTCACTAGTGTAGTACTATAACCGAGAAAGTTTAGTTCATGCAGTAATAATTTGTGATCAATGCGGTCAAATGTTTTAAAGAAGTCAGTGTATATTGTATGGACCTGGCTGCAGGTGTTAAATGAATCAAAAGCATATTGAGTGAAGTTGGCAAGATTTGTGACAGTCGACTTCTTCTCCCTATATGTGTGTGTATGTATATAAATGTATTGCCGGTCCAGTAATGTATTGTTTACTTGTCTGGAATCGTTAACTCTGAGAAGGATACTATACAGCGTGTCTCAGAAATAAAAAGACGGAGTAGCAGAAATCGGAAGCTAGATTGTGTAAAAACGTACCCTCAAAATATCAAGTCTTTATTCGTGCGCAGACGGCAGAAAAAAAATAATAAAGAATTCAATTGGCCTTACGATGACCATGGACGAAATATCCACCTGCTTCACTTTCACAATCGGTCCTTTTCAGGACCACCATATTACTTATGTTAAAAAGAAAATCAAACCATTAATTACTTTAATTTTACACCTGCTAGAAAAAAATAATTACATTCTTGATATTTACTACGATTTATTGAATATTCTAAAATAATAATAATCAGCTGTTTCTGACTACAAACACATTAAAGAGCAACAACCTTCCTATTTTTAAAATAAAAACAATCCTTTATTGTCTGCAATAAAGGGCGTCGCCCATCTGGGTCAATAACCGACTACATCTGCGTTATCTAGACGCATCGGGCAAAAAATGTTTTATATGAATGAGTACTATTTAACGTTTTTTTCCTGTATTATACAAATAAAAGCGTATTTTTCTACGAATGCGTGTTCGTTTCTATTTACAAATGAGCATTCTTAGGTGTATTTATAAACATACATTCTGTGCCAGGTCCGTAATGTATTTTTTTATCTAAAAAACAACATAGGTAGAAAACTAAATTTTTAATTTCTTCGTTATTGCGGTATATTTGGGCCTGTTTCTGTTCGGACTTTACATACCTGCTACTCCGTGTTTTTATTTCTGGGACACCCTGTATAATCAGCTGTGGTTTCTCTCACTCTAGGGCGAATGCGGGGAAGCATCAGCTTAAGTTGAGAAATGTTGATGTATTAGTTGAGTTCTATGTTTTAATTTTAAGTCAGTGCCAATAGCAAGATAATAAAGTTAACATAAAAGGCGCAGAATAAAAAAAAAGTATAAAAAACTTGTTTCGTAAATCATTTAATTGGAGTCGTCCCCTAGAATATTCGCTGTTGTACTGTTCTTGTTCTAAACACGGATTAGTTCAATAAAACGCATTTTATTAAATTCGTACTTTAATATACCATTATGTAATTTCTATGTAATTGCACACTACATAAATTACTGAAAACACGTTTTTGAGAAACAAATTATTTGTTATTTTTGGAAGAAACACAATACATTATTAGTTGCTATTCTGAAATCAGCTGTCTTAGAGGATTACTAAAACTATTTAATGAATCGAAAGAAATTCTTGATAGTATAAACAGGAAGTACCAGTTCTGGAAAATGTAATAAATTCACAGTGCTTCATATTTATGGCAGCACTCCAAAATTAGATGACATATGTATTTCACAGTTTACTTTATTTTTTCTGTAGAAAAGCCAAATAGCTCTGAGGTAATTATGTACCCAGCATTAACTTGTCACTACTCTTGATGTACAGCTAGGTGGGAAATAATATTTAAGTTCCACCTCTAGGTTCATAATTAAAGCAACTGCAGATATGGTAACATAAGGTTATAATAATTAAACAATAGGAGCGTTTTTGTTCTATGTACTACAATAGTCAAAATAATTCCAGTACTTATTTTTTGATACGAATATTTTTAACTAAATACAAGATAACAATATACGAATTATCAACACCCTATGAAATTCTTTTGCTGGTGATATGGAGCCTGATTACCTTTTTGTATGGTTTTATTTCAGAAGTGTGAGAATAGTAGAAAGAAGAACCTCTTGTACAGTTTTTACGAGAGGGATAGTGTATTAAATAATGCATTTTTTATTGTTTAATAGCGTCTGGATTCTATTAAACCTCTCCAAATTCATACCTTAATGGAACTAATAATGCATGTATTCTGCTAAAATAGACAAGCGTTTAGTAAAACTTAAAAAACACAAACACTTCTTAATCTAAAGGGTGGAAAATATGCTGAAAATATTAGATTGTGCGGCTCCACTAAATTTAAGGTATAATAGAAAGCTCGCGGATTCAAATCCAATATTATCTTCTTTGCAAATCGGTGATGTTTAACAATTATTTTTCTAACGCCAACAAAAAAAATATGTACTTCTCTCACTTGTCGTGTTAGCAATAGTACAGAATGCTAGCTAACTCTTAGCTAGTATATCAAATAACTGGATATTATGAAAATAGCTAATACAAGATGTGAAAATTAAATAATGAGACTGATTTTTTTCAGTTTGTTTATTCGAATCGAATTACAATTCAGTATCGTCTTCCTCAAAATAGTTTCCTTGGGAAGTTGCACTGGCTGGAGACGGTACTTCCAATCCTCATAGCAGTGCTGAAACTCGAATACTGGAATAGCCTTCAGCTGGTCGGTTACACCCATTTGAATGTTTTCGAGTGTCCCAAAGTGACGTCCCTTGAGGTGCTTTTCCAATCTCGGGAAGACAAAAACATCACAAAGACTCAAGTCAGGCAAATAAGGAGGCTAATGAACCACAGAAATATTTTTAGTTGTTAAAAATTCATTTATTGAAGTGCAGTGTGCAAGGCGCATTGTCGTGATGCAACACCCAATTATTCTTGAGCTTTGGTCTTTCGTGCAGGACCCTTTCTTTTTAGTTTCTCAAGAACCTCTCCGTACATGTGTTGATTGACCAATAAGGCTTGAGGCCCAAAATCTTTGTTCATTCTTGACTTTTTGGTCATTCGAGAAGTTTAACTATGCCATTTCCATACTCTGTCGTACTCAATCATCTAAGACTCATCACCAGTTTTTCCACAAATGGGGATGTTTTTAATCGATTACAAAAAATCAAGGCATCTTTCGCTCCTGATCTCTGGTATTGCGAAAGGATTCTTTGGAACCATTTTTGCGTAAATTTATTCTCGTCCCAAATTCATGATCAAAATCTAATAAACGATGGTGTCAGTCAAATTCAACCCTTCGCTGGTCATTCTGGCTTTCAACCAACGCAACGATCTGAACGCACGAAATCCTGTATAGAACTTGGGCCCTTAACGAAACACTGTCTTGGTAGGCCTACCGAAGTTTTGAAAAAGTTATCGTTGCACTGTGCCCAAATCTGAAGCAGAACCTGATAGCACACCGTTGCTCGAAATTGATCTCGGTCATTTTTAGAACCACTAGAAAAGAAACGCTACTAACAACCAAATGACTCTATACCTATACCTTATTCCAAAAAGAGAGAGAGAGACGAAATTCTGAACAGATCCAACTGAGAGTTACTTCTTATTTGTTGACACCATTTTTTCGCTTTTTGCTATCAATTGTCAAATGTTTTGACATCTTTGACATTTTCATTTTCTAGACACATTTATTTACTTTCGTGTGTTGTGATTATTACATTTACCATTCTGTTGCCTTAACTGTGGATTTATCTTTGAAGAATCTATATACAATTTAAATTTAATTTTACCGCCTAAAATTGATTTTACAAGTTACAGGACTAGGTGTCTGTTCAGAATTTCGTCTCTCTCTTTTTGGAATAAGGTATAGCAAGTTTAAACTCGTACTGGAAACGTATCACGTTTATCTGCCGCCTCTGCCAATCCCGTATGCCAAGTGTTGCTAGATCGAACGCTACGTTGCTAGTCTCTCTAATTTACACACCTCCTAGATCGCTGTTTTAGTAAATATTTTCTGCTTACATTACAAGAAATCTTCCAAATTTACTATCTGGATAGTACGTATACTAAATTGAACGGAACTACTCCATAAACTAGCTAATTTGAAAATAAACTCATAAACACAATAGATTATCATAATTGTGTAAACTGTATCTATAATATGCACTTCACGTCGTACTATTTCATTAAATAATAGTCATATTATTAATGCCTTATTTGATCGGCAAAGCTGCAACTCCAACAAGCAGAAGTGGCAATTAGGTACTTACTTTCTGCTAGTCAACACTTGTTGGTTATTTTACGTTACAAACAGATGAACTAGTTTAAATTTACTATCTTGTAAACTTGGTGCTGTTACTGCTGTTGGTAGCGCTAGAGATCTGGCTATCTTTGAGATGTAAGTTTAAATCTTACAGACGACCAATTTTCAAAATTTAATAATTAACACTATCAGTTGCAATTGTGAAGATAATAATTTTCAAAACGAGTTTTTTCATTTTGGTCTATATACTATTCAGATATAAATACACCACATTTCTGTATATTTCCTGAAAACTACTTATTTTACACACTAGACAGTTGGTTTATAAACCAGCTAAGCTTGGATATTAATGCACATGTAATTTTCAGTAATATTAATATTGTATTTTTCTACGCATAAAATTTTATTTATAGAACTAGAGATAATTTTTATCATCCCGGAGCATATATATACCATTCCTCAAATTGACCTAGAGGCGTAAATATCTGACAAATAATTAATATTAATAAATAGTTGCATATCATGCTTCGGAAATGGCGCAAATCAAAATACAGACTTATAATGAAAGTAATTAATTATGTACTTATTTCCATATTATGATAACAAGTTCTCTTTTATCAACTTTCTTGCATTTATTTCTCCTCTTCACAATGTTAAGTTTTTATATACTCACTATAAATAATTTGAGTGTCCTTAAATTTATTTAACTTTCTAGGGCATCTTAATTAAAGGGTATTAATCACATCAACCATTTCTGGAAACATTTTAATGATTTTGGGTACGGCATACGTAATTATGCATGCACATTTCTGAGATAACTACAGAAAGATTCTCAAGTGTAGATACAAGAGACACACATTAACGACAGCACTGAACAAGATTTGCCTGTCGTAATGATAAACTCGAAGGGTAATTCTGAATTTATTGCGCTTGATTAAGCACTTACTTTAATAATTAAACACTGATGCAAGTTGACATGTTTTAATATGAAAACATATAAACCAAATTCATTTATTTGCGCAAAGCATTTATAATTTTGACCATATTTATAGCGAGTTTAACGCAAGTACTATACGGCTCAGTACAACTATGACAAGGTATGTATATTTTAAGAATATTTCGGAAAAGAAACATCAATCACCATCAATAGATAGCATTTGCGATATGGTAGTTTTATTAAAACTTTTATGTAGTATTTTTACGTCTGCTGGAATCATTTTAGTTATTCACTTATGTTATAAACTAACTAAATAAGAAAATGATGATATCAATTGAAGCAGCAGGATTTATTTACAATGGCGGTCGTGATTTTTTGGGACGGGAGGGCACCGGGGGTCTGAGTGTTTAATATCAAAAATTAAGTACAGACAAAAAATAAACTCAATATGCTATTTAATTAACTTGTTTGAAAATAAAATCCATCCGCCGTTCCTTACGATCAGCAAAATGATTAATAACTCATTCATTGAAGTTTGGTGTTGATGTCAGTAATTGTTTTTCAATGGAACACATTGCTAAGGAACATAGCCTGCTTTCCCGCATGGTATTTCTAGAAAATGTTTTTATTCTCTTCAAAGTAGAAAAACACCGTTCACTTGATTTTTTCTATTTTGCACGCCCCCAGAGATTCGCAAAATAGCAGAAGACAATTTACAAAATCTTTCGCCAACATAGTCTCGACATATTATCAAAAACAAACTTTTATAACAATTGTACTATTCAACCTTGGAAGTAAATTACAATAGTAGCATCAGAAAACTTATCATCCAACTCTGCTTAACAATTTATATTGTTAATTAGTAAATTAAATGTTAGCATGTGTGCTTTTTATTCTTTGTACAACTTCTATTGCACATGTTTGTTACATTACAGGCTTACATTTTGACATTTAAATATAATTTGGTTCCATTTTTTTTTTGTTACCAACGACAAAACAACAAAATTAGCGTGCGATAAAGAAATACTTTTGCAACCACAACGGATGTCGTAAAGAGAACTTTATAGCACCGAAATATAAAAAAGCATTTTGCACATTACACCCACACAACCAGTCTGATAAACTTAAGAGCTTCTGTTGAATTTTCTCGTCACGGTTTTATTAGTTTTCAAATTGTGATCTTCTAGTTTAATTAATAAATCTGATCTAGGGAGACCTAGATTTTTTAATTCTGTCTTAATGTTACTAACGCAATTCATAGTTGCATTTGCACCGATAGAAATTACAACATACACTCACCGCTGTATATTACATACTGGACCGCCACCCGGACCCGGCGCCATAGAGTAGTGCCCCGCCGCCTACATATATACGTGCGCTACCCGCGCCAGTTTCATCGCTCGATTTCTAATACAGACGGGGCAGTCGCGCGAGATGCCCCGGAGCCTATGTCAGACTGCGATTTTTAAACGCGCTGAAAAGACGGACTGTTATTTCCGAAAACATATTATTTGTCATCAAACAAATCAGGAAAATTACATACAAATTAGGTATTTATAATTAATTTATCTGTTAAAAGAAATTTGTCACGGGGAAATTTATCACGAGGGGGCAGTGCCCTGTTGCCCTCCATGCAGCAGCCGCCACTGTTTATTTAGTTACTTTAAACTCAATTTAACCTTCTACTTGTGACGTGCACATTCTATAACATAACTGATGACGTGGACCTAGTGAACCCCAGAAGTTTTTTCTTAATTCCATAGGCGTTGCTATGAAAATACCATAGTTAAGTTTGAAATATTGTTTAGGCAAAAAGAGGGAGCTGTTCGGGTAATATGAAATATCTACGAAAATATGCTAGAAAAGGCAATATTTTATTTACGAATTTATTACTGTATTCATGCTTTTCTAAATTATTTCATCAAAAATTCCATTTTGTTACCTGTTAAGAAAGATAAAAAGTTTTTTCCATCTCAGAAAAAAAACTGTTTGGGTAATATTTACTTACCCAATCAAAGCTAATTTCATTTACAATAATATTTTTTTTATGAACTGTAGTGATTAATTATGTTGATTATTATAATAATAATAATAATAATAATAACTTTATTCAGTTCATTTTACATATCTAATGTTTGAACACGTCAGAATAGTATAAACAATATCACAGTATTAAAAGTAGTAAAGTCATGGTGACACAAGCTTGAATTTGTACGTGAAAAAATCTTGTAATGTGTAAAAAGCACAATTAATTAGAATTGTGTTAAGTTTTTTCTTAAAAATATTCACTGGTAACTTTTTTAAATCAAGTGGTAAGTGATTGTATATTTTTACTAGTTGTATAGTTGCATTCTTCTGCACAACACTTTTGGAAGTCCGAGATGGTAGAATCGAAACCTGCTTTGTTCCCCTGGTCCCATAACAGTGATGAAGTTCCTGCTCTTTAATTAATTCGTAATTTTTCTTAACAAATAGGGCACATTCTATCACGTATAGGCACGGTAGCGTGAGAATCTTTTTTTCTTTAAAAACTTCCCTGCAAGAATCAGTTCTTCCCATTTTAAAAATGTTTCTAACACATAACTTCTGGAGAATGAAAACCCTGGATACATCCGAAGATGCCCCCAATAAACAATACCATAGCGCAGTCTGGACTCAACATACGCATAGTACGCAGAAAAACCCGCCTTCTCATTTACTGATGTTGTTATCACTCTTAAAGCGTAATTAAAAGACGATATCTTACCCGCCAAGTACTCAATATGTCTCCTCCAGTCCAACCGCGAGTCCACCTGCAGCCCCAGAAATCTCACATCTTCCCCTGTTTTTATTTCATGATGTCGGTACTCCATAACTAAAGGATCCTCCTTGAAATATGTGAAATGTAATATATTTGTTTTTTCCATATTCAGCTTTAGGTGATTTTGTTGAAACCAATTCTCAAACAAACACAATGTTTCAGTTGTTTCCCTATTGATATCATTATTTTTATTTCGTATTACAACTGAGGTGTCACCAGCAAAAAGTGCAGTTGTATACGTCGTCACCGATGGTAAATCATTCACATAAATCAAAAAAAGAAGAGGACCCAACACCGATCCTTGTGGTACTCCCCTCTCCACAGACACCCATGCAGACTTCATGCCAGTGCCACGATCAATTACACACTGCTGCCTACCGCACAAGTAAGATCGAATTAATTCCAGAGCCGGTCCTCTAATTATTATTTTATTATTTAATAATGTATGTATAAATTACGCGAGTAAGGGATTGCATGTAATGAAGTTCTAGAGTGTACTTACGGACTAACAGAATCTATGCCAAGAACATTTGTTGCAATACTGAAAGCCAAACGGTATTATATGAAGTATTAGACCATTATAAAATGACATAAATTTTTCGGTAAATTAGTTTTTGTTTTATTTGACGTTCAAGCTATTTTAAAATAATATATATATTTACGTAAACAATGCATTCATCATCCTAAAAATTTTAAATAATATCTCATACGAAATACCGATCTGTATGTACATACCTTGTGTTAGTCAGTTTCCTAATGCATAATATATAGGTATATTGTTTCTGTAATGAATCTATACTGCCGCCATTTGCTTTTTAACGATTTCTACGTTTTACAATTTCCACCCCTGCATGAATTCAAAGTTATTGTTAAATTTGACATTAGAATCCTATAA
This sequence comes from Amphimallon solstitiale, assembly GCA_963170755.1. Classification (NCBI taxonomy): domain Eukaryota; kingdom Metazoa; phylum Arthropoda; class Insecta; order Coleoptera; family Scarabaeidae; genus Amphimallon; species Amphimallon solstitiale. Next base: position 78,373,830 of record OY720683.1, on the reverse strand, counting down.
GTGCAGTTAAATGGTCTACCAGCGGTGATTCTTTAAGTTATGGGCATAACCATAAGCATGACTATATGATTATAAAGTTATTTGTTAGTTTAGAGGAGGAAAATCATCTCTCTCCTGTTAATGGTAATAGTAGTAACAAAAAGAAAATTTAATTGAAACAGGCAATCATATAGCGTTATAAAAAATGAGGTGTGGCCACCACACGACTTTCTTATACGTATGCGCGTTTCAAATTATAGAATTTTTTTGTGTAAAAATTATTCAAAATCCTATTATAAATACTCCTATTCTCTTAATAAATCCTATAGAATGCATGTAAGATATTCGAAAAAAAATGCTACTCGATAGGAGTAAAAGTGTTAGGTACTCCCGGTCCGAATTTTGAAATTTCATGTATACAAAAGACATTGCAAATCCAGTTCTAAATACTTTTGTGCTCTTAATAAATATATATATATTTGCAAAAAATCGCTATTTGATCAAAGTAAAAGTGTTACTTCCGGTTCGAATTTTGAAATTTTTTTAAACAAAAGATATTTAAAATTATGTGTTAAATACTTTTATACTCGTAATGTACCTGCCTAGAAAGCATGACTTGCGAGATATTCGCAAAAATCTGATTTTCGATAAGAGTAAAAGAGCTACTTCCGGTAGGAATTTCGAAAAACTTTTTTAATACAATTTTTCTCAAATTTAATTTGAGTACATTTGAATTCTTTATAAATTTGTTTAAACTTAGTAATTGACGAAATAATTGCAAAATTCAATTTTTTCACTGAAGTAAACTACTACTTCCGGTCTACCGATTTTACTCAAATCTAATAAGAACTCAAGAGGGAGATTATATTGAATAGATGGAAAGAACATTTTGAAGAACTTAATTCGAAGGACACAAGAAAGGTTAGGAAAGAGGACAGTATTGCTGATGGAGGAGTAGACGAACTAGAAGTCAGCGAGGGCATACCAAGTATAGAAGAAATAAGAGTCATTATCTATAAGCTTAGGAACAATAAAAGCGCAGGCACAGATGATATAACAGCGGAAATGTTTAAATATGGAGGGGAAAAAATAATCTTGAGTATGCATAAACTAATAAAGGATATATGGATGCAGGAAAGGATGCCGGCACAGTGGAGGGAAGTCATGCTCTATCCCATACATAAAAAAGGTGACAAGGCAGTTTGTGAAAATTATAGAGGCATAGCTTTACTAAATATAGCTTATAAAATTCTTGCCTCGTTCATAAAAACCTTGTTGGTCCCTAAAATGGAAGAAGCTATAGGCGAATATCAATGTGGATTTAGAAAGGGGAGATCAGTGGTAGACCAAATATTCACGCTTAAAGAGATACAAGCAGAAAGCTACGAATTTGAAAAAGATACACATGTGCTCTTTATAGATTTTAAACAAGCATTCGATAGAGTAAGAAGGGGTAAACTATATGTTACGTTAAGGGAACTAGGAGTAAACAATAAAATGGTAAATATGATAAAGCTAACTTTGGAAGGGACAGAATGTTGTGCAAAAATTGGAGCAGAGATAACCGAAAACTTTAAAGTGTTGGAAGGACTGAAACAGGGCGATCCGCTGTCTTCAGCATTATTTAATTATGTGCTTGAATATGCTGTGCAAAGAGCGAGGATAAACAGAACTGGGCTACTGTATAAGAGTAAAAGAGCTACTTCCGGTAGGAATTTCGATAAACTTTTTTAATACAATTTTTCCCAAATTTAATTTTGAGTACATTTGAATTCTTTATAAATTTGTTTAAACTTAGTAATTGACGAAATAATTGCAAAATTCAATTTTTACACTGAAGTAAACTACTACTTCCGGTCTACCGATTTTACTCAAATCTAATAAGAACTCAAGAGGGAGATTATATACGTAAATACAAAATTTGGAATTGATATCTACAGCGGTTTGACAGCTATCGTGGTCACACACAGAGAGAGAGACACATAGACATTTTTTAAAAACTACTTTTTTGTATCAGGGGACTTTAAAACGTGGACGTCTGCAACAATCTCGAGGTCGAAAATTTTTGTCATCACAATACTTCTTTATACTACGTATAAGAAAGTAAAAAGGCCGGCAAGATTTAACGATTTTGTTTAAGTTTGAAGAATTGCAGTATTTAGATGTCAGATATAATTAAATATAGATCTTTCAAGAACGAATTATTATTGGCTTGCAAATTTAAATATAAGCGTGTTTGCTATTGGATTATTATCAATGTCAATGAGTGTGTTAAAAATAAAGCAAATTTTTGTACTTTGGCGACAGTAAATTAAATCAATACAGATACTAAATAGTATACGTCATTTAAGAATGTTTGAAAGTATTTCCTGGGTTAACTAACGTTCACTGCTATGGAAATATGTATTAATTACGAAAATATTGTCATTAAAACTAGACCACAAATATGCGCGATTCTTTCGTATATCAGAATGGTAATAATAATTTTGTCATATATTGTTCAGTTAATATTATTACTGGTTCATTAAGATACAAGTTTATGCCCAATAGGAATTCAAATTTTTCATTAAGATACAAGTTTATATCCAATAGGAATGCGACATACCAATCTTCAATCAATATTCAGTATGGCCATGACTCCTTATGTGACAGATCTAAAAATTAATTAAAGCGGACAGTTCTCTGCAATTTACTTGTGAGTAGTTAAAATTTGTGTTTTTTTGAAAATATAAACAGGAAAAATGTGAGACAGTGAAATGAAAAATTTTACTCTCAATTTATGCATTGAAGAAATAACAAGCTTTTCCGAAAACATTTTAATTGCTTATTTTGACGAGTTGTTTTATTATACAATCATAACACAAACATAAAACATGCAAATTTTAGTAAAACAAGAAAGTAAAAAACCATTACAATACGTCGCTCAAATTGTGAATTTTCACTCACATGAAGCAGAAGTCTCATATGATGCCAATTTTTTACGACAGTATCGAAAACATCGAGATACTTTTGTCCTCCCCGAAAATGAAGATAAAAGCATGGTCTTTAAATCCGAAATTAAAGGAATTCTGAAAAAGGTGTCGATTCTGAGGCATGGAAAATTAAAATTTGATTAATCTAAAATTCGTTACTTTTTTATAAAAATTTAGTTTCCACTGAAAAATAACTTGAGTTCATTTTGTTTAATATTTTTATAGATGTTTTCTAAATAAAACTTTGATAAAAGACATCTGATATGGCATTTTACTTTACCCCATCGCAATTTTCACTTTACTCCGCACTAAGGGGCAAAGTGAAATAATGAACGATTTTTAAAAAATATATTATATCAATAAGTTAAAATTGAATAATAATTCTGAAAAAAATACATAGGAAGCACTAATAATTGCAGTTTACAACAATGTATTTATCCACAGTTTATCATTTTCCTCTCAAGTGTTATCAACATTTTCTTGTTGGCTATTCCACATTGTCGCACCTTCCCCTATGTGTGAGGACTATTTTTTCGATTCTTTTAGCTGGGCACCATGTCCAATTTTACACATAGATATACCCACCCTAAGATTACATAATATTCTCTCCCCCATTGAAGAAGTCATCACTGAAGAATTCATCAAGGGAGTATATCGCTCTTGCACATAGATATTTTTTCAGCACAGACTTATATTGAGGGCTTGGTAACATTTTCAAGTTATGCGGAAGTTGATTGTAAATCTTGATACATTGAAATAGGGCATTTTTTGATTTTAGTAAATCCTGTTTTTGATGTTAGAAGATATAGTTCGCTAGTACCCCCCTAGTACTATAGCAACGTGAAAGTTGATATGTTTGAAATACGTCTCTATAGTGTTGTTAACAAACAGAGCACATTCTAATATGTATATCGATGGCAGCGTAAGTATCTCGTAGTTTCTAAATATATTTTTACGAGTCTCTATTAGTCTCAGTTTGAATATTGCCCTTATGCAGGATTTCTGGGCGACCAGAACATTCACCGCATAACCAGAGATGTAAAATTACCGTAATTTATGATTTTGGTAAATTACCGTGGTATATTACTGCTCTTTTTTTACCAAGATTTATTCTCGCGCAATTTACCATTTTTTGAGTAAATTACCATGGTAATTTACTACACTTTTTTATTGTTTAAATAAAACCCCTACAACAAAAAAGTCTTATACATTTTATTAAAGGAAAAAAAATAAAGAGTACAATATTAACATATTTTAAAATTAAACAATATTCTGAAAATAGAACAAAACAATGATTTATCATTATTATCATTATTAATTATATAACTAATCCAGATCACTCTCAGACTTAATATTGCAATTCGAATCAGAACATTCCAACTCTTCTGTTGGAAGATCTTTCAGTGCCGGATTTTCTTTCAGTTTTAAATTTAAATTCACGTATGCCAACTTAGCAGCTCTTTCATTATCAATATATTTCTTTTTTTATCGTGTATAATACTAAACATTGAAAAACTTCTCTCCGTCGCACATGTTGTAGGTGGGCTGTTCAAAACTTCTATTGCGACTTTACTTAGAGCTGTAGTACAACAAGTGATTTCCACCATAAAACAGAATTCAATTTGCCTGTCTCCAATGCTTGCCATATAAAATCTTTTGAAAACAATTCTTTCGATTTGTAACAAGCAACCTCAGTCATAATTTTTGCTATATCAGATCCACTAACTAGATGCGTTGATAGTTTGATAATATATGTCAGTGCTGTGATATATTCCTCGTTATTGAGATTTTTGCCTATAAATTTTGGATCTAGTAAATTGGCAGCCAAATGCATAGGTGTTATAGCCATTTCTATCCGTGATTTTAAATGTGACAAGACAGCATTTAGTTCTGAAACTGGGCATGCAGCAATCAGTTGATCATTCAGGTCTTGAAAATATTCAACAACATGAGATATGCAAGGTTGAGAGGTTTGTATGTTCTTTAAAATTACTGAGACAGGGTGCAGAATTTTATGTATCAACTCTTTCCTAAAACAGATCATCCAAAATATTATTTTTTATACTTTTGTTTAAAGTATTAGCTGTAGTTTCTGTTATAGCCAATTCTTTTAAATTTTTTTTATTTATTATTAAGCTTTCTAAACAGAAAATATTAGAGCCCCATCTAGTTTAGCCAGGTAGTTTAAGAGATGTTAGTGTGTTTGATTTTTGTAATGCTCCCTGTTCATCTTGTATATTTTTAAAAGTAGCATTCAAAATATGCGATCTTTTAATAGTTTTTACTATGACTTTACAATCAGTAATTAAACATGCAAATACTTATAATTTTAAACTATCTTGTACGAATAAATTCAAAATATGAGCACAACATCCATAACAAGTAAAATAATTGGATGGGTACATATCACTAATTAATTTCCAAGTTGATTTCATATTGCTAGCATTATCAGTCACTATGCTTATAACTTTATTAATACCTAAGTCGTCAATAACAGAACTAAGCAAAGAACAAAGATATGCAGCATCGTGGCGATTTTCCTTGCAGTCAATTACTTTAAATAAAACTGGTTCTGGCCATGCAATTATTATATTTATCCCAAATTTTCTCCTCTTCTGATTTATTCATTACATCCACAAAAATATCCAAATTTTCACTGTAAGCGGATTTTGTCGTCTTCTAAATCTGTTTGCGGAGAACTTTCTCTTTCCGCGGCGGAATTTCTAAAATGTTAAATATTTTTCCATAAAACCCAATAGAAATCAATCAAAATTACTCACCTTCATTTATTGCTTTAATTTTTTTAACATTTAATCCTTTTGATTTTGACTGCATTTCAGTCTTTATTTTGCGAGGACAACGAATGCACTTATTCTGTAAGTGACTGGACATTCTGGTTACATTTAAAACATAACTTTGCGAACAGAAGTTACACGAATATAATTTCGAATGTTCTGTGGATTTTGAAAATACTGTTAAAATAACTTTTTTTATTTTATCTTTACGCCCCATCCCAGCGCAAATTACTACGAGTAGTATATTCACAAACTTTATATAGTTTAACTTATACACCGAAATCTTTTTAAAGACTACTTCAGGGCTGATTCACGGGCTTTTACATCTGCTAGAAAGGGACTTCCCAAATCCCAAGTGTGCAATCTCATACGTGTATATAGATGATGTTTTACTTAGTTGGTAATTCACGAAAATTTTATGTGGTAATTTACCGTAAATTACGGTAATTAGGCAAGGTAAGCACTTCACCATTATGTTTAATACTAACGCTCGAAGTACTTGCGTTATTAAGTATCATAAAATGAGATTTATTTAAATTATGTTTTAGATTGTATTGTACGAACCATGCATCCAGTTTGTCCAAGTTCCACTACGCAATCCCCATTTTATGCTCTTACCACCAACGATGAGTCATCCGCGAACAGAACCAGCAGATCCTCCACCACTTTAGGCATGTCATACACGTATAATGCAAACAAGAGCGGTCCCAGGACGGACTCTTGGGGTACTCCTAATTTTACATTTTTCCAATCTGATCTCATAGTTTTCCGTTGGTATCACTAATAAAACTGTATACTGTTTATCATTAACACAATGTGTTAAAGAATTTTGGTGCTAATATACTGCTCTGAGAAAACTCATGTGAGAGTATGTTATTCCCTAGGTAATAATTGAAAGTACGTTGAACTAACCTTTGCTAGCAAAATCCAAAAAATACCTCAAGCCAATTTACATCTTCTAGTGTCAATAACTACAGTCCGTATATTGGACATTCAAAACAAACTTAGGATGCGATTCTGAGCGGCTCTCGTAAGTTACGATTCTCGGAAGCTTACGGTACCTGGCAACGAGATGATGACGATTTTGAGAACATTCACGGTAATGACGTAGAAGTGTCATTAAGAGCGTAAATAAAATTTTGTTGCTTATATTTTATATTTATTATTGCTCTTTTTTGTTGAAGATATGGATATGATATGCTAGCATTATTGTTAGATGCAGATCACAACAAGTAGGGATTCGTCTACAAAGTAAACATATAATACATATCTAGTATTAATATAATTATCCAAATCCAATGCCTTCATTATTTTATAATACATATTGGTACATTTATTAAACCATTAAACAATAAATTTTCACATTTCTGTCATTCTTTCGAATGCAAAAATGCACATTTCAGCCTACTAAATATTACCCTCCTGTTAAAACTGCAAATAAAAAAAACTTTCAATTACTATAACTTCAGTGGCTCGACAATGAAATCCTGCAATAATATCGAATTATTTGGTGTACTCAGTATAATATGTTATTGTGTAAGCCTTCTTCTATTCAGGCAATATATTCCTACTGCTAGTAAAATAAAACTGATTATGACGAACAAAAATATTGAAACCAAGTACAAGGCTTGTATCACAGGATTGGTCGATTTGCTATATACAAAGTGATTTACATACTTCACCCATTCATATACTTTGCCCAATGCTATTAGAACATGACGTCACGTTTTTGGGGCCTAAAACATTAATTGTTCAATATGTTACATATAGATAAAATCTTTGCGGTTTGACCTACAAATAAAGAAATTCTTTGACTAAACAAGTAAATTTCCGCTTATATTCTTTAAAATAATATAAAGTTTAACATCCTTTTAATTTGATGTAGTTTTATCATTAGAAAATATGATGAAAAGTATAACTGTAAATTGTGAACACGATACCATGATAGACTTTTTCCAACATTTAGTTTATGTAAATTGCACATGCCTTATATTGTATGGATATTGTCTGCAGGGTTTATGTATTTTTTTGTGTTTATGTACTCTTGAAAGAAAAACAATGTTCACTTTATAGGAATAACTGTCCTTCTTGGCAACCTAGAAAAATCTATCCATCCATAGATGTGCCTAAAAAGACATTTATCTGCAAATTCACTGTACACTACTGTGATACTACATCCTTTTAAACTCTCTTAATGGTAGCAGTTCTTGCTGAAATTTTCCAAAGTGCTTCTTGCTTTCTTGGCATTACAAAAATGTCGGTACATTTAAAAAAAATATGTTAACAGTCGCTAAATTATATTTCTAAAAATTTACTTGCTTACGATAACCGTATAGCCGCACAGAATCCCACCCTTAATTAGTGCTCAGTCTGAATCCAACCATTTCTCCTACTGTATTTTTATTTACTTCATTGTATTATGATATATACATATATATTTTTGTAACTGATGTGATTGTTAATGAAGAAATATTATTACACCTGCGCCCTCTTTAAGCGGTTAAAAATAATAATTGAAATAATTCAGCAATATTCATTATTGAAAAAAAAAACTAGAAATGGTTTTTCCAAATGAGAAAATGTTAGTTATTTTACCTTCTCTTGGGCTAATAATGCTGCTACGATTGACGCTACTCTATCTCGTTGTTCAGTACGTTTTTAGACGCGGTTAAGGCAACACGCCGTCTAGCAAATTTCTTTCTGAAACGTTTCGCGAACGGCAAATCCGCGGGTACAAAGTGTGTTCTTACCGATTATCCCACTAATCATCTATACGCGCTCGCACCGGTGCTTCCATGTGAATCAAGTGTGTTTGTTTTTTGTCAGTGATCGAGTGGAAATATTTTTTTACACAGCACAATCAGGATTACATTCTCGCCTGGAAATATCGAAGTTTGTATGTGGTTCTGGGTTCTAAACATAACAAAGCCGGCAATCTTTGCGGTTTATACAATGCCATACGTACCTGATAATAATAAATAAAGAGTGATTTACGAGTAGAGCACGATAACGTCTAATTCGATTAATTTATTACGACATTAATTGAAATGGAGAATAAACCTGATATGCCTGGTACTATATCATAATCTATGTATTGACGACAATCGTGGATGAAATTTAATTTTTTCTAATGATCATTTTCACGTTTAACCTTGCAATTAATCATCAACTAAATTAAAATATACCCATTTATATACATATATAGAGAAACGAAGAAAATATCACCGTTATATGTGGAATACAAAACACAGTATTCGTTTTTGAAACGGAAAATACAAGGGAATCAAAGGAAACATCAAAATCCCTAGAGAAATTGCGCTTTTTCATCAACTATATTAATAAACTTATATTTATGCATAGCATATATACATGTATGTATCATATTTAAAATGCTAAGTCGTTTTGAAAAAAGTAATCTGTAATTTATTTCGTGGCATATTATAATTCTTCAATTATGTTCATCAGTATTTCATTCATATTGGATATATTGTCCATATGATGTATGTCCCAGTGTCCTGAATTTTTTTTTTATTTTCTTAAACCTTTGCCTATATCTTTCTCGCCGTCGTCACGTTATTCTCTTATTTCTTCATATATGTGCAATAGTAGATTGAGAATATCAGTTAGTCTTTAGCAAATAGAGCGCAATCTACACTGCTCAACAATTGAAGTGGATAAGTGGATATTGTAATAATTTCTAAAATTTTAATATTTAAATGATGCTACAGATGTACAGTTTGCGTAGTTTGTTTATTATGATACAATGATATCAAGTTTACAACCACAACAATGATAAAAGTAACTAAAACAATAAAATTTTAAAATCACTAAACGACTAATAGCATCTGGCAGTTAGTACCTTTTGGAACTCTACTTTAAATTTTTCTAACGGTAGATTTTCCATATTTTTAGAGATTCTGTTGTATGCCGTTATCATTAAATACTGTGGGCTTTTCGTAGTCATCGATAATCTGTGTCTGGGCACAGACATGGCCTCGTAATATATTCATTTTTCAAATTGGAATAGATTATGCTTGGCGTAGGTTGACAGTTGTTAGATAAAAATACAGAGGACCGTCATAATATTAGCTTAGTGAAGTAACCCCTAAACTAAATGATGTTCCGCACTTACACCCACTATGTTCCGTCGTACTGCTCTTTTTTGTAATCTGAAGACCTTAAACTTGATAAATGCTGTTTTACTTGAGTTTAGATGCAAATCATTCCTATTAAAGTACAACTCGAGGTTCCGCAGTTCTTCGTTCGCTAGTGCAGCCACGTTATCCTTCCTATCGCAGGCTACAAATGTAGTTGTGTCATCAGCAAACAGTAAAGATCTTTCGGAGGAGTCGTCATTTACATATACTATACACAATAGTGGACCGAGAACGGATCCTTGAGGAACTGCAGAATGCTGTTCCCTCGATCCACACGAACCGACCTGTATAGCGCATTCGGTCCTCATAATAACACCTAAACCATTGTAAGGGTATTTCCCTTACACCATACCGATATAACTTCTCCAGTAGCCGTTCGTGATTAACACAATCAAAAGCCGTACTCAGATCCAGAAATATAGCCAAAGATCCATTGCCCACATCGACGTATAGACACATAGAGAAGGAGAGGGGTTAATTTAACTAAAAATCGAACATTCACCACTCGCATTTGGTTAAATACAGTCAAAGAACTCTATTACTTAGCTTAACAAAATAGATTTAGTTACTTTAATTTTTGTTAATATAACAATTATGAACGTGTTTAACTTAACAATTTTATTTGTTTAATCTGATGTAATATATTAGTTGATTCAAAACCAATCATTAGTTTTGAAAGTAGTGTTAAATTAACTATACTATTTTACAAAGAATCACAATTTCAGGTACTTGTCTCTAACAATCACTAAAACATGTGTAATATATTAAACGAAAATATAACAAAAGAAAATATAGACAATATTACAGTCAGTACAAACTCTATTAAAGCTATATACAATATACATATAATAAAAATACTGAACATTTTTTTACAAATATATTTGAAAACATTTCCGACCATCTGATAGAACATATTGAGAAAATGAATTATGATAAATTAATTCTAGCATATTAATACATCGTTTTATGTTTGTTTCAGTCACCATATATGATTGAAATTTTCATTAAATTGAAATGTGTTGAAATGTGTCATAGATTTTTAGAATAAAAAGAATATCTTTACCATTCGGTGTCAATATTTTTTGAATAGATCCAAATACTTATATGTATATGAGAAGCTGACTGCAATGCAATTCGAAATATTGGAAACACAAACAACATCAAAAATGCTTGTAAATTCACCTTGACATAATCAACCAAACTCTCTTTGCTCTCTTCGGTAGAGGATTTCCAGTTATTTCATTTATTTTGTATACGGGCTCCTGGTGGCAAAAGATTGCTATTATATAACATTGGATTAACGTTCGTGAATCTGAAAAGAAATGACAATTCTTGATGGAGCAATAACCAACGCATAATAAAATATATTAATAATTCTTTTATTATTATCCTTTCGAATATGGACAATATGCCGCAATGTAAAACTTTAAATAACATAACAGATATTCTCCACATAATAATTTAGGTTTTATAAGAACTAACCATGCGATAACTCGGAATTTAATAAATCTGGTGATTTTTTTGATTTCTTAAATTAATTGTCCTAGCGAAATATTCTTCCCAGCATCCTAATAACACATTGCTACACAGGCATACTGTGTACTGAAGCCGTCTTCAATCTGAAAAAAAAGTAGCTACATAAGAAAATGGAAAGCTGCTCTTTATAGAACAATTTCTAGTTTTAAAGTTAAAACTTACAAGAATATGGGCATCATTAATTCTTAGTATTGGCCAATCATTTATATATTCTGCGACTGTTTTTTGGATATATGATTTTCTGCAATTGTATGTTGAGATACCATATCATGGAATCCCCATTCTATAAGTAATGTTTTAATAACCTCATCACTCATGATGACTCACTACAAAAGCACTTAACATGAAGAAAAAGCGCGCACACAAGTACTTACTGTCTTATTAAGATAGTATACAAAAATTGTGTGACTAGGCCAAGATGATGTTTCTAAATTCATTCTCAAAGAAACGTAATTCTTATGCACATGCGCAATTTGATGCGTTGAATTTACACTCTCTTAGTTAATTTAACCCGTCCTGTTGGTCCCTTTAACACTATTTCTTATTCACTGCGACGAATGTTCAAACTTTTATTTTAATCAAATGGTTTTGGTACATATACCTAACTACTTCCTTTTATGTAAAATAGACGGAAAATGTCTTTGATTTATCAGGCAACTAGTCTTTATTGTCAGTTCAACCGAAAAATGTTAACCAAAAACACATCGTTACTGACACATTGCTATTTATTTAAGTTAAACCAAAATATTCTTATATCAACGTTTCTATTCGTAACCGAATGATTTTCGTTGATTTAACGTATTTCTTTCTCTATGTGTAGATATTGTTTAGTAGATCAAGTATTGCATGCATTGAGGTACACCCTTTTCTAAATCCGTATTGATTCTCATATAAAATATTACATCTGTTAAGAAATGATAACAACCGGCAACTATCCTTTCAATAACCTTAGAGAATATAAAAAGCAACGAGATAGGCCTGTAGTTCTGATTCGAGTTATTCGAAAATACACCAGAGCTCAAGGAATTATTTATAATACAAGTAAGCGGGGTTGTAACGCTGTTTATGCATTATTTGATTATTAAAGAAGAAATCTCATCATAACCTGTTGAGACACTTGATTTTACTTGGATAATTGCTTTCTCTGCTTCAATCTCATTAACGGGACTAAAGAACAACGTCTGATCGTTTATTGATATTTCCATACTACCTACATTCATTTGATTATCCTCAAGACAGGCCACAGGCAATGTTTGTGAAATGTATGTATTCAGTAAGATGGTCTTATTAGTTTTAAACCAACCACTTTCGCATTTTATTAAATAATAATGTATACTTGCATCTACTCGTATTATTCTATACATTCTATATGATTATATAATCAAGAATATAACTGTTGGCAAACAATAAATGGTTAAATTCTTGGTGTTCACATTTGGAATTTGACGCGAAAAATTTCAGATGTGAATTTGACATTTGATGCAAAAAACTTAGAAGTCATTTGACATTTACAAAAAAATTCTAGCATAGTTTGTTTATTATATTTATTTCCGTACAATAAAGAATCCTAGATCAAATAAAAGAAGCGATGAATATTTGAAAGGTGTTTTTAACTGCTATCCTGCATTTTACTACATTTCGATATTTAATTTATTCGTTAAAAAATAAATATTTTTAATTTGTTTATTCATCATTTACTAATTTATACGAGATGGGATGAGCACTGTTTGTATAATATTACTAGATGAATTAATGGAATAGTGGTGGAGATTGGTAAGACGAATAATAAGGTCTTTCTGTAATTGGTTTATGACAACGGATACTGAAAAAACAAGAAAGAGAATGGACATTGGGTAGAGTGAAAAAACTTAGAGAATATCACATCACATAGTGCGCAATGAACGTACTAGAGTTGGGCAAGTTCATTATATTCCATCCGATCCAGTTTAGGGATGTTATTATAACAGTAGCGTGGCGCCACGATTACATTATATTGGTGTTTTCTTGTTGCTTCTTTGAATTTAATAAAATATTGTTCTTCAAATAATTATCTTTATAGCCACTTGAAAATATTTCTATTTTTAAACTAACCAATCGTAAAAACATAATTTCCACAATTATGAAGTTTAAAAAATCCCTAATACCTCCGCCCTCTTAATCACCTGCGCCCCCTGCAATTTTTGTTTGCGCAGCTTTGTGATGACTTATGTGATATTCTCTAAATGTGTTCGCTCTACATTTCGCTATAGTGCAACCGCAGAAAGTATTCTCAATAATTCCGTTCTTTATTTTTTCTTGGGTTCGGTAAGATACGAGGGTTGACAATGTCTTCCTCTTGGCGATGTCGGTTGTTGTCCACAAATCTGGGGATCTTCTGACGGAGGCTATAAATGGTGGTCTGTCACCCTGATGGTCTTTCGTTATTGCTTCTCCAAGGTTATCCCACCTTATTCCTTGGCTACACCGTACTGACGATGACCAACAAGTCTGAAACACGTGCCTACGCTTGCACTACAGCGGAATGTACCCAATATTATCCTCTTTTTTTGTTATTTCAGTATCCGCAATAATTCCTTTCTTTACATATATGCAATAAGAAATACATCGCTTATGTCCAATATGCGCAAATTGCATTTTACAAGAATCAAAACCTCCTACTAATTATATACAGGCTGATTCATTTTCGGCCCTCACCATGAGGATCTCGCTTATTATTGGATATAGAGTATAGTTTGTTATGAATCCGTAAATAAAATGTACCTGTGACAAGTGACGTACGTTCAAAAAAAACGCGAAAATTCCATTTTGTTCTTTTACCTGTAGCACCAACATTTGGCCTTGTAGAGAAAAAATAAAAACACATTCTTATGGCCACTTTTAAACCTCTATCCAATGGTGTACTCGAAACTTTGTTACCTGCCCTCTGCCTTATTCTACGTAAAATTTAAACCATAATTGACCTGGCAGAAGGTGGAAAAATTGGCGCCGCTGGTAACCAAAATATATTCATCCAGTCGGCAAGTAAAGAATGAGCCCGTTTATCTGAGTTACAAAACTGTAGCCCCGCACAATAAAATTTATGAAAGTTTCGGAGAGTTTTGGTGCGACGTCTTCAATGTGCCTTACCTTTACTTCCCTAGTGTACGGTGGATAAAATGGAGAAGGATTCTGCCTCTAACTCATAGGGGAGGGCGCAGGTCGTTCAGAATACTGAAGATGGATGAAACATAGGCGCCAGCTTTCTTAAAATAAATCCCACCCAAAATGACACTTGTTTCGAAAGCAAGAACAATCTAAGTACACTAGGTAGTAAAGAACAGTCAAACAAAAAAGTCGAACAATAACAAATTTAATTAAACAAAATATGGATTAATTGTATGGTTCGGCAGTCTGCCAAAAATTCCTATATAAAAAAAAAACTGAGGCTTAGATAATTTTAAAATGAACAACAGTTAAACATCAGCACGCCCAAAAGTAACTAAATATAGCATGAGTCAGGGGTCCTGCTTGAACAGCCTGTATATGAAAAATTTGAAGAACAAAATACTAAGTTATAGTTTTAAAATTACGCACTTATCTCAATTAAAAAAAAAAACATGACAACTAATTCTGCAATTAGCTCGAGATATCTCGCACTTCACATGTGCATAACAAAAATAAATCAACCTGTATGTGATCAGTCGATTTTCATTCAAATTCCTGTTGACATGAACATTACGCGGCTTAGTAAACCATCCGTCATCGACCAAATTTCTATCAAAATCTAGAAAAATGGTACGATGCGGCTGTTGTCGTTCTGGATACAATTGTAAATATCTTGTACTCGCTACTGTTGAATTTCGGTTCGAAGAATAAAAAATACTTGACATATCTCGTTTCTCTGCGTTGGAGTATGACATTTTTGTATTAGTAATAAACGATAAATGAAATGTTTGACGGATTGAAATTTAATGGCTACCTAATTTAATCTTAAAATTTATTCTTTCAATTAAAGCATAATATCAAAAACTTTTGTCAAAATCTTTTGTAGTACATGGTTGAAATTAGAAAAAAAAACTCTTTCTGGGGGTGCCTAAATCCAATATGGCGTCTATAATAAATTAGATAGTTGATGATGGCCAGAAACAAACGAAACGTCGTAAACATGACATCATTGGATAGAGGTATAAGAATGCTTATTTTTACTACAAGGCCAAATGTAAGTGTTACAGATAAAAGAACAAAATGGGGTTTCCGCGTTTCTTTCTTAAAAAACAAACGTCATTTGCCACAGGTACATTTTCTTTACGGATTCATAACAAACTCAAAATTTAATAACTTTGCCAAATTTAAACCTATGTTTTTATATCCAATAATAAGCGAGATCCTCATAGTGTGGGCCATTTTTAAGAGTAAATATGTTCTATATTGCAATATTTAAGTCAAACCATGTGTGTATCATTAATAAGTACAGCATGCATTCAATATTTATTTTGAACGATTATCTCCAGATTATTCCATATTAAAAGGAACAATACATTCCGTGTAGATATAAATAGAGTACTTTCATGTACTCCGCGCTTGCTCATCTTCATTTTTTGAAGTTGCACTATTTATACGAAGAAATCTGATAGTTCTAATCGCAAGTCATTTGGCAAACGAGCATTATAAATGGTTATAATAGATCCAGTTTTTAGCGGCACTTTTACTATCGGGAATACTTATAATACTACGGCCCACGACTTGGCGAAGATAGATTACTTCTGATACTGTCAAATAAAAGCTATTGTTTGTTGTATAACTGTATTCCAAATCAGTGCTTTTGATTAATTTCAATATAAAGAGATAAAGCAAACATCTCTATAATCATAACAATAAGATTAACTGCCGTGAGGTAGGACGTAAGGGGGTAGCGCCAAAGGCGCTAATGTAAATCCCGCCGATGTAAGGTATTCGTTAAAATAAAACAAACAGCAGAAATTTTTGTTTTTCTTATTATTTTTTTTGCATTAAATTGAATATAAAGGATTAATGAAGGGTTCGTTGTGAGTACTTTCTTATAATTCAAATTATTTACTCTTACATTTCACTCTCAAAGTTGGCGAAATTTCCAACATCATAACACAGTTTCAGAAACTTTATTTTAAAAACTAATTTCAGTCGAGCATGCATTGAGCCTTTGTTTACTTGTATTTTAAATTTCGTTTTGATATTTCGTAAATAAAAGCGGTACTATTGTTTTAACGAAACCTCTTCGTAACCTTAAGCTTCTACAACTACATTTTACTGTTTGCCAGAACTTTACTTTCGGTTATAATGTAAACCATAAGAAACTCTGTTATCAGTACACAACTAGTGTATGCTGGTTTGTGCAATATGTATACACAGTTGTATATACAGTGTGATTTTTGTTGTTTGAATTTACCGCCATACTTTTTAGCATATTACATATTTTGATGTTGGCTCTTAGCTTTAAATATTCTGCCATTGTTAAATTTTCAATTCGGAAACACAGGCTGAACGGTAAACTAGGACCCTGTATACTACAACAATTGATCGCTCTAAATATTGCTATTTTAGGCGAGTGTGTTTCAAACCACATTTTTCGAAATGCTTGACATCATATTTTTATAAATTATGAAATTCATGTGTAAATTAAAATCTAATTTTTTGTTTATTAAATCTTAAACTTATTTTTGCGTTCTATGCTATATACCAGTGAAGTCCGCATCATATGGGATTTTTTTTTATTAATAGATTTATTCTAAATTTGAGTTTGGCATCAATTTCTGCTTCGATCAAGATGAAAATTAACCAAAAAAATAATAGTCAAATATCGAAAAAAGTTATTAGAAAAAGTTTTTCTAAAAACAATTTTTAGCCCATATGCAAAATTTCAGCAGCATAAGATAATTTAGATTTATTGCCAATTTTTTTGTAAATTGCACCACTGTTGCGAAATAAGACAACGCAACCTACATAAAACTTCTTAGTTTTAACAATGCTTTATTCCAGACACATTTTCTTTAAGGCAGGGCCATATTCAATGTGTGTTTTTCTACAAAATCCAAATAGGGCTATTAAAATTTGGTCACATGTGATGCAAAGTTTATTTGTTTTTGACCCTGTATAAGGTAACTTCATAAAATAACTATTTTTGAAAATGTAGTTTGTGTCTAAAAGTAATACACATTAATATTATGAAAATAGTTTAATTGAAAAGTCAAATTTTCTAATAAAATAATCATAATACATTATAAAAATGAAACGCATTTAAAATTCCACCTTTTCAATTAATAACAATATGTATTTTTGGTATTTGAATATTAAATTAAACATAATTTGAAAAACTGTGCCTCCCATTGCGTTCAATACAAACAATTGTTCTTCTTGATACATCTTTAATGGAGTTTCTGATACTAAGGGGCCTTATTTCTAAAATACAGTTTCGAATCACCGTTTCCAAATGATCAACATTACGGAAAGGTTTTTCTTTGTAAACTTTTTGTTTTAGGTAACCCCACAAGAAAAATCAAGTGGGGTTAAATCCGGAGACCTAGCCGGCCAGTATTGCTCCATATTACGCCCAATTACTTTGCCCCTAAATACTTCCAAGAGGCGTTCTTGAACCCGTCTTGTAGTATGAATGGGAGCACCGTCACACTGGTACCACAAATTATGCCTTATTTCAATAGGCATATTGTCCAAAACTTCAATGACCTCGGTGTTAAGGAAGCGTAGGTATTCTTCAGAATTTAAATTGCCTCTAAAAAAATAAGGCCCAACAACTTGATCGTTTAAAATACCGCACCACACATTAGTTTTAAAGGAATACTGGTCCTTGCATTCTATTATAAAATTTGGATTTTCTTGAGCCCACCATCTACAATTTTGAGAGCTAACAACGCCGTTTGAAGTGAAAGTGGTCTCGTCGGTCCATAAAACGTGAAACGGAAAGGACACATTTTCTTCTTTTTCCCCCTGATACCAAAAAGAGAATCCCAAACGTATGTCAAAATCTTGTTCCTTAAGAGTATTTATAAATTTAGGTTTATACGGTTTAAATTTATTTTTGTGCAAAATATTCCTTACACTCTCTCTTTGAACGTCAGTTCTGCGAGAAACATGTCTAATACTATTTTGACCATGTTCCACAATATCTACGCAAACATTTAATTGGACTTCTTCACTATGTTTTATAGGATTGTGAGGTTTTTTAAATGAACTTTCCACCGATCCAGTTGATTTAAATTTCACCATAATCCTACTCACAGCAGATTGTTGCACATTTTTGCCTGGATGCCTGAAATTAAAAATGTTGGCCGCTACACGATGACTTGTGTTTTCACCACATATTAATACAATTTCAATTCTTTCCTGTACAGTTAACATTTTTTTTATTTAATACGCAATATTAATTAAAAGCCACTATGACAAACAGAAAGCGATTTGACTGTCATTAATAAAGCAAGGGCTTGTTGATCTTTTTTATCATTTGTTTTCCGGCCAACTTGTGTTTGGTGCATCATCGTAAGGTACAAAACCAGTTAATTTTTTGGAAACTGAACTTAAAGAATAAAAGACTATTTTTACTTTTTATAACATAGCTCCATAACAAATTTTAATAAAGGGGTTTTAAATTAAATCATTGAAACTAGTTAAACTTACGTAAAGTTAAACGAAAATTTATTTTCCACTTAATGCAGACTTTACTTGTGACGCTGTGTACTTGTCTGTATTAATATTAATGTGTATTACTTTAAGACACAAACTACATTTTCAAAAATAGTTATTTTATGAAGTTACCTTATACAGGGTCAAAAACAAATAAATTTTCCATCACATGTGACCAAATTTTAATAGCCCTATTTGGATTTTGTAGAAAAACACACATTGAATATGGCGCTGCCTTAAAGAAAATGTGTCTGGAATAAAGCATTGTTAAAACTAAGAAGTTTTATGTAGGTTGCGTTGTCTTATTTCGCAACAGTGGTGCAATTTACAAAAAATTGGCAAAAATCTAAATTATCTTATGCAGCTGAAATTTTTCATATGGGCTAAAAATTGTTTTTAGAAAAACTTTTTCTAATAACTTTTTTCGATATTTTGAGAAATAACCCCACTTTTGAATTTTTTTTGGAAAAAAATTTAAATTTGACAGATAATGCGAATCACGTGACTATTATTTTTTTGGTTAATTTTCATCTTGATCGAAGCAGAAATTGATGCCAAACTCAAATTTAGAATAAATCTATTAATAAAAAAAAATCCCATATGATGCGGACTTCACTGGTCACACTGTATGCTTATTAGACGTATTCAGTCATAAATTTTGATTTTTAATGCCACATAAAGAATTTAGAGTTACTAGTTTTTATTTTAAAGCCGGCAAATTTACGGTCACCATAAAGTTTTCAATGCGAAGTTGGTGTTTCCTCAAAAATAACATAAATCTCAAAGAATAAACTCAGAGTTTGCAGGCTTGCCTACATTTAAAATGTACAAATATCAAAATAATATTTTTTTTGAGTTGATCTTTAGCTGCAACATCTGCAATATTTCTTACTTTTATGTTTATGGTTGGTATTGGTATTTAACTGATTCAGGTATACTTCGGTATTGCTCTTGAACTAGCACGCTTATGTAATGTTATGAAATGTCTTCCTTTACAAAATGTACACTAAAACGCAAAAGAAGAGTGTGAATTAACAATAGTTATATTAAGAAGTCAGTTAGTTGTTCAGAAAACTTCACTAATTATATGCGGATCTTCATATCAAAGTGTTTTGGCTATTACCGTTTAAATTATAAGGTAGACGCTTGTTTTTGAATACTTTTGTTCTTCATAAGTTTTAATAAAGAAACGAATGGCCAAATATTCGCAAAATGTCCTTTTCGCTCCGAAATAAAATTCTATTTCAGATCTAATCAGCTTTACTCTCTAAGATTACAAGCTTACGTTTATAGTATGGTGTCGATTGCTTTAACTGTTTTATTGTAATCGTATACAAGTTGACAAGATGTGGAGATCTGCAAGCATCTCGATGTCGAAATGTCCGCTATAACAATACTTTTTACTAGTAGATATAAGAAGGTAATAATATTGCTTCATCGTAAACTTTTATACATACTCTGTTAATTTTGATTGGTAAGAATAGCATCTTAATAAACATAAATTGTTATTGTATTATATCACCACACAAATGCATTTGCTGAAAGAATTTTCCAGAGCTAGCAAAAATATCAGGGGAAGTGTATATTTAGTACTATGCAATACGATTTCTAGCGGCGATAGAGTGATAAAACGATTTGATTTACCTGTGGGTTCTTTTATTACTATAACTAGGGCGCGGACACGTACGGTTGATGACTCATCGCCCATGGGCGCACTATTGAAATGTTCTATTTTTAAAGAGGTTTTAATATTATTTATATAATTAGATAACAAATGGCTGGTGATCTATAAAATACAAAATACCTTATTATTTGTTCATTTTCTCTTCTGTAAGACTTGTTCTATTTGAATGAAGTACATCCTTGTAGATAGAAAACGTCCTTTCTACATCGCAACTGGTTATAGGTGCGTACTGGAAATATTCTTTTATTTCAGCGTATTTAGCATACACAATTGCCGCAATACTATTAAATCGGGATTTATATTAAAAACTGCGTCTAACTTTTGCCGAAGGCCACATCCAAAGTCACTTGGAATACTTTTGAAATTATTAATAGCCCACGTCTAATGTGGTTATCCATCTTTTAATTTGAGATTTCGATTTTCAAAATATGTGATTAGTTTAGGCAAATTTCCAAAGTGTTCCTGAAGGAATAGCAACTGATTTTTTTAAATTTGGGAATTGTGGTAGTTCATTGCACTCAGAAATACTTCGAGCATCGTCATTTAAACATGTAAAGAAATTTTGTAAACTATCGAAATTCTCTGCATAGAAACTATTTCTGTGTATGTTTTAGCAAAGCTAAGTGACAAACGTGCGATATTTTGACATTCTGTAACGATATTTTACAGACTTTGTAATAAATTTCGGAATCACTGACAATTCATTTTCATATCAGAAAAAGTAACATAAACAACGTTCTAGATCTAAATAAATGATAACTAAAAATGTACGCGTATGTTATTGAAACTAAACGAAATCCAGTGCACACATACGTCTAGAAATTGGGAGAAGTCGATTCAATAAACCGGTATTAAACAGACTATTACAGAAATTACGAAGTACGTAATTAACAGTCAAAACAATGAAAAAAAGAAACTAACGTAAGTGTGAATGAAAATTTTATTTCTCTTGCGAAATATAAGGTAAATATAATAGATTTTAAAAACCCCTCACGCTCCCATCTACGCCGATGAAAAAAGGATTTTACTCATAAATTCCTTATTTTATGGGCATTTTTTGCTCTCATTCTCGGGCACTTCTCGGGCGTAAACAGATGTTGCAGTTCACCATATGAATTAGTACTATTCAGTAAGCGTGTGTTGTTTACATTATTTCTTTGCTCTGTTATAACTTCGTCGTAGTTTAAATCGGTCATGTCCGCGCCCTAACTATAACAGACAACCAATACTAATAAGTGCCTTGTAAAGATATTACAAACAATATAAATCTTTCATGTACAAAAACTGCAGTTGTAAATAACTAAATGATACTTTATGATAATTATAAAATATATTTAGCCTGCATGTAACTTTAATTGCTAAAATAGTTTAACTTGATTTTGCCAACAAGAAAAGCTTTCGATCTACGTGGGACCATTTCGAAGTTGTTTTTGTCTTTCAAAAAGGTAGCGCTTGCATTGTGAAGAATTGTATAATGTGCAATTCTTAATTAAATTATTGTTTGTTTCTTACACCTACTTGGTCTCTCGAGTAATCGTGATAATTTGAATAATATACTTTGTAAAGGATATTTGTTGAAAATTGTCCAAAATTTTATTTATTTATTTATATATTTATTTATTTAATCATTTAATACCCAACAGATACATCTAATTACAGGGTAATATATACAAAAATTAACAGTGACTTAAAATAATAATTCACAATACGATGCACAGATAATAATAAAAAACAGAACACAATACGGTATACAAAAATACAGAATACATTAAAAAAAATAAAAACAATAGCATAAATATATCAATGTATCATCACCTCCCCAAGAATGGGTCAGCGCACAAAAGGTTGGCATTTGTGCACATGTGATAGAGCGGGGATTTCAGAAGAACATTTATCCGAGCTGCCGGGACATAGAAAGTACCCGTCAACCTAGCAGCGTACCTGGGCACTAAGAAGTTCACCTGAGACAGAAGTGCAGGTGAGTCAATGCAATTGTTGACCAGTTTCACAATGAAGCTGCAGCTCGCTCTGTCCCGTTTTTCACTCAAAGAACTGAAACCGTGTCTGTTTAGGAGATAGTCATAATCAATGCCGCGTTGTGGGTAAGCACCATCGATTTTGAACGACATATATTTAAGAAAACGTTTCTGTATACGTTTAAGCATGAGACGGTGGTATACATAATGCGGAAACCAGACCAGGGATGCATACTCCAATTTGGAACGTACAAAGGAGTAAAATAAAATAGATAACGTTTCCAAGTTGTTAAACGCTCTGCATGAGCGAATAAGGAACCCCAGGGACTTGGAGGCGGAAGCACATAAGTCGCTGATATGCGGACCAAAGGACAGTTGGCTGTCGAATAGCACACCAAGATCTCTGAACTGCAAAACTCGAGAAACACAGTTCTGAGAGACCTCATAAGGGTACGACAGAACGTTAGAACATTTAGAGTAGGAGAGAGTTGCACATTTGTCCACATTTAAGCAAACTCTATTATTGTTACACCATTCATTAATTAATGTAAGATTTCTTTGCAGCACTAAACAATCCGAAGGAGTAGATATCACATTAAAAAATTTTAAGTCATCCGCATATGCAAGAACCTTACAATCAAGCAGCATCAGGAGATCGTTGATGTATACATTAAACAATAGCGGGCCCAAATTAGATCCCTGCGGAACACCGTTGAGGGCTGTAAAAGTATTGAATATATATCCATTGTAAGCTACATAGAACAAGCCATTCCGCAGATATGAGTTTAAGAAAGCAAGAGTTCTTGTGGAAGCACCTAAGGATTGTAGTTTAGCAGATAGCAGAGTGTGATCGATTGTGTCGAACGCTTTAGTAAAGTCAATATAAATGACGTCCACTTGCTGACGAGCATCTAAAGCCTCACTTATATAGTGAGTGATTTCAACTAAATTTGTCGTAGTTGACCTTCCAGCAATAAAACCATGTTGGTTGACTGAAATAAGTGGTTTAATGCAGCTATACAACTTGCCATATATGATGTATTCGAATACCTTAGCACAGTTTGATATAATGCTAATAGGTCTATAATTACGAATGTTACTACGGTCACCCTTTTTAAACACCAGTGTAATTTTGCTGACCTTCCAGCGATAAGGGAAAGTGGCGGTGCGAAGCGATAAGTTAAATAATATGGTGGGTGGAGAACATAGCACTGAAGCACAATCCCGAAGGAGAAAACTGGGAAGACCATCATTGCCGGAGGTCATAGTTATGGCACATAATAGCTTTAAATATCTGTAATTTGTGCAAATATTTCATAATTCAAAATTTTAGTTATAGATATTATGGCTCACGAATTTCTAAAGAGTTTAGTAAAAGATCAAAGGCAGTATTTTTTGAAAATTATTTTAAGAATACAGAATATGTATTAGCACGACTTCCAGTTATTTATTTATTCTTATCCTCGATTTTCGTAGACACAACTAGTAACAAACCGGATGGCTGACTGGTGGCTTCTTCTTCATGTGTTAAACCTTGAGCTTTTTACACATTATCGAGGATGGTGTATCGGATTATTATAGAGTTGGTACTACATTAGCTTCTGTAGAATGACATTAGATAATTGTAAACTTGGGGCGTTTGTACTTCCAGTAGGTGTGGGGGAAGGGGGGGTGGGGTCGTAGTTTAAAGATTTGGTGATGCTGGTGTTGTCGTGAGTTCCCATCTTATTGTAGAAATATTTGGTTTATTTTTTGATGTGTTTCTACTGTTTCGGTGTCTGTATCTGTGTGAATTTGGCTATTTCTCATGTACCAGGGGGCTCTTAGGATCATTCGTAAGGATATATTCTGTATTGTTTGTAGATTTTGGATGTGAGAGGTGGTTGTGTTCATCTAGATGGGGTGCGGCGTATATAATTATAGGTCTGATAATCTATTTATAAATACGGAGTTTAAGTTTGGGTGAAAGCGAACTGAATCTTCCGAATAAAGACCAGAGGCGACCTCTTACTACTTTGGCCTTTTTGATAGTGAGGTGCATGTGGGTTGCGTATGACAGTCTTCTATCTAGGAAAACTCCTGAATATTTAATGTCTGCCATGGAATCGGTTTATGTTGAATGTAGAATTGACCTACTATGGGTTTGGTTTTTCTTTGAAATATTATTATAGCTTGTAACTTTTCAATGTTTATGGAAATTCTCTAATTGTTACACCAGATTATAAGAGTATCCAGAACTGTCTGAAGATGGGATATATGGCCAATTTGGGTGAGAGTGATTTAGATAGTATTGCAGTGTCGTCTGCATAGGTTGCTAATGTACAGTTGTTTGTTTTAGATATGTCTGCCGTAAAGATGACATATAAATGTGGAAACTGACTGGTGGCATCTTTACATAAATGCTTATATACATGCCTAGCATAGTCGGCCGGTGTCTTCTATATATTAATACGTAAAGAAAAAATCTGTTACCTCTTTTATACATATTGCGCGCACAGAGGAGTATGAGGCATAGTTAAAGTTCATATGGAGAAGGACTCCAGAAACATTAAATTTATGTATAATATGAGTTACAAATACATTAAATTAAATAAAATGAAACAGTCATTACGCAACGTTCAAACTCAAAAATTTTATGAATTAAGGTCGAATTTCCATCACTGGGCGACCACTAGTGTTTAATTAATATGTTTTTTTTGCCAACGCTTAAACAGCAAGTAGTGTGCATTTGTGTAAGTATCAGTATATTGGAAACAGAAAAAACTATTTAACATTATAAATTATTAGCAATACAATATTAATAAAAGACGTATTGTTTCTTTTTACGATTGGGGTGAGCAAAGGTTGGAGTGAAAAATGTATTCAATTACATGACAATGAAAGAGTACTAGAAGATTGTAACGTCTGTGGAGCATAATAATACGCAGACGTGTTTAAACTTTTAAAATGCGATTTGCAAAACATTGGAGACATGCATTGAACATGTTGAATATTATAATAAGTTTCTATTGGCACGGATTCGCCGACTGCTACAAAAATTTTACCTGTGCTTATGTCGAATCTCGTATACAAAGACATGGCAGTAAGAACAGAATCACAAACGATGTTTAAATTGCATCCAGCATAGAAAGTTTTCCACATACAAGTTGAGTAAAATTCTTTGATAATTATAATTTCATGTTTCTTTTGAATAATCTAAATGTGACAAGAGTAAATTACTTGCTAGGTAGATATAAATAAAGTCTTTCAGAAAAAACAGCCACAGTTTGTTTTGAACACAATGTTGTATTGTCTATAAATCTGAAAATACCAGTATTTTTTGTTTTAAACTACAGTAAATCATTAGAACATATTTCACAAATCATACCAATCACTAAGAATGTCAATTTATGTAGACAGACACTCTTTATTAAAATACTTAGAAATACTCTCTTACTTTTACACCTTGACGTCAGAGAATTGTCGCGCATTGTTCTTTACATTACAATTTTGAAAATTCATATCATACTTCTGCTTTGGTTAGCTGTGGAAATAGCAATTTGCCCTATATACCTATTGTAAATTACAAATGTCATATCCTTAACTGAGTACACGCATGTATTAGATTCTACGGAAGTCGACTAGATTCTTTAGACGCTAGTTGAAAGGAAGCATATCTAATACTTTTTCCGTCATATTATAATATGGAGACACGAGTTTCATTTCAAAACATACACATATACTACCTACTATCCAATTAGTTTTTTTCTATCGTATGCCATTACAAATTGTTACTTAACTTAATCACTCTGAAGTGTTTGCAATTTAAAATAATACCTATCTGATCACTGTCCTTGCTGACACAACGATCTTTAGAACGTTAATTACATTTTAGCGCATAGAAAAGAAAACTTAATTATAGGCGTGCTTGTTAACTATTATTAAATAATAGTAAAGCTTATCTGGTTAAGATACTTATAGATCGCGAATCAGTATGTTTTGCAATTGCTTTGAAAGCGATTGATTATTGGCGCGCGAATCGGCAATGTTTATGAAAAATCCAGGTTAATTGCTTCGTTATTACGTTTACTTTTTTGTTTCTTTAATACCTCTTCATTAACGTCAAAGATATTATATTTGATTATCGACAATTAAACGCAGTGATATTAATAGGTTTATTATCGCGAAATTTAATTCATATTTTCGACCATTAAGATATAGTCACGATTAACCTTGTATTTGATATTTAATGTTGACGACTCGGCCTAGTAATTATTACTGTTGAATGCAGTGCTATGGAATTTCTCAATGGGCCATAGAGATCGCTTGATATTTAGTACATTGATATGATTTATTAAATTACTCATAAATTCGCGATTTGTACATTCTAGAATACAATTGCAGTACCAATAAAGAGCATCAGCATCTTCAAAAGTAACACAAGTAATGCTTTTATTTCCTCAGTCAATATCTAATGTCTCCTATTTTTTCTACCTAAATAAAGTTAGTTAAGTGAAAAATTTGAATTTGGCGCTATTCCTCAAACCTTCTACAATTCACTGCAACGTCAACAAGTGGCAGCACTGCAGTCGCTTGCAAAATGGCCGACATCGATGTTCGTATTAGCTTTCTGTCATTGAATTCTTGAATGCAGAAGGCGAAACGCCCATTCGCATTCATGATAGACTGAAAAATGTGTACGGTGATACTGTTAACTGATGGTCTTCCGTGTATGCTTACATCTCTAAGGTTATCCCACCTTGTTCCTTGGCTACACCGTACTGATGACGACCAATGAGTCAGAAATTATTACACTTTAAAAATCATCGGGTAAATTACTTTGTTTTAAATGTATCGTAGTAAAATTAGTAAAAATGTTGTCTTGGTCAAATTAAGTAAGATTCTCTTTTGTATATTTCGGTATGGTAAGGCCATCTCTGAATCAATTTAAGATCGCTTCTGTATTAGGTCGATAAGCTAGCGGGTACAGTTATCTGTAATTTATTCGTCAGCTCAACCTTATTAGACTTCGCATTGTTTTATTTTCATGTAATTTTTTTCTTAATAATTTTTATCATTTAGGTTGTAATTCAAGTTTAATTAATTCGGCTTTGTTAGAGTTTTTTTTTTTTTAGTCTATATTGTTCTTCTTTACCACTGTACCATCGGCGCGGTTGAATTGACACCTTCGTGGTGTATGAGATGTCATTCTGATTTTGATCGTAGTCTTGTAACAAAGTATATGTCTACGGTTGCTCTACAGCGGAATTTACCCACTATTATCTATTTATTGATTTATTTATTAAACAATTAAATTAATTAATTATGTAAATATTTTATTACTATACACCGGACGTCCCAGGTTTAAATTACCACGGAGCTAAGAAATAATGTAAACGACACACAGTTACTGAATACTATTCATATGGTGAACTGCAACATCTGTTTACGTCGCGAAAACGACAGCAAAAAAAGTCTATCAAGAAGGGAATTTACGAGTAAAGTCTTTTCTTCATCGGCGTAGGTAGAAGCGTGAGCGTTTTTAAAATTTATTATATTTACCTTATAATTCGTAAGATAAATAAAGTTTTATATATGTACGAGTATATACCTATTCATACTTACGTTAGTTTCGTTTTTTCATTGTTTTGACTGTTAATTACATACTTCGTAATTTTTATAATAGTTCCTGTTTAATACCGTTTCATTGACTCTCTTTCTACCAATTATCTTGACGTAAGTATGCACTGGCTTTCGTTAAGTTTCAATAACATACGCATACATTTTTAGTTATCATTTATTTAGATCTAGAACATTGTTTATGTTACTTTTTCAGATATGATATGGAACGTCGAGAATGGCATCGTGAAACAATGGCGAGTTGGATTAAGGGTCATACTGATTGTATGTCCTCCATTGTCAGTGATTCTGAATTTATTGCAAAGTCTGTAAAATATTATTACAGGATGCCCAAATAGCGCAGGCACAACGTCACTTAGCAGTGCTAAAACATACGCAGAAACTGGACCCGTTGGAAGCTGACAGTTTTAACGAAGAACTCTATGCAGCTTTAATGGCGGCTAATATCCCATTAAATAAACTTGACAATCCCACTTTCAAAACATTTCTTCAAAATTAAATGTTCCTGATGAATCCACCTTTTGCAAATATTATGTTTCTAAAGTACTTCACGAAAACAGTGGAATGCACTAGAAGACATCTTTCAAATACCGCCGACGAAACTGTCGATATTTTAGGACGCTGTGTGGTAAATGTTGTAGCTGGTGTGCTACGTCCAACTATTCTATATAACGCATATGGAATAGCATCTAAAGTTATAAATACCGTTGTTGCGGAAACAATTGCTAAAACCATTGACGAGAATTTGCACAAAATGCTTCATTCGGACGACAGGTACAGGGAAAAAATACTTTTATTTGTTAGTGACAGTGCCGCATATATGTTAAGAACAGGCATACTTTTAAATGAAACATATCCTTAAATGCTGCATACTACTTGTGTAGCAGATGCTCTCCACAGAATCTGTGAATATATCAGAGACAGGTATCCGGAAATTGACAGACTTGTATCCTCTTTTAAAAAAGTTTTCAGAAAAGCACCATCGAGAAGAGCTCTTCACAGGGAAGATTTTCCATCTTTGTCATTGCTTCCCTCGCCAATAATAACTAGATGGGGAACGTGGTTGGAAGCTACTAGTTTTTATGCAGAGAATTTCGATAGTTTTCAAAATTTCGTTACATGTTTAAATTACGATGCACGAAGTATTTCTGAGTGCAAGGAACTAACACAAATCCCAAATTTAAAAAATCAGTTGTTATTCCTTCAGGGACACTTTGGAAATTTGGCTAAACTAATCATATATTTTGAAAATCGAAATCTCAAATAAAAAGATTAGATTAGATGTGGCTATTAATAATTTCAAAAGTATTCCAAGTGACTTCGGATGTGGCCTTCGGCAAAAGTTAGACGAAGTTTTTAATAGAAATCCAAATTTAATAATATTGCGGCAATTGTGTATGGCGACAATGACAAAATCTAACTGCTAAACACGCTGAAATAAAAGAATATTTCCAGTACGCACCTATAACCAGTTGCGATGTAGAAAGGACGTTTGCTATCTACAAGGATGTACTTAATTCAAGGAGAACAAATCTTACGGAAGAGAACTTTGAGAAAGTATTGGTAGTAAATATTAATACTCCTTTACTCGACTTGAGCTACAAAATGAACAAATAGTAACGTATTTTATATATTATTTATTTGTCTGTAATTATTACTATTATTAAATACAACAAATCATGTTGTTTAAAATAGATTTCCAGCGATCTCTTTTTTTGCATCGCCTAAAACTCGAACTCTCTTTTGAATTAGCAGAGCTGTCGTTAATTGAGTTGAACTTCCCTACAAAACTGTAATTTATAGTACTTTCGAACTGACAACTTAATTTTTATACTGTCAAAAAAGGAAGACATCTTATAGACAGACTTCGTTTGTCAACTTAAATATCGCAATGTTAGAAATGCAACAAACATACCAGAAATGACACAATCAAATTAGTTGTGATATTAAAATTAAATTACCTAGCACTGATAAGAACTATTATTTTTAGATAATTTTCTTTTTACATCGATATCTAATAAAATATTTGTTGAAAGAAATACGTTTTCTCTGCGTATGTTTTTTAATGTTGGAAATGTAATATTAAATTGTCGGACGAAATTATTGTTTGTTTTAGTTTAATACTTTAATAATTTTATATACATATTCATAACTTTTTATACTTTCCTTTTTGCTGCAGTGTCTGTTCTATAATTACTATTATTTTTTTCCCTTTTGTACGGTTTTATTGTATTAATATATACTTCCTTGTTCTTGATAACTTATGTATTCGATAAAAGTTTCTGTAAGCGAACATTCGACAGATTACAATGAGGAACTTACAGATTTGACGCGTTTTCTATTTTTAGCACAGAAGACATTCTTTCGAAATCACTTAGCGTTATTATTAACTTGTTGTTATGGAGCACTCTGTTACTTCTTCATTCTTCGTCACTAAATATACATCCTATCTTTGTGAATGTGTCACACGAAGGGTTGACTTTTTGCATTCCCATCATACTCTCAGTCATTAGATAGTGAATGTGTGGCATTTGAATTATATCTCTTCAACAAACAGTATGAAGTCTTTTGTAGCAAAACAAACAATACATGGCAACAGAGTGTAACGGTTTAGAAATAAGAATCAACTCTGTTGGATTTTTGAATCTGCACACTTTACTTAAATATAGTTGATTTTATGGCAATTTTATTTATCCTAACACCTTGCCTTGTATACAAAATTATGTCCTATTAATGCTGTGTTTATGTAAACACACGTTTGAATTTTATTATAGATACGGCGGTTTTTGTTTATTATGACAGGGTCGAGATAGTCAATTATATGTGGTCTATTGATATAAACAAGTACCCCCAAAGTGTCACGCAGAAGGAATTCTATTCAAAAAAGTTTCAAACGTTCTCTTAGGTACAGTAGCATGAAAATATCGCTGCCACAGTACGTTAAACAATTTTAACACATCAAACATACATTTATTACTCTAGTTGAAAGGGAAGATCGTCACTAGAAGTACATATTGTACATATACAGTGAAAGCTCTCACGAGCGGACACTCATGGTCCCAGTGTTTTCGTCCGGCTATGGGAGATGTCCGCTTATGGGATAGTTCAAAAAAATGCTTTTTGACATATGCATTTTTAAGGTAATAAATAAAAAACAGTATTTCCGTAGATGCAATTATAATAAATAGCCTTTATAGCAACAAATTCATATATATATATTATACATATGCACATACATATATTAAAAGTTTAAAAATAAATTTACAAGGATTGAAGAAAAATATTAAGTTTTGTCTGTTGAAACTTGGTTTGCTTCCTTTTTAACTGATGATTTTCAAAATGATTTACTAATTTTTTTAAATATTGAAATGTTATAAAGTCGAAATGCAAAATGCTTTAGTGCCTCATCATATGATTTTATCGAATCAGGGGCTTGGTCATCGACTTCGTCCTCCGAGTCTTTTACTTCCACAGTGTCATTTTCATTTTCTAATTCAATTTCTATGTCATGATGCTCAGTGTGGACCGCTTCATCGATAATTAAAAATTCTTTCAAATTTTTATAATGTAATTCGACGAACCCGTTTTGCAGATTTAAAAGTGTTGATAGTGGTGGTTCATCCTCGGCATCAA
The DNA here is from genome assembly GCA_963170755.1 of Amphimallon solstitiale. Lineage (NCBI taxonomy): Eukaryota > Metazoa > Arthropoda > Insecta > Coleoptera > Scarabaeidae > Amphimallon > Amphimallon solstitiale. The sequence continues at coordinate 78,341,826 of OY720683.1, read as the reverse complement.
ACTCTGGAAGCATGCGATTATCTGTTATGAACGCTACTTTGCGAAAGCAATTTTTAATAGTTGCTGCTTCAACTTTATCCCACGAAGTTTTAATGAAGTATAAAGCCGCAAGTACATTAATACATCTCGCCAGCTGTGATGCGGAATTGGCTGTATCCATTTTTGATAATATGTGCTTCAAAATCAAGCCTTTGTAATGGATCTTGAAATTTTGTTTTATGCCCTGATCCAAGGGTTGACATACTGCAGTTGTGTTTGCAGGTAAAAAAATACTTCCTTATACTACGTATAAGAAAGTAATATATTAACATTCGTTAGATTCAGATCTCTAGGATGAGATGCTGCATTATCCAACATTATCCAAGAACAAAAGAACTTTTCTATGATCCCATTTTCTTGTCAAATTGTTGCAACCATTCAGTCATGATATTTCGTGTCATCTATGCTTTTCTATTAGATTTCCAATTGGCTGGTTGGTCTTTAATTAAAGGATTTTTGAATGCTCGAGGACGAGTCGCTTTACCAATAACTAACAAGATCTCTTTTCCCCTGCCATGTTTACACAAAACAAAATAGTGAGTCTTTCCTTGAACAGCTTTGTCAGATTTCAAAGCGAAAGTTTTATCGGGTGAAGTACGGAAGAATATCACACTTTCATCAGCATTATAAATATTCTCTGGTAAATACCCAAGCAATATAGATGGAAGCCTTGCCTTGAACTGGTCGACGTCTACCCGACTTACATCTGAAGCTGCCTCAGCTATACGTTTGAGACTAATGTTATATCGTTTAGGCTTTTTGTAACCAACCATCTGATGTAGAAAATGATATTTGCTGAGCTATTTCTCTTGCCTTGGCCTTTACTATCTGTCCAGAAATGGGAATATTCTGGCTTCTAGCCCTTGAGAACCAATCAAAGCAAATGTTGTCTATACGAGAACCTTCAGGTTTAAGAAAACTTTTCTTCTGGTGAATATTTATACCAGACTGCTATTTGCAGCGAATATTTTCCTTGTTTTTTGAGATTTCTGCAGCCTGTGTTTTCCCGATATTGAACCTTCACAAAAATATTAATAAATGTTAAAACTTGTTTATTTTTCGTAAATAAAATACCTTACCGTTTTGCTAGTTCACGAACCGACAACAACCTTTCTTTCTCCAACGTCTTGATAACTTAAATTTTTTCGTTCAACGAAAGTATATTTTTCGCGGTACCATTCTAATATGTACCTATGTGTACGAGATACAAGTTGTGATTGTTTTAAAATTAGTAAAAAGGGAAAGGGCAAAGTAAACAACACGTATAATGACTGTAGTAGCTTGTAATAGGGGAATCACCGCGTTAACTACGCATAAGAGTGTGTAAAAAGGGAAAACACCGAATTCACTGAGCATACGACTAGGTAAAAAGGGAAATACCGGATTTATTATGATTCTTTTTGTCTTTTTGGGGTATTACATACTTAGAAGGAGTTTTGTGTCCGCTTATGAGAGATTTTTGGTACGAAATGTATAGAAGTATAGTGTCCGTTCCCGTCCGTTAGAGCGTCCGTTTATCGGAAAAACGTAACAAAACACTGAAAATTTGTTCGGTTACGAGATGTGTCCGTCTATAAGAGCTGTCCACGAGTAGAGCTTTCACTGTACATACATATTTAGTTTACGACAAAAAATTACTTAAAACTGAAACAGGAAACTGATTGAAATTATTTACTGACACAAAGAATATACAGGAAATTATAACATACTAATTTCTCAAAAACTGCAGACTTCACGGGTACGTCAAAAGTATATAAGAAATCGAACGTCATAAAAGGCATCATGGCAGTGATTGCGTCTTATGGGAAATTGTAAAGAGGGTGTTGGGGACACGCAAAGAGACGATTCGAGGTCGAAGAGATTGTCGGACAGCTAGTTTCTACATAAAAGCTAAAATGAATTTAATCACAATGTAATTTGTCATCAAACTTCCTGACTTTACTTTTACACCAATTGATTGCAGTTTTTTAAAAGCACTGAAATACCTTCAAACGATGAATGAGATTAAAATAGTTTAATTAGATTTAGCATTATTAAAATAAAAAGTATTAATGAAATTATATTATATTATATTGGCAACTTTACTCTCGTAAGGACATCATAGTTTGCGCAAAGTTCAACTGTATCCATCATTTTATATGTCATTAATTTAGTTATACAGGGTTACCGCTAAATAGGTACCATGCTATACGAATCTGAAGAATACATATAAATGCCTAATTGGAAATCAAAAAAGAAATTTATTTGTAACTCATCAAAAATTTCTAAATTTTTAGGGCCAAAATGTAGTTAAAGTCGGTCCATAACTTTGTTTATCCTACACGCATTTACGTAAATACCACAATTGAGAAGAATTTCTCTGGTCATGTTTTATTTTATTTTTTTTTTGTGGAAAAGGTCGACAACTTCGGTGCTGCATTACCATGTTATTTTTCGTTAACTAGAAGTATATTATTTTAAAACTTAGATTCCTCTATATGAGAATTATGTTTGTATATTAACTGCGACAGGCTCGGACTTGAGGAAAGAAAAATCAATTTCTCGTCACTGCATGCACGGGCATTACTCATATTTTTCTTACGCGCCCTTTTTTTAATGACTATAGGGAATAGGTATTAAAATAAAACACAGTATAGTTGAATATGTGTGTATTTCGTATTCACGTGCCTGTAGAACTATCTCAAGAGAAAAATAATATCGTACTAATATCGCATTTCTCCCAGCTGCATCTTATATAAATAAATATACTGATACATAATAGAGTGTTGGCATTTTAATGAGTATAACATATACACACAATTCTCGATGGTAAACACCACAGACCACACATATATTTGTGATTTATATTTTTGTATAGGAAATGCCTATGATGCATTTCTAACAGACGCTATTTAAAACTAACCCTGTATATATACCGTCTGTTTGAAGAAATTAGAGTAGACATTCAACATTTATACATAAATATATGTATAAATGAAGTAGGCAAGTGGAATCAAAAATTATGGTACAATTTTACATATTACAATTACTTACATCTTAATTAGGTTATTATAAAAATTTATTGTATCGTTAAAGTTTAAGTAGCCTTTATGTTATAAGCTGTCATAAACACTTAAGTAGTACTTATAATAATCTAACTAGTTAATTAATATAGATGTACCTATATAAAATTTAATTACAGTTTTCATCCGCTTCATATTTTATATTTATGTGTTTTTAAAATTAATGTTTTCTTCGAATTATAGTGACATTATACTCAAATGAATAAATACGTATATAATAAAGTTTAATTTTCGGAGGTATATATACCGTAATTTATAAGTTCGTTTGAAGTAATGCAAATTTGTTGTTGAAACTTCCTAAATAAATTTGCTATTGATGTTGCTAAACATATGAATTTAAGAAAAATTTAAAAGTATTGCTTCTAAGGAATTAGTTCGTCAAACTTAAGGAATTTGATGTTCGCGAACTGCTCGTGAATCGAATTATTTTCACAGCGAACCATGGGAAAGGAAGGAACCAACCGCAAACGACTAGCGGTCATTTGTCAACTTCCAGTGCATTTCCTGTATAGTTTATGTCAAATTATAAGAATATAACTTATATTATTAAATTACAATTTAGATTAAATAAGTGCTATTAAAGAATTTTTAGAAGCAAATGATTTATATTTTGAGGATCATTATACAAAAAAACAATTAATAGAGGTGATGAAGACAAAAGAAAGGATTATTATGTGGATAACAGAGCCAAAGAAGCGGGACATACAATTTTGCATTTACCACCATACCATTGCATTTTCAATCCCATTGAGTTGATATGGGCCCAACTGAAAAATACCATAAGACGAACAAATCAAACACCGAAATTTCGTGAAAGCAGTGTAACACAAATAAAAAATACTATGGAACATATAACTTCTGTAAATTGGAAAAATGCTGTTAAACACGCAATAGCAAAAGAGGACGAATATATGTGCATCTACAAAATAGTAGCACCTTTGATTATAAATTTGGAATACGATTCAGATACAGACAGCGATTTGCAAGACGACTCAATACAGAAGATGATTTATGAAATGCGGTGACACATGCATAAAAATTTTATTGTATTATTTGTTTTCTGGTCAGTTATAACCCGGACACGACGAATGATGCTACGTACTCAGTTTTAAAGTAATGACATAAATAAGAAAGTTTTACCATATCTTTTTAGTTACGTTAAAATTGAACTATAATTCTTTTGAGCAGACACGTTCTTTTTGCTTAATAAATTTAAGTGTTAGATATGCACTACTTTAACTCAAAGGTGTTCCAAATTTATCTGAACTGCGTTAAAGTAAATCACTGGCATTTTCAGATATGTGGTGGCATAATTGCATAGAATGCATAACCATTGCAGATAGATATATCACACTTTAGACAATTAGTCTGTTTGATGAATAACAGGCGTATTTATAAAACACATAAATAAGCGGTTATGTTAGCCATGACTCATCACAGTTGTGTAAAATTAGAAACGTGGATTGTATACCTGAAATTGCAAATCCGTATAGACTCGCAGAGGTATGTGCTGCGTACGTTTGTATCTTACGGATGTTTTTTTTTCAAATTTATTTTACCCGAGAAAAAATAAGTGGAACATTTTTGCAATTGGACAACCTTGAGTCAAACGCAGGCTATATATAACGAAAGCTCATTTGTATTACATGACATAAGTGCACTAAAGCTAAATGTTACACTTGTAACAAACTCGATAAAAATTAATTGTAATTTTTTTAATTTCTAGTTATCAGTTTTGAAATAAATTGATGGAAACGGTGAAAAGAATAACATCGCAATAAACTGGCACTAAATGGCCTTGCAACTATGTATTAATTGACAAGGCAAAAGAAGTCTGACTAAAAAATCCCTTAAGCTTTCGCATTTATTATATAATTCTGCATAAACATCACAAGCAGCGTTATATTCGCACTATTTTTGAGAAACATCTGCTAAGATGAGACTGAAATTAAAGCAGTATTTGTTAAATACTCTTGACCTTCCTTCCCAAGGTATTTCAGTTAAAAATACAAATGTGATGTTTTTACTTTTTTATACTTAACAAAATGCAAAAGAAAAGTCTCTTGCCACAAAAATTAAAAATATATTAAAAAAATCTATATACATATTTCGGCAACTAAATTGCCATCTTCAGTAAAAACCGGTAGAAAAACAGAGAAGTGTTAGACGTAGTGTTTTTGGCTAAGGTGTAACCTTAGACGATATGCTTTTCACCAAATCGCCACTAGGATAACACTGATTTCTTGACAAGCAACAGTTTATATATTACCTAAATAAAGAGTTTAACACCCTTTTCTGTTTTTCTACAAGTTTCTACTTAAGTATGCATTCTATAGAGACTTATTAAGAGAATAAAAGTACTTAGAATAGGATTTTGAATAAGTTTGGTATAAAAAAATTCTTACAATTCTCTAATTTGAAACGCTCATACGTATAAGAAAGTCGTGTGTTGGCTACACCTCATTATTAATTTCTTGATATTAGTTTTGAAAAAAGTGCCTAGAAACTGTGAGAAGAATAACAGTAACCCGCTGACAATAGCCTTGCGACTACATATTAACTGATGTAGGTGAATAAGTTTAACTCTTTCGCATTTGTTTTATGCTTCATAAATATCACAAGTAGCGTTGTGTAAGCAGTACTTTTGTAAAATGCTGCATATATGAGACTGAAATTAACGCAATATTTGTTAAATAGTCTACACCTTCATAGTATTCCAGTTAAAACTTGATTGTAGGTAAGATTTTTTAATTCCATCAACAAATGTACCGTGCTAATTAAATCTTTACCTGTAATTTATTTTAGAATATACAGATGATATAGTGTACGTATTTTTATTTGCGTATAATAGCAGCAAGATCACTTTTTTTGATACAAAAAACTGATTTTCATTAATTGGAATGTTTTAAACCATTTTAAGCTGCGTATTATATAAGCTCGTACATCCGTTTAATTTTAGTAACTTTTGCATTTTCTATAAACCATGGTAGGTAAACAATAAAATAACATTTTCACTGGCTAATACTAAAACATAATATGTTTGTTTACATTTGTCACATCTTTCGGTATAGAACAAAACATCTTCAAAGATTTAATGCATCAGAATTCAAAATATCTATAATTCTTTACCAATTTCCATAAATATATCATGCTGGTTGTATATTTTTCAACTCTACATAGATCAACTTCAAGTAAACATTTATATGAACCCGTTAACAAGTTCTAATTAGATACTATATCTGAAGCTATTGCCAAATAGACTTTTGTCTGGAAATTGGGCATATCTAAATACCTAAATTAAATACGTTCGGATTTTTTATAGATATTATTGAACAAATAATGTTTACCGTTTTAAATAAATAAATAGAAATAACAACTACGTAAACGTACTCGTACTAATAACATTTATTATCATTTTGGTAATCAGTCAACGTCATAAATTAATTCAATTAATATCATTTCGTAGACTATAATAAACTTACAACTAAAAAATATGCCTATTCGTAAGGTGTTTTTTATATTTCAACTGATATTCAAAATAACAAAGCTTGTGGTTGTTACGCAGATAATTGTTTTTAAAAAGATGATTAGAAAACAGAATTTTTGTTAGACGCAAATTATTCTAAACAAATAGAATGTATTTGGGGATTCTTTTGGATCAACATTTCGATGTCTTCTTCTTCTTCTTCTTCTTCTTCTTTACTGGACTTTAATAAGTTAGGCCTTAGGCATTTTACTTTAAATCTGAATACGGCAGATCTTACTTAATTGGAAACTAACTAATATACTCTTTCAGAGGAGTCCTTTATGATGATGCAAGCCTGGGGCGCTTGTGAGGCAGATAATCTTGCGGTTCATACTTGAGAGCTGCGGCGAGGGAGGTGTTTTCGTGGTCTTCGTTTTTGAGGTAACAATCTTTGGTGAGTTTTTTCATGAATGTGGGTAGTCTTCAATGTTCGCCTCGTTGTTGAGTTGATTGTTTCTTGTGAACCATGGGGCTCAAAACGCCATCCGAAGGGAGATATTTTGAAATATTTGTAATTGTTTGATGACTGTTGGGGCAGCGAAAAGCCAGATCTGGCAGGCATATGTTATCATAGGTCTTAAGATTTGTGTGTAAATACGGAGTTTTAATTTTGGTGATAAGGTGCTAGCTGCTCCCAACAGTGGCCATAGAGCTCCTCGAGCCTTCTTTGCTTTTCTGCAAGTTGTTTTGATGTGGTGTGAGTAGGTTAATCTACGGTCCAGATTGATGCCTAGGTATTTGATGTTTGGGAGGCAAGGTATTTCGGAGTGGTTAATGTATATATGAATATTAGAACCGATGATCGGTTTGGTTTTCCTGCGGAAGATTATTGCTTGCGATTTCTCCCCGTTTATGCTATTCGCCAAGTGTGGCACCAAGTAATGATTCTATTGACAGCTTCCTAAAGGTTGCGGGGTTAATGGAGGAAGAAAGAATTACTGTGTCATCTGCGTATGTGGCTAAAGTTGTTTTACTGGTTTTGGGGATATCTGCAGTGAAGATGTAGAGATACGGTGCTAGAGTGGAGCCTTGGGGAGTTTTTCTGTTTTATGGAAAAAGTTCTGCGTTGAAGATAAGAGTGTGTAATTCGAATGAGATAGTTTGGATAGTTCTTGGCGTACATTTTGTAGAGAAGTGCTTGGTGCCACATTTCGATGTGTTCATAGATAACTTATACATAGTAGATGGGAAACTAAATGCTATATATTGTAACCGTATCAGACTCATTTCGTGTCGTTTTCAGGTACAAAATTAAATGTCGACAAAGTTTGAAATTAGTATAGTACATACAGAATGAATGTTTATTTTAATGGTTTATGAATAAAACTTATATTTTAGTAATTAACTTTTTTTTATCGAAAATATCTTTAAACTTAATTCAGTATAATCATGAAACAGTTTTTACCAACATTTGAAGCTGAATTTATATCCACAACTAAGTTGCATACGTTTCAAACCTCACATTACCTATACAGTCTCACAGCAAAGGCAATATGTGTAGTCTTGTATAAATAATAATACGAAAGATATAAAACTAATTAATTTAGATTAACAAAAGTTATAAATGTATGTTTAAAATAAAATTGAAGTTCTATATTAATTATAAATAAGAGATGGTTTAGTAAATTTATTTACATTTTCTTATCATATACTCGTAAGTTCTTAATTTCTTTTTCATACATTTTCTCAATCTTTAGTAATTACTTGAATTTAAAAAAATAATTAAAATAATTAGTAATTATTAACATGATTTTAAACAAATAAATCCAAACTAATGTGGCGCTTGTTGTACGGGACCCGCAAGTTTAATTAATGTTAAGAGAAAACGCGTACACTTGACGGAAGAGTCCACTTTTCATCGCTTTGCAAGATCTTTTATATCTATAGGTTTTTGACAGTCGCACCTTCTGGACGCCCCCTATTCTTCTATTTTTGTATGTTGGTACGCTTGTTTCGAGATTGTGTTGTCTTCACTGCGGATTCTATCTTCTTATGGCCGCCGATCCTGACATATTGATAAACATCATCTTTATATTTATAAAAATAGATTATGTTGTCTCCGAAGTATGTTATTTAGCCTTTTATAAAAGTGTTTATTGATATTTAAGGTGTGTGCTTATTGTATTTTCAACAATGGATTTTTGTTCATTTGTTTTTTTCCAATATTGCAATCACTGTGGTGATAAATGTGTGCATTACTATATCTTTGTGATTTGGTTATGTATTGTTTTTTCCATTAGGTAACTTAATTCTTATTTTTCTTTCTTCCCATCTACATGAAGCATCAGGTCCATAAATTCAACACTACTGGAATCTCTTTTTTTATTTTCCTTCATCAATCGTGTTGAAATATCTTCTACGCATTCTCCTTTCTTTGACTCGAGAGCTTCGAGGCAGCGTATCGTGTTTATTGATTGCACAGACGTATCATTCTTAAATAATAACAAAAAAAGAGGTGTGGCCATCACACGACTTTCTTATACGTATGAGCGTTTCAAATTATACAAAATTGTTCTAAATTGTTTTAAATAGTTTTATCTTCTCAGAAAAATAAGCCTGTGGGTAATTTTATATAAAAATTAATCAAAATCCTATTATATGTAAGTACTTAGTAAATCTCTGCAGTCTTTGTAGCATGCATATTTTACAAGATATTCGAAAAAAAGTGCTGCTCGCGAAGAGTAAAAGTTTTACTTCCGGTCCGAATTTAAATTTTTTCTTTTATACAAAAAGTATTGAAAATTAAGTTCTAAATACTTTTATACTCGTAATATACCAGCTTAGAAAACATGACTTGCGAGATATTCGCAAAAAACTGGTTTTTGATAAGAGTAAAAGACCTACTTACGGTAGGAATTTCAAAAAAAAGATTTGAATTTTTTTTTTAATAATATTTTTCTCAAATTTAATTTCGAGTACATATTGCTGTGACTCTTACAAATTGAAATTTATATATAATAAATTTAAATTATTCAATTAATATGTAAGTAAAAATCAAGCGCGCATCCTAGTGCTAGGCCTTATGCTAGACTAAGATACAACAAATTTTCTGCTGAAAAGTAGGTTAAGCAAATTTTTTACATACAACTAGCTCAGTTTAAAATAAATAATTCTCTCAGGGGCAGAAAATATGAATAGATTCTCCAATCGATTTTGAATGCTCTTTAATTATCTCCAGGTCAGGTAACGAAAATAAAATGCAAAATAAATCTTATCATCTAATTTATTAAAAATAAATATTAACGAATTCAAAATTTCAAATTATACAGATATATATATATATATATATATATATATATATATATATATATATATATATATATATATATATATTTACAAACAAAGTATCAATATCTCAAACATCATCCAAATCTATACATCATAATCAACAAAAAACATTATAAGAAATAAAGTAAATGAAAGTATAACGTCGTGAAAATCTTATGTTTTTTTAAAAATGTGAACGTGATTATTATGATTTATATTTGCCATAGATACATGTAAACAATCAACATCTTTAAATAACAAATAAAATTTTATTACACATGATGAATTGTACTGGAATGTAAATAACCAAAAATTTACACGATTTACCATTCGCAAACAAAATATAAACATTAAGGAAATGGCTTTGCCCTAATTAGTCCTGTCCGGCGCCTTTTCTCGCTCCCAACACAGTACCATCAGAAAGCAAATTCACACAGATGGGTACCCCAAAGTTCCACCCTACGAGTATGTCTTTTTAACTCGTCGGACACAACCCGAACATACACCACAATGTGCTCATCCCTTAAGGTATATATATATTTTAAATTAAATAAATAAAATGAAATAAAATAAAGTCTTTGCGTATTCAATTAATTAACTCAGCCCTGATTAGTTCTGTCCGGTGCATTTTCTCGCTCCCAACACAGTACCACCAAGACTAATTCGTGTCTTTGGAATTCACCAGGACTCCATGCTATCAATTAAATAACAACTTAATTCATTTCACACATCCCTGATGTATTACCCAACACGTTAACATTGAACACACAAGTACTACAAAATATACTTGATATACATACAAGAAAAATATAAACATTAAAAATAAACTTTACCTTCTTGTGAAATTCCAATACAAAACACCACTACAAACAAAAATTTTGGTACACCATTATACACACATTTATAACAAATATTATCAAATCACCTTAACTCTTCGTACATAACTTCAAACTCATCCATGATAAAAAAAAAACCAAACGCTATTCACTTGTGTATTCTATACATGAAACAAAATTATTAATTTCAAATCCTTTTGTATGGTAAATAAAGTTATAAAAAAAAATTATACTAAAATAAAATTATTATGCTATCCGACCTAGTCATTACAATCACTAGAATGTTTTATCATAATGTATGGCGTAGTACCCCTACATGCAAAACAAAACACTCTAGAAAAAGAAAATAAAATGAAATTAAATAAATTCAAAGTCTGAATTTGAAAATAAAATTATCCCGTACATAAATAATTATTTTAAAATATTTACAAATCTCAATGTAAAACATGTTGCATGACTATTACGAAAAATATTACAAGTTTGAATCTTGTTTAAAAATTTTATAAGTATCGAAAAATCTCAAAAATATTCTAAGTTCGGATTCAAGAATAATCTTTTTAAAAGAGGAGGGAGTGGTTTATAACCTACTTCCAAAGCTTCTAAGGCAGCGGTTTTCACCAGCTGTCCGTCCAAATTCTGTCCGCCAGCCCTTTTATGCATAATTTTCTTTATAAAAACGTACGGTCATTCTCGGAATATACGATTCCACCTCCAAAACTGCATATCGATGGTGCTGCTCCTATCGGTCACTCGGGAAAGCAGCGTATTAACAACCTTTGAAAAAGGTAAACAAATATGTAAATATCAACTTGTCTACACGTTCATGACTCATCCAATGCATCTGGCGAATAATATTGTTTTCGCCGGCCATACGGTCGACCTCTCTACCGGTGCCAGTATTCTTCATGCGGGAAACACTTTCTCGTTATTGAAAACGTAACATTTAATGCGTAATTTAATATTATGACTTTTATAAAATTTATACTAAGATTCTTTTATTATTTTACTTAAATAAAAATAAAATTTTGGCAAATTATTAACATAGTGAATATTTATATACACATTATGATAAAAATAAATAAAATAAAAATTAATTTAAATAAAACCTGGAAGTGATCTTGATTATACTTATTTATAATTTACAACCCAACTCAAGATCACTGCATAAATATCCCTATGGGAATATCTGCGATTTATAAGCGAGAATCGCTAATGTTAATGGTATAAATCCAAGATTTCCCATAAATACCAATTAATATAATCATACTTTATTTACAATATTATTAATATAAAGCATAGAGACATGAAAGTTCCCTATAATATGCTTATTCTATATTTATACACAAATCAGGAGTAAGTTCAATTCATTCTTACAACCTACGTGTTTTCATGGGTTCGCATCCTCAGGTGCTTTATAGCCTCTTGATTCTATCTTTTCCCTGCTATATTACTCAGGGTTGAGTTCAAAATTATATACAAAACTCTTGGAGTTTATTTTAAATTTTACTCCTTTCATTACAATAAAGTTTAAACATATAACGTTTAAATCACATAAAATAATTAAACTACTTATCACTATATATACAAAAGTGTACTTAAATTCTTTAAATTTTACACCTTTCATTGGTATTACAAATATTGTAATTGTATTATTGAGTTCCCTTAAAATGAAGTGTCTATTGTAATCCACTATTTTAGGAAAACTTCGTAACATTTTTAAATTTCTGGGCTGTGGGTACTTTTCAACTGCATCCAAAGCCTCTATTCTCTCATGGGTCCATTTAAATTTCACACTCATTCCTAAATTCATTCTATCATTCACATGATGTGACACATTTTCATCATGTGGGTTCAATATGTGTTGTATGGGCTTGACATACCCATAATGTAAAATATTTTGTTCCTTATGAACAATTTTAATTAAATCCACTAATAAATTTACCACTATTGGATATAATTTTATGAAACATTTATATAGCTGTACCAACCAAAGAGAATTAACGTTTACAAACCACTTTGCATTAGTACTTATTGACAATAATGTTTCTAATAATTTGGGGAGTTGTAGCTGTTGTTTTATTGTTTTAAATGTACACAAACTCAACTTATTATTCTTAATGTTTTCTAAATAATCTAAATATTTCTTAATTATTATTGTGATGGGGTTCATTAAGTTATATACTAAATTTTCAATAATTTCATCTTTTAACAAACTTTTAATTTTAAACTTGACACTTAATTTCTGCTTATGGGAAAATGGATGAGTCGTTTCTGTTTTAATACAACTAATATAGCCTACCGCTAAATCTATATTACCATTAAATAATTTGACATCTTTTGTCAAAGGATCTCTCACATTATCATTATTATTCTGTTTGTTGCAAATCAAATTTTTGTCACCCATAATAAAATTTCGGCGTGCACATTTATTTTCTATGTCACCAATATTAATCGTGGCGTCTTTCTTCTGAAGACCCCCCACATGGTGTGTACATCTATATTTTGTGTCACCCGTAACAAACATGGACTCTTCCCTTTGAAGATCATCCACATGGCGTGAACATTTATCCTTGTCAATCAAACTATCATTATTTATTTTTAAAGTGAGGTCCCTATCAAAATTATCAATGATTGAATTATTAACTAATATTTTATCATCTTGAGCACCTTTGTCCCAAGACATGTTGACTTTACTATTGTGAAGGGTTCTATTTTCCCTTTCCAATTTCGATGTATATAGACTCAAAAAATCCATCCCAAGTACGCAGCAATATTTTAATCTTGGTGTAACAATAAATTGTGTTATAAGTTCTATATCACCCATCTCTATATTTATACAAAATACATTATCTTGCTTGTAAAAACCTAATTTTTCAAACCTTTTATCAAATAATCCCCCATCTAAAAGTGACAATTCTAATTCACTATCTATTACAGCTACCCCATATACATCCCCTACTTTAACATCTACCAGTGGAAATTCAGTGGTTATATTACTTAAATCTACGAAGTTTCTCTTCTTTCGTTGTTTCTTCTTTTTCTTCCCTTTGGTTGGACCTACCAAAAATCCAGGTCCTTAAATTCTTCAATTATAGGAACATTCTTTACTTCCTTCTTCATTGCTCCTTTTGATTCATCTTTCATTACAGCTTCTCCTCTATCTTCTTTTCTTTCTATCATCACATTATTAACTCCTCTGGCATTTTCTGTTTCATTTTTACCATATCTCTTTCCTGCATAACCCTCTTGTTTCCAATTATTATTATTGTTGCTACTATTACTACTCATATTTTTATTGTTTCCATTTTCCACTCTTTCTCTCTGATAACTATTATTTTGATACCGGTTACCATTGTATCTTTGTTGATTATTGTAGTAATTACCATTATACCTTTGCTGAGCATTATAGTGATTACCATTATTACCTGCTTTATACCCATTTCTATTTTGAGATATACTCCTATCTTCCACGTCGTCCAGACGCTTTACCAATTCCAAGAGTTGCTCAACGGTGTCTATACCCTGTAAAGCAACTGCTTGTACTACCTCATGCTCGAAATGATTAGCTAATTGTGTAACAATGTCACACTCCTGGATCACAGGTTGTATGTGCTTCAAGAAAGAATATTTCCGAATAACATAATTCTCCCTAGACGTAATAGAACGATATTTTCCAAAGGTAAGGTCATGTCTGATGCGCCTTTGCTGAGTTTGTCCCCAGTACTGTCTAATAAACATATTTTCTAATTCTCCATACGTCTGTACCTCATCAATTACCATATCATACCATAGTAATGCATAATCTCTAAGACACCCTCTCATGAAATGTAATTTTGACATATCATCATTAATACCACGTATATATGTCTTAATAGTTTTGAGAAATGCCATTGGGTTATCTTTATTATATCCAGAAAATTTTGGTATATTTTCTGTACCAAGTGATATCTGTTGCGGTACAACACAAGGTGTAATTGTACCTTGTTCAACTCTCGTCTTCAAATTCTTAATCGTATCTTGACAATTTAATGTCATATCCTGTAATTTTAAAAGAGAGTCCGTACATGTCCCATATTTAACTCTACAGTCCTCAAACTTGCTTGTTAAATTTTGAACATCTTTCTGAACTGACATGGCACTACTGTCCACCTTCAGTTCCAAGAATTGTATTTTCTCATCTTGTCCTCCAATACTTTCTTCTATTTGTTTAAAATTTTCTCTTGCTACACAGGCCCTCTGATTCATTTCATCTATTAAAAAGTTACTGCTATCCTTGCACTTCTTTTCATTTGCTTCAATTTTTCCATTAATCTGTGTAACACTTTGTTTCACATCTTCAATTATTTTATTGTTCATTGCAGACATTTCCATTCTACAAGCTTTAATTCTTTCATCAATCTTCTCATTCATCGACTTTACTACAGCTTGTATCTCTAATTTATTCTCATCCAATTTCTTGTTTATATCTTCTTTATTTTCTTGAAACTTCTTGTTCATTTCAGTTTTATTTTCATCTAACTTCTTATTTATATCTTCTTTCATTTCTATCTTGTCACTTTCCAATTTACAGAAAAGTTTTTCAAATAGAAAATCAAATCTGTCTCCGCCTGGCATTTCTTTCGTTTCAATTTTTACATTTTCAGTTACATTTTCATCCTCATCAAGAGGTAGAGTCTTTTCTGAATCTGTCACAGAGGAAATACCTTGTGGTTCCCTGTATGTTTCAAATAAATATTTGGTATCTGTACCACTTTCAGGATTTTCACCCTCACCTTTATTCTCAGACATATTTACTTTATCTGTCCTGGCACTTAAAGAGACTTATTTGTGGAGAAAAAAAAATAAATCACAACTTGACAAAATTTATTTGTGAATTGCACTTATTAATTATTCAAATGCACTTAAAGTTGAAAATACCTCCCTTTAATTACACAGCTATTTGAATATTAAATAATTAATTAATTTTTTATCTAATTAGTATAAAAATGTAAAAAATTTGCCCCACGACGTTGGGTGCCATATATATGATATGGAACGGCAAATTTTTACACCATGAACATTGGGCATCATATGAATAATATGGAAATGTGAAATTGCTAATAAATTGTAAATATATTTGAAATGTAAATGCAAATTTGCCCCACTACGTTGGTCGCCATATATATGCTGTGACTCTTACAAATTGAGATTTATATATAATAAATTTAAATTATTCAATTAATATGTAAGTAAAAATCAAGCGCGCATCCTAGTGCTAGGCCTTATGCTAGACTAAGATACAACAAATTTTCTGCTGAAAAGTAGGTTAAGCAAATTTTTTACATACAACTAGCTCAGTTTAAAATAAATAATTCTCTCAGGGGCAGAAAATATGAATAGATTCTCCAATCGATTTTGAATGCTCTTTAATTATCTCCAGGTCAGGTAACGAAAATAAAATGCAAAATAAATCTTATCATCTAATTTATTAAAAATAAATATTAACGAATTCAAAATTTCAAATTATACAGACATATATATATATATTGTGCTGAGTAACAATATTGATGTTTGGCACTGTATATTTTTGAACAAGTTGGAAGGATTATTTAATTTTACTAATTTTTCTTTGTGACTGTTAAATTAAAATATTTAAACTAAAAAAGAACAGTTGTGTATACTTAAAATGTTATTTATTACAATAAAGATGTGTGCAGTCAATTATGAAAACAGTACTTGAAGGAGTTGTAGTGGACCAGGTTCTTGGTGGCAGTAATTTTCATTGGTATCTGAAAATGGAGATTTAAATATTATAATTTATGTAAAAATGTAGTTTGAAATCTTGTAAAACTTGTCTAATTAACAATAATGTAAAGTAAAATAATTTAATGTTGATTGTTGAAGTATGAAGGAAACAACTTGGTAAATAATTTCGCGGGTAAAGTTTGAATAAGCGGATCTGTCAAAATTGACATTTACAGAAAATTTTGATTAGTAATATTTTTTGAAGTACAAAGTCTTAGTAATTCATTATTATAAATTAATAGAGATTTAATAGAGAAGGTTTACTAAAGTTTGAAAAGCACTGAAACGTATTAATAAAGTTTTATAATACCATTTTGAACAAGAATTGTGAGAAAAGGAATTTAATTGGATGAAATTAGAAAACGGAAATATTGTCTTGGTGACGAAAAACAAACAACGGGGTTGAAAAATATTTTTCAAGAAAGGCGCGTGTACTTTTCGGAAAATCACGATTTTATTCCGAAAAGTATATCAAAAATTCACTAAAACCGCGAAAGTTGGTGCTTAAAGTGTTCTTTTCAGCATAGAAAATAATTATTGACGGTAGAATCAAAATATATTATAAAGAAGCATAAAATTATTCAATAATTTCATAGTAATTTAATTAATTGGTATCCTGTATGAATAAAGAAGATATTATATAAGGAAAATAAATATCAAAAGATTACTTACCAAATATTAACCAAGTCCGAGCGGAATATTGAATCCATCAGTTGCACGTGAGTTCAAAGAGGGATTCCAGTTATCCAAGTCCAGTTTATGGTATAAAAACGAGAAGTTCCAACTATTTAGAATCCCTGATGTCGTTCCAGTAAATGTTAAATTAATTAGAGGATCCGGTAACCCATATATATTTCCGAAGAGGTCTAGTTCAGTGTTAAGTCGAGATAGAAGTACAGCTGCATTTAAATCCAGAAGATATCCCGCAGTTTTCGAGGACACAACAAGATACATCCTGTAAGATATAACCGAAGCAGTTCCAGATCCTGAAGGAGAACGAGGATACACCAAGAAGTCGTGCTAGGAGAGTTTCCAGAGAGTTACCAGTTACACAGAACGAGTCCAGGAAGATCCTGTGAGAAAAAAAGGAAAATATAATTTAAACAAACCAGAGATAGAAGAAAAATATTAACAAGAGGTTGTATAATATTTAAATAAGGAAAAATTTGAATTTATTTAATTGTATATCGAGTAAAAGTCATAAATATTATTTAGAATTGTTGACTAGTATAAAACAAGTATAGAAATACGTTTTGTTAAAAGATTAAATCTCTATTTTCATAAAAAGATACAGAATATGCACATATATAAATGAATTGACATGACCATGGTACTAAAACATACCTTCAACTTGTTTAATATTTTATAGACGCAGGTTATTTATAGATAATTAAATTGCATCGTATAATGCATGCTAAATTGAAAAAGATACATTGAATTGAATTTTGTACATACCTTTTGAATAAATAACATTTGCTGACATCCTTCATATAACAATAAACGTACAGGTGCGATTAGACAGGTTAACAATCTATGTACATGTCGTATAACTATTTTGGATGTGTATTTTCGAATCAAGATTTTTATATTTGTTGTCATTAAACTAATATTGTGGTGAAATTCTTCTTTTTATTTGGTAAAATAGTAACATTGTATTAGACATTTTCATTACGAACATAGAAGCAGATAAGTCAATGACCTACAAGTAAACAAAAATAAAATAGCATTATAAAGTTTATAGTGAGAGGAAAAGTATACATACCGTACTATTGTTATCCTATAAGAGGGATAATTTATTAGCAGCAATATTCTCTTCATTATAAGAATAAGTATAACAAGATTATTAGAAACATTTAAATTGTTATTTTTATGTAGCAGTGTATAACGGCAAATACCTAAGCGACATCTTTATAAAAGTAAATGAAATGCTAGTACTGCGCGGTTAAAAATAAAAACTAGTTATATTTATAGGAAAGTCATACCATAAGGAAGTGATGAATCGTAATTAATATTTGAAAGAGTTAGGAGATTAATATTTATTTCTAAATGCATTAAATAATATTATTATTATAAAAAAAAAGAATTAATTAAATTGATTTAGAATAAAACTGAGTAGTGTTTGGGCATAGATAAAAGAAATAAAGAAACCTATTATAGCATATGAGTACATTAATTTTGGTGCAAAGATTTTAAAATATTATATACTGAGTGGTACATTATCATTATCATAGATTATAACCTGAGATTAATTGAGTAAATTTGAATGACTAGGTAAGAGAGGAGATATTATTAGCAATACAAATAACAAGATTTGAGTACATTAGGGTATATTATTTATTATATGTGTTGCAAGTATATTATCCCCTCCACTAGTGCATTTTATGGCGTGCCCAACGTGGAGCGATTGAAATAAGACTCGCAAATAGTATTTTGATTATTTTATTAATTTTGATTAGGTGTTTGTAATTTATATTACCCTCCTTAGCTCATGTTTAAGACGTATTCAACGTGTGGCAATAAAAATAAGACTCGCAACAACATACTTTAAATATTTTATTTACTGTTGTAATAGAGGTAACATTAGTATACATTTTACAAAGGTAATTAATTCAGCTTAAAACATATTAAGGTATAAGAAATTGTGTACTATAATTATTCAAAATGAATACCAGATCTAAGAGTAACTTTGGATTAAATAGATCTGAATCATCTAGTGACAGTGAAGAGGAGGTAGGACAGAATGTGAATTTACTAGAGGGAGGAGAAGATATGTCACAGGTGCAGGTAGAAGGTCAATTGACTGGAGAGTTACAGGATAGAGGTGATAAGGTGGAAATACAAGGAGAGACTTCTAAAATAGAAATGTCGACACCAGTAGTAGATTTGGGATCAATTTTACATATGTTAAAACAAATGAACGAGGAAGCTAAGAAAATTAGAGAAGAGGATATTAAGAGAAGCGAGAAAATTAGGGATGAGGATAGAATAGAAAGTAAGAAGAATTTAGTGGAGTTGAAGGAAGAATTAAGTAATAAATTTGACAAGGCTAGTGAAGAGAATAAGAAAAATAGAGAGGAGGATAAAATGGAAGCTAAGAAAAATAGGGAAGAGGATAAAAAAGAATTAGGTGAAAAATTGGATAAATTGGAGAAGGCTAGCATTGATACTAGAGAAGAAAATAAAAGAAATCTTGAAGAATTAAAGAAAACTTTACTGAGAGATACAGAAGAAAAGGTTAAAAAGCTTACTATTGAAATGGATAGTCAGGAAGTTAAATTGCGGAAAGAAATGGATGATAAGATGAAAATTAAGGATACTGAAGTTAAAACTCTTATTACAAATAAAGTACAAGAGGTTGAAGGTAAAGTAAAGGTAGTACAAGAAAACATTAAACAATTAGAAAAGAACAATCATGAGAAACACAAGGAGTTAGCTAAACGTATACGAGAGGAAGTAGATCAGGTTAGCAAAGATGTTACGGACAAGACAGAAAAATTGGCGGAGAATTTAAATAAGAAGATAGAAAATACTGAGGATAAGTGTTTGAAAGATATTAGAGTATTAACAATGTCTACGAGTGTTCAGAAATCTGGAATAGAAGAGGTTTTAAAAGAGTGCGAGGTTCAGAAATTAGAGTTGAAAGAACTTTTGTTGAAATCTAAAAATATTAAAATACCACAAGCTACGTGTACACCGTCTTATCATATATTGAATAACGGTATAAGAATTGAAAATATTACTCATTTTAGCGGAGATAAAATGACGACACATCCCATGGCATATTTAACTAACATCTTAAGATACATAGAAGAGATACAGGATTTTAGGAGCCAAATGAATATTATTCGAGCGACTTTAAACAATGGTGCAGCGGATTGGTTTCAAAGGGTTGAAGACAGTTGCGATGATTTAAGTAAGTTTGTGGAATTATTTAAAAACAATTACTGGAGTGAGACGCAGCAAAGCAGAGCACATCAGAGGCTGTTAACAGGGAGATATCAGCCAGGTAAATCTTCGAGGGAGGCTTATGCACAAAGAATGTTTAATTATTGTAGATACATCTCACATTTAGACGAACAGACCATATCTCAACATTTGTTGCAACATTTTATTCCTGTTGATACACATGCAATTATTTGCCAAAATGTAACAGATATGAATGGGTTGATCAACATACTTAGACGATTAGATGATTATTCAGACGGCGTGAAATATAGGGAATTTCGACAGGTAAATGGAAGAAACGAATCTCAGAATAACCAGCAACGTACGTCAAATATCAATGGTGCGAATAATCAATATGCACGTAACAATACATCTTTTCCACAAAATGCATATCCGAGGAATAATCAACCTGGTAACAGTCAAAATAACAATTTTGGGCCAAGACAACCTTACCAGTTTAATAGCCAACAGAATAATAATTATAATAGGAATTATAATACACAAGGGAATGGTAATAACAATTGGAATAATAATCGTGGTATCATAAATGGAGGTAATGGAAGACCAAACGCAAATAGGAATAATCCATTTATAAATCAATCTGCGAGACCAGTACCTCAGCATAATAATTACCAAGATCAAAACAATAGGTATTATGGAAACTCGAGACAGGTAAATAATATACAGACTCAAGATTGGAGAAAATCAGAAAGGAGGATTACTGGAAGTCAGGTTCCAGATGAAATAGAAGTTGGTCGAATAGAAGAAAAAAAAACGCCAATTTTGGAGATGAAATTGAACCCATATCAAAATGCGATACCGGGAACATCTCATTAATAAATGATTTTGATATAAATAGAGTTAGTTGTAACATAAGTAGAAGTAGTGATATAACGGGAATGGGGAATGTACAAAATAATTTAGATATGGGAAACATAATTAATAACTATGAAAGTTTACCTTTTTGCATAATTAGTATTAGAAATGTTAATTTTAAAACTTTATTGGATTCTGGTGCAGAAATCTCTCTTATAAAGGAAGATATGATAATGAAAATTCCTGAATATTCTAAATATATAATAAAAGTCAAAAATACGAATGTTATGTCTGCAAATAAGGGAAAAATGGGATGTATAAATAAGAGGTTATGCATAGATGTCGTTTTGAGTGGATATAAATTTATTATGCAATTTTATTTAATAGGCAATTTGTTTTATGATTGCATACTAGGAATAGATAATATGAGAATACTTGGAATGAATTTAGATTTTGAGGAAAACAAAATTAAGATAGGAGGGAAGGATATTTTATTAGAAAAAGTTGTGGATATGAAAGAAATAAACGCTTATATTGAGTATAAGGAAGATATTCAGAATGAGGTAAACAATATTATTATAGCAGATCGTGCAGAAAATGATGATACACAAGAACATTTGGAAGGGGCAATGTTCGAATTACCCAGATCAACAGATATAAATGAGAAATATGGAGATACTGTTATAATTGAAGATAAGCATGAAGTTAAAGTTATAAGGAATAAAGCTGACATTCAAACTTTTATATGGCTACAAAAATTACCAGAACCATGGATTGAAGTTAGTTTAGTAGAAATTCTTGATAAGAACATCAAATTAATAAATGATGAAGTCGTTTTTGCCAAAGATTATGAACACCGGTTATTGATTAATGATGATTCGCCTTTATCATGTAAAAATTATCCAATACCGTATTTTTTCCAAGATCGTGTAAATGAAGAATTAAGAAAATTAGAAGAAGCAGATATCATAGAGAGATCGAACACATATTTTATTAGTCCTGTTGTATTAGTAAAAAAGAAAGACAATTCTATTCGACTTTGCATTGATGCGCGCTTAATTAATCTTAGGATCATGCCTGAGCACGAAATTCCACAAAACATTGATGTCCTACTTACCAAATGTGGAAATAAAAAGTGGTATAGCAAATTAGACCTTAAGAATGCTTTTTGGTTAATAAGGTTGGACGAGAATTCCAGGAAGTACTGTGGATTTAACGTAAATGGAATTACTTACCATTTCAAAGTCTGTCCTTTCGGCATTAAAAGTAGTCCTGCGGGATTGATAAGATTTCTTCACAAGATACTGGACAAATATGAAAAATTTGCTCTTCATTATTTAGATGATATAATAATATTTTCAGATGATATAGAATCACACATAAATCATATAGAGATTATTATAAATACTTTACAAATCAATGGCATGAAATTAAACTTGTCTAAGTGCCAGTTTTGCCAAAAAGAAGTTAATTATTTGGGTTACGTAGTAAACCAACAGAATATTTTACTAGATCCACAAAGATTAGAGGAGATCCAAAATTATCCTAGACCAAATAAACTCAAGATGCTGAGAGGTTTTTTAGGATTGTTGAATTACTATAGGAAATTTGTATCTAATTATAGTCAAAAGACAAGTACGTTGTTAAATCTACTGAAGAAAGGAACGAAATGGAAATGGACTGATGAGTGTGAGGAATGTTTTGTACAACTAAAATCTAATTTTGTAGAAAATCTTAAATTATTTCATCCAGATTTTAATTTAGAGTTCATCGTTAGGACAGATGCATCAAGTGTAGCAGTTGCGGCAGAATTGATACAAATGAAAGATGGTATCGAGGTTCCTATATATTTCGCGTCAAGAACTTTAAAGCCGTGCGAAAGGAAATTTGGGATATCAGAACTCGAGATGCTTGCAGTCATATATGCATTGACCAAGTTACGTTATTACCTAATAGGGAAGAAATTCAAATTGGAGACGGATCACAAAGCTTTATTGAACATCATGACGACTAAATTAAATAATAACCGAATTTATCGTTGGACGTTGTTAATACAGCAATATGACATGGAAATTGTATATAGACCGGGGAAAGAAATGATTGCTGCTGACATTTTGAGTAGAAAGTATGGTGAGACTAAAACTACGAATGTACACATCAACTTGGTGAAATTGGGATTAGAAGGTATTTTTTCATTACAAAGAATTAGGGAAGCTCAAGAGTCACCTGAGTTGGAAATAATTAAAATTAATCTACAGTCAAATGGTTCATATAAAGGTATGAGTATAAGAGAAGGGATAATTTTGAAAAAGATAGGCGATTTGGAGGTATATGTTACAGACGAAGAACATACAATTGAAATAATTCGATATCTTCATATGATGTACACACATATAGGAGCGAGAAAATGTTGGCTTATGTACAGAGAAGCTTATTATTGTAAAAATGACGAGAAGATAATTAAAAGGGAAATTAAACGATGTGAAACGTGCGTTTTGGCAAAGGAAAAGAATTATACTAATCAAAATATTAGTTTGAGCATCATAGCGGATGATAGATTACAATTAGTGGCGATTGATTTTATTTCTAATCTAATCCCGAGCACAAGAAGATATCGTAATATTTTGGTACTGTGTGACATTTTTTCTAAACATGTGCGATTAATACCTACACAGAAATGCAATACGGATACGGTTTTACAAGCTCTACAAGAGTATATAACAGAATATGGAACTCCTAGAACAATTTTATCGGATCATGCAACATACTTCATGAATCAAAGATATCATGAATTTTTAGATGAAAGAAATATTAAGTCACATCATATTTCAATACGGCATCCCCAGGCTAATCCTTCTGAAAGGTATATAAAGGAAGTATTAAAATATTTACGTATATTACTGGAAGACAACCATCATAAATGGGCAAGATATTTAAAACAAATCGAATTCGTCATGAATAATACTCCAAGTACTGTACATGAAGCATGTCCAATAACTATTTTTACAGGACAACCTGCACAAAGGCCTTGGCAAGATGATGAAACTGCTGAAATAGGAGACAGGTATGAACAAATAAAGCACAAACTTTTGAAACGCAAAATTAAATGGGAGCAGAAGAAAAAAGAAAAACAACGTAAATATAAGATTTATAATATAAATGATAAAGTAATAGTTCGCGCGTTACGAGTAACAGATAGAAAGAATAAAATTATGGCAAAACTCATAAGGCCATATTCTGGACCATTTACAGTTTATCGAAGGATAGGTTTGAATAATTACGAACTAATTGATGAGGATACTGGTTATTTTAAAGGAACATATCACATATCTATGTTACATGACTATATAGTAGAATGATAAGTCATTGTATAGGTAAGACACAGTATTAGGAAGACTGTACTGTGAAAGTGATTAACGCCACTTCCTAAATCTGAGTTATATTAAATCTTCCGAAATTATAGGTAAGACACAGTATTAGGAAGACTGTACTGTGAAAGTGATTAACGCCACTTCCTAAATCTGAGTTATATTAAATCTTCCGAAATAATAGGTAAGACACAATATTGGAAGTTTGTATTGTGTAAGTGAGTAACGACACTTCCTTAATCTGAGTTAAGACAAATCATCCACAACAATTTATTAAGACAAATCATCCACAACAATTTATTAAGACAAATCATCCACAATGATTTAATACGACAAATAATCCACGACAATTTAACATGACAAATAATCCACATTATTTGCATAAGTAAGAAAAATATTGGAAGATTAAACTGTAAAAGGAGAAATGACATTATTTCTCTGAATCATGCTAATTCATACCTAGGAAATTTTAGTCAGGACAGAAGATAAGTAAGGAGATCGTCTTCTGAAGGTACTTACAACACCTGCTTATCCAAGTAACATGTAGATCTCAAAATTTCAAAAGTTTTTGACTAATAGAGACCTGGAGTTTATTAGAAAATAAATAATTATATAGTAATGAAGTATTAGGAAGACATAAATACCTTATAATAAGATAGGGGCATGACCAGATACAGATAACGAATTGATAAGAAAGGGGCATATTGGATTTCGCTTTCTTTAAAATGAATATAAGACATAATGATGAAACAGATATACATGTATACAGACAAGTTCATTTTCATCGAGAAATAATTTGAATTTATAGAGAGAATGCCAGATAAAGAATGTACATAAAGTATTCCGGTATTATATTAGATTAGTTTAGTTATAGGTCTGTTACAATTATTAGTTATTAAAAAAAAAAAAAATATTGATTAATTAAAAAAAAATAAGTTATATCCTCATTCCCATATTGTATATAAATTTGTAAATAACCATAAGAGAAGGTAATATAAGTAATCTTACTAGTAAATAGATTTGCCTGAGTATTTAAATGGAATGAAATGGATAAAGAAGTTGTATAGAGGATAAATAACCTTGAGCCTTATAAAAAATAAAAAGAATGTTTCAGAATAAGTAAAGCACTGAATAAAGTTAGAAAATAATTATCAAGATGGAACAAACATGTTAGGTGATGAAGAAATGGAAAAGAAAGAAGTTAAGAAGAGCATCTTAAAAATAAAATATGTTAGATGAAAGTAAATGCTTACAATAAATAGTAAATATTAAAAGTACCATAAGAATATGGAATTATTATAGAGTGAATATGTATAAAAGGGTGGAAAATACCCAAAATGATATAAAATATAGGACCAAAAGTGTCTAAAAATGAATTATATAGGTAACGTAAGCCTTTAAAAACGATAAGTTAAAAAAATATGGACTTTCCATAAATGAAAGTATAGGGGATGACGAAAATGTCAATTATAGGTAAAAAGGGAATTTGTTCGAATGAGAACAGTATATAATGAAAATAATATATAATTAGTAAGCATAGTGAATCATTTTAAAAGAGGCAAATAAGTAACTGAGGCATAGACAGATAAAAAGAATATGTTATTCACCTATTTATGTAAAAGTTAGTACAGATAATATTTTTATAAGGAGTTTGAGTAAGGAAACACAGAAAAACATATATGCAAGTAATGTTAAAAAGTTTGATGGCAATTAATAAAAATATAGATTTTTTAATAAGGTATTGGAACATTAAGAAAGATTATAATACATAGTACGATAAATAATGGAACAAAAATTTCTTATACAGGTCATAGACATCCATTTAAATAAATAAATTAATACTTTTATAATTAAAATGAAAATAAAGAAAAGCCTTATATTACTTTTGGACTTATAAGAAAGTTGAGTTTTATAGTTATGAGTGTCACAAATAATTTTGAATTTAAACACTGTTATGTACAGATAGTTATAAATAAATGTTATATGATATTACCAAATAATAGAAGATTCATTTGAAATTTGTTAAAGGATTTAGTAGATTAAAATAATTGTTTTGAGCACATTGATAAACATGTGAATTATCAGATTTTGTTTAATAAATATAAATTTTGATTCGAGTTGAAAATTTACATTTTTTAAAAGGGGCATATGTGCTGAGTAACAATATTGATGTTTGGCACTGTATATTTTTGAACAAGTTGGAAGGATTATTTAATTTTACTAATTTTTCTTTGTGACTGTTAAATTAAAATATTTAAACTAAAAAAGAACAGTTGTGTATACTTAAAATGTTATTTATTACAATAAAGATGTGTGCAGTCAATTATGAAAACAGTACTTGAAGGAGTTGTAGTGGACCAGGTTCTTGGTGGCAGTAATTTTCATTGGTATCTGAAAATGGAGATTTAAATATTATAATTTATGTAAAAATGTAGTTTGAAATCTTGTAAAACTTGTCTAATTAACAATAATGTAAAGTAAAATAATTTAATGTTGATTGTTGAAGTATGAAGGAAACAACTTGGTAAATAATTTCGCGGGTAAAGTTTGAATAAGCGGATCTGTCAAAATTGACATTTACAGAAAATTTTGATTAGTAATATTTTTTGAAGTACAAAGTCTTAGTAATTCATTATTATAAATTAATAGAGATTTAATAGAGAAGGTTTACTAAAGTTTGAAAAGCACTGAAACGTATTAATAAAGTTTTATAATACCATTTTGAACAAGAATTGTGAGAAAAGGAATTTAATTGGATGAAATTAGAAAACGGAAATATTGTCTTGGTGACGAAAAACAAACAACGGGGTTGAAAAATATTTTTCAAGAAAGGCGCGTGTACTTTTCGGAAAATCACGATTTTATTCCGAAAAGTATATCAAAAATTCACTAAAACCGCGAAAGTTGGTGCTTAAAGTGTTCTTTTCAGCATAGAAAATAATTATTGACGGTAGAATCAAAATATATTATAAAGAAGCATAAAATTATTCAATAATTTCATAGTAATTTAATTAATTGGTATCCTGTATGAATAAAGAAGATATTATATAAGGAAAATAAATATCAAAAGATTACTTACCAAATATTAACCAAGTCCGAGCGGAATATTGAATCCATCAGTTGCACGTGAGTTCAAAGAGGGATTCCAGTTATCCAAGTCCAGTTTATGGTATAAAAACGAGAAGTTCCAACTATTTAGAATCCCTGATGTCGTTCCAGTAAATGTTAAATTAATTAGAGGATCCGGTAACCCATATATATTTCCGAAGAGGTCTAGTTCAGTGTTAAGTCGAGATAGAAGTACAGCTGCATTTAAATCCAGAAGATATCCCGCAGTTTTCGAGGACACAACAAGATACATCCTGTAAGATATAACCGAAGCAGTTCCAGATCCTGAAGGAGAACGAGGATACACCAAGAAGTCGTGCTAGGAGAGTTTCCAGAGAGTTACCAGTTACACAGAACGAGTCCAGGAAGATCCTGTGAGAAAAAAAGGAAAATATAATTTAAACAAACCAGAGATAGAAGAAAAATATTAACAAGAGGTTGTATAATATTTAAATAAGGAAAAATTTGAATTTATTTAATTGTATATCGAGTAAAAGTCATAAATATTATTTAGAATTGTTGACTAGTATAAAACAAGTATAGAAATACGTTTTGTTAAAAGATTAAATCTCTATTTTCATAAAAAGATACAGAATATGCACATATATAAATGAATTGACATGACCATGGTACTAAAACATACCTTCAACTTGTTTAATATTTTATAGACGCAGGTTATTTATAGATAATTAAATTGCATCGTATAATGCATGCTAAATTGAAAAAGATACATTGAATTGAATTTTGTACATACCTTTTGAATAAATAACATTTGCTGACATCCTTCATATAACAATAAACGTACAGGTGCGATTAGACAGGTTAACAATCTATGTACATGTCGTATAACTATTTTGGATGTGTATTTTCGAATCAAGATTTTTATATTTGTTGTCATTAAACTAATATTGTGGTGAAATTCTTCTTTTTATTTGGTAAAATAGTAACATTGTATTAGACATTTTCATTACGAACATAGAAGCAGATAAGTCAATGACCTACAAGTAAACAAAAATAAAATAGCATTATAAAGTTTATAGTGAGAGGAAAAGTATACATACCGTACTATTGTTATCCTATAAGAGGGATAATTTATTAGCAGCAATATTCTCTTCATTATAAGAATAAGTATAACAAGATTATTAGAAACATTTAAATTGTTATTTTTATGTAGCAGTGTATAACGGCAAATACCTAAGCGACATCTTTATAAAAGTAAATGAAATGCTAGTACTGCGCGGTTAAAAATAAAAACTAGTTATATTTATAGGAAAGTCATACCATAAGGAAGTGATGAATCGTAATTAATATTTGAAAGAGTTAGGAGATTAATATTTATTTCTAAATGCATTAAATAATATTATTATTATAAAAAAAAAGAATTAATTAAATTGATTTAGAATAAAACTGAGTAGTGTTTGGGCATAGATAAAAGAAATAAAGAAACCTATTATAGCATATGAGTACATTAATTTTGGTGCAAAGATTTTAAAATATTATATACTGAGTGGTACATTATCATTATCATAGATTATAACCTGAGATTAATTGAGTAAATTTGAATGACTAGGTAAGAGAGGAGATATTATTAGCAATACAAATAACAAGATTTGAGTACATTAGGGTATATTATTTATTATATGTGTTGCAAGTATATTATCCCCTCCACTAGTGCAATATATTTACAAACAAAGTATCAATATCTCAAACATCATCCAAATCTATACATCATAATCAACAAAAAACATTATAAGAAATAAAGTAAATGAAAGTATAACGTCGTGAAAATCTTATGTTTTTTTAAAAATGTGAACGTGATTATTATGATTTATATTTGCCATAGATACATGTAAACAATCAACATCTTTAAATAACAAATAAAATTTTATTACACATGATGAATTGTACTGGAATGTAAATAACCAAAAATTTACACGATTTACCATTCGCAAACAAAATATAAACATTAAGGAAATGGCTTTGCCCTAATTAGTCCTGTCCGGCGCCTTTTCTCGCTCCCAACACAGTACCATCAGAAAGCAAATTCACACAGATGGGTACCCCAAAGTTCCACCCTACGAGTATGTCTTTTTAACTCGTCGGACACAACCCGAACATACACCACAATGTGCTCATCCCTTAAGGTATATATATATTTTAAATTAAATAAATAAAATGAAATAAAATAAAGTCTTTGCGTATTCAATTAATTAACTCAGCCCTGATTAGTTCTGCCCGGTGCCTTTTCTCGCTCCCAACACAGTACCACCAAGACTAATTCGTGTCTTTGGAATTCACCAGGACTCCATGCTATGAATTAAATAACAACTTAATTCATTTCACACATCCCTGATGTATTACCCAACACGTTAACATTGAACACACAAGTACTACAAAATATACTTGATATACATACAAGAAAAATATATACATTAAAAATAAACTTTACCTTCTTGTGAAATTCCAATACAAAACACCACTACAAACAAAAATTTTGGTACACCACTATACACACATTTATAACAAATATTATCAAATCACCTTAACTCTTCGTACATAACTTCAAACTCATCCATGATAAAAAAAAACCAAACGCTATTCACTTGTGTATTCTATACATGAAACAAAATTATTAATTTCAAATCCTTTTGTATGATAAATAAAGTTATAAAAAAAAATTATACTAAAATAAAATTATTATGCTATCCGACCTAGTCATTACAATCACTAGAATGTTTTATCATAATGTATGGCGTAGTACCCCTACATGCAAAACAAAACACTCTAGAAAAAGAAAATAAAATGAAATTAAATAAATTCAAAGTCTGAATTTGAAAATAAAATTATCCCGTACATAAATAATTATTTTAAAATATTTACAAATCTCAATGTAAAACATGTTGCATGACTATTACGAAAAATACTACAAGTTTGAATCTTGTTTAAAAATTTTATAAGTATCGAAAGATCTCAAAAATATTCTAAGTTCGGATTCAAGAATAATCTTTTTAAAAGAGGAGGGAGTGGTTTATCACCTACTTCCAAAGCTTCTAAGGCAGCGGTTTTCACCAGCTGTCCGTCCAAATTCTGTCCGCCAGCCCTTTTATGCATAATTTTCTTTATAAAAACGTACGGTCATTCTCGGCATATACGATTCCACCTCCAAAACTGCATATCGATGGTGCTGCTCCTATCGGTCACTCGGGAAAGCAGCGTATTAACAACCTTTGAAAAAGGTAAACAAATATGTAAATATCAACTTGTCTACACGTTCATGACTCATCCAATGCATCTGGCGAATAATATTGTTTTCGCCGGCCATACGGTCGACCTCTCTACCGGTGCCAGTATACTTCATGCGGGAAACACTTTCTCGTTATTGAAAACGTAACATTTAATGCGTAATTTAATATTATGACTTTTATAAAATTTATACTAAGATTCTTTTATTATTTTACTTAAATAAAAATAAAATTTTGGCAAATTATTAACATAGTGAATATTTATATACACATTCTGATAAAAATAAATAAAATAAAAATTAATTTAAATAAAACCTTGAAGTGATCTTGATTATACTTATTTATAATTTACAACCCAACTCAAGATCACTGCAATATGAATTCTTTATAAATTTGTTTAAACTTAGTAGTGTATTCGTAAACAGATATATCCATCTCTCGCATGGTATACATAAAGCATTTTGCAGATGTGCTTATGCAGTATTCTACATTTTTAAAAATATAATTTATTATTATACTAATGCTCATATCTATCTTAAAATGTTGGCGCCTGCAACTAGCATTGCATCTCTGCAGCTTGCGTTGCTGATTAGATAATCGAAATTATTGACTTATAATTATTTATTTTAATTAATTCCTTCTTATAATTACTAAGTATAAAATTATAAAATAATATATACTTTATGTGTTATATATTTACTTAACATAATTTTTCTTATTACTAAATTTTAATTCATTTACCTTGTTAATATTTTCTCAATTTTTAAATTGTTAAGTTTATGGTAGTATATATGAAAAGGAAACCTTTTATTTACTTCAGTAATCCTTATTATCTGTATATGACAGCTCCAAACTTCAGTAATATTTGGTTTTCATTACATTTCATCACATAGTTAATTGTATATAAGACTGTGCCTATGTATGTATGATATACGTTGTTTTCATCGTCTTGTAGCTTTAGAAGAATGTACTTATTTCACACATGCAATTTTTTTAACCGTTTGGAACATATTTCGCAATTTTTTTACTTAGATCAAAAAAATTAATTGAATTTCCTAGAATTCACTATGTTGTTAGTTCATTACACTCACGTTGTACGCGTTTTATTATCTTTTTGACTCTGGCGACGCCTCTACTGACGTCAATCAGTATTTTTCGGTCCATAGTATGGACAATTAACAATTAAGTATGGACTCCATACTTTATTGTTAATAATATATACCTAACATATCAAAAGTTAGCGAATCTTTAGGTTTAATTATGTTAATATTAACATAGGTAACGTGACAAGTTTTGCATCAAAGTCCACTTACTTGCGTTAAAGATAGTGCCTAAAGCAATTAATACAGGTAGTTAAAATATATGCAAAACGCCTACTTCAAAATTTATTATTAATTACCTATTGCTAAAATTTTTGGATTAAAATTATACATCCGTATAAAAATTAGTAACAAATAGTAGATAATAATACGATTAGAAGACTTTATGAAATGCCAGATTTATACCTATCTATAACTGAACAAAAAGAAATTATGGTTGTAAATACATAATACAAAGAAATTAATTAATATAAATAAAATAAATGTAACTTAAAACAAAATCAACTGAAGGCAAATGTATAGATATTTAGTTAATTGAAAATTTCGTAAAATTTCTAAAGTCTGTAAACAGACGCATGATAAAACCTATACTTTTAAAGTCATTACTGCATAAATTTAACATGTAATGAGCAAACGTTCCTGAATTAGGGTATTTTCTTGTTAGACAGATACCTAACCTGAATTTTTCCATTTATTTCAAACACTTACGCTGTCTAACATTTTGATCTAAATGAATTTTTTCGTTATAAAAATTAAAAATCTTACTTGTTCATTTGCTTTACTAATATAAATATACACAAGAAACGCTTGTCGAAGACATATGTGTATTACAGCTATCTACAAGTATTTCCCAATACTACCAACAAGACAATGTTGCCAACTTAAAAATTTAGGCCACGCAACCTTCACTTGAGATTGATCACATTCTAATAGCGAGAGTTAAGATCTTCAGAGAAAAAAAATTTCATGATTTTATTCTCATTTAGATACTGTAGGCAACTTGGGACAGAATTTGAATAGTCATGAAGTGTACAGAGGAGGACTAGTGTGAAAATGTATTAAAGATAGCTAGAGGATCGTTTAATAACAGGTCATGGTAATGTAAGGTACGAGGAATTCAGCTTTAACCATGTTCTACATATATGAATTTGAAAGGAAGTGTATTGGGGATTGTTGTAGGATTTATAAGCATAACGAAGTAATATCTTCTGTCCATTTTTATTGAGCTCATTGGGTAATGGTATGACACGCTGAGTCATTTTACTTCTTAATTATATAGATTTTATAGTTGTCAATCAGGCATTATTGAAGTGTGCTAGATGTGTGAAATAGAATTTTTCGCCAAAACTGAAACCGGCAGTTTTAGATTGGCAACGTGTAAATTCGTCCCTCGAAAATCCCTTCTTACAATTACTTATCTATACCTAACAGACATCACACTGTCAACCCTACAATTATGATGTATCATACACGTTTCAAGCGTATATTGAGAAATAATGGAGGCTGAAGCCTTATAACCTGCAATTTCTGGAAAGTGATGCTTGAATGTTTATGGCAGACATTTGCAAATATCCTTTAAGACTTCAAAGTGCAAAAATTGTATAAAACTATATAATTAATGTCGCGGTTAATTTCCGTTGTAATAATATTTAAAATATGGTGAATTTAGCCTTGAATTACATACACATACATACATATATTTCAATTCCTGGAATTTATCAAATCGCGGATGTGTTATGCAACTTGCTCTGAAAGATAATTTAATGAAAACACAGCTGTGTTCGTTCTACCATATGTGTGTTTTACTGGCTTCGATAAATGACCGGCAGCTATTGTATGTACTCTTTTATTTATTCTGTTCAAGCGTAATTATAGGTAATTACGGTTAATAAAAGAATACTTGTTCTGCATTGTACCCCTGCACTTGCCGTAGTTGTTTATGGAGTTGTGGTCACAAAAGTACAAGATTAACTCATTCCAAAATATATTAAATCACTTAAATAATAACACTGCATTTACACAGACGCTTTGTTTTGTGTTTACAGAATCTCGATAGCGTCATGATAGGATAAATGCTAGTGGATAAATAAAATTGTTGATTAGTCATTGTCGTAATAAAATCATAATTAATCATAGTTGTACTTTCAATAAAAAGAAACCATAACTAATTTGAAAACAAGACACGATCAATAATTTCAAATGTATTTCGTTGTTGTAGTATATCGGTGACGTTACAGATTTTAGATAAATGGAAGAGTATATGCCATCTTGAATTTAATATGAATTAAAACTTCTTTCTACTAGAACTCCTAGTTAGCGATATATCACCTCATTCCGAATTGCTTTGCTAGCGTCCACAAGGCAGTAAGGCACTGACCGATAGAATTCAATTTCTATTTTGCCATAAAAGGACGATTATTATTTTTTATATAAAACATAGAAATATCTGTTTTAGTAAAAAAAAGGTGGTGGTCAAATGAGCTTTAATTCGGTTTTGGATTTTAATCAAGAGGTTTTTCTATTTTTTACATACTTTAATGTATATTTCAAATTTCTTAGTATGTTACGAAATATTCCATTGTCTCTTATAAAGAACTCCATTTGTCTTGGTACTGGTTTCCATTCCTTGTCATGGTGGAAATGTTCGGCACGCTCGTCGCTAACATCGCCCATATTTTCCGGACAAAAGTCCAAGTGAGATTCCAGATTTCACTTTCAGCGACGAATTGCATTGATCGCCGTGAAATTCTTATATCATATAACTTTCTGCTTTTCGTTTTAACAGACACATGCAAAAATGTACACCATGAACTACCTCGCATCTTTTTCCCGCGCTATTAATTTGATTTCAATTTTTTTATCACTTACTATTTCTTGTAGCTGATGCCCAACGAAAATATCTTAATATCCCTTCAGTTTTGATACTGTTGTTTTTCTCAAAGGTATTAAAAACCGTCACTGTCTTGATCCAGAGCCAACGTTTTTTGTGAGCCCTGCTTTTCACGTGGAGTGATGATATTATGATTTTTTCTTTTTCCACTAAAGGTTGGTTTTATATTTTGTCATTTTCTGGTATATAATGTTCAATCCTAGTGGCCAGTTCTAATTAATATATTGGTTTTCCTATTACGACAATCCCAAAGACATACACAGCAACAGTATTTGGTATAACGTGATTACATAATAAAAATAATTGCAATAACTTTCAAATTCTAAGAAATATTCCAGAAATAGTCTTTTACTTTATATTCTCTTACAAAATGTTTAGATTTTGGCAAGGTTTTTTCATGAAAACAGCATGTGCTATTGGATTGGAAGGTTAGAACTGCCCATTCTTTAGCAGCGCTGCTTTTAGACTGATCTTTGATAGACCTTTAAATAATTTTCAGGAACTGGGGTCATGATGTATTCCGAAAGCATCAAAATGCTTAGAAATATCATTGCAGTATGCCAAATTGTCAGCCATACTATAGCAATCCACTAGATTTTTAGATCTGTTGCGATAAATACTAATTTGTATTTCTTACGCTAAGAGTTTTCATTGCTGTAATTGCTACCCTAAAATTTCAACTGTGCATTGAATTAATTCACCGTGATTTTGTTTTCTCTTTACCATACAGCACTTGTAATAGTTATTCTTAAAAACAACAAAGACTATACAAAAAAATTTCTGATCATTAACAACTACACTTTTTGTAGTCTTTTGTTCAATTGTGGAACAGCATTATTTTGTTGTGTTACACTCGCTTCTTCTTAGGATTGTCCTGGCAGAAAGGGAGGCACATATGGCGCTAACGGTAACTAGAATAATGTCATCCGGTCGACAATTATATATGTGCCCGTTTGCCGGAGTTTCACACCTGTAGCTTCGCCCAATTAAATTTATGAAAGTTTCGGAAATTTATAGTGTGTCACCTTCAACCTGCCTTTTCTTACTTGCCTAGTGTGCGTTGGAAAAGATGGGGTGGAGCCTGTGCCTCTAACTCTCGGTTTTAGGGGATGGGTCACTCAGAATACTGAAGATGGATGACTCTTTAGGCGCGAGCTGTCATTCTATTTCAGGCCCACTCCAATAAGTTACTTATTCCGACAGCGAAAATAACTTAGATACACTAGATATAGTAAGACATTCATACACGATATAAACAGCAATAATAAATTTATTGTTAGTAGAAAATTGTAATAATCCCACCAATGGGTGGATCACCCTATGTATAATACAAAGTAAAGTTTAATAATAAACAACTATCTAAATTTAAAGCATCTATACAACGCCAAAAGAGCATAAATGCGCTTAACCCCCTAACAGGCAAGAGCGAAAAATTATCGGATGAAGTCAATATTTTTCTCCTAAGTTGAACGGAGGGTAAATTTTAATTTTCAGGTGGAAGAAACATACTAAGTGGACACGTAATATAAAAAAAATGTTGCCTTAGAGCAGTTTTCACTATTTGGATACAAACAAAATTGTTTTGTAGCAGTGGAGCCAAAAACTCGAAGACCGTCTAGAGACGGTCTTGCCGGTTAGAGAGTTAAAAATCTCACAAGAAATAGTTTAATTCCGGGTTCAAAATGATGGAAATATGCCAACAACGGCGGAAGATGGTCCAAATATTCCCATATCTATAAACGCCCACGAGGTTAGCAGAAGAACGGTTAACGTGATGGCGGCAATACTTCCGGAACCCCCAAACGTGTTCGTACAAAAATGTGTACTACAGTACGACATAGAATAAAAAGCTAAAAAGAAGGAAGACGCGAAACAAGCATTAATCACTAGAAAGAAATTACGAAAAGTTAGAAATCTTACCGATCCATATATATGTACTTCAAACTAATTAAATCCTGCGTAATGCAGCAAAAAAAACTAAGAAACTACCAAAAATATATTGCTACTGTTAAACATCCACGATTTTAACATGCGACTTGTACGGTAATTAGACAAATCCAGTCCATTAATTATACAGTGAGCACTGAATGAAGTAATTGGATCGCTTTTTTAATCCAACTTAATAATTCGATCGATAACGGAAGAATGAATAGACAAGAACACGAGGCGGGGTTACAAGGTGTCAAGGCGATATCTAGCAAGTTGAAGGTGAATTGTTACACAAAATATTTAAAAGATAAGGGACAGATTAATAAGAACCAAGCAAGAAATAATTAAATAGAAATAATCGCAGATAATTATGCATCGACGAAAGGAATATAACAACATTAAACGGAAGGACAATCTTAATGCTTTCAAATAGCATTACCAATGGTACACACACGAGATGGCGCTACCGCTGCAAATTGAAGGAAAAATAACCCGAGTTAATTAAAAATGAAGGAAACCACTTAATTACACAAAGTAATTAAATAGAAATAAATTAGATAAAAATTCCACATCCCGCAGAAAATAATTATACGTAATTCCAACAGTAAAAAAAAGATTAATTCTAGACGTGACCTGACCTCGCGCGAAAGAAGTCAAGATAAATGTACAGCGTCACTCGCAGGAAATGCAACAAAAATTATAGAACGCTAATAAGTAGGCTTAGGATAATTATGCACTAAACTTCAAAATGTGCATAAAAATATGCACCAAAAACTTTCAGAATATGCAATACTTGCAATACAATTATCCTAAGCCTAAGGATAATTGTATTGCATATTCTGAAAGTTTTTGGTGCATATTTGTATGCACATTTTGAAGTTTTTTAGTGCATAATTATCCTAAGCCTACTAATAAGGTATAAGATACAAAAAAAATTAACAGTAGCCAGCAATTTCTACCACGTGCTTGACCATACTAATAGATATAGCGTGCCTTCAAATACTTTCCTCGTTAGAGACAGGCATGCTATTTTTTAATGGTTGGTGACCGTGCACGTAATCAGACACAAATAATTTTGATGATTTTGTTATGTCATGTAAATGTGTGTAATAATTAGTAACTAAGTTTTTGAAAAGATTTTTATTACAATAGTCAAAATTAAAAGAAAATAATACTATAGCAAATGTTGGACATTATTTTGAAGACAAAGTTGAACTCTATGCTTCATGCTTTCAAAGCCGTTTATTAGGATTTCTTGGATTATGCTAGCACAAGAATTCACAATAGCATTACGAAGCTCTTCGACTGTGTAATGTCTGGCCTTGAAAATAGTTTTCATTAAATATGGAAAAATAGAATATTCTAATATTGTCAGATCCGGAAATCTTGGAGAAAAATTAATAATTCTTCTATCGAAAAATTGTTGCAAAAGAGCTATTGTTTTTCGAGATTTGTACGATGGTGCATTATCTTGCTGGAAATATTCTTCCGTAAGTTCAACATCATGGAGTTCATTAATAAGAGGCTATAATAATTCATTTCGATATCTTTCAACGGTTATGGTTTCGTTCAAAAATATAGGGCCCAATAATTCTACTTGAAACTGCTAGCCAGACGCCTATTTTTTGTGGAAGTAGCGCACTTTCCACAAATTCATGAGAGTTTTCTGCAGGCCAAATTCTCATATTTTCTTTGTTTAAATATTCTGAATAACGGGACCAACGAAACTGTTACCGAAAATTCTGTAAGCACTGATTAATGGAATAAACCCAATCTCAATTTTCTGATACTGATTTGAGATAAGTGGTATTTTTTTGTAATCTTTACCTCAATCATAAAAAAACACAATTTCATTCAGACAGTTTGATTAATTAGAGTAGTTGCTGTATTCAAACTTATTCTAAACACCCTAATTATGTCAAGAGGACGCATAGAAAGAAATAAAATTATCATAAAAAATAGTGAATCAATTAACACGACAGTAATTCAATACATTAAAGATGTTTTGGAGATACTAAGACGAATTGTCAAAGAGTGCAGAAGAAAGACATTCTAGACATAATAACACCGTAACATTTTTATTCTATCCTGTCCAAATATGGATTTTATGGAAGAGTATCAAGGTTACGTAAATTATTGACGACGAACATAAATTACTTTCAATATTTGGAACGAACGCTTACGCTTTGATCTAAAAAAACACGCTCCACAATCGATAAAGAAGATAATTGAAGCAAGAAGATACTTGGAGAGGCATAACATAATAATCCGATAATTACTTCTATTTTTGGAATCGCCCAACATAAGTCTACCTGTTGAGCTTAGTTAGATAATAATAATAATAGAATAATGAATAGAATAGAAACAAAGTAGATTCACAACATTATTTGGGCTAACAGTAATTCTGATGACATGTTAGATCAACCTTTATTAAATTTAGTAGAGCAACCTTGAAAACGACAGCCAATCCATTTCCGATATGTCAGTCGCTGAAGTTTCTGTAGAATACACGATAGAAATAGTCACAAGATAACAGTTTATATGATATAGCATAGCCAAAAACGATACGTTGTTACCGAACACATATTATTAACATCTTAATTTCGGCAATATGACATGAAGATAATAATTTGCTTATAATTTCGTTTTACTTTAATAAATGTCACGATAACTCGTATACTAACTGTCACATTCTTCGGTAATTACAACTCGCAGAGGCTTGCCCGACACGTGATCAAAGCAGCTTTTCGCTAATGTTCGGGACTGGAAAAAAAACATTAACCCGATAAATCCATTATGTCAGTTATTGAACAGATAAGAATCGGTACATGCTACTGCATACAGATCAATATCGTGCTGATTGTGAATATCCAGTGTATTACTGCTAGTCCGTTGGGTTAGGCTCGCTGTTTCTCGTAAAAGAACGTGCTTATCTCAATGTTAATGAATTTAAGAAACTTATTTTTTTTAATTCAATTACAATTAATAATATGCCCTTGTTACTGCATATTTTCTTAACGATGCGAAAGAAATAGTAAGTCGTAATCATCTTAACGAGTCTACATGTTTCAGAATGTCATTATAATAAATGGACGAACAGTTAAAATAATAATGAAACTGATGTATGTAATAAATAAGATGTGATATTCGAAAAACAAATTCTATGAAATTAAACAGATATTGAAATATCGTATATCTACTGCACTAATTTTATTGACATAACAAAATTTAATGTGATTATATTTATATTTTCAATTGTGCAACTTTTCTGTGTCTAATAACTTATTTAATAGTTATTATACAAGGGAAAAAAGTATTTTTTTCCGTGTATAATACACTATTTTTTTCTGTGATGGGAAAAACGACGATTTAATATTGACTATTTCATTCATCAAAATCTTGCCCAATAAGAATTGATCATTTGAATCAAAAAATAGTTTCGCATCGACAAAATTTCAAATTTTAAATATTGCCAGGGTTGCTCAACCAATAAAAAGGGAGAATGAAGCAACCAACCTGTTTTTCAGCGGCAAATTTTCCTCTGTTTTTTGCGAACATAGTAACCGATTCAACAAGTCGCCGCCATTGCAATAATTTTTGCAAACGTCAGTTGAAAAAGATGTGCGAGAATAATGATCCCAATTCTTCAAGATTCGGTGATTTATCCATTGAAAACATTAAAGAGGCCACTTCCAAGGTTGTTCCTGTTAACACAGTCAAAACTAAAGCGTCAGTGTGGCAACAGTTCAGTGAATTTTGTAAACAGCGGCATTATGATTTACTTCCTACAACTACTCCAGAAGAAATCGCAAAAATATTACAAGATTGGGCGTTCAACATGAAGAAGAAAAACGGAGAAAACTACAAGGAAACTAGTGTCAAATCAATATGGAACACAACAGCATTAATGGTACAAGAAAAATATTTCAAAGATTATGATATCAAAATCAATCCTTTCTCCGATATTTGTTTTAAGGAAGCCAGGAATGCTCGTGATGCGAAGAGAAAACTTCTTCAGCAAAATTCTGAGACAAGAAAAGTGAGTGCCAAAGCTCTTACGTTACACGAGATTCGGGCCATGGCAAGCAGCTGGAATGAAGAAAATCCGGAGGGGTTACAGAGAAAATTCTTTCATGTTTGTTCGTTCGAGCTTGCCTGGAGAGGAAACGAAGCTGTAAATTGCAAAGTGCACTATTTTCAAGATGAAATAGATAATGAAGGCCAATTCACCGGTCGCATTGAATTTAATC
The DNA here is from genome assembly GCA_963170755.1 of Amphimallon solstitiale. Taxonomy (NCBI): domain Eukaryota; kingdom Metazoa; phylum Arthropoda; class Insecta; order Coleoptera; family Scarabaeidae; genus Amphimallon; species Amphimallon solstitiale. Next base: position 78,300,664 of record OY720683.1, on the reverse strand, counting down.
CCATTTTCTCTAAAACTACGCAAGGTGGGTCCAAAGTTTTGGCTTCCAGTAAATGGCTTATAAGAAATAGAGAAAGTGAGAGTCTCTGTCCTGTGAGATTACTTAAAAAACTTTTAGAAAAACGAGGTTTAACAATAACAAGCGACAGGCTATTCCTAACTGTAAACCCTGCCTGGGAGAAAAGTTCTTGGTTCAAAAACTCACCTATAGGCTTAAACACCTTATCAAAATGGACAAAAGAATCAGCACTCAACATTGGGTTAGATGCTAAGAAGTTAAAGATAACAAATCATTCTCACAGATCTTCTGCAATATCTGCTTTAGCCAAAAATGGGGTTGGGGAGCAACAATTAATTAAGCTAACAGGACACGCAAGTGCTCATTCTTTGAAACCCTATCTTCAGCTTGACGTAGATCATCATGGCAATTTAGTTCAAAATTTGAGAGGGAACAGTAACAGCTCTTCGAAACAAGCAACTTCTAAAGAAGGAGAATGCAAATAATTACACGGATTACAAACTGTAAACGATCAGGGACAAAATGTATATTACAATTGCTCACATAATTAATAATGCTAAATAGATTGTTTTAATTGTTAAAATTTACTTTTTCTAAGTAATAAAATTGTTTTCTTTGTGTCAATTTTTATTCATGAAATAGTCATGCCGAACACCATTCGTGATATAATTTCGCCTGGCAAAATTTAATGATTATTCTACTCGAGTTTGTTGCTTTAGGCAATTTCGCTCGTGACATTGACAAAAATAACTCGCCTGACGGCTCGTTATTTTTATCTGTCAATGTCACTCGCGAAATTGCCAAGCAACAAACTCTCTTCATAATAATTAAATTTTGCCGGCAAAATTATATCACTCATGATTTTATGTATGAAAAAACACGTAGGTAAATACTTTATATTAAAGTCAGAAAATCAATCGATGTGACATTTCAAGTGACATTACACCTGCGTTGCTATGGAAATCTGCCAATTTAAGCGGGCAAAAAGTAGAACTTTTTTCCCATGGGCAAAAAGTAACACTTTACGCCCGAGTTGATAAAGTGACATTTTATTACCTGTCAAGAAGGATAAAATGTCAACTTTTTTTCCCGTCACAGAAAAAATATATTTAAATTGAGATAATATTGCAACCGCGCTAAAATTTATAGTTTGCTAAAGGGTGTAACGAAAGAAAAATGGTACACCTTCGGAAAACTTACTATGTATTTAGAAATTTTCACACAACATTTTAATTTAGTTTGCACTTTCTAAACTTAATATTATAAAACACTTAACGATCTGTTACACCTTGTTTTTTTGGTCTTTGAATTAAATACAATATGAATTGTTACACCTTGTTTTTTTTTGTCTTTGAGTTAAATACAATATGAATTGTTACACCTTGTTTTTTTTCTTTGAGTTAAATACAATATGAATTGTTACACTTTGTTTTTTTTTGAGTTAAATTCAATATAAATTGTTACCCGTTGTTTCGATCTCCCTGTATGTCCTATTTTAGTGGTGCTTACTGTTACGTGTAGAGTGTTACTCTATTACTTTTGAACGTTACTGTATATATTTTGTATTCCCGCAGTTTGGAATTTAAGCGGACATTGCTGCTTGTTTTCCCTGCGATTGCCTTATTATATTCTGTGGGTTGCGGTATTTTATTTGGCATTTCTCCTATTTATGTATTTACCTTACAATGGGGTGTTTCTTAATTTCTAATGAATATTGGCTTAAGTAATGGGTTCCTTTCCTTTTATTTGGCGTAGCAACAAGCTGGGACATCTTGCGGTGCGTGTTTAAGACTGACTTATTATCTATTTTGTAGAGTTCTACCTGTTGTGGTACGATTTTATTTTATTTAGGGTTTATGTTTTCTAATTTTCTGGAGTTAATTCTTCATCTATTTCCTTTATCAGTCACCCTCTATTTGTACCTTTTCCGTTCTCGTAATTATTTGTTGTCACACGGTTAATTGTTCTGTCTTACCGGCCGTTAGCGGCGTAGATGGACCTGATTGGCTGGTTCATGCCGGGAACGCTGAGTTGCCTCTCCGAGAAGAGCGTAGAGATATTCGGTCGTTGACAGTCCATATTGAAGCAGTGGTAAATGTTCGAGTACCTTTGCACACTTTGATGTAATCTTTTCCGTATTTAGTGCAATCTGGCTATTACTTAGCAGATGATTTAGTAGAGCTGCTTCCGTTTACGTTTTAAATATCGACATTGGTTCGGATGAAATTTTGGATATTTACACACTGCTTCTATTACTGGATGGTATCCTGTAATTACCGCATGGTATCTTATATGAACGGATGCTAAGCTTTTATTACCGCTGATGCAATTTCCCTGTGCCGCCATTGCCATGTGCTCTTTGCCGCCTGTGCACCATTTTGTTGGACATCTTGGATGTAATTTCTAATGTGATAAGGGTCATTTCCACATCCTCATTGTGACCGAGTGGTTATTCCAGCCCGGGCTTATATTATTGGTAGATGTCTGCATTAAACTTCCAGTTCCGGAGAGAATAAGGCCTTATAGAGAAGTTGCTTTTATATCTTTTTGTATACAAGATAATTAATGAGATAAATATGAAATGGTAAAGTTAATGAAGCCCAGTGAGCCAAAGCACTGTTCATTGTCAATGTTTTAAGTTTTGTAATCAATTAAATGTTAGAATTAGCCCGATGAAGTTGCATCGGATGAATTAGTCATATTTAGACACTGGCAAAAATTTCCTAAGATATGTGTTTAGATAAAACTAATTGTTATGTACTATATGTGCTGGTTGGAATCTGATGCATGTAATTATTTTGTAAATTATATACGATTTGTCTTAACCTGCGTTGAAGAGGTTAGGGATCGTTCAATTTAATGCTGAACCTGTGATTTTCACTGTTATCCGATCTATTTAAATTAGTTAACTGTAATCAGAACAGCCTTAGTTTGATTGGTTGGCTGTTGAAAATGTTCATTTCTTAGTTATATGGTAGGTGTTATTTATATATATATCTACAGGGTGTTGATCTGTAGAGCCCTCATGGTGAAGCCTGTAATACAAGATCTTGTACTCGCCACCTCACAGTAGAGCGTTTTGTTGTTGTTTACCTTTTACAGTTTAAATGGGGATAATGTAATTTCTGGAGAATTTAATTAGTTTTTAAGCTCAGATTTAATTTGCGTGGGTTTATTTAATTCTAGTTTGCTTTACGCATCTAGGCAGTAACTTATCTTTTTAATAGTTTAGATTTACTTACATTATTGCTACCTTTAATTTATATACTGGGTGATCCATCCAGTCTGTTGATGTCATGAATTAGGGCTTTGCTGTTACTGGCCTTTCAATGTTTTAGATTATTTTGTAAATTTTCTCAGTTTTGTTACCGAGTGGAACGAACTGTGATGCATTATTCTTGGAACAGTTGTGCAGTCATAAATTGTTTGTTGATATCTGAGTGTTGGTTTGAATTATTTTGCAAACTAGGTGCTTACGACTGATTTTGCTCTTGGGTCAGTTTACCTTGGGATACAGATTAATTACCTTCCAAGAAGGAAAGGCCTGGCGCCGGGTCTCATCCATCTCTGTCTCGACAGAACGCACTCCTATTCTCCGCAAAGAGCTAGAGGCATAATCTATATCTCTGATTTCTACCGCACCTGGGAAGCAATTTAAAGGTAAGGAGTCTTGAAGGCGAACATTGTTTCTTCCGTGTAGCGGCCAAGGCTAAAGCTATTGCAGTTGGTTGACCTAACGAGTTTACCGACGGATGAGAAATTTATTGCGTTACGCCATATTTGACTGCGCTTCTGGCCTATTTGGTGTTAGGGCTAGATCTCCCGTTCACAGGCCCGGGCGTAGCAGATCCTAATTGTTCAAGGTGATGTAGTTTTGCTTGAATACTTTGCATAAGTCGTTCGCACTACTCTGTAGGAATATCACGAAGTTTATTAGTTCGAATCCTGTTCCTTAATTGAACTTCATTTTGTGCTTCGCAACCATTCTCGTAGATATTCTGAGTTAATAAAGCCCTTAAGGTTTCAATGCGCCTTGCTTGAGGCAGGTTTAGCGGGTCATGCGCACGAACCACGAAAGGTATGTTTTACGCTTGCAACCATTGCCTTGTCTCTTTGCGTAATGACTTGAAGCCAAGTCAGGCCAAAACATGATACATTCATTTGGATGCTCTTCATTAATGAAATCAACCAATTTCGGCAAGCAACGTTGAATGTAAAGATTGGTGGTTACTGCTTCTCCTCTCACATGCCTTATGTAAGGTCGAGAAAAACTGCGCCTCAGAAACAGCGTACCTAGGATATTTTCTGGCAATTTTGCCTTGTTTTATACTTCACTTCATTAGGAGTCTCATCGACATTTCTTGTGTAAAAGCTAGCATTAATCGGAGTTTCCACATTGCCAAGCGGAAAATACTTTTCATCATCCCTAGTAATTATTTTGTTTCCGGTAAAATGCTCTTGTCTCAAATTTCGACATCTTGGAATTCTTTCAAGTTGAGCTGCCGTGCGTTTTGGACACTTTTGTGTTTTCCTATTAGTCCAGTCAATAGAGACACAAAAAAGGCTTTACCTTGCAAAAAGTCGGGTAAAGTTTATACTTGGCAATTTTGTTCATTTTGAGGCCCTAATGAAATCCTGAAATTTGTAAACACGAAAAATCGCCGCCGGTGCCGCCATCTTGGAAAACGGGTGCCAAAAACGGCTTTTTTTGAAAATAGCCCTTTTGTCCTTATCTACTCCGCTGTAAAATAATATAAATTTATCTGCGTTAAGGCTTCCTTTCCCTTTCTTTTTCGTTTCGCTAAGGGCACATATCTCAATCTTGTGGGTTTCTAATTCTTCTACTATTTCTTGATCTTTTCTGTGCCACGAAGTAATGTTCCATGCACCTATTCTTAATATGGTTCTTCTCTTTGTCCTTTTCCTCGCCGTGTTCATCATTATTGTGTCCGTCCTGTTCCGAGGCTTCTTATGGTTTCTGTGAGCAAATCCATTTTTTTACCGCAGGCAAATTGCTAACCTTATCCCACGAACCCTCCTCTTTTACCCGGGCTTGGGACCGGCAGTGACACTGGTTGAGCTACTAAATAAATGTTAAAAGAAAAAACTGTAGTTTCAAACTTACCAATTTTTGAAAGAAATGAGAAGATGTAAAGCACCTAAGCTCACGAATTTAGAAAAAATATTTAACTTTAACTCAGTGCATGACAATGTCATAAAACCAACACGAATAAACACTATTGCAACGATTTACTTATCGTAGATAAAGTGATTCCATATTTTTGTTGCGGAATGTATAATAAGCTGGAACATTATGGGCATGAAAATCTAACTTAGAAATATCTGTTTACACGCAAATGCCGGCAAAATTATAACATTAAAATCTATAAACATGAACCTTTCCATGTTCTAGATCATATCGGCAAAAATTATCTATTTTGCGCCTTCAAAAATCTTCAGCCACGAAGACGAATTAATACGAAAAATTCGACGAAGTGCAGGTGTTATTTTATACTTTTATCATTAGACTAAATATCTCATTAAAATGTAATGACATAAAATTCCTTATCATTCGTCCCGACATTAAGTTAATCGTATATCTCCGAAAAAATTTAACACCGCTCTTTCCCAATATAATTTATAACAACATTATTGCACTCGGGCCACCGCGATCGCTGTTCAACACGTATAAATTTACATGATAGGGCGTGCGAGCGTGCGCTTCTTAACGGGAATTATTATAAATTCCGTTCGCGATTCATGGTCATAAATATACTTAATTAAAGATCGAAGATAGGCTTTATTTCTTTCTTTTTGTTTTCGAAATGTAAGACGAATAACAGTGGTGTTAATTGCGCAGCTTTTCCATTCTTCCGACAGAACAAAATTCGAGGATAATTTAAAATATTAATAAGGCAATGATATCCGCCCACTTGTTTGCACAATTATCTATACCTTCAACATTAGTTCCTGTCGCTGCAATAATATAACAATCATCCGCTGAAATTATATACTTTTATCGTCAACCGTCAATAAAGCGATGCATTACCATAGCGTTTTACGTTGGTAAACAAACACTTTACCATACTGTAAAATAATAGTATATTAAAATACAGGTGTCATAAGACATTATTTTTGCGCACGCGTTCAAGTTTCATTTCGGTTATTAAAAATTCAGACTGATTTATGCAATAAATTATTTCAAATTATCAACAAAAAGGACGAAATAAATAATTGTACGCCCCCAGAGATTCGCAAAATAGCAGAAGACAATTTACAAAATATTTGGCCAACAAATTCTCTACATATTTATCAAAACAAACTTTTATAACAGTTGTACTATTCAACATGGTAAATAGTAGTCAATAGTAGCATCAGAAAACTTATCATCCAACTTTCCTTAACAATTTATATTATTAATTAGGGGAGGACGGGGGAATAAGAAACACTTGGGGGAATAAGAAACAGAAAAAAATCGTCAAAGAGTTGGTTTTAAATATTCAGCTCTGTTATTTTTTTCTAGTATATATCCCACTAAAAGATACACATTGGAGAGCAGCAATTCATTCTTATCAAATATATATTGTAAAGCCGTATTTGTTTCTTATTACCCCATTAATATGTTTCTTATTTCCCCATTGGGGGTAATAAGAAACAGGCACGTTACTTCTCATATATCAACAGTCTAAATTTCATTGGGGTAATAGAAAACACCATTGAAGTGTATCTTATTACTCTGATTTTTTTCAGATTTTTATTTTTAATTTTTACCTTTTTACAATAGCGATAAAGATGGAGGGAGCAAAAGTCATGTTTAAAGTTTTGAAGCGAATTTATTAAACATAAAAAAAATTAACATTCTGTTACTAAAATCATTTGAGATAATACTATGATGTATTTAACATCACTTTTAACATAACATTACGAGGACAAATATTTCTTTTTCATTAAAGAATAGGCTTTTTTAATTTCTATATAATCACCCCTTGTTAGAGTGAAGGGTCCACTGCCTTTTAACTGAATAGGGCCGTAGAATACGTATTCTTTTTTTACCACTTGTTTGTCCTCGTGAGGCGGCCAATCAAACGTTTCAAGATTTTCTTTCAGAAACTTGACTACACAAGTGTCTTCGGCTATGGAAATTATTCGACCCAGATACCAACTGACGTCATAATAAACGGCAAAGTATTTATCAGCTTCTAAAGTGAGTTGGTTTGCTGACTCATCAGGATCACTAAGTCCCTGATGATCACGGAGATTGCTCAAGGTACAGTCATCCATATCACTCCAGTCATCTGAAGCATCATCGGATTCCAACAATTTTGGGTCAAGCTCGTCCTCTGATGTTGATAATTCTTCGGGAACTGCCCTTTTTTTGGCTATGACTTTCTTTTTGCAGTTATTCTCCTTTGTTTTCTTTTTGTCCTTTCTCTTCTTATCTTCCTTTGCTTTTGTTTTTGTGGAAATCTTGGCCTTTTTTGCTTCTACTTCGTCTTTCAGGCGCTGTGCAACTATTTCAGATGTCAGAATTTCCCCGACACCTTGCGACACTTTCTTTCGTTTTCCCGGAAGTGTCGAGGTTTTTGCAACTTCGGAAACAGTTTCAGAAAGTTTTTTCCTGATAAAGAATTCAAACCAGGACTTGCCTGTTTCTTTCCTCTCTTTAGTTTCAGAAGCACTTGCCGCTTGTTTTTCCGTCTCCTGGTCTTTCAAAAGAGCTTCTTCAGCTGCAGTAAGCCTATGACTAGGACCAGGAACATCTTCGGATATTATTGGAGATGAAGAAGCTGAGGCAACAGGTGGTGGAGAATGTGAGGACTGTCTTTGGGTTGAATGGTTAGACTCATCATTAGTTTCATTGTTCCTGAATCTTTCTAGTTTGATTGGATCAAAAGCTGTCTCTGGAAATCTATTAAAGTTTATGGGAAACAGTCCTGTTGATTCAAAACCTGACCCCAGGTTCCTGGACTTGAAGGACTCCTCCCACAGAGTACCAATAAGTTCAGCAAATTGCGCTTTTATCAACAATTTCCCAGGAAACTTTCTGTTATGCTCAATAAGAAGCTGATTCCAATCTGTTTTCATAGTCTTGAAAACTGTCTTGTCAAGAGGCTGAATGAAATGACTGACGTTTGGTGGAAATTTAACGAGCACGACGTCATTTTCTCGTGCAAGTTTCACTAGATTGTAACTAATATGAAAGATGACTCCATCAAAAAATAAGAAAACCTTCTTTCGTCTTTGTTCTTTGGAAGGAATGAATGGCAGAAACAATTTTGTAAACCACTGGAGAAATAAATTTCCATCCATCCAACCTTTTTCCTGAACTGCATAGCAAGTACCAGGGTATTCATGTTGTGGGATCCATGTGGACCACATCTGTTTTCCAGTGAAAATAATGAAGGGCGGAAGTTTTGTCCCATCAGCTGCTCCAGCGGCTAATACTGTTGTGTTAGTTTTCCCCGTTCCCGCAATGTTTCTTGAAATTCTTTTTACCCCCTTTTCTGCCACGATTTTCATATCCTTCGGATCGTGAGAAAACGAAGTTTCATCACAGTTAAATAGGAGGCCACCATCTGTAGGGCCAATGCCCATGTCTTCGTACATTTTGGCAATATCGTCATAAAAACGTTTTATAATGAAAGGATCAGTTCCCCTAACTCTTTGTGAGCTGAGAGCTTCACCTTTTCTGATTGTCAGCTGTGGATGACGAGCCAGGAAGCCGCGAAACCAATCTTCACCGGGACCTTTCCCATCTTTCCATCTCGTCATTATTTTCTCTTGTTCAATAAACTCTGACACAAGTGTTAATGTTTCTTTCCTAGTTAAGCCTTCACCATGCAGTGCGCACACTCTTAGGTACTGAGCAATGTCTTCTTCATCTTTAGCACTAAGTTCAGGCTTTCGTCCCCCACCCACTTTCAAATCACCCGTTTTTTTATATTGTTTACTAAGCGTCCCAAATGGCACTTCATAACGTTCTGCCGCGACACGTAATGTTAAGCCTCTGCGAACAGCAGACACCGCCTCTGCCATACGTTCGGGGTCATAAGTAACCGTAATTCCTTTCTTTTCGTACTTTCTGGGCATTTTCACAGACTTGGATCAATCTGCAACAAAAGAAACTATATGTTTCTTATTTCCCCCTGATACTAACTATTGGGGTAATAAGAAATATATTCTTTCTAGCGCTTGTGTTTGTGACAAGAAACAATTTGAAAAAATCACATTAAAGGTCTTTCAATCGTCTACAAGCACAAGTTACCAAAACTACAAATAAAAATATTTCCTAGGACAAAAAAAAATATTTTATCTGAAATGCACTACTTTGACCTGGTAAAGTTTTAGGAAGACTTACTTTGTCTGTCAAGAAATCAAGAAACATGAGCAGCAAAACGCAAATCCTTTTTGTCTCTTATAGTAGAAAGGTCTAAGTATCTTATAATTTTTTTTCGGATTTTTTTCCACGGAAACAAAAATATTACAAAAAAAATCTCTTATTACCCCTGTTTCTTATTCCCCCATCCTCCCCTAGTAAATAAAATGTTAGCATGTGTGCTTTTTATTCTTTGTACAATTCTATTGCACATGTTTGTTACTTTAAAGGCTTATATTTTGATATTTAAATACGATTTGGTTCCATATTTTTTGTTACCAACTTCAAAAAAATAAAATTAGCGTGCGATAAAGTAATACTTTATGCAACCAAAACGGGTGTCCTAAAGTGAACTTTATAGCACCGGAATAGAAAAAATTCTTTACCTGCCGCTAATATCTGTCAACGTAGCCCATGACTGATGTCTTTAAACATAAGTCATTTGTCGCTGTCATAAAATGTGATAAGTCATTATATATTTATTTTTAAATTACAAATTTTAGCGGTTGGCGATAAAGTTTTGTATGTACCATGTTAGTAAAGTGCCTTTATCGAACTCGCCTGTTACTCGCCGCGATCGCTTCGCTCGCTTGACTCATAAATCAGTCTCGTTCGATAAAGGATCACTTTACTGACTTGTACATAGATAACTATTAATCAAATTTTCACTGTTTACTGTGCTGAAAATAATAATTGACTAAATTTTCATTTAAAATTTCATACTTTTCACATATTTGGTAACGAATAATATCTTGCTATTTGTCTGGGCATGTTTCTGATAATATGATGTGTGGATTCTTGTGAACTTCATTCCAAGCAAGCTGTTGTAAGTTCCTTGGGCAATTACCAACCATATCAATTTTTCTGCTTATGATATCATCCTACGTTTGTTCTATCGGCGATATGTCTGACAATTGAAAATATTGATGTTGGCAATTTGCAGCAATTATGTAACAACTGCAACATGAGGATGGGCGTTGTCTTGCGTCTTGGTGTACGGCATTATTTAACCCTTAGATGATGTGTGGTAGAGCGAACGGTGTCAGAACTTCATAAGTATAGCTGTGAGCAATTAAGTGAGCACGAAGTCCTACCTCCTATGTTAATTCCACCCAGCAGTATCATACCCCAGTAAGTGCAATTTCACGTTCTTCGGACAAACTCAATAACTACCTTTCCTCTTTTCGATTTTGGACTACGACCATCGATAGCCCACAAACAAAAACGAGATTTGTCTTAAAAAACTATATTGTTTTACTAGTCGTCGCAATGAGTAAGCTACATAAGACGTATGTCGACCCTATATTTGCAGCAGACATTAAAGTTTTATACATTCAACTAGAGAGCGTCCCGAATATTCTCAAAAACTAATATTATTGTTGGCAGCGCCCTCTGTTTAAAAATTACTGCACCCATCACCCTGATATGATATAAGAAATCTACTTGTCTCATTAAAATATGGCTTGTTTAATCGGAATGCTGGGTAAAAACAATTAAATACACAAGACAGCTATAAAATACGCTTAATTGCTTTGTATCAAGCATCAAAAGAAAGAGAATTTTTTTCTCCATAGGCTAAGCTAACTAATATATTGCAATTATTTATATATTCGAAGTAATTGCGAAATAAAGTAGCAGATTTTTGATACAAAAACTTCCTGTGTTTAAACATTTTTTTCCACATTAATTGAACAAACATCAGTTATTAAAACTACCCAGTCCCCTAGAGATAAGTTTGCAGATTATGCCAGTATTTTTTTAATATCATTTTGTTGCTTATTAACGGATTCTGGTGCGATATGTTAGCAGCATGTTTGCAATGTAATTGAGATGGGCGAGATGGCCATCTTAATGATTTGAAAACACGCGGTATATCAAAATGCTATTCTGTCAATACAAAATTGGTATTAAACATTGACACATGAAAATACAATATATGAAAAGCAGTGTACGTAGTACCGAATGCATAGCTTACATCCTCGCCATGAACCATCAAGAATGTTCTTAAATATTTTTCAATTTATTAATATTTGCTGTAATATGATTGTAAAAGAGGTATTCTCTCCTCTTTGACAGGGGTTTAGATTGGGAACATGCTTTAAACATATACTCAAACAACTAGCAAATAGAAAAACTGAATAACTGAAATATTGTACTGCCACTTCGTACTTTGCTACGTATTTATCTAACAATTATATTAAGGCTGTACGCCCGGCCTCGAAATCGTTTTTCCCATTTCCTAATCGTATTTTTCATGAAAACCTTACCGAATTTACACGCTAATTTAAGAAAACAACGCCTTTCAATGGATAAATCGTAATTTCTTCGAAATTGTCCAAAGGGCCCTAAATAAAAATAAAAATGTAAGAAATTTCAAAAAACAAGCCTTTATTTAACATTATGTAACACTCAACAGCAATACATAAATTTTATTTTTTCTTAATTTTTAAAAATAAGGTCACGAAACGGAAAACAAAATTTTGAAATTTGGGCGAAATTCACTGAAATCAAATAGAGTATGTGGTACGCTCGCACATTGTGTCGAGAGGTAGCTCCGCCTACCATTTCGGGCAGTTTCTACGCAGTTTGCAAAATACTTCTGAGATCGGTGTTTGTTAAGAAAGTAATCGTTACTCGGACATTATTTTATCGAAACCGTTGATATTTTCTTTACAATATAGTGTACATATACAATGTCAGCGTCACAATACTTCCTTATACTACGTATCAGAAAGTAAAAGCAATATCTCTTCCCGTCCCTAACGCTATACCTGCTAGAAGCGCATGTTAGGACTCACACGGCTTGCGGGCTGGGAGTATAATTATTATATTTGACTCGCAATAATTTGCTTCTGAAACGATCTAGAAATTTATTTCTTGCACAAAAAATAATTTTGGAATGTTGGCTTTATTTTGTTTCACATATATATGGGTAAATTCTGAAAAATAAGATTAGTTACTCGATAGCGGAAATATACGTTACACAAATTGGTCGTCTACTAAAACTTTTTTTTTTTTTATAAAATTTACACACCATAAAGAAAAATCGAAAACACTAGTATCATCCAAATACTTTAGGGTATAACCTTTAAAAAAAACAGATCCCTAGCTCTCTGCATTGCTAAGATATCACGAGATAAGTATTAAAAATTGAAGAAAATGAAAATTTTAAAATTTACACAAAAAAACGATTTTTCGACCTTTTTGCGATTTCGATTTTATTTTCCAACTCAAAATTTGAATCCGGCAGGTGATTTTACATATTCAGCTTCACCTTTTTTGTGTGTTTGAGAAAATATAGATTGTCTAATTTAGGGGGGGTTGCTTCCCGACTGCAAACGTGTCGGCCAACCGGCGATTATCTGAGACCACAACGCAGCCATAAATTACAGGCAGATTAGATTAGGTGACAAGTTCTTTTCTCTATCTTTTTCCTCAGCATAAGACAGAGCACGCGGACCCTTAAACATTTGTCTTTTATTACATTTGCACGAAGAAAACAGTGGTACGCCTATTTCAAATCGAACTCAGCTTGAAGCGGGCGTCCAGCCTTAAGACAGGCTTGTATAAATACTTCATAAATCGCTGTTACTTCAGAACAAGCAAAAATGCTATTTTACAAATTCTTAAACGCACATATGTTTTTAACTACAGAACCACATACAATTGCATCATGAAAATTCACGCTTTGAACTCGGATGATTTTTTCTTAACTGTGTGACAAACCTAAGAGCAAGTGTTTTGTGCATGAACTTCATTCTCATTCCACTAATGCTCTACGATAAAATTACGTGCCTCATTAATCACAACATCATTCCACATCCACATTAATGAGTTGCTACAATTTCGTGTCGAAAATCTTGCCCAGAAAGAAGAAAGCGCAAGACGAAATGCCCGATTCGGAGACGATATCTTTAAAGAGGCTCCTGCACGATCAGTCGATTGAACTAAGAAGGAGACAGGACACGATCGAACTCTTGCGAAAAGAACTCGACGAGCGAGACAACGAGATAAAGTACCTCAAAAACGAGATCGACAAGTTTAGACAGGTGGTGAATCCGTTGACGCACAAGATCATAACTAAACAGATATCGTTCTTCGATACTACGGAGAAGTACAAGGAATCGATTTCTAATAATAATATAGAACAGAGAATAAAGCGACAGGCCATTAGTGCTGAACCATTGGCTTTATTATCAGAAGAATTTAAAATTGAGAAGTTTTTAAAGAGCGCACAGTAAGTATACCTATTTTATTATTATTGTATTATTGTTGTTGTTTTATAGATCAATATACCGGGTGTCTGTTTGCGCTCAGCCACCTACCATATCTCGGCAATCGTTTATCGTACAACCTGACGGGAAAAAACAAACTAGTCACCCTCTTAAAATTAAAATTAAATTATTACTCACAATACATAAATAAATTTATATTTAAAAATTGTACTTTTCTGAATTATTTTCGTATGACTATATCTTCGTCAAGAAAAAAAGTAACAACTTCCGATTTTCATTATTCTCTTCAGTTTTTTACGTGCTTCAATATTATGATTTTAAAAATATGTAGTTCTATTTAAAATTTTAAAGAAAAACCGAGTAATATACATAAATTAAGAACTGCACCCCCTGTTATTTGTTTGGACAACCACGTAATTTCTTACTACACACACTTGAATTTTCTGTAAAATTCTTTATCTCTTGAGCTTAGAAATTTTTAATACACTTTGAGAATTGCGCCCCTTTCGATCATTTTTGAAACTTAAGGCTCCGGGCTACCCAAATTATAGGTATATGCTATTACATGTAACCGTTTTTTTCTTTTTACTTGCTTATTTGGTAACATGAAGCAATGCACTATTTTTTCTTATATACGTATGAATGAATGCAATGTATCTATGACGCCCTTTTTTCAAAATAGTCTTTAAATGTGTTTAAAAAAAAATAAAACGTCAAACCATTTTTTTCTTTTTCTTCCTTTATTTCTTAACATAGAAGAATAATTTTTTTTTTGTTTAATAGAGCGTTTAAAACTCTTGCTCGCTATGAAGTCCTTTTTTTTCAAAATTGATATTTTCTTAGATATTTGATATAAAAGAAATTAAAATTAGGCAGCCCACATTACACTCAAGGGAACAGGCAGAAGGTAGGGATAGATTTCCGACCAACAGTTTGTCTGGAGGGCGGGTACAAATGTGTAAATATTCGGGGATAAATGAATTTTTATTCTCTTGGATATTGTAGTAGATATATAATCTGGGCACTTTTACGAAAAGTGTTCGTGTCTCCCTAAAAAAAAATGAGTTATAATTTCCAATATATTTATGATATTTTATGCTGGTTATTTAAAAGATATACCTCCACTTTTTTTTTGACGCTGAAAATATTTCTTTTGAAATAGAACACACAATTTGTTTTTGATTCGTAAGATGGGAATTTAATTCTTTTTTAAAATGTATATCCTTCTACCTACCGCTAACGAATTTTTTTATATTTATATGTACTACAAATCTTCTACTAAATGTGTTTTTTTAGTTGATCAATTCCTAATTACACAAACTGTAGGCGTAGTATGCACATTATTTTTTGTCTGAACTCTCCGGCATACTTTGCTAATACAAGTTATACAGCAATGCAGAATAAAAGGCGGTAAATAACAGGTGCGTCATAAAAACACTGTTTGTACTTAGAGTGTGAATATTGCTTCTCACAATTTGTTTACCTATTTTTTTGTTAGAAATAGACACACACATATATATACGTATATAATATGAAAATAAAAATAAGAAGAACTTATTTTTGCCGCCCTGTTCGTATTGATAATGTTCCTAAATTAAAACAATTTTTTCTTTTCTTGGCAAATAGCGGCCATAAATACCATCAATAAAACTACATTTTCTTGAGTGTTTCGACATTTATTAACATGTGTCTTTTTCGAGTGTGTGAAGAACCCCCCTTTTTTCGAATATCGGATATCTGACAGTTGTTCCAGGTTGTTCTAGGTTTGTTCTAAATTGTTCTAAAGTATTTTAAAAGAAATGTCAAATTTGGCCGAGATAATTGAAGCCCTTCTTTTTTCGAAAATTGAAATTTTGAAGGTTTTTCCAGGTTGTTCTAGTTGTTCTAAACATTGTTCCAAAGAATCTCGGGAAAAAATCAAAACTGGCCGAGATAATCGGAAAAAACGAGATTTTGCCAGTCCCCCTTTTCTTGAAAATTTAAATTTTGACGATTTTTCTAGGTTGCTCTAGGTTTGTTCTAAATTATTCCAAAGTATTTCATAGAAAAAATCATAATCAGACGAGAAAATGGGCGAAAATGAGAGCTAAAGGTATGAAGTCAGACCCAGTTTTTGCAAAAACTAAAATTTTGACGGTTGTTCTAGATTTGTTCTAAACATTGTTCGAATACGTCAAAACCGTATCTCTTATATATCAAAAGGTATTGCAAAAAAAGAAACAAATCCAAAAGTGTGAAGTTATCCCCCCTTTTTTCGAAAATCTAAATTCTGACGGTTGTTCTAGGTTTGTTTTAAATTGTTCCATAGTATTTCAAATATAAAATCATAATTGACCGAATTAATAGGAAAAAACGGTTTTCTAACAGTCCCCCTTAATCTCTTGGGAAAATATATATTTACTACTTATATTAGATACTTATTATAAATCTTGGTCAATTTCGATTTTTTCTTTCAAATACTTTACAACAATTTAGAACATACATAGAAAAACCTGGAACAACCGTCAGAATTTAGATTTTCAAAAAAAGGGGGGCTAACTTCTCACTTTTGGATGTCGTATTTTTGTAATATCTTTTTATATATACGGTTCTGAAGTATTAGAATAATGTCTAGAACAAACCTAAAATAACCCTCAGACTTTCAATGTTCGCAAAAGGGAACTATGAGAAAATCGTGTTTTCCTATTATCTCGGCAAATTATGACTTTTTTCTTTGAAATACTTTGAAACAAATTAAAACAAACCTAGAACAACCGAACATAACCGTCAGAATTTCGATTTTCGAAAAAAGAGGCATTGGCGAAAAATTGCTTTTTGCCATTTTTTCGGCCAATTATTATTTATTTTTGAAATACTTTGGAACAGTTGAGAACAAACTTAGAGCAACCTGGAACAACCGTCAGAATTACAATTTTTAAGAAGGGGGGGGGGCAAAAGCTCGTTTTTTCCGATTATCTCTGACAATTTTGATTTTTGTCCGGAGATTCTTTTGAACAATGTTTAGAACAACTAAAACAACCTGGAACACCCTTTAGAATTTCAATTTTCGAAAAAAGGGGGGCTGGGTGACTAAGGTATTTACAGGCAGGAAACACAAGAACAAAACACTACAACTAGGGACGCTTATGTAAACTATACTGTGTGTCCAAAAAGTCTGGAAACACCCAAGTAAAATCGAAACGGATGATTTTTGAGAAAAATGCAAAAACAGGTCAATTAGTATTTTCAAAAAACTACTGGTTGATGGTATCTGTTTGGAATTTTTGATGACCTTGAAAAAGTTATGATGTCATCAACAAAAAATTGAAATGGCAACGTCGCATTTTTAATTTTATTTTTAATAGATCTTTTAATTGTCTAAATGACTGTAAAAAAATTTTTCATTTTACTTAAGAAAATGACCGAGAAAAATTTAATTACTTCTTCGAAAATGGAAAAGTTTGTCTTTAAAAAAAAAACATAGTTGGTTTAAAGTCGATTATTTTTCAAACACATTATGTTTTATTTGTGACATTCTGTCAAATACGAATTGTGCGTAAGTTAAAAAAATCTGTTTAAAAATGGTTTTAAGTGAGAGGGAACGTATTCAAATATTGATGATGATTGGTTTTGGGGATAGGGCTCGTTCAGTTAGAGAAGTTTGCGACTTATTTAATACAGAACAGCCGGAGCGTGCCCCAATTAGTATTTCTGCAGTGAGTAAGATTCACAAAAAATTTCAAGAAGAAGGCCATGTTCGAGATCGCCCTAGAAGTGGTCGTCCAAAGATCGCAGAAGATACGCAACTCGACGTATTATTGTCAGTACAGGAAACTCCAAATTCTAGTACACGGCAGCTTGCGCGGGAGTTTAACGTGTCGAAGAGTACAATTGGTAATATTTTCCGGAAAACTAAGTATCATCCCTACAAAATCTGCTTGGTTCATGAGCTGTCTGATGACGACTTCGACAGGCGTGTACAGTTTTGCGAACAACTGATGCCTATGTGTGATAATGATCCGTTTTTTATCAGAAATATCTTATTCTCAGATGAAGCTACGTTCACATTACATGGGACTGTTAATAGACAAAACTGCAGGTACTGGGCACGCCAAAATCCACGCTGGATGAGAGAGGTACGAAGTCAGTATCCTCAGAAATTAAATGTATGGGCTGGTTTAATTGGTAACAGAATTATAGGGCCTTTTTTCTTCAACGGTAACCTGACGGCGGATATGTATTTGAATTTTTTACAAAATTATTTAATTCCGTCATTAGCAGAAATATTTCCGAACCATGAAGATCCTAATTTGCCCAGCCAAAGAATTTGGTTTCAACAAGATGGGGCTCCATCCCACTATGCGGGAAATGTTCGGCATTATCTCGAGAATACCTTCCCAAACAGATGGATTGGCAGGAGGGGGGGTATCGAGTGGCCTGCTAGGTCGCCAGATCTAACGCCTATTGATTATTTTTTGGGGGGTTACCTAAAAAATAAGGTATACGCAACTAAACCTGAAAATTTGGAAGGCTTGCGTCAACGGATTGAGATTGAAGTACGAAGGATCACTCCTGAAATGATAGAAAACGTTCAAAATGAATTTTATTATCGTTTAGGGTATTGCCAAGATGCTCAAGGACAACATTTTGAACATTTATTGTAAGAGTTTTTGCTGATTTCTACGATTAAAATTTTCTTTGTTTTCTTAGATTTTTTTTTCAAAATTTTTCTTAAGCAGAATGAAAAATTTTTTGACTGTCGTTTAGACAATTAAAAGATCTATCAAAAATAAAATTTAAAATGTGACGTTGCCATTTAATTTTTTTTTGATGACATAACTTTTTCAAGATCATCAAAAATTCCAAACAGATACCATCAGCCAGTAATTTTTTGAAAATACTAATTGACCTGTTTTTGCATTTTTCTCAAAAATCATCCGTTTCGATTTTATTTGGGTGTTTCCAGACTTTTTGGACACACAGTATGTACAGTTTAGTTTTTAGTAAATTGATAATTGATTGCTTTAAAGTAACAAAAAAAAAACAACATAGAAACAAAATTTTGTCAAATATCTAGAATAAGTTAGAAAACAAAAAATTAATTTCCTGTTGTATATGTAGGAAATAATTTTCTACTAACTAGCACTGTCGCTTTAATTTTTCACTAAAACTGATATATTTTATTATTAATCTTATATTTATGTACTTTGTAAATTAATAATATTTGTGTATTCCCTTGATTCATTTAGGTACTAAATTAATATAAAATCCATTTTCTTTTACTTACTTCATATTTTAATATGGTTATACCTGTTACACATTGTTTAAAATATTATATAATAAATAATATATAAATTAGTTATTTTGAACACCATATTAAAATAAAATGTCATATGAAAGAACTATCAAGAAATCGAAAATCAATAATAAGAAAATAACTTGGTAAGTCTGACCGAAAAATAAAAACCACTCATTTATCAGTGTGGTAAACAAGATCAGTAAAAAGCATTGGAAATTATCAATTATATGTCTTGAATTTTTAGAAAGTATGGTTTTGATCTATAATAACAGAACAATGAATAAATGAGAAAACAATATAGAAATCTTCTATTAGACGGGTGTATTTCAGATATGTATATGTAAGAAAATACAAAAATTGTGTAACCAACTTTTTATTCAATAAGAGAATATTCATTCCGAAACATATGTGTATTTCGCCAAACAAACACCCCGAGCCCCCCACTTGTATGTCTTCCTTACAGTCCCATTACATATAAATATGATGTTTATGAGATATTCTCTAAAAATTATTCCGTTGCAGTCTCCTAAGTGTAGGCCACGCCCTTATAGGAGAAGTATTGAAGAGGGGAAGTTACGGGGGACATTTTCACACTTTTAATTCAGTATATGCTATGCAACCCGTATTACTTAAAATCGCAATATTAAAATCAGTAGTCCGGAGCCTTAAAAATATTTTTATTGAAATTCCCGTGGTCCGTTTTATTATCAAGATTTTTTCCGCCAAGTTGTACTATAAACGGTTGCCGAGATATGGCCGGTGGCCGAACTTAAACAGACCCCCGGTATAAATAGTACAAGCAAATATGCATCTACCTATAAAAAGTAATATATTACTATAAATATTACGTCTATATTACCATATGAAAACTCTCTTCCAGCATAACCAGTCGAAAATGTTGTTCAATACTACTGATAACATTCACAAATAATAATATTTGCAAATAGAAATTGTAAATTTCCGTAACATAAAGAGATCATTGTTGTGCTACATTAATTAATGAATGTCCGTAAGTGTTTGAATATGACGAGTCTCACTACAGAAGAAGGAGACCTAAATATTCAAAACTTTATTGTCGATTTTACAACAGGCAAAATGTTCATGTTTTCTTAGTTTATTAAAAGCCTCTTTAACTCATGTAATTTATTTTAAGGGCAAACTAGTTAGTTCGAAAAACAGCTTTCTTTAAAGAATGAATGGAAAATAAAGATTTTTGCCCTCGTGTTAATTCCATCTGGAGACAGACTACATATATAATGGCAACGCAAATACTAGCAAATTATTATAGAAAAGCAATAACCTACTAATAGAAGTGAATTATGTTTAGAAGCTAAAATCAGTAATTCATTCTCTAATGCCTGCCATACACGTTACGGTCCACCGAATCGAAAATCAATTCTTTCACCGGTCGCCTGTGCAGGTTCAAAAAATGTCCCACACACGCTCAGGTTCATCTCAGGTCTACCTGCACAGGTAGACCTCTCCGGTGGACCGTAACGTGTATGGCAGGCATAAGACGGACGTGGTGTGAACCACTTGCGTGAAGACTTCTACCGCACATTTGCGCAGTTAACTGCACACGTTTCTTTTAGTAATTCGTGCTTTAAAAATGCGTTCATGCGGGACATAGTCCTTCCGCACTTGGTTGGTAAATAACTATTGTATACCTGTCCAACTCTTTTTGTGGGTTTGGACAGACAACTCATCTTTGCATTAATTGCCAGCGCACGGAATTATTTTCCCCATATTTTAAAATGAACCAAATATTATAAGTGAAACTGTTACACTCTGTTTTATGTATAATATTAGACAATTCTACGCACGATACACTTATACCGGTATGCTCACTTTAGCTGTCAATGACGTCATTTCGGAGCAAGTCAGATTGACAGTTCTAATATGGGCTACATTTTGACGCAGTTTGAAGTTGTTTTATCATTTTTTAAAGTAATATTCTATTTAATATGCCTGGTTGTGTTGTATACGGTTGTCGTAAATACATTTGAAAAAGTAGAGTTAGTCAGGTGAAGTATTACAGGTTTCCCAAGGAAGAGACGGTACAAAATGTGTGGTTAATTGCATGTAAAAGGCAGGATTTAATAAATTTGAAAAATGGTATTTCCAGAAATCTGATTATATCATTATTCATAATAAAAAGAATATTTTGGCATGTATCTGTTCTGTTGATTTTAAGCCATCATGTTTTCATACATTACTCCAACAAGAATTACTGGAATTTTTCAATAAATCATGCAGAGATGTAAATTCAGATGCAATTCTCAGATTTAAAGAAAACACAACATAAAGCAATAAACAATGAGTTGAAAATCTTTAAAAAGTAAAAAATAGATGCTTTAGTTAAACATATACAGATCCTCAAAGTACTTTAGGATCAAGCAGTAAAATGTGTGAAGCATCGGCATAGACTAATTTTGAAGTTTTAAAGTGTCCAGTGCTTACTAATCATCTATGAAAGCAAATTATTTGATTCAATACTTTTTCCAAGATTGTCACCGTAAGAGCAACATGTTTGTACATCTGCAAACATTTATAAAGTATTTTGAGGAATTCTATACATCGTAGCAACACACATAATTTTTTTTGCTTATTAAGAACTTCTAAATTATTGTTAACTAATTTAGGTTGCTTTTTATTAATATATGGTAAGGATATAGTAAGAATAGTATTTGGATTTCAATTTGATACAACATTTCTTTAATAGTGTTAAAAACATTGACTCTTTCTGAATTGAAATAAACTTCTTGAACTATCAAAGTTATTATTTATTAGCAACCATAATTAAAATTCCTACCTTTTACAAACATTTGGCCATAACCTCCATGGTATCTTTCTTAAGGAACATATAATACGTTATCTGCCTTTTATAAATATTTGTAATTTGTTCAAATAGTGTGTTTATCAAACACAAAAACCCAATAGTCCCTTCAAATTAAAAAAATTACAAGGCATGAAAAAGATGAAATAAAACTTATATTTGGCAGTTTTATTTTAACTTAATATTATTAGAATACAAAGCTTCTTAAAATTCTGAAATACGTCACTACTGTTATTGTTTAATCTAGAATCAAGATTAATTTATCGCTTGAAATTGTGGAGTCAGTTTTATGCTCTTGTATTTCGATGGGTAATTTATAATTATTGTAAACATACAAAATATGTAAACATAAACTCCAGCCAAGTTGTATTTGCTTCATTCAAATCTTGGTTTATCTTCTCTTCAGTTGCCCGAGACCCTTCCATTAAAAGACATGTAGCTGTACATTACCAATATCGAATACTTCAGATCTATGCGATTCACTAAATAGAATTTTTCTACTTCCATACTTTAATTGTATTATTAGATATGCTAAACCTGTACTTTAATAATGTCCATTACGATACAGATTTTCATTATGATACAAGTTTATATCCAATAGGAATACAGATTTTTCATTACGATACAAGTTTATATCCAATAGGAATGCGGCATTCCAATATTCAAACAATATTCAATATGGCGACTGCATATCTGACAGATATCAAAATGAATCAAATGTGACAGTTCTCTGCAATTTACAAGTAAGTAATTAACATTTGTGCTTTTTTGAAAATATAAACGGTTACAATGAGGGATAATGACAGTGAAATGTAATAATTGACTCCACCAGAAATTATGGAACAAGCCTTAGTAGCCACGAACAACGAACAATTTATTACCAGCCAAATTCGCAAAAACGTACGGAAAATTTTACGCTCTATTTATGAAATGGATTGTTCAAAAAATATGTTTTATTATGGGGTCGTAGAAAAAATAGTGTATGCAACTCGCATTTAATGGCTATTAAGACACTCGTATTCATTACAATACTCGGCTTCGCCTCGTATTGTAATTCTCTTACTTGTGTCCTAATAGCTATCATTAAATGCTCATTGCATAATATACTATTACATCTGTGCAAAAGAAAATATTATAATAAGCCTCAAAATATATGTTAAATAAATATCTTTATTTACATTTTGGCAATGATTTTATTCACTAAATGAAACATTGTGGCTCCATCTGAACGGATAAATCTGGACCTGAGTCTTAAAAAGGCCAATCTCCATTTACAGTGTTCTGAGATATTAATTGCCCAACATTTAAAAGCAATATGACTATAATTTTAAGTGTGTGAATAATTATTTTCAAGTAATTAATATCGACAAAACACTTCAAAATAATAATAATAATAAAAATAATAATTGTCTGAAGCAGTGAAATCTTCAGGATTCATAGTAGACGAACGTTGAAGGTTTTGATAAAATGGCTTATTGTAATCACTAAGATAAGGCAAAAGGTCTCGTAAATTATTATACTTTTTAAATCAGCTATCGGTAATGGTTGATCGTGCAGAGGTTTCAATTCAAAATCACTGTGGTTTTGTCGAGTTCTTAACAATCCTCTTCATAATTCAACTTTTTTAAATTCCCCATCGTTGAAGTCTGTTTTATAAGAAAACTGAAGTTCTTGATCTTGCTGAAATTTCATCCACTTAATTTTAAGCCATGGGATTGCGTTTCTTTCATCATCTTTTTTTTTTATGGACTAGAGAAGATTTAAGGAAAGTCCCATAATTTATAAACTCATTTTGAGACATCTTAATCACGCTCATAGGCTTTTTTCTATACACAGATGTTTTAATAAAATTAATCCACATTTTCTTATGCAGGAAGCAATTTCTTGTCCGCCACGACCCCCTATCGTTTCGTTCCACAAAATGCAGGTTGTCTCTCTCATTGCCATCTGTATCTGTTTTGTATGCTGTTAGATTATAGGTCCATGGCTGTTTTTTGTAAAAAGATACGTCGTTTCTTGTTTTTCACTATAATAGGTAATACCAAAATATTATAGCTACTACTTTTTTTTATTATTGCAACTTACCTTGAGTTTTCTTCTCACCACAATTAAGTACCTAAAGATAAAAGTCTTTTGGTTCTTTCAGAATACATTTTAATAAAAAGTCAAAAACGGCACCGAACGTCGTGTGGTACACAAATTTTTAAGTTAGTTTTAATCAAGGGGTCAATCTCCATTCATTATTTTGTTGCGGTTGTTGCTAATTATTGTGTGAGAAGGGTCAATCTCCATGTCAGTTGGACATTGGCCATTTTAGTTTTTAACGGTTTTGGATATAAGCCCTACACTTAAAATGGTATATCATGCACCCTTAGCAATAGGAGACTGGCCTTTTTTATATCGACAGATATAAACTCGGGAATTTTGGTGTTGGAGATATCTCAAAATCGATGAAAGTAGAGATTGGCCTTTTTAAGACTCAGGTCCAGAAATATGATATACATTTAACTACTATTAATTTAAGTACCGCCATCTAGACGGGACTGTCCCCAACTTTATGCTAAGTTTTGAATCGTGTTTCGCCTTGCCCCATTCCAGAGAACACCTCCTGATTATTATGACAAGCAATATGATAGGTGTCAAGAATGCCAAATTAAAAATACTATTTTTCGCAGCCGCATTACATATCATAAATAAATCTTACTCAGAGAATGTGATGCCACGTGGTGCCGCGTTTATAGTAAATATAAATGAACGCAAATTAAACAACCATATTTGTATTGGTTCTTATGTCGGAAACAGTTGGATATTGACAAGTGCAAAATGCGCCGTTGAAGTTCAATTACGTATCGAGGTAATACTAATAGCAACTGATGTTATGTACAGTGACTATGGACAAAGTAGAAAGCCAACATTGCTCGTTATTCATCCAGATTATAACGAAGACGCCAAAACAAATAACATTGCCTTAATTAAAATGTCGCAACCTTTTATACACGGAAGAGATATCGCCATAATACTTAAACCAAATTCGCCCAAAAGAGGCCGGTGTAATTTATTTGGTTGGACTTTCAAATATAAAAGTGAATTATTTCAACAAAGCATTGTGACGTCAGTAAAAGCTACGATAATGTCAGAGCAAGAATGCCGTAGTAACATACATGATGATAATAGTAATAATGTATACGTCAAACAGCAAATGTTTTGTGTATGGGAAGCTCTGGGCGTGATTGAAGACGGGGCCCCATTTGTTTGTGATGGAAAACTCTATGGTGTGTTGTCTTACAGAGGCAATTCATTTACTGCTATAGAAAATACAAGTCATCACAGTAGATGGATTAACTTAGCTACAGCGCCAATATCTCGCAAAAATATGGACCAATCTAAGTCTGAATCTACTCTAATTGTATCAGTTATCGAACCTTTATGCTTGTGCATGTGTATGGTATATTTTCCACAATTTATTAAATAGTTTTTGCTAACTGATTTTATATTTTTTGTAACTTGACTATCCAGATTTTTAATAGGAAATGAGTGGCCACAGTGTGTTCTACTTTAATAAATACATTACGCACTTAACAGGATTAAAACAAGAACGACACTAATTCACAAGACTAAAAACAATCACAAATATCCCGCATATGCAAAAACGCAAATTTCGTAAATGCCATAGATAACTTATACCTAAATTCTATATATTCTAACCCTGTCAGACTCATCTCTTGTAGTTTTCAGGTACTAAATTAAATGGCGGCAGATTTTGAAATTAAGCATAGTACATATGGTGGAAACGCCTTACATTCAGTTGCACGTCATACTAGATCCATGACGATTCGCCTTGTATATGTTGCCGGATCTATTTTTATTTCTGTCAGTGACATTTGATACAACAAAAAAAAATTATTCACAATACAATAACTATAACGTAATATATTTAGTAATTGAAGTGCTCTAAGACTTCAGTCTTTCTCATCTTATTTATTATATTGATTTAGATTGTCGAAAAACATTAAATGTTTCATTACGTATCCATAATATAATTTAAAATAAGCAATACTTACGCTATTCACATTAAATTTAACACATGATTATAGAAAAGTTTGTAAAAAGCCTCGACTGTTTACAGAAACCTTTCGGCATTATATTCAATGGACGCAAATAAATGATAAATACACTTCTAAGAAGCACTGTTTTTAAACAATTTATATCAAAGCAAAAATAAACATGAAAAATTTGACAGGAAGAATATTCACAACGCACGTCTTTTTGACAGATATGATTTATCTGTCAACACCGAATTGAACTATTAGTCTATTAAAAATATGTAATAAAGAAATTTAATATTGGAACGGAATTTATGTGTTTATTTGCCATGAATGCGTATGTTACGATCAATTTATACATCTTCTATTTAAGCTAATGAAATAAATGCCCTCAAGTATAATTTAACAAAGTAATTTTTATTAGTTTCTCTAATACTGTTATGACAACATGTAAACGTCATCTATGACGTGCAACTGAACTTAACGCGTCTCCAGTATACACAATTATCCAAAATTAATGGTTTTATTTTGATAGTTTGTGAACAAAACATTAATATTTTTGTAATTATCTTCTTTTATATAAAATTACTTTAATATAATAACAAAAAAGTTACTTAAATATTATCGTTTTGTTCATATATGCCTATTTGAGTTCGGAGATTATATTTTTCTTTTTTTTTTTGGCAATTTTGCACATACATATTCTGAAGAATAATTAAACAATATTCAATAAATAAAGAATGTACTTTAAAGGTAATCGAAAAGTAACATGAAGCTACATTACTTACAAAAATCTAGTCTTTATTCAAACAAAAAAATATAGAGATAAAATAGACAAAGTACTTTTTTGTTACCATTTTGTTCTTTGTACTTCTATTTTGTCCACACCATTTTAGTACTTCTATATTCTCCTTCTGATTTCTTTGCCGCAATATCATTCTTAAAGTGTTTCATTTTTGTATTCTCAACTGTTACTAAAGATTATATGGCAGAACATATAAACTACAAAAGCTTTGTGTGTTGTCACTGGATTCCGGGTTTTCTTCCACGTTTCCACTGCTTGGTCTTTGAAAAGACTGGTGCTGGTTTCTTGATGACGTTTCGGCAACATCAAGTCAGTTTACGAGTAACAAGAAGCACAAGTAGACAGTCACCGCAGACCTGAAGATGGCAAGTGTGATTTTGCCGAAACGTCGTCAAGAAACTCGCACTATTGTATTTCGTTATAATTTGCAGCTTTAACATAAATATTGTTTTGCAAATGGGGTCTGGTGTCTTCTTCCTTTAAAATCCTATTCCATGTCCAGTCGCTAATTTTCAAAATTCGATTCATTCATATGGGTGCGGGCTGCTATGAAGAGAATTTTCGACATATCCTTCTGCAACCATAGATGATTTCCATCTACCATGTCTTTTAATTGAAAGCAAGTTAGCTCCTTGGTTTGCCAACAATGTTGCTGAACTCCTTCGGAAACAGTGACCTGTGAAGTTACTTACGCTATCAAGCTGAAGGTACTCAGCTATTCGCATTGGAATTTTACCAATTGTATTAAGACCAACAGATGAAGAAACACACTTGCCATTACGATATGTTAAGAAGAATCGTTGGTTGTTGTCTGGTCTTAAATTTGCATATTGCCGAATTAATGCAATCCATTCTGGCTTAATGATTGCAAATGTACGGCTTTTATCTGTTTTTGTTTGTGAAATTGTTACAATAATTAAATTATTTTTAAATTCTATGTCTCGCAATGACATTTTGCAAAGTTCTACACGTCGACATGCTCCAGAAATACCCATTATTAATACAGCCTATAAATACATATAGTAATGTATGAATTTAAAATATACAAAAATGACTACCTTCACTAGTAGGAACAAGAAATCTGGTGCTTCAACTATAAATTTAGTAATTTGTTCTTCGCTTAATACTGCCGATTTTTTAGGCTGAAGGTGTTTCGTTGCCTGTTTTAAGTATGCTATGAGTTTTGCATATTTAGATATATCCGTATTATCATATATTATTAAGCATGATTTTAGCACAGAATAAGTAGACCATAATGATTTATTTGATTGTAAACTTTGAAAATAAACTAATAAACAATTTTCTGAGTAAGTTTTTATATTTTTAGATCTAGCCCAAGTTATGAATTTACCATAAATGGTGTTGTATCTGTCTTTTGATTTTGTAGGTAATAAAGTATCGATTGCAGTATTGGCAGCTTCACGAATTTCAGGAGGTGTACATTGTATTTCTTCATCAGAATGCATGTTTTAGAGGAGATTTTAATTTTGTATTCAATGTTTGGAATTTGACTAATTTTAAATTAAATGTCAATTCAAATAATAAGTACTGCCAACTCAAAATTTTTTAATTAATATGAACAAATTTGTAGTGTATCATAAATGATAACGTATTTAACAGTAGGTATTATTTAATTATTCGTACAAAAAATATTGTACAAACTTCGTGCGTGAAACATTTCGCGAATTCGTGTCCATAAAGCGCTCGCCTTTCGGCTCGCGCTTTAAAAATGGCCACTCATTCGCGAAATATGCTTTCCCGCACTTGGTTCGTAAATAACTATTTTGTACAAGTACCTATACACGGCATCCATTATTTCGGAATCGTTCTTTACACATAACGTAAGAAATTTTTAATTGAAATTAAAGCTTGTTCAAAATCTTTCTCACAGTTACCACCAATAAAATGTCTTACTACTAAACTATTTATAATTAGACTGAATGGGTCTGGAATAACTTAGTTGTTGGACTGTTGTTAAAACTGCGCTTTTCCGAATTTGTCTAAAGAAATTCTCTAATGGATCCCTGGTTCAGAACACGACTTCGTACAAAGGTTACATTTTTAGAGGGAAGTTTCTTAAACAATACCTCGATATCAATTATAGTTACTCTACAATTCATTAAAGCAGGTGGATACATTTTCTTATCAGACTTAAAAAATGTCTACCCATTTAACAAAAAAATCAGGATATTTACAGGGATCAGGAAATGAGAGTCGATGAGATTTATGGTCCATACAATTGCGAACGGAACATAATGATTTAAGAAGAAATAGAATGGTAAAGCTTGAAATAGTAAGGAGAAATATGACGAACATTTTAAATAATGTTAAAATTATAGAAAAATAACATGTTTAATATGAGATGACACTTTCTAAGGACATAATTTGTAGCGAATTTCTTGGCATAGTGGTTGACATTATTTTGTTGGAATAAGCCAACTTAGCATTGACTGTATCGCCACACCACCGCAAGATACTTTGCTGCAAATTATTTTATAAGAACATTTTGATACATAAAATGTCATCTCAAAATAAAAACAAGCTGCAATACACGTTGGAAAAGGAAAATACTATCACAGAACATTTTACACAAAATACACATTAGAACATACTAAAAAAGTAAAATATGTAGTTATATAATAATATAGTAAAAAAGTATATGTATAGCTTAATTTACAATTATATGACATTTACCAAAAATTGACCCTAATTAACGTCAACTATAATGGAAACAAATTTATACAAACGAATGAAAGTAACACTAATTATTAAAAATAGTCAAATTAAATAAACCAAACTTTTTTAAACACAACAGAACATTAAAATATGAATAAATAAACACTTATGCGAAACCGGCTAATTAAAATTCAACTGCATCCAAAATTTAAAAAAAAGCGGTAAAGTATAGGTAGCTAATTTAGTAATCTACATGGCAGTACTAAGCAGAGCCATCTGTTGAGATTTTCAGGTACCAAGAACTATAGCTTCAAATGTCTAATTTAAGTTACGCCTCCCTGGTAACTGTTTATGGCACATTTAAATTACTGTAAATTAAAATTTACACAGCATCTGTTTCTTGAATGTTACGATCGAGAACAGTTCTGGACAACATACATTAATTTTGCGTATATCCTAATGAGTGAACAGGGTTGCTCTAAACTTCTATAGTTTATTATTCCTCCCATTTTTGCTGCCAGTTTCGTAATAGTGATTATATTTTTACAATAAAAGCAATCATAAATAAATTTAAATAAAAAAATCCTGAACGTCTCTTACATTTAGTAACACATTATTTAATAAAATAACTTTACAGCTTACAAATGAAAGAAGGGAAGCATAAAAATATATTTCTGTCACCATAAAGATTTGTCGAAAACAACCTAATAGCCTGAATTTTTAATGAAAGTTATATTTAGCACCTCTCCGTGTCGTTTTTCTTATTCGCCAGTGATAAAAAATGAGACCGAAATAAACTTCATTTAAAATTACCTCTTGAGTTTGCGCCCCACGCAGTTTTATTACCACTTAAATTTCTATAACAAGTATTTATTGATGTTTGGAGTTAAATAATTTGAATGTTAATCTCACTTTATATGCCTATATAATTTCGTTTTCACACTTGTAATTTCATTGCAAAACTAGACTAAATACATCAAATTATATATTTATACTTTCCTTAAACATTTTACTAATTAAGAAGTCTACTCTAAAACGTTCGTTTTATGTTATATGAAGTGAAATTATTTTTGTCCCGAAAAACTATATACAGCAGTAAGTTGTTACTTCTATAACTGATTAACGTAATCTGCTTGTTTACGTAGACAATTTTCACAACATTATTTCATGGCAATGTTGGACGCCTCTGTTGGAGTCCCTTTTGTCCACTGGGAAGTCACTAATCCTAGAGCTTTCTCATTGAAAATGATCAGCTGAGAAGGCTGTTCTGTGTCATAGGAAAAGCACTACTCCAGTGATATTGTTATAAAGAATCTCTTGAGTTAGGACCACAAGATGAACTGGATGGTTTTCTTTGTGAAAAAAACACACGTGTAGCCTTTACCAATGGTTTTTCTTGCAATGCTGGAAGACACTTTATCCTCGAAATATGTTCGTAGACTGCAACTATCACTAGTGCCATTTAAAATACGATCGGTGAGTATTACTTATACGGTATTCTAAAGCAAGCTGATATCAGTCCTAACTTACAGCAAAGGTATATGTGAGACGATATTATATGAACATCTGAACGCCGCCCATTTCTATTATGTCAAAATGGTTCACGCGTCGATACTGCGATGAAGTTTTCTTCGATGCCAGTTTAGCTTGTTTTATTTCCTGAAGTAATTCTCCATATACCCTTCATTACAGTGTATTTAGACAATTTGTCATCTTCACTATTTAGTGAATCATTAGTACACTTCTTTTTCACACAGTTAACGAAGTGTTCATTTTAGGGCGAAAAACTAAAAAAATGAGGTGTGGCCACCACACGTCTTTGTTATACGTTAAGAGTTTCAAATTATAGAATTTTTTTATACAGGGTGTCCAGAAAGGGTGGGGGGTATTTGAATCTGCGCTGCCCATGTAACGGCGCAGTTTGTAGGGGTAGGGTAAGGATAGGGCATTGCACTGCTCTTTGGGAGATCATCGTGCTTTTTGCGTACGCGCCTATTATCGCAATGGTGATTCCATTGTTACAGCGCAACGTTTATATCGTGCAGAATTTAACGTACGAAATACCCCGAAGGATGATACCATCAGAAAATGGATTCGAATGTTTGAGAATACCGGTTCTACTGTAAAAATTCTCAGTCAAGGTCGCCCGCGCTCTGTTCGAAGCCAACACATGATTGAAGAAGTGCGTGTTTCAGTGCGTGAAAATCCGTCTCATTCAGTTCGCAAACGCAGTTAAGTAATGAACATTAAAAAATCGTCGTTGCACAAGATTCTGAAGCACGATTTACAACTTACAGCCTACAAAATTCAGTTTGTTCAAAACCTGAATGTCACCGACTATCCTGTCCGGTTGAATTTTGCAAATGAAATGCTTCAACGTTTCCCAACGTTCGAAAATATTCTGTTTAGTGACGAAGCGAACTTTCACTTAAATGGTCACGTGAACAAACACAACTGCCGCTATTGGGCCAACGAAAATCCAAGACAGAAACATGAACGACCATTACATAGTCCAAAAGTGATTGTGTGGGCTGCCATGTCTGGTGAAGGCATTATTGGGCCATATTTTTTTGAAGACCAGCGAGGGCGAGCACTTACGGTAAACAGTGAACGGTATTGCGACATGTTAAGAAACTTTTTGGTTCCACAACTGCAGGAGTTTGAAGGCGTAAATGGGGAAACATGGTTTCAACAAGATGGCGCCACATGCCATACCTCAAACCAATCACTTGAGGTTGTGAATCAACTTTTCCCGGAAAAAGTGATCTCTCGTCGAGGCACCATCAACTGGCCCCCGAGAAACCCCGATCTTACACGCCTTGATTATTTCTTATGGGGATATCTTAAAGAGAAAGTGTATGCAAAAAAACCACGAACTCTACTGCAATTAAAGCACAATATCCGCACTGAAATGGCCGCCGTTTCCAGAGAGATGTGTAGACGCGTGGCGGCTAATTTCCCTGTTCGGTTAGAGGAGTGCCAGCAGCGCGAGGGTCAACATTTGGACAACGTAATCTTTGCCACTTAATTTTCCAAAACTTTGTCTAAAGATTAAAAATAAAAAAATATTTTACTGACTTGTAGTGTTTTTTTTATTAAATTTATAAATACCCCATACCCTTTCTGGACACCCTGTATAAACATTTTTCGAAATCCTATTATAAATGCTTTTGTTCTTTTAATAAATCTCTCTAGAATGCATACTTTGCGAGATATTCAAAAGAAAACACTACTCGCTAAGAGTAAAAGAATTACTTCCGGTCCGAATTTTGAAATTTCATTTATACAAAAAATATTCCAAATTTAATTCTAAATACTTTTGTACTCTTGATAAATATATATAGAATGCATAATTTACGACATATTTACAAAAAATCGTTATTCGGTAAGAGTAAAAGTGTTAGTACCGGTCCGATTTTTGATTTTTTTTTTATACAAATGTTATTGAAAATTAAGTTCTAAATACTTTTATACTCGTAACGTACCTGTCTAAAAAGCATGACTTGCAAAATATTTGCAAAAAACTCATTTTCGATAAGAGTAAAAGACTTACTTTCGGTAGGAATTTCGAAAAATTTTTTTAATAAAATTGTTCACAACTTCAATTTTAAGTACATATGAATTCTTTATAAATTTGTTTAAACTTAGTAGTTGACAAAATATTGGCAAAATTCGATTTTTTCACTGAAGTAAACTACTACTTCCGGTCTGTCGATTTTACTGAAAATCTAATCAGTTCTATACTACTAAGTGCAAAATTTGGAATTGATAGCTATAGCGGTTTGACCGCTATCGTGGTCACACACAGACAGACAGACACACAGAGACACAGACATTTTTTAAAAAATTTAAAAAAGCTTTTAGAATCAAATTTTTCTCAAATTTAATTTTGAGTACTCAAGTGAAATTTGCCCGCTATTTTTCCGATGGTTCCTGGAAGTGTTGAATAATATTATTCAACACTTCTTTATCAAATCAAGAACTTGACATTAGTAGATAAATATTATGATGCGATGCAAGTGTTATATATTTTTTTTTCTTTTGACAGTTGTATTAATCACTATACAAGAAAGGAATGCATTTTAAGTGAGATACCCGATACTTATAATGTTCCTTTTGTATGTTAATTTAAAAATATATGCCATTAGGAATTTATTATCATTCGTATGTCATAAACAATTTAATCTGAAACTAAGTGTATAGCTTTGAGTGTAGCTACGTACTGTGATTTAGCATCACAGTACGTAGGCATTGTGATTTCAAGGTTTATCTTATCTTATATGCCTCAATTAAACGTGAATTATATAATCGCAGTCTTCCAAAAGAAGTATACGTTGGCGATCAGTTTATTTTTAAACAATTTATTCACCATAGTAATCATATATCATCATAGTAATGTCAGGGCCAGTCACGGGACAACCATCGGTTCCAACTGTATTACTCGTATAGAAAAAGTGTACACTAATCTCAACTAATCTGTCATGCTACAACTCGCCCATGATTAATCTTAGCTTTACATTAGATACACGTCGGTTTACATGGTAATTCCGCGAATGAAGTCACTCGGTCTGGTGACACCGTACAGCCAAACACGCTATTAATTACATCGTATTAACATGTAATTACACAGGCACTCAGTGTAATAAATTACGCTTATATTTTGCTTTTATCATCTAGCGATCTTCTTGTGCTGTTGTGAAGAATTCGATATTAATAATAACAAGTTCTCTGCGTCATGAGAATAACGGAAAGGCAAACTTTAAACATGAAATATCTACATATTGTTGTTTTACATTATGGTATAATCTACAAGTTATTTAAATTTTAAAAGGTACTAACATGATCAATCACTGAAGAAGTCTTAATTGATTAAAAACAAAACCTATACTGCTGCTTAATAAATAAGATTTATTAGAAACAAGTTACTTGGGAGTTTATTCAGAAACAACTTGAGATAAAAGAGAATAAATTAACTCTTGGAACTCTACTAAGCTATATAAAACTAAAGTAGATTTAATTACAAAACTGACAATATTTCGATTATATTAACATGAAAAACTACTTTGTACATCAACCACTGATTTTTTAACTATATTTCGTCAAAATCTTATTCTCCTCTAACATTAATACACTTGGACCAGCAGTACTGGAGTGTCATTGTACCACTTTTACAATCATCAGCACCCAGGTCGTAGAAATACTTCTCTATTTCTGCAGTAACTTCCTCGTCTGTTTTGAATTTTCGAAGAGAAACAGTTTGATTTTTGGTAATAAGTGGAAGTCTGAAGGGCTAGTTCCGATGAATAGGACTTTGGACCTCAACCTGGAATCGTCATTCATCACCTTTTTCTGCAAGTGGGGGATGTACCGGTCATGATGGAATAACATTTTCCTTAGAGGCATTGCAGGTTTTTTGTCAGTAATGGCTGGTTTTGCTAGAAGAACATCATAATATGGCTGATAGTTTGCCTCTTTGCGAGGTAGTCTCTAAGAAATATTCACTTCGAATCCAGCCTTCTTTAGCAAAATACGCACACAATTCCGCGACTGCTGAAACTGCCGTGGTGATTCACATATTAATGCAGGCAAGTTTCATCGACCGTACCAAAACGATGCAAAAAATCTACTGGGTTGATGTTGATATTAAGAAGCAAATTGCTACATATTCAAAATCTCAATTGTGTTCATCTTCTTAAAGAAATGTACTGAATTGCACCACAAATAGCG
The DNA here is from genome assembly GCA_963170755.1 of Amphimallon solstitiale. Lineage (NCBI taxonomy): Eukaryota > Metazoa > Arthropoda > Insecta > Coleoptera > Scarabaeidae > Amphimallon > Amphimallon solstitiale. The sequence continues at coordinate 78,265,670 of OY720683.1, read as the reverse complement.
ATTTAAATCATTTTACAGATCTTATGACACACGTTTTTCTAAGCAACTGTTGCTGTTAAACTAAACGCCTGATGTTACTAAAAATGTAAGTTCCGCTTGTAGACGCATGACCTACTTGAAAACAATACCAATTTTGTTCATCAACTGATGGGCGAGTCTCACTTTGCAAATTATTGGCGTTCATAGCGCCCATTTAAATTTAACCGAAACCCTTGAATTCAAATTTTCCTGCTATAACATAAACCAACAGTTTATTTGCAAAATTATAAGAAGGTAATATACTAAACTATTCCAGTAAACTTAGAAGAAATACTAGGGACATTCTGTGCTAAAAAAAATTATATTGCACAATGTTCTCTTATCTATAGTAATAATTATATAATTTATTATTTCTTTCTTTTAGATTTAAATGACAAAAGCATTTTCTTTTGCTATGTATATACATGGGCGTAGCCAGGATTTATAACAGGGGGGGGGGGGGCAAACCATGGTCCATGGTCGTTCAAAATGTAAAATTTTAGGATAAAAAGAAAAGGCAAATGAAAACAAAACTTTGAGATTTTAATTATACGTAAATTAAATTAATAACATTTTTCTTGGGTTGAAACTAAATTTATCCAAAACTTTCTTCACTATGCAGTCCTGATTTTCCTTAAAAAATTGTCGATGCACACTCATCAAACACAACCCAGTGAGTCTGTCATCACGCATTGTACTCCTGAGCCAGGTTTTTACCCTTCGTAGGGTACTGAACGATCTTTCCACGGTAGCAGTAGTGGATGGGAAAGCACTTAATATTAGCATGCGTGCCTTGTTGCAGGGAAAAAAACATTAGCTTCCTCAAAAAGTGCAGCCACTTCAATGTCCTTTAATTTGTCTTCTGCTAAATTCTTCTTCTTCCACATATTGTACCACAAATCTAATTCTGCAGAGACATCACCCAACTTATAAAATTCCATGAAAGATTCTGCATTATTTTTGAAATCTTTTGAAGCCATTTTGAGCATGCTTGAAGGATGAAGATAAGTTAAAGCAAAAGCAGGTGTATTTTCGTTGGAGAATCTAGCACCCGAAGACGAAGTTAAAGAATCAAGATAGGGGATGATTATTGACCGCTTCCAGTATACAACTGCAGACTCAGATGGTGGATTACTTCTGTGTACTTGCTTTTGAGTGACTCGTGGTACTGTCAACTCAACCCCTACTTTCTCTGCGAGATCAAGTGATTTTTTATATAATTCATAAGAAACATTTTCGACATCTTGTCGATCTTCTTTGATTACATCTAGAATATCATCAATATGTTTCTTCACCATAACCAAATCCATACTTTTACCTTGTAAAACGTTTACAACGGGTTCCAAAATTGCAGAGTATCTTGCAATTATGTTTAAGCCTAAGATGAAAATTGGTTTAGTAACTGCACAGTGCAATTGGTAGGCACATTTTCTTGTTGCATAGTTTCCTTCGACAGATAGATGTTCTAGTGCTTTCACAAGTCAGTGAAGCTCTCTGAAAATTTTTTTATGCTCTTGTATTTTTCCGACCATCTGGTCTCACAGAGCCTTGAAAGATTTGGAACCGATTTCCTACGGGCTGGCGATTCACGAAAGAAGGTTATTGTGTCTTTAACCGTTGCAATTGTGTTTCTTATTTCTGGTAGCTTGCTAGTATCATTGACCACAAGATTTAGTCTGTGGCTGGAGCAATGGAAAAATAAAGACTTAGCGTACTTTTTTTTAAGAATGGCCTGTACACCACCTTCTTTGCCGGCCATCCTAGAACACCCGTCAAATCCGAATCCCACACAATTATCGGCGGAAAAATTATTATCTTCTAAAAAAAGTTTGAATTGCGCTAGCGATTGTAGAAGTATCTTGACATTTTAACTCAATGTAGCCTACAAATTCCTCCCTGATTATTTTTTGGCTTTCATCATAGAACCTTAATCCAATAGAAAGCTGCTCTTTTCCAGCGATATCTGCTGTTTCATCAGCCATTACAGCATAAGCTTTTGCCCGTTTACAGTCTTCGATTATTTTTTCTTTGATAACTTCACCGCATAATTGTATGATCTCATTTTGAATTGTTGGTGAGGTATAGACTGCGTTTTTTTGACATTTATCCAAGTGGCTCTTTAGCTTCTCATCACCAGAGTCAATCCTCAAATTTAAAAGGTCAAAGAAAACTCCCTCATTTCCTACTTTTCCTCTAAGCGGCAAATCATGAATTCCACAAAATATTATGCATGAAATAATTGCTGACAATATTTGTTTATTTTCTTTAATCGTCTTATGGTGCCCTATTTGCAACTGGACATCAACAGGAGCATTTTCAAGAAATGCTTTTGCAGCAGCTGTTGAAGATTTGTGGTAATGGGTGCCAACGTGCTTTCTACAATCTTCATGTATATCCTTAAACTTCATGTAAGGCCTTACCATAAATGACCCCAAAACTCCTTTAACTGTAGCAATTCTTGGCGGAAATAAAACACAATACAAACATAGAGCACCTTTCAAACGACTTGAGTACACCAGCCATGGAGTATATTGATCTAACCAGCGATGGTTAAATTTTCTTTTCAAGTGAATGGCATCAGAAGCAAAATCGTAATTGGATGATGGAACCCAAGGGTTTGTCAACAATTCCTTCTTTTTTTCAGAAGGCAAGTTATTGGCACAACTAACATAACGACCAATGTCATTTTCATGGTAGCCATCGCGTTCTTCAGTTTGTTTAGAGGTCCCAGATCCAGAGACAGCTTCATGTAGATATGAAGAACTACTTGAGCCTTCTACAAAAATAGATTCCGATTTTGATGTTCCGACCATTTTATTTTCATCTTCATCACAATCATTGCTTCCACTTCCACTACTGTCATCATGAACTTTTTTCCGGTTTAGAGATTTTTGACCTAAAAATAATAACCTAATATCATTCTTGTTCTTAGTCCCTAGTATAAAAATTAGTATAAAACAAAACTACCATGTAATGATAGTGATAGCTTATAATGTGGATACTAGATTAAAAACACAAAATGAAATTAATAGCACGTACAAATTGCTGTTTGATCTTTAATATGTACAAATTTCAAGTTTTAATTGTGAACAAAAATTGACATGGGATATAACATATCTGCATTATAAGCTATCGTTACATGGTAGTTTTGTTTTATTTGGTGCTGGTCGAGCAACCAATTTTCAAATTTTTGGACCATTTCTAATGGAATGACTCTGACTCTAAAGTTGTAATTAAAAATTTAATTTTCTACTGAAATTATTTAACTTACCTTTTTGTAACCAATTTCTTATATCCATATTGTCTTTTCTGTCTCTTTATTCTGTGGTAAAACTATTGTTACGGATATTCCCTCATGTTTCTCGCGCCTCGCTTTCTATTCGCCGTATGCAACTTCGTATCCTGCACTATGTACTGTACTGTACTGTCTGTCTTCGCGCCGGATAGACAACTAACTTTATATACGCTTTTGAGCCTAGAAATTGCCAGAACATTCGCATCGCCGGTTCCCGTATATTCCTCACTTGTATCTCGATTTTTCTCCAACTCGAAGAAAAACCAGTGGCGTTTTGTTACACTATTAAATAGGACACTGTCGCTAGACAAGAGCACTTACACACCAACTCAATAGTTGTTATAAGAGTATTTAATTCGGATTCTGATGTAGGATTGTGTATTGAATGTTTCAAAATATTTCACGCTAAAACTACTTATTGAGTAAATTTATTTTAATTAATAGGATTAAAAAATGTAGTTAAATGAAAACAAACAAAAAGTGACAATTTTTTTACCATTTTTCTCAAAAATGTCCGACTGTTAAGTGGTTGAATCGAACACTAAAAATTGACGTATCCTAAGAGTAAATCGAACACTCCTTTTTATCCAATTCTGGTGTGGGACAATTCTGGTGTGCACCAATGCATAGATCGAAAACGCTATTAATATATATTTAGCACTATGTCAGTTTTTCAAACAGCTTTGTTTTTTGCTGATGAAATATATTTTAGTGACAAAGGACACGCGAATAATTTTATTTATTAGAGCTTATTAATTAATTTTAAAATGTTCATAAAAGCAACCAAACGACCACAACAACAAACAAAATATATAAAACAGATAACAAAAAAAAATATGCAGAACAGAAAAATATGTATATTTTAGATTTAATTTTTCGTTTATTAAAATTTAAAAATTATTAATTTATTTTTGCTTCCAGGGGGGGGGGGCAGTTGCCCCTCCCTGCCCTTCGCTGGCTACGCCCATGTGTATATATGTGATTAAAACAAAGATTATTACTTAATTAACCATTACTGCAGAAAATTTGATCGTACTGGAAAATTTGCAAGACGACAACATAACCTTCTGAGTGGAGATTCATAGAAAAAATGAGGTGTGGCCACCAGACGACTTTCTTATACGTATGAGCGTTTCAAATCATACAATTTTAAAAATTATTTTATACAAACATTATTCAAAATCCTATTCTAAGTACTTCTATTGTCTTATTAAATCTCTACAGGATACATACTTTGTGAGATATTTGCAAAAAAATGCTACTCGCTAAGAGTAAAAGTATTATTTCCTGTCCGAATTTTGAATTTTCATTTATATAAAAAATATTCCAAATCCAACTCTAAATACTTTTATACTCTTCACAAATATATATAGAATTCATAATTTGCGAAATATTTGCAAAAATCGCCATTCGATAAGAGTAGAAGTGTTACTTCCGGTCCGAATTTTGAAATTTAATTTATACAAAAAATATTTCAAATCCAACTCTAAATGCGTTTGTACTTTTGACAAATATATATAGAATGAATAATTTACGAAATATTTGCAAAAGTCTCTATTCGATAAGAGTAAAAGTGTTACTTCCGGTCTGAATTTTGAAAAAGGTATTGAAAATTAAGTTCTAAATACTTTTATACTCGTAACGTACCTGTCTAAAAAGTACGATTTGCGAAATATTCGCAAAAAGCTGATTTTCGATGAGAGTAAAAGACCTACTTCCGGTAGGAATTTCGAAAAACTTTTTTAATAAAATTCTTCTCAAATTTAATTCTAAGTATATATGAATTCTTTACAAATTTGTTTAAACTTAGTAGTTGACGAATAATTGGCAAAATTCGATTTTTTCACTGAAGACTACTTCCGGTCTGCCGATTTTACTGAAAATCTAATCAGATCTCAAGAGGGAGATTATATTCGTAAAATAAAAACGATAGATTCATAACCCACCCATCCGTGCATCCGTTAGACAGATTCCCTATAAACAGCGCTTCATGAATATCGCGGCATTATCTCAAGGATAGGAGATCTTATATTAATAAGAACTATGCAGTAAAGTTTTAAAATATAGCTTTAATTATCACAGTCATTAAAAGTAATATCTAACGCATTTATGAATTGAACCATTCTTCAAAACCAGTCATGAAACCAACTTTTTCGCCTTTTTTCTTAAGGCTGGGAACACTCATCATCCAACGTACTAAGAAGGTTCTTGTCATTAAAAAACTTCCTCTCGTTAAGCATGTCCTTCAAATGAAGCAGCATTAAAGTGTAAAATAACATGAATCGAGATACAAAGTAGATGTTCCATCCACCAATTCTTGCCAAATACTCAGCTCGGAAGTTAGAGTGATGGGTGAGAATGTTGTCGTGGTCGGTAAACCACGTGCCTGATTCCGAGCTAAACATATGTTTTTGAGTGCTTCAGTAACTCCCGATACCACCATTTGTTGCCCGGAGAGCTTTCTCGGGCGGTAAAATAAGTATATGAAATTAAAAAAAAACTGATACTCGTCAGCTAGCTCTTGTCGAAGCTTTCGATAACGTTTTTCTTCGATATACATACACAGGACGCTGCTGCTAGACGCAAATCACTCCACTACAACATTTAACAGGAACCTTGACTTAACTCGATCCATATGTCGAGCCGGCGCAAGACGTATCGGGAACAGAGCGTTGAGATGATCGCCGATCCGGAAACAGAGCATTGAGATGATCCTGGTGTCGTTGTCCTTGGACGCGATGGAGTTGTGTCGTAGCCAAAGATTTCTCCGTAGTACTGCAGAAGATAGGTGGTAGAAGAAGAGTGCAGTTCGTGTCCGTAGAAATAAAGATGTTCGTAGAGGAGTTCGTAAAGGTGTAGAAGTAAAGATGATCATATAAATTTAGAGAAGTTCGTCGTCGTTGCAAATCAAACCAGAAGGGACCGACGGTAACACATTCTGCGTTTTGTATTCCAGCAGTCTCTGCGACTCCACTAATAATAAAGAAAAACACTTCTTTTTAATAGTTCGTGACACTGGCGTATCTTCATCTGTTAAAAGACTTTATTCGGGCACGTAGTAGGCCGGTCAAAAATTAAATCTGTTTATAATTATTGCCTAGAAGTACAATTCAGTGGTATTATAGTGTACACACGACGTCACAGATTTTATTTTTGGGATGTATCATCGATGCATAATGTTTCTTGGTGTTGCGCACCAACTATTATTACCCCATGAGTCGAGCTGGGATCCAATAAAAACGTTAATGGAGGGACTAAAATTCGAACACATTATCATCAGGCTTCTAGCCGAACGTCCTACTTTCTAGGCTACCTCAGCTCTTTAATTTGCAAGGCGTAGAATATCTTTAAAATAACGTAACCACACATAAAACAGATTAAAATGTCTATGAACTCTGGATAATTATTATTTGCACAGTATAAATGTAAAAACCGTTAGTTACTTTTACAGCTAATGATAATTTATTATACTCAATAATTCCAAATAATATAAATTGCTTATTTATAATCGCTGGCTGCTCATATAAATGAGTGCTCTGTATATATCTAATTAATCATTTTGCAACATTTTGATTGTGCCTATGGGTATCGTTTCATTTTGCAAAACACCAACATTTGCAACCTATAATTTATCCTCTAATTTTTCTTTTCGCCTTTGCGGACTTCTTAATTATTATTCTAAGAGTGATGTTGGAGGTTATTATTCCAAACATGGTCAGGTAATTTATTGGGGACAGCAATCAAACTTGCATCAATCTGCGATTGTACAGCATGCATGTAATTATAATAATTAGTATCTAATAATATTATGCAATTACTTGTGTATTTTGCCGTTTTGATATTTAGATATACCTTTCTATAAATGCAACGATTCTTTTCCATGCTTATAAATAATTTATATTCATTCAATTGCATGAATGTTAGCAATAAATATTCAGCGATGCATTAATGATTTACGTATGCGCTGGCTACACGCGCGTGTCTTTCATTTAACTTTTATTAAATTAAATTATTTTTAAGAATGTTGTAAAATATCTGAGTCTGTAATTGTTTACACATCATCACAAATTTGACATGAGAGCAGGATCTTTTTATATTTATGAAGGCACCAAGAAGTACCAAGAGTGTAGAACCCGTCAACTTTGTATATCATCGTTAATACGGTACAGTCAATAATAAACGAGATAATACAATATCTAGGTACACCCTCATCTTTCTTCGGGTTTATATTTTAAAAAAATCAATTTTGGGGTAAACAACAATAGAGACCAAAGTTGTAGCAAATTTATTTCCAGACAACTTTGTTATCGCCATTTTTTGTGTGAAATTCTGAACATTTGAAATTAGCTCGTGTTGTGCCTGTGCATAAAAATGGATGTGAAGAAAATGTGGAAAATTACAGACCGATCTCAATTTTGAGCACATTTTCTGCAATAATAGAGAAAATTATTGTCAATGAATTAGAGCAATACATAAATAAATTTAAAATACTTCACCCAAACCAGCATGGATTTAGCGAAAACCATTCTACAGAAACAGCTACCTTTTAATTTATACAGCATGTCAACGAGGAACTGGACCAGGGAAAATATGTTGCTGGGTTGTTCTTCGATCTTTCAAGGGCCTTTGACACCGTTAGTGCGGGATTTGTGAGTGACAAGATTTGTGCATTGGGTATTCGTGGGGATATAAATGGATTGATTACCTCATTTATGGAGGGCAGCTACATGTACGTAGATGTAAACGGTGGGAACTCTGTGAGAAAGAGTCTGAGCCTTGGAGTGCCACAGGGGTCATCGTTGGGTCCTCTAATATTTCTATTATATATAAACGATCTGCATAACTTCAAAACGACTTATTATACAGTTAGTTTTGCTGACGACACTTCGATCTTGGTGTCTTCTGTGACGGAGGATGGCATGCAGATGATGATAGATGAACCTATAAGTGAAATGAAGAAATAATGTGATCTCAACAACCTTATGCTAAATGTGAATAAGACAACAGTTATACATTTCCATACCCAGAAAAAATAGAGGATATCGGGGTTACTAGTAGGTTTCTAGGAGTATTTCTGCAGCCTGATCTGCCATGGGAAAGACACGTTGTCGGTAAACTCAATACGCCATTTTGAAACTTAAAAATACTATGGATTCTCAGCAATTATTAGAGATATATTATGCCATCGCGTATTCGCATCTGAGTTACAATGTCATATTGTGGGGCAATTCGTCGCAAGCTAATGTGACTCGCATATTTGTCGCTCAGAAAAGACTTGTGCGGCTGATTTTTGGTTTGGGACCCATGGATTCGTGTCGTCCGCTATTTACCTTGCACAGAATTTTGACATTTCCATCTGTGTTTGTGTATAAGTGCTCTATCTTTGCTTTCACACATAAAGACAAATTTAAAAGAAACAGTGACTTTCATGATTATCCAACAAGAACAAAGGATAAGTTTAGTGTTCCGGTACATAAATCGGCGGCTTTTCGGAGATCCCCCATGTATTGCTGCCTGTCTGTCTACAATGGTCTTCCACAACAAATCAGGGAGAGTAGTAATATTAAAATATTTTAAAAAAATGAGGTGTGGCCACCACACGACTTTCTTATACGTATGAAAGTGTTACTTCCGGTCCGAATTTTGAAATTTCATTTATACAAAAAATATTCCAAATCCAACTCTAAATACTTTTGTAATCTTCATAAATATATATAGAATGCATAATTTACGACATATTTGCAAAAAATCGCTATTCGATAAGAGTAAAAGTGGTACTTCCGGTCTGAATTTTGAAATTTTTTTTATACAAAAGATATTTAAAAGTATGTTCTAAATACTTTTATACTCGTAATGTACCTGCCTAGAAAGCATGACTTGCGAGATATTCGCAAAAAACTGATTTTCGATAAGAGTAAAAGACCTACTTCCGGCAGGAATTTCGAAAAACTTTATTAAAACAATTTTTCTCGAATTTAATTTTGAGTACATTTGAATTCTTTATAAATTTGTTTAAACTTAGTAATTGACGAAATATTTGCAAAATTCGATTTTTTCACTGAAGTAAACTACTACTTCCGGTCTGCCGATTTTGCTCAAAATGTAATAAGTTCTCAAGAGGGAGATTATATTCGTAAATACAACATTTAGAATTGATATCTACAGCGGTTTGACCGCTATCGTGGTCACACACACACAGACACACACAGACACACACACACACACACACACAGACAGACAGACACACAGACATTTTTTAAAAACCACTTTTTTGGTATCAGGGGACCTCAAAACATGGACATCTGCAAAAATCTCGAGGTCGAAAATTTTCATCATCACAATACTTCCTTATACTACGTATAAGAAAGTAAAAAGTTGAAGAATCTATTGGTTGAGAGTTGTTTGTATGACTATGGTCCATTTTTGTAATGTTTGTTTTATTTGGTTTGTTTATTTGGTGTTTTTTAATAGTATGTACTGGCTGTGTGTGATATATCTTTATACATATGACGTAGCCGATATCACTATGTGATCTATGGTTAAATTTATATTATGTTCAATAAATAAATTTCACCTTCTATTTCGGGTCTTAATTGAAAAATATCGATTCTAGGGGAAAATCATAAGGACCGAAACTGTGGGAAATTTAATTCCAAACAACTTTTGTCATCACCATTTTTCGTGTGAAATTGAAAGTAAGGTAATTGTTCAATAAATAAAAATTCACCCTTAAATTGAAGCTGGCGGTTGAAGCAGTAGATATGCGAAGGAAAATTGCTACTTTCAATTTTTTCCGGGTCAAATCCTAATTCAATTGAAAAAATGAGGTGTGGCCACCACACGACTTTCTTATACGTATGAGCGTTTCAAATTATAGAATATTAAGAATTTTTTATACAAAAATTATTCAAAATCCTATTCTAAGTACTTCTATTCTCTTAATAAATCACTATAGAATGCATACTTTGCAAGATATTATCAAAAAAGTGCTACTCGCTAAGAATAAAAGTGCTACTTCCGGTCCGAATTTTGAAATTTCATATATACAAAAAATATTGCAAATCCAGTTCTAAATATTTTTGTACTCTTGATAAATATATATAGAATGCATAACTTACAACATATTTGCAAAAAATCGCTATTTGATAAGAGTAAAAGTGGTACTTCCGGTCTGAATTTTAAAATTTTTTTTATACAAAAGATATTGAAAATTATGTTTTGAATACTTTTACATCCGTAACGTAATTGTCTAAAAAGCATGACTTGCAAAATATTCGCAAAAAACTGATTTTCGATAAGAGTAAAAGACCTACTTCCGGTAGGAATTTCGAAAAACTTTTTAAATAAAATTATTATCAATTTTAATTTTAAGTATATATGAATTCTTTATAAATTTGTATAAACTTAGTAGTTGACGAAATATTGCCAAATTCGATTTTTGCGCTGAAGTAAACTGCTACTTCCGGTCTACCGATTTTACTGAAAAACTAATCAGATCTCAAGAGGGAGATTATACACGTAAATACAAAATTTGGAATTGATATCTACAGCGGTTTGACCGCTATCGTGGTCACACACAGGGAGACAGACAGACACACACAGAGAGAGACATTTTTTAAAAACCACTTTTTCGGTATCAGGGGACTTCAAAACGTGGACATCTGCAAAAATCCCGAGGTCGAAAATTTTCATCATCACAATACTTCCTTATACTACGTATAAGAAAATAAAAATAAGCTTATTGTACATGTTAAACTTACCAGAATAGAACCAGTTAAAAGTTGATTAATAAACTAACTTCTTGTTGTTGTAAAGGTTATTATTATTTGTTTATAATATAGTATAGATACATTTACTTAACTTACATGCTTAGGTTCTTTGAAACGCAATGTGAAACAACATAGCTAATGAATAAATATCAACAATATTCAAACTATACAGGCACTCAGATCATCTATATTAAGACATAATTTAATATTGTATTGTTACTGAAGAATTGAGGGATTTCCATTTTGCACCAAAAAATTCACAAGAATACTGTATTATGACGACTTTCTAGTTTTATTTTCTTAATGTTAAACAGTGGCAGCGCTTGAATTAATATTATGTAGCCCATTAAGGTGAAATTTGCGACTTCGAGATTTTTGTAGATGTCCATGTTTCGAGGTCCCTGATACTGAAAAAGTAGTTTTTAAAAAATCTCTCTATGTTTGTGTGCGCGTGTGTGTGACCACAATAGCGGTCAAACGACTGTTACTATCAAATCCAAATTTTATATTTACGAGTATAATAACCCTCTTGAGATATAATTAGATTTTCAGTAAAATTGGTATACCTGAAGTAGTAATTTACTTTTGTGAAAAAATCGATCTTTACCAATATTTTGTCAACTACCAAGTTATCCAAATTTACGAAAAATTCAAATGTACTCAAAAGTAAATTTGGGAAGAATATTTTTACCTTCTTTACATCTATTATAGTTACGTGTTATATTGTTTCCATATTGTGCAATACTATCATACATATTTTGCTATTGTTAACCTAAAATACAGTTATTTTACCTTAGAGGTCGAGCATTTATAAGTTTTAGATTTTAGGTATGATTTGTGGTATAAATCGACGATGCAAAAACTACAATGAATTTTGACGGTTGACAACTTGACATACTACTGCGATTGCATGGTTGCGGCATTCGCTTTATTTGTTTTCATTATTTACCTAGGTACTGGTACAAAAAAGTATTTTAAAACTTAATTTAGAACAACTTTTGTATAATTTGAAGCACTCATACGTGTAAAAAAAGTGGTGTTGTGGCCACACCTCATTTTTTTTAATATTCAGTTTGAAGACACACGCACATTGTGTGGTTATACAAAAGAGAAATTAACGAATACAAAATTGCCCAAAACAGCTGTATTTTATTTTAAAGCATTAACAAAATAGCATTTTTCAATAAATATTTTAAATTTGGTACTTTATAATTCCAGAAGGTGTTCAAGCAAACATGAGTACCTATTAAAATCCCAAAAATAATTTAATTGCTAATACTAAAGGTGTCTGAATTATTATAAAACCGAAAAATATGATTAAAGTAGCCTGTCATAGAACTTGGCAACTCGATTTTTCAAATACTGTGTAGGTACGTTAAATAATAATAAATTGCAATTGCAACCGTAAATTTAACGAGTTAACATGAACTACAAATAACCACATAAAATATCCTACACGCAATTTTTCAGTTTTAAAAGCATGTGTAGTAGTACTATATTATTTTATATGTTACACCCACAAGTAGTAGAAGCAAATCTGGCGCTAGCATTCTGCCCATTACTATAAAAACTACATTAATTTATGCAATTAGAACAAATAGTGTCATTACTTCATTAGATACCTAAAGAAGAAAGTTGAAGAATATTATCCCGCCCACTGTTCTTTTATTGAAATGCTATTATTAAGAGTTTTTATGATCGTTTATGCTAATTTATTAAATCTTTAGATCATTGGTATATCATATTTCATTGTATATAGTATGTGTGACTGTTATGTTCTACATCATTTGATTAACAAAGTTTTCTGATTTTACGAAGGCTGATATACATATATGCTTTACTTCTAACCACTTTATGTAAAATAAAAAGGCAAGTGGTATGGTATTCATACGTATAATTTAAATCTAAAAGCCTATATACGAGGGTACTAACAAAAGTTCGCTCACTTAGATGTAAAAAAAAGCAGACCAAAAATATGTTTACGTCTATTTCTTTAATTTTCATTATTTTTTGTGCTCTCTACATAATCCCCGTTAATTTCAATACATTTCTGTAGTCTGTAGTTCTGCCTTTCCAGACATTCATCAACATCGTGCTTTCGCTTCTCAATTTCAACATTAACTGCATTAATTATCTCTGCTTTAATTTTTTTTTTATTCTTGGAAATAATCAGATATAACACGGCGTTAGATCTGAAGAATATGGTCCTGGACGAATAATAATAAAGGTACACAAAGTTATTCTTCTTTTACTAGTACGAGCTGGCGCATTAAGGTGGGTTTACATTAGTCAAGTGAGTTGATAAAATCAGTTGAATTCAAGTGATATGCATTCAATTACTTGTTTACACACTTGATCGACACGAATTCTATTCAGTTGATTTAAAATGCCGAAACTAGTAGTACGCGAAGTTGTTCTCCATGCAGTCTTAATTTTAGTGAAAAATTATAAAAACAACGGAGAAGGAGAATAAGGGTTAGATAGTGAATTAGACGAAGTGCTTTAAATAACCTCATAAGTGAACTTAGAGTAGAAGATCCAAAGAATTACAAAAATTTTCTGCGAATGACTGACCAACAGCTCGACGATTTATTAGCAAAAGTTGAAGTCACAATTCGTAAAGAAGATACTGCTCCACGTGAAGCTCTTTCTCCTAGGATAAAGCTCAAAATAACTCTACGCTATTTAGCATCAGGAGATTCATTTAAAAGTCTGGAATATCTTTAGAGAGTACCTAAGTGTACAATTTCATCTTTTTTGATAGAAACATTGGAAGCAATTTACGATGTCTGATCTAACCTCATCTTCTGTCATTTTATTACCAAATTCTTCCATGTCACTTATTAATTTCCTGACAGCAGTCCTCTAGCATCTCTATTTTTATATGCACTACTTTTCGTATTCGACAGACACTCATGTTTTTCATATACAATGATAAATTTGCAGGACTTCTCCTCCGACCATCTACTTGCCGCCATTTTTAACAGCTGTTTTCCCTTCAATTGAACATAAAAAGTTAAACATGTTTCAACTCGGAATCTATTCAATTTAGTTGATCAACTGAAATGAATGAAGGAGTTTAGATGTTCAATTCACGTTCAGTTCACTTGAATTCAACTAACTTGATCAACTGTGGTGTAAAGAGTAGCGACATATTTTCCTTTTTTTCCGGTTTTGCAACAAATTTTCGAAAACTTTTGATAGGCAATTTTTAGTATACGATTTAGCAGTTACTGTCGGACCAGTACTCAGAGAAATAGCAACTAAAGTTTTTTCCCTTGTGAAGTAACTTTATTGCTGATTCTTGTCTTCCTACTCTAATGGGTGGATTTGCAGCTCTTGCGTTCCATACCATGGAATACCGTTTGATTTTCGGGCAGTACATATATAACCAAGCTTGATCACCTGTAATGATTTTGTTAAAGTTATTAGAGTCTCCGTTTTCGAATTTGTTTAGGAAATACGGGGCAAAACGAACTCGTATCTTATTTTTACCGTCATTAAAATTGAAACCAATCGAAGTATTCAAAAAAAAATCAATTAAATTCCCACTTCATTGATAAAATATCATTACGATCGTTTCGACACACAGTGTCTTCTTCAGATGAGGTTGTATTACATGATGTTTTATCAATAAAGTGGGAATTTAAGTGATTTTTGCCAGTTTTATTTACTTTCAAGGTTGTAATACAACCTCATCTGAAGAAGACATTGTGTGTCGAAACGATCGTCATGATATTTTATCAATAAATTTGGAATTTAAGTGATTTTTGCTGTCAGTTTCATTTACTTCCAACATTATGAATTTCCATCAAGTAAAGGCTACATCGATCCAAACCATTGAATGTTATTTGAAAGTACGGTCGTTTATTTGATTTGTTGCGTGAAATATTTTTAAATAATCTGCAGAAAGGAGTTCGCGACAGTCAGGAACATGAACATGATCATCATTCAGGCAAAGAACAACAGGGGTCCAAGAAGTGATCTCTGCTGAACTCCAGAAGTTAGATGTAAATTCGACGTGTTGTAAACTTTGTAGTAGACGTAATTACTTCTAATTCTAGACAAATATAATGCAAATAACGTAACCTGTGATAATGAGAAGCCAATGTTAGCATGTCTATGGAACAACCGCCAATGATTCGATCAAACACTTTAGATAAATCAATGAAAATTCCATCAATTTGTATATTGTTGTCAATATTTTCACTCATATGTAAAGTAAACAATGTCAGGTTTGCTACTATGGATCGCTTTTTAATAAAACCATGCTGATGAATGGAGAACAACAACTTAATTGTTGAAATAGTCTTATGAACAATTTTGTCAAAGTCTTCGACAGTTCTTTGTCGAAGGCTTCAGCGAAATTGTTTATTGTTATTACCCTACAATGTAGTTATAGCTATGAATTTAGCAGAAGGGCTGCAAGTAAAGAGATGGTAAGTGGCATACCATCGTTAAACAGAATACAAATTAGGAATATTATGATAAAATCAGGGTTACCTATTCTAGGAAGATTTCCCTGTTTTGAGATTTCTCTACTGTTTACTCCCAAGCAAACTTTTAATTCACTTTTTTGTTGTTGTACACTCTGTATATAATATTTACATTAATCTTAGAACCGGAGCCTTGCTTGAATTGCCTGTACCACATCTGCTATTTGTTAGATTGCAAATTGTTCCCAATATACACTCAACTTTTTCTTTATGGTGCCTTATTCTAATACTTTATGTTACTCACCGAAACGAAGGGTCACTTGAACTAGCCTTGTAATAAATCTTTTTAAGCATTTAGAAATATTTAAAGATAGTTCAACTGTAATTTTATGTATTTTAGTTTACTGATCCCTTTGTGGCAATAAATCAATATTTGTTTTCTATAGTGTATACGACATGGGTTAGCAAGAAATTGTATTTTTGTTTTACTTCTTAGAAACCTCAGTTAGATATCATGCGAACTCTGCTTGCAGGAAAATTCATATTTGAAATCAGTTCCTTACGATACCTCTAAGCTTTGACAAAGGGCTCCGCATTTTCTGTAAAAGCAAATCAACAATGCAGTTTGTAATGCGTAATTTATTTCTGTAATATTATTAGTGACACGTGTTTATTTTAATAATTAAAAATTTATGTTAAACATTTATAATTTTGATTTGCTGAGCTATCTTCGACTTAATATACGAAGTTATGTGAGTTTGTGTCTTTTAATTCAACTAACTGTCGCCGCTCAATTAACAGATATAGCCTATACGGCCTTACAATCCGTGGGTGGCGAGCTCATGAACATACCGCATTTGACATAACAATTTATCAGCGTCAAATAGTGCTACTGTTCGCAACAACATCTCCAATCTAGTGAATTTTGCAACTTGCGCTTAAGTTATTGAAAGTCATCTAAGTTTTCAGAATTTTGAGTATAACTTAATTCTGTTAATTCGTTCCATATTTTGATTTGGGCGTTACATCTTTTGCTTGAGCGCCATTATTTAACTAATCCATGGCTACTCTTGATGGATAAATGAATATCGTATAATTTTGCTGAGATTTAGGCGCTAGATGTTATTCATTACCTAACCACCACAGAAATTGTTGTTGTTTCTGAAAATATATCTACTAAACAACTAAACAAATCGCACAATAAATTATGCTCCTTATGATAAAAACAAAGAAAGGAACGATCTGTGTCAATTTAATTTCTAATTAAGAACATTTATAGTCCCAAAATACTATTTAGGTAACTTATAGGAGATAAATGACAGTATTTAACTGATCGATTTTTAATATTTTTCCTACAGTATACGTATAAGATTTTTTATTTAGACAAGCCTATTAATCGACTTTCCTATCTTTAACATTTTTTTTTATGAGGCGTTAGTGGTCGACATACTATTCTGGAGCACTTTTAATATCAATGTTATAAAAATATATTTTGAATACAATAATATTCGATATTTAAACTTTTTCTCTTACTATTTCAGGACGAGAGAACTAATCAAGGCTGCCATTCTCGATAATGATTTTATGAAAAATTTGGAAATAACTCAAATTAGAGAAATTGTCGACTGCATGCACCCAGCTCATTATGATGCTGGAAATTTAATTATAAAGGAAGGTGATGTGGGGAGTATAGTCTACGTGTTGGAGGGTAAGTAATTTTTTTTAATACGAATTTTGTAACAAATAAATTCAAATTCGACAGTGTTTAACTGACGTTTTGGCAAGAATCTGCTGTATCTTCACATAAACTGATAAATGACAAACTTCTACTTCTGTTCGATCTTTTTGTAAGATGAAACTGAATTTTAAAATATCTACTTGTCATTGATGAAATTACGTCTACTTAAGTTTTTGTTGATACGTTTATGATTTCATTTTCTATATAACGTATATTTTGAAAATAATTCTGTTTGACTACACACAAAAATAAATAAAATGAATAATGGCATTAACTGGAAAACAACTCCTGGTCAACAAACAAAAATTATTTTTTAGTACTGTCCAATATTATATTAAATTAAAAAGTATTGAATTTATTAACAAATTCGTACTTATACTATCCCTTACATGATCAGACTTCGTTGATCAAAGTTAAATTTTCCTCTTTTATTGAGATTGAGATTTTATCAGATAGCTAACATTCCTAGTGTTCCTAAAAACGTGTTCCAATATTACGTTTAGTTTGTCCAATACACCCCTTATGTCATGCGATTTTGTTGACGCCAAACTATTTCTTAATTCTAATTTACGTTTCAGATTTCTTTATAAATCCTTTAATATTATTATATAGTATTTTGTATACCTTTAACAACTTAGTCAAGACTGACGCCAAGTCGGGTTTACATCGGTCAATTTCAAGTGCAATTTTAAGTTCAGTAAATTGACAAATGTAAAACAAGCTATCAGTGAAATACCCATGCGGCGCTGAACCATATGCTTTTGTTAGTTGATAATGTGCCAGTACAAATTATGTTTATTAAAGTACATAAGGTATCTTATAGTCGAAAACTTAAAACATCATACATAAAGACTGAGTTAAGGGACGGCAGATAACAAAGTTTTAATACTTTCCTTTTTTACATGTGATACAATTATGCACAGAATTTACCGTAAAATGATTTTTTTCAAACTGTTATAAAATATTATTAAAGAAGAAAAATTCTATTACTTAAAATTATATAAAAACTGTTGAATTGAGAGCTTATTTAGAATGACCCGAATTCATTTTTGATGGGTTGGTTCGTTTAATTAAGGTTCAATCAAAAACTATTTACAACATATTTTGACAGCTCACACATCAGAATACGTTTCTTCCTACACTTTGCCTAAGTGTTTGTAAGTAGAAAATATGGATGACTAAATGTTTTAGTACATGTATATACAGTGATGTAGAATTACCGTAATTTATATTTTCGGTAAATTACCACTCTTTTTTTTTTACCAAGATTTATTCTTGCGTAATTACCATGGCAATTTATTCAAAAAATGGTAAATTACGCTACAATAAATCTTGTTATACACTATTTCTTTTGCCCGTCGTATTTTCGGGCTGATACGTCCGGTTTGTGATGTAAAATTACCCTAATTTATATTTTTCGGTAAATTACCGCTTTTTTTTACCGAGATTTATTCTTTCATAATTTACCATTTCTTGTGCAAATCACCATGGTAATTTAAAGAGCGGTAATTTACCAAAAATATAAATTATAAACAGTATCAAACGACTTTTAGTAAAATTATTTATAGTAATTAATTTTATTTTTTCGCAATAATTCGAGAAAAGTACACGCAAAAGAATTCATATCGCAAAGAAAAATGAAATGAAATAACATTATGGCTTGAAGTTAAAATTTTATCACTTTTGTATTCTTTCTCTTACTATATTGTATTATAATCCTAAAGATAAAAGGAAACTCACATTCCTCTGATATGAACATTTGCAGTTGTTTAGAAATCAATTCAGTTTTTATTGTTGTCGAGGCATTTTTCTGTCAGAATCTACATTGAAACTACCCAGTTCGTTGTTTATTAGATATTGTTTAACAAAATTAATAACCAAACAAAAGTTTACCTTATTGTGTAGGACCTGTAATGAGTTCAGTTTACAGACTGCAAAACAAAAAAGATTAGATCATCTATTACTTGAGACAACTGATCATTTGTAATTTAAATATGTTCAACGCATTAGGTTGATTTTAGTAACCACATAAAAAGTCATATATTTCAAAAATTGTAGATAACTCTTTAAAAACGTTCTTTCTATTCGTATTCAAACTATAGTCTACTATTTTTATATAATTGTATTAGACCTGCGTGTCTGTTTTAAAAATGATATAGGTACGGTATAAAAGTATGTATTACTATAAAAAATAGTTTAAGATGAAATATTATGATATGATTCACGCATTATTACATTTTATTAATGGCTTTTGCTTTGGCACATCCAGTTCTGATCAATTTAAAGTAGCAATTTATAAATATGAAAAGACTAGAGCACCTATGAAATAAAAGTAATAAATACTATTATTCATATAGAAAAAATATTAATCCATTATTAATTCGGTGTTTGTCTGTAGAATATGTAAAAATATATTTTATACATTAAAAAACGAAATTGTAAACGGTTTATTAGAATTTTAAGTTTACGGCGCCATCTACCAACCGATGTACAAATTGAGCATTAATATAATTCTAGATTGCAACAGGTAACTTTAAGCGGTTATACAACCCATAATACAGCAGTGTATATATATAAAACTATACAGAATATTTATAATATACATTGAACGTTTAGTGATAGGATATTTTAATTTATTGTAAATAATACTTGCATTAATTGTATTTTAATTTTTACATAAAATCAGCTCTAGTCTTCGCTTTGTCCTGTAAATGCAGACTGTTATGCGGCTACACAAATAATTTCAGCATGATTTATACAATTTAGAAGATTCCAGATTACAATGAATGACTTATGAAAATATACGTTGTATAAAACACTGTCTTACTTTTTGAAGGTTACATTTTAAACGATGTCCTCAACAAACCATAAATGTACAAATGAGAATGCTTTTTATATACAAAATAACAGATAAAAGTATCAGAAACATCTGTAGTCAAAATAAATAGGCATCGTTATGCAGAAAGCTGCCAACCCACAATGTAACTAAAACTGAGTCCTATCAACTTTAAATTTAGATATTTGTTTGTAATAATGACTTTGGAGGACTCAGATATTTTACAAATGTATGTACAACACTGTCATACAAAAACAACATGATGTGTTTTCATATGAGCAAATTGGATGTATTCACTTTTATTTCACTCGTAAACTGTCTTAATTTGAGATGTCAAAGTGAACGCATGCAATTTGTCAAATTATGTACCTACTCAAGTAGGTACCTGACAATATAGAAGATTTTGGATTATATACCTGTTGTCTCTTTACTTGTAATATGTATACTATTATTTTTTAAATGAATGTTGTTGAAATATTTATTTAATTTTAAATACGTATATATATATATTAAATAGTAACTCCTCTCTTTCTTCAATCAAATTGTCTGCGTAATAATAATATCATTTGTTAAGTATGAAAATTATAATAATTAATTAATTTATTTTAGTACTTAGAACCTTACTACTGTAGGTATATAAAGTAAATATTTTATTTTGTAATCTATACTATGATTATAATAAAACCATAATTTGATATTTGGATAATGCATTAGAATTTAGAACATTGCTTTTTTTAAAAGCAAAAATGTAGAACAATGTGTTTTTAATTCCACTTTAATTATGTGCTTATTTTTCTCTGGAGCGTGTATCTCATATCTCTATCAAATGCTTAAGAGTGGCGTTTACCTATCGAAAATTAAGGCATCGCCCTTTCGCGTTTTTTAAACTTATTTTGTAATTTTAGAATCTCAAATTTGGGTTAGTGATGCAAAAGGCATAAATTTATAATGTCAAGGTCAGTTTTTGTACTAATTTATTTTCTTAAGAAAGTTATGTGTTTTAGAAATAACCACAAAAATGCATGAATTTGTTTAATGTCTACTAACTAAGGCTGGTACACAAAAGAAAAAAAACGACCTCTTCGCGCCAGCTGCACATTTGATGTACGATATAAAGAAACAATCAAATTTATGAATTATTTTTAAAGATAAAAAACATTAAACATTAAACATTGTCACATACATTTTACACGAGGTTTTTTAAAGCTAATCGCGTCGTCTATCCCCACTTTACGGTATCTCTACCGGTCCTAGCGAAGACGAAAATCTATCGGAATCGGTCGGCTATTGCAGACTTAAATGCGAGTGACAGTTTCATTACAAACTGTCACTCGCATTTAAATGTCATATATACCTATAATATTCGAGTGTATAATAATATAACAGTTATGGGCAAGCGAAAATTGGCTTATTATAAAACATTAACAGTTCCGTAAGTAGTCATTCTTTATACATTACGTTTCTCATCTATAGTATTCCTTTATCTATGACAGAATGTGTGAATAAAACCGAAGCGCTGTGACAGAACCGAATATCGTCTACCTCCACCTACTCACACCCCCTTGCTTCTACCCGTCCCGCGAGTAATATAAGTTGCAAAAGGTTCTATTTGCTAGTAAACTCCCTTCTTAATACAAATAAATAGACATTTGCAATGTATAAATAAGTTTTATTATTATTATTAATAACGAATCTGTATGTTTTATTTACAATTCCAGCAAATAATTCCAATTTAGTTACTTTTATTGAAGTAAGGACAAATATTTAAAGAATAGTTAAACATGTACAGCATAGGTACTTCATATGTTTAAGTTGAAGGTAATATTGCTTCTAAAGAAGATGTATTTAATATTACTTGTTTGTATGTGTTTATATTTTGTATATAGTTTTTGTACTTTGTAAATTAACACAAAAGTAAGACAAAGTAAACTTAAGGACATTTAAATAAACAAGATCGTAACTAATACACCATTTCATTTAATATTTTTCTATGTTTAAGTACATTATCAATTACAGAAATAGATGTAATCGACCTGGTTTGAACTTGTGAGTTTTGTGACAAAAGTTACAAAATGGTCAAAACGATATTAGCTGTTCGTCACAGCTCACACACTTACGATAAAAGCTTTAAAAACAATAGACATGTTTTTGCCATTACATTTTCACGCTATTTTAATCCGTTTCAAGGTGCTATTCGTCAATTAGTAGGTCGATATCTTACAGCTCCATCACTTTTGAAAACATTTCCGCTGAAGCGGTTACATTTATATGTAGGCTAACCTCAACAAACAATTAACACTTTCACTGGGAGTCTATTACAAACGTATACATATTATTATCTGGCATGAACACCTAAATTAGCACAGTTACACATATATCTGTTAATTTAGTTTATATATTTTTTCTAAAATGTAATTTTTTTATTCGAAATACGTTTTGTTAGGACAAATACGATCATAATGTCAATTAATCACCTACAAGTTGATGTGGAGATTTTAAATTTTTCTTACTAATATTCGAATTAAATTATCCACATTCAAGCTTTAAGTGATTATATTGAACCTAATGTTAAATGCAATAAATAAGATTATACTAAATCAAATTAGGGAGAGGACAAAGTACACTACACCAATTTAAATAAATCAAAAACCATATATAAAATGAAACTTCCTGTTCAATATACAAAACTAAAGAAGTGTAAAGTTGCTACATCCTGTAGTTACTGTATTAACTATTTTAAAAGGGGTTACCTAAATATGTAGCCATAGCTCAGGGTGTTATTTGATATATAATTTTAATGCAGAGAGTTTTTTAAATGGTTCTGTTGTAATAGGCTACATCGCAGGGAATTCCAGCACTTGAGGTGTGATTATTATTATTCACTATTGAATTTCGGGAAAAACACGATTAATCAGTAAACAAGACTCGCTTTTTACAATTTTCCCTTTTTGTTTGCATTGTTTTCAACGAATTTCTATAAATTATAAAGTACTGTTTATGGAGAAATGTTGGGTTTTATCGATTTTATGGTACACTGCTATATTAAACGAAAAAAATCAAAATATATAATATTTGTAATTGTTATATCATAAAAGATAAAAAAAACCGCGGTGTACTATTTTTTAAAATGAACCACATGGAGTATACCCTTGTGCATCCCACTAAAAGAATGTGTCATTGTAAAATTATAATCTTCCTAATTACTACTGATAATATAATTTAATAACAAAAATTAAAGACGCAGTCTCCGAGTTTGTGGAACCCGTGCTCTAACATCTAAGCTACGATATCTCTATCGTAGCTTAGCACCATCGAGAGTGGCCGTTTACAGGGAAAAACTTCCATCTTTGTCACTGCCTCCGTCGCCAGTAATAACCAGATGGGGAACATGGCTGGAAGCTACTAGTTTTTATGCAGACAATTTGAATAGTTTACAAAATTTCGTTACATGTTTAAGTGACGATGCTCGAAGTATTTCTGAGCGCAAGGAACTAACAGAAATCCCAAATTTAAAACATGAGTTGTTATTCCTTCAGGAACACTTTGGAAATTTGTATTGTATTGTATATTTATTTCTCTTATTTCAAGACACGTCATACATCGTATATACATATTTATATATGTGTTAAATTTATGTCCAGGCAGACAAACATGAATATTCATAAACAAATAAACAAGCAAACAAACAAAATAAACATGTAAAAACAATAAACAAGTATTTGTATAATACTAAAGACAACACAGTCAACAAAGATCGACAAATAGTCTATACAGGTTCAAAAAAAAAAAAAAACAAATATTCAAAATTCAAATGACATATATTCCTCTAATGTGTAGAATGGGTTCTCCAGCAACAATCTCTTGACAGCTCCTCCAAATCGCTTAATGCCCAGGTTCTTTATTTGCTCAGGAAGCCTGTTATAAAGCTTTGGCCCCCAAAAATCTACAGACTGCTGAGTGATCTTGAGGCGGTGGTAGTTGGTGACTAAAGTAAAGTAAATTTGCCTATACTAATCACATATTTTGAAAATCGAAATCTCAAATTAAAAGATGGATTAACCACATTAAATGTGGCTATTAATAATTTCAAAAGTATTCCAAGTGACTTAGGATGTGGCCTTCGGCAAAAGTGAGACGCAGTTTAGCATGAAGATATGACCTCATCTTTATTTGAAGAATGGTTTTGTGACACTTTGCTGCCAAATTTACCAAAAGATAGTGTGATAGTGATGGACAACGCTCCGTGTCATTCTCGACAGCAAAACAAAGTTCCTACAAAATGTAATAATAAGAAAGATATTAAAGCATTTTTAAAAGCAAATGATTTATATTTTGAGGATCATTATACAAAAAACCAATTAATAGAGGTGATGAAGACATAAGAATATTTAAAGGATTATTATGTGGATAACAGAGCTAAAGCAGCAAGACATACAATTTTGCGTTTACCACCATATCATTGCATTTTCAATCCCATTAAATTGATATGGGCCCAACTGAAAAATACCATAAGACGAACAAATCAAACACCGAAATTTCGTGAAAGCAGTGTAACACATAAGAAATGCTATGGAACTGCTGTAAATTAGAAAAATGCTGTTAAACACGTAATAGCAAAAGAGGACGAATATATGCGCATGTACAAAATAGTAGCACCTTTGATTATAAATTTGCAATACGATTCAGACACAGACACCGATTTGCAAGACGACTCAATCACAGAAGACGATTTATGAAATGCGGTGACACATAAAAAATTTATTCTGTATTACAAACTAATTACCTTTATATGTCTATATGTACCCACTACACATGTTGCCACACGATTTATAATTTTTTCTTTGTATATAAACCCAGTGTATAGATATTTTTTATATAAACTTGTTTTATTTCTTGGGTTTGATATTTTTTATTATATACTTGAAATTAACAGAGTTTTATTATTATCTTATAGGGCCGTAATTTATAGTCAATACGACCCCTAGATTCATACGTTGCAAATAGGTAAACCGTACCCGTTCAATAAGGAGGCGGGGTATAATAATTATCGTCACAGAAGGTGGTGCAATAAAAGCATTAGAGCCGTTCAAACTTATATTCTTATAATTTGAAATAAACTATATAAAATAGGAATATGTATATACTACAAATTAAATTAAAAAGTTAAACTTTTTCACAAAGACTACGATAATATTTCTAATTTTGTTACAGAATGTGTGTATTGTGTATCAAAATGAAAAGTCATTATACGATTTTGAAATATGAAGAAAATCATTACTATGCAAAATGATAAGACGACTAACTTTCTCTATTTTAAAGACCCCTATCAATCTGTATTAAATTACATGTGAAGAGAATATATGGAGCACAGCTGTGAATTGTAAATTAAACATATTTGATATGCATATTATACTCTATGCATATAATTTGCGAAATTAATTCTTAATATATTGTAATAGACATTATTTATAGTTTAATAGAAGAAAATTACAACTTTCATTTATACACATACAGATAAATTCAGACTGAAAAGAGAAATTACAATTTTACTTTTGCTTCATTAATCATTTCGGAACTGCTTGAATACATTTTGAAGTGGTCATTCCTCTTTCTCTCATATAGAAATTGTCTGTGGTCATCCTAATCGTCCACGGTTGCGGCGGACTGTACTATTCCACAAACCTGATTTCGAAAATTCACACTCAGTTCCCAATACCTGTGAAAATAGTGAAAACGAGAAATTATATGATGAAAACTTTCTTGTATCGGAAAATCAATTAAAAGCACGTGTTATGTGAGAATATGCTTTTTGTATGATAATTGAATTAGTAGCGTGATTATTTACATTGCAATGCGTTTGTACTTCTAGAAGACCAATGTTACTTATAATTGGTAAAACGTAGTGTGTAATTGTAAAAAAAGAAATAAATATTGTTAATTTATGCGATTAAAGTCTATTGTCTTAAATTGCATCTTGTAAAGTGACAAAAGAAAATAATAAATTGCTTTCATGTTTTGAAGAACTATTTCTAAGTTGAATGAAATCAATGTGTTGTCAACACTCGGTCTGTCTGAGTGTAGTGTTGTCAACAGGAACACCAATATGAATAACATGATATATCAGCCTACGTGAAACATTCATGGAATATATCCATCACATTTACCACCATATGGGAGAGGGGTGCCTTATACACGCTGTCCAGAAACTCTCCTGACAAACGAAGACCGGAGATTCCTCAGATAATTTTAAGACAATTTAACCCAATTCACCCTAGTCCAAAAATGCTTCCTAAGGGAGCTCGAGCTCTTTGAAGATGGCGCCTTGTAATTAGTTTTTTTTTAATACCTCCCGAACGCTTCTATTTAGAAAAACAAAAACTGGTATGCTTATTTATCGTCCAGAATGAATCGATTCCATCAATTGCGAATTTCTAGTACCGATCATAGGCATCCGTTTTGGGTAGGTAAACGGTTATTTTAACGCATAACTTTTTTGTCTTTGACTTTTAAGCATTTGTGACACTAGATTATTAAATTTTCAGGTATTCTAGTACTGAAAGGTACTCTTACTTTAAGTCGGTAGGATACACCGTTTTCTAGAAAAATCGATTTGAAAATTTTTCGTTTTTTCGTCATTAAAATTCAATTTATTATGTACCTACTTATTTTTAGCGACGAAGTTGGCTAGGACTATCAAGGCATGGATGAAAATTAATTTAATAAATCATCTTTTGTTTCAATAAATGCAGCACACAATTCGTAAAAAAAGTTTGGGAAAAGAAGCAAAAATCAATTTGAAACAAAATTTTAGCTGAAGGTTTTTAAAAATAAAGTATTTATTACAGTGGAACGAAACTAACAAAAAAAGAACAAGTATCAAAGCTAGATAGTTACAAAAGATGCTCGATGTGATGACCATTAGTCTCTATGCATAAATTTACCCTTTTGCTTAGAGAACGCCGAATTCTTGCAAAAATTCCAAAGTTATTTCTAAATTCATTGCAAGCATCTTGTATCCTTAGCCAGAGTTGTGCACGATTTTGTATCGGAATGGAATAAACAAATGCATTTATGTATCCCTAAACACAATAATCGCAAGGATTCAAATCCGGCGACCTTGCTGGCCAAGCAACTGGACCGCCTCTTCCAATCCAATGGTCTTCGTAGTTATTATCTAGAAAGTCTCATACATTCCTGCTAAAGTGGGCCGGACAGCCGTCCTGTAGAAACCATAAGTTTTGCCGAATATTTAAACACACCTGATCTAACAAATCAGGTAAAATATTTTGCAGGAAATGTAAGTAATCAACACCATTTAAACGAGCAGGTAATTCCACAGGTCCAAGTAGATAATCGTCAACTACTCCAATCCAGACGTTTATGCTAAACCTATGCTGATGCTTAAATTCTTGAACAACGTGGGGATTGTCACCAACGTACGAATAATAGTGTGCATTATGTACATTAAAAATTCCATTTTTTGAGAATGAAGCTTCGTCACCAAACAAAATGTACCTGAAAAAATCTTCATCTTGATTTATCTGATTTTGTAACCATCTAGCGAATTCTACACGAGCAGGAAAATCTCCTTCTAGCAGGGCTTGCACCTTTGTAAAATGAAAAGGATATGAATTTTCTTTGTGTAAGATATTTCCTACGGAAGATTTTGAAATTGTGGGGTACATGGCAGATAGTCTTCGAACGCTAATTTCTGGATTTTCCTCAACTTCCATTAAAATAACATCTTCATGTTCTGCTGTTACATCATTATGTCTCCCTGTTTCATTTTTTTTGGGGACCACTCAACCTGTTTCTCTTATCGTTGATGAAGAGCTGTAAATGTTGAGTGAGTGGGATGCTGACGATTGGGAAATTTTTCAGCGTATCTACGTTGCGCTGCTCGAGCGTTACACCTCATTTCGCCATAAACTAAATGCATATCGGCGTATTCTTCATTAGTAAAAACCATTTTTTTTTAAATTGAAATCGTTGTGTTTGAATGCTACAAAGTAAAAAATTAAAAGATAAACTTCGCGAACTGACAACAATTTGAAAATTAAAAACGTAGGTTTTATTTCTGTTGGCAGTTCAGAGCGAACTAGTGCAAAAAATAATAAATTGAATTTTAATAACGAAAAAACGAAAAATTTTCAAATCGATTTTTCTAGAAAACGGTGTATCCTACCGACTTAAAGTAAGAGTACCTTTTAGTACTAGAATACCTGAAAATTTAATAATCTAGTGTCACAAATGCTTAAAAGTTAAAGACAAAAAAGTTATGCGTTAAAATAACTGTTTACCTACCCAAAACGGACGCCTATGACCGGTACTAGAAATTCGCAATTGATGGAATCGATTCATCTCTGGAGGATAAATAAGCATACCAGTTTTTGTTTTTCTAAATAGAAGCGTTCGGGAGATATTAAAAAAAAACTAATTACAAGGCGCCATCTTCAAAGAGCTCTAGCTCCCTTAGGAAGCATTTTCGGACTAGGGTGAATTGGGTTAAATTGTCTTAAAATTATCTGAGGAATCTCCGGTCTTCGTTTGTCAGGAGAGTTTCTGGACAGCCTGTATATAACAAAAGTGCGCTATTGTATCCGAGTTGGGTAAAAACCATCGCTTTTGTAACTAAGAAACTTCAGGAAACGCTTCTGCAATCTCTCCAATGCTGCTGATATAAGTAGTAGGGATACCAAATAGTGGCTCCGTACTCTAATCTGCTCCTAACAAAGGCAAAATAAATAGATTTAAGAGCCATGTGACAAGTGAAATCTCTGCAGGAACGGATCAGGAAGCCCAAAAATCTTGTGGCAGTATTACAGACACCATATACCGTGCCTTCAAATACTTTCCTTACTAGAGTAGGTTGTTTTGTAAGTTTACTTTAGTAATCAATGTCGGTTTACATGGTAAGCCTTTGAAAACTTCAAATTCTGACAGTTGTCATACTTAAAATCAAATTATTATATATTATAGTATTATTTACATGACATAACGAAACTATCAAAATTATGCACTGTCACCAACCATTAAAAAAAGCATGGCCGTGTCTAATGAGGAAAGTATTGGAAGGCACGGTATATGGTCCGATAATTACAGACCACTGATTGACTGTCTGCAAGTTATTCTATAGTATATAGCTATTATTCAAACTGTTAATACGCAAGAATATTTTAAGGTCATCAGCATATGCCAAAACACCACATGTTAAAGAATTCAATAAATCATTTAAAAATATATTAAAGAGCAACGGGCCCAGCTTGGAACCCTGTGGCAGATGTTGGGGTAAAATGTCATGACTGATATCCATTGCAGAATACATAACTAGATCGATTTATTAAGTATGACTAGACTAGTTTAAGTAGACGAATAGAAAAATCTAAACTATCCAGCTTATTTATCAATAAGGAATGGTCAGTACTGTCAAATACTCTCGAAAAGTCAGTATATATTACATCCACTTGAGAGCGATTCTCCAAAGCTTCACATACATATTGTGTTACTTCAGCCAAGTTTGTAATGGTGAATCGACCTGGTGTAAATCTATGCTGATGTGGAGAAAGATAGGTTACAGGTTCACCAATAATCTACTGATAAATAACAGATCAAACAATTTAGCAAAATTACTTAGCAAATTAATTTGGTCTATAATGCTTGAGATCTGAGCGCTCATCCTTTTTAAACACATGAATAATTCTTCCATACTACCATACATCAGGAAAAGTTGAAGTTCTGATGATTAAGTTAAAGATGAAAGATAAAGGTTCGAAGTAGCGGAATGTAAGGTTGGTAGACCATCATAACCCGCACCATCATAACCCGCATTGAAATTGGGCTTATGTTTCTTAGCACAGCGCATGATATCACTCGACGACACAGGGCATATGTTAATATTTTTCGACCCACAGCACAGGTTGTGCGAAGTAAAGGGAGAACTTGGTTGGAATGCGTTTAAAAAGACATTAGCACTGCTTGTGGATCAGATATTTGCTCTCTGTTATAATGCAGGCACCCCGGGATTCTTGAGCTACCTCTCAAGTTTTTAATGAACTTTCAAAATACGGCAGGATCTGAAGTTACTTGATTTTGAATGTACAATCGGTAGTTATTATATGCTGTCGAAATCTCTTGTTTTATTAGCGATCTAAGTCTGTTGAATTCATCGCGATAATACTAACATAAATTAAGAATACTATTTTGTAGCACTACGGAAGTTTTTGTCGCAAGTTTCGCTAAAGCCTGGTGTATCATCAACCTCCTTTTTTATGCCCTCCATATTGTGCATATGTGTATACTTTTTTATGGTTTAACTTATTATTCTCCATTATTGCTTACTCGCGGCCTTTTCTTCCCTTCTTCTAATTTCTA
Source organism: Amphimallon solstitiale (assembly GCA_963170755.1). Lineage (NCBI taxonomy): Eukaryota > Metazoa > Arthropoda > Insecta > Coleoptera > Scarabaeidae > Amphimallon > Amphimallon solstitiale. Next base: position 78,235,207 of record OY720683.1, on the reverse strand, counting down.
TATAGCTTATATCTTCCTCAACCCACGAGTAGGTGGTTATCCACTTTTGGGTTTTACCCCTACTACTGGTCTCCATATACATATTTGCCAGGTATTTTTCCTTTTGGACTTGGTTTGTAATGTGTTTGTAATGATTTATTTTCTTTCTAGCTCTTGTTTTATAATTTATTTTTCTCCCTATTTGATAGTCTCTGATTTTTCTAGCCTCAATAAGGTTCCTATTATTTCAATAGTTAGTGTATATTACCCTTTATCCTATTTGTAGGTCATTAAGATGAGTTGGTTTTTGCATTGATCTGACATTATTTAACGACACAATAACGTTTAAGGTGTAGTTTGAAGTAAAGTATTTAGTGGAACATTACTGGTATTTTATTAAATCTTTGGTCCTTCGACCACTGGAGGATGGAGCTTGCCTAGAGTCCATCATCTAATACATTGTCGTCACGTAAAGCGAACAATATCATTTTGCTTCCAGATCATAACTTCTAGGTTCTTGATTTCTTGATCAACCTTTAGCTTCTTTCTTCTGATGTTGCTAATACTGCAGTTAGTGCCATTGGGTTATTGAGGAGGTAATAGTTTTCCCAAATGAGTTTTTTGGGCAGTTATAGATTTTGCGTTTTGTTGTTGTAAATTGCTTTAATTCACCATCGTAGCATAGAATTCTTTATGTACTAGCTGTTTGAGAATGGTACTCATGTCATAAATCGAGAAATTTTCCTTGTGGTTAGAATGAGACTTGAAAATATTTTTTTTATAATATTTATGTAGGCTTTAGCTAGAAATAGGTTTGAATATTTTGGTGCGAATAAAAGTTTTGAAGATGTGGTTAAGTTCATGGAGCCGAAAATTCATTTCAATCGTGTAGAAGGCTTCTTCGGCTAGAGAATTTATGATAACACATCTCTGGGCGGAATCACAATGGGAAAAATTACAGATACCTATTCGTATGAGTGAATTTTTGGTAGACTGAGTACCACGCAAAACCAATTAAACCAATGATACTTATTTAGAATAGGACAACAAATATCTTTTTATTTACATTTAGAATTAAAAATATCCTTAAACCATTTATCACAAGAATTGTGTATATTTCTAGAATCTAAGCCATGCTCTCTTTTATAAGTACAGACACATCTTATTCGTCTTATTCGACAACTTTGATTTTTCATTACTCGTTGAGTATGCATGAAAGAGACCGCAGCGTAAATAATGCAATCAAGTAATCATCGTTCTGAAGAGCTACACAATATTAACAGTAAATTATTGATGAAGAAAGCCAACACAGTAAAAGAAGATTTTAATGTTATTTTGTCTATTTTAAATGTCAACATAACTCTTTTATATATCTTTATTGATTCGATAAATACTGATTCTTCGGTATATAAACCAATTAATATCTATAAATAATCTTTAAATACTTGTTTTCTTTACATATTACAACCTACTGAAGAATGAAAAGTAACTATTGAGGTCACTCTAAATGTCAATACACGGAAATTCTTATATAAAGTTTAAAGCACACCATTCAATAAGTAACTTAATGTTTCCATTTGTGATATTACAATGTACCATTAAATTCTTATTGGTGTCCTTCATTTAATTCATGCAGAACTGATATTAACCGACATATACTTATTAGTAATGGTAGTGATGTCAATCAACTATGCGTTTAGTTCTCTCAAGTTTGTATTCGAGTGGTTCCTTTTCGCAAAACATTATTGCTATATATTATTAATTTGTATGTACTCACTTATTCATGAGAATTAACTATTACCATAAAAATATACATATAAATTTTTAATATACAATAAAGCTTTGCTAATTCGGATCAATTAAAATCGAGGCAATCCGAAATAGTGAAACGAGCCCTTTTTTAAAAGTTAAAAAATAATACCCAAAATATGTATTGTAGGGATTTATAAACTCAAATAGAAACTGACATCTAGATAATGTTACGAAAAACGAATACCCATAATTCTAAATACAAACTAAAATACGTTATGTCGTACATAAAAAATGGGGTGTGGCCACCACACGACTTTCTTATACGTGTGTGCGTTTCAAATTATATAAAAGTTGTTCTAAATTAAGATTTAAATACTTTTATCTTCTGAAAAAAAAAACAAAATCCTACTGTACTACTTCTGTTCTCTTAATAAATCTCTATGGAATGCATACTTGGCGAAATATTCGAAAGAAAGTGCTACTCGCTAAGAGTAAAAGTGTTACTTCCGGTCCGAATTTTGAAGTTTCTTTTATACAAAAAACATTTCAAATGTATTTCTAAATACTTTTGTACTCTTGATAAATATATATAGAATGCATAACTTACGACATATTTGTAAAAAATCGCTATTCGATAAGAGTAAAAGTGTTACTTCAGGTCCGAATTTTGAAATTTTTTTTATACAAAAGATATTGAAAATTAATTTCTAAAAACTTTTATACTAGTAATGTACCCGTCTCAAAAGCATGACTTGCGAAATATCTGCAAAAAATTGATTTTCTATAGGAGTAAAAGACCTCCTTCCGGTAGGAATTTCAAAAAGCCTTCATAATAAAATTTTTCTCAGATTTAATTCTGAGTACATATGAATTCTTTATAAATTTGCTTGAACTTAGTAGTTGACGAAATATTGGCGAAATTCGATTTTTTCACCGAAGTAAACTTGTACTTCCGGTCTGCCGAATTTACTGAAAATCTAATCAGATCTCAAGAGCGTAAAAACAAAATTTGTGTGTGTGACCGCTATCGTGGTCACACATACACACACACACAGAGAGAGAGAGAGAACGACATTTTCTAAAAACCACTTTTTTGGTATCAGAGGACTTCAACACCTGCAAAAATCTCGAGGTCGAAAATTTTTGTCATCACAATACTTCACTACGTATATGAAAGTAAAAGTAAGGGGAATATAAGGCAAAAACCAAAACATATAAAACTAAGATTTAAAAAATTCAGTAAGTTTTGTTTGTTTAATACTGCACTGCTTGGTTTGCATTGCGCGTTCTCGCATCATTAGTTGTACGGACAAGGTATTTAATTCATCACTATTCTTCTTAGTCCGCTCTATGCATGTACTGAAACAATGAATTTTCTTATCATGTTTTACTTTTGCTGCAGATCTTGCAAATTAGCAACAGGAGTTTTAAATATTCTATTCTTTAGGTGAGGAATCACGAAAAAATTTATAATTGTCAAACAAAGTGAACGCGGTGAAAATTCCATATGTAAGCTTGTAATCCGATCTTAAAAAAACGCAAGAAGAAAAGCAATATTTTGTGTTCTGTGTGCCGTTACAGCATCTTGCTGGAAGTAAACATATTGTAATCCACCTTCGTGCAGCTGTTCAATAAATTCCTCTTCTTCTTCTTCTTCTACTACTTAGAGATCTGCCGATCTGTTAATTCTGAAATTGCCCCTGCGTCTTTTCCTGAGAGGTAGATAACCAGATATCTCTCCATCTCTTAGGTGGCCTTCCGATAGGTCTGTAGCCGGGCGGGTTGTTCTCTAGCACTATCTTCGGAAGTCTGTTCTCGTCCATCCGTCTTACATGGCTGTACCACTGCCTCTTACGTTGTCTTCCCCATCTCACAACATCTTGTATCTCGCATTGTTCCCTGATATCCGAGCTTCTCACCCTGTCTCTTCTTGTCTTCCCCACTATTGTTCTCAGTGTTTTCATTTCGGCGACCCTTAGCATGTGTTTCGTCTTGTTGGTGTCTTCGCAGACTTCTATACCGTACGTCATAATCGGTCTGATGCAAGTCTTGTACATTCTAATTTTGCTATCTTTTCTCATGTTCGGGTTTGACCAGACGATATCCTCGTAGGCATCCTAATAGTGCGGATGCTTTGTTAATTTGGCTCCGCAGGTCTTTAACTGGGCCGTGGGTACTTGATATTTCTATGCCTAGATATCTGAATTGCATCACCTGTTCTATGGGATCATCCTCCACCACTAGCTTGCACCTGAACTGATCTTTCGTGATTGCCATGCATTTGGTTTTGTTGATAGAAATGTTCATATTAAGTTGGCGGCTCACTTGGAAGAACCTGTAGAGTTGTCTCTGTAGGTCGTTTTCTGATTCGGCGATAATTGCCGCATCATCGGCGTAACACACCATACCAATTCAAATAAATTCATTCAATATATTCTATCCTCACAGTATTAATTGTAAAATTTAAAAAATAGGTCCAACAATTCTGCGACGAGAAAGTGCTAGCTAAACACCAAATTTCGGAGAATGCAGAAACGATTAAATAAAAATATGAACATTTTCACTACTCCGTATCCTAGTATTTTGGGAATTGACGTACCCCGACAGATGAAACCACGCTTCATCTGAGAGAATTTTCAAATTTAGCAGGTCATTATCTTGCATTAAATTACTTGCAAACCACTGGCACTAAGCAAGATTTCTAGGGTAATCTACAGGCAAAATAGCCTGAAGTGATAGCATCTTATACTGATGCATGTGTAAGTTTTTCTTTACCTGGCATGCACTTGAGAAAGACGTCTTAAAGGCTTTGTGGTTTCATTTTTCATACGTTGCCGAACATAATTTATAACTTCTTCCGAACGCACAGTTGGTCTACCAATACATGATTTATGGCCCACAGAACCAGTCTCACGAAAAACACCAACACAATTGGAAAGGCAATCATAAAGACTTTTGGAATTACAGCTAATGGTAAGTGCTCTCTGAAGTCGTCCAACTATGCACGCTGCCTGTACACCCAAATTCCATCAATTCGCACTCCAGTTTAAAAATAGGTTTCAATTATATACGTTGTCTACACTGTATTGTGAACCATATTTGAATTTATTCACACGTGCTTTCAGCAGTTCTAACACATTAATTGATGCCAGTCAATATCACTGTCAAAATAATTTTCAAAACCGTTAAAGTTATAATACCTGAATTAAGGGTGCGATTCTGAATAGCTATCTGAAGGCTTACAGTTATCGTAAGTTACGATAAATACGTCAGCAATGGGGCCTAACAACTAAAATGACAATTTGCGATGTTTGTACATAACCCTTATGTTTAACATGAAAACAGGCATATCTCTTTAATACCATAATATTTTAATTTAAAATTTTAATTAATCAGAAAATTATTTGAACTAAAATTTAGCGATTGCTAACGTATATTTTTAAAGAAAATGTATCGAAAATTTTGTAATTCCAAGAAAGCAGGAAGCACTTTGGAAAATTTTAGCAAGAACTGCTACCACAGAGAGAGTTTAAAAGAATGTAGTATCACTACTAGTGTATAGTGAATTTGCAGATAAATGTCTTTTTAGGCAGATCTGGGGATGATGAATGTGATTTTTCTATGAAGCCAACAAGGAAAGTTATTCATATAAAGTGTACATTGTTTTTGGGACAAAAGTACCTAAACCCAAAAAAACATAAACCAAGCAGACAATATCCATACAACATAAAGCAGGTGAAATTTACACAAGCTAAATGTTCGAAAAAGTCTATCATGGTATCGTGTTCACAATTTAAAATTGACTTTTTTATCAAATTTTCTAATGATAAATCTACATCAAATTGTAAGGATGTTGAACTTCATATTGTGTTGAAGAAGATTCGAGAAAATTTACCTGTTGAGTATTTAGCTAATGACTTTTTTATTTGTAAATCAAACTGCAAAGATTTTATCAATACGTAACTAAATTGAACGATTAATGTTTTAGGTTCCAAAAAGGTAACGTCATGTTCTAGAAGCACTGGGCAAATTATTCGAATGGTTGAAGTATATAGATTAGTTTGTATTTAGAAAATCGACCAATCCTGTGATATAAACTTGCACTTGTGGTTTCATTATTGTTGTTCGTCACAAATCATTTGTATTTTATTAGCCGTAGGAATGTATTGTCTGACTAGCAAAAGGCTTACACAATAACATATGTGAATCGAGTACACCAAATCATTCGATATTATTGCAGGATTTTGTTGTCGAGACACTGAAGTTATAGTAATTGAAAATTCTGTTTATTAGCAGTTTTAACAGGAGAAGTAATATAGTAGTAGGCTGAAATTGGCACTTTTGCAACTCAGAAGTACGATAAGAATGTAAAAGATTATTGCTTAATGGTTTAATATACGGGGTGAGTTTTTTTTTTTAATTATTTGTATAGGGGTCTCGAAAACCATAAGAGATACGCATTAGGTTAAATGGAGAAAGATTTGCATCTTTATAAGCCTCATCCAGATACGTTTTTGTCAATTTAAGCAAATGCATGGTTTACTAGATATTTGCAAAAAATCGAAATTCTCCAAAAGTTTTTCAGTGCTATAACACTTCTATTCTTAAAGTTATAAAAAAACTTTTTGAATATTGTTTTTAAGAAATTCAATTTCAAACAACGACAACTTCTTAAATTTTTAATTTTGCTTAGCATTTTTGAGTTAGCAAGCAAAGTCTATTTTTTTTAAATAGAAACTATACTTGGCTATGACATATTCTAGTAGTGCATTCTTTTCTGCTTGCAATGATGTAAGGGTTGTAGCACTTATTTTAATAAATAACTGCACAATACACTATTATAATGTTTAACAAAAATCATGTCTTGCCATGGAAAAGAAAATAAACTTATAATATACAATGTAATACAAGAAACAATAAAAACGCTAAACGAATTAATTATTAACAACACGTAATACGCTAAATTTACATTAAGTGTTCGAAATGTCCACCATTATTATCGACGCACATACGGCACCTTTTTCAACACAGAGTTAATAGCCCTCCTAATTTTGCGCCCATCTAAGCTATCAAATACATTAATAACAGCTTCCAATAGCTCCTCTTGGGTTGCATATGATCGCACATACCGTATGTGTCAATTTTCATTAGGTATAGGGATTCAATGTTTACGTGCGATTTATACGTATACAAATAATACATGGCAACATGTGTCACCCCTACCGTCCGTCACCAATCCCGGCAACAATCGACATTACAACGATTTTCTCCGATCTCCCCACCAGATTTTACATTCAATCTTTAGCTGCGAACACGTTGCGATCTAGGCTGCAATAAAAGCCGTCTTATTACTGGAACGGGAAACATCAAATGGCCGCCGCGATCTCCGGATCTAGTAGTTTATTATTATTTTCAGAATCCTTTTTTATTTACCTTATTTTTAATTTTATTAGAATTACGCTTTTGTTTGTGTCATGCAGCGTGAACGCAGCTTAATAATGCTTTGCATTTACTGAAAGGAAAAAGAAAAACAAATCCTTGCAACGCGTTAATATTATTTCTGAACGCATTACAAACACCCAAATCAGTGGTCCAATAGTTACTGCTATAACTTGAGCTTGTATCGGTCGCGCTCGCATTGGAGAGGAAAGTAGGGGTGCCGTGTTGTCACGTATTGCATGAATTAATCGCCTATTGCTAATGAAAATTGACACCTGCTGTATACGAGATCTTTTATTGCTCCAAAGACGAAGATGTCTAACGGTGAAAGATCTGCAACGTGCAGGCCATAAAACAGGACCATTTCTGCCGATCCACGAGTTTGGAAATAATTCATCTAAAGATCTTTTGACCTGTGCCTGATAGTGAGACGGGGCACCGTCGTGTTGAAACCACCGTAAATTTTTACGGGTCTGTAAATTTAATTCATCTAGGATATTGTCGAAATCTTCCCTAAGAAATTGCAAATATCGATTTCCGGTTAAAGTTTCATTAAAAATAAATGGCCCAACAAGTTGCGAACCAATAACACCACACCATAAATTGAAGCCAAACCTAATCTGGGGTCGCCTTTTTTCTAAACGGTGAAGATTTATTTGCGCTCACAGGTGTTCATTATGGCGATTGAACATGCCGCAGTTGGTAAAACGTTTTCCGTCGGTCCATAAGATCTGCATTGGAAAATTATTATTTTCATGGCACATATTTACGAACCAAGCACAAAAATGTAATCGTCTTTCATCGTCTCCAGTGTGTAGAGTTTGTCCAACTAAGGATGGTACTTATGTCTTGATAAAATTCTCACTACTGTGCGTTGTGAGGTAGCAGCGCCTTGTGCAGTTTGCCGCGTTGATGTTGATGGATTCTGATTAACAGCAGCTAAAACATTTATCTGCGTGTTTTCACCAATATTACCCTTATTTCTAGGTTTAACAAAACTTTCATACTCTTTTAAATTATTGTATAAATTCTTGAAGGTGTCTAACGATGGTTGAGGGCGATCCAAATACAATCAAAAATAGCGTTCGGTGGCTTCTTTACTATTTTTGTTACAAATAATGTAACATTCAATCATATCAAGTTTCTCAAGATTTGTGTACACCATAACTAACTTTGTAAAGCAACTAAATCACTAACAAAACCAACTATAGTCATCCTAATGACTGAATTGTCATTGATGAATGACAAGACATGATTTTGGTTAAATACAATAATAGTGTATTGTGCTGTTATTTATTAAAATAAGTTCTACTTACATCACTGCAAGCTGAAAAAATGAGGTGTGGCCACCACACGACTTTCTTATACGTATGAAAGTGTTACTTCCGGTCCGAATTTTGAAATTTCATTTATACAAAAAATATTCCATATCTAACTCTAAATACTTTTGTACTCTTGATAAATATATATAGAATGCATAACTTAGACATATTTGCAAAAAATCACTATTCGATAAGAGTAAAAGTGGTACTTCCGGTCTGAATTTTGAAATTTTTTTTATATAAAAGATATTGAAAATGATGTTCTAAATACTTTTATACTCGTAACGTATTTGTCTTAAAAGCATGACTTGCGAGATATTCGCAAAAAACTGATTTTCGATAAGAGTAAAAGACCTACTTCCGGTTGGAATTTCGAAAAACTTTTTTAAGACAATTTGTTTCAAACTTAATTCTAAGTACATATGAATTCTTTATAAATTTGTTTAAACTTAGTAATTGACGAAATATTTGCAAATTTCGATTTTTTCACCGAAGTAAACTACTACTTCCGGTCTGCCGATTTTGCTCAAAATCTAATCAGTTCTCAAGAGGCAGATTATACACGTAAATACAAAATTTGGAATTGATATCTACAGCGGTTTGACCGCTATCGTGGTCACACACACACAGACACACAGACACACACACACACACACACATACACAGAGACACACAGACACACAGACATTTTTTAAAAACCACTTTTTTGGTATCAGGGGACCTCGAAACGTGGACATCTGCAAAAATCTCGAGGTCGAAAATTTTCATCATCACAATACTTCCTTATACTACGTATAAGAAAGTAAAAATGCACTATTAGAATATGTCATATCCATCTATGGTTACCATTTAAAAAAAAATTAGACTTTGCTTGCTAACTCAAAAATACTAAGCAAAATTAATAATTTTAGGAAAATGTCGTTTTCTAAAAAACAATATTCAAAAAATTTGTTTCTACCTTTAAGAATAGAAGAGTTATAGCACTTAAAAGGTTCTGGAGAATTTCTATTTTTTGCAAATGTCTAGTAAACCATGCATTTTCTTAAATTGACAAAAACGTATCTGGATGAGACTTATAAAGATGCAAATCTTTCTCCATTTAACCTAATGTGTATCTCTTATGGTTTTCGAGATCCCCATACAAATAATGACCGTAAAAATTCCCAAAATCGTTATCGAAACGTCGTCTCGTTGCTAGGTACCGTAAACTTTCGATAACCGTAGCTTACGGGATCCGCTCAGACTCGCACCCTAAGTTCAGACATATATTTTCTATTTCAATCCCATCTTCGTCCTAGAAACTTTACGATATCACGGTATAATTATTAAGAGTAAACAGTATACTCAATTTTTGATTTTTCTGTCAATAATTCTATGTCATATATCTTAATTTGTGTTTTTTTTTACTGTAATATTTCTGACATGTATTTAATACTGTATGTACAAATTAAATTTCATGTGCTTTGAAATAATGTTATATTATTATTTAAATCTTACCTTACAGTAAGAAATCCTACACTACTTAAATATGCCGATAGCCAAGTGGTAGCTACCGTATAAGTGGGATTTCTACCGGTTTTGTCAGTATTTCTATTGTCATTTCGTAAACTTGTTCCAAATAATATTACGTTAATTTTTACAGTGTTTACTCGATTTCGCAATTTTTCTGTACTCATACGCGATAACATACATATACATATTAAAATCTTAATGCTTTTGTAGATCAGCGTTGCACAAGTATATACAAATACGTCATTTTGTACTGATAGTACATTTATTACCTTTTTTGTGACCTCAGAATAAACAAAGAATGTTAACATACTATCTGCATGCACTGTAACACTTGCTCATCAGATTATATTCAAGGTTAAACCATTCGAGGTTTTTGACATCAATTAGACAATACAGATCATGAAAAATATATGGAGATTTACATCAGGCGGGATTATTTTTGTTTGGATTTTAAATTTGCTGTTGCTATTGGAAAAAAACATGTCTTTAGGGTTCGACGCACTGTACTTGTTTAAATTAATCGTGTTTAGTTTGATATGCGTACGAAACAATCAAACTAAATATACAATATAATTCTGCAAACATTAGCAATAATGTATGTCTGTTATCATCTAGTAATATAGCGACTAAAAGTTCGACACTATCTCCGAAAAGCACCAAAAAAAATTATAAATATTATGATGTATAATTATATATAAACACAGTAAGTCGATGTTACCTTGGAATATGGCCATCCACGCGTTATTGACCGAAATACATATGCTAAATTGATTTCAACAATAGATTTCCGTATCAAGTACAATGAAAAGGGCTAAAAATGTGTACCCAGTATAATTATCCGTAGGTAAACAACTCGAAATCTTTAACTTTCTCCACTTTGCCATCTGGAAGTCTATGAAGGAATAAAACATGAGATATATTAGCACTGGCCCACAAGGAATGTATGTAATCTAGGCAGATAATACGGCAATAATTTATACAGGAAAAAGTAGCGAAATTAAAAACAAAATAACTACAGATCTAAAAAAATGAGGTGTGGCCACCACACCACTTTCTTATACGTATGAGCGTTTCAAACTATACAATCTTAAGAATTTTTTTATACTAAACTTATTCAAAATCCTATTCTAAGTACTTTTATTCTCGTAATAAATCGCTATAGAATGCATACTTTGCAAGATATTCGAAAAAAGTGCTACTCGCTAAGAGTAAAAGTGCTACTTCCGGTCCGAATTTTGAAATTTCATGTATACAAAAAATATTGCAAATATAACTCTAAATACTTTTGTACTCTTAATAAATATATATAGAATGCATAATTTACGACATATTTGCCAAAAATCGCTATTCGGTAAGAGTAAAAGTGTTACTTCCGGTCCGAATTTTGAAATCTTTTTTATACAAAAGATATTGAAAACTATGTTTTAAATACTTTACATACGTAACGTACCTGTCTGAAAAAGCTTGACTTGCGAAATATTCGCAAAAAACCGATTTTCGATAAGAGTAAAAGACCTACTTCCGGTAGGAATTTCGAAAAACTTTTTAAATAAAATTGTTCTCAATTTTAATTTTAAGTACATATGAATTCTTTATAAATTATTATAAACTTAGTATTTGACGAAATATTGGCTAAATTCGTTTTTTTCACTGAAGTAAACTGCTACTTCCGGTCTACCGATTTTACTGAAAAACTAATCAGATCTCAAGAGGGAGATTATACACGTAAATACAAAATTTGGAATTGATATCTCCAGCGGTTTGGCCGCTATCGTGGTCACAGACAGACAGACAGACAGACACAGAGACATTTTTTAAAAACCACTTTTTTGGTATCAGGGGACCTCAAAACGTGGACATCTGCAAAAATCTCGAGGTCGAAAATTTTCGTCATCACAATACTTCCTTATACTACGTATAAGAAAGTAAAAAATGAGGTGTGGCCACCACACGACTTTCTTATACGTATGAAAGTGTTACTTCCGGTCCGAATTTTGAAATTTAATTTATACAAAAAATATTCCATATCTAACTCTAAATACTTTTGTACTCTTGATAAATATATATAGAATGCATAACTTACGACATATTTGCAAAAAATCGCTATTCGATAAGAGTAAAAGTGGTACTTCCGGTCTGAATTTTGAAATTTTTTTTATATAAAAGATATTGAAAATGATGTTCTAAATACTTTTATACTCGTAACGTATTTGTCTTAAAAGCATGACTTGCGAGATATTCGCAAAAAACTGATTTTCGATAAGAGTAAAAGACCTACTTCCGGTTGGAATTTCGAAAAACTTTTTTAAGACAATTTGTTTCAGACTTAATTCTAAGTACATATGAATTCTTTATAAATTTGTTTAAACTTAGTAATTGACGAAATATTTGCAAATTTCGATTTTTTCACCGAAGTAAACTACTACTTCCGGTCTGCCGATTTTGCTCAAAATCAAATCAGTTCTCAAGAGGCAGATTATACACGTAAATACAAAATTTGGAATTGATATCTACAGCGGTTTGACCGCTATCGTGGTCACACACACACAGACACACACACACACACACACACACACACACACACACACACACACACACACACACACACACACACACACACACACACACACACACACAGAGACACACAGACATTTTTTAAAACCCACTTTTTTGGTATCAGGGGACCTCGAAACGTGGACATCTGCAAAAATCTCGAGGTCGAAAATTTTCATCATCACAATACTTCCTTATACTACGTATAAGAAAGTAAAACTGGACCAATGGCTAGTTGGCAGAAATTAACATTAAAGACAAAAAACTGTTTATATCACCTTCCAACAACAATAAAAAAAACAGCCAATACAACTGAGGCTGAACATATCTAAAGAAAAACTTAAATAAGACTGAACAAAGTACTTGGAAATTATGATAGATAACAAATTATCACGGGCGCCTCATGTGGCCTACATTCAGAAAAGTGTGACACACATAATAGAGGCAATAAAAAGAAGTGAGCTATGTAAAAAGACAAAACTAACGATATACCAAAATCATCTCATCTCGAAAATACGCTACATACTAGTGGCATGGGGAAAATGTGCAAAAACATTAATGGAATCTATGAAGGTGATTCAAAACAAGGCCCTGAAGGTAATTCTGGATTTGGACTGGTATACCCATACTGAGAATATATACAGAGATACGGGACTACTTAGTATAAAACAAATAGCTAGACTGGAGGAATACATAACAGCTTACAAGGTAGCACATAACACTCAGAAGAATAGATTCACTCTGCAGAGGTTAAGTGATATGTGTAACTACAGTAGGCGCCACAACGATGATTATTATATCCCTGGAGTGAATAGCGTCATGGGGAAATTGAGTTTTCAGTTTGGAACCATGAGATATTTAATAAACTTCCGTCGGAAATAAAAAAAACTGCTTAAGTTTCAGGGTATTCAAAATCAAAGCAAAAAGATACACTGAAGAACATGTTAGTATACTCTGAGACTCTCGACTGGAACGCCGTGTGACCAAGGGGAGTCCGAAACCGAGGGACGACGAATTGAAATATGAAGAATATAAATTAAATAATTCACATATAACTTACAATGCTCCCTCAATACCAGCCAGTATTTGCGAGCTAATTTATAATTAATCAAATTTATCCTGTACTTTGGTAATTTATTCTTACATGACATTTCATCTTTAAAATATATAGGTACTTTAGATGATATACATTAAAACTGTAAAATTAAACGAGAAAATGTAATAATATAAATTATAAATGACAAACAATAAACGTTAAACGTTAAAGATGGACATAAGGCTAGAAATACGAATGCAGTAGTTTGCGATAATCAATTTCTTCTGCCATCTGCATTTTCTTACTTAAACTATGGTGATTCATTTGAACCAGTATTTTATTAAAAGTCATTAGAATGCCAAATACTGAGATAGTTATAATACAACAATTCAGTTGGATTTACCTTTAAGATATTGGTAATTTTCAAACAATTTTGAAGTTTCTTTTGAAATTCTGAGCCCAAAAGATTAACTAAACTGAGGTGAATAGAAGTGTTAAAGAATTGAGCAGCATTTTATAATAAAAATTAGAGAATTACCGTTTGCTATTGAAGGGCAAACCAATGTAATTGAATAAATAGACAAAAAAGTATTATTTTACAAAAAATACTTAGAATATTGTTGGTGATATAAATAAATACTCATAGAAAAAGAAGAAATTTGGATTCCTTACTATTTTATTAGCATTATTCTTTCCACAGTATTTGTTTTATTATTATTATTTTGATGAATCGTTTTTATTATTATCAGGTATTACCTTTCTATATTTTATTTCTCATAAATTACATATCTTCTTGATGAATTATTGACTAATTCTTAGTTAATTTACTTCAATGTAAACTATTAAATACATGCATGAATGACAACTTTGAAGGGTTTCTTTATATATATAAAATTCATTTTGACCTTTGCTTAAAATTGTTGTTTAATGTAGGTAACGATTCTCGTAGACTTTTATTATTTTTAATTGCACATTTAGAGTTTTTGTCAAACGCTAGTAAACGTTAAGCGATGAACGATTAATTTTAAGCAATAAACGTTAAACTATCAGTATTGAACAATAAACAGTAAACATGGGCGAAATCTCACTTTAAAGACGGCAAGTACAAAAATTTATATTTCTTTCTACAAGGTGAATATTACATAATATTCTATGTCATTAGAGAGAGAGAGAAATAGAGAGAGAGGGGGGGGAGAGATTCAACAATTTTTATGCTGACCAATTGAATATTTAGAGCCAAGTAAGGGAGTGAAAGAAGAATTTGACAAGATTTTCTAATTTTTTATAAGGAAGTGCTCTTGGGAAATGAAAAGATGATGCATACTCATGCCATAAAAACTTATTAAAAAAATTGTCTTGCTGCACACCGAGAGAAAAAAAGGGTTCAGTTAACCAATAATTGGTTAAGTGAACAGTTTTAAACTTTTACCAGTGAGCAATAGTTTACATAGTTGGCATAACCATCTAAAAAGTGTTAACTTAAACGTTAAAACAACATTTTAGTAATTGCCATACAATCTTCCTGAACTGTTGGGTTGACTTCCTTAAATGTTAAAATAACATTTTAATAATTGCCATACAAACTTGTGGAACTGTTAGGTTGACATCCATAAATGTTAAAACAACATTTTAATTATTGTCATACAATCGTCCCGAACTGTTAGGTTGACATTCTAAAAAGTTAAAAGAACGCTAAGAATTGCCATATAATAGATTCATATCAAACTGTTAAGCTAACATTCTTAAATATAAGGAAAAAAAGTAGATTGTTCGGATAGTATTCTATTTCTTCCCCTTTAATTTGAGAGTGTCAACCTAACAGTTCGATAAGAATCAATGGCAGTTCTTTTAATTTTTAACATTGCAATAATTTTCATATATCGTTTAATTTTGATTTCTACACGTGAAATCTGCCTTAAACTTACTTGTAGGAAACCCATCAAAAAAAATTAGAGTTTTTATTATTTATCCAGTTCAATTCGTAATTTATATTTAGATAAAAATGATATCTCTTTTAGCTTTCGTACACAGCTTAATAGCATATCTTTAACAGTGCTGGCTGACAGGTGCTAAGTGAAAGTAAACAACAGGAATGTATATTTGAGTTTTATTAGAATAAAATGTGGTGCATCCATATTAACATAAACATTTTAAAAAGAAACTAAATTGTAACTATTGGTTGTGCAAAATGCGTATAGGGATGAACATTTATGTATTTTATTAACATAGTTTCATTAATCTTCAGCATGTATTAAAATGGAATTGATTCTACCAAATTCAGATGTGCAGAAAGGGGAAAGTATCATTTTCTTATCATCGTTAGATACCTGGAAATATTATTATTTAATCTAACTTACTTTAATAAGTGATTACTTAAAGCAATAACATATGGTAGGTATGTCTTTATCCCACTTTGTACCAATATTATATACAACCTTTTGTATCAAATACCAAATGTGTTCTGATGCTGCGAGATATTCTGACAAGATTTAAATATTAAACCCAAACATTGTAAAACACTTGGACATTTATACACAAAGGTATCGATTACAAGATAAAAATTGTTTATTCTATGTAGACTTGGTCCTTCGACAATCATATAAGGCTGGATTTTTTCTCTATTCTTGGCCCCTTCTTCAACGGGACTTTCTATATCTGCTGGAATCTGAAATTAATGATTTAATTATTTTTTAGTAATTAGAAACTTACATAAACGTAAATACCTTGATATGTTTAATAATTGTTTCCTGACATTCAGTAATGCTAGGTTCCAATTTTTACTTTTTCTTACAGTCTTCACTTTCCCTGGAGGTGAAACAGTGCTACTAAACTATAAATTTGAATTGCAGGTTTACTATCTGAAATATTCCATTTTTTTTAAAAATGTTTCTCTATTCATTAATAAACATACCATCTGAAATATCGCTTGATATACTATTAAGTAGTCCCTGAGTAGATTTGTCTAAATTTGTTTTAATTTCAACCGATTTTTGAAAAAATGAATTCCATTTTACATATAAATTTAATTTTTTTAGAAAGGACTTCTTAAAATCATCTTCAATCTACGACAATTATTATGAAAAATGCTACTTTCACGCATACTAAAAGTATTTCGCCAATGTAATAAAACATCCTCCCATGGTTCCTTGTTCTGTTTTAGCCACGTAAAGCTGGCCAATGTATCACCTACGAATGTTCAAAAAGAAATGTTGCAAGAAAGTTACAGGTTAACTATAATTTATCCTAATAAGCTATTACAGCAGATAAAGTAACAGAATATAAATACGTTTACAGGTAATTACAATTAAAAAGTTATGTAACTTGGAAACAATTTGTACATTTTGATCAAAATTGTTATGAAAAGGATAGCGCAGATACTCACTTGTTACTGTAGTAGATGTTGTACTGGGTGACAGTTTTAGATCAGTTTTTGTCACGTCCTGAAATATTTTCTTTAAATTTCGATATTTGTCTATTAATTTTCCTTTGGGTTGATTGGCCTTTTATCTTTACTATCTTTTCCACTTATGCTTGGAATATAGTAAATATGTATTTTCATTACTTGAATCTACGCATATTTTCTACAAAAGAAATGTATATTTGTACACAAAAACTAAAATAGAAGTGAAATTTTGTAAAATACTTTGTTTTCCAGATTTTCTTCTGAGATCCTTATAGACTTCTTATATTCCTCCAGTTTAGCTATAAATCTTACTCTTGGACCAACCTTTGGTATTATTTCTTTTAGGTGATCATTTTCTAACTTTAGTAGAGCGTCTTCATCTATCTACTGTTCTGCAGAAGTAAATGTTTCTAATAGTATGTAACATATATTTATGCCAATAATATATACAGTATGCTAACTAGAACGTAGTAAAATCTGTTTCATGTGGCAGCTGATAAAACTGTATCGCTGTTGTCAAGAGCCGCCGATATGTATAAAGTATAAAGCAGTATTACTAAGCCACATGTAAACTGAAAACAAAATATATTTCATAATTTCAAATGTTTTTATTGTGAAAAATTTGTTAGATATTTAGATTTATGGCCGACTTAAAAAAAATTAATATAAATGTTATAAATAAAAAAAAAAGTTTATTTGACTCTTACACACGTCTGATTTTTAATTCTTGTAGGGCCGTCACATATAATAATTCTTTTACACAATTATATATTCTGTTGCACGGTCACAATGTTTTGGCAACAAAACGTGTCTCCTACACCCCACCCCCTTACAAATTGATTAAAATCACTTCTAAAAATAGAACTGCATGCAATACTAGAATTTCTTCAGACACCACCACCGTAAAGAAAACTGTAAACATGGTTGGTTTTCGGTGCCTTAATGTTAAGCGTCACTATACATTACTAAGTAGCAAACTACTGTTACTGTTACTGTTACTCAATTTATTTATAATACTTTTTATTGATTTTGTATAAATGCATATGTAGATACATCGTATGCAAAATGTCAGCCATTGGGATAAATATCAGGAAACATCATTATAATATAATAAAAACCTAACATACATTTGAAGATTTAAATTAACACATGACTTTCCCAATATAATAGCAATTTTTCTACGTTTTCCTTACTATAATCAAACTGATATTAAAAATATTAGTATGCATAAATTATATAAACTGAATTTTAAATATATATATATATATATATATATATATATATATATATACATCCCGCGATGTTTATGACGTCCATACAAAGTGCAGATATGTGGCGTCCATCAGACGCAGTTACATTATAAATATATACTTTAGCGTATATGCCATAAAGTGTATATAACGAACACAAATATCATATTAGATCAATTGGAATTTTTTAAGTAATAATTTCACTTTCATATGTATGTGAGCTCCTTTCATACGGGCGTCTATATGAACTCTAAGCGTATATTTGTTCTTTCATTTCTCAGTGTATATAGCGTCCTATGCGTATATATTTTACAAATAACGATTGATGCGACACATACACTATTGCCAGATTTACTTGTTTAATTTATCGGATTCATGCGTGAATTATTCGGAGATTCTCCTGTTTTGCATTTTTCCATATACCGGGTGTCCCAACGGAGAGGCAAAGTCCATTATTGGTATCTATTTATAATAATTTGTAGATAATCATAGGCTCTACAATTTAAGAATATTTTCATTTATACAGAGTGTTTGACAACGACGAACCAAAACAAAGTTATGTTTTTTTAAATGGAATGCTATACATTCTTTTACATTTTGTGATAGCCCTTAAAGAGCTGATTAAACTGACGTCAATATATATTTGTCGATTTTCAACTGTTCCTGAAATATGGCGATTTTTCGTTGTACACCTTTGAAAAATTGCTATGAAACAAAGATTAATGATGGAAGGGCTATTATGGGCTCAATTAGTAGAGATATTTTTTTAGTACGTTATTTAATGTTTATTTTCAAATGTCTAAGCATGTTCATTAGAATTGCATACCATTCGCAAAAGTTAAAAATTCAAAAAAAATTAAATGGAACAGCCTGTATATTTACATGTCATTGAAAAGTACTAAAAATTTGCTATATAAAAATATCTACTTTCTTGCGTCTGTGGGCGATATTGCAAAAGTTATAGAATATTATATCTGAATAAACCCGATTACGACTTATTAATTTAAAAATATGAGTTGCCATGACTTTCATAGCAATAGCATAAAAAAAATTAATCGGGAAGAGTTATTTCTTATAAATATTTCCTTCTACAAATAAATAATTTTTATTAAAAATTTAAACTCATGGAAAGTTTGGAAGTTAATGAATTAGCAATAGTATAAGAAATATCGCAGTCCTTGTGCGTCGAAAATTGTTTAAACGTCAAACGTAGATTTATAACTTCAGTTTAAATGGAAATTGTCATTACATGGTCTATGTTTTCGGGGAAAGTAATCGAAATTGTTTACTGGCACAAGGAATATACAGCCAAAAATATTCAAATATGTGACTATCATCGATGATACTTTTCAAAAATTGTTAATAAGATTTGAAGAAACTGGCAGTATTCTGTATGAAAAAAAAGGAGCAGTGTGTTAGGTTGCCATAGAAAACGCAGATGCACTAAAGGTTGTTTTGTTATATGTCCAAAAAATCCACATACAAGCGTGCGTAAACTTTCTAGATTCCTTGATATAGGCAAAAATATTATTAACAGAACTTTAAAGAATTTTTGATTCTATCTGCATTACATAAGCATACATCAAGATCTTCAGAGAAATGGTTTTATAAATACCTTCTGTAATATGATGTTGAAAAAAATAAATCACAACCTTGTTAGATAATATAGTCAGGGAAAGTTAGATTGGCCTTGGTGGTACATTAGCGTGGCCTCCCAGATGACCAGATTTACTCCAATTGCTTTTTTTTGGGGGGGGGGTTATGTTATGGACCGAGTATATAGAATTGTTCCAACAGGAAAATATATTCAAGAATGAAATCAAGAAGTATTTTCTACTATTAATCAAGAACTTATAGTGTCTATAGGTCATGTGAAACATGACTTCAAAAGTGTTTAAAAGTAAGAGGCGAGAATTTCGAACATTATAAATTATTGTTTTTCCGTAAATATATTTGTTTTTATATTTTATATATTTTAAATACTAAATTATATGAACATACTATAAAATCAACCATCCTCATTTTTTAATTTGTTAGATGATAACTGTGATGGTTGAAAATAGTAGCTTACCGTCATGTTCTTCAAGATAGTTAGTTTACAATAAAGTAAATTTAATTATGACGATTAAACATTTTTTGAAATACATCGAACTATTGTTAATTTATGAACTTCCATATTTTTCAATTCATCAGTTTAAAATTTTAATAAAAATTGCTTATTTATAAAAGGAAAATATAAGAAGTAACTTTTCTCGATTAATTTTAGTTATGCTATTCGTAATGTAAGTCATGGCAACTCATATTTTTAAATTCATAAGTCGTAATCGGGTTTATTCAGATATAATATTCTATAACTTTTGCAATATCGCCCACAGACGAAATAAAGTAGATATTTTGATATAGCAAATTTTTAGACTTTGCAATGGCATGTACAGTTGTTCCATTTAATTTTTTTTAGAATTTTTAACTTTCGCGAATGGTATGCAATTATAGTAAACATGCGTAGACATGTCGAAATAAACACTAATTTCACGGACTGAAAAGATATCTCTATTAATTGACCCCATAATAGCTCTTCCATCTTTAATCGTTATTTCATAGCAACTTTTCAAAAGTTGTACAATTTTTAAAGAAAAATCGCCATATCTCAGAAACAGTTGAAAATCGACAAATATAAATTAATGTCAGTTTAACCCATTAATGCCCAACTAATTTTTTTTTAAATTTTGTCTTTTTCTTCTAGTATGTTCTTCTATTTGGGACTCTTAAACAAATTTAGTCGACAAAAACAAATAATTTTAAAAAAAGTTGTGTTTTTTTTACGTATGATGTATCATACACTGGGATAATACAGGGTAACTTCCAAATAATAATTACTAAAGCAAAAAACCTATATTTTTAATGATTTAGAACATGATACTGCCTGAAACATCCATCAGGATGCAGACCAATATTACAGTTAATACAAGAGAACTTAGTACACTTCCCACATTTACCACACCTGCGCTGAGTATCTTGTTTGTCGACCAAGTGGTCCCGACCCTCATAGCGTATCTCATTTAAAACTAAGTTGCTTGATTTAGGTCTAGGTGCTTTACTTCCTAAAGGCTCGGGTGTTGTCAGAATTGCCAATACAATTCTTCTTGTAAATTCAAGGAGGCCAATATTATCAACCTGACGACGATACAATCTCCACATGTTGACCACTGCTCCATTCAGACAAAATCTTACTAACGGCCAGTACCATTTTTTTGAGCGAATTCTGATCCTATATAAACCACGCAGTTTATCAAATAGATCAACCCCACCCATACCCTTGTTATATAATGCAACAGTTGGTTGCTCCACAGGGATCATAGATTTTTCCTTTTTGGACCAGCGTCTGCATGTTCCTTTGGTTAAACAAATTGATACAATCTCCACATGTTGACCACTGCTCCATTCAGACAAAATCTTACTAACGGCCAGTACCATTTTTTTGAGCGAATTCTGATCCTATATAAACCACGCAGTTTATCAAATAGATCAACCCCACCCATACCCTTGTTATATAATACAACAGTTGGTTGCTCCACAGGGATCATAGATTTTTCCTTTTTGGACTAGCGTCTGCATGTTCCTTTGGTTAAACAAATTGAGCGGCTGTCTAGATTTGTTGCCATGGTCACTTGGCCTGTTATCATGCCATCTTGTCAGAGTAATACAAGAGTTTGTATCTTGTAAAACATAATACGTACCACGCTTTTCCATCTTTAGATCAGGAATAGGCGCCTTTTCTATTCGATCTTGCCTAATGGTACCAACACAGTTAATGTTATTAGCAATTAGCTGGTTTAAACGTAGCAAAGAATTGAAATAGTTGTCTAAAAAGACGGTGCCTTCTTTTGGAATAAAATTTAAACACAACTTTTTGGTAACACTACTTCCTAGTGACATCCCTTCTATTTTATCCCCGCCTCCTCTATAAGGAATAAATTTGATTAGATAACCGTCATGAGTAGTAAGGCACCAGAATTTAAAACCATATATGATTGGTTTTCCCCTAATAAATTGCTTCATTCGATGATGCCCATAATATGGTTCCATAGCTTCGTCAAGAGAAAATCACTTTCCTAGTGGCTGGACGAAACTGGAGAATTTTTCATTCAGATGGTTGACCAAAGGTCTTACTTTATAAATTTTGTCCTCATCGTCAATTTTTGTGTTGTTGTTAAAATGTAAGAACCGATGTATTGCTTCGAATCGGTTTCGTGACATACTATTTGCCACCAACGGATTATATGTATCCCATCGAGTTTCCCAGTACATGCGTCTAAATGGAACTTTAGAATATCCTGATAAAAGCAAAATGGCAAAATATTTATACAACTCTTCCACGGTAATTTTAAAATCATGAACTCCTTTAAAACTGGCATATTTCTCAGTCTCTTGGCATATATACTGCATAAAGTCATCGTCGAAAATTTTTTTGAATATATCACTTGGACAGAGTTTTTCGTTTTGTATTTCTTGTATTATTGTAGGTTGGCAGTTTTTTAGGTCATCTAGACGACAATCCCTTCGTTCCAGTTCTCTCTTACGCCAAACACGCTTCTGTTTTACAGCTTTTTTATCATTCTTTTTAGTATTATTCTTGCCATTTGCTGCTTTTACTTTTTTTGCGAGCGGCTCATTGTCTGAATCAGACCAATCAGTTTCATTTTCTTGTGATTGATCACTGCTGAACTGCACTGCAGAACCAATTTATATTTCATAAAACATTATGCTTACCTTTTTAATATATCACTATCACTGTCAATATAAAATAAGCGTCAGTGCTTCGGTGTTGCCTAGTATGCGAATATCCGAGGACGGCATATTACGCGTGAAATGAAATAGATCCACTATAATATACACTAGTTCAAATATACGAGAACATCAACGCCAATGGATTGCGAAGGAATTTCGTTGAACTAAATTATACGGAAACTTTCAAAATCCAGATTTTTGACGTCCAACATATTTTTTGTCAATCGTTCGCCAATAGTGTTTGTCGATGAATAAAATAATTTAAACGGGTATGTGATATGACGTCCATATATGGACCCCATATAGCAGGCGGACGCTGTATAGCATACAAATTTCCAATTACCGGACTCAGGATGCACTGCAAGATGGATATATATATATATATATATATATATATATATATATATCAATGTATGTAGGTACTTACATTTTATGAAGACAAGTAGGTAAATATGTCGACACTCACTAATAGAAAATACATGATGATACAAACACAGAAGCTGATGTCATATACATATGGTCAAATTACGGAAATTAGTTTAGGGCTACTACTCAGATTAGACGTACCCCACAAAATATAGTCTTATAAGCAGCAATACTTGCTTCTAAATAAGCCATTGGTTTTCATTATGCGAAAACTATTCCCTTAACATTTTTTGTTTAACAAATTTTAGATGGTTGTTTGAATCGCTTTTTTTCTAGACTCAACCAATTATTGGTTAATTCAACATTTTATATTTAACATTCTAAAAAAGTTTGAATTAACATTTCTTGTTCTCTCAGTGCAACTCCTGAAAATTAATTTAATACATTTAAAAACGACTTTATTCAATCCGCTTATAATACGCAAGATTGTCGTGCTGAAAATGCTCTAGGACATCTGGATTAAGAGACATATATTTGTTTATACGCATCTGAACCCAATATTTCACGGCTTTAGAACTTTAAATTTCAGCATAAACAGTAATACTGTGGAAAGTATGGAATATAGATTAATATACAAAAGGAATTTATAGTTATTTTCATGGAATTTTTTATTCAAAAAATTGTTTTCATACCTCATCTCCCTCCGTAAAAGTAATAAGTAAAAAAGAACGGACAAAATAAGTTACATCTTTGTTTAAAGTTATAAAATGAAAACTATTACCAATATATATTATGATCAGGGAAATATTTATGTAAAATTAGATTTTAATCAAGTTTAAAATTGAAACTAACTAGGTAATACAATTAATGTTCCTTTTATATTACGTATACGTATAGAGCAAATTTTTAAACCCCTAAAATTACTGAAAATTAGCATTTTTCTAATGTATGTTGTTTAAATTAAATTGTATATTGTAGATTTGATCCATTTTAAGTTTCAGTTTTCTTTGTTTGGGCTCATACATTATCCAGTGACAAAGTGTGACGTTTTATTTTTGAATTGCAATAATTATGATTTAAAGTTACGTTTATCTCTGAAGTTTTAATTGAAATTAGTTAGAAGATCTAATATATTTATTTCTATAATTTTATTTAGATAATGGGCTTTTCTGCGCCGTCCGGCTAAGCAATTCTTCTTACCTGGTTGTAGATTTGGTAAAGAATTAGTTTCCTCTTTAATTATAAATTTGTTTTATTAATTATTTCACCAATTTGTCGTTGTTCCTTGCCGTTGATATGAGTTATTAGTTTTAAAAATTCTATTCTTATTTATCATAAATTTTCCGGTAGGTTTTAGCTTGTAAAAATTAATATTAAGAAAAGTTGTACGACCTTGCGCCGAGTAGATCATTTAAGATGCTCAGGCATTGTCCATACCCATTTGGTATGCTTTACTTCCCCATTGCTATATGTGTAAGATTATACGTGGTAGAAATTCATTATCAAAAGTGAATTTAATTATACTACAACGGATTAAAATTGGTGTCGTGTTATCAATTATTTTGGTAAGGCTGTTAAGTCGCTCCTGTTGGAATATCGTGCTTTAAATTAACACTATACGTGGGCGGAAGCGTGGAGAATTTCTTTTTTTTTTGCTGCATCTTTAGCAGGAATTTTTATTTGCAATTTTTATGGAAGATTTTTATGTACAAATGTTTAACTACCGTCTTCCGTCACCATTCTTAAAGTGCAAATCTATTTCAAAATTCTATTTGCAACTTAATTGGATACATCGTTACGTCCTTTTGTCGAAGGGTGGGAGGAACACTGTTGGAGTTTGAGATAAGTGATACCGTAGTCCTTTATTTCTTTTGATTGTGTTTAAACATTAACGATGACATTTTAATTGCTTAAATTTGGTAACAGATGTAGATTCTGACTTTTTAATTACTTTAATTTTGTAAAATTCTAGATGCAGAGGTTACCTCTTTTTTTTTTGTATATTTATCACTTAACTTCATGTAATAATATCTAAAATTTAAATAGGAGAGTCGCTTAAATTATAATTCCAGTAGCGTACGTTGATATTTCCTTTTTTAGTAGTTTTATTTTACTGACGACCTCCTACTGTTTAGTGTTGTTTTTTTATGGAACCTCTGGAACTGAAGTTCCTATGTCGTAGATTTAGATCTGTTCTATGAAAATTTTCATTTCAACTTGTTATTAAGATATTGTGTCATATACCGGCCAGACGCCCTTTGTTTTCTTTTTGCATTTTGAATATTGAATTTGAATATTTGTATAAAGACTGTGTAAACGGTTCTTTATTTTGATCAAAATAAAATTCTCGTACGAGCGTTGAATGCTTTGTTCGGCCCTCAGCCGAAATTGTGTATTAGATAAGTAACCTTACTTTTGTTTTTGCTTGTAAACCAAATTTTGATATTTGTTTTATTAAGGTAGCGCTTTGTGCCTTTAAATTAGCACGGCAGCCTGAACATTTCCACTTTTTTTTATTTTTGTTTAGTAGTTACAATTTGGGTCATCGTGTAAAGTTGGGGACTTGTTTATTATGATTGGGGTTTTGGATATTATACAGGGGGTATCTTAATTGTTCCCATATTCTGGGTTATTTGTACTCCGTTGTATCTTGTTTTTCTATAATTGTCAATAGACGGGGGTTTTGAAACATATTGTGTGTTTTTCTTTTGGAATCAAGCGGATATTTGAGACCATACCGTTTCGTGCTTTTCCGGACGATCTGCACTTTTAAGTAAAGCACGCGGCGCCGAATAATTTTATTTCTTTTACTCTCTAACAACTAGAGTTTCTTCACCCATGACCAGCTCCACTGGGTGACCTAGTGTTAGATGTTTGTGGTCTCTATAACTCAGTTTGCTTCATAATCTATCCTCGCCTTCCAAAATTATTATAATCATTTGCTATCAACAAGATTCGGTAACAAGATTTTTGGCGCCCAACGTGTAGAGTTAATTTTTCTGCTTATCTCTGTACCGTATACAACATTACTCTGATAACTATCTTTTGATGAATAAAAAACAAGCACATACTTCAAAAGATCATTCTTAGAACCTAGAGGTGCTTGGCGAAGCATATATCTTGCATAGGGTAGTTTATTTCTATTTATAACAATCTTTCGGCATCTACACCTGTAATTATTATCATATCACATGGTGTATCCAGTAAACAATACATTCACTAATTATACTAATCCGTAGTTTACGTTAGAAGCTAATTAAAATTTTGCTATTTTTCTTGAATGCAAATTAAACTCGTGATATATATTTTCATATTCAATTAGCTCCGCTGTATTTACACCTTATGTGTGTACACAACTGTATACAACGTGCATAATGTTGCATTACTTTCATTTCAGCAGGACTGTTAATATAATTAAATAACTGGAAATGAACGCGTTGTCAGAACCAAGGCTGCATATCCACAAATGCCGTCATTCATTTCTCTGTTTCTTTGTGTGCATACTTGTCTTTCCTGTCTACTGTGTCGTTTATGATTTAGCAGCAGAAGGAACAACAATTCAGCCAGCCGCAGGAGCACGGCACGAAACGGCGACGGCAAAACAAGAGAAGCGGACTGGAAAGAACAACGTTCAGTACCGTATCTCCAATCCTCCAATCTCTTCATTTAGTCATAGCTCAACGTTGTTCGGTGACGGTCGGTTTTGACCGAAACTTCAACACCGCGTGCTCAAATTTGTGATGTAGTTCCCAATAAATAAGAATAAAAAAATCGTTGGCCATTTCTTTGTTTAATGTGTTTTGTGTTCGCTTATCTTTACCACATATGGATCTATCTATCTGTTTTCTGAAATGTCAGTGATGATTTTGGAAGACGTTTATCTTTAGAATCTATGTGTAAGTTTCTTTAAAATAATGTAATAATGACAATATAGTATTCATACACATAATGAGTTTATAATACATATGCACTAATAAACGTCATGCGAATAGCAACGAAGTGAAAGTACAAAACATGTTTTAAGTGTTGATTTTTTAAACGTCAATCGTAACACCATTATCTTAAATCTTCAGAAGTATTTATATTTTAATTCTTTCTTCACGTTTGGCAATCTTGTCCTTCTAACTACGGGTTTTTAAATATACTATTAATTTACCCTTAGGAAAACTATTTTAGAATAAAATTCAAACTTAAAGTACTTAAATTAATAATCGACGAAGGAGATACATGTTGAAACTCCAGTATATATATATATAATACCATCAAACTCTGATGAGTGAAATAAAGACAAAATTGCGTTTTTCGGTAAAGACAAAATTATATTAACTAAGAAAAGTTTTTCATACCAAATTTCTCCACTTTTGTCTTAGGTAAAAAATTAAGTCACTCACCTGTAAAGACAAAAAACAACATTTAAATAGACATAGGACTCTCCCTCCCTTGAAGAGAACAATTGCAAGTAATTGTTCGATTAAGTGCTAACTGTTACTGGCGATAGCTTCGTAATATGATAGAGATTTGATTCTGTCTTCTTGTGTCCGGTGTCAACTTCATATATTGAGCTAGAAATCTTCCTTAAGATTTTGTGTGGTCCAATCCTCAATTCATCCATTTTCTTTCTATTCAGCCGACTTCCGTTTTCTACAAAGACTATCTCCCACAGATCATATATTTTTTTTATTATAGTTGTGAGATTTTATTGAATTTTCAAAAGCTAGAGCTTTCTATCTCTTTTCAGATCTTCTTTTGTGCATCTTGATTTCAATTCAAGTGGTAGAATGTCTACATTTTCGCCTTCTAAAAGATATTTTGGAGTAAACTTCGTGACTGTATGTTCTGTTTCGTTACATTTTGCTACACATTTTTGTGCAACAGTTGTCCATGCCTTTTGTTTTTTTCTCACCATTAATAGTTTTTAAATTTGCCGGTTGTTTATTACTAGTATCCTCTCTTTCTTTGATTTTCAATCATTTAGCATTAATTAATGCCATATTTGAACCCGAATCATAAATTCCAGAAACTTGTAAAATATCATTTAATAGCAATTTTACCTTTATTAATGGTGGTACTTCTAGTTTTTAGTGGTTTTTAGTGGTTTTTTCTTTAAACCAACAATTTTTCTCAGAATGGAAACATTTCCCTTTCTGGTTTTCCTCTTCAATTTTTTTGTTTTTTGTATCAGAATATGTGTGGTATTTTTGATCATATTTATTCTTTCCGACTAGATGTTCCAATTTTCCTAATTCATTGTAAAGATCTTCGGTTTCTTGTACAGTCTCTCGGTTAAGTTTATCAGTCAGATAGTTAGGCAGACCCGATGCTATAAGATCAATGCGTGTCCCAGTATCGATCGACTTCCTGACTTGTAATAATAATTTCTCTTTTTTTAGTGCATACTCGAGCAGTGAACCCGTTTGATACTTAAAGGCAACAGCATATCTGATGGGCGGCAAACCTTTGTTTGCAAATGTATCACAGAAATTTTTCTCCCAATCATTTCACTCTGATTCAACTGTAATTTTCATTAACATACAACTGTACCAATCTATACTGGAATATTGCAAAAAAAAATTTAATATTTCAATTTTTTTTTTGTCTTTGTTGATATGGAAACGTTCACATTCTTTGTTGAACTCCTTAATCCATTGGTGAGCATTTGCATTTCTACCGGTGAATTTCTCAATCATAAAATCCTTTGAAATTTTCCCTAAATTATGAGATTCAGATTTACTTCCTTTTTCCTCGAGTGATTTCTCTAATAGTTTTTCCAAGTTTTGATTTGAGCCACTAGGTAAAGATTTACAATCATTTGTATTTTCCATAATTTCTTCCAGATATAAATCATTAAATTGTAAATTTTGTTCTTCATCCAAATATATCTTTGATATCTCATCTGTTAGAGTTAATCATATTTTCCATGTCTGGTATCTTTTATTTAATGTTTTTTTTATTTTGTTATAGTTGGAAGTAAATGTAATTATTTGGTGTAGACTTGCAGGTTGATATTGAACCGGTATACCAAAAATCTGTCCATTAGGTGTACCTATTGAGGTTATGCAAATAATGTTTGATTTTCCATCTGCCGAAGTTTTTACAGTAAAATCAAACATCAACTTCTCCATATTTCTTGGAATGTTTGCAGTAAATGTTGTTTTATAATACCATCAAACTCTGACGAGAGAAATAAAGACAAAATTGCGTTTTTCTGTAAAGACAAAATTTTATTAACTAAAAAAAGTTTTTCATACAAAGTCTTTCCACTTTTGTCTTAGCTAAAAAATAAAGTCACTCACCTCTAAAGACAAAAAAAACAACATTTAAATACACATAGGACTCGATTAAAACTACTTATTATTTTTTTTGTCTTGATCCATAAGGTTTTGAAATACAAAGCCTGCTTGTTTTTTTTTTTAATGGCAACATGGGTTAATTGGAAAATCGTTAAAAAGTTATTTTTCCCCGAATTAAATGGTACAATAGGCTTCGTGATTCGTTTGACAGAATTTTAGAAAAAAACATTATTACAATCAAATAAAACACGCAAATCATGCAGCCTTTGCCCATCCGTCAAAAATTGGAAGAACTTAACAATGGCCGTAGAGAATTTCTCATTGTCATTATTACCTCTATCATTTCTCATTGAAACACCAACAAATGCTTGCAATGAAACTAAAATAAACAAAACTAAACGAAGGAACAAAAGTTAATAAAATGTTTCAATTAATATTTAGACAAGATGTTTATAATTTATGAACAAAACTTCACTTTAGAATTTAGATTATAAAAGATATTAAAAGTGTTATCCATTTACTTCCTGACAATTATGAAGTCTGTAGATAAATCCGTCTAATTGTATTATTTAACCAATTTGGAGGAATATGTCTTATTTTTGTCTGATAACGTAATTTTACTTCGTCCAAAAATTCTGGTTTGTTGTTGTACACACGGCACTTTAAATATCCCCATAAGAAAAAGTCTAGGGGATTCAGATCAGATGATCCAGTCGGCCATTCAATAGTTTCTCGCCTCTCTATCCACCTTTGAGGAAATGTGTTAATTAAGTAATAACGTACTTCACATCCATGTGTGGTGGAGCGCCGTCCTGTTGAAACCAAATTTGATTGTTGTGATTTGGGAAAAGATGTATAATTTGGGGAACAATATTTTCTCGCAATAATTATAAATACTTTTCAGCAGTTAGATTTCTATGAAAAACGGGCCTATGATATTATGGCCGATAATTCCGGCCTATACATTGATGTTTGGGGATATGTACCGTCGCCATCCAATGAGAATTACTATCAGACCAATATCTACAATTGTGTCTATTTACAATACCATTTAACTGGAACGTTGCTTCGTCTGAGAAAACAATCCTTTTAACAAAATTTTCATAGCCGCCGATCATCGTCATCATTCTCTCACAGAATTCCAATCTTCTGTCAAAATCGTCCTCGTTGAATACGTGTACTATAGATGAATTTTGTATGGGTGGTATTTTGCTCGTTTTAAAATATTTTGAGCAGTACTTCGAGACATATCATGATTTAAATCCTCTTGTAGTACAGACGTTTTAGGGTTGCCCTCGATATCTAATCAGATATTAAAAGAATTTTCTTCGTTGGTGCATGGCCTTGGCCGTTCTAATTTAGGTTGATTTTTCAAACTACCGGGTTGATTAAATTTTTTAATGTTGTTGTCACTGTTGACTTGCTTATTGGATTCCTATCTGGGTGGGTGTGCACATGCTTCTAAGACTTCGTTTTCTATCTCCATACCCAATTCTTATGAGAATTTCAATTCTCTCTCCTTCAGTTAAATGATTCATAATTATTAGTTTTTTGCTAATACAACATGAACTGACAATTAACTGTCAAGAATTGTATGTTTGACGGATTTGCAAAGGCTGCATGATTTGCTTGTTTTATTTTATTTTAATAATGTTTTAATTTTTTTCTAAAATTCTGTCAAACGAATCACCGAACCTATTCTACCATTTAATTCGGGGGGAAATAACCCTTTTTTAATTATGTTCCATTAAACCAATGTTTCTATTAAGAAAAAACAAGTAGACTTTGTATTTCAAACACTTATGGATCAAAATAAAAATAAATAAAATTAATAAATAGTTTTAATTGAGTTATAATGTCTATTTAAAATTTCAGGATTCTAGCTCAAACCGTTTTAGCGTAAAGTTCCATACATAATAGCAACCCTGTATAATAAAACACAATTGTTTAGTTTCAAAAACTACAATGTTCACACGACTACAAATATAACACCAATTTTACAACTTTAAATGTTTTAGAAAACAGTAAAAAATTTAATATGCTAGAAAGTTTGAAAATTAATAAATTTAATAAAACAGGTATAATTTTCAATGACCAACTATATATAAATAACTCCCCCCTACTCAATTTAAAATTTGGATCTGCCCGCCCCCTCTCAAAATGAGATTGTTTTTGTGTATTTTTGTATTGATATATATAGGTGCTAATATGTAATTTGAAAATGTATTTTCATCCACTTGATGAAGCCACAGTGTGGCGAAACATATGTCATGTGAACATAATATTTTTTGAAACTGAACAAATAGTACCTATATCAAAACAAGTAAAATTAAAATATAAACTTGAAACAATTAACTCCAACATAAATTAATATAAGTAATAAACGGTTATATTTAACACACAAAAATAACCTTTTCACTTATAAATAACAATATTTATAATACTTCGGCAGTATATCAAATTTATATATTATTTTTATTAATTTTCATTTAGTTTTAAATAAAATACATAGGGAGTCACTAAAAGATTGTCAGTTTTGTTATGCAATTGGCAACATCACTTAAGTTAAGCCTATCTTCACACTTTAAAGATGCAGAAGATTACCTGACTATGCAATAAACCAATATTAATATAGCTATTGAAATTATTTGTTGATGTTAATACTCAAATACTAAAGGCTTTATCATTATAAACACGATAACCGTGTTTCATATTCTGTAAACTCCATACTTTTATTTGCAATCTAATTGGTTTTGATTATACTGGGAATAAAAATAGGAAGTCCAAAATTGTTTTATCGAGTAAAATGACATGTAGTGGGTGGATTTAGATGGAAGATTTTTTGTTAGTAATTAATTGTATGTTTATGTTCCTTCTCGTTTACAACATAAAGCATAATTTCAATGTTAAATATATATATTCTGTTATTTTCCAAAAAGGAAATAGATATTTATATTATTTAAAAAAAGAAAAGCACCACTGAATTGTATAAATAAATAGTTTTGCAAACATTCTTATCCATTATGACATTAGCAATTTAGTCAATTTAATGTTCTACAATTAAAGTACTGCAGTTACATTTATAGCTTTTAGTTAACACATAAAAATGTTTCAATTTAATTTCTATACTCGCAATGATATTACAATTAATAATATTGACATAAAACTTGTTAGTCATGTTTGTTTATATTTTGAATTATCTGTCGACATATGAAAGACGAAAGGACATCAAATTAATTAATAATAATTTCAAAGCTTCTACATGCCGTACTACCCAGTCTATATGCAATTCCCTATAAATAAAAATAAATAACAATAAAATAATCGAGCACGTATTGGCCTCACAATAAATTATCTACAAGATCTACGTTAGGTATACGTATGTTTTATCAATGTTGCTGATATCTTGAAGCCAGAATAATAACAGTGATGCTATTTATATGAATTAACACAGTGCGATGTATAAAAATATAACAAAATCTGTAAATATAAACATTGCTACCGCGCGATCATTTAAATTCTAAATTAGAGCAGTTTGTGAAATTTAAATTAAGTTGGTATATACATAAGTACTAATTTACAATTTGAATTGTCAAAGTGACGTTTCAAAATGTTTGATTTAGAACATAAGATTTTTCTTACTGAAAGTTATTTTAAAAACGCCGAACGACAAGAGAATGGTGAATGGACATATTCAGTACCGCACTGCATCAATGATTTTCAAAATGCCTTCCCTAATTTTCCTGCGGATTATCAAAAATTAGTCCAAGAAATTTACACATGTGTGGTGAAATTTCGTAATGATGGAACTGTAGGTAGGAAAGCTGGTAGTGGCGCGCCCAAAAAAAGGACTCCTGAGGTTGTGGCAGATGTTGCAGAAAGAATGGAACAGTCTCCCAAAAAATCTCTTCGCAGATTAGCCCAAGAAATAAACCTTTCATATGGAACTTGTCAAAAAATTTTAAAAGAAAATTTAAATCTTTATCCCTATAAGATTAACGTCGTTCAAGAGCTATTCCCTCGAGATTTTCCTGTACGAATAGAATACTGTCAGTAGTTTTTGAATAATTTAAATAAGAACAACACTTTAGATTTAACATTTTTTTCTGACGAAGCATGGTTTCACCTATCCGGCTATATAAACAAACAAAATATGCGTATTTGGTCTTCGGAGAATCCTCATGAGTTTATTCAATCGCCTCTCCAATCGCAGAAAATTGGTGTTTGGCTAGCGGTTTCTAGAAGGCGTATATTTGGACCTGTGTTTTTTGAAGGAACGATAAATGCTGAGAGATATCGAAATAATTTTCTTGAACCGTTTTTACAAAATCTTCATGATGACGAACTTTTACATGGGTATTTCCAACAGGACAATGCAACAGCTCACAAAACATGGGAAAGTATGGCTCGAATTCGCGAGTTTTATGATAATCGAGTCATTGAATTTCCGCCTCGCAGTCCGGACTTAACGATTCTTGATTATTTCATTTATCCGTATCTGAAAAACACAGTTTACAAAAATAACCCACAAAATCTTGAAGAACTACAAGAGGCAATTTCTAATGCATGTAACGCTATAACCGTTCAAATGTTGGCAAATGCTTTTGAAAGTATGAAACGGAGGGTTAACAGTTGCATTGCAACAGGGGGAGAACACTTTGAACACCTTTTGTAATTCACAATAAAACTAATTTATCTTGTAATGCTTTCATTTCCATTAAATTTAAATCGATTACACATAAGATTCACAAATGTCACAAAGTATAACCTAACCGCAAATTTCAATTAATCAATAATTGACATTCTGGACAACCTAATAAAAAAAATCCCACCTGCTATAATTTAGAATTCAAATGATCGCGTGGTATTACAAACACATAAAATCGACGATACCCTAGTAGCCTGGCATCAGTAAAATATTAGAATAATTAGGAATTTCTGCGATGATGTTTGTAAGTCCAATTACATGTTATTCTGTGTAGGAAAATGTTTCAATAGATTTTCTATTTTTATCAAAAAGTCACTAGAATTATGTAAAATAACCGTAAAATATGAATAATATCCATAATAAAGAGCTTAAATATATACAAAAGGACAATAATTAAGTATGCGAAGTACAAGATACAGAAAAAACAGAAAACAGGTGGAGTGAAGAAATTAAGCGTGCAAGAAAGAAAAAGAAAAATGCTGGGAAAAATATATGGAAACCAGTAACAATACTGACCATGAAGAATAGATGAAGAAAATATCACAAGTTAAAGTATTGACTAATGTAGCAAAACAAAAATCTTGGACAGACTTTGGAACGAAAATGGAAAATGAAATTCGAAACTGCTATACAGAACCTTGAAAACCTTGCGTCAGTCAGCTGGAACACACCTCCAATATATAAATAATGAAGAAGGAGGAATTCTAACCTCAGAACAGGATATAAGTGATAGATGGTATGAATATTTTTGCGATTGGTTTGAAGCCGAAACAGGTGGAGAAGTCGACACCTGAGGAACTTTCGCCAGAAGAAACTGAAAAGGCAACAACAGAGCGAGATTATAGAAGCAGTGGAATAGCTAAAACCAGGAAAAGCAGCTGGAATTGTCAATGTAAAGGCAGAAATGCTGAAATACATGGGATTTAATGCTAAACGGTATTACTTAGAATAATAAACTTAGCATGGGAAAGGAATACAATCCCCGAAGACTGGAAAATAGCAATTATCAGCCCCTTACATAAAAAAAAGGTGACAATACGACATGTTCCAAATACAGAGGTATTTCGTTGTTGTCAGTAGCTCGAAAGATATACGAAAGGATAATAGAGAAGCGATTAAAAACAAATTTAGACTCAACCCTTCAAGAAAATGAAGCTGGTTTTAGGCCAGGCAGAAGCACGCTGGACTGGATATGCTGTTTAAGGCAAATTTCGGACAGAATTCTAGGTGGTAACGGCAAAATGTACCTATGTGCAATTGACCTAGAAAAAGCATTTGATACACATCCGAGACATAGGATAAGGTCATCGTTGGAAAAGAGAGGGATTAAAAAGGAATTACTAAAGGCAGCCAAAAATATATACACCAACACGAGCAGCATAATAAGAACTGAAAGCGGATATACAGAAAGCTTTATCACACTTAAAGGAGTAAGACAGGGCGGAATTCTGAGTCTCCCTCTCTTCATGACTGTTATGGACGATATTGCAAAAAATGCCAATAACCTAACAAAGGGTATTTATGTAGGGTCCAGAAATCTCCAACCCATAATAGCCAAGGAATTATTGTATGCCGACAACTTAATAATTGCAACTCCTAATAAAATTGTCCTGCAAAAAATATAGAAATATGGCATGAAAATTTAAAGAACTTTGGAATGAATATTAATAAAGGCAAATCTGAAGTACTGACAGTTTCCAAAGAAGAAGAAGAAATAAATGTAAACAATTATCGAATAAGAGTAACAGAAAAATATCTTGAAACCATAATCAACCACAAAGGTGATATAAAGGCAGATGTGAACAATAGAATAAAAATTGTAAACCGTTTATATCATGCACTGAAGGACATACTTTTAAGTAAAAGAGAGGTCAGCAGGGAAAAAAAGACAAAGATTTACAAGACAATATTTCTTCGAAGTCCATGCTACGGCAGGGACTCATGGGTGTTGAGTAAGAGGCTGAAATCAAGAATAACAGCAGCTGAAATGAGGATTTTAATGAGAATAGATGGTGTTACCAGACTGGATAGAATTAGAAATGAGAATATACGAGAAAAGCTAGGTGTGATATCAGCAATAGCAAAAATCTAGGCAAAACAACTTAGTTGGTTTGGACACCTTACACGAATGAGCAAGGAACAAGAGGAGAAACTGAGGTAGACCAAGAAGAGTTTGAAATCAGGAGATAGCGCAGCTGCTGGCGGACCGGGGAAGTACCTGGAACGATGCTCGAAAAATATCCGAAGATAGAACAAGATGGAGAAAATTCTGCAAAACATAATGCCTCGACGCCTAACGGCAAAGGAGGATACGAATAAGTAAGTAGTCTGCTATTCGGTCTATTGTGTAAGGAACAAGCCCTCATAACAATACCCAGTATACTGAACAGAAACCAGATAAATAGGTAGTGATAAAAGTGAAGACGACCAAAATTGTTAATCATCGTCATATTCCTTTAATTTATAGATAATTTCTTTCCTCGGTTACCGTCATTTGCTAATAATCTAAACATTCTATATTATGTTCCATAATTGAATAAATTATATTTCAATATAGGTACGATTTTTTCAAGAACACGACTGTTAAGGAAGCTTCCTATTTTGAAAGTACCGTAAAATAAAACTCAAATTTCAGTTCAAATACACATTTATTTTCGGTGTGCGCCGATATGTCGGGGCAGCTCTGCATCGAACATAAGATTACAGCATAAAATATATTACAATTCTTTGCCAAATATACAAATGTATTGAAAAATTGAAACTCTTCTTGGTAGTAGTGGCATACAATGAAATAAAAGTAATAACAATATGACAACTGGTTGTCAATTAGAAAACAATGACAAATATAAAATGTAAATCAAAATGTATAAATGAAAATGTAATCAAATAAGCATAGGACAGTCGGGATTACTTATATAGTCACATCAAAAGGCTTGGGTCTACCACAAACTGTTCAGTCAATGCAATTATACAAATAACAACGACGCAACTATGTAATGAAAAATTAAGAGTAGAACTGTTGATATTATAACAATATAGAATGTAAAATCAGTCATGTATAAATGTAAATGAAAGCAAATAAGCATAGGACAATCGGTATTACTTATGAAATCCTATCAAAATGGCTTAGGTTTACCTAAACATGTACAATTTGATTGAAATACATAAACAATCAACGATGCAACTATGTATGTGTTAAGATGTATTTGTAGCATTACACAGTATTAAGTAAGTGCACAGTTGTTTTCCACTTGGACATTTTGGATTGACATTTTAAGGTAATACTATATTTTTTATTCAACACATATTAATGCTTTAACATACACCTTCTTTGTTATGCTGCATTGACGAAATCAAACTAGGTAAAAACATATATGTCTGTAGCTACAAATACATCTTAACACATACATAGTTGCATCGTTGATTGTTTATGTATTTCAATCAAATTGTACATGTTTAGGTAAACCTAAGCCGTTTTGATAGGATTTCATAAGTAATGCCGATTGTGCTATGCTTATTTGCTTTTATTTACATTTATACATGACTGATTTTACATTCTGTATTGTTATAATATCAACAGTTCTTTTTTATTTCATAGTTGCGTCGTTGTTATTTGTATAATTGCATTGACTGAACAGTTTGTGGTAGACCCAAGCCTTTTGATGTGACCGTATAAGTAATCCCGACTGTCCTATGCTTATTTGATTACATTTTCATTTATACATTTTGATGTACATTTTATATTAGTCATTATTTTCTAATTGTCAACCAGTTGTCATATTGTTATTACTTTTATTTCATTGTATGTCACTACTACCAAGAAGATTTTCAATTTTTCGGTGTATAGTCGTGTAACCCGGCCGGCAGACAATAAACTCGGCCGCCCGAAAGCCACTCCGCATCAGTATGCTCACAATATTTGTAAGTAAAAAATACATTAAGTGACAATATAATTAAAAGTTGAAAGATAAAACATACATTACAAAAATACAATAACACATAAAAATAAAGAAAAACATTCATATATAAAACAAGAAACAATAATATAAAATAAAATAAAAGATGTTAAGTTCTTAACAACGACAATTCTAATATGTGTCTCACAGCAATCTTTTAATCTATTATTTTTTTCTTTGACTGCCCGATGTTCAAACCCGTAAACGGCAGTCATTTGCCCACTACTTGACCACTCTTTAAGGCTGTCAAGATTAATTTGAATACATCAAAAAAGCCAGTTAAATAAATACTTACTATTGGCGTAATTTTAACCACCTTGTTTAATACATGATACGTTTTATGTACCAGGTCGATGTTTTTTTTTTAATAAATTTTAACTGAAATACAATTTTATGATTTATATTTTATTGATTGGTCTTTTACTTTATGTATGGAATATGATGTCGGTCAAGTGACCGCATCTAGATGTGACGCAAAAGCTAATTCTCTTAAACACATTTTCCATAACAATTTCGCAGACTTGTGGTATTATTACAACAATATCGTTTTGAACATTATCCTTTAGCATCGCAGCGGTCTTTGGTTTATCAATTGAGGGTTTTCAGTTGCCCAATAGCGGGTATTCTCTTTATTAACGAACCCAGACAAGTCGATATGTTCTTCTTCGCTCATAATGATTTTTTTCCCAAAATGCTGGTCGTCTATACAGAGCTATCAAACTCGAGTACACCAAATTTGCCGCCGTTCTTGGTAATTTTGCTGCAGCTGTTGTGTCAGTTGAATATTATACGAATAATAGTGCAAATCTTTTTTAAGAATTTTTGAAAAATATTCCCAATTCTTATGCAGGGCGTCTATGAGGAGGTACCAGGGCATTCAGCAACCTCGTGTCTCACTGAATCAATCTTTTCTGGTGTATGTTGGCTTAATTATCGGCCAATCATTACTTTATCTCCCAGTGTATACAAATTTTCAAAATTATTATTATTCGATAAGTGGTTGACTTGTTTGGCACATGATTAACACTAAAAAGTCACGCAGTTTTCTTTGTGTATACATAATTGAACAATTTTTTAAATAGTTTTGCTTAATAACTTCAACACGATGCTGCTGCGTTTGATGCTGCATAATAAATTGCTGTCGTACACTCTCTGCGACTGTCAAATGTAAACTGACAAATGTCATTCAAACCAAAATGGCGGCGAAACAAAATCGACCTGTTACGAAAAGCGCGCCCTGTATATTAAATAGTAGATATCCCCCGAATGTCCTAATGGATATTTGAATACCCATCTTGTGTGTATCAAAAATTACCAAATATGTATAATATAAAGTGTGAGTATACTTGAAAATCAATATGAGAAAATGTTTCTATCTTTCTTTAATAAACAAGAATGTGTTCCAATGAGGATAATTTTCATGGATTAGAATAAATAAAAATAGATAAAGATTGGGAAACATTTATAATCTATTTAAAATTATATTCGAGAATATCTTAATCTTAAAACCTGTTTTTGCTTCCGCGTATAGGGAAACATCGATAGTCTGTTTAGAAACTAGATTTATTCTTATTAATGCCCTCTTTCACTTTTCAACACCGAAGTAGACGTAGTATCTATCCTTGCGTTTACTTTATATTACACATATCCATTTCCTCGTATTACTAAATATCATCATTAGCATTCACTCCCATTCTTCTTAAACACGCCGATTCTACATAATTCATGTATTTTTTTTTAGATTTAATTTATCCCTTGCTTTACTTTTATGTGCAACAAACAGAAATCGTGCATTTATTGGGCGCCTCCTTTATTTCGTGTTTCAATTGTCCTTCAATACGGCAGGAAATCGACACATGTTTGTGGTGTTCAATACGGCTCGTTAGAGAATGCTAATTTTTTGACTCCTTCTTCATTTTATTTAAATGTTTAGTAAAGTAGTAAATACATTTAATTGAGAAAGGTATCATTAGGCAAAATAATATTCAGTACATTACATTCATGTACAAACGTGTTCTAGATTCCCTTAATTAATAATATGTTATGTATATATTACATAAAAAGTGCGTTTTTAGTTTAAACACGTTTTAACTGAAAACCTCTGTTACAACTAGCATTTACTAATTATCAAAAACAAATATGAGTTAAAACGGGTTGTATTTAGTGAAAACAAGTTTTAACGAAATGACTGAGTTAAAACTGTTTCGATAGGGATCAAAGTTTATCTAGCTTACACGTGGAGTTTGAGGACGACTCTTATTGGTCAGACTACGTCGTATATTCGTAGAGGATCAATCACAGAGTTGCCATATTGGGGGATTTTCCACTAAAATGGGGGGTTTTCTTCAGGTTTGGAGGATATTTCAGGGGTATAGACATCTTGGGGGAAATTAAACGATAAGAAAGGATTATTGGGTAAAATATATTCAAACACAAATTCATTTCCTCAAGCGGACAAATGCTTAAATTACAATTGAATAATATACCAAGCGCCATCTATTGAATAGTATTGAGTAACTCTTCTGGGAGTAAGTCTTCTGGGATGTACGGAATTTATTGTGGGATTATCAAATGATTATCAAACAGTTAATATTTCAAAACAAAATTCCAGAGAAATTACGTGATTATTTATATTGAAAGTATTTCGCTAAATAAGCAATAATAAGCTAATACTTTAATATGAATCGTAGTACGTTACATGTAATTAATTCGCTTATAATAGATATTTAAAAAAAAATGTACTGTGATATATGTGTTAAAGTAAAAAGTTTAATACTTATCTTACATTATTTGTTAGTGCCTCTTTGAACAAAGTGAGTTAAATTATCGGCGATGATACGAAGGCATTTTGTAAATACAGTAGTACCCCCATCTCCGTGGGGGTTTGGTTCTGTGGTTTCCGCGGATACTGAAAACCGCGGATAGTAGCGAACGCTTTATTTTCGAGTACAATATGAAATATGAAGCAAAGTTAAAACAATGAAACAATAAAAAATAAGTTATATAATATTTATTTAAAATAAATATACAATAAATGAACAAATATTCTTTATTCACTTTTACTCTTACCGAATAGCGATTTTTTGCAAATATGTCGTAAATTATGCATACTATATATATTTATTAAGAGTACAAAAGTATTTAGAGTTGGATTTGCAATATTTTTTGTATACATGAAATTTCAAAATTCGGACCGGAAGTAGCACTTTTAGTCTTAGCGCCTCATTTTTTTCAATGGCATTATATTATTTTCGTTGAAAGAATTAAATTTAGAACAACAAATATATTTTCAATTGCTACACTCTTATTTTGTATTAAAGGTCTAGTAGTTAATATTTGAAAAACCTATAGAAAAGTACTCGCGGTAATATTGTATTGCAAAATATATTTTATAATTCTGCTTTTAATTGATAAGTTACTATTTAGATTGCAAATTTTATTGTTCTCAATTTTTATATTCCATAAACACTCGCTGTGTATGAATACTATTTTGTCTGTACTTTTATTTGTGTCTAGCATATAAACTAAGGAAAATGCTCTAAAGAGAAATTACATAATTTCAAGCACTCCTTGATACATACTCCAATGAACTATAAAAGTGAAAACGTTATATGTTTTACCTGTTTTTCATGTGTCCACTTTCGACTTCTTGCTCGAACATCTACGAATTAGAATTCTAAGCAGCGACATCTAAAGCCTTTTCAAGTCGCCGCTCTGTTGTAATAATTAAAATTTGAAATCTATAATGAAACAACTGCTTTCATTTTTACGCTCTTGTTTTTGCATAGTTTTTCAATATAATTTTTGCTAACGAATTACTATTACGATTTTTATAACGTATTATGTCCAAACAGTAACAATGCTATATTATATAATGTAAATATTATGTACGAATTTAACTATTATATTATACAATTACAGTTTATGCCATAAATGTAGGTTTTTACAGTTTTAATTTTATATTTTTTTGTAAGCGTATTAGCAATGAACGTAAACTGATTATTCCCAGAAAGCTATAAAAGACTGCAAACTACATGAGAAGCATATGAGGATACATTTTACATTTATTTGAAATAACAGTATAATAATATCTATTAATGTTAAATTAATTGAAAAACGAAACGCATTTTTTTATTAATCGGAAAGTTAGTAAATTGTTTATAATTCCTTTTTGGAGTTTCTTCGTGTCTCAGTGATTGTAATAGACAATTAGCGGCCTAAACAGCCCGCATCTCTGTAATGACAAGAAACTTATTGTCATCGATAAATAGACATGGTAAACAAATTATATAAACAAGGTTGGATAAAAGTAAATAATAGGAGCAACAAATTCCTTTTTGGTTAATCGATCAAGCAATGTTATCTTAAACAAAATGTCCTTTTGTAACTATAATAAATAACCAACTTTTGAACAATTATTCACTTTTTCAGTTGTTCGTACCTTATGAGGTGAAACACGATTATTGTTTTAGCGTATGTTTATTTGTCATCAGCAATTAATTATAGTAAACTGGTTCATTTTCGGTTCTCACCATAGGGATCTCGCTTATTATTGGATATAGAATATAGGTTTAAATTTGACTAACTTGTTAATTTTGTGTTTGCTATGAATCCGTAAAGAAAATAGGCCTGTGACAAATGGCGTTTGTATTTTTTTAAAAAAACGCTAAAAACCTATTTTGTTCTTTTGCCTGTAGCACCTGCATTTGGCCTTGAAGAGAAAAAATATAAACGCCTTCTTATGGCCACTTTTAAAACTCTATCCAATGGTGTACTCGAAATTTTTATATGACGTTTCGTTTCTTTCTGGCCATTATCAACTATCTAATTTTTTATAGGCGCCATATTAGACTTATACACCTTCAGAAAGAGTTTTTTTCTTACTAATTTCAACCATGTACTACATGTTGACAAAAGTTTTTGATATTGTGCTTTAATTGAAAGAATAAATTTTAAGATTAAATTAGGTAGCCATGATATTTCAATCCGTCAAACATTTCATTTATCGTTCATTAGTAACACAAAAAATGTCACACACCAACGACGAGAAACGAAATGTGTTAAGTATTTTTTATTCTTCTATCGAAATTCAACAGTAGTGAGTACAAGACATTTACAACTGTATACAAGAGCCTCATGGTACCATTTTTCTAGATCTTGATAGAAATGGAATATATAGAATGGATCGTTTACTAAGCCGCGTAATGTACATGTCAACAGCAATTTGAATGAAAATCGACAGGGTATTTTACAAATGGTAAATTTAAGGCGTAGCGTGGTTCGTTTTTTGTATTTATAATAAATTCATAGAAAATATTAACAGTGTTTTTTATTCTCAATAATTTCAGCTTGTCCCGCATATTTTTTCATTTTAGTTTTAACTTATGCATATCTGCTTTCTTATTTATCTGTACATCTCATGTGCTACACCCCTCTCTGGATAAACACCATCTGTCTTATACGAGAGAAACCTACGGTCTAATAAACAATCACTCTTACTCAAAACATAGGTAGAGTATAAAGATCTGATTGCTGATGTAATGTAAATGTTCATAACGTGAGACTTAAAGCTTTTTTTATTGAGTAGTTTGTAAACTGTTCTGTTAATCTTATATTGTCAGCCATAAAACTAATTGACACAGAGCATCAAATACAGGATACTCCAACCAAAGTGTTTTTTGAAACAAATATCTAATTAACCTCTTGTTTTTTAAACAAATCTAAATACACACATTGCAACTACCTGCTTTGAGTATTGAATATATTTTTAAAAAGTTGTCAAAATATGTAATGGTGTAATGGTGTGTCTCCTGAAATTATATTTTTTCACAAAAATATTAGTAAAAGATTCTAGTAAGAATCATGATTATAATTAAAAATACTAATTTGTATTAGGATATAGTTTGAAAATAATCCAAAG
Organism: Amphimallon solstitiale; assembly: GCA_963170755.1. Classification (NCBI taxonomy): domain Eukaryota; kingdom Metazoa; phylum Arthropoda; class Insecta; order Coleoptera; family Scarabaeidae; genus Amphimallon; species Amphimallon solstitiale. The sequence continues at coordinate 78,190,933 of OY720683.1, read as the reverse complement.
ACTGTACAAATACAACAGCAACTTCGTGAATAATTTCAATATAATAAAACATTCACGATTCGAAATCTAAATGAAGATTACATCTTGGAAAGCGATACGTAGTTTATCTGTATTTAGTAAAGATAAACGTGCTAATATTACGTATATTTAACTGAAATGTTCAATCTTCATGTTACCAAAATATCAACCTCCTAACAGTGTGAACTTACAAGAGACTTAAATTCCTCTGCGATATATTTATGGGTTTTTACCATTTCGGAATCGCAAATGTAATGAACCAACATCGATTATTCACACACAAATGCCCATAAATTTTGCAGAACGCCTCTCCTCCGTATTTCACCGTACATGATGTCAAGCTTTTTCAGCAGCAAGGTACGGACTGTAAAACGCGAGGTCTTTCACCCTTGACGATACTAAAAATAATTATGGTTGTTGGTACTATAACGTACCGAAGAGCTTTATTACTGAACGTTAAGTACTTCTTCAAAGTTAGTTTTAAAATCCGCGCTACCTTGTCTAGAAAACTTTTATTAAATGTGCAAGATATACAAGTCAAGCGAAAAGTTTTAGCACATGATTATGTGTAACTTCTCTTAAATCCTGCAATGACATTAATAAAATTTTATGTATTTATTACAAACACACATGTATTACAATTGTGTTGATTGATATACCGTGCATTTTTTAAGTGTGACCATAGGGACTTACATGGTGAAAATTGTATCTCCTGTTAGCTTATGTTGTGATACAAATTTTAATCAAACATCTATTTCAATTAATACATCAAACATTATTGTACGAAATGTGCATTGCTAAAATGTCACTAGTATGGCTAACATAATAAATATTGTAAAGTTTCGATAAAATGTGTTTTGTACAATTTTCAAATGTTACCATAGGGACATATGGTAAAGATTATACCCATTGACTCCACTATTAAATAACAATGTTACACTAGAGATTATAGGGAAGTTATGTATTATACAATTTACTGAAATATTGTACACCTTGGTTAAAATAATTTTATTTAAGGAAAAAAACTCTTAAGAACGTTTAACAAGGGTAATAACTATTAAAATAAAAATAACAAAGATAAAACATTAACTTACAAAAATGAAAGATATTGTTTACTAAATATATTGCTAAAAAAAGTTTCCTTTGGCTGCTAAACGATCATAAATCCTCAAAAAAATCCAGGGGTGTAAGGTTGGGACTCCATTTGAATGATCTATGGCGGCCAATTCAACTGTTAGGACAACTTTGGCTTAGAAATTCAGTTACGATCGGTGCACCTTCATGCTGAAAAATAATTTCCTTCTGAATTAAATCTGGATATTTATTCTGATTTAAACATCTGTCCATGATAAATGGACCTAATAAATTGTTACCCAGAATTCCTACCCAAACATTCACCTTCTCAGGCCACTGGTTATTAGTTTTATCGAACCCTGTATGAGCTCTATCGTGCCCAGATACGTCGGTTTTGTTAATGTACTTTACCATTTAAATTAAATGTTTACTCATCAGGGAATAATTTGTTGTTCAAAATATTTTTATTTTCACTAATTTTTTCTGTCCAAAATTCGCAAAATTCCATTCTTCAAATATAATCACGAGGTAGCAATTTATTTACTCTATTAATTTTGTATGATTTTGATAGAGCTTTCTTCTTTCAAAGCTTTAAAGCAACTACTTGTGGAAATGTGAAAATTATATGCCATACCATTTATATCTGGCTGTTGTATATGATGAATCCATCTCTTTAAGATTCATCATATTCAACAGCCAGATACAAATAGATTTTCATCTCCTCTGTAGCAACCGAAGAAATTCTAGCTCGTTTTTTTTTTGGTTTGGATCTATTCACTCTGTTCTGCGAATTTCGTAGAAAAATGTTTGATTTATTTATTAAAATAGAAATGATGAGATGAATTTTCCCTTAAGGAAGTATGAAGGCAGAATTCTTATACAAGCATTCAAGTTACACCATATTAAAAAAAAAATAGCAATTAATCAATCAGTTTTAAAGGACATGTTGCGTATAGTCTAGACTACTATTAAAAAACTACTACACAAAAGCTCTGTTGTATATTATAAATATAAATAGATAGGTAAACTTGCATCCATCAAAGTCATTCACTTTACTTTTTCACTACAAAATAATCTATTTGTCAATATCATCTCGAAGTATTAAACTATTATAGTCACATATATATAATACTACTACCTTGCTTGTGCTATATCTTGATAAGTTCCAACAAAGAGATAGAATTGGTCACATAGTCTGTTCTGAGCATGTGTTAAATCAAAACGTCTTTTTTGTAAGATAAATGATGGATAAATAAATACAATACATAAGTATAAGCTGTGATTTAAATTGACAACAATAACCATGATATTACCGAAAGCATACCCGAAATTGTTTTTTTATTGAATCAGCATTTGTACGAGTTCAGATATCACGACTTTATCGGTGAAATTGTTGATTTACAAATAAAATGCGATGTAGATTAAAGAAAGCCCATGAAGATACATACAAACGATGTGAAATCTGATTCCAGTGGATTTTGTATACAAAAGCTTATATGCATTGATTTATACGTTCTTATTGGAATTACATATGTGAAATAATTATGTTATCTATTTCGACAAATTAATTGTTCTTTTATAAACACATTTCAGATTATAATGTATTTTGACATATAATTTTGTTATGCATTTTTGAAACAAATTCAAACATAATTAATATATTTAATATTTGGACTCTTTGTCTATACGTAAGAATAAAACAGTATTCCTTTTATATTTGTGTACATACATTACTTAATATAATATTGTATGTGAATCGAAGTAGAAATCTTATTATGTTTTGTCTATCACAGGCACACATATGAAATTCGCAAAAAAGTAAATTGGTGGTCTGCAATATATAATAAATAGATAGAAGCGGTCCCAGTATTAATCCCAGAGACACTCCATTAACAATCGGAAGATCGCTAGAGTATTTCCCATTCAAAGCAAATCTTTTTGGCTGATTCTGAAGATAACTGGCAAAAAGACTGACAAAAATATGATTAGGGTCCAGGATTCTAAGTAGTAATTCATGGTTTACGATATCGAACGCCTTAGTTTAATCTACTAAAACCAATACCAACGCTTAAGTTCGATTGTTTTTATATCTTTTTCCTGTGGTTCTTTTACCTTTCTTTTAATGTTTATTTAGTTATAGTCTCTAAAGTAATCGTACCTATACTCCACAATCGAAGAATTACTAAATCGAAAGCATTTAACTTCGAGCCAATTTACTTTTTATTTGGTATATAGTATCGTATGTCTTATTCTTTCGTAATGTTTTTATCAAGTCATGCAAATCTAGAAAATCGGAGAATTTTAATTCTGTTACTATGTAAGGATCACCTGTTTTATTACGGTTTCCTCTCGAGTGGGCTTTCGTAAAAATGATTAACCAACCATGTACAACATAAATTGGAAAATGTTTGTTTTCTTTCTCAGTAGCACTGTGAGCCGTTTCTAAAAACTTATGTTCGAAAAATTCAATGTGTATTTTTTGGCAAAGATCATTAACGCAACAATATTTTGGTTTCTATTCTCTGCACATATCTGAGAAAAACACATTTTTCACTTCGTTTGGAATTGCATTAAACCATTTCAAGAGAAGTGTCCCTATTTTAGAACTTCCACGTTTACCGTTCAGTTCAGTCCAGGCATAGCAATGTGCTTTATTCGGTGGACTAGCTTCATAAATTGTTAAGTTGTACATCTTAATTTTTCTGCTGTAATACATGGGCGAATTGTCTGTTGACGGAATTTGCAGAACTGATTGTAGACCAAACGGATTGATTTAAAAATCTGCAGTATTTGATATTCGTGCCGTGGCTATTTCCTTAGCTTTTGCAGCATCCACTTTTCTCTGCAGATGAATATTCGTCTTCACGTAGGAGACGATCCTATGGTTTTAAATTGTTGAACCTAACACAAACTTGGCATTGATTTTTTCGCGGGGTAAAGAAATATTATAGCTTGTGCAACATATTTTTCGGTAACAGAATGAGGAACAGTTGTGTTCAGTACAATATATTTTATACAAATCCTATATTTTTACAATGGATACTTCCAGATACTTTCTATTCGTGTTTTTTCGTATGTAATGGCTTTCCATGTGAGGAAAGCTTTTAATGTGATGCTTTACAATATCATTATCGGTTTGTGCAGTTTTATTTACAGCAGTTGCTTCCCCTTTTTGTCTTTACCATCAAAAAACCCATTGAAAATCTATGTCTAAACGCCGTTAAAATAGATCCATTGTTAATATTTAAAGCTCGTATAAAGAAAGATTGACACTTTCTTATTTTGCTTCCGTTTGTTTTTCCAGAATAGTAGCTTTGGCATTTTTTCTTTCTTCGCTATTTTCTCCTTTTCTTGGTCTTCTGCAGGCTGGTGAATTGACCTCGACGTTTGCCAATATAGTCTTTTTTCTCGAATAATCCAGCATGCCCTAGTATTCACATAAGAAAGTATTTCTTCTTCAGTGACATGTTCGCTAAATTTAAATTTAGTAACACCACAAGTTACTGGTTTTGATATGAATTAGTGAATAATTTAAAATTGTTTTGAATACAGATAAAGGCGTTTACATGAATTAGTGAGTTGTTCTAAAACATAACTCTTTAAGTAGCTTAATGATTTTGCATAAAGATGTAAATGCTCAATACTTGACTTAGTGAGTTTTCGCCCCAAGCCCACGATATATGAACAACACATCTTCAACATATTTATTCCATCGGAACTGGTTGTATGAGATGTAATAACCGTAATAATTTTAGTAACCTTATATTCAAGTATGAGCTTGAAATTGAAATAAGATTCCAAATTGGAGTGTTCATTATTCAGATTACAAAGTAAATCTTTCATCGCCGACATATTATTATTGTGCGATCAATTTATTTGTATTGAATTAAGCTTTTTGCTAAATTTGCCTAAACAGCGAAAAATCTAAAATATTTGTCCTGAAAATAAGGGTGGTTGATACATGTAGAAGATAGAAACAAATATTGAAAATAATACTGAAATCATAGGAGAATACAAGAACCAACCAATATAGTTATCAGTTTTGAGACCTCAATTGTAATAGTAATATTTAGAACTTGAACGTAATGGGCAACTTTAAAAAAATAAATTCCTTTAAAACTACGGATGCAAATTTGAAGTATCATCAGATATTAAAAATCACGTGCAAATATATTTTACCGTAACTTGGTCAAGAGGTTCGTTTATATTCCTGAATTGTTGCCGAAGTTCTGTTAGATAACGTGGAGACCGATGGAGACACATTCAATATTTATTTATTCGCTGCACCAATACGGTAACGAAAATTACAGTTGTATAAAATTTTTCACATTTATATATACACCTACAAACTTACAAATGCAAATTCAGATGCATCCATTTTGGTATAACAGTATTGAAGAACTTGTGACATCGTTTTTAATTTGAATTTCAATTCTGACATGACTTAATGTGTCCGTCATTCGGTATAGGTTAAGTAAAAAAAATAAATAATCAGAAGTTTTGTTTACCACATTATTACTTGCAACAATAATATACATTTCGGTTTTCAGTTCTATAACGAGGTTTTACATAACAGTAAACTGTATTCCATACATCAAATACGTATATGTATGTGTATATTGTAAACAGATATTGCCTTACTCTTTACATTAAACAGATGTTTTTAATCAGGTATATTATAAACCACGTGCACTAAACAAATCAGATGTCGATGAGTAATTGGATGTTAACGATATGACTTATTTTATAATCAATTTCTATCAACATTAATTTTTATTAGTACGAGTACTTGCTTGCGCATAACTAATCTATAATTTAAGTTATAATAATCTCATAACTATTAAATTATGTGCATGAGCTTGAGCAGACTTTTCTATTTAAATGAAAAGAAAAGAAAAACATCATTTGCAATAAAATTTACGAAAGTATGTCAAGTTACGGAATTAGCCAAGATTGCTTTTATGTTGCACAATATCATTAGAATATGACTAGAGAAGAGAAGCACAATAATATACCTATAAGTATTGGTGGTACTATTAAGATCATCTTTTAACCACCAAAACCTTAAAATATTAAGAGAATAAAATAACAAAGTTTTCCTACTCTATATTAATGCTAATATTCTGCAATAATTACATATATCAATAGAGGTGGTATGCAAATAACTATATGCAGTAATATCTTGCCTTGTTAACAGTGAAATATATTAGGTTCTACACGAAAAATATTGCAAATTACTTATTAACACACGTTGTTAACCTAGAGGCTGCCTCATGTAAGAATAATACTTTATTAACTTGTTTATTATTACACTCTGAAATATTATAATTAAGCTACCGTAAGCGCTTCACCTCGTTCGTTAATACAGCTAACTTGTTCTTCGTTTTACCTGTTCTTCAGCAACTCTTAATAATAATACCTGAAATCGCATTGCTCATAAATCTTAGTCACCGTTCGACGTCATATCTGATTTAAGTGCAGGTTAAATAATGAGAAAAATCTTCTAGGGATCCATCCATTTGAAAATTGTGAATTTAAATAATTTTTGCAATTTAATACTATTGTGTATTATATCTTACTAAAACACAATTCTTTTTTTAATATAAAGTTGAACATTATCAATCAATTTGGGTAGTGTATTTTCCGCCAACAAAACTCAAAATTATTTAAATTATTAGCTAGGTTTATTAGATATTTTTCTCTAGTATAAATTAGCTTTGCTTCATTTACATTATTTCAGTAAGAACGATTTATTTCTATTAGTTTACTAATTGTAAGTCCATGCACTTTAACTTATACAATAGTAGATGAGTAACTAAATTGTATATATTGTAACCCTATCAGACCATCTCTTGTAGGTTTCAGGTACTAAATTAAATGGCGGCAAAGTTTGAAATTAAGCATAGTACATACTTGTCTAAAATTAATGGTTTTATTTTCATAGTTTGTGAAGAAAACCTTAATATTTTTGTAATTAACTTTAATAGATCTAAAATTCTTCTTCTTCTTGCTTTAGACCTATTGGTCTGTTGATTTCTGAATTCGTAGCTATGGTTTGTCCTGTGATTTTGATTATCCATCGCTTATGTAGCCTTTCCGGTGCTCGATCCCCTGCTGGCTTTCCCTCTAATGCTACGCGTGGCAATATGTTCTCGTCCATTCTCCTAACGTGATCGTACCATCCTCTTCTTCTTTGTCTCCCCCATTTCACCACGTCCACTATCCCGCACTGTTTCCTAATATCTTGTTTCTTATACTTTCTTTTTTGGTTTTGCCAAGGATAATTCGTAGTGTTTTCATTTTCGCAACTCTTAGCATATTCTTGGTTTTGCTTGTTCCTTTGCGCATTTCTATACCGTAAGTCATGACGGGCCTTATACAGGTTTTGTAGATTCTTATCTTGCTGTCTGCTCGCATGTATTGATTCGACCAAACTATTTCTCTTCAACATCCTGATAGCGATGTCGCTTTATTAATCTGGTTCCTTGGGTCCTTGGCTGGATCATGACCACTGGAGATGTCAAGTTCGAGGTACTTGAACTGGTTGTCTTGCTCGATGGGTTTATCTTCCACCACAAGTTTGCTTGGGATTGATTCTTTAGCGATTGCCATGGCTTTTGTTTTGTCGGTGGATATAGTCAAGTTCAGTTGTTGGCTTGTTTGATAAAATTTAAAGACCTCCTCCTATAAATCCTCTTCCGTTTCCGCTAGGATTGCTGCATCGTTCGCGTAGCACACCATGCTGACTCTGTTCTTGCTCATTCTATAGCCCAAATTTAACGACGCGACCTCCCGTATAATTTCGTCCATTAATAGGTTGAACAAGAATGGGCTCAGGCTCTCCCCATGCCTGATTCCGCCCGGCGGCTTTGGGATATTAGCAGTTGAGTGCTCGCCTGCTTTAATTTTTGTCGTGTTGCCCGCGTTTAGTAGTCGAATTATTTTTACGATATTGGATGGCGTTCTCTTGTTAATTAGTAGTCTAACTATGTCTTCCAGGCGTACTTTATCAAAGGCTTTCGTCAAGTCGACGAAGCAAATGTAGAGGGGTTTGTTGAATTCCATTGACTTTTATTTTAGCTACTTAATGATGAATAACGCGTCAGTCTATTTTTTCTAAATTCTTGTTGTTCTTCTCTGGTTTCAATCTGCGCTTCTAGTTTCTCCTTGAGGACGCTGGTGAATAATTTCATTCTTGTATTTATTAGCGATATTCCCCTATGGTTTCCGGCGCAGTTCTTTTGTCCCTTTTTAAAAATAGGTATTATAATGCTGTTGTGCCAGTACTCTGGTATTTGTTGTGAGCTCAGGATTAGGTCGAAGAAGATTGTGAGCTTTGCGTGGAGTGTCTTGCCTCCGTATTTCAATAACTCGTTAGGTATGTTTTTCGCTGATTGTGTTCTCCTCGGTTGTTTCATATACCTCCAATTTGAATGTTTCCTCTGCTCTGTATAGTTGTCTGAAGTATTCCTCCCATTATTCCTTTTGTTCGCACGTATTCATTTACGGGCTTTATCCTGTTTTTAAGCATTTTCCATATTTTTCTCTGTGCTCTGTACAGGTCATGATCTATGTCGCTGGTAAATCTGCTCCAGTGGTCTCTTTTAATGGTCTTGATTCTTCAATTAACGCTGTTCCTGATTGCCAAATATTTAGCGCGTTCATCTTCTGTTGGTGAACTTTTGTAGGTTAAATAACTTTTCCTTTTTCTATCTGCCAGTTCTCTAACTTCTTCACAAAACCACAGTTTGGTATGGTTTGTGGCATTTATGTTGATTCTACGTTTACTTATAGCTTCATAGGCGGCTAGTCCTATACAGGTTTTAATTTGTTGCCAGCAGCTCTTTACTTCAGTTTTGCCTGTTGTATTAGCGTTTTGCAGCTTATGTTCTAATTTGCTCTCATACAGTTTTCGGGTAACATTCAGTGACAGTGATTCTAAGTTGTATTTCTCCACATATATCGCCACCTTCTTAGACTTTGTAGGTTGTTCCATTATTATTTTGCATAAGATAAGGTTGTGATCGGTTCCTAAGTTAATTGATGTTAGGGCTCTCACGTCTAATATTTGTGAGGGGGTAATTGCTCTGTTTGTTATTATGAAATCTATCATGGAGCGTTGTCCTCTGGAATTGCAGAATGTGTATTTATGCTGTTCATTATGTGGGAAGAAGGTATTATTCATTCTCATCTCGTTTCTAGTACCTACAGAAGTCGCCGTTGTCGTTGATAGTTGGCTCATTATATTTCTGTTTTATATTAGAAATTACTTCGTTCCCTATACGAGCATTGAGGTCTCCAAAAATTATGATTTTGTGCTTGCTATTTAACTTATCGATGGAGTTTTGTACTTCTAGGTATAGAAGTTCTCTGACCCCTCTACGGTTTTGTCCCACGTACGTCGATCTTGTGTCTGCTCATTTCGATGAGAATTTTGTGGTCTTTACCGATCCACGATGTTATGTTCCAGGTCGCTATGCGGGTGGTGTTTCGGTTCCTCTTTCGTTTGGCCTTTTCCTTAGCATTGGTCTTCTTCTTTTTGTTCCGTCCGTGTTCCGAGGATAAATATTCATTTCTGTGAGCGTAGAAACTTTTACTCCAGGCAGGTTCCTAACCTCGCCTGGAAACCCTCCTCCTTTGTCCGGGCTTGGGACCGGCAGTTACAGTCGATGGGCTACTCGATCCACTCATCATCCCCTGTCCCAGGCGGAGTATCTAAAATTACTTTAATATAATCCAAAAAAAGTTACTAAAATATTAGAGCTTTGTTCATATACGTATGTCTTATCCAAGTCTCGATTTGAGTTTGGAGAATATATTTTTCATTTTTTTTGGTAATAATGCACACTTATATTCTAAAGAATAATTAAACAATATTCAGTAAACAAACAACGTGCTTTAAAGGTAATTGAAAAGTAACTTAAAGCTACATTTGCAAAATACACACACTTCAGTAATGTCAACTTTGGGAGATATAACACATAACATAACAAAAAATAATTTACATAAAATACACAAAATAATATACACCAAGCTCCGAAGCACTCGAAGCGATTGCGCTTGCTGCGGGGCTTTCCAGATTTTTGCTTACGACATAGATCAGCTACAATTTGACATTATCCTACTATTTTACTTATACCTCCTTATGTTTCATATCTTTTTCTCTCAATTATTAACACCTATATATTCTACCGAGATCTTCCACAACCTCGGTTGTTTCGCCTCCTCATTTACTATACAGTCGTCATTCCATCGTTGTGTTAATTATTTACACTTTCGTCTTGTCTTCATAGAAGTCCCAACCATTTTGTTCTTTGTTCTTCTATTTTCTCCACTCAATTTTAATTCTTTATTAGTCCGTCTTCTGTATTCACTTTCTGTTTTTTTTTTGTCGCAATATCATTTTTAAAGTATTTCATTCTTGTATTTTCAATTGTTGCGAAGGACTTATATGGAAGAAGAAAGAGCTTTGGTTGAAATTCTTTTTTAAAATCTGCAATACACGTTGGAAAAGGAAAATATATTTTCTTCCGTATATACAAAGCCCTAATTTACTTGATTTAAAACGGTTTGGAAATATTTACTTATAATAAAACAGACCGTTTCTAAACAAGTAAATTAAAGCTTTGTATATACGCAAGAAAATATACTTTCTTAGATCAAGACAATATTTCTAATAGTGTACATATTTTATGACAGTACTTAACAGAGCCATCCGGTGAGGTTTTCAGATACCAAAAACTATAGCTACAAAGGTCTAATTTAAGTTACGCCCCCTTGGCAGGAACCCCCGAATCCCTCAATCTCTAGTATCTGTCATATTTCAGGCATCAGCTCATTTTAGACTATTTAAAATGAATACCTGGAACTTAAATTCTAGGCTAATAATAAGCAAGCAGTGCCATAGCGCTAGTTACATTATATTAGTACACCGAAGGACATTACGTTCCTACAACTGCACCCCAATGGGCTTTCGGGCCCTATCATCTATCATTATTATAACTATTATAACTAAGAAATAATTATTATTGTATAAATCGATGATTTTATCGATCGTTACATCCAACATAAACATATAAAAAATAACAAAATGCATTTTATCATTTTATAAAGAAAGTATGCAAAATTATTGTATTTTAATATTTAGGTTGCTGTATTCTGTACTACACTACAAGTTAATAATCAAACACGGCAAGGGATAATTATTTGATTAAAGTTACATAAAATTCTATTTATAATCAATTACTTAAGTTTCGGTTTCTTCTACCAAGAATCTACGACCATTAATTGACACGTTATGCAACAAGACATTCGCAAATAGCAAGTAGAAATCGTTTTGGGTTGTAAAATGCAGTGATTTTTTATACAATACAATTAAGAGTGAAAGCATGCAAACGTCAGCATTTACTATACAGTCGTTATTTATTGCCTATTTAGCAATTAAAAATATTTTTAACGGTTTTGAAGTTATACAAAAAGTATTGGTTTTAATGCATTTGATATACAGAGTTAACAACGGCGCTAGTGATACATCTGTGTATATTAGTTGTGAACTTATGAAACATGTTTTAATGTATGCTAACCATTGTATAAGCAATGTAATATATTCTACATAGGCATGTTGTGCCTGTAGGTAGATGGTGATATCATTTGTGTAATAGATACACAATGATACTGAATAGTGGATAAGTACAACTACTAAAATAAATATAAAACTATTCTTTATAAATTCCCATCAAAGCACTATATTTTGAAATATTAGATATATCCAAGAAATACTCTCTACATGTCTTAAAATGTACGTAGGTGTATTCTAAATATAAAATATAATACTTCTGAAACACAAATAATATTTTTTTTACTATATATGTATACTTCCTTTTTAGTCTAATCTCAGGCATCTAATTCATTAATTTAAGTGTATGATATACGAGGTAAGTCCAGAAAGTAAGTTCTGTTTGGTAATGAAACGAAAAAAAGTAGAGATTCTGAAAAACTATTTAATACCAAACAATCTACAAATCTTAAGCTATTTTGTACATGGTTTCCACCATTTTCTACACGGAACGAAAGACTTTGTTGGGTCAATTGCATATTTGTCGAATGAAATATGTATATATGTGTAAATGAAACACGGAAACAAAGGGTTTATTGACACACAAATATGCTTTGTTAAGAGGTTTTTTGGTGAATCAAGCAAAATCTTATTTGATTTTAACGTTTTACTTGAAGTAAGAAATCATACATAAAACTCTGCAATTTTTCTTGGTTGCCGTTAGCAAATACATGTTTGCACATATATGTTTCATTCGAAAAATATGCTTTTGGCCCAACAAAGTCATCTTTCCGTGTAGGCATTCCGTGTAGGTTTTCCGTGTAGGCATTTGTCATAACGTGGAACAAGTTTTTGTATACCTTCTTCACATAAAATTGTCCCCCATTTTGTCAATCATATGGTAATATGTTCTTTGAGCTCATAGACGTTGTTGAAGTGGTGACCGCACATTACCTAAAGTTTTAACTCTAGTTTCTCTCAACAAAATGCAATAAAAACCGCGTTATCACTGTAATGCAAAAAAATCTAAATACTTGTTTCGACAACTATGTTGTCATCATTAAAAGCACTGATTAATAAAAATCGCGAAGTCTAATTATGTTGGTATTGTTGTGTTCAAGTATTTAGAAGTGAATTTCCTGTTTCTTGAATGTTTTTTTATCGCTTATTCACATTATAATATCATCCAGAATTGAAAGCCACTATGAAAATATTGTAACATTCCTAACAGAAAGTGAAATAATTACTGATAAAAAGCTGATTCCATGAGCAGATTTAGACCAAATATTAAATTTTAACTTTATTCTCTTCCAACCAAAAAAGATTAATCCAAATCGATTTACCTGTTACACAATTATTTATGAACGTGTCAAAAAAATATATGCTGGTTGAATTAAAAACCTTCTCCATTTAATCATTTACAAGTAGGTTTCCATTCTTTATCAGAAACAGTAAATATAAGTTAAACAACAGTCCGTGGAAAGTATGTATCTTCCTCCGTTAGAAATAATATATAATCTTTATCGGAAGTTTCATTACATTATCTGCAATAACTGCAATACTAATTGCATAATTGTCTTCCAATACAAGTTGCTTTTTTTAGTGAAAGTGATCAAGACCCAAAATTTAGTACTCGAACTAATTATAATGTATACCATCGGCTCTCATCCTGCCTGATATAATACTTATAACATAAATATACACCTAGTACATGAAATGCCGAAATAGCACCCCACTCATGCAGTAGAATTTTTCAATACAATTTTTCAGCTATCAAATGTCCTATCATTAAAAGTCAATTATATTCACGCAATACGACTTGGTATTATCTAAGGAGCGAATTATTTATTACTGGATTCTTGACGTGTAACGGTAATTTAATTCACTTTCTAATTAAGATTCATAATTTTAGAATTTTAATTAAGATATACCTGTCAAGGAATGGCATGTAAAATGATTGTATTTTTTTATATAACACATACATACAATACATTCATATCATGAGTGACTTTTAATTTAAATATATTACATCGTTTAGACTGGAAACATACAGACAAGAAGTTATTTAGATCAATTTATCACCTCTTTATTAAATTTATTTATTTTAGCAATCGAAATTATTTTATTAAGAGGGGCGTTTACCTATCGAAAACTAAGGCATCGCCGTTTCGCGTTTTTTGAATTTATTTTGTAATTTTAGAATCTCAAATTTGGGTTGGTGATGCAAAAGGCATCAATTTATAATGTCAAGGTCAGTTTTTGTACGAATTTATTTTCTTAAAGAAGTTATGTGTCTTGGAGGTATAAAAAAGAAGTAAAACTTTCTGTAATTATTTTTGAAGATAAAAAACATTAAATAGTAAACATTGTCTCACTCATTTCACACGAGGTTTTTCCAAGCTATTGCGTCGTCTATCCCCACTTTACGGTATCTCTACCGGTCCTAGTGAAGACGAAAATCTATCGAAATCGGTCGGCTATTCCAGACTTAAGTCAGAATGACAGTTTGTAATTAAAAAAAATGTTATATATACCTATAATATTTGAGTGTTTAATAATATAAGTTATGGGCAAGCGAAAATTGGCTTATTATAAAACATCAACATCATCAACAGTTCCGTAAGGACTCATTCTTTATACATTATGTTTCTCATCTATAGTATTCCTTAATCTATGAATAAAACCGAAGCGCTGTGATGGAAACCGAATATCGTGTAGCTCCACTTACTCACACCCGTTGCGTCTACCCGTCCCACGAGTAATATAAGTTGCATAAGTTTCTATTTGTTGATAAACGCCCGTCTTAGTCAATTGTATTAGTAGCCTACACTATTGTTTTCAAATAATGTAATAGTTTTTCCAAGATCTCGATGGTCAATCTTCGTGAAATGAGGCGTCCTTTGAATGTGTCCTTTATTCCAACGTTTGTTTTGTGCAATACGCCGCATGTGGTATCATATTCTTAGAATTTAATGTATATACCTTTTTATAAAGTGGCACCAGTAACAGTTAATACTTTTAGAACTTTTAATTGGCGCTTCCCTGCATACACCTTGCAGCTGTTAACGCTTACATATTTATTATTTAGTTTTCTACTTAATGTAATTCTAACAGAAGTGATTCTGCTTTATAACTACCTACTTCAAAAGATCCATATTTATTAGTTTGTGGTTAGGCTTGAGTGGATATATGTTAATTGAATACTTATCTATCTATTTCAACAGCTAGCAACAAGGATTTTATGGCATCATAACTTAAACGAGCAAATGCTGCGGGTTTAATTTAAGAAATTTAAATATTTTAACTTAAATCCGTTAACTTTTATTGATTAATATTAAGTAACTTTAATTATTTATATAATTATCTTCACAAATTAATGTAATAATATTTGTTTTACCTACACTTATTTCTATGAATAGCACATAATAACATTATTTTAAAATCATGCACTTCTCGTATTTGGAACTGAACAGATTTTATTCAAGTTGGATACATAATTTCAGAACTAGTATTTCTGAAGTATATTCAAATCTAATAATATTAATAGTGAACAGTTCTTGCTAGAAAAATATTCTGAACGAAGAAGTACGGTGTATCAAGCGTCATCAGTTGAATAATATCAGCTACAAAGATTATAGCTCATACGTGGCAACACTGCGATCCGCCACATGGCTGGGCGTGTTAGAAGGGACCTTGAACTAAATTCCATCCGTTTCAACTCGTTTCACGCCAGTGTTGCGATTGCTGTTACAGTTGTAACAGATCTGTTACGTTTCACTATGTTTTATTACGTTTTCGTTGATTTTTCAACGATTTTTTTTACTTTAATTTCAAATCTTCCCAAGCAACAATATCACAATTTTAGAGAAGGATGAAAATATATATTTGCTAATGTTGGACAAGTATGCGTATAGTGGTTTTGCTACTACGGCTGTGTCCAGGGCCGCCGCGTGGGCATTAGGCGCCCTTGTTCAAATTGAAATTTATGGGGTTCTGTTGGACTCTTATAAAGTGCTGCAAATTATATGTGATATACTCTTTTATAGTATTCAAAATTTGACTTTCGAACTGAAAAGCTTTAGATTATTAAAACACGTTTGTCTTATTGTTTTTTATTATTTCATAAATTTTAAAAACAAAACAATGATAAAACATTTTTTAAGTAAAATATAAAAAATAGAAAATATATTCAAATATTGAGCTTTAGCAGCTACAAACGCTCGTATCAAATCCTTTATATTTAATTTATCCAAAATTTCGCTCTCTATGGAAATAATTGACAAGTCCGATAATAATCTCTCCAGCGCCATGGTAGATCGCATGTAGTTTTTTATAATTTTAAGTTTTGGAAAACTTCGTTCTCCAGTAGCTACCGAAACTAGCAGGGTTACAGAAATCCGTAAAGCTATTGCAATATTTGGAGATGTATCGGTAAGATTGTTTTCATAAATATAATTTAAAACATCAATAGGTGACATATCCTCTTTGGTGAAACATCGCAAAGATTTTATTTCTTCGAACAAATTTAATCCATCAATGTCATTTTCATTAACATTTTTAGTATCCGTTAATTTTTGTTCTAATTCTTTACAATGTTTTAGAATTTCATTGTCACTCCAGTTTTTTAAATGAGGTATATAGTGTACCACCTTGAAGTAATTGTAATCTTATTTTAATTGACTGAATCTTTCAGTAATTGAAGAAATGGCAGTGTCTAATATTATATCGTAAAATTCAACCTTAAATTTTTGTCTTGGATTGTTGATTGGTTCGTCGGTTTGTTCATCTTTTAATAGTTTCTTTTTAAACCTGTTTCGACTTTGTGGAAAATCAGTATCCACCACCAAATCATTAGCAACGATACTTGCATTGGCAATTGCATGTTTGCATACGTTTCATCTGATCTACGATTATTTAGTTCTGATATAAGATTTTGTAAAGTTACGATTTGTAAGTCACATTTAGAATTTTGCATTATTTTATTTACCACATTTACTAAATTTAAAATATCGTGCCAGATGTTAATGGAACAAATGAATTTAAACGAGGAAACCTTCTGAATCAATTTTTTTGCTTGAATTCTTGATTCCATGTCTCTTGTTTGATCTTCTTGAATATTTATTAACGCTCTCAAAATTCCCTTCAAATCGTTTTTCAACGGTCTTAAAGCTTGAATTCTACTTTCCCATTTGGTGTTGGAGAGTGGCTTTAAAGTTAGATTTTCAACATACTGTTGCAAATAGACCGACGTTTAACGGATGAAGAAAAGTAGTTGTAAAGCTCATGCACTACTCCGAAGAAATTAAGTGTTTCGAAGGAAAGTTTAGCTGCATCATTTACAACTAAATTTAGAGAATGCGCAGAGCAGGGGATATAGAGTGCCCTCGAATTATTTTCAATAATTTTTTGTTGCAATCCTTTGTGCTTTCCTCTCATATTAACACCATTATCGTAAGATTGGCCTCGTAAATCTGAAAAATTTAGTTCCAACGATTTTAAATGTCCATTTATGAATTCAAACAGAACATGTCCAGTAGTGTCGTCGACAGATTGAAATCCTAAAAAGTTTTCTTCAATTTGGGCTCTATTGGTTTCCTCGTTTCCTCGACTTTTGGTTGTCACATTTAAAAAATGAATGTGTATTATCATTGCAAAAATAAGGCAAACTAAACAACGACGTTGAACCGCAACAGCTTCTCAGCACATAAAGAATAAATATATGCCGATACAAAACATTCCCAATTCCTGTTGTTACATGTTACAAATTCTAAGATTTTTAACACGTTCCGTGTGGTAGCGCGAATTCCACACGGAACGTGTTTTTATTGTTCGCATCGGCAATCAAATTTTGTTTTACACAAACGAAAACAGCCCGCAGAAACGAAAACAAAAGTAAATAGAATTAAAATATAAAATTAAAATAAAAATAAAATCTCATTTTATTGCTTAGAAAATATAAAAAATTGCAAGCGAATAATTAACAACTTTTATTTAAGTAACATTAAATTAAAAAACTATAAGTACTATCTATCCCCCCTGGCCCAGGCGCCCTTGTGCGGTGAACAATTTTGCCACCCCCACGCGGCGGCCCTGGCTGTGTCCTATATTTTTGGAACAGTATTCTTGTAGCAAAATCACTATATGTACACTTGTTCTACATTAGCAAATATATATTTTGATCCTTCGCTAAAATTGTGATTTTGCTGGTTGGGTACATCCAACTAATACCTACATCAAGAAAAATATTATTGACTGTCAGATTTTGGACAAAAAATGGTTACCGTATTGCGGTTTTTTAACTATTCAGCCTACTATTCAGGGACTTTATACAGTCTTGAAAATAGCTGCGCCATCTATTACGAAACAAGGTAAATCTATTACGTTTTTGCGCAGAATTCTATTACCAACTCACATGTCGCTGGGACAACACTGTTTCACGCGGCAGTCTGCGTGTTATGCCGGAGGAGTGAACGTGTGTTTCGCAATTCTGTTCATGATGTCTACGCCTGAATATTTTGAGCAAAGGGTAACGTTGCAGTTTTTCGTTTAGTGGAGGTAATCGAGAATTGAAACGTTAACAGCGTTGATAGAAGTATATGGCGACAATTTAATACCAAAATCGTCATTCTATGAGGGGTACAAGGAGTTTGAGGAGGGGCTAGAGGAGTGCAATGACGCTCCGCGCTCTGGTCGACCAGCTGAAGTTCGCACTGCCACCTCTCTGCAAAAAGTCGAGCAAGTGTTAAAGGATGATTGTCGATACTCGATTAGACACATATCGGAAGTTACTGGTATCAATCGTGAGACAGTTGGGTTGATTTTACGTAACGATTTAGGCATGACGAAAGTGTGCGCCAAATTGGTTCCCAGATTTCTGACTTGCGACCAAAAGGAAACTCGACAACGCATTTGTCAGGATCGGCTTGACAACTGGGGAATGTTCGATCGTGTGATTACTGGTAATGAGAGTTGGATATTCCAATATGATCCAAAAACCAAACGTCAGAGTTGTGAATGGAAGAAACCTAGGGAGCCAAGAACTAAAAAGGCGCGAATGTCCAAATCGCAGGGGAAGGCCATGATTATCACCTTTGTCGACTCCAAAGGCTTCATTTTGAAACACTGGG
Source organism: Amphimallon solstitiale (assembly GCA_963170755.1). Classification (NCBI taxonomy): domain Eukaryota; kingdom Metazoa; phylum Arthropoda; class Insecta; order Coleoptera; family Scarabaeidae; genus Amphimallon; species Amphimallon solstitiale. The sequence continues at coordinate 78,172,159 of OY720683.1, read as the reverse complement.
TGCCTAAGAGGCAAACTGTAACTGCTGCCTGTAGCCCCATAAACTAGACTCCTCCTGATGACTTTGAGCAGCTGTAGATCCTTTGACACACATGAATTGAATTACAGCACGAACTTTGCAACTGGCAGGAGGAACGATTTTCAAAGCCATTCTTCTTTCCTTCCTTACTGACTGAAAACAATGACCTCAGAGGTTTCGTAAATAATCAGTAGATGGTGCTGTATTCGCCCATCTTTATTCTGATTGCCAACATTTAAATATAAGCAAATGGCCCCTACTTTGGGTATGTACGTCGCAGATTTAATCAAAATTTGTTCATTCAGTGCGAACGCACTGTTTGTTCTTTCTACAAGATGGTCCATGGCAGCTGGAGATTTTGAGAACTCTATTATTCGAAAATCCACAGAACATAACTAAAACACAGTATACCAGTAAAAGACAAATTTTGGCCATTTTTATTTCTTAAAAATTATGATTGGTAAAAATGACTCCCTTTTTTTGTATAACTTCCTGAAGTCGGACGTTGAAATTCTGCATACATACCGCACCATATCTAACGGAATGTTGGCAATTTCTTGAACAATTTTTCTTTTCAGCTCCGGAATACCTCCTGGTTTATTAATAAAAACCTTGCTATTGAGATAGCCCCACGGAAAGTACACGCCGTTAGGTCTGGGAATCTCAGAGGCTCAATGTCCCCGTGTTTTGAAATAACGCTATCTGTAAACAGTCGTCGCACAGTAGTCATTGATACCCTTGCGGTCTGTGCAGTAGCATCGTCTTGCTGAAACCATGTATTCTGGTTGTTTTGTGGAAGCAGTTTCAATAGCTGTGTCAAAAACTGGTTTATCACTGTCAGCATAGCGTGCAGAATTTACTGTTACAGCATTTTCATTCCGATCCTCAAAAAAGTAGGGACCAATACTTCCCATAGAAGACATTGCACATCATACCGTTACGTTCAGACTCCGTAATGGTTGTTGGTGAAGTTGCTTTGGATTTTCCAAAGACCAATAACGGCCGTTTTGCTTATTGATATAGCCTGTCCAATTGAAATGCGCTTCATCAGACATCCATAAATTGGAAACATCAATTTCTTGTTGTAACAACCTTTCAGCGAAATGCAGGCGACGAGGCTGATCTGTTGGCTTAGGTGCTTGAAGAGTCTGGATCTTATAAGGATGGAAACGGAGATCCTCGTGTAAAATTCTGAGAAAAGTCACCTATATAAGCCAATTGCCTGATTATGTTTTTGACTGGAACGTTTCGGACTGCGCTGTATAGCTGCTCTAACTTGATTAATGTTATCCAAAGTTCTGACACTGCTAGTTAGTCCCGTGCGTTAACTCTCTAGTGACGAGGAATATTGAAATTAATCCGAAATTTCCGCTGTACTGTACATTTTGTTTACAAAAGAACTTTGCTCACCGGATAAGTGTTCCATGATTAGTGAATGGCATAAAATGTCAAATCATTTGATAAATAAATCCGTAGCAACCTACGCATAGTTTCGAAATAATCACGTTTTCAAAATCTCCCGTTACCATAGACTATCTTGTATTTCCATTTGTTTCCTATTGGATAATATTCAGATTCTTGCATATATCTTCATTAATATCATACATAAATTCTCTACATTAGCCTTCATTAAACGGCAAATAAAGGGTTTATTTTAAATACTATGATATCAAAAATTAAATTGGTCAATGTTGTATGATAATGTAGGTTAATGTTATGTTAGGATAAGTGATACATGCTAGATATTAGGACAAGTGTACTAGGCATGTATGGCGATGACAGACAATAAAGAGACGTGTAATAACTACATGTGATTTTGATTATATATGGTTATATTATAATAATTATGATAACTGCAAGCATAGCAATATAAAATATATTCATAAATAAGAATATAATACATGGTGTCAGGTGTGGCCATTAGAGAATATATGTGAATAAATGGAAAGAAAAAAAGTCTCAACAAATGTTTAGATTAATTGATCCGTTGGTTTTGGGTAATAATGTATCAGAGAATTGGAAAAAGTTTAAACAAAAATTTGAATTATATGCTGAAGCAACAGGTTTAAATGAAACACCTGAAAAGAAGAAAATTGCAACATTATTAACCTGCATGGGCGATGAAGGTATAGAACTATACAATACATTTAAAATTCCGGACGAAAGTAAAACATTAGAAGCTATACTAGAAATATTTGACAAATATTGTTCACCTAAAAAGAATGTGGTATTTGAGAGATTTGTGTTTAACAATATCAAACAACAAGAAGGACAATGTTTTGATGCGTTTTACATGGAATTGAAAAAATCTATAAAATCATGTGAATATCAAGATGAAGACAGTATATTGAGAGACAGAGTGGTGTTAGGAATAGCTGATAAGTCAGTACAGGAAAGGTTATTAAGAGAAACCGATTTAAATTTGCAAAAAGCTTATGTTTTTGGCTGATACATTATCAAGAGCTCCTCTAATGGATGAGTTATCACAAGAAGAGGAATGTTATTTAGAATTGTCAATACATTCAGTAGTGAAGAACATACCAATGTCAGATGAGAAGAAGATGATATTTAAAGAAGAAACACATAAGGATGAGGAATTAAAAGAAGTAATAAGATATTGTCTGAAAGGGTGGCCTGAAAAGAAACAAGAACATATATTACTATATTGGAAATACAGAGAGAATATAAAGTTATGTGAAGGATTACTACTAATGAATGAGAAAGTGATTGTGCCTAAAATTCTAAGGGAAGAAATGTTACAGAAAGTGCACACAGGGCATTTTGGAATAGAAAAAACCAAAGCAAGAGCGAGGCAGAGTCTATATTGGCCAAATATAAATGCAGACATAGAACATACAGTAAGGAAGTGTCTGATATGTGAGAAATTTGCTAGAAAAAATGTAAAAGAAACATTACATAACTATGCTGTACCAAATCGACCATGGGAAAGGGTTGGAGTGGACATATTTACGTGTGCGGGGGTGTCATATTTGGTAGTGATGGATGCGTACTCGAATTGGCTTGAGTTAGTCTCGATAGCTAATAAATCAGCAGAACAAGTAATAAAGAAATTGAAGTCCATATTTGCCAGGTATGGTAGTCCTGACGTACTGAATTGTGACAATGTCTCCTTTAATAGTTATGACTTCAGAAGGTTTGCAAATGAATGGAATTTTAATGTAATCACGAGGAGTCCGAACTATCCACAATCGAATGGACTAGCTGAGAAAGCTGTTGGAATTGCCAAATTAATGATTAAAAAATCAATAGAAGCGAAAAAAGATGTGTATGAGTTATTATTGGAGCATAGAAATACCCCATTAAAACATATAGGACGTTCACCGGCACAATTATTAATGAATCGGATATGTAAAAGTAAAATACCAACAGTGTCGACATTACTACTACCAAAAATAAATGATAATATTATAGAAAAGTTGGAAAGGAGACAATATGAAAATAGAAGATATTATGACAGAGCGGCAAAAGATTTACAAGAATTAGAGGAAGGACAAGAGATTACAGTGTTCAATCAGTTATCGAAAAGCTGGGACATGGTAGAGTTGTAAATAGAGCGGAAGAGCCAAGATCATATAGGATTAGAGATAGTGTAGGGAGTGAGATTCGAAGAAATCGTAGAGATCTGAGACAGTCTCTTAATAAATCGAATGTGGTTGATGAAAGTATTGTTCATGACAATATACCAGTGAATACTAAGGAAAATCAACAAACTGAAATCAATCAATCACCAGCAGATGACCGAATGAATAATTACAGGACAAGATCTGGTCGGGTTGTAGTTAAGCCTCTAAAATTGGATGATTATGTATAATCATTTAGCTTGTAAGAAAAGGGATGTATGATAATGTAGGTTAATGTTATGTTAGGATAAGTGATACATGCTAGATATTAGGACAAGTGTACTAGGCATGTATGGCGATGACAGACAATAAAGAGACGTGTAATAACTACATGTGATTTTGATTATATATGGTTATATTATAATAATTATGATAACTGCAAGCATAGCAATATAAAATATATTCATAAATAAGAATATAATACAAATGTTGGTCATGGAATGTAAAACGCTTGTCTTAGTTTAAATCATCCTTTTGAAATAATTCAATCATTGTCAAGCTACACTGTCATTATCAATAACCTACAAATGTGTTACCTACTTAGTTCAGCTGTAAAATAATAATGAACTACAAGTTATGAAATAAATAACGTTTTTATTAACCAGAAAAACTAAATTACAATAATTGTTGGAAATGTCCCCCGCTTTGTTCAATGCACAAGTTTACGCGCCTCCTCATGCTGTGAAAAGCGTTTTGCAGCATTTCTGGCGTTATGGTTGCACATTGCTGAACAATCTTTGTTGCAGTTCTTGCAAATTATGTATCGGATTTGCGAAAATCTTATATTTTAAATAAGGAAAGATTAAATGGTCCATAACTGTCAAACAAGGTGATCTCGGAGGAAACTCAACTTCCGTATGCAAACTTATCAGCCGGTCATCAAAAAACTCGCGGAGAAAAGCAAGATTTTCTCGTGTAGTATGTGCTGTTGCACCGTCTTGCTGGAAATAACCGTATTGATGTTCATCATCGTCTAACTGTTGCACAAATTCAGTCAAAAATATTTCTGTACCTTTCTGCGTTGATGGTGAAATTGAAAAAAAATGGCCCAATTATTCTTCTGCGAGAAGCTGCCATCCAAACACCAATTTTCTGAGCATGTAGTGGCGTTTCAATAAAAATATGCGGGTTATCAGTGCTCCACATTCGCATATTCTGAGAATTGATGTATCCCGAAAGGTGGAACCAAGCTTCGTCAGAAAAAAGTTAAGTTCAGCAGATCATCATTCATTAAATTATTAACGAACCAATGGCAGTACGCAAGGCGTCTGGGGTGGTCTGCAGGCAGAAGAGCTTGATATGATTGCATCTTATATGGATGCATGTTCAGGTCCTTCTTTACAATCGTTTGGCATGTTCCATAAGTAAGTCGAATTTCTTGATAGAGGCGTTTTAAAGGCTTTGTAGACTAGACTCTTCTACCATCCGTTGGCGAACGTCATTAATAACTTCTTCTGTACGAACTCTTGGTCTACCAGCACCTTTTTTATGCGTCACAGAACCAGTTTCGCGAAACACTTCAACACAATTTGTAAGGCATGCAAAAAATTGTCCGGTAATACTGCTACGGCTGGGAAGTGCTCTCGAAAATTGTCCAAACACAAACGTTGATTGTATTCCCAAGTTCCATTAACTAGCACACCCGTTCGAAAATAGGCTTCAATCATGTAAATTTTGTGCTCTGTGGTGAGAACCATGATTCAAAAACCGTGCAGAATTAGAAAACTTCAACACAATAACTTGACAGATTTTGACATTCAAAAAATTATGACATACTTAATGTACGATGCACGCTACGACAATAATTTTAAAATCCATGACCACCATTGACCAATTTAATTGTTGATATCCCGGTACCATACGCGATGTCAGGCATTTTATATGGACCTCGTATCATCTAAATCTCTATTATTATAGCAATGGGAATGTCAGTCGTATTTCGTGAAGCCTGAAATTTCTTAAAAGACGAACATCAGGTGAGAATTAAACATCCGATAATGAGCAATTTATTTAAGAAAAATTACCTCTCAACCGCAACATATATTTCCGTCTAGGAAATGTCATCATTATACATGCACGTTATTATTAGATTTTAATAAATATAATTTAAAACATGAATCGGTAATTACCTCAGATCATAAAAATAAACGAACGACCACACGAAGAGCAGAACCGATCAGATCCTTCGAGATGCAAATATCGAAACAGGAAGCACACCCAAGCTATAATTATAAATGTAAAGTAGAAATCATCGCTTTCCAACAGCTTTTTCCTGACCTAGTCACATTACACGACAACCCAACCAGCGAATAGATACGCATTTGTGCGCTAATGGTCTGCAGATACGTTTCGAAACTCGACCGGATTTATTGTCCAAGTTGTGACTCAATCGATCGGTCTTTTGGAGAACGAAGAAGCTGATATTCGTCGAAATCGGACACGCCAAACATTTGCGATTGGAGCCCACGCTAGCTGCCACATCCATTAACACTGTCATCGTAAATAATAGACTTTTGATGGCATAGTCAGCAATAAGAAATTGCGAACGTTTGACCTTAACGACAATATTTGCAATTAATTTAGAAAGTTTTCCAATGGTTTATTTTTTATTTCCAAACTTACCTAAGATGTAGAGTAATAAAAATGAACTTCTGTTTATCATTTAAAAAATTATGAAATATAATTTTTCTTCAACCATTCAAATTTAGTAGGTATATAATATGTTCCGCTATATTTATCAATAGAAAAGCAGCACAATGAACGATTTTCTAAAGATACAGATATGCAATAAACTTAAAGTACCATTTAGTGTTAAACTAGGGCGCGGACACGAACGGTTGATGACTCATCGCCCATTGGCGCACTATTGAAATGTTTTATTTTTAAAAAGGTGTAAATTTATTTATATAATTGGATAACAAGTGGCTGGTGATCTATAAAATACATTCTCTTCTGTAAGACTTGTTCTCTTTGAATTAAGTACATCCTTGTAGATAAAAAATGTCCTTTCTACATCGCAACTGGTTATAGGTGCGTACTGGAAATATTCTTTTATTTCAGCGTATTTAGCATACGCAATTACCGCAATGTTATTAAATCTGGATTTCTATTAAAAACTGCGTCTAACTTTTGCCGAAAGCCACATCCGAAGTCACTTGGAATACTTTTGAAATTATTAATAGCCCACATCTAATGCGGTTAATCCATCTTTTAATTTGAGATTTCGATTTTCAAAATATGTGATTAGTTTAGGCAAATTTCCAAAGTGTTCCTGAAGGAATAACAACTGATTTTTTAAATTTGAGATTTGTGTTAGTTCCTTGCACTCAGAAATACTTCGAGCATCGTCATTTAAACATGTTACGAAATTTTGTAAACTGTCGAAATTCTCTGCATAAAAACTATTTCTGTGCATGTTTTAGCAAAGCTAAGTGACGAACGTGCGATATTTTGGCATTCTGTAAAGACATTTTACAGACTTTGTAATAAATTTCGGAATCACTGACAATTCATTTTCATATCAGAAAAAGTAACATAAACAACGTTCTAGATCTAAATAAATGATAACTAAAAATGTACGCGTATGTTATTGAAACTCAACGAAATCCAGTGCACAATTACGTCTAGATAACTGGGAGAAGTCGATTCAATAAACCGGTATTAAACAGACTATTACAAAAATTACGAAGTACGTAATTAACAGTCAAAACAATGAAAAAACGAAACTAACGTAAGTATGAATGAAAATTTGATTTCTCTTGCCAAATATAAGGTAAATATAATACATTTTAAAAACCCCTCACGCTCCTATCTACGCCGATGAAAAACGGATTTTACTCATAAATTCCTTCTCGGGCGTAAACAGATGTTGCAGTTGACCATATGAATTAGTGCTATTCAGTAAGCATGTGTTGTTTACATTATTTCTTTGCTCCGTTGTAACTTCGTCGTAGTTTAAACCGGTCATGTCCGCGCCCTATGTTAAACATTCATCTTATAATTTATATATAATTTTGCAAAGTTACTTGTTTCAAAAGAATATAATTCTTTTAATATTTTATAAAGCTCAGTTATATGCAGTGCGGATAAATTAGTTTCCTACCGATTTTGTTAAAAATCTAGGAAGACGTCAGTTATTAATTGTAAATTGTCAATATTTCACTACACTAGCGTGTAGTTCTTTTCAACTTATTTTGTTTTGACTAAATAGTTTATAGTCCCTGGTGTGGGAGTGCGATAAGCTAACGATAATGTAAAGAATCGAACAGGAGAGATAATAAACTGGTGGGGTAATAGGGGTTATTTCGACGGAAGTTACCACTTTAAGGTAGGTCAGTTATGGCAATATTGACCAATCATAATTTATAAAATGAGTATTTTGAATAACTTGTCATATATCCGGTATGTTTGATTATGTGTTCAGTGGCGTAACATACATATTCTAGGCATGTTTTTTTATGTTTTCTTTAATACAGTTAGAATAAATGTTACTATATTAAAAGGAATAAAAGGATTGAAAAAGTAATGCACTCACGATATTACTTTAATTATTATTGGACTAAGAAGCTGTTTTAAATGATTTTCGAGAATATACGAAGTGTACATATACCCTATACAAAATATTTATGCATACCTAATGCATTGCGGCGGCCATATTGAGTTACCACTTTGGACAAATATTATTTATTATTAAGGAGACTCTCTCCTGTTGTATTCTTTCCTCGTAGCCTTTAATACATCAAATACTTGTTTTCGTAGCTGTTTTTTTAAATAACCATATGAACTATGAGCCTCAGAGTATATTTCTATATCTGAATATCCATTTCACATATCTTGCTTGGGCTGAAGTCTTAGCTATCAAGTGAATACAATTTATTCCTTTTGTGTTTCAAATTATTTTCGTTAGTTTTTATTTATTTAAACCGAGTATTTTATTATTTGGATATTTGTGTTTTACATGGTGATACGAATAACATAGGTAATAAAAGGTTTTACTTTTTTATTACTGGAATTTTAAATATCAGCTAGATATTTAGTGTTATATATTAAAATTGTATTCCAACAATGTCAGATATTTTAAATTACTTCAATACCTTGATGATAACGTAAAATCGAGCATACCTGTGTGTTATTGCTTGATAAATCAGATATTCTAAAAATGTTCTATTATTAGTTGTACACTTCCACGTTCCACACATGATAAACGTCGTGGAAAAAAGTCATTGTAAATGAATTGCTGGGTCGTTTTCTTCAACACCATTGATTATCTCTAACCGGCGTTTTTCAATGCGAAGTGTTTAAGGATTTATTGTACAAAGTTAGCCACATGTTTGCTAGTTAGTGCATTTGATCGAAAATTAGCATATTTGTTATAATAATATTGGCGCCATTTCTTACGTTGGAATTTCTTTTTTGTGTTTTTTTCTTTATTTTATTTTCTTTAGAAATTTCAGCTTAGTAAATAACCTGTAGGCATTTATTTTGTGAATATTGTATATAAGAATTTCTGTGTACATAGGCACATTTTTAAAATTTCTATTACAAAATATGTAATAAAGTGCAAGAAACACAGAGTTATACTGAAACAAATTCATTCATCACTTACTGCTATTGAGAAATACAAAAATATGGTGAAAAATGAAAACACTAATACAGTATAAATACATATTTTCATATGAAATTAACAGCTACCAAAAAATGGTATAAGATCTAGCACAAAATTTCTCTAGGATGAATAAACCCATATTCTTTTGCTGAAAGGTCATATATCAGCTGTTTATTAAAAACAATATATTCTAACTAGTTTTATGTCTTTTAATCAAATTATTAATTGTTTCCAAATTGGCTTACACTATTTCAACTTAAAAAATGAAGTGTGGCCACCACACGACTTTCTTATACGTATGAAAGTGTTACTTCCGGTCCGATTTTAAACTTTCATTTATACAAAAAATATTCCAAATCCAACTCTAAATACTTTTGTACTCTTCATAAATATATTTAGAATGCATAATTAATTTACGACATAATTCCATAAAATCGTTATTCAGTAAGAGTAAAAGTGTTACTTTCGGTCCGAATTTTGAATTTTCTTTTATACAAAAGATATTTAAAAGTACGTTCTAAATACTTTTATACTCATAATGTACCTGCCTTAGAAGCATGACTTGCGAGATATTCGCAAAAAACTGATTTTCGATCAGAGTAAAAGACCTACTTCCGGTAGGAATTTCGAAAAACTTTATTAATAAAATTTTTCTGAAATTTAATTTTGAGTACATTTGAGTTCTTTATAAATTTGTTTAAACTTAGTAACTGACGAAATATTTGCAAAATTCGATTTTTTCACTGAAGTAAACTACTACTTCCGGTATGCCGATTTTGCTCAAAATCTAATCAGTTCTCAAGAGGGAGATTATATTCCTAAATACAAAATTTGGAATTGATATCTGTAGCGGTTTGACCGCTATCGTGGTCACAGACACAGACACACAGACAGACAGACATTTTTTAAAAACCACTTTTTTGGTATCAGGGGACCTCAAAACGTGGACATCTGCAAAAATCGAAAATTTTCATCATCACAATACTTCCTTATACTACTTATAAGAAAGTAAAAATGTTATGTATTTCATCTTCAAGCTAAAATTTATACATTTTCAATATATTGCTGTTTTACTTTCTTATACGTAGTATAAGGAAGTATTGTGATGATGAAAATTTTCGACCTCGAGATTTTTGCAGATGTCCACGTTTTGAAGTCCCCTGATACCGAAAAAGTGGTTTTTAAAAAATGTCTGTGTGTCTGTGTGTCTGTCTGTGTGTGTGTGACCACGATAGCGGCCAAACCGCTGTAGATATCAATTCCAAATTTTGTATTTACGTGTATAATCGCCCTCTTGAGATCTGATTAGTTTTTCAGTAAAATCAGTAGACCGGAAGTAGCAGTTTACTTCGGCGAAAAAATCGAATTTTGCGAATATTTCGTCTACTACTAAGTTTAAAAAAATTTATAAAGAATTCATATATACTTAAAATTAAAATTGAGAATAATTTTATTTAAAAAGTTTTTTGAAATTCCTACCGGAAGTAGGTCTTTTACTCTTATCGAAAATCAGTTTTTTGCGAATATTTCGCAAGTCATGCTTTTTAGACAAGTACGTTACGGGTATAAAAGTATTTCAAACATAATTTTCAATATCTTTTGTATAAAAAAAATTTCAAAATTCAGACCGGAAGTACCACTTTTACTCATCGAATAGCGATTTTTTGCAAATATGTCGTAAGTTATGCATTCTATATATATTTATCAAGAGTACAAAAGTATTTAGAACTGGATTTGCAATATTTTTTGTATATATGAAATTTCAAAATTCGGACCGGAAGTAGCACTTTTACTCTTAGCGAGGAGCACTCTTTTGATATCTTGCAAAGTATGCATTCTATAGCGATTTATTAAGCGAATGAAAGTACCTAGAATAGGATTTTGAATAAGTTTTGTATAAAAAATTCTTAAAATTGTATAGTTTGAAACGCTCATACGTATAGGAAAGTCGTGGCCACACCTCATTTTTTACTTGGCAAGTTATACTCTATAAAACACTTGTGGAAGTAATATACATACAGCTGATACAGCCTTATTTTTTTGCAAACCAGAATGCGATAGTAATAATATGTTTCTAATATAAATATAATTCAGAATAAAGAACGTCGGACTGATTCATTTCGTTAGCATAGTAGTGGTCATACATCTTTACAGATGGGCGAATGAATACGCCAACTCTCACCGACGCGACATTAGGTACCGCTCGGTGAGCTCATCACCAGAGAGAGGCCAACTGATAACCAATATTATTAATTCGCTAACTCTGAAGGATACCTACCATTTGTAATAGTAATTAACTAAAATTTACCCACTTGTTTTGCATGAAATTTCTACTCATTCATATAAATAAGCAAGAATTGGTAGAAACAGTTTTTATTCAAGGCTAAATGAAGCTACTTACATTCTTTTCTGAATTATTATTTACAAGGAGATCAGTTTACTTTGAAATTTTATATATATATATACCATACAAGTGCCACGAATTTATAATCTGATATTATTCTATCTCTTTACTGACTCAACTTTTCTTGCAAGAACAATTTTAGCTTTTAACTCTTGTTTTCCCAAGAAATGGATTTTGTTTGTGTTGTTTGTTGATAGTTTATCTCGCAAGAGCATTTTTATTGTTTAATTTATGAACAAACACGTTTCTTACGCTAAATGTATAAGATCATTTTAAATGTTTGCAAAAAGGAGCGGCAATAAACTTTACATTTTCTCTCTGTGCGTTTTATTTCATGTCTTTTAACTATCAAGTAAATAAATTGAACAATAATATCTCAGACAATAGCTATTTATTTTAAATTATATTCATAGCAGAACTGTATTTACATATATAACATTATTTCAATTTGGGAAATGTTTTTCTAGATTACCCAAAGATTCTCAGATTAGAAATAAGAATGATAAACCATCTCTTTGCTTTCAGGATTCGATAAAAATATAAAGTAGTTTGTATAGTTATTCTTCAAATATCCATATGAAAAACTACGAAAGTTAGTGTTGAGCACTTGTGAATATTAAGTAATTTAATTAAATGAAAACACCTCGTTTCACAAAAATTATGTTTTATTAAACACTAGATGTACATTTCATTTGCCATGCAAATAATTAAATTATGCTTCTAATAACTGACACTTTTGAATTTAGTGAATGATCACATGATTAAAGACATATTCTACAAATTCCATAAGTTTTCAACCCTTATTATATTAAGTACTCTATGTGTGTAACAACTATGTCTTTAACGGTATCAATTCAAAAGCGGGGAATTATTGAGATCTATCTGGTCATTTAACAATACATATATCCATATATTAAAGTTTGTTTATTTGTCAGGCTTCAAGTAAATTTAATTATAAGCTTTTTGGTTATGAAATTATAGATATTTTCTAGCAAGTGAATTTCGAAATTTGTCTTTTTATTATTAAGGCTCTTAAAATGTTCATGTATTCTTTTGTCAAAGCTCCTTTCTGTTTTTCCTCTATATGTTTTAGGGAAGTCCATACATGCTAATTTATAGACTCTTGATTTTTTTACCTTTACTTATCTTGTTTTATTGTTTTTTTATATATTTTCCTAGAGAATTATTAGTTTTATATGCTACATCTTTTTTCGCTTGTTGATGTTATATGTAAGTTAATACTTTTTATATAGTTACTTAATTTCTCTTTTATTATTGGATAAACCATTCCTTTGCTTTGATCTACTATATTTGTGTTGTATCCATTGTTTTTTGCTATTTGTTTTAGAATTGTAACGTTTTCGGGTTCGCAATAAACAACTCGTGCAATTTATTTATTTAAAACAGTCTGTATATTCGTACACTTAAAATTAATTACAATATAAAAATATAAAACTAATGTATCACACTTAAGATACTACAAATGAATTAACACATGTATTTATTTCTATTACTAATATGTCCGTATATTTATATCAATTCTATTTATATGACACGGTATTATTTATATCTTTATTGCACTACCACTTAAGGAACTATTTATTTGCTCTTCCGCACGAGACTACTTAAGGAACTTCTTAATCCCGAATTACTCATCCATCGGTGACCCAGCCGCCTCATATACACATACGAAACATCTGGAGCATTCGCGTATACTCCATCTCCCTCTCGATGTTTGTAGAACATTCGACAGACATTCTGTCTCTTTGCAGGGGAACGCAAATGGATGATTTATTGGTTCATGATGTTTACCAGTCGCGTCGAGATGATTTACAACCTCTTTTTATTGTCGCTCGGAAGTCTGCCTTTCTTTGTGCACTTGTTTCATTACAGTATGTTTAATTTTTTTAAAAAACTTTCTTTCTTTAATGGAACTTGTATCAATCTATGGACCGTCGAGTGGAACGCCGCTAATTTTTGGCTAAATAGGTGACAAGAGCGTGAAATTGTAAGGTTTAAGAAATTTAAACTGTTATTTAATTCTTTTTCTATCGTGAACTTAATATTTTTATGGAGATTATTTATATATTCTAAAAATTAATTTCATTGTTTTTTTGTTCCACTGAAACAAGCTATACATAATCTACGTATCTGTGCCAATAGGCAAAGTTTTTGAAATTCTTTAATTTGACTTTCTAAATGATCCATAAAAATTCCTGCTAATAATGGGCATATTCTATTGTCGAAATTGAAATAGTTTTGCTCCACACAAATTTTAAGGGAACTCATAATATCTACTTTTTTAACAATATTAACGTTTCTAATTGTTAAAAGATTTTCAACTAAATTAATTGTATATTCTTTATGGGCACACTTGGAAATAAATTAGTAACGTGAAAGGAAACTAATTTTGCATTATCCGGGAGTTTTTTTTTTTATTTTGTTGACTAATTATATTGATTTTTTAATTGTAAATCTAGGTGAAAAATCCGTATTTTCTCTAAAATGTTCTAAAAGTTGTTTAGAGAGTTTATAAGAAGATGCTGAGACAAAGGAAACAACAATTATCTTTTTTATGTAGTTTAATTAACGAATATAATTTTGGAGTTTGGGGATTCATGTTAATGATTTTACTCTCATCTTTTTCATTAAACAAACTTTTACAATTATGCATACAATTCTTAATTGATGTTTGAAATTTCACTGTGGGATCTGATTTTAACAACTTATATTTTAACGGGTTTAAAAACTCAACAGTTTTCTTAAGGGGATATTAAAGCGGTCGAGAAAGCAAGATATCGAATTTGTCAGTTTTTTTTACTATTGTTCAAGATAGAAATGTGAAATTTTCTGTACAACTCCAATATAGATATGAGTACACGGAAAGGTTGTCAGATTATGTAATTTTTTTTATTCCAAATTAGAGTAAAATGTACGTGTGTTTCTCGGTCAAAATCTGAAATAATTAAATGAAATTGATCAAAACGGATGTAATTCCCGTGTAGACCAATGTTTTCTTGTGAGATATAGCTTTTTGAATTGCGAAAAAAAGTTTTAATTTGAGTAATTAAATTAAAAAATTCCGGAATGGTGCTGTATGAATTATTTGTATTTTAGCAGCGCCTTCAGCTGTATTTTTTCTCTGTATTCGGGTGACGGAAAACAACACATTCATTTCAAATATATGACAATGAGATGGCTTGCATTTGGCTCCTCCTACGGAACAACACCTCCAAAAGCAATTATAGTCAATTCCCAAATACAAATCGACTTTAATATCCCCTTAATATACTCACTTTTATCTATTGCTATAACAGTGTTTTCTTTATCCGCTTTTGTAAAAATTATATTGTTGCACTTTGGTTTGTTTACAGTTGAATTTAGTATGAGACTTTTTTATTTTGGTTTGAATGTTTAGAAGAATCGGTTTTTAAAATATTTGATACTATGTATTTATTTTTTATCTGTATTATGGGCTACATTTTGTAATGCAATTTCTGTATCTACTGCTAGATTGTTTAATATTTGAGGTAATGGTTTGGAATGTAAATTATATTTGAAACCTTTTTCTAACAAAAATTTTTCCCATTTTGTAAAATTTTGCTTGGCTTAGGTTTTTAAATCTGTCTGAGAATTGATGATTAGAAAATTACTGTGTGTTTATATTTACTGTTCTTTTGTTATTTTTAATTAAATAACCCAGTTTGTGTTTTTGTTTAATAAATTGCTTATTAATTATGAAATTTACTTTTTCTCTCGTATTATTGTCCAAAACAAGAAATTCTAGATAATTTAACTTATATAAAAATTCAGTATGAACAACCTTTAAATAGATGTTTAAAATTCCTCTCTTTCCAAACTGTGTTTTCTTCTCTTCTGAAAGCCATTTTTTGAGGCCTGTAGTTTGACCCAAAATGCTTCTCTACTGCTATTGTTGGTCTTAAGTTTCATATACTACGGGAACACACCTTTCTTCGAACAGATATAATCATTTACTAAATTATATGTCATATTATATACCATTTTAATATTCTTGTGGTTACAAACTTAGAACTATGATGAATAACTAACAAGCGTTACACTTTTATACTGTCACTGTACAAAAATTTGCAAAAAATGGCTTGAGGTAATATTCACAGGATCGCCCATATGTATATATTTATTTTTCTAACTCCTAGCAGTCAGAGATTAATAATTGCCAACATATACTTACATAAATGCCGAAACAAATCAGCATGCCAGGCAATTAATTTCGACAGATTAATTTGCGAAAGTTTCAGGGAGTTTCAGTCGTAGTCTATAAAATACCCACCATTAGTCAGTCTGTTCGTGCTGAACTAAATGAACATTGAACTAACCCGAATATTTTTAATTCAGAACGTGGTGGACTGAACTCTAACCCACTTATCATTTATCGTCTTTATTGCAAGACAAATCTTCTTAGACGTTAGCAGTGAGTATGTAATTTAAATCAAGTAGTTTATAATTAGATTTATAAATATCGCAGATTGACTCGTACGTAATTGCTTTGCGAATGCGATATATATCGTGTATTTCGTTTTGGATTTTTGTTGCTTAACTTATTTATTAAATGTCATGCAATAGAGAGGAAAAATTTGCATATCCCGGTTTTCATTGGTAATTTTCGACGTCGACTGTTATGAAGTCGAACATTCCATGGTTAGTAGATATCTATCTCTGACAGAGCGATTTAAAAAGATGTGATATTAATATAAAAAAAACGGTGATTACACAGCAGTCAACCTTAACTATAGAAAGCATAAAATTAACAGTTCTTACCTCTAAATAGCATGACAAATCTATGAAAAATATTACACAAAAATTTTGTATTAATTGTCTTCAGTATTCTTGAGAAATTTAATAATTTAAGACTTTATGTGATAGTACACTCATTATAGGCAAAAAATTACACTAAACGTGAATTTACTAGAATAATAAATAAAGAAGATTCTTTTGCTAGCTTTTACCTTAGGTGCAGTTTTTTGTTTATTTTGCTGGCAGAAGAGTTTTTTCTTATAATTTAGTTCAAGAAAGAAGGTATTAAAAGGTCCAAAATTCCCACAGATTCTTTATTTTTGGATGGTGTTTGGCTACCGGTTTCGTGAGTTTAAGAAAGGACTCACATCTTCGGCCAAGCTTTAAAATACAAAAAGGTGAGCCTGTGACAAAATAATGCACAATACTAAACCTAGTGATATGAAAAATGTTTAAAAGTTTTATATACAAAAAACTGTATTAGTCAAATAATAAATTACTTTCTTAAAAAACAGTGAAATAACTTTCAAATATGTCAAAGGTGAAGTTAACAATAAAATTACACAAGTGAACAATAGAGGAAAACTAAAGCTATACTCACAATCCTACATAACAAATCGTTCTTCCTGCACCAGCAAAAACACCCGTGTTCTATAGTATTCTCCAAACAAAAAGTATAGAGAAACCGAGCGTTTCAAAGACATTAAAGCAAAACTTGGAACTCTTTTATGTGTGTCAGAATTGAAGTAATCACAGGATCAAAGTTAATGTAATAACTTGTTATACTTAACAAAAATTTCTTAATAATTCTTAAAAAGAAGAACGGACAACACATTAAAATCTTGTAAATAGGTCAAAACCAACAGACAGTCAAACACAAAGTGACCTTATTAATTCAAAAAAAAGGTCAGATTTGTAAAAAATATATTTATCGTGAATATAGTTAAGTTTGTAAAAAAATATTGGATATATTTATATATATTTCCGGAATGTGAGTGAGCCGAACAATTGTAAATGTAAGCGAAAATATAATTGTGTTATTAGTTATTACATGAAACGAAATTTGAATTTTTCTAGTTTTTGAAAATAAAATAAAATTAATGTTGTTTGAAGTAATTCACTATAACAGAGACACCTTCATGTGAAGAGTAGAAGCGACCAAAGAGTATGTTGTAGGTAACTAATAAAATTGATGTAAAGTACCAATATAGAAAACACATAAGTGTTGTTACAAGCAGGAAAACTCATGAAATAATATATACAAAAAGGTAGAGGTGATGAAGTTAATTTAGTCAAAGAACACGGAGAAAACAGGTCTGACATCAGGTACCAATTGGGTATTCAAAATATAATTCTGATTTCTATTTGTTTTTAATTTCATAATTTCTAGATTCACCAAGTTATTAAGGTTATACCCTTTATTTGCAAGATGTAATACTTTGAACCCCGTATTCACATCAAAAACGTGGTTGTTGTCATGGATGTGTTTGCCAAAGATAGAAAAAGCAGTGCTATCAGGTCGTGCGGCTCTTAAATGTTCCTTTATACAATTATTGTTGTTAGGTAGGGGTAGTCAATTACAGTTTTAAATTTAGTAGGGGGGAGCTATTTAGGTCCAAATGATCGTTTAATATTATACCTATTTTATTAAATTTATTTATTTCTAGACTTTCCAGTAAGTTAAGTTTTTTATTTTTTCTTAAATATGTAAAATTTCAAATTGTTTGTTATATTTATGATTCAATTCCAGGCAGTGGTTAGCAAAGGTTGAATGTGTTTTTAATTAGGACTTAATGCCTGCCATACACGTTACGGTCCACCGGAGAGGTCTACCTGTGCAGGTACGCCCGCGCAGGTAGACCTGAGATGAACCTGAGCGTGTGTGGGACATTTTTTGAACCTGCGCAGGCGACCGGTGAAAGAATCGAAAATCAATTCTTTCACCGGTCGCCTGCGCAGGTTCAAAAAATGTGCCACACACGCTCAGGTTCATCTCAGGTATACCTGCGCGGACGTACCTGCACAGGTAGACCTCTCCGGTGGACCGTAACGTGTATGGCAGGCATAAATAATACATAGAATACTGTCCATCTTTCTTTTTTTATCCTTATAATTTTACAACTTGACTAGCACTTGGATAAGGTTTGTGTAGCTGGTCCTCATACAGGCTGATTTAGTGGTGTATCCCGCTGGAGGGACACAGCCAGTGGCGTTATATAGAGATCGCAGGTAAGGTTTCCTTGTGGGAGACATAGTGTCCTGGTGCCCGGACAACGTCGCTAGCGTCGCCGCCGACCGACGCTCATTTCTTTAATTTTAATTACTTGAACCGTCACGCCATCTGCGACAGGAGTTAGCTCAGCCCTGCGAACCTCAGACATTTCTACCTCGCCACAGTGATCTTCCTATACCGGAACTTACTCAAAGTATATTTATATTTCCGTAGCGACGTTGTTAAGCACGTAGCACCAGCTTTCGTATCCGTAGGTCAGGAATTTATTTTTCTCGATATGTCTTTTTTCCATAGAAAAGTATTTCTCATTGGGTGATATAATTTAGCGGCATTATTTATTCGGGGACATATTATGCCAGGCGGAATATTGAGTCTATTCCTAGATTGAATCACCACCACTAAAAATGCTAATATGCTTGAAATTCCCTCACATAGGCTAGCATTCAGTGAGAAGAATCCTCACTATTTAGCTATTGTAGCCTTCAACAAGTTATCTGGCAATTTGGGGGATTTGCCGGTTCCATTATTTAAAACCAAAGTTAAAAATATGCTATTGTAACGAAACAAGCCCACAAAAAGAAGCAGACATCCGGGCGAGGACAAAAAACGTACCGGTAAACAAGTCGTAAATCAACTGCACTCATATACTGCGTCAGCGACAGAAAGTCTGGAATATGGTAGAAGAGAGCCAGAATTTGCTAGACCTTTTGTCTGCACATATAAATACCGCCGGTGGGATAAGGAATTAATTCAATAGTAGTCGCGCGCGGTATTTACTGAACAGTTTAAATAACATAAATAATGTGAGTAGTGCAGTTTTATTATAGTTCACAAAATACATAAATATTACTGACATAAATAGTATGGATAGAAATAAATAGGTGTGATAATTTATTTGTAGTAGTTTTAAGTGTGTAAATATACAGACTGTTTCAAAACATTTGCACGAGTTGTTCATTTCGACCCCGAAAACGCAACACTATTAATGAAAAGTTATTACTCTTTCAAGGAATTCGTGAATGACCCTGAAAATTGAGGCTGTGTATTGTGTATTGTATTTTGATGTGACCATGTCAATGCTTTGTAATGAAAGTCTAAGACAATAAAGATTATTATTATTATTATTATTATTATTATTATTATTATTATTATTATTATTATTACTGCTTTGTGTATTCTTGGTATGAACTCCTACATATTTAAATACTTCTACTTGTTCTATTTCGTTACTGCGTATTTTATATTCCATTTTAGTTGTGTTTTCTCCAGTCTCATGACCTTAGTTTTGTTCACGCTGATCTTTAAGTTTCTAGCTGATAGTGATGCATCCAGGTTGAGTATGAATTCTGTCTTATTGCATGCCAATATGACAGATGCACATACGTATAGATGCTCCACCTCTAAATTTCTGTGTCCTATGTATATGATTTTCGTTCATGTTTTTTGTCTTTTTAATTAGGTCGTCCATAATCATGTTAAATAGAATTACCTAACCTCACGCGGATGCTAAATTCTTGTGATTCCATGTTATTTGTTCTAACTATATTTCTGTTATTTCTGTGCATGCTTTGTTTTGCTCGTTGTGACATGGTCGTTATTACCTAGTGTCTTAATCTTTCTAGCATTTTTCCCCATCACTTTGTTGAACGTTTTTTGTGGGTCTAGGAAAGCCATATTCTCGAGTACGTTATTGTAGCTGTTTAGTAGTAAAGATGTCGATCTTCCTTTCCTGCGTTGATCTTTCTTTCTTAAATCCGCTTTGTGAGTGTTAACGTTTAGCTGAATTTCTTGGTTTAGTTTTTGTACACGTATTTACTCGTTCACATTAAACACTGTACTTAATAAGGTTTTGAAGATTGGGATGATGACATCTAATTCCTAGTGCCCAGTGTCATTCCTTCGTTCCAGCATCTGTGAAAAGTCTGGGTTAGATATTTAAATTATAATTCATGCCAGTCCATGACAATCAAAAAAGTGCCATTATTTCACAAATAGAAAAAACTTAAAAAATAAAGACCACAAATCATAAAACAATTGAATTGAATACCTTTAAATTATATAAATTATATTACCACAAATAGAATAAACAAATTTTTATAATAATAAATGGAAATAATAAACCAACAATTACCGAAAAGCTTCAACATGCCTTCCTTTCGTTAGACATTTATCAGAAAAATGGTGCTATTCTATTATTTTTTTATGTTCTAATTTTTAATTAATTTCCAAAGGTAATATTTATATTATCGAAACGTTCATTGGCAGCCGCTAAACCACGAAAAGGAATTGTATTATCAAACAGCTTAGAAATATATACTAGAAGATTCAATACTTGCACACATCTCACTTTCTTAAAATGCTTTGCGCGTAATTGCAGGTTTTTATTAATTTATTATACTGTTATAAGTGACCGTAATTGTGTATAATCCTCTTAAATTTTCTATAATAACCTGAATTTGATAGTCATAAATTTACAACTATAAACGGTCTTCACAAATTACCGCGTATGAAATACTATATATTTTATGACTGGTTAAGTATGCATATATATAGTTTATGCTTTTGCTAAAGGCAGTAAATTCTAGTGGATATACCAATCCCCACGTATACCCATGTAAACGTTATAGATATCCGATTTACACAATATGCAAATGTAAAATCAAGCAAATAACTTTAGATCTGGGAAATATCATACATAAGGTAAGTACCGAAACACAAAATTCATGACGTTCCCATTATATACATATGCTCTAAAATTAAATGCAGTTATGTTCAAAGCAAAGTAATAGGCGCAACTACCCCATAACATTGCATGTATATAGTCGATACACGATTAAGTATGCTTTATGAACTACATGTATAAAAATGGAATGACCGTTCCCTTGGATTTATTAATGGCATGTAATTACTTAGCATGCTCAGTATAAAGTTCTTCTGTATATGTATGTATTAAGGTTTATAAAACGTTAGAATAAACTATTTAGGACTTTATATCGCTTTCCTGTGTAATGCAACAATGCATTAAATGATTAAAATCCCCAGCTTTTACTATTACTTATAGCATGTTTTATGTTACGCTCTGTTAAGCTCCGTACGAAAAAGTCTGCGATACTAAAGATCGAGTGAATATATAATGCAGTCGATATTACTTCAATTTATACTGGTTTTACTTTCATAATGTCTAAATGTCAAGTGATTTGAAGTATTATCGATATTCGCTTGTTGCTTCAGTGTATAATTTAAATAAACCTATAATTATATTTCTTATAACTGATCTCCACACATACAGGAAATAAAATATTGAATGAAAAGTTAAAATACTAATCGTCCTTATTTATTAAACAAAGTCGGTTGAAATATTTATAGTATCACAAACCTTAGTATTTATAATTACCTAAAATGTGTTTAACAGTTTTTCTTTAACAACCATAGATACGAAATTGTTTATTTCTTTTTGCGGTCAAGAGATGAAGTAACTGAGATATGTAGAATACTTTACAAACACACTGTTCAAGGTAAAATATATCATATAATCTTGACAGGCTATATATTTTTAGTTTCCAATGACCACGACAGAATGCTTAGTACTTCACGCGCACGATTATTATACTGTTAAATCGTCTTAATTAAAGAGTTGAACACTAATTTAATCTGAAGTAATAAAATTAGCAACTAATGCAGGTTTATTTTTATGGAAGTTTAACCCTTTTTTGCATATCAATATTTTTTTTTACTATTCGCTCACTATCAGTCGCCCTTGAACTTCGCTAAGGTAGTGTTGGTGTAAAAATATTTAATCAGTGATAGAACCGGGCTTAGTGGCCGCGTCGTAGGATTGGCCCGACATTGTAAATGAAAGTGCAGCCGTTTTGTACAGACAGATCGTAAAAGGTTGACCGTGCCACTTCATAGTCATGGTGTATTTGCCGCATATATCATATTCTGAATTGTATTTCGTCCGTGCGACATCTATTATTTTACGTGTGAATTACTTTCAAGAATTTTTGTTAAGTTGACTTGTTTTAATAACTCAAGAAATACAATCAATAATTGAAAATATCTTTATTAAAAATAATTTAAAACAAAGATCGATATTGCATGTAACATTACATATTTAGAAATATTATAAATTATAGCATATGTTCAAAATAAGATCCTTCATTTTGTAGACACACATTTATGGGCGTATGTCAATTCGACCACGTCCACAGGGGGTCCTTAAATCCCACCTGTCAATTCGACCACGGTTTTCGTTCGGGGGGATTAGTTCAGGTAAAGGATTAAAGTAAACAGAATGATTTAAAATAAAATTTAATAGGTCAACACAATAATATGTTTTTACAAAATAATTTAAAATACAAAATTAAAATTTCATCCATTATCATATTTACATACGACTTAAATTTGATTAAAGTAAACAGAATGATTTAAAATAAAATTTAATAGGTCAACACAATAATATGTTTTTACAAAATAATTTAAAATACAAAATTAAAATTTCATCCATTATCATATTTACATACGACTTAAATTTGATTAAAGTAAACAGAATGATTTAAAATAAAATTTAATAGGTCAACACAATAATATGTTTTTACAAAATAATTTAAAATACAAAATTAAAATTTCATCCATTATCATATTTCCATACGACTTAAATTTGATTAAAGTAAACAGAATGATTTAAAATAAAATTTAATAGGTCAACACAATAATATGTTTTTACAAAATAATTTAAAATACAAAATTAAAATTTCATCCATTATCATATTTACATACGACTTAAATTTGATTAAAGTAAACAGAATGATTTAAAATAAAATTTAATAGGTCAACACAATAATATGTTTTTACAAAATAATTTAAAATACAAAATTAAAATTTCATCCATTATCATATTTACATACATAAATTTGTCAAAAATAACTGAAATATAAAATATACAGATATGTGTACAAATAATAATAAGATTATTATTAATAAAAAATTAAACCAAGAGATCACAAAAGTGCATTTTAGATTGTTTTTGGTAGATAATTATAACAAATAGATTTGACAAAAGTGAAAGTAGATATGGTCCCTTTACTGAGTTCATCTAATCTTTCAAGTCTGTAAAGAATTTTGTCCTGAACTTTCTTTCGTGGGCACTTTACAGACTGAACGCTTCTAATTTTCACATAATTTTCCGTTTGAAAACGTATAAGAGTGTCTGTGAAGACGAATATATTTGGATGTGTCCCATAAAACGACGCGTTGAATCTGGAATGAAAGGACTCACAGGCATTAGTGGTCCTGTGTGGAAAATGACAACCACCAGCCCACAGGCTAGGAGGAAATGCAGCCCCGTTATGAAAATAGTTGTTATGTAAATAATTTCGAAACAGTACAACTCTCCTATCATGGGGCATTAAATAATGTAATTCATTATTGAAAAAGTCTACTGCGTGGCTGGGTTCCAAATACTGGATCCCGAAATATAACTTTAAATAATTACCGATTGCAGATGTACTATCTTTATATTCAGCTACAAGTCCTAAGTTTTGAATTTTTTTAAACCAATTTTGTGACAAATGAAATCTGCAGCCGACAATACAGACACTTGACCATACTAAACGACAAGCATTGTGAATCGCTAACTCAAAATCGATAACAATTTGACTGGGCTTAAAATTAATATCTAGGGTGTTACATCTTTCTATTATTATTCTAAAAACATTCACATATGTCTCCGTTTTCTTGTCCGGTAACAAACAAAAAATTACTGGTACGTAATGCCCATTTTTGAAAGCATGTATCGTAAACATTTGATAAAAAAAATTAGAAGAAAACTGAAACGTGCCGTCCATGTACAACGTATCCACTGAGTTTAAAAAATGTAAATTAGTAAAACACGAAAACACTATAATATTGTTTGCCTCGCTTACAGCCATTACAAAATCTTCGCCCATGTCAGTTTTCAGTTTTAAAGATTTCACTGCCGTCAACACTTCTTCGCGATTTTTAGGAAGCTTTGGCATAATTTTTCTTCTGGCCATGTATAGATTTCTGCGAACACATTCAATGTCCTTAGTGGTGACATCCATTTTAAACTGATTATGTCTTAGCTCACTATGGATTAATTTTGCCGGTTTTTCACTGGTGTTTTCAACTGCTTTTCTTTTCACAGAGGTGCTAAGTGCCTGCCTTCCAATACTGGTACATTGTCCATGGTTATGCTCGCCGATTTGGTCCATGATAACATTTGCACTTGCAACACTTGTATAAATTTTTGCAGTGCAAGTGCGAATATAACATCGCCACCGAATAACACCATTTTTGCTCGTATGAGCTTTTGAATATTTAAATGAATTGTGCAATAACATTGCGTGACCTTTTTCACTTAAAACAGTCTTCACTTCTTCACCGGCCATCACAAACACCAAATTCAAACAACTTACACTAACCGCAGTAAGATAAGAAGTGATCACCCTTTCAAAGATAACTACACTCTATTACCTCGTTCTTAACCTGATTAGCCACCCCCCCCCTCAGACGCCAGTCAGTTCGATCACGAGTACAGGTCGTGGTCGAACTGTAGGGTCGGATTAACGCCAGGTAATCCGCAACATGAACGATTAGGAGATAAATTTTGTTTGGTGGTCGAATTGACCAACGCCGACATTTATACGTCTTTAGAGAATTGAAAATATTTTGGATCATTTCTTCTGTTACAGCTACGAAAATAAGCTCATCTTGTTCTTCGGTAAATGGCATTGTTGATTTCAACGCAACTTTAAAATTAAGCAAAAATGATAATGATAGTCATATAAACACAAAAAAATAACTTACAGTAACAGCGCCTTTTATTACTTTGAGAAAGACAGTTTATAATATTCAATTAAACGCAGTAAACGAAAGGGAAAAGACACGACAAAAAGCTTATATGACTGACAGTTATGTATAAATGACAGAATATTGGATTGACTGCCACTTTAGCGAAGTTATGTACAAACTAAATATTCATACTACAACAATGAACGTGTGACAAACTCGTGCTAAAGTTGGTATATCCATTAAGCGGCATAGTCAACTTTTTTCGATCTCTGTAATATTGCACAGATAACTTTTTGACAAAAGTATGTTAAGAGGTCTTCAAAATGTATGTACTGTTAAATATAAATTTGTTATACTCAAACAAGTTACTCGATATTTCAATAAATACATATACATTACATAGTAGCTATTATTCACGAGGATGAACATCCTATCCTCGTGAATAATAGCTACTATGCGCGAGTAGAAGACTATGCTTTTTCGACAACTATACGGGGAAAAAATTACATACGATACATTATAGATTTTAAATGCGAAATGTTAGCAACAAATATTTGACGATTTAAAATGTAAGGACTTATTTCACGGTTGCTATGCGACCGCGCTTAATGTTTTTGCAAGGGAATCTGGTTGATCTGCCCGTGGATTCCGTAAATGTGAGGGCGTAACTGGTCGAGAGGCTATGAATTCTAGTTTGGAATCCACAGGGCGTGGAATTGATGTCATTCTTCAATTTAATTTTCAATAAGAACGTATGCATTATTCAATAGTCGTAGAGGAACCTACTTATTTTCTTACAACCTCTCTCAAACTATACCAAACCAACTACTGCTTCTTCGCTGCAGCTCGACTGCGTTAGGATTTAAACGGTTCTCGTTGCATCACTTACAAATATTCAAATATTCCCACTTTTAAGCTAAAAATACAAAATTGTGATTACGTACTTCCGAAATAATTTTGTGCTATACTTTGGATGATATTTTTCATATTCTCAAGTGCTTTGAGAATACGTTTTGGTTAGAACTAAATGATCAATACGTACACGTTTCTTTGGTGGAGACAGTATAGTTTCTATTTGCACTCGACGTCACCTCCAGAATTCAGTATAATAAATATGTGATAAACGCTAAATGAAATGCTGAGAGTTCTAAAGAGCGAACCATTTTTGGTAGAATATTTATTATATGAGAAGCAGTTAGATAAAAAAAAAAAACAAGGCGCAAAATATTCGGGGGTAATACCATAAGAGTTTGTGTTTATCCGGACAAACTTTCATTTTGAACGAAAGCTTTGTTGCTTGGTAACTGACGAGAACAAATAACATGGTAAAACCGCGACACCGAAGGTGGAGCGGTTTTACCTTTTGTTATTTGTTCGAGTCGTGTTACCCTTAAGCAACAAAGTTTGAGTTTTGTCAAAATGAAAGTTTGTTCCGGAAATAAACACAAACTCGAATGGTATTTGGTAAGACAATTTAATGAATCATTTAATTAATATTAATAAAACGAAATATTTTTATTTAACATTCCTTTGAATACATATACA
This sequence comes from Amphimallon solstitiale, assembly GCA_963170755.1. Taxonomy (NCBI): domain Eukaryota; kingdom Metazoa; phylum Arthropoda; class Insecta; order Coleoptera; family Scarabaeidae; genus Amphimallon; species Amphimallon solstitiale. The sequence goes on along the minus strand of OY720683.1, from coordinate 78,145,124 downwards.
AAAGAAAGAGAATAATATAAATGTTTATGTATGAAATTTATTTGAACGATACTGTCAGAATTGAATTTTCGTTGCCATGGAAAATCAACATGCAGTTTATCCGCTAGCAAACATGCAGTTTATCCGATAGCAAACTAACACAGCGTGTATTAAAATGTCATGTTTTTGACAGATGAATTAAATTGTCGGGGGTAATACCATAAGAGTTTGTGTTTATCCGGACAAACTTTCATTTTGAACGAAAGCTTTGTTGCTTGGTAACTGACGAGAACAAATAACATGGTAAAACCGCGACACCGAAGGTGGAGCGGTTTTACCTTTTGTTATTTGTTCGAGTCGTGTTACCCTTAAGCAACAAAGTTTGAGTTTTGTCAAAATGAAAGTTTGTTCCGGAAATAAACACAAACTCGAATGGTATTTGGTAAGACAATTTAATGAATCATTTAATTAATATTAATAAAACGAAATATTTTTATTTAACATTCCTTTGAATACATATACAAAAGAAAGAGAATAATATAAATGTTTTTTTAGTATGCATGCATCATAAACCAATCAAAACACACCCATAAGCGTGCATAATCGGGCCTTTATCGCACGGCGTGCGTATAAAGGTTGCTTGGTAACAGCCAATCCCAAGCGTTTAATAGTCCATTGAAATGTCAGGAAATGTCAAATGACAAGTCACTCGATAATATGTATTGAAATTATTGATTTGATTTCTTCTAATTAAAATTATTGTTGCATTTATACTAAAAAATATCGTATGACACAGTGCATAATTAGCTTTTAAAGCACTCGAAACGTTAAAGCCACTCCGCTTCGCGTCGTGGCTTTAAACTCGTTACTCGTGCTTTAAAAGCTTGATTATGCACTAGTGTCATAATATACTAATGTATGAAATTTATTTGAACGATACTGTCAGAATTGAATTTTCGTTGCCATGGAAAATCAACATGCAGTTTATCCGCTAGCAAACATGCAGTTTATCCGATAGCAAACTAACACAGCGTGTATTAAAATGTCATGTTTTTGACAGATGAATTAAATTGTCAAAAATAAATATTAAATCTGTCAAATGTCAATAACTAAGTAATAATTTAAATGTGAATTGGGTTTGAAATTATCCAATCATGTTTTTTATCTTTAACTCGTGATGTTAAAGCTGCTTCACGGAAAAAAGAGAATCAAATTCATATGTCTTGGAATTGAAGCGGAAATTAAATGCAGCACAAAAAAGAGCACGGAAATTGATTGGATTCAATTAAAGACCTTAAAAAGTTGGTCGATCTTAAATGTCATAAACAAAATTCATTGGTGTATCCATCAAAATGTATTTTTGATACCATTAAAAATGCAGAAATTGTGTTCAGAAAAGAATGTAATAAATTAATAGATGGAACATTAACACTGAAATGTTTAACTTCGGCATTTATAAATATTAATTTTACCAATAGTATTCCCAAATGCCACGATATATTTCAAAAAAGGTGTTACGTTTTATTTTAGAACTCGTCTATATTTTCTGTTATGAAAACGTTCAGAGGAACTTAATAAACTAACGCAAGAATCTTCAAAATGTGGAAGCCGAAGTATTGGAATGAGGGTTGCGATAAAGAAAGTTTAATTTTAGGCATTTTTTTGATATAGGTAGGGACTTAACATAAAATTAATGTGTGTATTACATTTATTTACATCCATAACATGTTAAAATAAAATTTTGAGGATGACTGTTTTTTTAAATTCCGAAAAATTAAGTGAAAACATTTTATACCGTACTAAGTAGTGAGTAAACATGGCGGCCACCAGTCAGGTTGCGCTACTCTGTAAATACACTGCCTGCCAAGAGCTACTGGAGCCATCTAGTGTTAGTTATATATGTAAAGCATACAATGAGTTTGTTACTACATCTCTACGCGGTAAGAAGAAACGGGATGAATATATATATATAGATCGCCCGAGCGAAATCTTTTTTAGACAATCTACTACAACATACTAGCGAGGAACGAAATAATAGTTTTGACAAGCATTCTTATGGTTAAGATTCATGACTGCACCTTGGAAAAAAACTCACTTTGACAAGTGAATATATACGTCTTAAAAATAAAAAGTAATTTTATCTAAAATTTTATCTTAAACGTTCATCCCAATTAATATTTTAGCTTATTCCTTTCGATGTTTATAACCTATTTGTTCGGTGTCCATCAATGAAACTTTTCAAATTTGCCGACTTTAAAAGTTTGATTTTAGTATTTTAGAAAAAATAAATATTCTACGATATTTTTTGTGCCATTTCAAAATTAAAGATGTTATATATGATTTTTCACGTTACCAAAATCAATCTGGAGAGTATAAAAATTACAGACACGCTCTGGCAATCGTTTCATTCACCGTACGCAATCAAACGAAACTTACCACCAACATTCTCTTAACGTAAAAGAAATATATTCCCTGTCTTTCACCAAAACATGTAATTTATGTATCGTGTACATACTGCATTCTGAAATAAACATAAAATATTATTAAAATTATTCTCAGTATTTTCATATTTAAAAGAATGAAGCAATGAAATATTACTTCGTTAGCTATACAGCTATACCTGTAATTATCATCAAAATTCTTTGCTCGTCCTGTCGTTACGTTATATATTGTCCAATTAAAAGTCTGCACCGAGAAAATTACCACAACATATGCATCCATACATACGTATCAAATTACAACAAACTGGCTTTCTGTACATAAGGATAACTGAAAGTGTCCTCAAATTACAGAATGAAAAATAACATTTAAATTAGAAAATGCCCATTATTTCGACGTAAATTATAAAAATTCTTTCTTGATTGTTATCTGTTTTAGCTGGCTATCCACGTATTACATTACTTTTAAAACCACCGTTTTTAATTTAAATATAACGGACTGTCTTCAAGGTTATTTTAGACAACAATAAAGTTCACATATGAATAATATGGCTTTCGAAATTACACATACATTTTGGATATGTTTAAACCGTGTACACTTTATTCTACGTTATTTTAGAATATTAAGAAAATAAAGTTGCCGCATAGGTTCTGTTTTATTAATAAAAATGTATAATGTTTAGATCTGAAAATTTAATGATATGCATTACGATAAGTTCATTGAAATTGTGTCCTTAAGAATGGTTTGTTTTTAAAAATTTGCAAAAATATGGTATGGTAATTTAACGAAATCTCATGTAATGATATCTGAATGAAATATTAGCAATATGAATATATTTTTACCGTGTGAATTATTAATTTGTAATGTAAACATGTCCAAATAATGTACTTATAGTACGAATCATGTCATAAGACACGTCTTATTGCACGAGCCCAAGTTTGGAACAATAAAAATAATAGGAATTTCAAAATGTAGTTTGTTTTGTGGTGGTTGGTAATATGTTATGACTAAGCTTCGGATAAATATGCATTTGCATAACTGCATATTCTAAGCATAATTAAGTCAGTTTTGAGTTGAAGTGCATATTTTAGTCATTTTCAGTTTTATCTGCATATTTCCCTGTTAATTTTTTTTTAAACATAATGTAATGGTTTTATGAGTCCGAAAAATAATAAACAATTCACTCACTATTTATTTTTAAAAGTCTATATTTAAAAGACCAAATAAAAATATAATTGAAAATGAAATTAAAGAACACTCTTCAAACAAAGGAACTATATATAAACTAAATTCAATAAAAGTATAATTATTGAATGACAGTAACACAAAATACTATTTATGTACCAATTTATCTAAGAATATTTATGTGACAGATTTATGTAAGAGTATTTATTTGGTACACACGTACTTACTTATTTACATAACCGACTCTGAATGAATGAATGAAAGCTTTTTCTGTGCGGCTGCCTTTTTATAGAAGTCCTATTATTCTCGAATTACATTACATTACAACAAATCTAATAGAACCGTCACCGTCCTTCGAAAATATATTTGGTAAATCCCAAACAGCTTTTATGTCCGATTATCAGGTAACCAACCCGCAAGGAGTGGAATATTCCATGTTGTTTGATTTTGAGAAGCGAACATCCCAGTGTTAAAAATGTCGAAAGAAAAACGATCAGTTAGCGCAATTTTAAACCAATTTGTCAAAGACAGCGATTTTACAAGTGATGGAAGTGTACTGGTTTGTAAAAACTGTGAAGTGAGTCTAACAGCAACAAAAAAGTGCCAAGCGACGCAGCATTTACAAACCAGTAAGTACCAAAAAAAGAAGAGCCGAAGCTTAGGAAGTAAACAGCAGATGTTAGTACCAGCTATATTAAAACCTGGTCCCAGTCGTTCACCATTTAATGAGGAATTGTGTGAAGCTCTAATTTTGCGGATATACCGTTGGCGAAATTAAAAAACGAATCATTTAAAACCTTTTTGGAAAACATACCAAGCAAAATATTCCAGACGAATCTACACTGCGAAAAAACTATGTTCTGCCATTATATAACGCCACAATATAAAAGCTGCGGGAAAAAGCTAAGATAAAAATATTTGGGTATCCTTAAGAAGAAACAAAGAAGTATAGCAAATTTTGTTTTTGGTATTTTGGGAGTTGAAGAAGAAAGAAATAAATCGTATCTGTTAACAAGTAAGTGTTGGAAAAAGTGAACCATTCAACAATTGCCACATTTTTCAATGATGCGCTAAATTTTTTGTGGCCAACAGGCATTTGCTACGAAAAAGTGCTCGTTGTGTGTACGGATGCTCCTCCATACATGTGTAGCGCAATGAGTGGTTCGAAAATACTCTATTCAGAAATGACTCATGCTACTTGTGCGGCGCATGGCTTACATCGAGTGGCCGAATTAGTGCGTTCCGTTTATACAAATGTAAATTTGTTAATTTCATCTACCAAGAAAGTGTCTTAAAAGCACCTTCTCGCGTTGCCAAGTTCAAAAAAATTGCTGGTGGTGGGATTCCACTTCCGCCGTCCCCGATTCTTACAAGGGCACCTGCATTGAAGCTGCAAGCTATCACGCTCAACATTTTGAGCTTATTGCCCGTATTATGAACGATTTCGATCCTGAAGAAGCGGAAAGCATAGAGGATGCTCAAAACGCTTTAACACAATGAGGATTGCGCGGAGATTTGATTTTCATTATATTAAATTTTACTTGTATTTCCGAGGCTATTTTGAAATTGGAAACCAAGGGACTTCCTTTAGAAAACAGTATACAAATTGTTAAAAATGTGTTTGATAGGTTAAGTAAATTACAAAATTGTAGTTTTGCAAAAAAAAATTTTGTCAGTTTTAGATAAAATTACTGGATATCAAATTTTGAAAAATATTTCTAAGATTTTACAAAATGAGGAAACTGCTGTTGCTCCCACTAATTTGAATCTCACTGACATAGTGGATTTATCATTCGCTCCTATTGTATCATGTGACGTGGAATGATGTTTTTCAGAATTTAAAAATATTCTAGGTGATAATAGGCATAAATTTATATTTGACAATTTATTACATCATGTCATAGTGAAGTGTAATAGTAAAAATCTGTAAATTTATTGTAAATAGACCAATACAATCTTTAAAAAAAGTTTTATTTAAATGTAATAAACGATTTTTTAATGCATATTTAAATGCATATTTTTAATATTTTAGATGCATATTTGCATGCATATTTTGTACTTTTTTAATGCATATTTATCCGAAGCCTAGTTATGACATTTGAATTAAATTCACAATTTGAATTTATCGCGATATTTATATTCACTATTTGATACTTTTTAGATTTAATATAAAATGAATGCAAATATTTTATAAACACCACCTGAAATTAGGGATATTGCTGAAAATGCCATGAATAATTTAATTTCCACTGAATCTCGTACCAATTTTCAGCAGTATATGAAATTTGAAGAATGGTGTACAGAAAAATAACTTCATGTTATATCAGAAGACGCTTTAATTGCATATTTTCAATTACAGCATGCTAAATATAAACCATCTACTTTATGGACACTTTATTCTGTGATCTTGTTTAACTATATATAAGGATGTAGATATATTACAGTAGTAACAAGAAGCAGACAATAAATAATATTTGGCAATAAAACTATAAGTACATTTTTTATGGTAGTATTACACAAATGTTAGTGTCGTATTCGCTTGATACATTGATACATTACATTATATCAATAAGTTATTCCTTACGCTTTCGTTACAAGGGTTTTCTTTTAAAAATAACAATAGAGTCTGTAGTTTTCAGTTTTCTTACTTTTTATATGTGTGTATAGCGGTAAGTACTCATGTAAAATTTTTCAAATTTCGTGGGTGTTTTATGTGTAAGTAAGCTACAAAGACAATCGAATAGAATACAGGCATGCTAATTTACATTTTATTGCAAATTACTAGACAAACCACCATATGCCCAAGCAAAGATTTTTCGAAAAATAGATATGGAAACATTTATTGATAAAATTACATTTCTGTTCACTTATTTTGCAATAAAATATCAGCGAGTAACACCTCTATATGTTATTCAGTTGCGTCCAAGGCAAACTTTAAATACCCGCGAATTTTGAAAAATGTTACTTGGGTAATCAAATGGTCCTGAATTTCAGATGAGTTCATGAAATAAACAGTCACAGAGGTCTAAAAATGTCGCCCGTTTCATTATTAAAATTATCGTAATAATTAAATCTCTACATAATGCCTCATTTGCGAAATATTTACAAAAAAGTGCTGTAAGAGTATTATTAGAACTAACTTGCGGGCCGAGTTTTGAATTTTTTTATCCAAATCGAACTCTAAACACCTTTGCATTCTTGATAAATCTGTATATAATGCATAATTTGCGAAATATTTTGAAAAAACTGCTATTAGTAGTGGAAGTTTTACTTTCGGTACGAATTTTGAATTGTTTTTTTTTTTTTCAAAAATTGTGTAAAATAAAGCTTCAAACACTTTCCTACTCTTAATACATCTGTCAAAAGCATGATTTGCGAAAAAGCTGCAAAACACTGTTTTCCAGTAAGAATTTCGAATAAAACAAATTATAACAATTTTTGACTGCATTTGAATTCTTTAGAAATTGTACAAAACTTAGTAGTCAACCAGATATTTGTAAAATTTCAATTTCATGTAAAACTTGCCAATAAAGATAAAGCAATATTCAAGGGAGCATATGACATTTTTCTTTTGATTGTATTACATTGTGTTCAAACGATTATCCGATATTTTAAGGTAAGTATAAAGGTGTGTTTTGAGAACAGAAGTATTTTGTTTATATCTGAAAGCATTGAATTGAAAATTGAAATGTATTTGGTTAAAAAATGTAAGCGTAATTCTTTCAAAATGATTTAATTTCTTTGAATGCAAATTTCAAATTCTTAAGTCAATTGGAATATATTATTTAAACATATCTTAAGTTCGAAATAAACTGCTACATACTTAAAATCCAAGCTATTTACTTTTACTTTCTTATACGTTGTATAAGGAAGTATTGTGATGACGAAAATTTTCGACCTCCAGATTTTTGCAGATGTCCACGTTTTGAAGTCTCTGATACCAAAAAAGTGGTTTTTAATAAATGTCTCTCTCTCTCTGTCTGTGTGTGACCACGATACCGGTCAAACCGCTATAGATATCAATTCCAAATTTTGTATTTACGTATATATTCTCCCTCTTGAGATCTGATAAGTTTTTCAGTTAAATCGGTAAACCGGAAATACTCTTAGAATAGATTATTTTACGTGTACTTTCTTGGTGTCAGGAGACTTCTAAACATGGACATCTACAAAGATGAAAATGAAAAAAAATAATCATCATTTCATAATTGAAAGCAATCTTTAGTAATATTCAATTGTAAGAGTTATAATTAATCAACTGCCGTACCAACCACAGAGATACTATAATTATAAGTGTTCTATAAATTAAGTAAGAATACTTAGAAAAACTGTTTGAGCTTCAGCGAAACTTCCTAAGGTATTTTTAAGGGTGATTACCGTCTCTGTGCTTAATACTGTTGTGTAGCTTCAGAAATACTTTCTATCAAAGTTGATCATTAAAAAAAGCAAGTGATGTTTATAAAACGTTTGGAATTTTACCGAAAGTGATGATATATATATTAAATGCTCTAAGTACCAATGTGTTCATTGTCACGTTTCACTTTCAATTGTTGATCAGATAATAGTATCTCTTGAAGACGTTATGAAGTATAGATTTCGTGAGAACACAACCAGAACTAATGATTCGTTTTTAACCACGAATATAAGAATTGGTGAAAGTGCAAGTAACGACGATCGTGCTATATTGTCGACGGATATAATTTTACTTTCGTAAAACCAACGTGAAACCTTTTATTTACATATTTACAAATGAAAGTTCTATTTATTATGTAGTCTTAGTGTGGACGAATAATTTTCACATATTACCTGAAATATAGGTACTAAGAATTATAAGTTTAAATGAGATGAAAGCCAAATGTTAACTTTCTCAACGGAATATTCAATTTGCATTTGATATGTAATAAAATAAATGCTGATTAATACTTTAACTGCCGCGTTAATATACAGCATTAACTCTCAAGCCCGGCTTCGCTGTAATCTGAGTTGAGGATTTCAAAACAAACTAAATTTTAGTTAGGCAAAATGAAAATAAACCCTAAAAACTTTGTGCACAAACAATTCAGAAAACCAGTTGCCCGTTCTATGCTGTATATTATACAGGCTGGTTCACCGGGAAATGAAGCGATCGATTGCGGAAAAACTGTAGATAGGAATGATCTGAAATTTTGACACTATACTAAAGTCGATGGGGGCCATTCGCCTAAAATATTTTCAAGTTGGCTGCACTTCGGGCTATGCCGGAAGTAGGCACCAACTTCCTAATTTTAAATAGAATACCTTGTATATTGTCAGGTTTTTAGATACTACGAAAAATTCTAAATATATTTTATGTATATTGTCATATATGTAAGTGTAACCCTTTTTGACTTATTGAAATTCTTATGTTAAATTAGACGTTTGCAGGCAGAAAATCAATAGCACTTTTTCCATATAAAGATGAATTTATTATTTAATTTGCAGTAAATTCTCTCAAACACATGGTCTAATTAAATACTATTTGTATAAAATTGTTACAGTTATTAATACAGAGGGTGCGAATTATACGCCTGAAAACGAATTTGGAAAAATTGCCAAATGACCATTTTTTTAAATGGGAAGCGGCAACTTTTATAATTTTATCTTATTCTGCATTAAAAATATGGATCACTTTGTATAAATATGTCTGTTATAAAAATTGGTAGTTTTCGAAATATTAGCAAGTGAGTGTTTTTATCTTCTACAATACATACTGTTTGCATTAGTTCTTTTTTCATTAGTTAGTCATGTCATGACAGTGTTTACAAAATTATAAATTGTCATTTGTTGAAGGAAAGTCATTTACCTTATCATAATTTCAATAAGTCATGCCGGGGCGCTTAAATTATACAAACGATGATTATTTAAATTTATTTATTATTTATGGGGGATGTAATAAAGTTATGTCAAGAACATGTGATACATTTGCATTACATTATTACCGTTATTAATAACTGGTTTATTTCACTGAATCTTTGCCCTCACGGATCCAAAGTTTCTGAAGTTTCCTATAATACGTTAAACGGTATTGGTAGATGGTTTCCGTTTTTGCACATATCGAGTTGCAAATGTATCACATGTTCTTGACATAACTTTATTACATTCCCCATAAATAATAATTAAATTTGAATAATCATCGTTTGTATAATTTAAGCGCCCCGCCATAACTTTTCTTCAACGAATGACAATTTATTCATTCATGGAAAAACCTAACATAATAATTAATAATAAATAATCTTTATTAGTGCTCAAAGATACAGCCCACGTCAGTACAAAGAAAATAGTAATACAAAGATTTGTCTAGATAATCGTTATTATATATTATTAAATATTGGCCATGTTGTCCATAAATTCCTCTAGGCTGTAGAATGCATTTGCAGCAGATGCTCCCTTACCCTCCTATTGAACTTTTTATTCGTCAATTGCCTCCAATCGGCCGGTATGGAGTTATATATCTTACGCCCCAAGTTCATATGTTTGGACGAATTTAGCCGAAAGTAGTCCACTTGGAGGTCTAAGTGTTGCCTTGTATTGTAGCCATGGATATCACATCTTCGTGCAAGGTGCCCTCTGTCTGCGTAGACCCTTTTCAGTTGTTTCCCTATGTAGACTGAAGGTATCGTCATTATTTTATGTGCTTTGAATATTGGTCTGGCAGTTTCGTATGGCGAAACACCCACAATCGCCCTAAGAACCCTCTTTTGAGCTCGCATAAGCTTCTGCATATGAGTCGAGTGTCCCCACACCACAAATACGGTACACAGCTCTAGCATGGAACATAGCGTAGTAAGTTAGTTTTGCAGCAGTTGTATCAATAATTTTGCTGATTCTTCTTATAGCGTATATTGAGGATATATCAACTGGTAAAGTTGCTAAGACAGTGCAAAGTTCAACAATATCAGTCGAAGCGATACGCATAAAAAATTCTGCCTTTACTAAACTAATAGTATATAGTATATAATATTATGCAACAAAGATTTATATATTTGCGATAGTACTTCTTGATGGTTGCTAACAACAGAGTCACTTGCTAAATTTTTGAATGACATGGTGTGTTTACGATGTCGCAGAGCAAATTACAAACTAGTAAGGATGTAAAACCAAAGGTTTTATACCCTCAGCAGCCGCAGCGGCGGTAGTGGTGATGGGGGGTAAGAGGCTAATCGAAACAAATCGACGGCGTCATGATCTATAATTCATGATTGCCGCCCCTTGCTCCGCGGCTCCCCCACTTACCACCAGTACAACCGCTGCTACTGCTGAGGGTATAAAACCTTTGGTTTTGAAATCAAAAGCAAGTTTTTGTTTCTCTTAACATCAGAATACAAATATACTATTAGCACATTAGAGCTCCTGTGCATTTTGTTCATCAGTCAGGCATACTTGGATAAGAGATGTCCTGATCGTTGGCTTGGTCGCGACAGCCCTATTTAATTGCCGTCTTAGCTACATCTCCCAATCTCGCAACATTAATATATTCTTTATGGAACTGTCTCAAAAGTGGGATTTACAAAGAAAAAGGTGACACTCAGGATAAATTAATTCCGTGGATTAGAAATGCAGCAGCCGATATTAACGAAAGGCATAAATCAATAGAAGAAGAACCTTCCTTCATAATGAAGTTGAAAATTTTTAGAAAAATGAGTGTTGATCTTTTTTAATATCTATTAGATTGTATGCAATGATTTGAACACGTACATATTTAATAATATTACTTCTATATTATACACACCCAACGTATGGTTTATAACATCAACTGTTCATTATTTCCTTATTGCTTGGTGAGTACCGTATGTTTCTAAATTATTACAAAAACGTCTGGAAACATTTATATAATATATTTAAATTTCAAAATATTTATTAGCTTGAGTTCCGCAATATAACATTTTATTATCCTTATTTTGTGACTTCGAGAGTCAACCAACAGTAAATTGTTTTTAACAGTGAAAATGAAATGAAAATGAAACAACAGCAATTTAACTGCATGCATTCTTCATTACTTCATTACCAACCACGGGCAATTATCAATTAATTAGCTTTTGTGAGAACCGACACATACGAGTAAAATATAATAAAAGCAAGTAAGCTGGAAAACATATGAAATTATCTTTCTATGATTAAAAGAACTTGCTCCGACGCGGCTATTCTTCAACTAATCGCTTAAATATGTTTTTTTTATATAGAGATTGTAATTTAGGAATATTCAATGAACACTTAAAATATCTTAAGTCAGGAATTCATATATTATAAGCGAAAGCGGCAATTATATATTATCGTTGTGTTGTAGCCAACAGCTTAGTAACTTAATGCTGAGACTCCAAAAAATACTCTTAATTAATTACAATAGTTAAATGTTAAAAGTAAAATTATCTCCTCTATGGTTGGACTTTCTAATTGACTCCGATAAAAATAACTTATGACCAGTCATTTCGTTTGCTTACATATTAATAAACGAGGCAAAAATTTAATATAAACATTTATATTAAACTGATCTAGAACTTTTCTTCCATAAACACCACATGGTGTTTATGGAAAGAAATGTTCTAGATCAAGACTCATGTTCAAGGATGCATGATTTATAAACGCTCTTCTTTAAAATCTACTCTATGCGAGAATAGAGTATCAGTGGTCCTAAACTATAAAGATTAAAGAGGTTTCTTATAGTGGCAACACTGCTTGTATTGTTGCCTCTTCTGTTCGCAAAATGGCAAAAATACACATCATTTAATAAATGTATAGTAAGTATAGTGATAGCAGATTTACCGTTTTGTTTTTTACTTTCTTATACGTAGAGGCAGTTGCATCTGTCGTATCGTATTGATCTATTTTTTGCACCCTTTCTGGTCGATGAAACCCTAAGAATGTATTGCAAGGCGTATTTACATGACCCGACAAATGAAAATGACATTTATCTCTATACCAGATATTACTGATGTAACTGGGATTATCATATTGCAGAGCAAGGATTCTGTCAGACACAGAATTCAAGTCTTGCAGCATAACCACCCATTATCAATTGTTGGGTCGTCCGAAGACCGTATAAATGGGCATAAAACAGCTTATGCCCATTCATACGTGCAATATCTTGTGGAGAGTCGTCCTGTTCATATTCAATTTTGCAGCAGATCTCCTTTGACTACGACGTGGTGAGTTCATAATTTAATTAAATACTCGTTCGTGATTTTCGTTGGTGTTCATTTTTTTCTTCTCCTGCTCTACCTTTCCCTTGGCGTAGCACACTTCCAGTTCTTCTAAATTTGGCTATAATGTTCAGTACAATAGCATTACTTGGTGCCTGTTTATTCAAATGTTCCGAAAATTGATCGCGGACGAATTTAATGCTTGGACGATTTTGACTACCTAAACCGTATGAGCGAAAATAGTGCTCAAGTAAAAAGTCTTTTTCTTCAGTAGATGAAACTATTTTCGAACTTGCAAACATATCAGTACATCTAACCAAAACCAAACGTCTTATCTGTGTCAAATAACAGTGTCAATTGTTAGAGGTCTAACCACTAGAAGACCTACCGCTTCAGTACTGTAAATTAATAGCCATATTGTACTAAGTTTAAACAAATTTATAGAGAATTCAAATGTACTCAAAATTAAATTTGAGAAAAATTCTATTAAATTTTTTTCGAAATTCCTACAGGAAGTAGGCCTTTTATCGAAAATCATTTATTTGCGAATACCTTGTAAGTCATGCTTTCGATGTAGGTACACTACGAGTATAAAAGTATTTAAAACATAATTTTCAATACCTTTTGTATAAAAAAAAATCAAAATTTGGACCGGAAGTACCACTTTTACTCTTATCGAAAAGCGATTTTTTGCAAATATTATGTCGTACATTATGCATTATATATTTCTCAGGAGTACAAAACTATTTAGAGCTGGATTGCAATATTTTTTTGTATACATGAAATTTCAAAATTCGAACCAGCAGTAACACTTTTACTTTTAGCGAGTATCACTTTTTTTTTCGAATATCTTACAAAGTATGCATTCTATAGGAATTTATTAGAGAATAGAAGTACGTCGAATAGGATTTTCATTAATTTTTATATATGTACAATATAACAGTAATTCTTGGAGAGTAAGCGCTCTCACACTATTAAATCACGCAAGTATACATATACGAAAAAAATTTTTTTCGTATATGAATAAATGTATGAATGCACATCTACCCTAAGCCGGCATTGCGAACAAACAACGTGCAGACAGCTGTTTCGACCTTACATTGGTCTCATTGAATGCACGTATATCTACAGTTGCCTGATTAGAGTAGTTGTACTACGGAGGGCAACATTACCTTGCGATGTCGCACTTGGGTAACAGATGCCGCTGAGAATCTCTCATGGCGTTTGGTACGTAAGTTGACAATATCAGATTTTCTAAGCTTTTGAGGGATTGTGATCTATCACGTTCGTGCACTGATGAGACCAATGTAAGGTCGAAACAGCTGTCTGCACGTTGCTTGTTCGCAATGCCGACTTAGGGTAGATGTGCATTCATACATTTATTCATATACGAACAAATTTTTTTCGTATATGTATACTTGCGTAATTTTTATATAAAAAAATATTAAAATTGTATAATTCGAAACGCTCATACGTATAAGAAAGTCATGTGGTGGCCACATAGCATTTTTTGAGAAATATTGTTCATCTAAATGTGTACTCGTTCAAGAATGAAACTTAGTTGGTGATCGCTCCTCATACTTGTATGGAAATCATTAACATTTTTAGTCCGAAAATCAGACAAATTTTGAAGAATTACGTACAGAAATAGATTTTATTTAATTCCAAAAGGTTTACCATTTCAGTTACAATTAAGGTGTAATAATATTACTATTCTTACCGCAACTGTATCTATAAACTAATGTTTGTAATGGTAAAGCCCATTTTTACATCTTAATGTTATAATTTTATCTTATTGAATAATCTAATTGATTCCACTTTTTTTAATATTTTTGAACATATTTATTGTAATGTTAATTCACATATAGTCATAAGTTTTATTTTGTATTTATGTATAAGTATCGTGGGCCTAAACATTCGTGTTTATATAAGATTGGTGTTGCGTTCACACGGTGACTTAACTGTGTGTGAAAAGCTAGCAGGAAGGCCCGGACTATTTAAAGAGCGGGGAATCACAGACGTCCACTTATAAAAAGCAAGAATACGTGTTGCGAGGAAAGAGTCGAAAGCTAGACTTTGTGTCGAAAGGCGAACTCCGAATATAGACTCCTGTAGTGGGTCGGCAACAGCCAGAAGTGTTGTTGTTAATTGTACTTTAAATAAACGTAAACAAAGAAGATTCCGCTGGAAAGCTGTGTAGAAGCAAGAAGACAAAAAGAAGCCTTAAAATAAGGTATTTTTAAACGATTATTGTATGTGAATGTATTTTAATAATAAAGAATTAAAAATTATAAATCAATTGTCAAATAGAGACAGTACACATATTTATCTAGGTGAGCTCAATATGTTCAATAAATGCATAACGTCTCTCATGTATAAACTAAAATGTAATTCAATATGTCTTAGCTATGTGTTGGATGTATATAAATATATATGAATCGTGTAGCATACGTTGTTATTTCTTGCTGAGTTGTCCATTTTAATATAACGAATGTTCATGAAAATATTATTCAAAGTATCCATTATAAAGGTATTTAACCAATTTGTTATTTTGTTTCTTTGTTGTATAAAGGTAGTATATTGTATCAGATTTTTCATTGTTTGTAAAACATATAAAATCATTGATTTTGAATATAATTACTATTAAAAATTTTTTATATTAGCACTCGTAAATCATCTCTTTTAATCTGAATCGCCCTCGAGAGTCCGAATTGAGCTTAGCGGGCAAAACAATCGATTTTATTTTATTTTAGAATTTTATATTATTTTTTTTAAATTCAATTTTAAAGGTTCCATTTCATAAGGCTTCACAATTTGGGACCATTTTTTACATTATAATAAATTTGTTTTGAGTTGTACTATTTCAATATTGGCGCAGCAACGTGGGGCATAACCCTATAGTTTTATATTATTATTAATTTAAATGTCCAACACGAGTACTAATACATGTTTTACGTGTATAAAGTATAAATCCATAATGTTCCTCAAGTATTACAGATACTGAAGCATATAGATGCAGAATATATTTGCTTGTAACATAAAATGAGACTATAATTATCAGAATTAAAAATGCACAAAACTAGATGTAGTATCTAGAACTTGACTTAGGTATCTAGTATTTCGCAAACGACACGAAAAGCACGCATTGCAGTTCTCTTCCGTACATAAATACCAAGGAGTAAAAATAAAACAAAACAGCGTAAAGAACATGGGATTAGGTATACACGTATTTAAAACAAATAGATCGTTATTTATCCTGCAGTTGTATCTAACAGGAGATCATTCGCAATTCCGAAGATTAATGGTGAAGGAAATGAATCGTTATTATTAAATTTATTATGTGTAATTCGAAGTCAAATGTCGGCAAGGCGAAGATACATACTATGGGAAAATGTAAATTAAATGCAAACTGTGCCTATCGGCTGCTTTTATCCTTTTATTTATGTTATAGACCATGAATATTATTAAAATAGATCGCTTTCGATGTTTGCCCTTTTTTATGCATTGACATTTGCGTAACACATAATGATCCTAAATGCTTTCTATAAAAGAATGACTTTTAGTAATTATTATTGCAGATACACTTAATGTGTAATAATAATAATAATTAAAAGGCATTTTAATTTGACCTCTAAAAAACATTGCAGTATCAAAATCTATTAAATACGTTATAATATTCTCACATAAATCGTTAAGCACTCCTACACATTGGTTATCCCATTTTATTCCTTGGCTACACTGCATTGACGAGAACCAAGTATTTTGAAACACGTGTCTGTAGCTGCATTTCACCGGAATTACCCCATGAAATTTTTTACATGTATTGTTCTAAGATCCGCATTATTTTTTTCTTTATTAAGTATATATCGGGTGTTTCAGAATTGCACGGCACTATTGTAGGTACTTGTTCTCCAACGTAAAATAAACAAAAAAGTCTATATAAAGATATGTCTCGAATTAATTTATAGCAGTGGCTCCGTGTCCGAGCTCGGACATGTAATTATTCTTACTAAATGTCCGACATCGGACATTTAATTTCAGTTGCTATATGTCGAGGTTGGACACATATGAACGTTGATCCTAAACATCCGATGTGGGATACTGAAAAAGGTAGTTATACTGAATGTATAATCCGGTAGTCGAATTAATTGATTAGCAACACTTGCGAGCCTTAATTTTTTTATTTGGAAAATAAGTACTATAGAAAAACAGAATAAACAACACAATATAAATATGTACTCATAATTACATTTTGGTATTGCTAATGAGTACCTAAATACTAATCTTAAGTAAGTTTCTAAGTTCACTTAGTTTTAAACTTTCTTTTTGGGAGACCAATGGCTGTTGATAAATGTCCTTTTGGACGCCCCCTTCCTCTTTTTATTCGAAGAGGCATTTTTATGTTTGCTACTCTTTCTCTATCATCTGAATTGCTTACAATTTCTAAGTCATTTAAATCAATATTTGTAAGATTTGTTTCTGGATGCTCTGTTGTAAGTTTTTTTGTTTCTCCTTCGGTGTCGACGTTTTGAGGTAACACAATGTTTTCGTCATTTTCGAAGACTAAATTAAGAGTTTCATTTGTATTTAAATTATTATTATCTTCTTGATTTGTTTCACTTATTTCTTCTTCAACGACAATGTCTTGAGGGAGCAAATTGATTTCCTTATAGGAAGATATCGAAGCAATAACATTTTCAGACTGATCCATATTTAAAGAATTATCATACACTACGTTTTCGACAAGAATAATCTTCTTACCCAATTTCCAATAATTTGTTAAATCTTTGAGAATTTTTAATTTATTTTCAAATTCCAGAGTTCCTTCTTCCGATGCTACTTGTGCTAACTCTTGTATTGTATTTAGCGCCAAATTATACTTTTGATTCTGACTCAAAGTCGCTTTTCTTTGAAAAGTTGTAACACTTGACAGAGATGCATCAATTTCAACATTATTGGAATTATTATCCCTGGGATTTTCTACTTTATCTTGGAATAGATTATGGTGTGCAACATAATATTCTTTAGTCCACCTTTCTCCACAAAGTGACCTTTCGAATAACTCTGTGTTTTCAAAACTTCTAAATGCTAGTATATGGCAGCAAGGCAATTTCATTTGTTTTATGAATTTACAGTCACAACGATTGTTTGTTGTTGTGTAAGTGCGACTTAGGGAGTCACACACACTCACTAGGCCAGCGGCATCTTTTTTGATAACTACTTTCTTAGATTTATAATGCTGTGTTTTGATAAAATTGTATGCATAGGGTGTTAATAGTTCCTTATATTCTTTTAAATTATTTTCAAACGGCTTTAAGGTTGTTCCTTTTTGTAACATAGTAAACATTTCAAAATTGTGTTTTTCACGAAGACTATTAAGAATACAAAAAAAATGGTCGATGAATACTCCCAAAGAGGCATAACGTGGAATAACTGATTTCAGTTTCTGATTTATACATTCTAACCTGTTATTAGTTGTATTAGAAAATGAGCATTCAGCTTCACTTAGAGCTGGTACCCATTCTTCTTTAATAGAAGTCCAATTTTTTTCCAAGTAGTCGACAACAGACCTAGGAACTTGATCTTTCATTTATTCGAAAATTTTATTATATTCGTCTAAATTTTTACTATATAATAATTTTTGAACATAACTTAATGAAAGATTTCTTTCCATAGATGTTATTCCAAGTTTTGAGGTAATTTGCCTTTGAAACGTTTTTAAGACATGGAACTTGCATATAAGCAGTGTCGCTTCTGGAAAACATTCTTTCAGAACAAATCTTTCTTTTATGTCTTTATCGGTCATTATTGTTTTTATGTTTGACCATTGCAATTAGATTTGAATGTTTCACACATCCACTTTAGGCTGTTCGAGTGTTCATACATTAACAAAGTAATGCATATAATGTCACTACCTCCATTCGAATCTTCCACTAAGAAAATATACACTGGAGCTCTGATGTCCAGTAGTTTATAGGTGGCATCAATACACATAAACTCAGGATAAGCTGCCGCGAGCATTTTCATCTCTTTCGATTGAAATTGTAGTCCTCTAAATTCCCCGTCCTCCTCCAATACAAATGATTCACAATCTGAAAAATAATAATATTATCCATTATGTATATGACTTAAAGATTGTTTTTCAATTTGCTTACTATATGTATTCTTCAGCAGCTCGATGCAACTTGAAAGATCGGATGCCGCAGCTGCATCAGGTTTAATTCTGGTTTGAATATTGTGAAGATCTTTTAAAGTAATTTCTTTATTACTAGTTGTCATAACATGAGATTGAATCAATTTTTTATTTGCTCTCATTTTAATCATATTTTTGGTTTCCTCTAATACTTCCCCTTCTAATTTTCGTACTGGTGCATAGTACTGATACAATTCCTTTAAAATTACGAGTATATTACAATAACATAAAATATAACAAAGAAATTATACTAACTATGATAACTGACTATACCTACAACTTACTTTTGAAAGAGTGTGATTGTGTTCGTTATTTAACTGGGTGATTTTTAGCTTTTTCGTCTTACTCTGGAAATTAATTGTTATATATGCACCGCAGTTAGTAGTGCGATGAGATCTCCAATAAAGTTAGTAATGTTAAAAAATTAAATAATATGTACTATATTCGCTGGTTTACCTAGTATTTGGTCTTTTGCCATTAGAATTGCTCCTAAACAACTTTCCTCCTTGCTTACAAGTGAATTTCAGATATTCGTAAATGCAGTTCTTGTCCTTTCGGTCTCCTTTTAGAATTTTACTATCACGTTTGTAAAATTTTACAAAGTTTTCTTTTTCATAAGCACTAAGGGCTTTCATGCAATCACTATAGCTGTTAAATTTTTTACCTACCTCCATTTTATTGGTTAACTGAACCACCCGCAGGCAGCGCTAAGTAAAAACCGAGGTTAAAACTCAAACAGACATAACCTCAAGAAACACATTTTCGTAGGATTTCATACTCGGACATATAGCAATTGAAATTAAATGTCCGATGTCGGACATTTAGTAAGAATAATTAACTGTCCGAACTCGGACACGCAGCCACTGCCTTAATTTATTACTAAGATATTGGAGCATAAAGATATTTATTGAACAATACAACATCCAAATGAACTTGTTTAAAGTGGCCACCGTTTTGTTGAATGCAGCATTCAGCACGACAAATTCATTCTTCCTTGGCACTTCGTATAGCATCAGGATAATCCTTGAGAGTTGCTGAGGCTTCCACGATGCGATTACTAAACTACCGATCTAACGGCGTTAGATCGGGGGATCGGGATTCATCAGAGTTTAGTAATCGCATCGTGGAAGCCGCAGCAACTATCAAGAATCGTCCTGATGTTATACGATGTGCTAAAGAAGCATGAATTTGTCGTGCTGAATGCTGAATTCAACAAAACGCTGACCACTTTAAACACATAGTACACCACTGTATGCCACATCCCTTCGCCCTCCTGTTTACAGTTTTCTGTAGGTTGTATAACTATAGTATTAATAAACAAGGACTGAACTATTGCACAACTGTTGTGCCTGCTGAATGCAGCTATTATCAAGAAAGGTACAAAGAAATGATGATATTAAGGCTGTCTTGAAGCATAACAAGTTTTCAAAAGAGTTATGCACTGTGTAGTAAAGAGTGGACACCAGCTTATGTTGCTTTCTATAGTAAGACTTAGAACTTAGGCACTGAACCATAAGTACTACCTACGCTAGATATAACTGGAAAGGTCTTTAATTTATTACTAAAATACACAAATTTACTTTTTTCCTTGTTAATAACTAATTTGTTATTTGACATTCATTTATAAGTACGACGTAGTAATTCAGCTTTCCAATTAACTTCTAATAGAACAGATGAACTTGAAATAATATTGATATCATTGGCATATAAGATTATATAAAAACTATGGATAAATCATTCATTTAGATTTCAAATAAAATAGGTCCCAAAACCAAGACCTGAGGCACACCAATTTGAACCTATAGGTGGATTGGTAGTTATCAATCTTAACGCATCAACGAAACATCGTTAATGACATAATGCTGTAATTTGTGTCATAATATTTTGTGGTTGACAAGATGGAAAGCCTTGGTTAATCAGTACAAATACCCATACGATAGCAATTTTAATTTAACTTTATATAAGTTTAATAATGCCATTATTCGTAGATTTATTTTAGCAGAAATCGCGTTAAACATCTTTAACTTTTTGTTCATAATTTTTTCGTAAATTTTAGAAAGAAGCTGATAAGACACTAGTGATTTTCATATTAAGAATAGTGGATACTTGCTAGCCACGGTTAATGATCTAATCTGTTCAATAGGTATACGTAACTTAACATTCGCTATAACTTAACTATCGATTATTATGCTATACCGCGTGTGATAGTGCTGTGTTTAATGACGTGACATGCTCTGTTAGCGTCGGAGATAGAAGAAACGATAACCGCAATTAGCGAAACATTAAACATGGTAAACCTACCGTTGGTTAATGTATTACGTGTATTACGATCATACCTTCTTCTTCAGTACATCTTTCTCGAATATTTACTTAAGACAAACAAATGAAACTAAACGCCTGAATTAATGTGTACTAACCTCATTAAGTATTAAATGAGCGTGTAATTAATTAACCTTATGATCATAGACTATTAATGCTTTCATTTTACCGTATAGAACAGCTGAAAGCAAAAACAAAACATTATGTATGAAACAAATTCTTTTGCCAATTGTAAATGTAAATCATTGCGTATTTAATGGACTAAAAGTACAATCTCACATCACGATATTGATGAATGCAAAGAACATATTAATAGAAAATTGTATAGATGGGTTTTACTACATTAAAAAAGTCAATAACAACAAAAAATACGGCACAATAGTTATATAAACAGCTTGATAAATAACTGTTGCTATTGTTAGCATTAATGAAGTTGTAATTAACCTTATGATGGTTTCACTGACTATTAATGTTTTTATTTTATTAACAGACTTAAAGTACAATCTCATAACACGATATTGATGAATGCAGAGGAGAGAATATATCAATAGAAAATTATATAGATAGGTTTTACTAGATTAAAAAAGCCAACAACAATAAAAAATACAGCACGATAGTTAAATAAACAGTTTGATAAATAACTGTTGCTATTGTTTGCATCGCATTGTATTTAATAGACCTACTTTTATATATTCAGTACCAGGATGTATAAGAGTCGATAGATTTATGAATTATTTAAAAAGAAATCACAATTTAAATATACCTATAAGCAATGTTTATAGTTATACCAAATGTTATAAATCACTTACAAACTGCGTATGATGAAAAATAAATTATTTTTTCAATAAAACCATCTTCTAAATTTTTTTTTACCACACATATCAAGCCACGTAGTTACCTAGCTTGTTCTACCTAATCATTTGTTCCCTGTGAGATATTCTTTTCATTCACTACTCGCTTTATGTAATCGTTCCATGTCATTGGTTGTCTACCATGATAAATAAGTTGACCAAAATATTGGAATTGTATCTACATAAAGAAAGCTATTTATCCACAGATTATTCTTTTATTTATGTAATGCTAAACATTCCTCCCTAACAAATCTGTCATTAATCACACACACACAGTATATTTCAGGCAACCTTGATAATAATAACCAAGTTGACGTCATTTATACAGATATGTCAAAAACTTCCGATAGGATTGATGATAACCTCTGTCTTGTCAAATTTGACACAATAGAATTATCTTCAAGTTATCATGTGCTGCTTTACTAACCGCAATCACTATGAAGCTTATAAAGATATGACAATTTTCACCACCATCAAGAGTTCTTCAAGGAACAAATCTAAAACCTTTTTTATTTTTAATATTCGTCAACGACTTGCCTTCAAAATTAGATTATTACAAATTGCTATTTGCAGATCACGTAAACTTCAAAACTGGTATTTTAATGATAGACTGAATATGAATATCTCTCAGAGTAGAGTTCTGAGCTCTTCATTTAAAATAATCAACCTCATGTATCATTACCAACTGGACACGACTTTAGAGGGTGTCCAGACAGTGAGGGATGTAGGGGTAATTTTTGATATCGATTCTAATTTAATGATCACTCGAACTATGTACATATATATATAACACCCTCCACCCAAGGTCACGACTCTGAAATCCCGGGAAATGACCCTCTCGACTTTTTAGATTTTCCTGATTAGAAATGTCAGTCATTAGAAAAAATAGTAAAATCTGTAGAAAAATTATTAGAAAAACAGATAATCGTTAGAAAATTTAGATTTTCCGGGTTAGAAATGACCTCCTTCCTTTTTTTTTAGATTAGAAAGGGTGCTCTAGATTTACCCAAACTGAAGGGCGCTGTAAATTAGAAAGGGGTTTGTATATAAATTCTCATATATATAAATAAATTTAATATTTTATTTTCAACAAAAAAAATCTAAATGTCTCCCAAAACGTTAAACCTCGCCTACACAAAAATCATGTGTGGTTGTCAGTATTTTATACGGCAGCCATCATTAGAGCTACCTCACAGAGATACATGCTCAGTATTTACTGAATTAAAATATAATTTGGCGCTGGCCATTTTGTATCCGACATATTGTTCAACACTTTTGGTTCATCGTCTATATTTGACTACTACGTCATCAGGAACCAGGCTGTAGATGTGTTTAATTCAAGTTTAGAGCGCCCTTTCTAATTTACAGCACCCTCCAGTTTGGGTATAATCTAAAAAAAAAAAGAGGTCATTTCTAACCCGGAAAATCTAAATTTTCTAACGATTTTCTATTTTTCTAATGATTTTTCTAAGAATTTTCCTATTTTTTCTAATGACTGACATTTATAATCTGGAAAACCCAAAAAGTGGAGGGGGTCATTTGCCGGGATTTCAGATGCGTGTCCTTGGGTGGAGGGTGGTGATGCAGAATCGGTGAATTACATCTACTCATATATATATTGAATTGTTTCTTAGATTGAAAGAAGCTTTTGCTAACTCATCAACTGGTTAGCAACTAATAGTACGATAAGCTTTAAACTAGAACTCCACCTAGTCATTGGCCTCTACTTGAAGCTAACATCCAAACGTATAACCATAACAATTAAAATGTCATCTTGCCACACCAAGAAAACATGTGCACCCTTGAGACCACTCAAAAAAATTACGTCTTGAAGGCGAGGGAGAGATGATTAATGGATGAAGGATTGAAGACAATCTTTAACCTAGAGCACACTAGGTGAAAATCGAACAAAAGTTTCACAACCATGACAATAAAAATGTCATCATGCCAAACCAAGAAAACATGTGCATCCTTGAGATCACTCAAACAAATGTACTTTTTGAAGGCAAGGGAGAGATGATGAATGGATCGAATGCATTGCACTCTTGAAAATTATTCGCCTCTGGGTAGTCATAACCTGCTCTGCTATCTTCTATAAGAAAGGCAAATAGCCAAACACAATCCACATGCACTAGGATTATTCGAAAAGCTATTTAAAAATCTCACCACTCTAAATTAGTATTTCTAAACTCATTAAAGTAAATTTTAAGGATAATAAAATACATTTCACAAAATATTTACACAATCTCGAAATTTCCATGTGAGAAAACTAGTTTTGTAAGACCATTATTTATTTTTCTTTAAACGCATAAATACATTAAGATATTCCATATTGCATTTAATATTTATCAAATTTCTCAACTGTTCAAAATGAAAACGATGTTATCGCTACTTTTACGAGCAACATGACTAATAACCTTGAACTGTAACTGTTCCACAAATTCAAGAGAATAAAACGCGTCAAGTTATGAAATTTAGAGAAAAGGAAAAGTATACATCATTCACGCTCTATTTCGTGAGAAACAAAATATATTATTCCGAACTAGCACATCCAGTTATGTACGTGTTAATTAAACAAGAAAACTCGAAGATATCCGCTGAACTACTAAAGTATCAGTTCTTAGAATTATTGCTACTGGAGTTTCAAAGCTCGCTGGATATTGGTGATTCTTCTGAAATGCACACATTACAAAAGAATGATTTTGATTTTTATTACTAAAATATACGCACTTAAGGTGATTTACTGAAATATTAACATATTGACCTGGATATAAGATACATTGTTATACAAATTAAATTGTTCTGAATTAGAATATTTATAATAATATTAACCTATTTTGGTGATTTAAATTCTTTGTAACCGATAAAATTGACTTGGTAAAAACGGTAAAACTGCTGGAATTAAGTGATCGATGAAGGATATACGTGTTGAAACTCGATAATTTACAAATGAAATGAAATTAATTTTCACAACGAGTTCTCAAAACATATATGTAGTCGACAAATTTTATTTTCTGGTACGAAAGCAGAAAAGGAAAAGAGCACGGTGAAATAAAGTAAAGACAAACATATAGCGAGTCTGCCAAGTACACCCGGCAAACGTTTCCTATGAAATGTGAAGATCCCCCTATTGCGTTGCTTCTCCCACCACTGTTGGAAAGCAGGCATCGCTGCATATTATTTCGTTTCGCTCTACTATAGCTTCATCAGGTGATGAAATTATTATACAGGATTAATATAAATACTAACATTTATAGCTTATAAATATAATATAATCGTTGTCAAGATGGTGTATATGATTTTAAATGTTTTAATTTAATAACGGTGAAGTATTGACCTCTAATTGGTCATTTGAAATGATGTTTAATTTATTTAATTTATTGATTTCTAAGCTCTCTACGAGTTTTAATTGCCTGCCCTTGTCCTGTATGTGTAATATGTCGAAGTTATTATTAAATGTATGTTTGTGTTCAATACAGTTCTTTGCGTATGTGGTGTCTTTTTTCTTGCAATTTATAATGGAGATTATTAACTAATCATTTGAATAGCCGTTATTCTGGGCTATGGTGTAAATTATATCTAATTCCTTAATCATAACTAGGGCGCGGACGTCCCAGGTTTAAACTACGACGGAGTTACAACGGAGCAAAGAAATAATGTAAACAACACACAGTTACCGAATACACAGCTGAATAGCATTATTCATATAGTGAACTGCAACATCTGTTGTTTACTTGAAAAGTTATTGAAAACGACAACAAAAAATGCCCATCAAAAAAGGAATTTATGAATAAAATCCTTCCTTCATCGGCGTAGGTTATAGAAGCGCGAGGGGTTTCTAACATTTATTATATTTACCTTATCTTTTCCAAGAGAAATAAAGTTACATATATGTATATACCTATTCATACTTACGTTAGTTTCGTTTTTTCATTGTTTTGACTGTTAATTACGTACTTCGTAATTTATGAAATAGTTCCTGTTTAATCCCGTTTTATTGAATCGACTTCTCCCAATTATCTAGACGTAAGTGTGCACTGGATTTCGTTTAGTTTCAATAACATACGCATACATTTTTAGTTATCATTTATTACATCGTGAAACAATGGCGAGTTGGATTGAGGGTCATACTGATTGTATGTCATGTTTCTAAGTGCTTCACGAAAACAGTAGAATGCATTAGAAGACATCTTTCAAATCTGTACCTATGGATAAGTGCCGACGAAACTGCCGATATATTAGGAAGCTGTGTGGTAAATGTTGTAGCTGGTGTACTACATTCAACTATTCCATATAACAGTTGATACGGAAGCAGTTGCTAAAACCATTGACGAGAATTTGCACAAAATGCTTCATTCAGACGACAGATAGAAGGAAAAAATACTTTTGTTAGTGACAGTGTCGCATATATGTTAAAAACAGGCAGACTTTTAACTTAACTTATCTGTTGCATATTACTTACAGAGACAGGTATCCGGAAATTAGCTCTTTACAAGGAAAAACGTCCATCTTTTTCATTGCCTCCCTCACCAGTAATAACTAGATGGGGAACATGGTTGGAAGCTACTAGTTTTTATGCAGAGAATTTCGCTACATGTTTAAATGACGATGCTCGAAGTATTTCTGAGTGCAAGGAACTAACACAAATCCCAAATTAAAAAAATGAGGTGTGGCCACCACACGACTTTCTTATACGTAAGAGCGTTTCAAACTACACAATTTTAAAAAAAATTTTTATACAAAACTTATTCAAAATCCTATTCTAAGTACTTTCATGATCTTAATAAATCGCTATAAAATGCGTACTTTTAATTATTGTTGGTGCAATATGTCCTTACTCGTAAAGTACCCAACAGTTCTAAAACTCTATTAATCTCTACAGTGTTCACTAACTGTAGTTAGTAATGTATATATTACTATTAATAATGCATATTTGTGATTAAAGCAACAGATATTTTCATAATTAATATTTTTCAAAATTAGCAAAAGCAAGTATCCTATATATTATGTTACAAATAAATATTTAATTAATTAATTTATGCATTAATACTCTTTTACATTTTGTATTTATTTTTAGTGCTGAACATATTACTTACGATACAAAAATAACGATATGTTAAAATAGAGTTTTACACCTAGAACTTGATGTAAAACTCTTTTTTAACATATGGTTATTCTTGTATCTCATTTCACTTCTTGACTTCTGGCTCGAAATTGTGCTGTCGTCTCTTCTTCAACCGCCGATGTTTCGTCCACTTCTAAAAAAATACCTCTTTAGGACTGTTGTTGCTCTTGTGATTACCAGAAATAGATAGTATGTTTTAGGAAACCGCAGATGTCTCTTAGAAGAGTGGACGAAAGGTAGATAGCACAAAAACGACTCCCAAGTCGTTTTTGTGCTATCTACCTTTCGTCCACTTTTCAGTCAGTATTGACTTTTGGGTTGGGTTGGGCCCCAGCCCAGTTGGGTCCCATCCAGTTTGGGCAAAAACTTGACATTTTATTTTTTGTTTTCAGCATAAACTCAATGAGAGTATGGGAGGTAGATCTTTCATGAGCAGATGGTCAACAGTTAAGATATGTAGCAGTCAAACCTATTCCACAAGGTGGAGCATTAGTCTATATGGCTGTTGCAAAAGATCCATCACTAGGTTGGGAATATACACCTAAATAAATTCAAATGTGATCTTTATATGTACTTATAACAATAACTTGTCTCAACTACTTTTGCTAAACATAAATAAAAAACTGAAAATACATATTTGTTATTGAAAATAAAATCAATTTAGTAGTTCATTCAGTCAGCATCAAAGAGGAAAGAAAAATGTTCACTATACAAGAAAATAAATTCTTTAAAATAATTTACTGCTTACATATTTCTAAATATATATACAGATGGAAAATAGAAGCATTTAACATCTCTTCTTCTGATTGCCTACAACACAAATAATAAGAATTTGAAAATCCATGAACTTTAAACAAGATTTACTATTAGTATTTATATGATACAGCAACGAAAATTATAATACTAATAATAATTATATTATTACTTAATACTTAACAGAGTGCAGTAAAGTAAAAGAAATACTTCAAGACAATGTTAAAAATAATTTACAAAATCTTAAACATAGTTGCAACAAATTTAAAAAATGTAGTCCTTCAATTTCATTTTAAAAACTTGTAAGAGAGACTTGTTCTGATTTAATTCGACAAAATGTTAAATACCTTACAACCCACAAAAACAGTCTTTTGAAAGGAAGCGCTTCTGTAGGCAGGAGGTAAAATATGATTATTGCTGTGGGTTTCGGCAAACTTAATACAAAAATGCTGCATTTTTGTTTATATAACATAGAACTTCAAGAATGTACATGTCATAAAATGTATTATTTATAAATTTATTTCATCAATATGTACCAAAATAAGGAATATAATTAAAAAAATTCTTGCAAAAAAAATACTGGTAAAATTTAAATGATTGATTTGCCTATTAACAGCTTTTTCAACATTCAGTTTTGAATTTCATTGGTTGACTTCGCAGATATTTCTTGGTGAAACATTTTGTAATAACTTAATTAATTATTCAAAAATAAACGCTTGGCTCAGTTTCACAACTTCTTTATTAGATATACTAACAATTGTTTCGGCTATGAGGCCATTATCAAAGAGTTATCTAGAACTAAACTTATTCTACTTAAGGGTTAACTTATATACCTGTGTTCATTATGGGTGGGAGGATATGGATAATTGATATTTAAAATTATATCGATATAGGGGGTATTTACAAATTCTAATTGTGTGTTTGTGATAACTCGATTTTGTTTTTGGGCTTTTTTAATTTCAAAAATCTCTAACATATTTAACTATTTACTTTTTACTACATTATGAATGAGGTTACAGCTATTTACATCTGGTACGTGGTTGTTCTCTATACAATGTTCTGCAAATCCAGTGTGTTTAACACTATATTTTATATCTCTAATATGTTCTGTTACACGTGTATTAATACATCTGCCACTTTGTCCAATGTACATAGCTTCACAATCCTGGCATTTTATGGAATATACTCCTGATTTATCTAAGTTATTCATTTTATCTTTAGCATTATTCAATAATGTACCTAGATTTACTTTATTTATCCACACTATGTTAATATTTAGTTTCTTTAGTAATTTTTTTATTTTCTGTGTTATGGGAGGGATATAAGTGATTACATGCCACCTAGGTTTATCTACATCTTTTATTTCCGGGTATAACAATTTTTGGAGTGATTTTCTTTCTTTATGTTTTAGTAAATTATCAATGATATTTGGGCTGTAACCATTATTTTTTTTTTTTTGCTATTACTTTAATTGTGTTGATTTCATTGTCAAAGGCTTCCTTACACAGAGCAATGAACATACCACTGAATAAGGAAGCCTTTAACAATGAAATCAACACAATTAAAGTAATAGCAAAAAATAATGGTTACAGCCCAAATATCATTGATAATTTACTAAAACATAAAGAAAGAAAATCACTCCAAAAATTGTTATACCCGGAAATAAAAGATGTAGATAAACCTAGGTGGCATGTAATCACTTATATCCCTCCCATAACACAGAAAATAAAAAAATTACTAAAGAAACTAAATATTAACATAGTGTGGATAAATAAAGTAAATCTAGGTACATTGTTGAATAATGCTAAAGATAAAATGTATAACTTAGATAAATCAGGAGTATATTCCATAAAATGCCAGGATTGTGAAGCTATTTACATTGGACAAAGTGGCAGATGTATTAATACACATGTAACAGAACATATTAGAGATATAAAATATAGTGTTAAACACACTGGATTTGCAGAACATTGTATAGAGAACAACCACGTACCAGATGTAAATAGCTGTAACCTCATTCATAATGTAGTAAAAAGTAAAAAGTTAAATATGTTAGAGATTTTTGAAATTAAAAAAGCCCAAAAACAAAATCGAGTTATCACAAACACACAATTAGAATTTGTAAATACCCCCTATATCGATGTAATTTTAAATATCAATTATCCATATCCTCCCACCCATAATGAACACAGGTATATAAGTTAACCCTTAAGTAGAATAAGTTTAGTTCTAGATAACTCTTTGATAATGGCCTCATAGCGGAAACAATTGTTAGTGTATCTAATAAAGAAGATGTGAAACTGAGCCAAGCGTTTATTTTCGAATAATTAATTAAGTTATTCAGTTTTGGTTTCTTATTTAAGACATAGTCTATAGCATTTAAATGTTCATGCTTTTCTTGTTCGCTGGAAATGGGCGGTGCTTTCCTTTTCCTGACTGATGCACCTGGAGTAATAGCTGAAACATTTCTTGCCTCTTTTTCTTTAGGTAGTGAATTTTGGAATTTACCAATACTGGCTGTAGATGATTAGCAACAGTAACAGCAGCTTGTAACTGTAAATAGTTTAAATAAAAAAATAGCTAAGTACAACAATTTAATGTATTTACGTCTTTTGCTGAAGAGACATCTGGATTCAATAAACCCATTCGTGGTACTTTGATGTTTTTACTTTTAGCAATATTTCAATCAACACACACTTTCCCAGCTATACCTTACTGATGAGAAATAATAAGTGTGAAACACGTGCCTGCAGTTACATTAACGAATTATGTACTGTACTTGATTTAAAAGAAAAAAAGTAGATGTGGCGACTTTCTTATACTTATGAGTGTTTCAAATTATATAATTTAAAGAATTTTTTATACAGAAATTATTCAAAATCCAATTCTAATCTAAGTACTTTTATTCTCTTAATAAATCTCTGTAGAATGCATATTTTGCAAGATATTCGAAAAAAAGTGCTATTTCCGATCCGAATTTTGGCATTTCATGTATTCAAGAAATATTGGAAATCCAGCTGTAAATAGTTTTGTACTCTTGATAAATATATGTATACCGGGTGTCCAGTTTAAAATGCAGTACATGGGGATATTGGAAACCGTTGGAGATACAACGTCGGTTAAATGGGAGAAAAGTTGCGTATTCATTTGTCCATGAATAATCCGGCATCAGATATTGAAATTTTTGTTTCAGTGGGCAGATACAGGGTGAAAAAGAAAAAAATGCATTTTTGAAAATCTTCCATATTTTGTTTCCTAGAAGAGATAAATTTACAAAAGTTGTAAGCTAAGGATAATAAGTCATGAGGATTTTAAAAATGATTACAAAAAAAATCTAGCTCTACTAGATTTTGCGTGACAATAATCAACTTTTGTTTTTCTTATGGCAGCCATATTGGATTTTGACATTTTTAATATCTTCAAAAAAAATGCTATTCAATGATGTATAACATGTTTATGTTCAAGATAATAAAAACATGAAAAATAGAGAAAGTAAGATTTTAACATAGTAGGCCATGGAACTGTGGATATCTTAAGTGTATACTGATAAAAAAACAAAAAATAACAATTCTCCAAGTACTGTTAAAATATCTTTAACATTTTATTTATTAGTATTCATTAAATAAAGGTAGTTAGGTAGCTGAATCATTAATGTAACAACTGTTCAAATAAGCCACCGTTCATTCGTATGCACAATCTACATCGTGTTAGTACTGCCTCACAAGATTGTCTAACCATGTTCGGTGTCATTTCATTCACTGCTTCTTCAACTGCTTGACGTAATTCTTCCACGTTTTCATAAGATCTCGAATACACCTTGTTTTTCAGATAACCCCATACAAAAAAATCAAGAGGTGTGAGGTCCGGGGACCTAGCAGGCCACCCTATTGGTCCTCGGTTACCAATCCAGTTATTGTAATATTGATTATTTAAATAATTTGTAACCAACAAGGAATTGTGTGGAGGCGCTCTGTCTTGCTGAAAATACATATTTTGCAACGTGGCAAGTGGAAGTTCTTCAATTCGTTCAGCAACATGTGTGCGCAAAAGTTCTAAATACCTTTCAGAATTTAAATTCTCATTGGAAAAGAATGGACCGATAACATGGGTATCAATAACGCCGATCCAGGCATTAAATCCCCATCTGACTTGCTGTCTAATGCCACGAACTAGGTGTGGATTTTCATCGGACCAAAAGATAGTATTTTTACGATTAAACATTCCAGAGTTAGTAAATCGACTCTCATCAGACCATAAAATTTTCGCAAGAAAGTTTGGATTTTCATTATGTTTTTCGATGAACCAATGACAGAATTGTGCTCTCCGTATTTCGTCACCATTTTGAAGCCCTTGACTGGCTCTTTCACTATAAGGTTTGAATTTGGCACGCTTTAAAATGGTACCAGCTGTTGACCTAGCGACGCCAAGTGTATTTTCAATTACCCGTAAAGACGTACGGGGATTTTCAACTACTGCTTGAAGAACAATATTTTCATTATTTTCATTATTTTGCCTTTTTTTGGGTTTGACAAAATTTCCACATTATCAAATTATCACGCAATCGGCGAAAAATGCTTTTTTCTGGCCGCCGCCTTTCAGGGTATCTATCGAAATACATTGCTGCGGCCAACTCATCATTTCTTCCACACAAAATAAAACACTCCAGCATTTGATATTTGTTACTATTTGTAAAACGATCCATCTTAGGTTTGCACAGTACAGATACTTATAACAATACAATGAGATTAACAATAAGATTACTGACAGTTAAGAATAAGCTTCACAGTTTGTTGTTTAATACAAATGTCACATTTATTATCACGGCCTACTATGTTAAAATCTTACTTTCTCTATTTTTCATGTTTTTACTATCTTGAACATAAACATGTTATACATCATTGAATAGCATTTTTTTGAAGATATTAAAAATGTCAAAATCCAATATGGCTGCCATAAGAAAAACAAAAGTTGATTATTGTCACGCAAAATCTAGTAGACCTAGATTTTTTTTTTAATCATTTTTAAAATCCTCATGACTTGTTATCCCTAGCTTACAACTTTTGTAAATTTATCTCTTCTAGGAAACAAAATATGGAAGATTTTCAAAAATGCATTTTTTTTCCTTTTCACCCTGTATCTGCCCAATGAAACAAAAATTTCAAAATCTGATGTCGAATTATTCATGGACAAATGAATACGCAACTTTTCTCCCATTTAACCGACGTTGTATCTCCAACGGTTTCCAATATCCCCATGTACTGCATTTTAAACTGGACAGGGTGTATAGAATGCATACTTTACGGCATATTTGCAAAAATCGCTATTCGATAAAAGTGTTACTTCCGGTCCGAATTTTGAAAGTTTTCTTATACAAAAGGTATTCAAACTTATGTTTTAAATACTTTTATACTTGTAATGTATCTGCCTAGAAAACACGACTTGCGAGATATTCGCAAAAAACTGATTTTTGATAAGAGTAAAAGACCTACTTTCGAATTTCGAAAAACTTTTTTAATACAATTGTTCTCAAATTTAATTTTGACTACATTTGAAATCTTTATAAATTTGTTTATACCTAGTAATTGACGAAATATTGGCAAAATTCGATTTTTTCACTGAAGTAAACTACTACTTCCGGTCTACCGATTTTACTGAAAAACTAATCAGATCTTAAGAGGATAAGACGAGATCTAATTATACTGGTAAGTACAAAATTTGAAATTGATATTTATAGCCGTTTGACCGCTATCGTGATCACACACAGGAGAGTGAGAGATACATTTTTTAAAAACCACTTTTTCGGTATCAGGAGACTGCAAAACGTGGACATCTGCAAAAATCTCGAGGTCGAAAATGTTCGTCATCACAATACTTCCTTATACTACGTACTTATAAGAAAGTAAAAAAAATGAGGGGTGGCCACCACACGACTTTCTTATACGTATGAAAGTGTTACTTCCGGTCCGAATTTTGAAATTTCATTTATACAAAAAATATTCCAAATCCAACTCTAAATACTTTTGTACTCTTCATAAATATATATAGAATGCATAATTTACGACATATTTATTATTTGATATTCCGAAAAAACTCATTTTCGATAAGAGTAAAAACCTACTTCCGGTAGGAATTTCGAAAAACTTTATTAAAATAGTTTTTCTCAAATTTAATTTTGAGTACATTTGAATTCTTTATAAATTTGTTTAAACTTAGTAATTGACGAAATATTTGCAAAATTCGATTTTTTCACTGAAGTAAACTACTACTTCCGGTCTGTCAGTTCTCAAGAGGGAGATTATATTCGTAAATACAAAATTTGGAATTGATATCTACAGCGGTTTGACCGCTATCGTGGTCACACACACACACACACACACACACACAGAGAGAGAGAGAGAGAGAGAGAGAGAGAGAGAGAGAGAGAGAGAGAGAGAGAGAGAGAGAGAGAGAGAGAGAGAGAGAGAGAGAGAGAGAGAGAGAGAGAGATTTTTTAAAAACCACTTTTTTGGTATCAGGGGACCTCAAAACGTGGACATCTGCAAAAATCTCGAGGTCGAAAATTTTCATCATCACAATACTTCCTTATACTACGTATAAGAAAGTAATAAGGAAAAACAAAACTTATCATTATTAAAGAATGAGCTTTTTAATAGAAGATGCAAGTTCCTATGTGAACCTGTCTAACATTAGGCTATCCTTTATTCTGGTAACAACAACCTTTACTTTTATGGCTACAAATTAAATCTTTCTATTAACACCTGTTCACAGCACGACGACTCTTTCAGTAGTTCATAAAATCAAAAGTAAAATTTTATCAATTTATACAAAACTTGGAACAAAATCTAAATAACTGCTGCTAAATTAGGGATAATATTTGGAACGTATGTTCTATATGACACTATGGCCAATTCAAGTACAAATTTTCATAAAAATATCCCCATTCGTAAATTTTCTGTCAAATTTAGCATCGTGTCAAAAATATCGATATAGGTCCATTTGGTATCTGGATTATTTATATCGAAGAAGCATATCGACTTAGTGAGTCACATGACTCACTATCCGTGAAACTATACACTAAGTTATGCCTCAAATGGTGACATGTTAACCTTCAAGTAGAATGTTAATTATTATTAAATAATTCTAATAAGGTGTTTTTAAAGTTTCTTATTGCACTACAACATTTTTTTAAATAATAACTATGTGATGAAAAACTACGAAATATTATATTTAATGCATTAATCTTATCATACAAAAACTTATAATTTTGTGTAAAAAATTCTTTCAACTAGTTGCACAAAAATACATTTTGTGTTTAAGGCACATTCTTTAAACCTCACTAAAGATGCATCGCGCAACTATTGCGATAAAAACTACCCACATAAGGCAAGTACATATATCTCTTAGGTGATATAATCTCCGATAAGATCTGCGAATACAGGGTTTCTAAGAAATTTATATAGTACCAGGTAAATGTACAACAGGTGTCGTCCCGTACAGTTGCTATAGTAGTTTCGCACGTATGCAAAGTACAAGTTCTTTGTTGCCAAGAGTTATTCTCCTTGAATAGAGCATTTTCCTTATGTGCACAATTTGTTTGTATATAAACTGTTCGTAAAATATTAATTTTGTTTTCTAGTTTTCTACATGGAAATTGAAAAGATAAAATAAAAAAACAATGCGGATTAAACATTATCCAGGTAAAGCTGTAGTGGATGATCCAGCATGGCTAGAAATGGATATCCCGAATAGCGCTAGAGGGCGCGTTTATGAAGCTAATTGGGCAGACGCCCAACGCAATTTATCAAACAGTTCGGCTTCCAGCTATGACTATGGAAGTATACGAGGCATTACAAAATTAAGCCAGTACCAAACATTATTAAATGATGTTTCCGAAAAAAGTAGTGGCATCGATCAGGAGTCGTTATATGAAACTACGAAAAACATGTCGGGAAGTATCCGCTTGAAATATCACAGTGAAAAGTGTCTGTCTAGAATCAACTCCAAAACTAAAAGAGATTTTAATGACCTCTTCAATGACGATTATTATCTTCCGTCGCAAACGCGCTTGAAGAGAGAGCAAAGCTTGAAAAAAGAAATTGTAGAGGAACATCTTTACGCACAAATCAAACCCAAAGTCTGTGATAAAAAAGTAGAAGAATGTCCTCCAGAGCCGATGCCCAGGAAGAAAATACCTCAAGTTAATAATCCTACTGAACAGTATAAGAATGTGATAAACGATTTAGAAAAGCAGATCAAAAAATCCGTTAGGTTCAACGAAAGAAAGACGACAATCGAAGAGCCAGAAACGGAAATAGTTTTAGAGGAAGAGGAGCAAGTATATAGTGATGTGTATAATTGGGAAGGCATTGCCGAGCACGCAGAAGATGAACCTGTAGAACCTCAAGTTAAAACAAATGATGACGACGATAAGAAAAATGCAGATTTGAAAGAGGAAGGTCCAGAAAAGACAGAGGAAGAAAGGACAAGCGAATGGGTGGACGAACAAAACAAATATATTTTAACTATTGATTCGGATAATAATATTCACACAACTATCGATATTATTAATGGAAAAATAGAAGATATGAAAGAGGTGCCGAAAATGGCCAATCCAAAAGAATCCAATGTTGAAAATGCCTTAAATAGAAACGACAGTGGTTACTATGAATCTCCCAAGAAAATTAGGCAACGAATTCCTCCTAGAAAAATCTATCCAAGTTCGTCAGAACTCTCTGAAACTGCGTCAAGTGAAAACAGAAGCGACACCGAATCCTGCAGTTCTTGCGAAAACACGGAGGCATTTGATATCTACAAAAATGGTAGGACAAGTCCTCTAAGAAATCCGCCCTATAATCAGAACTTCAACAGCAAGAAACATTCCAACAATAAAGTTTATAGAAGCAGTGGGGGTAACTCGGAGTGTGGCAATGATTTCTTAATACCTAGACCAAAGTTAATTGTGCCTATCCATTCGTATGCAATTAGGAAAAGACGGACAGGTAACTTGCACAAACAAAGTGTTAATTACAGTGATTATGCAAATATCAGTGAACTTCAGGTTAACGAATCCGGATCTGATGAAATTCCTAAGCAAGGTAAGACATTTAATAACATTATAAAATTTAATGTTGACAAGTGAAACTGGTTAATTATATAAACAATTATGACATGTTTAATAATAAATAAAAACCAGTCAACCTACTATAAAAAGCTTCTATTTAATTTTATTTTTATATTTCAAGGCATTCGTAACGAAGAATATTTTATTATCCTATTTGATAAATTAATTAATCATAATGAGATTATTTTCAAATAGTAATATATTGCAAATATTTGATTGAAAATGCTTCGAGCTCGCCTACAATCTAATGCTTTTGTAAATAATTTAGAAACAAAAGCATTATTTCAAGTAATTAATTACAACAGGAACTGAAAAACTCGGAGTCGTATAGTTGGGCCAGTTTACCTTAATGACCCTTGGCTTGAAAGATTACGTTGTTAATCATACTGTATAGTTGGGCCAAGGGGCTGCGGTTGTTGTCTACCGAGGCATATACAAATTTCTTGTAGGAGTAATAAAATTAAAGTGCATATTTATTTGCCGAAGCATATTTTGAAAAAAAATACACAGCAGTAAGAAAATAATATACATACATATTTATTTAAAAGACAAAGAAATTATATAGATCCACATAAGTACAACACAATTACAGAAGTTTTAGGGAAAAAAATACAATACAATACATTCAGGTGTAGTTTATTAAATTTTTAACAGGTTGAGAAGGACACGCTGACTTTTTCCGTTAATCGCGTCACCAGACATTGAATTCAAAGTGTTATTTATTAGAATTATAGTTACTTTTTTACAGACAATATGGAAAATATTATATTGCAAAATTTAACTTTTAAATCATGGCATATTTAAATGGAGAATTAGAAAGCATTTTTACAATGCTTTCTATTAATATAATACAAAATGAATTGATGTTTTAGAAGTTATATTTACATTTAGCAAGAGTGGAGTTAAAGGATATGAAATAAAACACACCCACACAAAAAATGTAAAATTTATTGCTATTTCTTTTTATAAACAATGAAAAGGTCGTTTATACATTTAGCGAAACAATACGTGTTTGCCCATAAATTAAACAATAAGTGCCATTTCAAATTAATGAATCAGTTTGAATAATATTGTAAAAAAGACAGAAAATACATCTATAGTTTCCAATGACCTTTCGGAGTCATTACATCTACTTTGCCGAAAATATACCGATATCGATCATAACGGGTGTCCCAAGCAAAGTGGTGAAGTCCATTATTAGTATCTATTAATGTAGATAGCGTATCATTTTACTTTCTTATACGTATAACATATGAAAGTGCTGTAATAATGAACATTTTCTGTCTACAGTCCATCCATAAATGAAGTATTATAGGATTAGTGGATATACCTACGAATAGCCTGTTTCAAGGTATAGTGCGAATGCAAGCTCTCACAGGTTGCTTGAACACGACAGGTGGTATGCAATGAAAGTAATCGATATGAGAAATACGCTTGTCAATATTTGATTAGAAATAATATAAGTATATGTGTACTATAATGAAAACGTATATTTATACGAAATGCCACTATGGTGTGTGAAATACAAGAATACATTTGCTCACTAATTCTTTTATTGAATTGAATATTAATATTATAAATTATTCTCTTAATAAGCCGCCACATATAGTTTCCAGGTACTTAAAATTTGTGTTTGCCATCGCAGGATTATGGAGGGATTAGCACAATAGATCCTTAGTGGTTTTAATTATGACGTCGCACTATAGCTTCAAACTTAGGTCCGTTTGCTCCGCTTACACTTAAAAGTTAAGTGCCAATTAAATTTTTAAACGCGTTGCATCGCAAGGATACGGAGGAATCTGTCACTTAAAGTATCCCTTATCTTACCAGTTTTGTAAGGGCTGGGTATTATAATTAAATAAAATTTCGGTCATATCGTCATCAACTCTAACCATAAAACATAAAATTGTTGGAGGATGTCATTCCCAACATTAGTTTAATTTTTATGATTACCGTAAAGGTGTTTTTTAATTGGTTAAGTTATATTATGAGGAAAAATGGCCGTTTAGCGTAAGGCAAAGTGTTTGACTGCAAACTCAGTATTAAATCAAAAGGAAATTATGTTTAAAAGGTATAAAATTGAAGAAATTTGAAGTTAGAAGTAATCGCCTACAAAATTCCCCACAAATAACTCGAAACATTTAGTAACTTTCATGGTACCAATACAAATTCAACACTTAACAAACTAGAACTTAAATTGTAGCGGTGCAACGTAGTGTTCTACTTAAAGTTAAGTTGCGCTTACATAAGCCGCAAGTTTAAGTGTGAGCAGTGCAAACGGCCCTTAGTTTTTAAAATAGGTTTGATTTAAGTCTCCCTATGTCAATTTTGTTTTCTATCTACCTTAAAATGCTTATAATAAAATAATCCTTCTAGGGTTTACGAGTGTTATGCTAATATTTCCCTAGATTTCGTAAACAACAGTTTAAGTAACGTGTTGATTATTAAATTGTATGATATAATAAATCAAATTAACTAAAACTAAATTCTTGCTCACTTAAAATATAAAAAACATAAATTCATATATCGGTTTCTATTTGTTAAAAATTAATTACAAATAAAAAAGAAACCGTTTTTAAGTGTTTACTGATACAGCCTTGATATTTGTAACTTTCCACGCTTAACAATAGACTAATTAATACAAAGTATCCTATGCCAGAAAATACTGCTTAAAAGATGTAGAATCACGATTATTACTGTTATATATATGTACCTACTATGATTATGAGCACAGTGTGCAGAAAAAATGTAATCTGTAATCATACATTAGTTGATATCTTAACCTAGTATATTGAACAAAATTACTATTTTTTACAAATCATTTAAAAGTAGTGGTATTTCTATAAATAACCAACACACCTTCCACATATTAATAATAGCATTTGCAATATAAATATGTCCTTGCTTCAAACATTCAAATAACAGTTACTTTCTATTTAGCAATATACAAAAAAGTCCTAAAGTACAAGCGCATTAATTCCCTTTGTTCTTAATGTATTTCAAACATATCTACCACGCGTTAAGTGTAACTCACGTGCTTGGTCATACCTTGTACTTAACAATACATAGATTAAATATTACTTATTATTTGATAAATATCTACATTTAAATAATACATTCTCAACAGATATTTACTTACTATATAACGCATATTTTATGTTTGTAAATGGTTTAACGTCTGATTGATACTAATTTATTAAGAAACGAGCTATTTATAATACATTTTAATATTATGACTAGCAACTAAGCCTAACTGAAGTTAAAGCTGTAAATATTGCTGCTTTAATTTTGATATGTAGTTTGGTTATGTCATGTAAATGTATGCAATAATTACTATTTTACTTTTTGAAAATAATACTATAGCAGATGTTGGAAATGTTGACCATTATTTTGAAGACAAAGTTGAACTCTACAGTTCATGCTTTCAAAGCCATTTTTTTAAGATTTCTTCGGTTATGTCAACACAAGAATACACAATAGCATTTCGAAGCTCTTCGATTGTGTAATGTCTGGTCTTGAAAATGGTATTCTTTAATTATGGAAAATTAATAATTGTTGTATTGAAAAAGTGTTGCAATTGTTTCTCGAGATTTGTGCTCTATTGCATTATCTTGCTGGAAATATTCTTCTATAAGTTCAACATCATGGAGTTCATCAATAACACACTATAATAATTCATTTCGATATATTCCAGCTGTTGTGGTTGATCTTCTTGAAACTGCTAGCCAGATGCCAACTTGTTATGGATGTAGCGTAGTTTCCACAAATGCATGAGGGTTTTCCTCAGACCAAATTCTCATATTTTGCTTGTTTAAATATCCTGAAAGATAGAACCAGCTTCATCCAAAAAAAGCATTTGTCTATAGGATTTTTTGTTGTCAGTAATAAATCACTTTGATAGATACGTATGTGTGTATATTTCATTCATAATCCTGTTGGTGTTTTTATTAGTTCTCCAAGTAGGGGAGAGTTACCCAAGATGGGACAGTCTCCTAAGAAAGGACATGTTAATAAATTGATAAGTTTAGCACTACAGCGCCATCTAAATATTTGTAAGTTAACTCCCCACGGTAGACACACTTATTTTAAAAGTTGCCTCAGTTCCAATATCCATAGCCGGTAGTGATGGTAGTTTGGCGATTCTTGTAAAAATATTAAAATATTTCGTACGATACAAAAGAGAAAATAACATCGAAAACGTAAGTTACCTTTAATTTATCTAAGACCATCAATCAGAGCAGAGTTTATAGTGTAGTCTACCATAAATTCGCTTTACGTTTATCGCGTTAATATTTTTAGGTTAAATCGCATTCATAATTGGCAACATTTCTCAAGATGGGACATAGTC
Organism: Amphimallon solstitiale; assembly: GCA_963170755.1. Lineage (NCBI taxonomy): Eukaryota > Metazoa > Arthropoda > Insecta > Coleoptera > Scarabaeidae > Amphimallon > Amphimallon solstitiale. The sequence goes on along the minus strand of OY720683.1, from coordinate 78,103,656 downwards.
GAGATTGCTAAGTTGGGACGTCCCATTTTGAGAAACTGTTCTTATGCAATACAACTGTTGATTCCCTCCTTTGTATGTCGTAATAGCAGATGCCTAAAATAGATCGCTACTACAAAAGAAAAACAGATCGTGGAAAATGGTCGGCTCAAGACATGTTAGAAGCTATTAAGAAGTTCGCAACAAAGGGTTATCAGTTCGACAGGCCGCAGAACAGTACAATGTTCCGAAAAGTACATTGCAAAGAAGAGTCACAAACAAAAATAAAATTGTGACAGAAAATTAAAAATATCTAGGACGATTTAGGCAGGTCTTCTCTGAGGAACAAGAAAACGAGATTATGGAGTATATTCTCCAAATGGAAATGAAATTTTTTGGAATTACTTAATCAGAACTCCGTCGATTAGCATTTGATTTTGCCACTGTCAATAATATTCCTAATAATTTCAACAAAGATGCTAGAATGGCCTCTAAGAAATGGATTTACGGGTTTTTGCGTATATAGACACAAAAATATTTCTCTAAGAAAAGCCGAAGCAACATCTTATGCTAGAGCCAAGGGCTTTAACCAAAATGCAGTTCGAATTTTTTTCAAAAATCTTGAAGGTATTTATGAGAAATATAAACTCACGCCAAATCGAATATGGAATATCGATGAAACCAGTGTAACAACCGTTCAGAAATTACCAAAAATTCTTGCTCAAAAGGGTAAAAAGCAGGTAGGTGGACTTACGAGTGCCGAAAGACGAGTGAATGTTACTATTGTCAGTTCTATGAGTGCAACCGGAAATTTTCTGGCACCTGCGTTCATTTTCCCCCGTAAGCGAATAAAAGCTGAGCTGATGGACAATGCACTTATTGGAAGTCCAGCTTTTCCACGAGACAAAGGTTGGATGGATTGTGACGTCTTTTTGCAGTTTATGAAATATTTTGTTGAGCAAACTAGACCGTCGAAGCAGCAGCCAATTCTTATTATCTTGGACGGTCATAATTCGCATACAAAAAGTTTAAATGTCATAAACTTTTGCCGTGAGAATAATGTCATTTTATTGTGCTTACCGCCCCACTGCACACATAAAATGCAGCCGTTAGACGTTTCGTATTTTAAATCGTTTATGAGCTCTTACGATATCTATATTACTAGGTGGTTAAAAAATCATTGTGGTCGCACTTTCGGACTGTATCAAATCGCAGGAGCTGTTGCAGAAGCTTTTGGCAAAGCATCAAGCGTACAGACTGCCGCAAACGGTTTTCGCAGAGCCGGAATCTGGCCATTCAATGACCAGGTATTCCAGGACTGGGAATTTTCTGCGTCAGAAACAACAGAAAAAAATATTAATTCGACAGACCAAAATAGAGAACCAACACCACTGCCTACTTTAAATATAAATCCATACGAAAATCCTACTCCTTCTACCTCAAGGGTGCATAACATTTCACCTACACCCGGAAAACATCATAACAGTGACTCTGAAGAAGAGCTTCCATTGTCAACCTTTGTCAGTAAGCGTAAAATAAAAAGCATTGATAATATTAAGCTTTCCTCTTCTAAGATCAAAATAATTGATATCAGTCCCCTACCAACGACAAAAGAAAAACAGAAGAAGAAGGCATCTTCTAGAAGGTCCTTGAAATCTACGATTCTGACAGAATCACCTTACAAAAATGAATTAGCGGCTTTGCAGACCCAAAAATCCGCGAAAAACATCAAAACAATCAAGAAAGTAGTTGTTTTCAAAGGCAAAAATAATCAAGGCGTAAATAAATCAAATTGCAACCAGAATAAGTCTAATATCAATGAAAGTGTTGATGATTCAAGTTGCATCGTGTGTGGAGAAAAGTACGTGCGTAGTGAGGAGGACTGGTATAACTGCCATGAATGTTTAGAGTGGGCTCATGAGTCTTGTGGAGTCATGGATGACTTGTATTTCACGTGTGCCGGATGTGAAGTGTGATGTCTCTTCTTAGGTAACCCATTGACCCATCTTAAGAGGCTCGTCTCCCAAGACGGGCCCTTGCTTTGTTTTTTTTAACGTAGAAAATAAGACATTTTGTTTATTTGTGATTAAATTCCTCACCAAAAATTGTTTGTGTTTGAAATAAAGGTTTGTTTACTTATCACAATGTTTGTCTCTTGATTGATTTTCGGAAAAAATCGTCCCATCTTGGGTAACTCTCCCCTACAGTTGCAAATAAATTTCTTATGATTTACTTTCGTTCTTAATGTATAGATGGTAGTAGTTGTCTTATCTGCTTCCTACCACCAGATACCAGCACATTATACGGCAATACACAAGATTTACTCGCGAAATTTTATGTTGCCCGATTTGCCTATTTAATGGGCTCTCTATATATATTCACTCTACGATCTTACATAGAATATATTGTCACTAATAAATACAATTTTCAAATTTTCTTCACACGGGTTTTTAAAAACTAAAAGTAAACTATGTCATCACCATAATATTAAAATCGGAATCAATATTTTCTTGTTTGAAATTTCTACTAATATCAATTTCTTAATTAATAATGCAATTAACGAATCAATAAATGTGTTTCTATATGCTACCTACACTCACTCAAGGAGTCGATTACTGTGAATTACCTCAGCCGTATGGTACAATAGACTGCCATATGGTATACACCATAATAATACGTACAAGCATTTTTACACATGAATTATTTACACAGAATTATGGGAAAGTATTGAATACGTAAGTTACTCTCGAATACGACAGATTGCTGTACAAACTACCTACGTAACTCTCTAATATCCGTTGTAGAGAATTATTTTTTTCAACATATTCAATCTTAAATCGAGTTAAAATGATGGTGCAAGTTAAATACTTTTACGTTTGAGATCACATTATTCAATCTTTGAGACGGGAAGTACATACATCAAAAATACACCTTCAATGTGTTTATAATATGTGTTACTTATGCAATAATTACATGGTAACGCTACTATATCTTAGTTATGGATAAACTATTTAATATTTAATATTTGCCAACTAAAATTTTTCACAAGCCTTCTATTCTAGTCTCAACTTGGGAAAAATTCAAGACTCAAACCTCTCAGTTACTAAATGTTAATTTTTTTTACGTAACCTCTAAATGAAGGTGCCTGCCACAGTCAAAACACTGAACGTCTTACCCGAATCTTCCTTCCACACAAAAACTGTGTAGATGATGGACTAAATAAAAGGCGCAACCCTCCTTAATTAAAAGGCTCCTGATAGATCACCTGATCGGGAGGCTCTCAAGTAATATACCCAGAATCTAATCAATGCCATTCGACATACCAAAACAAAACTATGTTTGTTGAAATTAAACGTTAAGTAAACTTATTTAAGTTGTGCCTAATGACTCTTGACAAAATTGACGAGTTGTAAATCAATAGATGTATGGAGATCTCATTAGTCGTACATTAATCGACAATAGATAAATTAGTCAAATTAATAGTTGTAAAATTAACCTTAAATGAGCAGAGCAACGTGCAAAATTAACTAAACACTACAGCTAAACATGTTCGATCGCGGCATTTGAACATCGGACACGTAATTTGGTTGATTTGAAGATGACTTTTTAACAGTAGGTATGTACTAACCTCTAATTGCTTCTGTCTAAATAAAAAAAATAAATGTCACTATGCTGTCATCTACATAACAACTCAATTTTACAAAAACCGAATTGCATACTTAATTATAGTGAAAATAAATATATAATCGTCCGGATTTCAAATGCCGCGATAGTACACTGAAGAATTTGTTACGTTTTGTAATTCATTTTGCCTCTTAATATGTATTTTTACTATAATTAAGTTAAAAATGGGACACATAATTTTTTAATATGGTTATGACCTTTTAACAGTAGGTATGATATATAATCGTCCGGATTTTAAATGCCGCGGTAGTACGTGTATCACTTTCAAATTTACAAAAGATAATACTGTCACTGTATCTTCAATAACAAAAATTGAATTTAAAAAATATAAATCAGCACAGTGTAACACTGTCTGTTAACGAAAGAGGAAAATAAGATTAACAAAATTAGATCATAAAGTAAAACTGAACAGCAAAGAAAGAAGTTTAATGTCAAATTGAACACCTTGAGACGTTCATTTTTCCCCAATTACATTTAAAATACTGTACACGAAGTTTGCCTTAATTTAAACACTCTCCCAGAGTTGAAATGAGCAGATATAATGCCTCCATAAAAGCTAAATTTAATGCAAAAAAACAATTCCCTAAACTATTTACCCTCAATATTCAACTTAAAAAATGAGGTGTGGCCACCACACGACTTTCTTATACGTATGAGCGTTTCAAACTATATAATTTTAAGAATTTTTTTAAACAAAACTTATTCAAAATCCTATTCTAAGTACTTTCATTCTCTTAATAAATTGCTATAGAATGCATACTTTGCAAAATATTTGAAAAAAAGTGCAACTCGCTAAGAGTAAAAGTGCTACTTCCGGTCCGAATTTTGAAATTTCATATATACAAAAAATATTGCAAATCCAGTTCTAAATACTTTTGTACTATTGATAAATATATAGAAATCATATTTTACGAAATATTTGCAAAAATCGCTATTCCATAAGAGTAAAAGTGTTACTTCCGGTCCGAATTTTGAAATTTTATTTATACAAAAAATATTTTAAATCCCACTCAAAATGTTTTTGTACTCTTGACAAATATATATATAATGTATAATTTACGAAATATTTGCAAAAATCGCTAATCGATAAGAGTAACAGTGTTACTTCCGGTCCGAATTTTGAAAAATTTTTTATACAAAAGATATTGAAAATTAAGTTCTAAATTCGTTTATACTCGTAACGTACCTGTCTAAAAAGCATGACTTGCGCAATATTCGCAAAAACCTGATTTTCGAATAGAGTAAAAGACCTACTTCCGGTAGGAATTTCGAAAAACTTTTTTAATAAAATTCTTCTGAAATTTAATTTTGAGTATATATGAATTCTTTACAAATGTATTTAAACTTAGTAGTTGACTAAATATTGGCAAAATTCGATTTTTTCGCTGAAGTAAACTGCTACTTCCGGTCTACCGATTTTACTGAAAAACTAATCAGATCTCAAGAGGGAGATTATACACGTAAACACAAAATTTGGAATTGATATATACAGCGGTTTGACCGCTATCGTGGTCACACACAGACACACACACAGACAGACAGCCAGACAGACACACACACACACAAACATTTTTTAAAAACCACTTTTTTGGTATCAGGGGACTTCAAAACGTGGACATCTGCAAAAATCTCGAGGTCGAAAATTTTCGTCATCACAATACTTCCTTATACTACGTATAAGAAAGTAAAAAAATGAGGTGTGGTCACCACACGACTTTCTTATACGTATGAAAGTGTTACTTCCGGTCCGAATTTTGAAATTTCATTTATACAAAAAATATTCCAAATCCAACTCTAAATACTTTTGTACTCTTCATAAATATATATAGAATGCATAATTTACGACATATTTGCAAAAAATCGCTATTCGATAAGAGTAAAAGTGGTACTTCCGGTTTAAATTTTGAAATTTTTTTTATACAAAAGATATTTAAAAGTATGTTCTAAATACTTTTATACTCGTAATGTACCTGCCTAGAAAGCATGACTTGCGAGATATTCGCAAAAAACTGATTTTCGATAAGAGTAAAAGACCTACTTCCGGTAGGAATTTCGAAAAACTTTATTAAAACAACTTTTCTCAAATTTAATTTTGAGTACATTTGAATTCTTTATAAATTTGTTTAAACTTAATAATTGACGAAATATTTGCAAAATTCGATTTTTTCACTGAAGTAAACTACTACTTCCGGTCTGCCGATTTTGCTCAAAATCTAATCGGTTCTCAAGAGGGAGATTATATTCGTATATACAAAATTTGGAATTGATATCTACAGCGGTTTGACCGCTATCGTGGTCACACACACACAGACACAGACACAGAGACAGACACACAGACACACACCACTTTTTTGGTATCAGGTGACCTCAAAACGTGGACATCTGCAAAAATCTCGAGGTCGAAAATTTTCATCATCACAATACTTCCTTATACTACGTATAAGAAAGTAAAAGGATAATAGATAACCCTACATGCCGGATACAACAGTCTTGCATTTCACAACACATCCAATTCGCTTCCATAGATATAACACAAACGCATGTGACTTATATGCGTGGAGATTCCACCTTTCTAGCGCATGAGCTGGTAGTTTGACTGCAAGATAGGGTAACTCATTAACTAATTATTTAACTGTTCGAAATAATACCAAGAATAAGACATTGAATCCTTAATTTAATCAAAATTCCAAGCCATAAAAATACTGCAAAATCGGAATGATAACTGGAATTCAATCACCCGTGTTCAACTTAAGACGGTCAACATTGAAATAGGCCGAAGAAGATACGTCGATGTCCCACTTCACACAGACAACCGAGAGAAGTAGCCAATGACAAATGTTATAAACAAAGAAAGGAACATCCAAAATAGCTTAATAAAAACAAATCAACAATCATACGGATGCAAAAATACTTAAGTAAATTAAAAAAACATAAGACAAACACCAAATGAATTTTAAATGTCACAGAATAGAATATTGCTAAACTCTGATACCATCTTATGAATACAAGTTACATCGAATACACTAAGTTCGAATTAAATGATCTGGTTCGGAATTCCAATTGAGAAAGAAACAAGCAGAGGTACAAGGATGAAGCATCCAAAATAAAATTTATTAGATGGCATAGCAAAACACATGCCGATTATTGCTTGACTGATGATATTAGAAATCTCCTTATCCCAGTACAAAATGTAGAGGAAAACATTTTACTATTAACACAGCTACTAGAATCAAGATTAAAAGGATAAAGCTCATTAAATGATAACAATGCTTGTCAGTTACTGCTTTATTGCTGATATAAGAAAGTTCCTCGACCCAATGCAAAAGAAAGGTGGTGGAAGGGGAATGTATTTTATGACTAACAGTGCTATAATGCTATAAGATCAAGACTTCAAGAATGGAATTTCTTAGGTTGGATAGCAAAATGCTAGCAGGTTACTGAATTAGATCAACTCAATACAAAATAAAAGTATAAAGTAATTATTTTCATTCAATATTTAAGTTCATTTGGTTTTATGCTTGAGAAGATAGAAGGAATTCAGTTTTAACATTATAATTAGTACGATAAAATAGTAATAAAAAGTGTGTAGCCTCCTTGTGCTATTAAGTTCAATTTTAAAAACACCACACACAAGGAACTTCACGGGAAACATGACTTGAGAATGTTGTCATTGCTGGGCGCATTATTAACTTTTTTTTTATAAGCGGTTACTTACTGGAGCGGTTATTTTCCTTAGAGTTCCGGTAAAACGATACCAGGTCACTTGATTATGGCGACGAAGAAATCTGATCTAGGGCTGGTAGATCGTACATGCTTGTGCGGTTAAATTCGTGAAAGTATCAAGTTCGTATTACGAACTCCCGTCTGTAAATCTTAATGCAATAGATAGATAAGATGCGATCACCATCTATCTATATCTATCAAGCAAAACACTCACGTACAATAAATAATATGCAACATCTGTTGCGAAACAAGTTTTATTTGTGATGCATGTGTAGGTTGTTAAAAGAATTTCATTATATCTAAGTAAGCATTGTGAAAGATAGAGCTTTAAACAAATGTTTGTAATTGGTTGCAATTTTTACACTGATAGCTTTGATTATATATACTGTAGATATAAATGAAGGTTAGTTCGGGACAGTAGCCACCAGAGGGGTCGGCAGTAGGATGTGCCTAAAGTCGCTAGATATATAAAGTACCGCAATTACCTCCATTTTGGCGCCAAAGAAGCGGCAAATTTAAAAATCTGTCAGTTTTTTTTAACTACAAAAATACAATAGTTGTCAAACAATATGTCAAAAATGTATTCAAATTGTAAAATAGCTTATTGATTTCTTGACGAAATACGAAAGTTGTCTAATTAAACTTTAGAAAAATATAATTGTGTCGTTAGCTAAAGAGGACCCATCGAAAAGCAGCAAGCTAGTGTATATGTGTGCATGATTTTTATTATTTATTACTCGACAGAAAATCCAAGTATAGAATAAATGTACAATAGAAAAGACAAAAAATGTATATTAAAAAGGTAATACATATAAATAACAAAATATAGAACTAAAAATAAGAGTAGATACATATAAATATTATATATTAATAAGTTTAAGTATTTGTTATTCATTATTAAAGTAAAGATTTACAACACGGTTTCTTGTCATTCTTCATTCATTCAACAAATTATGAGCTGCCATAATATATCTTACTGGCACATCTTCATGGACTATTTCTTTATAAAATCCACAGTGTTTTCATGTATGCTCTCGTCTACGCTTGACCAAGCAAGTTTTGTATGTCTACTGGTAATTATTTTGAACCATTTAAACACAGTCTTACAAAACCAAGCAGTGGTTGCATGAGCCTGATGAATTTTCCCTTTCGCAATGAAATATTCAATGTCAGCACCTGTATCATGGTGCAGAAGAGCATGTGCTGTACTGACATCCAATTTTGCAAAGTGGGTAGGATCAAACATGTGTCCTTTTAGTCTTGGAGCAACTTTTAAATTCATTTCTGAATCAAAATCAAATAATTGTCGTTGGTCGTATGGCTCCAATGTCAATACATACACTGTCAAGATTATATTTTTTTGAATTACTAGATCAATTTCAAAAATTTTGTGCGTAATCAGTGATGTAGCCAGATTTTTAAAAACATGAACAGGGTCTGGCATAATATACAACCTTTCTTGTTTGTTCAAGGGATGTGGACAAAAATTAACTATTTTAGAATGTCTATTGGCTGAAATGTTAAGTGGTCTCCAGAAAAAAAACCCATGTCCGAAATTATAGTTTTCACTGTGACACCGACATCACTAGCTCGCTAAATGTATTGAAATAGTTTTTTCAGAACTTCATCAGCACTGTATGACTTTGTAGTCAGTTCAGTTCATACCCCACTATAGTGTAGTGCAGAATTTGTTTCTAAATGTTCTTGATCCTGATTGGTAACAATTGGAGAAATTGTCGCATTAGCAGTCGGGTCTGCAACATTTGCAATTAGATATGATTAACAATTGGAACAGAACAAAAGGCATCTTACCTAATAGTTTTCGTTTGATTCCTTGATTTCGTGGAAAGTCAGCTATTGCAATAGTTGGAATTGCACATTTTTTTAACAACTTCCGATTATCCAACCTGTTTAATTCGAATTGGTCAAGTTCGAAGTGTGCCTGAAAATTGCACAAAAAAAAACATCTTCACATTAGGTAACATTCTGCAAGTGAACAAGAATATGAAAGAATGGAGCAAATATAGGATACTTACCTCACATAACAAAGCTCGTTCAGGCAAGTTAACTCGATTGATAAATGCAATCCACGGTTTGCGCATGGTTCCAACTGGTTCCAACGCACGTAATAACGTAATAACCTTACCCTTTATGTCATTATGTCAACAGCGATCAGCTGATTGCTCCCTGTACCCAGACACTACCAACTCAATCACTAAAGTCCCTAAAAGTCACCAAATCACCGCCATTTTGGCGCCGTTATAATGGTACAAACCAATTGCGGTACTTTATTATCTAGGGACTTTAGATGTGCCGATTCATTAATTTTTCATTAATTGTCCCCGCTAATATATTGTAGTAAAAGTTAAAGTTACTACGAAGATACCGAATACAATCGGCTTTCATCAGAGTACAGAGTACACCATTGTATGACCACATCCCTTCGCCTTCCTGTTTACAGTTTTCTGTAGGTTGTATAACTATAGTATTAATAAACAAGGCTGATAGAATTATCGCGTTTAGCTGGTCTTGTCAAAAATGTGTTTATTGTCAGTTTTTGCGATTTACCTGTTCTACTAAGTCGCTTATTGTTCTATTTGCGATAAATATTCATTCTATAGGTGAATCGCTCTCGCAACCGATATGGGCCGCTAAATTAAAATGGCGTCAAATTAGAGATGTTGCAAAATTGTACCTATCAAGTAATATAACCTACAAAAACCATTTCAGGACTGTCATAAATAATAATATTCATACAGCTTTTGACATTTGTCATAATTATCTTTTGACGTTTGTTATAATTATCATCTAAAGTGCGACCAAGAGAATCTGTCCCTCGGAAAATATGCGAACTAACATAACAGCGTCTTGCTTCGCACCCCCCCCCCCTAGCCGTCACTTTTCATGCTTGACAGTTGTGTACAGTCCCGTTTTATGTACTGATTGTTTACTTGTTTATCAAATCGTTGTTTTAATTTCTTCCTGCGTTTTCCGCTGGTTTCTATTATTTACTCTCTCCTTTCGAATATCCAAACAGTTTTTCTTAAAACTATTTCATTTTGCATTGTGAGTTGAAGGTAAGTAATAATATAACCTTAATTTTGCAGTACGCGTCTGTTTATGTTACAAATATTTTGTAGATTATCTATTATCTTCATTATGAATAAACGAAAATCTGTAAAAGATGACGTCTTGACAATTATTGAGTTTTATGAGCAAGAGAAACGAATAGGGCGCTACGCTTTTCCTGTAAATCAAGTCATTGGAAGAGTGGCTGTTATGACAGGAAAATCAGAAAAAACTATAAAGCGTGTCAAAAGCAAATTGTTTAAGAGTTTGGAAGACCAACCTTCATTTTTTACTACCCTTATAGAGCCGAGAAAGGAAAAGAAGTCCAAAATTATATTAGATGATGCGGACAAGTAATATATTAATATATTTATCATACTTTACATTTATTCTAATCTAAATTTTAGATCTGTACTGCGGAACAGAATCACATCCATGTATACTGTCAGTAAGAATGTACCTACTTTACACAGTTTACATACTTATATGAAATCTGAAACTGAATTCTCTGGTTGCAAAAATACATTACGAAATATTATTATTGAGATGGGATACAAGTACAAGAAATGTGAGTCGAACAGAAAAGTATTGATGGAACAACAAGATATAGTGGCGAAACAAAAAGTGGGGATTATCACGATGAAATGAACTATGAACATTTCTTAAAGTGGTTCAAAACAGAATTAATACCAAATTTACCACAAAATTCAATTATAGTTATGGATAATGCACCATATCACAGGGTCCTAATCAATAAAGCACCTACATCGTCATCAAAAAAAGCTGATGTTATATCCTGGCTATTTTTGAAAAATATACCGTATCACCCCGAAATGTTAAAATGTGAATTGCTCGAATTAGTGAGACGCAATAAACCAGAAGCTGAATATGCCATAGACAATTATGCAGCAAGTTTAGGTCATTCGGTGTTAAGGTTTCCGCCATATCACTGTGACCTTAACCCGATAGAAATGATTTGGAGCATAGTGAAAAGAAAGGTAAAGCCTCAAAAAATGTTGATGGAAGTTGCAATATTGAGGCTTTAATTTTGCAGGCGTTTGCTGAAATTACTCTGAAGTTGTGGCAAGCAGAATGCAAACACGTACAGAAAATAGAAAAAGAATACATCGAAAGGGACAAATTAATGAATGTTCATGAAGAATTTATTATTAGATTAGGTGAATCAGATTCAGAAACCGATTGGTTACAATCAGATAATGAAACATAATTTTAAAAATGATGTAGTATATATGTATAATGCAATGTATATCATGCCATATCAATTAATTCTTGTTTTACTTTACTATCTTTGAATAAATGACATACATATTTGTTGTTTTCTTTATATTTTTCAAATATCACGTATATGCATATTCAAATTATAAGATTCCATCTTATTTTAATTACAATCGTTGCATAACATTTGACATGATACGACTGATTTAAATACTGGCGCGCTCAGTTTTTGTCTGGGAATGTACACAACAAATCGACGGTGCTGCTCGAAGGGTCACGTCTGGTTGGTTTGACTCTAAACATTTTAAATTTGTCAACAAAGCTTGCCTCCTAAACAGTATAGCCAAATGCTATATAAAATATAGGGTTATAAAAAATATTAATTAATAGCTTTATTTATAATATTTAATTTGTAACTGGCTTTCACTAATAGTATTTTACTATGGGAAGGTCTCGTATATCACTGAAATATTAATTTATTAGTTTAATTTTATTGTATTGAAATTGTTTCGGCTGATCGAAACTTGTAGTTGGCCGTGTCGGTTGCCAAAACGACTCGACTATATGAAGGTATTAAATTAAAGAAGGGGAATTTGGATTGCGGCTAGATGAAGCTATGGATAATAATAAGAATGCTCATTTGATATACAGCAAGAGCGCGCGAGGTATGATCACCCGATGGTATACGTAAACTCGCATCTAAACGTGGTCCGATAATACATATTAGAGTTACGGCACAACATACTAGCATTGCCTGCTCATATTCGAACTCATAGTGATCTGATTATTTTTTCGCAGATTGACAAAAAAAACAAATTAAATTTTCTCTTTAAGTGATGATGATTGCTTAGATAACTAAGTCGATAATAACGCGAAGATTGTAATACTTATAACGTAATTATGATTATCCTTATAAAATTAAATAATAATGTAGTTGTGTAAAAAGTTATAGCAGTACAACTGGGTTTTAGAATGAAATAAAAACAACCCGCCTGAAACATCTGCAGAATAAATTAAGATGTCTAGAGAAAAATAAATAAATAGAAATTTCATGGTAAAAAAAAAATTTTAAATAAGTATAACAGAAATACCATAAAATAACATAAAAACGACCCTTGAAATAGAAATTAAAATTAGAGATTCTCTCCAGTAAATATAACGAAATAACAACTCTGGAAAAATAAGTTGAATACATTTATAGCAGAATTATGCATTCAAAAATAAAATAATTACTGCGTTTGAAAAGAAAGCATGTTTTGTCGAATAGATTGACCACGATGATAACATTTTACAACAAACTTTCGTTCTTCGATGGATAAAATGTCCATACTTAAATTTATAAAATGAGCAACCACTAAGAAAAATAATATTATATCTATATCTGGCGAACACAGCTGGCGGAGATCATTTTTTCGAATATACGTCCGAACAATATCGACTTGCATCGGGTGATCATACCCCGCGCGCTCAAGCTGTATGAACGTTTTATAGATGGTAATAACATTGATGAAGACCTTCTGTTTTGTAAAAATATCACTGCAGGAGCAAAGTCTTAAGACCTGTTCGAGATTCATATCTGAAAATATTTTGAATTGGCCCAAGTGCGTTGTTGTCTGCTCTGATGGAGCTCGCTCTATGTCTGGCTGTTATGGAGGATTACAGGCACTGCTTTTCTGTTTGTAATAACTGTTTAATTGTATGGCTAAATATAATTCTACTTTTGTAATATAATTTATATATGTTTCTTTTCTTGTACCTGTCATGTAGTTTCATACGAATATACATATATATAATTGTATGGCGGAAGCAGATTTACAATATTCGTCAAAAATATATAAGATGTAATCAGAAGTTGATAGCTTATAATATGAAAATTGAACTAATGAAGAAAGTGGTTGGGCAGTTTTGTATTTACCTCTGTATCAGTAAAGCTTAAACCCCATCAAACTCTATGGACTCGAGTTTCATGTTGCTGCCCATAATAAATAAATTTCAATGTTAATGTTTATGCAACAAAAATAAAGTTTAATTGTGACAAAGTTAGGCTTAGTGTAAAAATAATTACAAAAATAGTTTTTATTCTGTTTAAGCTTTGTAATATTATTACAGAAATTACCTTCATAAATTAGTCAGATTCACTTGTGCTGAATGATAATAAGCCACTTTCACTATCGCTGCTTCCAACACAAATAATAAATGATACTATATCGTCATCCATCTATATAGTCATCTAAATCCCACATTTATAGTTAATTCCGTCAGGAGTTCTTGTACATGTGACATTTTGACTGCATTTTTTGTGAAATAAGTTGTCAGTTGTCATGTGTATCATGTCTATAGGATTGAGCTTATAATGACATTGTGTGGTTAACCTCCACAGATCACTTTAACTATAAGATGGTATAACTTCATAATAAAAAGTTTAGATAAAGTCACTATATCTAACAAAGTACCGCAATTAGGACGCCATATTGATTCCAATACCAACTGAAATGTAGTGAGTAGCGCGATTTTTAAATGTCCAGTTTTAGTGACTTTATGGAATTGACAGATATTATGACGATTTTCAATATTATTTATTGTTTAAATTTGTTTTAGTAACTATACATGCATTTTTTGTAAATAAAACGAAATATGTATTATGGCAAGCTTATATTTATTTTTTGACAACGGATCTCATAGTAATGCTTCTACTATTTTTATCACAAGTTGTTGATACACTGTCTCTTATACACACTACATTGTTTTATACTCTTCCTTAGTGCCTTCCTCAACTTTTCGATCAACAGTGTTTGAGTTTCTTGCATGTCACCATCAGAAAGCAGTACGATCATTTCTGGATCTGGATCAACTAATACCATCGCCTCATCTTCATCTGCCCGATCTTTCTCATGTAACAATCCACAATGTATAATATAATAACTTAATAAACAGACTGATAAACATTAGTTTTACAATATGCAATATAACTACAACAGGGAAATAAAGTATTTCAAATTCATACCATGACATAAATCATCTAATGTAATATTGCTAGGGACATCTTCTGCAAGTTCTTCATTTATACGTTTCCTTTTCCGGCCCGAAGTTTCACCAAATGAACTTGCTTCCGTTATTATTGTCTCATCGGTGTTGTAATGTATGGAATTAGATGAACGTTCATTATCTGTTAATAAATCTGGAACTGCATCTGGACGTAACAGTTTTCGATTATCCATCCGTTTTTGTTCGAATTGTTTTTCCGAAAAATGAATCTAAATGTTTTCTAATCAAATTAAACGATATATTAGGTTACTGAGCACTGAGCACTTACCTCACAGATCATAGACATTGGGCTTAAGTCACCTTGTCAATACATTTCATCCATACTTCTTTCCGTTGTGTGTTACGTTTGCCTTATTGTCAAAATAAATAAGATAATATAATAACAATTAGACAAAGTATGTATGTACATATATATTAAATACATTGCATTTATAATTACATACCACTTGGCAATCGGAACAGACGATATCCATTTTCTCTTCTGCTTTTGCATCGTGCAACACAGCAGCCAGTTATTGTCACAACAAATACAAACGTTTCTTACTATGTATAACACCAATTATAACACATTACATATAAATAAGCGACCAACGAGTGATTTCGTGTTTTTACAGTAATAATATGACAGCAGTCAAACGACCATTTTGATTCCAAAATATATCTTTCTCTCTCTTACTCATGGTCCTTACCAATTGCGGTACTTTGTTAGATATAGTGACTTTAGTTTAGACAATGTTTAGCGCCACCTGCCAACTACAGGCGGTACTAAAATGGATCAAACCGATGAACCGGGAAATTTAAATACTAAAAATTTCTATTTTATATTGTATTTGCCTTTATAGTTTTTATTCTTCACTTTAAATATTCGGAGATAAAATAGTAGATTTATATATTTTAAGTCATTTAAAGTGAAGAATAAAAGCTATTAATGTAAGTAAATATTTTTATATTTAAAAAATGTTGTGCGTTATATATAATAACTTAGTAATAAATTAGAAACATATCTTTTTAGTAATGCTTTATTTTTATATGAAAACTTATTTCTATTTCAAAATATTAAGGAGAAACTATTCCAAATTATTCTTACATTTGAACTTATTTATTTCTTAAATGGAAATCGTCGATCTTCTCTTATAACATTGAATAAATTAGGATCTCCTGCAGCTTCCAACCACTCATGAAAACGAATTAATTTTCGATGTGGAAATGCATGGAAAACATTTACATTTTGGTCACAATTTGACACATAACCCTTTCTTGTCGGCATAATTACTAGGTTGTCTAGAAAAAAGTGCTAATAAATAAATAAATTGCTCGAATTATGCAGAATACATACTTACGTACATACATACAATTTTAAGAAATAAGTTAATATTTTATAATTGTGATTAATAATTTTAAAAACTGTCAACAAAAATATTTAAAAAGCTATACCACATATAGTTACCATAGTTACTAATAACAACCAACAAAAAAAAGGCTAAGCCCTGAAATATCATATCTGACCTTAACATTGCGTCAACAGATTTTAACATACGCCACCTACCAACTACAGGCAGAAATAAAACTATGTCTGCGCAATCTCAATTTAACATTTCCCTCCCTGGTAACCTCTGCAGCTGCCATCTGACCGGTGTCATATATTGTTGCTTATAATTCAGCATTTATATTTCTGTGTTAAATTATATATTTTTGGAACGAAACCAATTTTAGATTGCAGCTCTTTATCTATAAAGAAGTAGGTAGCCTTTCCATTCGGCGTGAATTATATGATTAGGCAATACTTGTTCAAACCATTCTTCAAAACTGTTACACGCATTTCATCATGGTAGTCAGCTGTCTTTCAGCCATCAAAAGCATTCGTTTTTTTAGTGCTGTCTCAGTATTTTGACAAAATCATCAAATTCGCAAAAGTTGTAAAAAAACGTTTACGGATTATGTTATAAAATACGGTGGATAACGCGTACTTAATTTTTCATATTGAATTTGGCGGCGCAAAAATTAACGACATCTCCTCTGAATATTTGTGCAATATTTGACTAACTTTTTCTTATTCTGAGAAAAAGTATACAATAAATAAATCTGCCGCCGAAGAATCATATAGAAATGAAATATAAGATATAATAAGCCGCACCTTGTCAGTACTGGCTATTATTTGTGCTATATATTTACTGAGAAAAATAACCTTTTTGTCGTACAATTAGAATGTGTCCCGGGTGGAATGTGTAATTGCTGCTCTTGCTATTAATTGACATATCTAATATCAAATCTTTATAACCACTTTCCTTTTTTTTTTGAACTAAATACAAACTGTTTATTATCTATCTTAGTTCAACATACCTACATGCATTAAAGCTCTTTAGTATTTATTGAAAACAGCTTATCGTTCTGTAAAGATTAAGCAATAAATATTAGAATCGTATCTGCGGTCGTTTATCTGCTGCAATGAACGTGCAACATATGCAAATGTATGCAAAGTACGGAGAATTTTATTAGACTGGTTACTGGTATAAAACGAAAGTAGTCTGGAATATGATGGCCGAGACAATAATCCGCGCTGACCTCCGCTACTAAACCACGTGTATCCTGATCGCGAAGATAAAACAATAACAGAGCGTACTGCAGTTTTTGCTTGTTCTTCTCGGAATTATATGGCAGTGGGTCAGCGCAATTACACAGAAAACGAGCGGAGCAATCATTGTCGTTATACGCGCTGCTTCTTTTTAAAAGGATACAACTATTTGTCACGCCATGAGATGCGATCTAATTACGTGAAATGGCAAAATGGGAATTAAACTTCGACTTTTAAAATTAAAGAATCATCCGGTTTTACGGTTGCATCCACGAAATGTATTTGTCCACCAAGGACATTAATTATAAATATGTACAGCTCGGTTAAGACCTGATGACACTTGCGTGGATGACAATTTTAAGACCAGAAAGAAGAGCGTAGCATGAAACGTGAAAGATAGATTTCGCTACATATGAAGGGGTAAAGACCGACTTGAAAACATTAGTCTGTATTTAATTTAATTGCACTTTGTCTATCGTAGTATATTGCTTTCGATACCGATGTTTTTAACGCACATAATACGGTATAAATAAATACAGGTATTTTATGAGCCATCTAGAGTTACACATACCAGTAGCATCTTGATAGATAATGTTTTCGCGAACATTGAGGGGTCCAGCTATACGTCATCTACCGTGGACCTTCACTTGTCAGATCACAATGCGCAATTCCTCTCCTTCGAGACATTTAAGCAACAAAGGGCTGAAATAAAAACAAAAACCAAGATAAGTTTCAATGAGCACAATATCAATAACTTTAAGAACGAATTAGAAAGTAAACTATACTTATCGATGACAATACCAGATGCCGTGGAATCTTTCACCTGCTTCCATACCATCTTCATGAGCGAGTTCGAGCAACACTTCCCTGAAAAGAAAGTAAAGGTACCGAATGGTAGAAGGAGTAGTGAACAAATACATAAGGAAGAATTTATCAATATGAAAAATACACTGGATGCCTGGGCATTGATGGCCAAAACGACCAAAAATCAGGAATGCTATACCATATATCGCCAGCTTAAACAGGAATATTTGAAAATGATATCTGACCACAAGCGCCACTCGAATGCACAGTATATAAAGGAGTCAGATAACAAAAGCTGAGCAATATGGGATGTAATCAGAAAAGAGACAGGGAGTGCGGGAGAGAGGAAGAACAACCTGACTCTGGAGGCCTCGAAACTGAATCAATATTTCTGTTCTATATTGGTGAGAGAACAGTAAAAGATATTAAAACGACTGACACACCGAAGAGATACCTGCAAAATCTGTCTTTGGAGAACTCTGGCTCCTTTTATCTTGAGCCAGTTACTAATGAAGAAGTACGTAAAATTATCATAAACCTCAAGGCGAAGCATACCAGGGATGTATACAATGTGTCAAGTTATTTACTGAAACAAATCAGAGACGAGATAAGCACACCTATTGTGGATATCCTTAAGAAGTGTATTGAACAAGGCACCTTCCCAAAACAACTGAAATTAGCAAAGGTAATCCCTATATACAAACACGGTGATACAAGTTCGTGTGAAAATTATAGACCGATAAGTGTTCTGCCAGCTGTATCAAAAATCTTTGAGCAGCCTATTGCTCAGAGATTAAGGTACTACCTTGAAAGAAAAGGATTCCTAACCGGCAAGCAACATGGATACAGGAAGGGACACTCTGTAATAAGTGGCATGGCAGCAGCCTTGGATTACATATTTGAGGCACTAGATAATAGGATGTGTGCAGAGATGAGTATGCTTGACCTTAGCAAGGCTTTCGACTCGGTGACTCCAGACATACTATTCGAAAAATTGGAACATCATGGGGTGCGTGGCCTCCCCTTAAAACTAATAAAATCATACATGTCAGAAAGAACTCAGATGACAGCATGGAACAATAGAGTCTCTGAGATATCCGAAATAAAATACGGAGTGCCTCAGGGGTCAATACTTGGCCCACTTCTGTTCCTTGTGTATATCAATGATATGCCAGTCAATGTTCCGGATGCGGAGTTGTGTGTATATGCCGACGATACGTCGCTGCTGGTCAGAGCCGGGGAACAGGATGAACTGCGGAGAAAATCCACTGTAGCCGTACAACATGCCGAGGAATGGTTCGCAGCAAACAGATTGAAAACGAATCCTGACAAAATACAATCCTTGACATTTACCACAAAAACATTAGAAGAAGGTGGGAACGCCAAATTCTTGGACTTCACTATGGATTCATACCTAAGATGGAATCTACATGTGGACGATCTGTCTGGGAGATTGACTTCCGCGGTGTTCGCTATTAAAAGATTAAAACATATTGCTACCTATGAGGCAGCTAGAGTGGCCTACTTTTTGTACTTCCACTCCCTACTAAGCTATGGAATCCGTTTTTGGGGACATACGGCGGGTGCGGCTAGAATATTCGCTCTACAAAAGAAGGCAGTTAGATCGCTGTGCGGCTTGAAGTATGGTGAGAGCTGTAGAAACTACTTTAGAGAGCAGGGGATACTTACCATGCCATCGGCATTTATTCTTGCGACGGTGGTGTATGTTCACGCTAACAGACACTTGTTCGATACCAATGGGTACAATCACCAATATACTACCCGAGGGAGAAACCAACTAAGAACTCCCCATCACAGATTAGCACGTTCCCAACTGTCTGTGGACCACTGGGGCCCAAAGCTGTACAACCGCATAATCGCAGATATAACAACGCTACCTATGACCTGTTTCAGGAGGAAGATGAGGGATGTACTAGTTGATATGGAGTGTTATGCAATAGCAGACTTCCTTGCCTGAAATTTTATGTACTCTTTTGTATTGTGTTGTAATGTGTTGTATTAATGTTTTGTAATTTATTAATGTTTTGTGATTTATTGACGATGCTCCGTAATATTTTAAGTACGAACTATAATATAAATATACAATATACAATATACGAGGCATGTCCGGAAAGTAAGTACCGTTTTAGAAAAGAAACTCATAAAAATATTTTCTTCAAAACAAAATTTATATGTAGACGAAAGAGCGTTTGTGAAACTATTTTTTTTACATAGTTGCCACTATTGTTCAGACATTTGTCATAGGGGAAAAGCAATTTCTCTATACCCTCTTCATAGAAAGATGCCGCCAGTGAAGACAGCCACTGCAGTACACCGCTTTTTACGTCGTTATCGTTATCAAAGCGCCTTCCTCCAAAATAATGCTTCAAGTTTAAGAAGAAGTGGTAGTCAGAAGGAGCTAGATCGGGGCTATACGGCGGATGATCGAACTGTTCCCAACCGAATTGTTCAGTAAGGTGTTGAGTGACACCTACAGAATGGGGACTTGCATTGTCATGAAGCAACACAATGCATCGACTCGATATTTTCGCATTGTTTCACAGTATCGTTCCTCATTGATGGTTTCAGCTCTGAGAAGGCACTCAACAAACAGAATGCCCTCTCTGACCCAGAACACACTGCATATCATTTTTCGTGCGGACATGTTTTGAATTTTTGTTTTTTGGGAGAATGTGAGTGCGTCCATTCTATTGTATGTATGTATGTATGTATGTATGTATGTCATTTATTTGTTCAATTTTACATAGTATAGAACACGTCAAAAAAGAAATTAGGAGATACACATTGTAATACATAAATATACAATACTATCAAGTAAAAACATCAAGTGATACATAAATATACAATACTATCAAGTAAAAACAGTTATATTTAGTTAAAAAGGAAATCTTTACAATCAAAGAAATCCAGCAAATTGTAAAATGAATGTCTATAAAGATGGCGTTCAAGAGCGATCTTAAATTTAATGTCACTTAGGTGACGTAATTCAGGCGGGGTGAAGTTATATATTTTTATTATTTGTTCCACTGCATTTTTCTGTATTTTCGAAAGTTTAGTTTGTGTTGCTTTTAGGTAAATATTCTTTCTACCTCTCGTATCATATTGATGTGTAAGTATGTGCTTTTTTAGGAATCGATCACCATTCCTGCGAGCAAACAAAGCGCACTCAAGCACGTATAATCCAGTAAGTGTGTGGATCTTGTTGCTAATAAATATGTTCTTGCACGAGTCCTTACACCCCAAACTAAAAACACTGCGTATGCATCGCTTCTGTAGAACAAAAAGTCTGTCAATATCCACACTACTACCCCAGAAAACTATACCGTATCTTAACCGGGATTCCACGTACGCCCGATATGCACTAATACCCGCTTCCAAGTTCACTGAAGTTGCAATAGTTCTTAGCGCATAGCTAAAAGGAGACAATTTCTTCACTACGTGTCGCACATGGTCTTTCCACGATAGTTGTGAATCCACTTCCAAACCAAGGAATGTTGCCGTTAAAGATGACTCAAGTATATCATTCTTGTAAGTAATATCAAGAGTTTCTTGCCGTGTCGGTGTAAAGTGGACTATGTTCGTTTTGCTTACGTTTAGTTTTAAGCTATTTCTTTCCAACCACTCTTCAGCCGTATTTAGAGCCCTAGCAACATCCTCCTTCAATTCATCAACATTAGGTGATCTCAGAGCCAGAGACGCATCATCAGCAAACATCGCGATGAAGGTAGTCATTACTTCTGGAAAATCATTCATGTAGACCAAAAACAAAAGTGGTCCCAGTATCGACCCTTGTGGGATACCTTGCAGTACAGTGTTCCAAGACGATCGCACCTCTTCTCCTTCGTTATCTATTACTGTTACACACTGTTGTCTGTCGCTAAGATATGATTTTATCAGGTTCCAGGTGTTTCCTCTTATTCCCAGTCTTTCAAGTTTAACTAATAATATATCATGACTGGTGTTTTGATTCTGGAGTGATCTGAAGAACCCAAGTTTCATCACCGGTCACAATACTATTTCAGAATTCATCTCCATCAACACTGTATCGGGTAAAAAATGTTAAAGCACTGCCAAGTTGTTTCGTTTTGTGGACATTCGTATGCATTTTCGGAACCCAGCCACAATGTCCGACAATTTAAGCGATTTGTGACAACCTCATGCAAAACAGTTTCTGAAATTTGTGGAAATTCCTTACTAAGCATTCTTATTATGAACCGTCTGTTTTCACGAATTTTCTCATTCATTTTTTGAACCAAACCATCATTGATAACAGAAGGCCGCGCACTACGTGCTTCGTCATGAGCATTGGTTCGTCCATCATTGAATTGTCTAACCCACTTTCTCAACATTCCATCTGTCATTACATTTTCACCGTAAATCTCTACAAGTTGACGATGACTTTCAGCTGGCTTAATATTCCTTGCGTTCAAAAACCGTATTACAGAACGCACTACACAGTCGGCGGGCTCAGAAATTGTCTTAAACATTTTGAACGATCACTAACGAATGTAAACGCAACACATTTCGGCTGTAATGGCGTCAGCAGATAGACTATGGACCAGAGTGACACTTGTGCAATGTGCATGCACGCAACTACGACAACAGCACTACGGTGGTGGTAGGACAAAACGGTACTTACTTCTTGGACATGCCTCGCGCATCCTGGGTGCCGTCAGACATTAACCGAGCTATATATAAATTGCACGCCATTAAGATTACATATAACAGCTCGCATTAAAAATGGCATTGCTTAAATATTCAGTGTTATCCAATCTTCTCAACACATTCTTGATATCTTTTTGAGCTGGTAACTAATTTCTTTCCCATTATTTTCTCGTAAATAATAAGAATTCTTTGACTACGGCAAACGGCAAACTTGAGGTAGATCTGTCGGTATAAACTTGTAATTTAACTTTTCTGAAACGTGGATAAATGCGCCTCATTATTCACAATGACAATCGTTTCATACGTCGAAATTACGATCTTTATATTGCCTTAAAACGTGATAATCCCCATGATATTACGGCACAAATACAGTCTTGAGAATCTTGAGACCATTGTGCTTTTTGCGTGCGCACAGTGGTCCAAACTTGCATGTTCGCGACAAAAACCTAATCATTACGTAAAACGGATTACATACTACACACACGTGAAAGATGTCAATTTCTCAGGCTTAGCGTAATGGAGGGGTTAAATGGTAGTGGGAGAGATCTTTCGTGTCGTAACGTTTTCACTGACTCATTATTAGTATAAATACAAAGTTTTAACACAATCGTATCAGTAGTCTTTAAACTATCGTCGGCCAAGCAACTTATTCTGGAAAAAAGTGTAAAATATGGAGAAAATCGCGCCGTTGTCAACTTCCTTACAAAACAAGGAAAGTCTGTTCATATCATTCTGGAAGAGATGTCATCGGTTTACGGGGATTGAGTCGAATTGCTACTGGGAATGCTTGGATTCAAGTTCATAATGATGAACCCAAGCAAGACTCCATGCATAGCCGGAAAAAAGGTAGGTACACTACCACTCAAGAAGCTTAATGTATCACAGTCGGCCGGAAAACTGACGGGTACTGTTCTTTTGGGCTCGTAAGGAATCCTGTTAATTGATTTCAAAGCTAAAAGCGCTTTCATAACTGGAGAACAATACTCTTTAATCCTGCTGCGGTTAAAAGAAGCACAGAAGGAGTGGAAAATTGACGAAAGGTGTCCTGCTCCTAAACGATTATGATCTCGTTCACAAGAGTCATGTTTGGTTGTCCTGAATAAAGTGGGCTTCAATATTTTTAATCACCCACTCTATACTCCAGACCTGGCTTCTAGCAATTTTTACTTGTTTCCTGTTACCTGCAGTTTAGACGTATTTTTCAGACAAAGATAAAGCAATTTTTTTTTGTGAAAGCATATATACACAGGCTAAAGTGTAAGATCTGCAAAATGTTTTAGGGTTGCAGGTGAGTATATTGAAAACGAAAAATAATTTTGTGTTCGGAATATATAGTTTATTAAGTATTTTTTTTACTAATATCATGAAAGAATAGACATTTAAGTAATATTCTTAATACCTAGCACTTTAGCATGTGCATGATCAACACTGGTCCTAGAAAATTATATGATATAGAATAAATTGTGCATTAAAATTAAGAATATTCCTCTGATAATCTCGATTTTCTACAATAATTACAATTATAAATAAATACTATTGTAAAAACTGATACTTAATATGCCAACAGTAATATGTATTGTAAAACTTAACAGATCTTATCTAATAGTAGGTATAAAAACATGCAGTTGCTATAGACAGAGTATTCCAAAGTCGAAACAACTGGTATTTCTATATTCATAGTACATACCTTTCCTTTTAAGACTGTCTTTCTTGAAAAGTTTGAAATACTTTTAAAATCTTTCATTAATTAATTAAATTGTTAGGTAACATTTCCCTTCTATTCTACTTAATATGTTAAGGCGTTAACTCGAATTAGTAATGTACACATGTTCATACAGATGCTTCAGACATTGCGCAAGGATGTCTATAAAGATGGAAAAGTATTGTACAGGAAATCGCTGAATGTTTAATTCACTTTGTGTTTAAACAAGGAAATGTTCCACTTAAAACAATCGGTCTCTGCCCTCCTTCACGTGAAAAAACACTTCGCCTTGTTTCCGGACAGAAATAAGTACATTTCACGACTAACCTACCGGAAAAACGTTTTTGCCGGTTTCGTTCTACAAACAAATCAAGTTTCGAAACAAATCGTTGTGCAATACCGTAATACCGTTTCAAATACGATCAGTATTAAAAAGTGTATATATTTAATAGGAATGCGTTGCGCCTATCTATTAAATACTTTAGTTGACGAATCAAATTTCGTATACAATACTAAAGTATTTTGCATGTGCTCTAACATTATTGTAGAAATGGTAAATTAAAGTGTATAATTGTGATTTATTATCATTTATTTTTTACTTGCAGTACGTTTAAAGAATTTTCAAGTCTAGATGCTCCGTCTTTAGAGTAAGTAATTAAGCCTAGGAAGCTTGTCCATTATGTAGAATAAAATTTTAGGACTGAAATTTAGTGCAGACCATTATAGTGTAATAGTGCTGATCGATTGGCGTGGATCTTAGACCATTTAAACATATAGACACGCCTTAACTATCAATCAGTGAAGCAAACATAATTCTACGCGGATGACGTCACGGGTGGGCACGATACAACTACATACGTAGACTTTGTACTACAAAAGTAAAGAACATCCTTCATTTTAATTTATTGAAAATCCCAATCTTATTTGAAGAATATTTGTTTAAAAACATTATAACCTTGATATTTTAAGAATATTTGTAAAACAAAATCTGAATATATAACCCAGAAATTTCGTTTCTCGTACCCTATCGTACTTACCTCAAATAACTATAAATGTTTGTAAAGAGCAGTCAGTTCCATTTACTTTTGGTTATTCAAAAATAAAACTCAAATGAATTTGTGGTACACATTTATTATTAAGAAAAAGGAGGTGTGGCCACCACACGACTTTCTTATACATATATGAATTTCAAATTATGCAAAGTTGTTCTAAATTAAGCTTTAAATACATTTATCCTCTTAAAAAAATACGCCTGTGAGTAAATGTGTCCGAATTTTGAAAATATCTTTTATACACAAATATTTTAAAATCCTATTCTAAGTACTTCTAGTCTTAATCTCACAGAATGCATACTTTGTGAGATATTTGCAAGAAAATGCTATTCGCTAAGAGTAAAGGTATTACTTCCGGTCCGAATTTTGAAATTTTGTTTATACAAAAGATATTCCAAATCCTTTTATACTCTTGATAAATATATATAGATTGCATAATTTACGACATATTTGCAAAAAATCGCTATGCGATAAAAGAATTACTTTCGGTCCGAATTTAAAAAAAAATTATACAAAAAGTATTGGAGATTAAGTTCTAAATACTTTATACTCCTAACGTACCTGTCTAAGAAGCATGGTTTGCGAAATATTTGCAAAAAACTGATTTTCGATAAGAGTAAAAGACCTACTTCCGGTAGAAATTTTAAAAAACTTTTATAATAATATTTTTCTCAAATTGGGACTACGTATGAATTCTTTATAAATTTGTTTAAACTTAGTAGTTGACGAAATATTAGCAAAATTCAATTTTTTCAGTGAAGGAAACTACTACTTCCGGTCTACCGATTTTACTGAAAAACTAATCAGATCTCAAGAGGGAGGTTTTATACACGTAAATAAAAATTTGGAATTGATATCAACAGCGGTTTGACCGCTATCGTGATCAGAGAGAGAGAGAGAGAGAGAGAGAGAGACCGACATTTTTAAAAACCCACTTTTTTGGAATCAGGGGACCTCAAAACGTGGACATCTGCAAAAATCTGAAGGTCGAAAATTTTCGTCATCACAGTACTTCTTATACTACGTATAAGAAAGTAAAAGAAATTGATTTATTTAATACTTATAAAAATAATTTTGTATTTTCAATTATTGTCCAGATCCATTGCTTTTTCAATATTATATCTTGAGGAAATCTGTAACACATTAATTTTATCAAGTGGATGCTTATTTCGAACAAGTCAATGTTCAAATTTTATTTGCTACTGACTTTGTCACTACTAGTGTTGTAAATTAATACGTTAATTATTAAGTAATAATTATCATGATAATTAACACATGTTTCATAATTTATATTAACAGTTAATTAACAATAATTGATGATAATTATCACACTCACAACACTAGACGTTACAAGTTTTTTTCTTTATTTAATAGCAGCATTACCGATGAAATGATATATCTGTCCCACGTTTGTGTCGTTCGTTGCAGTTATATGCACTACAGGATTGTACCATAATTAAAATTAGAACGATTTAATCAATATTAACACTGTATCTATAACGTTAAAACGGACGTTAGACATACAACAACAGCAGACACTAGCCCACCCGTGACGTCACATGCCTGCGTTATGTTTGCTTCAGTTCGTATTCAAGGCGGGACAGAAACCGGCGTGTCTATATGTATATATATATATATATATATGGTCTAAGAGACATACAGTATGAATGTCAGAATGGGTCAACAGAAAAATTACTTAAAAGATTGAACAATTCTTTTCGTGGTGGATTAATGTGATTTGTTTTAAATAAATAATGTTAGTGCGAAGCTTATATGGTTATAAATGACATTTCGTATTAATCCAGTAATTAGTGACTCTAAACATAATTATTTCACGCAAAAATTCTTTGTGACACGGCATACGACCAACTAATTAACAACGCAATTTATGTGATATACAAGTGTCCACAAAAAAACGCCCCAGCTTGTAGCACCTTTATTTGAAATCTGATTGTATCAATCGACATACCAAATTAAACGACTTAAAAAGCTGGATAGCTAGGGTGCACCACTGAGACCCTCCCACGGCACAAGAGTCCATGCAATGGGTTCATAAGGGCTTTTCGCCCCCCCCCCCTCCTCAAGAAGGAAAAACACAATTTTCTGCGGGAAAAGTGATGGCTACAGTTTTCTAGGACGAGGACGGGATTTTCTAAATTGAGTATATACTAAAACGGACTACAATAACGGGAAATGCCTACCAAGAGACGATTAAGAAATTGAACAGGACTATATAAGAGAGACGTCAGTTTTACTCAGAAAACTTTGCTTTTGAATTTTTTCGAAGGCATATGTTTATTAAAGAAACGTTGGAATTAGCGTATTAGTGTTAATAGTTGAATAATAAAATAATAATGCATCATGTACTTATTCCTTATATAACATTTCAAAATGCTCATTTATATTTAAGTGTATTAAGATAGCCACCGTTAATTAATTGTATGGGGCAACCTGCCTGCCGGACGTACTAAACAAACACATCTGAATCGATACAGTTCCAGTCAAGAACTTTCCTTCTTATTGTTTGTAAACTTGATGGTAAACTCTACTAGTTGTTTTTTTCTTTTTCTGTGGTGTTAGTTCTCGTTTATAATTATAAGGTTACTCGTAACTAATACGTAATTAACAGCAGGAATTAAACTTTTTTAGATGTAAGTCTTTGATAAATTTATTTATTGAAGAAACTAAAATTTCAATTGTGAATTCATTTCACCTCAGGGTTAAATCAATATTAAATTCCAAAGTGCTCTAAATTTTCAGTGCAATTAAAAAAAACATTAAAACCGTAAACATGATTCGTGATCAATGTTCCAGAACAGTTTGCTGCTTCTATGCCTCATAAACACTAAATACTTTATTAAAAGCATGTGACAATTCAGTATAACTTTAAAGTGTAAGCAGTCATATTTTAAGTAATATGCAGATATTTAGTAAGTATTTATACAATAAACCTTGAATGCCTGATCCAAATATTCCACATCCGCGCGTAACAATTAAAATTTACATTTGCATACGCTGACATTTACCGCCATTTCAATAGGAAAAACGACATGTCACATGTATCTTACCTCGCCAGAGCATAATGATTTAACAAGACCCAGTGCAGTCATTGAATAATTAAATTTGTCTGTTCGATCGTTAATTTATCGTTGTATTTCTTCCGTCTTCGGTGACGTGAATCTGAAAGGTGCGGCCGAGTAATCGATGCACTGAAAATAATTTATATACAGCTGCACCGCATTTTGTTGTGAGCATATAATACTCTTATGCAAAATTATATTTGTGAAATATGTCATCAATCTCGAGTAGCAAATTTTAGATTGTAAAATTGTGTTTATTAATTAACAAGACAAGAACAGTTAATGAATGCGTGGCACATGTATTAACGTACAAACTAGCTGAAATGACAAATATCAATCAAACATCAGTTATCCCAAATTACAACAATTTTCAAATAGGCTTCAAGAAGTTATTTTTATGAAACAACATAAAAGAAAGAAAAAATACGAAGACAGGTTCCATAAAATTCCGATACCACTGGTTTATAACATGTACTAGCTACGCCACGAAGGGGGCAGAAAGAAGGTGAATATACTTAAGCAAAAAGGCCCCAAATATGAAAAAGAAGTGTACAAACTCGAAAAGGTATGTACATGTGTTATTTTCATCAAAACATTAAGAAGAGGATTTAACTGCTGAATTGTGCTATAGTCTTATAACTTGGAAAAAACCATGACGAAAGTAAATCCATCTTCAACATTTTTCCCTTAACTTGCTCGGCTGCGGAATATACATTGTTTGCTGAAAATACTTTTTCCAAGTTATAAAACTACAGCACAATTCAACAGTTAAATCCTCTCCTTAATGTGCTGATGAAAATAACACTTGTATACATACTTTTTTATGCTCGTACACTTCTTTCTCATATACTCGGGGATTTTCTGCTTCAGTATATCCACCTTTTTTCTGCCCCCTTCGGGGCATTTTATCTATTAGCTAGTACATACCTTTTCAGTGGCAATTAAAGTCTTACCTAAGATGACATCAATATAATGCATATAATGCCGTACCATTGAAATGAATAATTTAAATGCAGTAATTAATGTAATAAATGAAGAAATGACCATAGGTTGTTCCTTGGACACCTCTTATTTACAATATAGAACATTGCTGTTAAATTGAAAACAAAATAAATTACGCCAGTTGGATTTGAGCCACTTGCCAGAAAGTGCATGAGGTTTGAAAAAATGAAAAAAAGTCCTGATTAGTACATGACTTCAACTTTCTATTTGAAAAATTGACGATGCCTTATTGCGTTGAAGGCGATTTTATACTACTGACGTTCCGAAAAATTTGAATAAAATCGCTTCTAATGAAGATTTTTCAAAACGGTAAAAGTGTAATTTGTAAGACATGTAATACCGCGCGATCATTTAAATTCTAAATTAGAGCAGGTTGTGAAATTTAAATTAAGTTGGTATATAAGTACTAATTTACAATTTGAATTGTCAAAGTGACGTTTCAAAATGTTTGATTTAGAACATAAGATTTTTCTTACTGAAAGTTATTTTAAAAACGCCGAACGACAAGAGAATGGTGAATGGACATATTCAGTACCGCACTGCATCAATGATTTTCAAAATGCCTTCCCTAATTTTCCTGCGGATTATCAAAAATTAGTCCAAGAAATTTACACATGTGTGGTGAAATTTCGTAATGTTGGAACTGTAGGTTGGAAAGCTGGTAGTGGCACGCCCAAGAAAAGGACTCCTGAGATTGTGGCAGATGTTGCAGAAAGAATGGAACAGTCTCCCAAAAAATCTCTTCGCAGATTAGCCCAAGAAATATGGAACTTGTCAAAAAATTTTAAAAGAAAATTTAAATCTTTATCCCTATAAGATTAACGTCGTTCAAGAGCTATTCCCTCGAGATTTTCCTGTACGAATAGAATACTGTCAGTGGTTTTTGAATAATTTAAATAACAACAACACTTTGCATTTAACATTTTCTTCTGACGAAGCATGGTTTCACCTATCCGGCTATATAAACAAACAAAATATGCGTATTTGGTCTTCGGAGAATCCTCATGAGTTTATTCAATCGCCTCTCCATCCGCAGAAAATTTATGTTTGGCTAGCGGTTTCTAGATATTATATTTGGACCTGTGTTTTTTGAAGGAACGATAAATGCTGAGAGATATCGAAATAATTTACTTGAACCGTTTTTACAAAATCTTCATGATGACGAACTTTTACATGGGTATTTCCAACAGGACAATGCAACAGCTCACAAAACATGGGAAAGTATGGCTCGAATTCGCGAGTTTCATGATAATCGAGTCATTGAATTTCCGCCTCGCAGTCCGGACGGCAATTTCTAATGCATGTAACGCTATAACCGTTCAGATGTTGGCAAATGCTTTTGAAAATATGAAACGGAGGGTTAACAGTTGCATTGCAACAGGGGGAGAACACTTTGAACACCTTTTGTAATTCACAATAAAACTAATTTATCTTGTAATGCTTTCATTTCCATTAAATTTAAATCGATTACACATAAGATTCACAAATGTCACAAAGTATAACATAACCGCAAATTTCAATTAATCAATAATTGACATTCTGGACAACCTAATAAAAAAAAAATCCCGCCTGCTATAATTTAGAGTTTAAATGATCGCGTGGTATAACTATGCAAAATTCCAGCCTTCCACCATAAATGTTGACGATTTGCTCAAGAGGGTCACCTTCATTTTATGCAAATTTTGCAGTTTTTGACACTTTGTCACGCCCCGCTTTCGTTTCGTGAACCCTAATTTGACGCACATCCTAGACTCGCCCCAATGGTCATTTAAAAAAAAAAGTAACATATGGCTAGACACTTGCTCTAATGTTAAACGAGAGTATCAAGTATATTAGAGGTAGCGCTACCGCTCTACCTCTGATATATTTTTTCCCGAAGTGTATACTGTATAAGCTGACGACATAATATTAAAAACAAGATCCGATAAACACAAGAGCATCAGCGAATGAAGAAAAAGTAATTTGACTGGAACAGCCACAAGAATGGTTCAATAATAACAACTTACATGAGAGCATAGAACCAAGTCAAGTAGTCTTCACCTTGGTAAGAACCAGTAAAGTGTCTGAGTGTGACATACATAGCGATCTTAAACGATTGGTAGGTACAGAAAAGTTATGCAAGATATTAAACACATCCACCGTCACCGAACAACAACGTGCCAAACATTTAAAAACATGTATTAGGATCACTTACACAGCCTGGTCTTCTACGGCATAATTCCATTCTGATGTGCCAGTCTAGAGATGCATGGAACATTTCTGAAACAATAACTTGCGCTTTTTGGAATATGGTATCAACTTTAAACAGAGAAATAACAATTGCGAAAGACAAAGCTAACAATGATTTCATCAATGAATCACACAATTAGATTAAGGCTACTTGGCAACTGGTAAGAAAAATCACGGTTTCTGTTAGAGCTGAGGAAATCTCTGTTGATGGCATTGAAGTAACAGGAACAAAAATTGAGGAAAGGTTGTCTACAATCAACGGATAACTGATAAAAATGTGTAATAATATAGCCCAGGACAATATTCCTTATAATAAAAACTCATTGATTTTGCATCCTACTGATACAGGAGAAATTTGTAGCATTATTGCATAGTTAAGGGATAGCTCTTGCGTGGGTTGTGATGAAGTACCTGTAAATATAATAAATGTATAGAATCAGGAATATTCCCAAATGAATTGAAGAAATCTATTATTAGATTAATATACAAGAGAGGTATACATTGAAAGGTATACATTGATTTACTTGACAGATAATATTCATCTCAAAATTGACACCTATCTAATTTATTGGCACATGTCAGTTGCCAAAGCGTTACGGTGTGTCATAATTGACAGTTATTTCAGTTTAACTCACATTAGTAATCAGTAAAAGTCTAAATCAGTTTCTGAAGCATGAATGATATAATTATCGATCCCCAAATCCGCATTTGGGTTTTTCTTCCAATAATTATTATAACTTTTACCCTTAGTATTATTAAACACTACATAACTTATTTGATCGCGACACCGAAAGAAATAGATTTGGAGCAGATAGCTGACGGAGCAATGGTCCTCAGAGGACAACTGCTGCGAGAAAACGGGAACTACATTCCAAAATCTGGATTCATGATGCGCAAGCATCACTTCGTCAACGAGAAATTCGGTTGGTTATTATCGCCTAGACCGAACGTTTCGCAAAATCTCTTCACAGATCCGTCCAAAGCAACGGACATGATGAAAAGTAACGTCGTCAATATTTTACCAATGTTTGCCATCGGAGGTTGGATTGTGTGGATGTTCTCGGGTTTTCTTATAGCTAGAGTGCCATTTCCTCTGACCATCAGGTTCAAATCTATGCTGCAAAGTGACATACAGTTGATTAGCTTGGATGCTTCTTGGGTGTCTTCGGTATCGTGGTATTTTCTCAATGTGTGCGGTTTAAAAAGCATTTACGAATTGATCCTGAACGAGAACTTGAACGATACCGACACCATAGACCAGCATATGTACGACGCTGCTGGCAATTTGCCTCAGGATATGCAGAGTATTTTCAAGAGGGAACTAGAGGCCTTCAAACTGACAGAACATGACTGGATCTTAAAGGACGTGTTCAAATAAAGAATTAAGTAATGGATTATAAATGTAGTTTGTAAGTAACATTATGTATGTAAATTTGATTGATTAATCACTGTGTTTAATATGATTCACGCAATGATATTCTAACAATAAACACCACATAAATAATTGAATTGAATTTGAATAAGCTATCATTACTATATTTATATATTGGTAACAAAGTGTAAGATAATATTGATACAGCTAAAATGTAACTGCCTTAACTTGCACATTATAGCTATTAATGATCAATAAACCTTAGATTTGATTTTTCTTAAATACCAGAAATGCTTTCTTAAATTAATATTCAAAATTATCATGTGCCCATAATAGTCGATGTCAACGGCGCTTATTGACTGTTTCAATTTTAAAGTTGTTAACTCTATTATTCCTTTTTAATACGCAGAGGCTCCATATATGGGAATCACATGTGCTCTATTGTCTCTCCATTTAGCCACAATGTTATGAACTCGACATTTAGCATCACTCACCACTTTATTAGAAAATGTAACTGAAGTCATACTTATATATTGTTATTGTTTACTTATTTGGACATTTTAAGAATAGTACCATATATGATTTTAAAACAATAAGAGATTGTCACCTTCAGGATTTTTGATTTTTACTTGTGTGCCATCTACCGCACCAACAATATTTGGACACCGAGCAATTTATAAAACTCTACTTTCATTTCTCCCAAGGCATTATTTTCTCTTGGATTCTTGTCGGTGTCTAGCTATTGCCTCAACAACTTTTTTCACAACCAAACTCAATGGTGGCTATGATAGACCATGAAGTTCAGTTACGACAGAAATTTCTTTCTTATTTATTTCTTTTATAGTATGTATTTCTACCTACCTATATCTTATCCATAAACCCCTTTAGCTAAATAGCGAATAGTGTACTTGAATATCTGCACCATTTGGTAATCCGCGAATACTATTTCCCTGTTCAATTTAATCTATAACGAGATTAGTAATAAATCTTGCAACTTCTTTACGCATTCGATCATTTTGTTGAAAAGATGTCGTCATATACTTCGAAAGGATTCTTTCTTGCCAAGTACACCTTTGGATTGCGATTTATTACAATCTCTACTTCTTCCACGTCATATAATTCGTCTTGGATATTAATTAGATCTCCCATTTTACTTATAAAAAACACCAAAAACCCACATACACGCACACTTTTGGTCTGCTTTTGACAGAAACTGATGGATTTGCTATGTTGCCAACGCAGAAATGCTATTAGAATAATACTAGTTAGTAGCCACTAAATATGCTACTATTAATAGGTACTTAATAGGATGTTATAATAATAATAATAATAATAATAATAATAATAATATACTTTATTTGCCACTGATCATAAGATATGGGCCATTGTCAAAAATATACAAGTAAAGAATAATATATAACATAAATCACAATATACAAGTAAAAAATAATATAATGGACAACAATAATGCCACCAACTCAGACACCAACAAGAAAATCCCTGACACTATAAACACAACTGTTTATTAGAAATCTTTTAAGTGTCAACCCAAACAACCTAACACTAGCAATACCCGTTATACTAGTTGGCAGCTTATTAAATACTTTAATACATAATGTACTCTGGGCTTTTCTCATACAGTGATAGTCTGTGTAGGGGAACACTCAAAGCATTAGTATTTCTTGTGTTGTAATACGTATTTATATCCCCATTCCGTACAAACTGAGCACGATGATTAAAAACATACATTGCACACTCATACAAGAATAATGACGGCAAAGACAAAAGGTTATTCCGCTTAAATATCGGTGCACAGGAATCAGTTCTATTCAGTGAAAATATCGTTCTCAGTATCCGCTTCTGTAGGACAAAACATCTAGTAGAAAAGGCAGACATGCCCCAGAAGATTATGCCATATCTTAATCGAGACAACACATGTGCATGATAGAATGCAAGTAATACTTCAGTATCAACACACGCTTTCAGTTTATAAATCGCATAATTCAACGAACACAGCTTCGAACAAAGAGAGGCTATGTGGCATTTCCACGTTAACAAGTTATCAATAGTACAACCCAGAAATTTAGTATTGGATCCATTAGGTATAGACTTTGAATTCAGCCTTACCAACAATGAGTGGTCAGGCTCACGTCTAGAAGATGAAAATGATATAAGGTTAGTTTTCGAGTGGTTTAACTTTAATCCATTACAACCACACCACTCCAACATGTTATTAGTGTAAATATTGCCAATGTCCGTTGTTTCATCAACGTTATTACCTGATATTAAAACAGTTGTGTCATCCGCAAATTGATAAATGTCGTTGATATTAAAGCCAGTATGCAGATCATTAACATAGACCAAAAACAACAGCGGACCCAAAACTGATCCCTGTGGAACTCCCTGTACATTATTTGATGGTGACGAACATGCTGACGAATTAAAATTATTTATCTTAACGATCTGTTTTCGATTATTTAAATAAGATTGAAACCATTGAAGAGCAACGCCATTCACACATAGAGTGACAACTTCAACAACAGCAAATCATGATTCACTCTATCGAAGGCCTGACTTAAGTCAAAGATCAATCCAGCCACGACCTATAAACACGGTTAAAAGCTTTAAAAAGAGCGTCACAGGTAGAAGAGGAACCTGTAAAACCGAACTGGCTAGTAGACAGTAACGAATTACTCTCCAGAAACCTAGTCAATCTCGAGTACATAATCTTTTCAAATATTTTAGCAAAACAGGATATCGGGCGATAGTTAGTCAGAACTTGTCTGTCCCCCTTCTTAAAAACTGGTACAACTTTAACAATCTCCAATGCCTCAGGAAAAATACCTACTTGAAAGGATTTATTAATTAGAGTGGCCAAAGGTGGGGAAATCATATGTGCAACACACCTTAAAACATTGCATGGGGTCTCATCAATACCTGAAGAAGATTTGCAGGAAATAGAGACAATAATGTCATTTACCTCATATTCGTCAGTTGGATTAATAAACATACTTTGCATATTTCTCATGACAGAGGAATCCAGGCTGCAGGATAGTTCATTCGAAACACCTCTATCATGCGCAACAGAAGAAAAGTGCTCACTAAAAAGACTACATAATTCATTGGAATCAACAATTACATCGTCATTGCCGTTTTTAATTATGATATTTTCCTGTTTATTCTACTAGATATTTCATTATTAATTATGTTCCAAACCGTCTTTGACTTATTTGATGAAGTAGCTATTAAATTGTCATTGAAATCCTTTTTGGCCCTTTGAACAATAGCATCATAAGAACGCTTCAAACACTTATATTGCTCCCCACCAAGCAGACCCTCCCTATTCATTCTATGCGCGAGACGTATATTTTCAGATGCCGACCTCACACCGGGAGTAACCCATGACTTGCATCCCCCCCAGGTAGAAACTTTATGGACTGGAAAAGCGCTGTGAAAGTAATGTAAAAATTTGTCCATAAAATAAGAAAAGTTTAAATCTAGAGATTCATCTCTCAAAAGATCTGGCCAAGATTCGTTAGACATCAACTCAGAAAACCGAGACAATGAAGTTTTATTAAAAAATCTCCTAGCAACAGGAGGGGAAGCAGATTTGGCATCTGAAAAAGAACACAAGATCATCTGCCCGAAGTGATCAGATACATTAGTGTTAACAATGCTTGCCTCGCAAAATTCTACGTCTAAGTCGGTGGCAATATTATCAATCAAAGTCTTAGAACTAATAATAACCCTGGTCGCCTCGAAAATAGTAAAATGTAAATTATAAGAATTTATTGTATCTCTAAGCTGATTGCTAACATGATCTATTTGAAACAAATCAATATTAAAGTCTCCACATAAAAACAAAACATCATATCGGCGCAAGCTACCCAATACATCATCAAGACGGTTAAAAAAAATATGAACATCTGATCCCGGAGATCTATACAGTGTAATGACCGCAATTGATTTTTTCGCTACTTTTACATGAGCGGCACTATACTCAAAAACCTCCTCAGCATAATAAATATTATCTATATTAGAAACGACGAGGTGATCCCTTGCATATACCGCCGTTCCGCCACCTTTAGAACTTTCTCTACAAGACTTACTAACTAAGTTGTAACTTTTCAGAGCACAGTATTCGAAATCGGCGTCCTTGAGCCAATGCTCAGTCACACAGAACAAATCTGGTGAAAGTTTATTTAATAAAATATCAATATCCATGAATTTGTTACGAATACTGCGCACGTTCAAGTGGAAGATGCTAAACCCAGCAACTATCGGTCTAAAATAATTAACATTAGGTTTATCTATAAAAAAGGAACTTCTTGATCAGTAGTTGTTACACTCCCTGGCAGATCACCAGTAGTGGCTACTAACTAATAGCGTCCTAACACGCTATTAAGACATTGTCTATTAATAAGGCAGTTAGTTATTTTACCTACAGAAGAAATAACTATGACCATATTATACCGCTTAACATACCACTGCACTCTTAGGATCATAATGAAGAACCGACGTTCCATCTCAAGTTGCGACAAGTTGATTGATTCATATCAGCAGAGCGAGAGTTTTTTCCTGTTTTGTAATAGTACATTATGCAATGAGCATTTAATGATAGCTATTAAGACACGAGTAATAAAATTACAATACGAGGCGAAGCCGAGTAATGAATACGAGTGTCTTAATAGCCATTAAATGCGAGTTGCATACACTATTTTTTCTACGACCCCATAATAAAACATTATTTTTTGAACATTCCATTTCATAAATTGAGGTTAAAATTTTCCATGCACCTTTGCGAATTTAGCTGGTAATAAATTGTTCCATAATTTCTGGTGGACTCAAATTTTACATTTCACTATCATTATCCCTCATTTCTACCGTTTATATTTTCAAAGAAGCACAAATTTTAAGTACTTACTTGTAAATTGCAGAGAACTGTCACATTTATTTAATTTGTACATCTGTCAGATATGCAGTCGCCATATTGAATATTGTTTGAATATTGGAATGTCGCATTCGTATTGGATATAAACTTGTATCGTAATGAAAAATCTGTATTCCTATTGGATATAAACTTGTATCATAATGAAAATCTATATCGTAACGGACATCATTAAAGTACGGCATATCTAATAATACAATTAAAGTATGGGAGTAGAAAAATAATTTTATGACACATCCTTATTCGATATTATTCATTTAATAATTTAATAATTAAAATATGCAGTGGTTTTTTCTAACTGGCCTACAAGTTATTAAAAAAATAATGAAAATCTGTATAAAAGCTTTCCACATTGTGATGCCGTTTACATGAGATTATTTGATAAAAATATTAAACTTTTGATTTGAATACACAATGTCATTGTAAGACATTGGTTAAAAGATTAAGGAATTTTACTATTGCATTTGATCCTTTTTCATTTGTAAAGCTCTTAAGTCGTAACTGCTTCTACAACCTAGTCCTGACAATCTGACCTACCTACTTAACTTGTATATATATATATATATATATATATATATATATATATAGAAATACATACATATAAAAACACAGGTCACATTCGGAACATTACGCCAAGCCCACCAGCGCAGTTCATTTTATGCCCATGT
Source organism: Amphimallon solstitiale (assembly GCA_963170755.1). Lineage (NCBI taxonomy): Eukaryota > Metazoa > Arthropoda > Insecta > Coleoptera > Scarabaeidae > Amphimallon > Amphimallon solstitiale. Next base: position 78,064,808 of record OY720683.1, on the reverse strand, counting down.
ATTATTTATCCAGATTGACATTGTTTGATTCCGGAGAATGTGGAGGATATTTCGAGCGCAATTTGCGAGGGCGTAAAGCAACTGCACGCTGACTGTATTTTTATGAGCATTTTAATGTCTGGTTAACTGTTGTCTGTGCACCGCCTTAGTGTATATATACAGACTGACATGCATATTTAGTCAACCATTGGAACAGAATAATGAGAGCGTTCTTTTGTATTAGCTTCTAAATATGTATACCATTCTGTACCTTTATAACATGCATCAAGTGAATAAGTTATTTTACATAGAATTTATACTTATAATGGTTTTACAATGATCTATTAATGATTGTATTTTTTGCAGCTATTTGTGTTATTTCTATTCCGAATTTAATAATATTCACAAATGCTTGTTAATAAGGTATTGCATAAAAATGTAGTCGCTGAGAGATATATAATACTTACATGTTTTACATATTTAAGCTGTACGGGCAAAAATTTAAATAACTTGGTAGTTTTTTGGATAGTTATAAAACTATTAAAGTAAAATATGAATCTTTTTAATAATATTCGCGTTAAAATCGAAACTAAATCTTTTGAATATCATATATGTATTATGTTAGAACACAAGTGTTTATGAAAATAAATACGTACTATCGCTAACACAAAAAACTAGGACAGCCCTGTTTTAGCTGTGTAAAACCGACGGAAATAAACAGCTAACGTCAGTTAATTCAAGATTATTTGAAGCTGTCATTAATGATGCCGCATGTCAGTTTGATTGAGAAGGCAAGAATAATTACTTGTAGAGAAAATGGTATGACAATAAGACAAATTGCTAATGACTTTGGCATTAACAAAAACACTGTTACATCCATAATACGACGATGAGAAGAACAAGGCGATTTCACCAGGAAAGCTGGTACTGGAAGGCGAAGGGTAACAACTGCAGCCCATGATAATGCCTTAACTGATTATTTGCGCCAAAATCCTTTTGCTACGACCCGTAAGGCTGCAAATGAAACACATTTTCGTGTATGCATGATGACGATTAGTCGCAGAATTCGCGAAACGAATTTACGGAGCAGAGTAGCTGCTAGGAAAATCCATTTGACGAATCTTGGGAAACAAACACGTTTATTATTTGCTCTAAATAACATTTATTGTGAACCACAGTTTTGGGAAAACGTCGTATTCACCGATGAAAAAGTATTCCAGTCTACTCACAACGGATCTGTTATGGTTTATCGTCCTACAAATTCGAAATTCGATGAAGCATATTCGCAAAAGTGCAATAGATCTGGACGGTTCTCTGTCAATGTGTGGGATCAGTTTTCGGGGTATGGGTGTCTGCTGCAGAATTGTTGGGAGGTTCAATACTGAGAACTGATCTCAACCCCATCGAAAATATTTGGGGTTGTATGATAAGAAAACTCCAGGAACGAAATCGTCAGTCGAAAACCGCAGAAGCACTTTGGCAGCAAATTGAAGGCACATGGAATTCACTAAAACAAGTCCAAAATTTAATACGGCCTTTTATATCTTCCATGCCTCGTCGTTTACAGTGTGTTATCAACAAAAACGGTGGAATGACTAAATATTGATTTTATTATTCTTTGCTTTTGTTAAGTGTATTGTCTGATATTAAAAATTAAATTACGTAACCTAATATCATTTTGTCTGACAGAAGTGCCAAAAGCCTTAATGACATTAGTACAATTAGCAAAATTCATGGCTATTTGATATAATATTTGTCCTAGTTTTTTATGTTATCGATAGTACATATACAAATTAAAATATATCCATGCCGGACTTCAGGGCAGATGTGCATCCCTTTTATGCATGCATATATGAATTTTAATTTGTATATGTACGTATTTATTTTCTTATCTATTGGATATTTTTCCACGTACGCTTTTATCATTTGATATCGGTACCGCCACCTGTTGGCGAGACACTTGGATGCACACATATATCTGCAGCGGTCTAGAATATGATAACTTAGTTATCGATACATCGCATCTTCCTGACGCGTTGCTTTTGCATGGCAGATGTCGCCGAGATTTTCTCACAGGTATCGGTCATGCAAAGAGACGATATTGCGGAAGATTTGGAACTTATTTGGCATTACAGCAAACACGCTCGCACGCTGACGAGATCTAAGAAGATCGAAACACTTGTCCGTGCGTTGGTAGCTAGAATGCCGGACTCCAAGGCGGATGTGCATGCACATGTGAATTCTAATTTTTTATTTTCTTATCTTTTGGAGATTTTTCCACGTACGCTTTTATCACAAGTATTTATAGTAAAATTAATATATAGGTACAGAAAATAAAAAAAAATTGTTTGAAAGAGAATTTTTCCTATTTTGGTACAACAAACGCATAAATAATTGTTACTAGTTCAAAGTAAATTAGAATTATTTGACCAAAAATGTTGTAAAACGATAAATATTATCACTTTTCGTAAAGAGATCAGTATTAGCTGCCAAAATTCAAATCTTATCTGTACTATTACAATTGCAATTTCTTACATGAGTGCTTTGGGTTAATTAACAATTAACCCACTTAATGTTAGAACACAAGTGTTTATGAAAATAAATACGCACGTATACAAATTAAAATATATCCATGCCGGACTTCAGGGCAGATGTGCATCCATTTTATGCATGCATATATGAATTTTAATTTGTATATGTACGTATTTATTTTCTTATCTATTGGAGATTTTTCCACGTACGCTTTTATCATTTGATATCGGTACCGCCACCTGTTGGCGAGACACTTGGCTGCATACATATATCTGCAGCGGTCTAGAATATGATAACTTAGTTATCGGTAGATCGCATCTTCCTGACGCGTTGCTTTTGCATGGCAGATGTCGCCGAGATTTTCTCACAGGTATCGGTCATGCAAAGAGACGATATTGCGGAAGATTTGGAACTTATTTGGCATTTCAGCAAACACGTTCGCACGCTGACGAGATCTAAGAAGATCGAAACACTTGTCCGTGCGTTGGTAGCTAGAATGCCGGACTCCAAGGCGGATGTGCATGCACATGTGAATTCTAATTTTTTATTTTCTTATCTTTTGGAGATTTTTCCACGTACGCTTTTATCACAAGTATTTATAGTAAAATTAATATATAGGTACAGAAAATAAAAAAAAATTGTTTGAAAGAGAATTTTTCATATTTTGGTACAACAAACGCATAAATAATTGTTACTAGTTCAAAGTAAATTAGAATTATTTGACCAAAAATGTTGTAAAACGATAAATATTATCACTTTTCGTAAAGAGATCAGTATTAGCTGCCAAAATTCAAACCTTATCTGTACTATTACAATTGCAATTTCTTACATGAGTGCTTTGGGTTAATTAACAATTAACCCACGTACATAGAAATTACACGAGGTCTGTGTACTTAGGCGCTAGCTACTTACACCTCTGTTAAACTTACTTGTCGTCGTAAACTTATTGATCGACCCCTGCAGCTCCGCGACGCTCAGTGGCGATGTTGTTTTTGCTAGTCATCCTCTCTCGTCAAATTAGCTCTTGAGAGTTGTTATTTCTGACCGCTGGTTAATTATATAATTCTATGACCCGATAAGAAGAAAGGAAAACCTTATTACTAATATATATATATAGGTAAAGACTTAACACTGCCTTAATTGAAATACACATAAATATGAGCAATCGACATTTTACCGATTGGAATATTACATTAACTTCAAAACCATGCGAGTAGAACAGTATATTGCTACATTAATTTGAACAGTACGTAAAGCGAGTTATTATTACATGAATTCTAAATGCATATGCTTAGAACAATATGTTAAATCCGGATACTTAGCTTATTTTATATGCTGTACAGTGAAGTCCTTTTGGCCGTTGTCAGTTTACAAAATCTTAAATCCAGATTAGATCCGTCGTTTCTGCGGCTTATTAGGGGAAGGCTACCTTTTCCAAACCCGAAACTACTCAGTCAAATAGGTACCTACTCATAATAAAATGCACCTTTTACAAAAACAATGCTATTAGATAAAAGTAAAAATACTACTTTCGGTTCGAATTTTGAAAAACTTTTTATATAAAATTGTACTCATATTTACTTTTTGAGTACTTTTGTAATCATTAGAAATTTCTCGAAACTTATTAATTGACGAGATATTAGAAAAATGTTATTTTGTTACTCAAATATCCTACTATGTACCTCCATTTTATGTCGATTTGACTGACAGTCGACTCAGATCTTGGGCGGAAGATTATATTTTGAAATTTAAGATTAGGTATTGATAGCTTTAACCGTTTGGTAGCTGTCGTGGTTAAAATAAAGATAAAGAGAGGGAAAGAGAAGAAAGGAAGACGGTCTTAGATGGAGAAACCATTTTACTTTCTTAGACGTAGTATAAGGAAGTATTGTGATGATGAAAATTTTCGACCTCGAGATTTTTGCAGATGTTCACGTTTTGAAGTCCCCTGATACCGAAAAAGTGGTTTTTAAAAAAATGCCTGTGTGTCTGTGTGTGTGTCTCTCTGTGTGTGTGTGTGACCACGATAGCGGTCAAACCGCTGTAGATATCAATTCCAAATTTTGTATTTACGTGTATAATCTCCCTCTTGAGATCTGATTAGTTTTTCAGTAAAATCGGTACACCGGAAGTAGCAGTTTACTTCGGCGAAAAAATCGAATTTTGCCAATATTTCGTCAACTACTAAGTTCAAACAAATTTATAAAGAATTCATATATGTATACTTAAAATTAAAATTAAGAATAATTTTATTTAAAAAGTTTTCCGAAATTCCTACCGGAAGTAGGTCTTTTACTCTTATCAAACATCAGTTTTTTGCGAATATTTCGCAAGTCATGCTTTTTAGACAAGTACGTTACGGGTATAAAAGTATTTAAAATATAATTTTCAATATCTTTTGTATAAAAAAAATTTCAAAATTCAGACCGGAAGTACCACTTTTACTCTTATCGAATAGCGATTTTTTGCAAATATGTCGTAAGTTATGCATTCTATATAAATTTATCAAGAGTACAAAAGTATTTAAAACTGGATTTGCAATATTTTTTGTACATATGAAATTTCAAAATTCGGACCGGAAGTAGCACTTTTACTCTAGGAGCACTTTTTTGATAATATCTTGCAAAGTATGCAAGATATCAAAAAAGTGAAATTTATTAAGATAATAGAAGTACTTAGAATAGGATTTTGAATAATTTTTGTAAAAAAATTCTTAAAATTCTATAATTTGAAACGCTCATACGTATAAGAAAGTCGTGTGGTGGCCACACCTCATTTTTTTCGTTAGCAGTCACCACTTCCAAACGAGGATATTTGCAAAAATTCATTATCACAAAATTTTCTTATACTACGTATAAGAAGGTAAAGTAATTCGATTGATTAATAAAATTTATATAAATTAAAATTATGTAGGTACTACATTCGCACATGGAAAATCCACGCTCATCACAACTGTTAATTAATAATATGCACAATCCACTGAAACATGTAAAATATGTATTTCTCATTTTTTATATGATCATGGTAATTAGTTATTAAACAGAACGGAATCATTTCATCGCAAAATAATAGCTGTAATTTTTATTCAGTTAGTATTTTAATGATCGAATAGATGAAGGCCTTTCGCCCATTCTACACACAGTGTTATTGGTGCATCTATAAAAACATGCTTTCGAATTGATGTTTTACTTTAATAGCTTAACGAGTCGTTTTTAGCTATAAATAGTTTAGAACAACATCACGTATAAGGTAATTAGAATCACCTCGCTATGCAAGAACATACCTGATTTTATTAAGATAGAACATTCTTAAAGTAAACACACACAAAATCGAGGTAGAATATTGTTTTTATAGTGTTATATTTCGAATAAATTGATTTAAGATGATGTAAGGAAATTTTGAATCAATTAAGTGAATTTTATTTGAGTAACTATCACGGCTTGATAATACGAAATATATATATACACGATAAATATATGAAATTACCACTTCGAAGCCGTACTTGAAGCCAAAAATAGCTAACATGCTCGAAACTTGTCCATACCTCTGTCAGCACTGGCAATACAATTTTCACATTAATTTAAAGGCATTAGTCGTGAATCGAAATGTCACTGCTTCTGCAGATGTATTAGTACTTTGTAACTTATATACACGATATTTAGTGAATTCATTTGCCAAATTAAATTGGTCGATAAAAGGCGCCATTTGCTGTCTCTAACAACCAATAACTCAATATTGAACCCACGCGTTTTTTCGACTTCTTAATTTTTATTTTGCAAAATCTTAAAATTCACCATTTAAACTTAAATTTAAATAAAAAGTTATCGGTACAACCTCCAAATTTAAGTTTAATTTTAATGTGTACTGGTGTGTGATTTAACCAAATTCAAAATTGCTTGCAATAACATGTAGTTTTTATTTTATTAACTCACAAAGTTTTGGGAAGACACTCTGAACACAGTTTTTACATTGGAATAAAAAAATAAATCAACATCTGTCTCTTTCTTGTTTTAGGTATTCCCCAAACTGGCTCGGTTCACTTTTTTTGGTCGAGATTTGACTGTCTCTACGTAACGACGTAGTGACAGTCGATCTTTTATTTTCGAAATGATGATTTTCCTACACGCTGGAGATATACCGAATTTGAAAATATATTATTAAGATACTCCCCAATAATGTAATTCCAAATTATGGATTGGGAGAGATGGGCCTATTCCATGGCCTTCTCGGGAATTGAAACAACGGACGAATTAGTCCAACGTATTGAGGCGGCTTTGAAGACCATTAAACAAGAAATGCGTTTACATATAACTACTGTAGCAATAAGGCAAAGCTGTCGCGCATAAGTGCATACGCAACAGACGTCAGCAATTCGAACAAGATTTGTAGTTTCGTGATCATGTCATCATGTGTTCCGATACACAAATTTAGTGAATTAGTGAAGTTGTCAAGGCTTTTATGGCATATTTTATACCGTTAGAACGGGAAGACACTAGAGAAGTTTTTAAAAGTATTAGAAGATCACGATCGCTTTTAGTTATTTTTTTATTATGTAAAATTGTATTTAATTAATTTACTTCCTCCAAAAACTTTGTAAGTTAGTAAAATGAAAAGTACATGTTATTTGCAAGTAATTTTTAATTTGGTCGAACCACACAACGCAACATTAAAATTAAACTTTAATTAGGAGGCTCTACCTGTTATTTTTTTAAATTATACTTAAATGCTCAATTTTTTGATTTTGCAAAATAAAAATTAAAAAATTCTCCTAGGACTAATATTGAGTTATTGGGCCTTAAGAGATAGCAAATGATCCCACCCCCTTCTAATGGCCAATTTAATTTGGCTAATTATGCACAAAACACCCTGTAGAAGAAAAGTGGAACTAGATCGACAGATTTGCGTACGAGTATAAGTAAAGATTTTACAAATTATGAAATTACTGATACAAACCAGTACATCGCTGAAAACCCCGTTCGTGCAAGATTTAATCACTTTAAAGATAATCAAGAATTGTAAGCGAAATATTAGTAAGTTATTCGAAATGAATAACTTATTCTCCCAATAAATCTATCTGGAATACATATAATTTAGATAAGATACATATTTGCAAAAAGCTGGTTTTCGACAGTAATTTCGAATTTTGAGAATTTTTTTATATACAGGCTGTCCCAGAAATAAAAAGACGGAGTAGCAGAAATCGGAAGCTAGATTGTGTAAAAACGTACCCTCAAAATATCAAGTCTTTATTCGTGCGCAGACGGCAGAAAAAAATAATAAAGAATTCAATTGGCCTTACGCCGACCCTGGACTAAATATCCACCTGCTTCACTTTCACAATCGGTCCTTTTCAGGACCACCATATTATTTGTGTTAAAAAAAAGGAGGAGGAATATATACTTCATAATAAATATCAAACCATTAATTACTTTAATTTTACACCTGCTAGAAAAAAAGAATTACATTCTTGATATTTACTGTAATAAAGGCTAGAAAAACTAGGATTTATTGAATATTCTAAAATAATAATAATCAGCTGTTTCCGACTACAAACACATTAAAGAGCAACAACCTTCCTATTTTAAAAATAAAAAGCATCTTTTATTGTCTGAAATAGAGTGTTCGCCTATCTGGATCAACAACCGACTACATAGCTGCGTTATGTAGACGCATCGGGCAAAAAATATGTTTTATATGAATGAGTATGATTTAACGGTTTTTTCCAGTTTTATACAAATAAAAGCGTATTTTTCTATGAATGCGTGTTCGTTTCTATTTGCAAATGACCATTTATAAACATACATTCTGTGCCAGGTCCGTAATATAATTTTTTATCTAAAAAACAACATAGAAAATTTATTTCTTAATTTCTTCGTTATTGAGGTATATTTGGGCCTGTTTCTGTTCGGACTTTACATACCTGCTACTCCGTCTTTTTATTTCTGGGACACGCTGTATACAAATGTTCCAAATTAAGCTTTCAATACTCTTATACTGTCAATAAATAAAAATAACTGATTATCGATAAGAATAAAAGTGTTGCTTTTTATCAGAATTTTATTAACTTCTGAATACTTTTGTATTATTTATTACTTTTGGTCCGGATTTTTACTTTTTTATACAAACGTTGTTACCAATTCAGTTCTAAATACTTTCGGACGGTAAGATATTTAAAAAATTAATAAAAATAAATTTATTACATCCGAGCTGAATTTTGAAAAAAAAAACAATATAAGCTGTTTCAAATGACGTTTTACCTCTATACACTTAAATACAACTGTGCAAAATACAAAAATATGCCCAAAAAATTTTTGTCTATGAGAGCAAAAGTGTTAGTTCCGTTACTAATTTTAAAAAATAACTATAAAAAAGTTATTTCAAATTGAGTTTTAAGTAGTGAGATTTTGTATTCTTTATAAATTTGATTAAAACTAATCATAGCGCAACATGGATATCAGCAAAAATTTCGATATCACAATACTTATGTAAGCAAAAAATGAAACTTTATTTATCTGTAGTCTTAGTAGTAGTGCATACATGGTTGTCTGAAAATCGTACCGGTTGTTGCCAACCAAAATGTCCACATTAAAATACTGGTTGTTAAGGTAAACGCCAAATTCAATCGATTGCGAGGTTATATTTATACTTGGGTCACAAAATCTGATGCGTCTTATGAACGAAAAAAGCGTTGAATATTCCAAAAATTACTTCATTATCTCTTTTGAGTGTGGTTATTAACTAACAACGTTGGCGCGTTTTTATTAAATAGAGAAACAAGCACAACTAACCTATAAAACTAACGAACCTCTTCCCTTAATAGAAGTCAATTATTAGTAACCGTAAAATATCGTGATCGTGGTTATGGTTCATGATTGGCATTTACAGTAATTATTCTAAAGATAGCAGCAGGTTTTAACAGCATTTTCAAATAAAAATGACAACGTTGGAATGTTTGATTTTACAAAAGATCTTAAGGCGCGTATCTAACCTACCTTGAAAATGCGTTTATTAAGAACTCCAGACAAATAAGACCGATTAAATTATTGTGTGTACCTGCAATTTATTGAGAAAATATTACTTATATAGGAAGAACAATATACGTTTATTAATTAAATGCAATTTTATTAATTAAAACTATCATGTCCTTTAATAGAATAATTCTCCACTAAATAGCGCATTATTATGACTTACATATATACCTTTATACGTAAAACGTATATGTATATATGCATATGTTTGAGATACACACATACATTAAGTGCCATTGCCGATAATCGAACGCACAGACACCGGTGTTACGACCTATGAGGTCTCATCAGTGTACGTGGAGATTCTCGACAATAGCTTCAAGACTTAAATCGCTGCCTATGTCATTTTCGCATGTTAAATGTAGTGAGAGTATCACAGCGACATCTAACACCCAAAAGATGACACGGAAAAAAGCGATGGCTTCTGACAGCATGTTCAGCTATACAGAGGCCTGTATGTTAATAGTGTATCTCGTGTAATAGAGCCTTAGGTGGCGTCACCAATCAAAACGAAAATGAAAAGTGTGAACACATGGATGTTAAAACTAACATCAAGCAGTAAATAATTACTGTGACTTACATATATACCTTTATACGTAAAACGTATATGTATATATGCATGTGTTTGAGATACACACATACATTAAGTGCCATTGCCGATAATCGAACGCACAGACACCGGTGTTTCGACCTATGAGGTCTCATCAGTGTACGTGGAGATTCTCGACAATAGCTTCAAGACTTAAATCACAGCCTATGTCATTTTCGCATGTTAAATGTAGTGAGAGTATCACAGCGACATCTAACACCCAAAAGATGACACGGAAAAAAAGCGATGGCTTCTTCCGTGTCATCTTTTGGGTGTTAGATGTCGCTGTGATACTCTCTTTATGTAGGACAACATTGGACGCTAAACTTTGACCGATTAAGAAGTTTTCACTGTGCACATTGGCAGTTATCACATTTTCGCAAATGCACCTGATTTTGATCAAAGTGCAAACAAAAGGATAAAAATATCAAGGGATATATTTTTTCTGTGACGAGAAAAAGGTTTGACATTTTATCAGGTATAACAAAATGTCACTTTTTTATGAAATTACTTTTTTCCCGGATATGTACACATAAGTAAAAACACAAAGATATTTAATTTTAGAATATTTTATTATACGAAAAGTTTCCTTAATGTCAAAAAGTACAGTTGTTAAATTTGCATTGCATGAAGGACATGTTTCTTGAACGATTCGGAATGTCTCCTATAGTGGAGTTTTCTTGAGTTCAAATCATATTTTCTGCCATGAACACAGCTGCTGTTGATACCTATACCTGGTCGCAAATTGGGTCGTATTTCAGCTAATTCACTGCCACACATTCTAAATATTTTATTAGCTATTTTTGTACTGTGCATTATCGATTCAGCAACATACCTTTCAGCGAGCCTTGATGACTTTCAACCGCCATGTTTCTTTAATGTCATCAAGTCTCACAACCTGATTGATACATTTTCCATTGCGATATGCATAAAACAGGCGGCTGGACGAAGGGGTATGTACAGAATGTATGTACATACCCCTTCGTCCAGCCGAAGGGGTATGTACATACATTCTGTAAAATTTGATATATTCATCAGTAACTATAAATCTCCTGTTTACATCATCTTTGTTTGCTTAAGTTTTACAATTAATAACGTTCCCGAATTTTCAATATCATCTAATCTTATCTGGCTAATTTCGCAAATTCGACCGGCTTCTACAATCCCAAATACAACACTTGGCCATTGAATTAACTTCATCGTGAGCATTATTTAAGAAATCCGTAATATATGTACTCGTAAAAATCGCAGATTTCTTGGGCATGTAATCTTTTCCATTTTGCTTCAGTTTGCAATATTTTGAAATGTCTGCATTATTATTGGATTGTAACATACACACTCATGATGGTTCCGGTTGTTACGCCAGTTCCGAAAAATAAGCCAATAACACCGTCTCCGAGAAAGAACTTCATTTCCTTTTTAACCTTCCATTCCACAAATCTTGAATACCCGGTTTCGTACATTTTCCGCGATTTAGCTGGCACTAATTTTGATGCTACCCTCGCTGCTTCTACTATAATTCCGGAGGAGTAAAAGAAAACTGAATTAGAAACATCCATTTTTGAACTTCGAATATTCAAAATAACAAATAAACAACTTAAGAGTGGCGTTTACCTACAAATAGAAACTTATGCAACTTATATTACTCGCGGGACGGGTAGACGCAAGGGGGTGTGAGTAGGTGGAGGTAGACGATATTCGGTTCTGTCACAGCGCTTCGGTTTTATTCACAGATTCTGTCATAGATAATGGAATACTATAGATGGGAAACATAATGTATAAAGAATGAGTACTTGCGGAACTGTTGATGTTGTTGATGTTTTATAATAAGCCAATTTTCCCTTGCCCATAACTGTTATATTATTATACACTCGAATATTATAGGTATATATGACATTTAAATGCGAGTGACAGTTTGTAATTAAACTGTCACTCGCATTTAAGTCTGCAATAGCCGACCGATTCCGATAGATTTTCGTCTTCGCTAGGGCCGATAGAGATACCGTAAAGTGGGGATAGACGACGCGAAAAACCTCGTGTAAAATGTGTGTGACAATGTTTACTGTTTAATGCTTTTTATCTTTAAAAATAATTACATACATTTGATTTTTTCTTTATACCGTACATCAAATGTGCAGCTGGCGTGTAGAGGTCGTTTTTTTTCTTTTGTGTACCAGCCTTAGTTAGTAGACATTAATCAAATTCATGCATATTTGTGGTTATTTCTAAAACACATAACTTTCTTAAGAAAATAAATTAGTACAAAAACTGACCTTGACATTATAAATTTATGCCTTTTGCATCACTAACCCAAATTTGAGATTCTAAAATTACAAAATGAGTTTAAAAAACGCTAAACGGCGATGCCTTAATTTTCGATAGGTAAACGCCTCTCTTAAGTTCGCAAATAATTAAAACCAAACACAAAGTTAAATTGGCAGATATTTTATTACTTTAAGCACATAAGGGTTTCCTAGCAACGCAGATCCAATGTCGCTATAAGTACAACAGCCTACCAATTTAAACTTCAAATTTCATATCTATTGATTTTCTGACTCTAATAAATTGTAATAATGTTTTTTTTTTCAGTATTAAATCGTTGTTTTTCCCGTGACAGAAAAAAATAGTGTATTATACACGGGTAAAAATATTAGAATTTAGCTCTTGGTATTTTGTCTCAAACACAACCTGGAGCTAAAATATAATACTTTTTTCTCCTGTATGATAAATAACTATTAATGGCAAACATTTAAAATTGAAAATCATATTGGACGAACAAATACAAAACTCATTTTAATGTCAGCATAGAAACGTAAACACAATAATTTAAACTTACATAACAACATTCACAGGTAAAATAAAATTGTAAACAAATGTAATTACTTCTGAATCAGCATTGTTTTTTAATCCAAGTAATATTAATTCTAATTGACACAGGAAAAGTTAGTTTATAATATACTCTAAGTTTATAATATACTCTATCATTTGTATTATTGTTATGCTAAATAAAATAGATATCAATTATACATATTCTAGACAAAACTAGAATTCCAACCTTAATAATTAAACCAATAATAAGAGATAATTCAGACAGTGGAAGATAAAAAAACACATTTCAGAATTATTAATGCAGTACCTATTTTTACTGAGATCATTCTTCACGTGCGTGAGGCGCCCTTGAGAGACAAAATTTTCTTTTGCCGACATTACTAGCCCCAAGACTCAGTCCACCAAATAATTTCACCAATTCCTCTGTGTAATTATAAGATTTTTTTAGATCAATTCACTTTAACATCCTGTTTACGGGCAAGGTTAAGTTGCAAAAAAAAAATTGCTCTCGGTAATAAAAATTCTAGATTCGAATTGGTCTCCCGTAACGACTCCATACAAAATTACATGCTCCTTGACTAATTGGATTTAATATCTTCTGGCGGTTGTTAATGACGTTATGCAGTTCATTATGAAATTATGTTGTTTTAATTCAATTAATTCAGGGTTAAGCGCAACATAATTTAACGTTTGTAATTTTATTGATTTGCTTCGGCATTTGTTTTCGAAAATTGGATAGGTACATTCTTTTAATGGAGACGTGCATTATAGATTGCAGAAATCAAATCAGCAGCGCCTGATAGAGACACTCTTCGGAGAGATAAGGGTAAAAACTATATACCTACTGTAATTGTAATATTATTACATTATTTCTGACGGTTGTTTTTAGCCTAACCCAATAGCATTACTTACTGTAATTATTGCTTGCAATCGCAAATAGAGATTGTAGTTAATTAATTGACTATCTGCATGCAATTTATGTTTGTTTTTCGTATTGATAATAATTAAAAATAAATTACTTGTAGCATATCTAGATTTAGAATCACTGGAACTTTCAGACTGAATTAGAAAGTTAAATATAAAGATTACTTTATTTATTATAACTATAAAGTTTTTCACTTAGACTTTCTTTAGTACCTAGTTGGTGAACTTTTGACTCCTTTATCAACAAGTGATCAAGTAAGCGTATTTAACTATTCGAACAAAAAACATTGCTCATCAATCCATATCAGTACTGCATTTGCCTCTTCTATTTCATATTTCTTCTGGTATTAATAAATCAAATGAATTTGTTGGTACGCAAAAAATTGCGCATTACCTAATGGCAGAAACCAAGTTGGAATATGCAATGTGTGTTTTTGTCAGAAATTTCATAGATCTTAGTGCAGCAAAACTAACAATCGCATAGCAGTGTGTTTCCCATTAAACCAACTTCTTAGGGTAATGTGCACACAAACATTTTAGTCCAATCTTGCTTTTTCTATTATCATCATAATAATTCGCTTATTCTCTTCGACTCAATTTACGCAATTAAACATAGCAGATGACAACAAATGGCTGCAATTCAATTTAAAGAATTCTTTAGTGCTCGGGTGGGCTTCCAATTCTAGTCCAGTTGCAAATATCTATGGCGTTTTTGTCTAGTGCTAGTCCATATTCAACTCAAGCTTTTAAAATTGGTCAACCAGCTTACCCATTTGAAATAATTAATAATTCAAACAATATTGCCCTAAGTAGAAACCCAAAATTTTCTCAAATGCAACCGTTGAAGACGCATGGTGTTAAATAAATTCAGTAGTATAATAGTGCATGCAAGGCGACTTATCTGATAGGTAGTAAAACTTGGATGTGTTACGATCTTAAACATATGACATAAGGGTTCCTCAGAGAAGCGTACGTCGACCTCCACTATTTCTTATTTGCATTATTTACATGTATAAAATCATGACACGGTGATTTATTAGTTCTATTGCAGGTGATTGCATGTTTTAACTTTTGAATGATTAACCTTTTACTTAATGGACTTTGTAAAAACAAGTTTACACTTGTAGTGTATATAGAAACAAAAGCCGCACGGTTTTGGATTCCTGCATAAGTTATAGTAAATATACATAAAATTTGTAAACAATTTAATCTCATAAAATAGATTATGTACATACCAAATTTGGACTTGTTTTTTGGCAATATTTAATCCACTATCCTAGTAGTGTGCACTTTTGATCTATAGCATTATTTTATATGATAATTTATCCCTATTTTAATTATTGTTGTTCCTTATTATTACCTTGCAACAAAACTAATTTAAATAGATTATAGTGATTATGAAAAAAGCCACGATTATAGTTTCCTGCATAAATTATAGTAAATTAACATGTAATTTGTAAATCATTTTATAATCTCAGCAAATAGATTATGTACTATATACAAAATTAGACTTATTTTTTGAAAATATTAAATATTAAAAATCCGCACTCCTAGTACTGCGTCCTATTGATCTATGGCATTATATTATATGATAATTTAGCCCTATCTCAATTATTGTTGTTCCTTATTATTAGCTTGCAAGAAAACTAATTTAAATAGATTATAGAGATTACCAAAGATCATTATTTTAGAGTGCGAATGTCTTATTGAAAAATTAAAGAAATATATCTTTTCTATATAGATAAGAAGTGGCAGATAATATATTAAGGATATCGTAGCACATAATTCGCGATGTTTTTGTCGTAAAAGAACTCTTCTTTCCTGCTCTTCAATGATAGCTTTGCAAAGCTGGTAAATGATTTTGTCCGCTACACAGCAATGTTACGAGATTTTTCTTCCCGCAACGGCATCAATTTGAAGGATCTAATGTGCGGACATGATTTCAACTAGATGGCGCGGCATACCATACGTCTGACGAGTCTTTGGCAGTCATAAACGAGATGTTTGAAAGAAAACTTATATTAAATTTCCTTTCTATTTCAATTTAAATATAAATTGTTACGATACTGCTTTTTTACTTTTTATGTTATAAACTTTTCATATCCACTCAACTTGATGGCCCACCTTGTATACAGTATATCTACTAGTTAAATTGAATAAATTAGTATTACTATAATTATTGCCACTTATTCACAACAATCTTTATTTATATTTATAAACTCTTACACCATTTACTTTTGATGGGAAAATGTTAGAATGTCAACATCGCAAACGTGAACTCATTTATTACCATGGATTTCGCAAACGGCCAGCACAACATTCGCACATGTGCAGCTAACTATCCATTGAACTTTTGACATTCAACCACGGCGGGCGGTAATAAAAAAAAATCACTTCTTAGTATCATAAACGGCAGAGTAATAAAGAAACTGTCTTGGGTGTGATTTGTTCTGCCTGTGAAGTTTATATTTCGCTGTGAAGCATTTTACTTGCAATTACAGTCTTGTGGAAGTGGCTTAGAATATTATTCATTCCGTTAGATTAAAATCAGTTACATACACCATTATGAAACAAAACGAGAATTTCCTCTTTTTTGTTGTCGTTTTACGAATGTAGCCTTACATCAAGTAATTACAGTGTCATGTTTACTCATTTTTATAAGAAAAATACTCCAAGAGAATATTTCAGTTAGAACGAAACTTTGTCGATGTTTCATGACAAAAGAATTAACACCTTCATATCTTTTTTTTAGAAATAAATACAATAAAACCTGCATATATTATTTATTTTTGCAATTATTGTGAATTGTCAACTACATATTACAGAGGAGGAGACAATAAAGCATAAGGTGGAAATATGATGTTATAGTTTGGGGTTGTTTTAAAAGCGGTAGAAATAACAAATTAGAAAATCTGAATTAAAGAATGCCGCTACAAAGTTATGATTCTTCAACTTGTCGGATAAAGAAAAAAATGTGGAATTCGATTGACGAAATGTTTCAAAGAATAGGTACCACACATTTGCAAAAGGAAAAGCGATCATCTTGAAAAAGAAATGTATATTTAAATGAAGTGATTGAAATCTCTTGGTGAAACATCAAAAATATAAATACAATAATTTTCTATTTTATTGTATTTATATTTTTGTTTGAAGTACATAGTTACAGTATATTGAATTTTTAGTTTAGTTTCTCTAGAACTCCTGACGATGCCGCAAGCCGAAATGTACATACATTGAGTGTGTAATTATATATATTTGTGAAACTACCAAGTGTTTTATTTGTTATTACTAGCTTATAAAAATAAATGAATTAAGAAATAATTCAAAATTTAATTAAAACTTTATTTAAGCAGTCCAAATTTAGGTATCTGGAATTTTTTCTTCTTCGCCGGCATTTATTCTGCTGAAAAATTCTTTTTCACGAAATTTATTCTTCCAGCAATTATTCTCCAGATTCTTTTGTAATTGTGTTTTTGATAAATAGTGTTAGAACACTACTTAGTTTAACAATAATCTAACAGGTTTCAAAAGACTAGTTATAACAGCATTTAAGTTAAGTAGATTTTACATTATCTACTCAATGTAGAAAATTTATAAAATTCCTGTTGTGTTATTGTATTTAATTCTTTGTCGAGATATACACTAAAATACAAATGTTTAAGCAAAAGTAGTGGCAATTAATCAGCATTAAACTTTGTTGATTGAAAAATGGTCTTATAATTTTTATTATTCTTACCTTTTTTTCCCCATTTAGAATGGTTAAGCCATTCATGAACATAAAAACCAGTTAAAGCATTATTTACGCCCATATGCCGCTCGCCATCTAATTTGGCGTTTACTGTAATCAATCCATTTTAACTGATGTTTATGTCTGCTAAACTAAGATGAGTAGAAATGAGACTTCGCAAATAATTTATATTATTTCTTGTAAAAAGAGGTATGTTGATGTTGTATTTGATTCAATACTTAAATCACTGAGCAGGGTTCACTACTTACGAAGTAAAAAATGAAGTTTTATTTTCTTCATGTTCAGAATTCTATTTTGTATATACTTTCATGAAATTAGAACAAAAATCTATTTTATTGTAAAATATAAATATTTGTATGAATTAATAGTTACATAAAAACTTATAAATGATAAAAAAGATTTATAAAATGTAACAATATCATAAAAACACGAATATTGTTTGAAACTGTGCCTTCCTTGCCATTCATAACATTACATTCACAATGTTGGAAAAAATCCAAAAGAAACCTATCACACATTGTCTTGGCAAAATTCTAAATGAATATTACCTTTATATTGTACCATCTACAAGTTATTTTAAACAAAATATGTTTTATTGTATATTTTAATATAAAGCACATTTTATAGGTGCTTGATTTCAATACAATTTAGTGACAGAAATTACGATATGTATTTAACAAAGTACAAATTAAAAACAAATACTTCATTATATTACAAATAATGTGTTCATCTTATTTCCAAGTTATTTTCTCAATCATCGATGCATCATGGCATCAAATCCAATAGCCGGTCAATCTCTTCTTAAAATACCTAATCTCAGCACATTATTATCTCGTATCATATGGGATCTGTGGATTCTGTGGTGGACATGTCAAAATTCCTCAGCTTTGCCTTTTTATTATGAGCAATTTTAATACGTAACAATTACCTAATTCATGTAAAATTTACTGTGTTATTTCTCTAAATTGCTTCTTCAATGTAGATGATAGTCATTCTAGAATACAAGAATACCATTATCTAATTCATTATTATTATTCTTGAATGTTGAGTTGATAAATTTTGGTGTGGTTATTATATCAGAAATCATTGTAATGATGAGGTGTTTTTCTTTCTATTTACGATATCTCACCGTAGCTTCAAGGAAAAACAGTTGCAACGCAATTAATTTACAATATTTACTATAACATAACCACAATTCATACAACTTTTGACAAATGTATTTCTTCAGTATGATTGTTTGTTTGTCTATGATGCCCCGCAATGATATTTCTTCATTCATTATGGAAAGGACTTAAAATTGAAAAATTATTTGTAGCGCATGCGCAGATTTGACAACGTGACTCAAGAACAGCATAGTACCATATTTTCTATTTCACAATGTTTTCCTTGTCTGGACGCAATATAGTAGTATTATATACAGTGAGGACGCGCGGGTTGGAACAAATTCATTTAAAATTTTTGGTTTTGTTTTATGGAAAAACGCTCGGATAGGTCGATTGTTATTTTTAGCTGCGGTTCTTTTGATGGTAAATTGATGTACAAAGGGACCAAAAATAAGTTACGACCATCAATTTTTTTTTCGAATAGAAACATAGGTTTTTTATTTAATTTTTTAATTCTACATCGAATTCTAAGTATGTTTCATGTACCATGTCCTATACCCCCAAACTCAACAGTGGTCGCGAAATTTACAATTGAACATATCAATAACTGCATGTTCAATTGTAAATTTCTCGATAACTGTTGAGTTTGGGTATAGAACATGGTACACGAAACATACTTAGAATCCGATGTAGAATTAACAAATTAAATAAAAAACAACAAAAATAAGTTACGACCATCAATTTTTTTTTTCAAATGGAAACATATATTTTTTACTTAATTTGTTAATTCTGCATCAAATTCTAAGTATGTTTCATGTACCATGTCCTATACCAACTCAACAGTTATCGATAAATTTACAATTGAACATGCAGTTATTGATATGTTCAATTGTAAATTTCTCGATAAGTTTTGAGTTTGGGTATAGGGCATGCTACTTGAAACATACTTAGAATTCGATGCAGAATTAACAAATTAAATAAAAAACATATGTTTCCATTTAAAAGAAAAATTGATGGTCGTAACTTATTTTTGGACCAGCCTTTGTACATCAATTTACCATCAGAAAAACCGCAGCTAAAAATAAAAATCGACCTATCCGAGCGTTTTTCCATAAAACAAAACTAAAAATTTTAAATGAATTTATCCAACCCGCGCGTCCTCACTGTATGTATGTACATGGTTATTTATGTCACATCTGCGATTTCTGCTATGCTTTGTTAGTCTGCCACCACCTTGTTTTTAAATTTGCATACTTTGCTGCAAAATTTCTATGCAAGGTTGCAAGACGTCTGACCAAACTCCATTTTCTAATTTTACACCATTTCAAATGTAGCATTTTATAATGAAAACTTTGTGATTTATTTACGTTATTATTATTTGAAGCAAAACACAAAAATAATGATGGATCCTCTTTATTTTTTACAATAGTTTCTAATATACTCTAAGGGACTAGTTTCGACATTATGTCATCATCAACCTAGAATCTAAGCAAAAATAACCGTTACAAAACTTTCTACGAATAAGTATGTATAAAAATATCAAAATGCAAAAATACATATGTATGATACTCACAGTCAAATGATTTTTCAAAGTATCTCGTGTCATAAGTAGATGTATGCAGATACAAATACTGGTTTTATAGTATCTTTCAAAAATATTCAATGGGTAGTTTTCATGTTAAAATAAGATGATGATAGATAAAATTTAGATAAAATTCAAACGTAAAATATCAACAAACACAAGCCACGTGACATGGTGGACAAATACAGTGCACAATATAACATGAAGCAAATAAAATACCATACAAGGTCATGCAAGTTATTGATAAAACATAATAATAAATAAGTCACTATCAAATAACAACAAACTAGAAATCGCATAAGTCAGCTTAAAAATGAAAAAGACGGCAGTTAGGCAACCAAAGATGCAGGACGAAACTTGGTGTAGTTATATAGTTTCTAAAAATGAAAAAAGTGGTTTGTCATGTGTATATATTTGATCATTTAATAAATTGTAATGATGTTTGTGTCTTTAGATTGTCTATGTAAAATTGAAATATTTTGAAAATCAATATTATGTCCAGTTTCACGTCGATGTTTGTAAACATTTGAAGTTAATTGATTTTTGTGTTCATACAATCTGTTACACAATTGTCGTCCAGTTTGACCTATATAAATAGAGTTACACTGAATACACTTCAAAGAATACACACCACTTTCTTCTAGGATGTTTTGTTTGGGTTTTATATTATTTAAAATGTTATATAGTTGAGTATCTGTTTTGAATGAAAGTTTAATGTCAAATTTGTTAAATATTGGTTTTAATCCAATAGTGATAAAGTTATATGGTAGAGATTTATATTGTGTATTATGTGAAATATTGTTATTTTTATTATAAAGAGGGTCTTGTTTAAGAATGATATGTTTTATCAGTTTATTAATTGTGTGAATTGGGAATTTAAAATTTGTAGCTAATTCATAATATTATTCATTTATTTATTATTATTATTTATTTTATTAACATTTCTCTCAAATGTCAATAAATCAGCACAAGGCACATAATTGCATTATGTGTATTTTCACTGCCAATATATCTTTTTAATGCAATAATTTCATGGTTTGTTCAAATATAGCAGATACGATCTCATGGTTAATTTTGTATTTATAGCAAATTGTATTCATTAAGTGTACAAAACTACAAACGCTTTAATTTGTCATAAATCACGCGTAACTAAATATTGATTTCATTTGCTATTGTACTTTTATCCGTTTACACAACTTCCATAAAAAAAGCTGGCAACAAAATTCCGACGAATAAATTCCTCGTGAAAAAAAACACATGACAAGAACAAATTTCCTAGATCTTAAATTTTGGCGTGGCACGATTAAACTCATGATCAGTAATGTATATACGACAATTCTTCTACTAAAGCACCAATCGTATACACATACACGAAGTTACTTTTGATCTGGTAATAAATTCAACTGATTATTTCATATTTAAAATATTCGCCCACTGTCTGCTGTGGAATCGCGTTCATCCAAAGTCGCTGACCTTTTTCACAAATTGTATGTAATGCTTTTTAAGGCTGGCGTTTAGTTTTCAGTTTGGTGGACCTGAGGAAAATAAATGTGGGGGGTAAGATGAGGTGCCGTAATGTGGCGGGTTCATGTTGGCAAATAGTCGAACTTATTGTAGACAGCTACAGAAATGTAGATTCCTTTTACAGCAACAAACTTATATCTTGGGCTTTTAAATGAACTCGAACATAGACAGAAACAAAAAAACAAACACGCACAAAAAATTATTAAAGAAACACCATGAACACGTTTTTGTTTAGATAGTATTTTAAATTTATGCGAGTATTTATTAGGAACCTGACCAACTAAAGCATAAGAGTAATATATACATATATAGAAATAATGTCAACAGTTAAGCATCAATAAATACAAGCATTCATTTATATATAGCATTTTATAAAATTTCAATAAAATTTCAAATAGGTACGCCTTATAAAATAAATAGGAATAAAACGATTCAAGTTTGGAAAAACACATTTTCTGAAGTAATATTAATAATAATAATAATAATATTTATTAGTTCATGTGACCATAAACATGGTATAGAACAAGTGAATAAGTATAAAAATTAAGTAATAGAAACATTTTATGCCGGTCACCTTTCGGAATGGGATACGTCCTTATATCATTTAAACATTTAAAGACAGCATAAGAGTTGTAGATACATATAAAAAAACTAGAACTACAGTTTGATTACATGGAGGAGTCATTGAGGTACTCATCCTAAGAGTAGTAATCTTTAAAAGGCAGAAGTTTTTTAATATCATATCTAAATTTTCTGTATGGCTACACTTTAAATTTGTTTGGTAATTTATTGTAGACTCTTATAGACACGTACATACATTGGACTTTTGTCACTGAAAGAGCATTTGGCCGTGGTATTTCTAATAATAAATTATTCCGTGTACTGTATGTATGAAAGCTGGTCAATTTAGTATACTTGTTTGCATTTTTCTTTGCATATAATAATAATTGAAATAAGTAATTGCAGGGCAATCATTACGTGCATCCGTATGAATGCATCTCTACAGCTTGTTCGTCGACTGACACCACTCATTATTAAAAAACTATTCTCATGACGTTTCTAATCCATGTGTCATCATTTTCACTAGCTGTTTGAAGTTTTCTTTCTCGCTTAATTTGTAGCGTGTTTAATGAATTTTGGATGGGTCATTGTAACAAGAATGTTGGACAATGCCATCAACCTTCTATTGCCGCAGAAAAACTGGTAAAACCCAATGAAAATAAAATATTTATAAGTGACATTTTGTGTGATGTGTTACAAAGAGTAGAAAGAGGAGAACAGTTGACCATAGACTGCAGTTTTATTCTAAACAATGTGTAATAATTCGGCCATATGAGGCCGAAATTATGACGAACAAAAGAAATAAAGTATAACATCACACAGTTACTGAATAGCACTATTCATATGGTGAACTGCAACATCTGTTGTTGTCGCAAAAACGACAACAAAAAAAGTCGATTTTAATGTTAAATTCCTTTCTTCATGGACGTAGGTAGAAGCGTGAGGTGTTTTTAAAATTTATTCTATTTACCTTATATTTCGTAAGATTAATAAAATACGGGGAATTTACGCGATTTTAACTACAATATAAACAAATAATGACGTATTTTGTATTTTATAGATCACCACCCACTTGTTATCGAATTATATAAATAAAACTGAAAACTTTTTAAAAATATAAAATTTCAATAGTGCGCGCGTGGGTGATGAGCCATCGGCCGCTCATGTCCGGTCTCTGAACATATGAACTAAAACTGACAGCATATATTGTGATTTTCAAAACTCTAACTGTGTGTGTGTAGGGGATATGATTCAGAATGTAACCAGAAAAAATCAATAGGTATTAATTACTTACGGTTGTATTTTAGTCCACAATTAATTTTTATAGTAAATATTTTCAATTATAGGTTGTCTATAGGTGACACTAGTGTTTTTGGCAAAAATCAGCTGCACTCCTTTACTTAACATTAGTCATATTTTATTATCTTCTTAAATAATATTGGAGATGCGCAACATTCAGAAGAGAAAGTAATTTATTTTAGTTGTTAAACGTACCTGAATATATTTTACCGAATTGAAGTAAGTTTGTAAAAATAAGGTTTAGATTTTTCATATTATCCAAAGATGACATATATACTCTTATATTCGTTTAATAGACTTACCTAATATTGCACTATTAATAACAACATAAAGAATTTTCGGTATAAACCACCGAAAAAGAACCTATCTACCTGACGAAATGGTTGAACATGCAGAACACATAATTTAAGCCTATTGTGCCATATATTTATATGGTCTACCAAATCTAGTAAATTCAAGAAATATCTAAAACGTAGAATATTAACTTTCTGTGATAGAAACATGACCGATGTACATATACATAGAATATACATATAGTCCAGTCAAACTATACCAAAAAGTCTCGCATGGTTACACTAATTAGGGTAGTTTTGATTTGTTGATATGGTGTATGGATTGGCAGATTGTTACAAAGTCCCAAGTTTTCTTATTTCCGCCACCACCGCGAACGCCGCCATCTTGAAAAAACGGCTAAATGTTTTGGCCTGTTTTTACAAAATATCTCCTAAAGTATTAGTTTGAGCAAAAAAGCCGTTTAAGCTTTTATTAAACTAGAGAAAATTTTCAACAATTTAATACAAAAACGGGATATTTAGCTCCAATACTTCCGGAGATAGACCTTTTCGAAATTTGAAATTTTTTTTTAAATCGGTTTTTGCTCGATAGTAAGTAAATGGTGTTTTCTACGCCAAAATCTGACATCGCATTTATAGTAGAGGTAAGTAGCTAAAGTTTAAGACCAAACTGATTCTTCTAGCTCGTTTCGACTATGATACAATCTTTTGAATATTTTTGTAGATTTTTAGGAAAACACGAAATAAAATTAATGAAATTATTTATTAAAAACAAAAAGGTTCATTTATTGCTAAGTTTGTACATCACATATATTCACTAGGTCTGTGAATAATATATCATAAATTTGTAAGTAAATAAATAATTGATAAATAATTATAAATAAATTATATACTACATAAGTTTCATCAACAAAACTGATAAATAAGAAGCAAATGGTGATATTTTGTTATATACAGACAATATGTGCCTGGACGACAAGCCACATTTGGAGCTTTGGATTCATTATATACTTACGATCGAGCAAAAACCAACTAAAAAATGAGGTGTGGCCACCACCCGACTTTCTTATACGTATGAGCGTTTCAAACTATACAATTTTCAGAATTTTTTTATACAAAACTTATTCAAAATCCTATTCTAAGTACTTTCATTCTCTTAATAAATCGCTATAGAATGCATACTTTGCAAGATATTCGAAAAAAAGTGCATCTCGCTAAGAGTAAAAGTGCCACTTCCGGTCCGAATTTTGAAATTTCATGTACACCAAAAATATTGTAAATTCAACTCTAAATACTTTTGTACTCTTAATAAATATATATAGAATGCATAATTTACGACATATCTGCAAAAAATCGATATTCGGTAAGAGTAAAAGTGGTACTTCCGGTCCGAATTTTGAAATTTTTTTTATACAAAAGATATTTAAAATTATAATTTAAATACTTTTATACTCGTAATGTACCTGCCTAGAAAGCATGACTTGCGAGATACTCGCAAAAAACTGATTTTCGATAAGAGTAAAAGACCTACTTCCGGTTGGAATTTCGAAAAACTTTTTTAAGATAATTTGTCTCAAATTTAATTTTGAGTACATTTCAATTCTTTATAAATTTGTTTGAACTTAGTAATTGACGAAATATTGGCAAAATTCGATTTTTTCACTGAAGTAAACTGCTACTTCCGGTCTACCGATTTTACTGAAAAACTAATCAGATCTCAAGAGGGAGATTGTACACGTAAATACAAAATTTGGAATTGATATATACAGCGGTTTGACCGCTATCGTGGTCACACACAGACACACAGACACACAGACAGACAGACACACAGACATTTTTTAAAAACCACTTTTTCGGTATCAGGGGACTTCAAAACGTGGACATCTGCAAAAATATCGAGGTCGAAAATTTTCATCATCACAATACTTCCTTATACTACGTATAAGAAAGTAAAATCTGTGATTTTTACATTTTTGAGAAAAAATCTCTAAATTTTAAGATATCTATCTCAGTCTCGTCGCAGACTTCAATAAATATGTGCATCAAGAATTATTTAATTTTCTGAAGTAGACTAAATTAAATATACCTATAGTTGGTATACCATCTTCTAGTTTATCCATGTTTATGTGTTTAAGTAAAGTTTATTTGGATATTATATTCTAAAAATTTAACATAATTTCTGATAATAGTATGAGCAGAAGTATTGTTTAAGTCTTCGAGATTATCAAGATATGAGCTAGGTACCTCTGCAGATTTTACTTATTTCAGTACAATTATAAATACACATGTATTCATAATTAGATAACATTATAAGTTAATTATATCATATATTAAATCAAGAAAGGTTTTCACTTTTTCACCAGTTATCACAACATACATATTTCAAATAATGTCAAAAATTCAAAAATTACTATAAATATACATCACTCGAAAGTAAACAATGGGTAAGATTATTATATTGCAAATTTATCATCGTTTTTGTTTTTTATAGGTAGATATATATTTTATATTACATTCCGCAAAGTGTTAAACGGTTGAATAAATAATAATAATATATAACTGTTATTATTATTTGACAAATAGCAAATGAGCAATTGTACTTTTGCATAAATAAAAGTAGCTATCCTTTAGACATTTTTAATTAATAATACATATAAGTATACGCCCTAATTTGCAGTGCCACCTAATGTCCAGAAGCTACACTAATATTTAAGTTCCTGACGTGATAATTCTACATCTTGACGGTTTTTCTCCACACTATAGTTGAATTGTAACCCCATTTTCACATAATATCCACGCATTTTTATTTTTGATACCATTTACAAACGAAGATATTATTTTCGTTGGACTATTTTTTGTAACAATGCAAACTAATTTTTTGAGGTCCTGGGGGGTACAAGAATGCTATACTTTATTTGAAAATTACAGATAAAAAATATTTATTTTTACCTCTAAAAGGGGTATTTTATTCACAGTACACAGGTTCAAAACAGCCCAATTAGACATTTAAAACCCCCCTACGACCTCGAATCAAGTTTCCTTAACATAACTGTGTACTTTTTATAACAATTAAATTAATAGTTTCCATTTCTTATCAAAAAATGTGAGCGTGTTTTCAACGTGAATATTGTCCGGTGTATCGTACGATACGCCAGCCTTAAGTACGCTTAACTGGCTAGGACAATCTCAAAGGATCACCACTTACTTCACTTTTACTCTTAGCGCGCACCGCAGCCGTAAAACTCTAATAATACGATTTTAGACGTTCGGATTTAGAAACAAGGCAAACGACGAGAAAGAGATCGACTGATGCGGTTGTTGTGAGAGGAAAGTGAAAGGTGAACGTTTCCAAATGGCAAGGTTGCTGTTATTTTTACAATTATCGCAACAAACACTAATGTAATAGTGTGAACGCTGTTATTACCCTCACATACGTGTGCGTGAATTAAATACGACTGTTCAATTGAAAAGAACATTCCGTTTGTTCACCATGGCAATTATGGAAAAGCCAGTAGTCATATATCATCAAATAACGTGATTTTAATACTTGTAATACTTCGACTTTACCATGCGAAGCCATATCATTAGCTTTTTAAGTACAATTTGAAATATACGATTTACCATTTCGCTAAAAGGTCTTGACCCGTCGATTTAGAAACTTCAGAGTCACAGTAATTTTAATAAAAAAAGGGGGTTGTGTGGGTAGATTATTTTGCATAAAAATTATCTCTTTAAGCATTTAGAATCCACATTAGAAAAATTACACTAGCCGACACGATTTGTATAAACTGACTCAGTGATGCCAGACGACCATAGTCAAAAATCCCTCGTTGTCCCTCAAAAATTCCCTGGAATTCCCTAAATATTTTTCTATAAATTTATATAAGAAAAACAAACATTCAAGCAGGAAAAGTTTATTTAAATAGTAGGTATTAAATATGTACATACATTTTTAAAATGATGAGAATTACATACAGAAAAAATAAATCACTATAACGTACATTTTTATTCATTTATACAATTGCTTTGATTGCAACAGTTTTAAATGGTCATCACTAACGTTAAATAATTTACAACAATTCCCAGTATTGGAAAATCTAATAACTGAAGTAGCATTTAGTGCCTCATTTCCTAATTTATTCCTCTTTTTAGATTTAACATCAGTGACAACTGACAATACTCTCTCGGTGTGTGCATTCCTATGCGGGAAAGACATACATAGACTAGCTAGATGTGCAATATTTAAAAATTCATATTGCTCTTGAAAATTTTCATATGTTTTAATGGCATACCAAAATTCTTCAACAGAAAGTTTCAAAAATGCTCTTTTTGTTCACTAAAACATATAGCAATTTTTTTCCATTCAGTATCAACTTTTTGTTTATCAAATGAGTCAGTTTACAAAAACCTATTCCAAATTATTTGCAGAGATGCTAAATTATCAGGTTTGGTAGTACTTAACGCAACTTCTGGTTTTAAAAATTGTAAGCAATCAAAAAATGGATCTGTAAGCGGTAATCGTGATTGTAAATCAGTTTATGCTGTTATAAAGAATTTTAAACATGATTTTTGGATTGACGTTTGGATTGTCTCGGGTAAGTCCTTAATAAACAAATTATCTATACAATTAACTTTCAAATCATGTATATACTGCGGAATAATAAAATGTCTGCGATTATATTTTTAAATATTATTCTTGATTCGGGTGATAGTTGGTTAATTAATAGTTTCTTTCCTTGGAATAAGGCGTTGAAAGAGTTGAAATAATCTAAAATATAATTAAGAAAAAGTAATATAGCTTTTGTACAACTATTATTTAATTCATCAAATATAAATTGTACCATTTTACTGTTTTCTTCTAAACTAGCAAGTCTAAAGTGTTCCAAAAGAATTTGCCAGTTGTTAGTTAGTCTTTTAATTGCATGTTGCATACTTAACCACCTCGTGGCTGACAATTTTAACATTTTTTTTTGCTCTACTTTAAAGAAGTCTTGCATTTCTGCTAGTTGTGCAGTTCTTTTTGCAGAAAGTGAAAAGTAGCTAGCTATACTGCGTACTAATTCTTCAGGCGTGCGTGGTAATTTTGTACATGCTTTACTAGCCACTAAAGCTGCAGAGTGACATATAAAAGAATTATTTACACCTAACATTACATTCGCGTTGATATTTTTTACTGGAATATTTTTTGATTGCAAACAATTTTTAAATGCCGAATACCAATTTTGTTCATTACAATTTTTAGCATCAATAGTTATTAATTCTAATAATTTATCAGAAATTTTGCCAAAATTGTTTACATATTGTAACGAAACCAGCAGACATTCGAGCGACAATAAAAAAAAAGGCCATAAATCATCTCGACGCGACTGGTAGGCATCATAAAGCAGTGAATCACGTGTGCTGCGGCGACTGAATGTCTGACTAATGTTCTACAGGCATCGAGAGAAGGATGGAGTTTTACGCGAATGCTTCGAGACTGGGTCACCGATGGATTCATTCATTGCGGGATTAAGAAAGTCCGTAAGAAGTAGCCGACGTGCGTAGAAATAAATATAAAAAATAAATATAAGTCGTACGGTAGAAATAAATATAGTGGTGCGTGTTATATAAATAGAAGTGTGATATAAATACACGGACATATTAGTAATAGAAATAAATACAAGTGTTAATTTTAATTTATTAATGGTAGTTTTAAGTGTGATACGTTAGTTTTTATATTTTATATTGTTATATAATTTTAAGTATATAAATATACAGACTGTTTTAAATAAATAATTGCACGAGTTGTTTATTGCGAACCCGAAAATGTTACAATATTTAACAACTACGCATAGGAGTTTATTCATTGAAATGTCGGTACTTTCATCAATTAGAATGCTAAAATATTTTTGTTGTAATTCGTTAGACAAATCTCGAATTTCCTTTTCAGCAATTACATTTTTAGTAAAATGTATAGCTTTCGTACGTCCTAAATGAATTGGCTTTAATATATTTGAATCCGGAAAACATTGTTTTAAAAGAGGAACTAGATGTTCTACAACCTGATATGCTACGTTATGATGCGCGAAAAAAATTGAAAGTTTTATTTCAGCTTCAGCAATGCTTCGTTTATGCAGGTTTTCTTTAATTAAAAAAGTGCTAACATTTTGCACGCCCTGTATTTTACCAACGCACTTCACCTCAACATTACATGCCTGGCACTTGCAGAGGAACTTGTCTTTAGGATGTTCCAGTAGCCAACTTCTGAAGCGAGGATCTCCAAGCCATTCCATTTTAAATTTCTGGGCGTATACATGTTGTCTAGGTGCTTCCTGTCTAATTTTTCTTTTTTTTACAGGAGTCATGGCGCGCGAAGTAGAAGGTTGATATCTACATAATTTTGTGTAAATAAATAAAAATAAAATATTAGCTTAAACTTACAATAACTCATCGTCAGATGTTTCTGAACTCATATTGAATTAATGTGCACTAAATATTGAACTTTGATAGTAAAAAATAGCGCACGTCTTCTCTTAATTGTGTTTACGGTAAACTAAAATCATCTGTCCGTGTTTCGACGTCTATTCTAAACGATATTATGTGCTTCCCCCATTATATTCTTCAAAAGATCCCCTTAATATTTTTTTCCATCTTATAAACCCACAAACCAAATGAAGCAACACTGTGTTTCCCCTATTCAGACTGAGGGAAAAGTTCTCCCATTATCGTCTGTTATTTTGAATAGTTGATATGATTATATTAAGAAAACTATGTAACTAGTTGAAAACAGAGCAAGTATTTCATGAAAATATTTATGTAAGGGCGAATCACCACGTTCATATACATATTTTTGATAATTTCAAACATTTAAAAAAGAAATAGGATTTTTTAGTGTGCCCTCTTTTAAACAAAAGATTCACGATTTTTTCACTCCTTGTTGTACCCTATTTTACCGATTCTTTGTTTATCTATTATATAGGTAACTAGCCAGTAGATGGCATTAAGTATTAAACATAAAAACAAAGAATTTAATATATAGAAACAATAAAAAAAGTAATTACTAAATTACTTCACAATGATAATTCTTTTCTTGTCTTTTGTAATGCATTTGGATTTTTTTGAAGTTTTTCTCAAAAATTCCCTTTTTCCGATTTGACAAAAAAATCCCTAGAATAGGGAAAAATTCCCTAATCTGGCATCACTGACTAACTTAACAGTCTAAAATTGTAGTATTTTGCATTGTTTTAAACATAGAAACTGTATTCTAACATAGGGTATCACTTCACACTTTAAAAATAAAATGTTTATCTTTTTTCACCAAGATTAACGTTAAAACGTTAAAATTTAAAATTAAAAAGGTATTGTAACAAACTCGAGCATGTTCGCGGCTATACCGTTAAGGATATCGGCAACTACAAACTACCTTCTGACGAACCACATATATTATTCAATCAGATCTGAATGATTTGATATGGGATTTGGGTTTAACCAAAGAAAAATCGCAAATTTTGGATTCTCGATTAAAAGAATGGAATCTTTTATATTCCACTACAAAAATCTCGGTACTGAAGAATCGTCACGAAAAATTCAGTTCATATTAAAAAGTTGAAAAAAATTTCTGTTACTGTACTGATGTAAATCAACTTTTGTATGAAATGAGTATTGAATATAACCCTGCAGAATGGCGATTGTTCATCGACTCGTCCAAAACAATTCTCAAAGCCGTTTTACTTTATAATAGTAACTTGAAGCCATCAATTCCAATGGTTCATTCTACAAACACAAAAGAAACGTATGCCAGTATGTCAACTATATTAAATCTCATTCAATATTCAAACCATCTTTGGCAAATCTGTGGTGACATTAGGTTTATTTCCTTACTACTTGGACTGCAAGGAGGATTTACCAAATATTATTGTTTTTTTTTGTGACTATAGGATAGCCGAGCAGTTCAGCATCATTACCATATAAAAGAATGGCAGCCACGGATCAGCATTGTTCCTATCCCTTTACACATTAAATTAGGATTGATTAATAGTTATTTACGAACCAAGCGCGGGAAGACTATGTTCCCGAATGAGCGCACTTTGAAAGCACGAGCGACCGAAGGAAGCGAGTGCTTTTAATTGCGCGAATGCGTGGAGGATGTCTTCACGCAAGTGGTTTGTACAATATTTTTTGTACGAGTATTAAGTTAAAAAATATGATTAAAGGGATTAGTATCATTGTTAAGAACTTAACATCTTTATTTTTTTTTTGGCTCAAAGACTAATACGGAGCTTTAATACTAATACGGAGCAAATAATACTGATGCGGAGGTGAAATACTGCTGCGGAGCTAAATACACTGTGCATAATATAAGCAGTTTGTGGATGCTGCAATAAATAAAGAAAAATCTGTCTTCCGTTTTAGATTTTTGTATTTATTGCAGCATCCACTTTCTAACTTAAATATTTCAATTGGATTCGCCGCAGTATCAGGATATGATGTGATAATCAGCGTATGTATCCTTTGCGTAAGCGAACACTAAATTTGTATACGTCTTGCGTATTATTTTAAGCGGACCAGAGCACTGGACGCTTCGTGTCTTTTTAGTTCGTTGCAGAACTGAATACGATACTCGCCTATGTATTTCCTGCCTTTGCGGACTATTAATATTTCTAATTTTCTAGATCCGCCACAGTAAAAGCTGCTTTTTCGGACTAGTACGTTCGATAAGACCGGCCGCAGTATTAAATACCAAGCGATAAGCGTATGTATTCTCTGCTTAAACGAACAATATTTCTTCGTATATCAATGTATACGATCCGACTCGTAAAGGACCAATATGCTAAGGAAACTTCCTAGTTTGAAAGTACCGTAAAATAAAACTCAAATATCAGTTCAAATACACATTTATTTATTTCGGTGTGCGCCGAGAATTTCGGGGCCGCTCTTGCATCGAACATAAGATTACAGCATATATAATGTGCATCGCTCGTGGAGCTAATGGTCCCTATATGTACGCACATGTCAGACACTGCCGTCCGTACGTACACATAGGAGGCCTTGCATCGCCTTCGGTGTACAGTCGTGTAACTCTGCCGGCAGACAATAAATTCGGCTGGTGAGACTGTATACGCCCGAAGCCGGCTCCGCATCAGTATGCGTAATATTTGTATGTAAAAAATACATTAAGTGACTATATTTAAAAAGTTGAAAAATAAAACATACATTACAAAAATATAATAACACATAGAAGATAGAGAAAAACATTCATATATAACGCAAGAAATAATCATATAAAATAAAATAAAAGATGTTAAGTTCTTAACAATCATACCTAACCTAAAATGAATTACCTACCTAATTAATTCAAGCATTTCATGTACGTACTTATTACTCATATATCCATTAAGTTTTAGGTATTTACGAACCAAGTGCTCGAAATGTTTCACGCACGAACTTTGTACAATAATTTTATTAATATAAATTATATCGGTACTACTTTTTTGTGGAGTAATGCAAAAAAGAAGACTCCTAACTGTCATTCATTGCTGTCAGGTGTATCATGACAAGGTGTATTAAATAATTTGCATACGTACCTGTTTTAACATATTTCTGCAAAATATTTCTCATAATACTTTTGAAAAAAAGAAACTTTGTAATACCACGATACACTTATACCGGTATGCTCACTTTAGCTGTCAATGACGTCATTGCGGAGCAAGTCAGACTGACAGTTCTCATATCAGCTACATTTTGACGCAGTTTGATGTTGATTTATCGTTCTTTTTAAGTAATGTGATAAATGGCATTTTAAACACGGGAGTAGAAAATAGTTATTTACAAACCAAGTGCGAGAATACATATTTCGCGAATGAGTGGCCACGAATTAACGAAATGTTTCACGCACGAAGTTTGTACAATATTTTTTGTACGAATACTTAAATAATACCTACTGTTAAATACGTTATCATTTATAACACACTACAAATTTGTACATATTAATTTAAAAATTTTGAGTTGGCAGTACTTATTATTTGAATTGACATATGTTGACATTTAATTTTTACTAAAATAAATAAAGTTTCCCGCACCCATATGACGAGCGACCGCAGGAAGCGAGTGCTTTTAATTGCGCGAATGCGTGGAAGATGTCTTCACGCAAGTGGTTTGTACAATATTTTTTGTACGAACATTAAATTAAAGAAATATTATTGATTAATGTCGTTAGTATCATACCTAACCTAAAATAGATTACCTAATTAATTTAAGCATTTCATGTACGTAACTATTACTCACCTTTCCCTAAAATTAAGTTATTATATTCTTGCACATGGCAAACATGAGGTATTTATTCTTATATTTATAAATTTATAGTACATTTATTGCGTTTTTTGGTTTAAATACAAACAATTCCGAACTGTCAATATGAATGTCGATATGTTTCAAATAGATGGCGCTTGAATCTTGCTTAAGATGTCGCTTAAAATGTCGTCAAATAGATGACGGCACAATTTTTTTGGAAGAATTTTCAATTATTACTCCTATTTCCCCAACTTTTAGTGAAGAATAGTGGAGGGAAGTAGTATTTTATAAATGTCCCAAAGTGCCAGTGTTTTTTTCAATTTTTACAGTCGTCTCGACCGGGAAAACGTATTTATCCACAACTATTAAGTAATAATATGTATTAAATACGCGATTTCTATCAAGTAATGCCATGCATTACTAAATACTGTTGAATAATAATGACAGTTCCATGGAATAATATATATTACTCCACCGTTGTGTCAAATTTGACATTTCATAAATATACTTATATATATGTGAATTTAAGCAACTGTAATGTAACGATTAATAATTATTATAAAAATTAATTTTTTGTGTATTAGAAACGTCACTATTAATAAATAATGTTGTTCCTTTATCTCTTTATCTTTTGTATTTTTGAACAAACATATACAGTTGTGAATATGCGGTATACATAAATCGCATTTTTTGTTTGCCGTGTCAAAATGTCAACTTCTGACAGTGTTTGTAGAAAGAAATATTGTTCTTTATCTTTCGTATTTTTTGAACAACATTTAAGTTGTGGATAAAGTATAGTATTTAACTCGCGTATAATGGCTATTACCCACTCAGATGTTACAACACTCGCCTGACGGCTCGTGTTGCAATTTCATCTTCGTGGGTAATAGCCATCATTACACGCTTGTTGAATAATATACTATACTATTCCCAGTCGAGCTACACATGCGCCAAATGTCACTTTACAGGCGGTGAGTACAAAAAATATATGGAAAAGGTTTTAAATGCGAAATGTCAACAACAAATATACATTTTAAAGTATACTGACTTCCTTCAGGGTTATTATGCGACCAAGCTTAATGTTTTAACAATCTGATTCGATGATCTGCCCGTTGATCCCGTAAATACGAGGGCGTGATAGGTCGAGAGGCCGTAGAGTCCAGTTTGGAATCCACGGTGTGTGAAATTGATGTCATTCTTCAATTTAATACTCAATAGCAACGCATGCAATTATTAAGTAGTCGTAGAGGAAAAACAACTTTATAGGAGAAGAAAAAAAATTCCCACACCGGGAATCGAACCCGGGCCTCCTGGGTGAGAGCCAGGTATCCTAGCCACTAGACCATGTGGGAGTGGTGATTTTGTGACTGTTACTTCGTTTAAATAATGGACTCTTCATCTAATTAACACTGCATGTGTATAAAAAGTTAAAAAATTAATATTAGACGATCTACAAGGGAAACTGCTACAAAGTTCTTATTATTCCACATCCAAATACGTTCTAATGCACTGTTAATGTTAGTTAAAAGAGAATGTTTTCGTAATTTCTCTTATTAAAATATTTTATTAATTAAAATAAACTTTTACCATGCCGCGTTTTAAATGCTTAGTCATTTACATATGTCCTGAAGAATTTCCTCATATTATTATGCTTTATGTAATGTCGACGGAAGTATACTTAGACATCTACGATTCTTGAAATGCCATGATTTTGGTACATAATTAGAGAGTGAAGAAACTCATAGTTAATTCGGCGATTCATATTTAAAAGCTATTCAGATACGCCTAATAAATATAAATATAAAGATAATAATAATAAATAATAAATATATGGTTGGTTTTGATTAGTAAATCCTATGAATAATTTTATAGAATGATCAGGTAGATGGCCTTGCATACAAAAATAAACTAATTTATTTGATATACAAACATCCATATTAATACATCACATAAGACTGATTGGAATATTTTATAATTTATATTATTATTACACATATACCGTGTGCCAGCAAAACGGTAAAGTAAATTCAATTTTATTTATATATTATTATATATTTATAGTGTTCAACAACGAGGAACTAACAGTATATTTTTTAAAGAAGATTGCTATGCATTTTTTAACATTTTATGATATCGCTTTAAAAACTGATTAAACTAACTGTATCAGTCGATTTTCAATTGTTTCTGAGATATGTCCATTTCTTCAAAAAAAACTGTACAACTTTTGAAATATTGCTACGAAATAACAATTAATGTTGAATTAGTAGAGATATCATTCCAGTACGAATTTAATGGTTATTTCGACATTTCAACACATAATCTTAAGAGTTACAATATCATTTGCAATTTCGGTCGTTAAATATTTAGCATTTGCCAAGTTGTATACATTTTATGAGACGTCATGCAGTAATAATTTGTAAAGGCTGTATGTAGGTTGAAGTTATGTTGTTCTTTAAAATATTTAAATTTATCCTACGAGTTGATTAAATATTTGTATATAAAAAATAATTTGGTGTCTATTTGCATTGTAAATTTTTGAAATATTTAAAAACATATAAAAAAATTGATTTTGGGAAAGGACAACAAGTTGCCAAAAATTTTACCGCCATTTGTGACATGCATTATCAGCTATTAAATTTCAACCATATATTATTATCCAACTTAATTTCGTAACTTGATATAAATAAATTATAATACCTATAGGAAAACACTGCATGAAATAATGTAGTATAATATATACTTACTTATAAGCTTTAACCGCTTTTCTAATTTTCAACTTTTTCTACAATTATATAATCTTCAGATTCTCTGTTTTTCTTTATATAAAATACATCACTGAGTAGCATTTCCATTAAATTATTTTTTAAGTATATCTTTTATTACTGGATGTTTTCATGTTTTCAGGGGACGAAGTTAAACAACATGCAGCTCTTATTGTTGCCTTTGGTAATAAGAAAAGTTAAGTCTGCAGGGTTTTATTTTATATCTTCCCCAAGTGTCATAATCATGATAACTCCCAACTGAATCAACATAATATGAATTCGAGATGACAGGTTATTAATTTTTACATTCTCCTAAAATGATAATCTAAAATAGGTATACAGGTGTCCCAGAAATAAAAAGACGGAGTAGCAGGTATGTAAAGTCCGAACAGAAACAAGCCCAAATATACCGCAATAACGAATAAATTAAAAATTTAATTTTCTATGTTGTTATTTAGATAAAAAAATTACATTACGGACCTGGCACAGAATGTATGTTTATAAATACACGTAAGAATACTCATTTGTAAATAGAAACGAACACGCATTCATAGAAAAATACGCTTTTTATGTATAAAACGGGAAAAAACGTTAAATCGTACTCATTCATATAAAACATATTTTTTGCCGATGCGTCTAGATAACGCAGCTATATAATCGGTTGTTGACCCAGATGGGCGACCCACTTTATTGCAGACAATAAAAGATTGTTTTTATTTTTAAAATAGAAAGGTTGTTGCTCTTTAATGTGTTTGTAGTCGGAAACAGCTGATTATTATTATTTTAGAATATTCAATAAATCGTAGTTTTTCTAGCAGGTGTAAAATTAAAGTAATTAATGGTTTGATATTTATTATGAAGTATCTATTCCTCCTCCTTTTTTTTAACACAAGTAATAAGTCGTCCAGGGTCGGCGTAAGGCCAATTGAATTATTTATTATTTTTTTTCTGCCGTCTGCGCACGAATAAAAACTTGATATTTTGAGCGTACGTTTTTACACAATCTAGCTTCCGATTTCTGCTACTCCGTCTTTTTATTCCTGGGACACGCTGTATAATTAATTACATCGTATAAGTTATACAGTACACTCGACAAACGTTTCCTATGAAATGTAAGGCGTGAGGGTCCCCCGATACTGCGTTGCTCTCCCACCACTGTTAGCAAGCAGGCATCGCTGCATATTATAAGGTAATCTTCTGCATGGGATAGAAGTATAAACCGAAATTAAAATTTGACGACTACGGTATACATTACATTTGTACACCTCTGTACCTTCGCAACGGTATTAAAAATTTTATGCTCTTTCACCGATAATTTTTAGTATGACAGTCAAAATAAATTCACAAATCAAGGCCGAACTGGATATCACTATCGCCGCGCGATATAACACCGTCACATAACTTTTATTTATATTGTTGAAATTGATTCTGCTAACCCAAAAATATCGATCCTTAAGTAACGCCATCTAGTAATGGAATAATAAACTCAAACAGAATGATTTCTCAATTTTCATTGAAATGAACGTTACAATAACACTTTAAACATTCATTTTACTGTAATTAATACTAATAATTTTAAAATATTAACAAAATGAAAACGAAATCAAGTGTTGCTAAGTTGTTGGGTAGTTTCAAGAATACTTACATTTTTAATTTTTCCCAACAAATCGAAAGGTAAAACTAAGTGAGGCTCAATTACGTTATAAAGTGTTTGTTTGGATTTTGTAGGGGACTTGTTGGATTTTGAAAATGTTGCGGTACTAACGTAAGATAAGTCTAATTACAAAACAAACATTAAAATGGTGAAGTATTCACAATAAATCCACTTGTGATATCCTCTTTAAAATTATACTAAATTAGCCCTCAAATATTTTAGAATTCACATATTCAGACTTATTGTTAATATTAATAACCAAATAACGTCCTGCTTCACTTCAGGTCGGCAATTTTTCCATTAGAATTTTGCACATCTACAAATATTTAAATATTTCTAATTTTACACATTAAACGAAACGACTGAATGTTTCTAGTATTTGAATTTCAATAGAAAAAGGTAGACAAAACAAATGTGAAATCAGTCAATTGTCAATAACAGTAATAAATAAATTAAGTGTTAGTAATCCAATCATGTTGCATATTTTTAGCACGTGATTTTAAAGATGCTCTGGGATTCCCTAGTAGTTGATGATGCTTTGGATAGATGGCATTACTTTTTTTTGTGAGGGGAAAATCCTTTATGGACATCATACATCTTCAAATGTATGATGGTGTGGGACTCACCAGTCTGGCCTACCCACTAAAAAAAACCATTTCTGTCCTTCTGTGCTTCCGGGACTGCTATTTGCGTTTCTTCGGATAGCACAGATGTCACTATTGTCCTGTCGTCTTAGGATCGCCGCTCTCTCCACTGCATTTATCTTGTTTTAGTACCTTTTCAATGTAGGTGCTCACTGCTTTCCATTTGTCTTCGTTGTCAGTCATAGCCTCGATCACGTTATGTTGGTCCAATGTTTGCTGGATTTGGTTGTTCAGAAAAGTCATGTCTTCTATCCACCTCTCACATACAAACACCGCATGTTCCGGTGTATCGACCATCCCACAGTCTGGGCAAAGATCGTCTTCAGCCAGCTTAAACCTCATCAGGTAAGTTTTAAAGTGGCCGTGTCCTGACAGGACACGGCCACTTTAAAACTTACTACTTACTACTTACTACTATACGACTGATAGTAGTTTGCTACCCTGAACTTACAGTACACCCAGGCGCTCAAGTCAGTAATCAGAGTTTCCTTTGCCACCTTTTCAGAGTTATTTCTCTCTCGCTTTCCTTGGATCTTGAAAATAATTGCCTTGCCTTGGCAGAGAACATCCTCTTGCGTTCCTCCACCAAGAGTGAGATTGGTGGTATACCCGCTATCGCTTGGGCAGCCCCGGTAGACACTGTCTGGTAGCCGCTAATCAACTTCAGCAGGACTCTTCTCTGGAGTCTCTCCAGCTGTTCTTTTTGTGCATTTTTCGTCAATGCACGTGCCCAAACTGGTGCTGCGTACAGCACCTGAGACTATACTACACCATACAGGATCTCCCTACGTCTGCTTGTGGGTCCCCCAACATTAGGCATGCAGTGCTGTCAGTGTAGAGTCTACCCTTTCCACCACTCGCTTCACGTGCAACCGGAACGTCAGTCCATGGTCCAGAGTGACTCCAAGGTATTCCAACTCCTTCCCGATGGCATTATTTAAGAATCGATATCTTGAGGTTATCAGAATCAGAAAAATCCAGTTGGCCATGCATAAATTAATAAAACGACGCCATACTGACAGGAACTGAAATGTCAAGTAACTCCTATTTTCGAAAAATGCACAAAGAAACATTAACCATTGTAAATTTCAATAATGAATATCACTATAATTTTACAAGTTAACTGCAATAAAAAATGACGTAGATGGACAAACAGTTTTTGCAGTTAGTAAAAATAGATCAGAGTAAATTGTATACATCATCAAAGATATGCCTTTTAATTTATCATAAATTGTGCATAAATATACAAGGTGTCTCTAAAAGGTCTTTAAACAACTCTACCACGTATTTTTCGGACCAAAATAAACCGATTTAGCAAAACTTGGCTTAGTGAAAGTTGCTTAGTTTGTGCGCAATACGGTCCTGAAGTTGCAGTTGCAAAATTGTTTTTTTGTTATAAATTTGAAACGGCTGGAGCGATTGCGCTAAATTTTGTCACGTTTACATAGTTTTATGAGTCAAGAAATTCTGTATCAAAATTGTGATAGTAATCAATCCATAGGCGGAGAACCTGCGTTTATAAATATTAAAACATTT
Organism: Amphimallon solstitiale; assembly: GCA_963170755.1. NCBI lineage: Eukaryota > Metazoa > Arthropoda > Insecta > Coleoptera > Scarabaeidae > Amphimallon > Amphimallon solstitiale. Next base: position 78,023,952 of record OY720683.1, on the reverse strand, counting down.
CCATTTTCTACGCCAATTGATAAAAAAGAGTTTGTCTATAAAATTTAGATTAAGTGTCTTAAGTACAAGAAAAAAGGTACTCTTGGTAAGACTCAAAAAATTGCATCGTTTTCTCAAAAATCGCATTTTAAGATTTGAGAACAATAACTAGAGGACGGCAGCGCATACTGTGTGCTCCATGTATACATGTATCTTTAAGCCGTCTACACGTGTCTTAGGCCGTTTAGACGTCTCTTTAAACTATGTACACGTCTTTTGACGTCGTTTTTGAATTGATAATTTTTTTTTTGTAAAATGTTTTCTTTTTTAAAAAATACAGAACGGCCAATACCAGATAGGTTAAAACAAAAAGGCACTGGTTTACAAAAAAATATTCTATTTATCTCGACAATTGATGCAAAAAATGCTATTTTTTTGATGTTTTTTTTTGTTTTAAGAATTCCACTTGTGCCCTGCGTTTTGTAAAATACATATGGTTGTATTATATGGTTTACAAAAAAGATATTCTATTTATGTCGACAATTGATGCAAAAAATGCTATTTTTTTGATGTTTTTTTTTGTTTTAAGAATTCTACTTGTGCCCTGCGTTTTGTAAAATACATATGTTTGTATTTAGTTGTTATTGTTGGTTTCCATAGTTATGACTATTTGAATATTTGACAACGACTTTTCTGGATTTTCAAAACTGTTTTCCATCATTACTTTTATTTTCGTTTTGTCATGGCAGTTCAATACACCAACGAAGAATATACCAATATATTATTAGTATATGGATATTGTCAAGGCAATTGTGCCGAGAGTGTTAGAGTATATTCGGAACGGTTTCCAAATCGGCGTGTTCCAAGTCATCCAACGTTTGCCGCAGTAGAGAGACGCCTTCGAGAAACCGGTCGCTTAGCTCCTGTAACAGCAAACTATGGCAGGCAGCGCTTTGTGAGGCAACCTGAAGTAGAAGAAGAAATTTTAGACCGTGTTCAAAAGGATCCGGAACTGAGCGTTAGACGAATAGCTAGAGAAATTGCAGTATCTAAAGATGTGGTCAATAGAGTAATTAGAGAACAATTATTACATCCATACCATAAGATTCGAGTTCAAGACCTCTTACTTCAAGATCCTGAAAGGCGCCTAAATTTTTGCCGGTTTATTGAACATAAAAGAGCAAGAAATTTAAACTTTTGCAAAAAAATCTTATATACCGACGAAGCTTGTTTTACAAGAAGAGGGATAACGAACTTTCATAATGAACATGTTTATGCAGAGGAAAATCCACATGCCATTAAAATTAACCATTTTCAACATGAATTTAAAATGAATGTATGGGCTGGAATAATCGGAAATTTTATTATTGGACCTGTCAGACTACCGCAAAGATTAACTGGAGAAGCCTATTTGATTTTTTTACAACATACTCTTCCGGACTTGTTAGATGATATACCGCTAGATATTCGACGGAATATGTGGTTTATGCACGATGGTGCACCACCACATTTTTCGATGAACGTACGACACTACTTAAACCATCACTTTCCAAATAGATGGATCGGTAGAGGTAATGACGCTCCTGTACAATGGGCACCTCGAAGTCCAGATCTGAATCCTCTGGATTATTTTTTTTGGGGACACCAGAAATCCATTGTTTACAATACACCTGTAAATAATGAAGAAGAATTGTGGCAACGTATTCAAGAAGCAACCAATAATCTCAGAGGTGATGTAGAAGTTTTGCAAAGAGTTCAATTTAATTTCCTCCGGCGAATAGACCTTTGTATTCACGAAAATGGTAGACATTTTGAACACCTTTTATAATATCTATTCTTTTTTTTTTTTTAAATCATTGTTTCATTTTCATTATTTCATTGTTTAATTGTTAATAATTCTCTGTTGTCCACCAACCAGAACACAATTGGAATTTATATGAAAAAACATTATTAAAAAAATAGCATCTTTGTATTAATTGACGAAATAAACAGAATATCTTTTTTATTAACTAGTGCCTATTTGTTTTGACCTATTTGGTATTGGTCGTTCCGTATTTATTAAAAAAGAAAACATATCATAAAAAAATTGTTAACAATTCTTAAAATGCTATTTTTGAGAAAACGATGCAATTTTTCGAGTCTTACCAAGAGTACCGTTTTTCTTGTACTTAAGACACTTAATCTAAAATTTTATAGACAAACTCTTTTTTATCCATTGGCGTAGAAAATGGAAATGTTTTAATATTTATAAACGCAGGTTCTCCGCCTATGGATTGATTACTATCACAATTTTGATACAGAATTTCTTGACTCATAAAACTATGTAAACGTGACAAAATTTAGCGCAATCGCTCCAGCCGTTTCACATTTATAACAAAAAAACAATTTTCCAACTGCAACTTCAGGACCGTATTGCGCACAAACTAAGCAACTTTCACTAAACCAAGTTTTGCTAAATCGGTTTATTTTGGTCCGAAAAATACGTGGTAGAGTTATTTAAAGACCTTTTAGAGACACCCTGTATATTTATTTCATTTTTATTGCGCTTTTGTCCGTTTATATAAACCTTGACAATACTTCTAGTTATTTATTTAATGTACCTACATATAACTGCTGCTTTACTTGTATGTGTAGCCGAGTCAATATTAAGTCGAAATATAACCATGGGAATCAATTTAATTACAATCTAAGGCAGGAAATATGTTATAACTATATAACATGCCAAATAATGTTGTTCTCAAACATTTATCTTTCCATTGAACCGGATATTATTTTAATTTTTAAACTACACCTTGAGATTACCCATAGATTACGTAATTATGTGAAATTAATTGTATGAAAAAAAAAGCAAGTCAAGCCGTCGATCTTAATAAAATCAATTTAGCGGCGAATTTAGAGACACGCTTGTTAGTGTGAAAGTAGTCGACTACATCGTCCGCATGTGGACTTTAATATATTAGCTGTTTTGCAATTTCCAATTCTCAGCCACGGCCGTAAATTGCGGACACGTTGCGTAACTTCCACTTTTTAATTTCTTTATAATTGAAATAATCGATGTTATCGAAAACAACTAATCTAATAATACATAAAAACACCGTGACATTTTTTTTTATTTGAACTTTATTTCTTCCTCGATCTTAAGCCAGGTAATTGAAAGTTCTACACTAGGAGAGTTAGATGGAAGAAAAGCTATATACTAATTAATCTACTACTTTCTAATTACACTTGTCGAAACGGGTATTTCTTCTTATTCATTAACACGTGGATCTTTTTTGGCTTTCCATCCAGATTCTGAAATTAGTTTCAAAATTTCGCCAGGATTTCGAGAGATTTGCTTAAATAAGTAGCTTTGTCCTCAAAATATGTTATACTTTAACAATTTAAGGCCAAAATAGTACAAGAAATATAGTATTGCCCTTAAAAATCTATGTTCTGTCTGTACTGTCACTTTCATCACATTTTAAAACAAAAGTAAAATGTTCTATGTCTTCATTTTCTTGCTCGATCATCTGATGATTTATGGACACCGCTTCTTCCTCTATGTCCATGTCTTTGTAATAATCTCAGAAACATTTTGGTATGATTGTCCACAGCTATTCTTACGGCAATGCAGACTAGCCTTTCTGCAGCTGCAGGTAGTCTTACATTGGCAAAAAATTGTCTGCAGCAACGAATCTAGCTCAGCGTTTTTTTTGTTGTTTTATTTAGCTAGTCCTGCCTGTCTGACATCCATCCCCAATCCTAAGAGTTCTTTTCTCTGACCATCCATGTTTGGACTTGATTATACGTGCGTAATGCTTGTTCCCGAGCTCCAACATACGTTGGTGTTAGTCTGGAAAGATGAAACTTACTTTTAGTGACAGGCTTTTCAAAAAGCTGACAGCGTAGATCGTCAAGAGTTTGAGAATTTATGTCATCATCGCACAAAGCTACGAAAAAACGTTTCATCTGCTTTTCTAGTTTAGTCAAAAGTAGTTTCTGACTCTCTGAATGCACTGACTACTTCAACTAAATAAGGTGCAGCTGAGGAGTTCTGTAGAATTTGTTTTTTTCATGTCCAAATGAGGCCAATGTAATGTCACACACACCATATGCATGAAGAAATAGAATCTCGTTTAGATCATATTTGTATGAGTTTGATGAATAAAAGACTTAGGGTGCATTGCCTCTTCCACTTTTTTCAAACTAAATATTATCATGAGAAGAAGCTAATGCTGACAGTAAAAATAAAAGATCTATATCTTCACGAATGATGGTACCACTATCGAATTCAGATGCTTTAGATTTTGCAGTATTTATAATCAACACCTGTATTACATCAATGCCCATTTCTGCCATTTTATACTTCAATAATGCGATCAACAATTCTACCTTCTCCTTGCCTCTTCTCTTCTTCTTTTTATTTGTGGGATGCACTAGTTAAGAGTTATCGAGCAGAAACCGAAAAAAGGTACACAGACGTGCCAAATTAAAAAACTTGATTACTTTAATTTTTAATAAGGACGTAAGTACATACAACATACCCAAAAATAAAAACTGCATGACCTTTTGTCAAGACGACTGGATTGTTCTCTCTAATGGGGCGAGGTAAAACAAGATTCAAAACTTAGCTTAAAGTTGGGGATAGTCCTGTTTAGATGTCGTACTTAAATTAAAAGTTCGTTAAATGTTATCATATTTATCCGTGAAGATGGAGCAACTTTAGCGCAGCCATAAAATAAAAGACGATGTAAAAAATGAGGTGTGGCCACCACACGACTTTCTTATACGTATGAAAGTGTTACTTCCGGTCCGAATTTTGAAATTTCATTTATACGAAAAATATTCCATATCCAACTCTAAATACTTTTGTACTCTTCATAAATATATATAGAATGCATAATTTACGACATATTTCCAAAAAATCGTTATTCGGTAAGAGTAAAAGTGTTACTGCCGGTCCGAATTTTTAAATTTTTTTTATACAAAAGATATTTAAAAGTACGTTCTAAATACTTTTATACTCGTAATGTACCTGCCTAGAAAGCATGACTTGCGAGATATTCGCAAAAAACTGATTTTCGATAAGAGTAAAAGACCTACTTCCGGTAGGAATTTCGAAAAACTTTATTAACACGATTTTTCTAAAATTTAATTTTGAGTATATTTGAATTCTTTATAAATTAGTTTAAACTTAGTAATTGACGAAATATTTGAAAATTTCGATTTTTTCACCGAAGTAAACTACTACTTCCGGTCTGCCGATTTTGCTCAAAATCTAATCAGTTCTCAAGAGGGAGATTATATTCGTAAATGCAAAATTTGGAATTGATATCTGTAGCGATTTGACCGCTATCGTGGTCACAGACAGACACACACAGAGACAGACAGACAGATATTTTTTTAAAACCACTTTTTTGGTATCAGGGGACCTCAAAACGTGGACATCTGCAAATATCTCGAGGTCGAAAATTTTCATCATCACAATACTTCCTTATACTACGTATAAGAAAGTAAAAAGACGCTTTATTTTAAAAATTTTATGTTGTCACATGTGAAATTTATGTCATTTTATAATCGATCAATAGTTTATAGTCATTCCAATAATAGGGCTAAAAGGAAGTTAGTAAACATAACTGCGCGTGTTCTTTAATATCTGTGCAGGGCGAACACATTTAGAGAATATCGCATACTACGACATTTGTACCAGTGACACACTCAAATAGAAATGGTTGTGGATATAAAATTACACCTTATTTTAGTTTGTAACTCATCCGCCATATTAGTTTCAAATTCAGCTGTCGACTATCATACATATTATTATAATCAATCCGATTTTGTATATCTCTGATGTTAGCTTCAACAAATTGTCCGTATGACATGTCTATTCAGATATACATTCTAAGGTACTGCCCTACCTATTTCGACAAGTTTGAGCACGTCTCGGCATATTGCTACGTCATATCAACTCAGCTACGGCCGTTACTTATTGAATACGTGTTCACTTGTACTCAAGCGTGCAATATACACGACTACTGCTTTTGCGTGGACAATGGCCGTATGCATGTATTGATAACTTAATAATTAAGGATTTCATGTTTCAACGGGGCTGCAAATTATGAACTGACTGGATTTTTTAACAACATGCATCGGCACGAAATTTCGAAGGAAATCATTATAAAGAATCATAGCAAGTATTCGAACTTTAAATTAATTTCTGAAAAGCAAAAAATAATTTGTATATGTATTGGATGATCACCAATAAAGATAAGCTTATGATCATATGATTTGAGATTTATGTTGCAGCCCATAAAGAAATAAAATTATTTGTTTTAGCCTTCTTTCATCAAAAATTTGGGAAAAAAACGAAAAATGTGCTAATGTTCACTAGATATTTTTATATCGTAATGCTCGATTTCACCAACTTCCATAATTAAGTTTGTTATATGAGTTAATTAGTTCCATATTTCAAGTTAATCTGAATTAATTATATGTCTTCCTCGTTGCACTAACAGTGAAATATTATTACGAGATTCATAAATTATATAATTATGTATGTTAAACACAACCAAAACAGAACTTTACCGATTTGATTAACCAATTCAGGGCATTTCAACGATTATATAACTCATTTGAAATTTAGCCAATAGCAATTATAAATTTTGCATAGTTACCATACATTGATAATTGAATATACTCTAGACGACGTGATATAACCGTTTTGGTGTTTCGCTTCCTCCAACAATATGAATTTTGTCATGGTAACAAGTGTTTTGATTTTGTTGATAAACGTCAAAAATATATTCAGCGATTTTCATCATTTTTTTTTAATTTTTTCGACATGGAACGCTTTGGTATAAGCTCGGAGACCGAAATAGATAAAGAAATTGAAAATTTGACACCGCAAAATACCGTTAAAACACATAAATATGTTTGGAAACAGTTCACCGAATTTTGTGAACAGCGAAATTATAAACTTTGTGCTCAAACTTCTGACGAACAATTAGCAAGTATTTTGAAAGATTGAACATTCAACATGAAACGTGCAGACGGCACCGAATACAAAGAAGGTACCGTGAAAACAATTTGGAATATTTCCGCTAAACTTGTCCAGAAAAAGTTTTATGAAGAGTTTAATCGGACAAATCCATTCAGAGGCGTGATTTTTGAAGATGCGAGAAAGGCACGAGCAGCTAAAAGGAAGAAGTTACAAGCAATTCCTAAAAAAAGTTCTGTCACCCTTAAAACGGAAGAAATTAGCAAAATTGTGTAATTTTTTGACGAAAATACGCCAGATTTTATCAATGCGTGGAAATGAAGCAGTCTTTTGCTTAATTGACTATTTCAAAGCAGAATGCGACAATTATGGTCAACTCACAGGACGTATTGAGTACAATACCATATTTTCAAAGACAGCACAAGGTGGCGAAAAACATACAGCTGAATCTAAATGGTTGACACCGAATAAAAATTGTGAAGATCAGTGTCCGGTACGTCTGTTGAAGAAAATGTTAAGCAAAAGAACACCAAACATTAAAACCAATCGTCTGTTTTTAACACCAAATCCTGATTGGCAGAAAGCTAAAATATGGTATAAAAACTGCCCTGTAGGCCTTAATCAATTAAGTAAATGGACACGTTCAGCGACAGAAAGTATAGGACTTAATTCAAAGAAGCAAAAAAATATCTAATCATTCCAATCGCTCTTCCGCTGTTAGCATCTTGACACAATCTGGAGCAAACTTACAAGAAATTATTAAGATAACAGGCCACTCATCATCTGAATCTCTGAAGCCGTATCTAAAGCTTACTAATGAACACCATAGCAAGATACTTAAAAAAATGAGAAATAAACAAGATTCTGCCAACTTTACCATCACCAGCACCAGCACCTCAAATTCAACTTCTAAAGATAATACAACAAATATTTATTATAATAATTGTACCTACTTTTAATTTCAACCAATAAAATAATTTCGTTAGTTAATTCTTTATATAATCGTAACGAATACCACTCGAGCAAACGAAAATAATCCATTATATAACCTCGACGTATATCCTTAAAACAGTTTCGCAGAATACGTCTCGTGACTCGGAAATATAATCGATTATTTTCTATGCTCTTGTGATAATATTACTGACTATTCAATTCACCTGTCATTGTTCAAATATGAACCAATAAAATAGCAAATATTTACTTTCGTATCATAGCAACAGGAAATTTCAGCGATTATATCTTCCTAGAAGGTATTCAAGTGGATATTTTAAACAAGTGAAAGTTTTTATTAATGTAACTCATTTACTAACAATATTGAAGGTACAATTAGAAAAACTAACATTACTGCAGTGCTGCAGCAGACATTCTGGAACAGAGCTATCACTGGGAGTACCCGAGGGAGTACCTTTCTCTTGTAGCTTAATACCGTCACTATTACTGACAGATGTCGAAGTTGTACATGACACATTTGTTGTTGTAAAATTTCTTCGCATTTTGGTGATAATCGACTCGTGGTGCTCATCATCAAGCTGCAAGTACGATTTTATGGAATTCAGATTTTGGTGTCCCGTTATTTTCATCAGTTGTTGCTCTCCGACTCCAGCTTTCGCCAGAGATGATACAGTTGAAGAGCGTACCGAATGATTGATATCTTCCTTCTTTTAACATCTAATCCAGTTTTTTCAGCTAATAACTTCACCCATTTACTGATCTCACATATACCAACTGGACTGTTCTTATACCACACCGCATTCTCAACTTTATCCCAAAACGGATTCGGTGTCAAAAACATCCTTTCTGTTTTCACATTTTTTCCTCTCTTCGATTTCAGTAGATAATACAATCTAAATAACAGAAGAATATTAATTATACCGTCTTGAAATTAAATATAAATAGGTTACCTAACTGGACACATATCGGTATTGCTTTTATTCTCTATCAACCACTTGCTGCCTGTCAATGATTTAGTTCCCCCCTGCGCAGTTTTCGAAAATACTGGATTATACTCAATTCTACCAGTTCTTCTTCCCTTGTTATCGAGTTCCTCCTTGAAGTAATAAGTGAAACAGTTGCTCCCTTCTCCTCCCCGCCAAGCTAGTTCGTAAGATGCTATTAAGAAAAACTTTTTCTGTAAACCGTCTGGGGTACTCTCATCTAATATGCGTATCATATTTAAGTATTCTGGTTCTGTAAGTGCCGCCGCGTTGCTGGTTCTTTTTTCAGGACACGCTTGCAGTTTTCTTCTTGTAGCATCCCTGGCGTCACGTGCTGACTTAAATATTGCATCAGAAAACGGGTTTACGTTTATTTTCCACTTATTGAAGAACATTTCTTGAACCATTTTCGCCGTCACGTTCCACATGTGCTTGATGACGCCTTCTTTATAATCGGACCCATCTTTTTTCTTCATATTACATGCCCACGTCTTTAAGATGACATTTAAGTCCACAGGAGAAGTAGATTGATCCAGTTTATAGCCTTTTGCTGTTAAAAATGTACTAAATTGTCTCCATACTGAATCTTTGGATTTCTTCGTGTTCCAAGGGATATTTTCGCAAATTTCAGCATCGATTTCGTCTTCAGATTTCGTGCCAAATCTTTTCTCAGTTCCCATTATTTAGAAACACCAGTTTTTATTCAACGAAACGAACTAAATAGGAACACGATTCCAAAAATTTTAATGACAAACATAAATGTTTTTTTTGTTGACATGGAAACGTAATCATGTGTAACTAAATTTTGAGTCATTTTAATATGAAAAATTGATTTGGTTCATTGAATAGTCTCTCGAATACGATTCGTAGTCAAAGTTGAGTCTACTATTTTTGTGGTGCTTTACACTCATGTCTTTCATAATTGCGAATACTACTCGTGCTCCGCACTCGTAGTATTTAAATGCAATCATGAAAGACATTCGTGTAACCACCACAAAAATAATCGACATAACTTTGACTACTCATGGTATTATAAGTGACTATTCAATTCACCTGTCATTGTTCAAATATGAACCAATAAAATAGCAAATATTTACTTTCGTATCATAGCAACAGGAAATTTCAGCGATTATATCTTCCTAGAAGGTATTCAAGTGGATATTTTAAACAAGTGAAAGTTTTTATTAATGTAACTCATTTACTAACAATATTGAAGGTACAATTAGAAAAACTAACATTACTGCAGTGCTGCAGCAGACATTCTGGAACAGAGCTATCACTGGGAGTACCCGAGGGAGTACCTTTCTCTTGTAGCTTAATACCGTCACTATTACTGACAGATGTCGAAGTTGTACATGACACATTTGTTGTTGTAAAATTTCTTCGCATTTTGGTGATAATCGACTCGTGGTGCTCATCATCAAGCTGCAAGTACGATTTTATGGAATTCAGATTTTGGTGTCCCGTTATTTTCATCAGTTGTTGCTCTCCGACTCCAGCTTTCGCCAGAGATGATACAGTTGAAGAGCGTACCGAATGATTTGATATCTTCCTTCTTTTAACATCTAATCCAGTTTTTTCAGCTAATAACTTCACCCATTTACTGATCTCACATATACCAACTGGACTGTTCTTATACCACACCGCATTCTCAACTTTATCCCAAAACGGATTCGGTGTCAAAAACATCCTTTCTGTTTTCACATTTTTTCCTCTCTTCGATTTCAGTAGATAATACAATCTAAATAACAGAAGAATATTAATTATACCGTCTTGAAATTAAATATAAATAGGTTACCTAACTGGACACATATCGGTATTGCTTTTATTCTCTATCAACCACTTGCTGCCTGTCAATGATTTAGTTCCCCCCTGCGCAGTTTTCGAAAATACTGGATTATACTCAATTCTACCAGTTCTTCTTCCCTTGTTATCGAGTTCCTCCTTGAAGTAATAGGTGAAACAGTTGCTCCCTTCTCCTCCCCGCCAAGCTAGTTCGTAAGATGCTATTAAGAAAAACTTTTTCTGTAAACCGTCTGGGGTACTCTCATCTAATATGCGTATCATATTTAAGTATTCTGGTTCTGTAAGTGCCGCCGCGTTGCTGGTTCTTTTTTCAGGACACGCTTGCAGTTTTCTTCTTGTAGCATCCCTGGCGTCACGTGCTGACTTAAATATTGCATCAGAAAACGGGTTTACGTTTATTTTCCACTTATTGAAGAACATTTCTTGAACCATTTTCGCCGTCACGTTCCACATGTGCTTGATGACGCCTTCTTTATAATCGGACCCATCTTTTTTCTTCATATTACATGCCCACGACTTTAAGATGACATTTAAGTCCACAGGAGAAGTAGATTGATCCAGTTTATAGCCTTTTGCTGTTAAAAATGTACTAAATTGTCTCCATACTGAATCTTTGGATTTCTTCGTGTTCCAAGGGATATTTTCGCAAATTTCAGCATCGATTTCGTCTTCAGATTTCGTGCCAAATCTTTTCTCAGTTCCCATTATTTAGAAACACCAGTTTTTATTCAACGAAACGAACTAAATAGGAACACGATTCCAAAAATTTTAATGACAAACATAAATGTTTTTTTTGTTGACATGGAAACGTAATCATGTGTAACTAAATTTTGAGTCATTTTAATATGAAAAATTGATTTGGTTCATTGAATAGTCTCTCGAATACGATTCGTAGTCAAAGTTGAGTCTACTATTTTTGTGGTGCTTTACACTCATGTCTTTCATAATTGCGAATACTACTCGTGCTCCGCACTCGTAGTATTTAAATGCAATCATGAAAGACATTCGTGTAACCACCACAAAAATAATCGACATAACTTTGACTACTCATGGTATTATAAGTGAAAATACATCTAACCATAAGTTTTCTAAATTTGGTGCAGCCGTGTATTATTTTGCAATTGGACCAATATAAATAAATAGGAAATGTCCTTATACAATTTCAAAAATTTTCATCATAATCTGAATGCCCGATCTTCTTTTGTCAACGGAACTTTATAATACATTTAAGAGAGAAAATGGTTATTTGCATGCAGTATAATTTATTGTTATTATCGTTGTAAATTATCCATTAGAAGATCATATATAGATGTAATAATCCATGATCTCTCTAATCTCTCCATCAATTTGTGTGCAAGCCATAAAAAGTTATGATTGCTTCATGCTTTTCATCCAACATAAAGAGACTGGTCACAGTTCACTGACCACCTGTACATTTTACTTATACTTGTTATTTACGAAATCACGTACAATTTCTATCGTGAATTACAATTAAAGTGAGAGTTTCGATTATTCCCATTGTCTTTTTTCGCAATTTGAAAGAAATTATAGTCATCAATTACTTCAATAGAAAGCGAACGATTCAACAAGTATACACTGTACAGATTAGTAAGTACTTAAGAATTGGCAGGACGAAAATAATGAAAACTTCTCGTATTTGTTATTATATTTCACCGAACTTATGAAGTGAAACCGCATAAAGTTCACGTCCTCCTTGTTTCCGGTCTCGAAGAAGATATTTTCAATCGATTTGTTTGTAGATCACGCTTCCTTTATTAGAAGAACTGAGAACCAGTCGCAATAATAACTGACACACATTGCGTGGAATGACCTCAGATAACTTTACTCAACAGACGTTACTGGAGTTTTGTTTAGGCTAAACGTCTTCGTCGTCGCTAAAGTAAACATTAAAAGAAAGTGCATACATTTGTTGTCTGTTAACACCATCCGTCGGCCGTAAAGATGTATGTTAAACTTTTAAGAACGTTCGGTAGTGATCAAAATAAATAGAACATTTAAGAACTATTTTAAGATCATGTGATAGACAAAGAACAACTACTATTATCGACAACCGCTCTCGTATTAGTCGCCAAGATAAACACAATGCGTTTAAGTTTTCCTCTCGCCCCTCAACTCTAATAATTAGAAGATATAATTGAATTCATTTTCAAGAGATTTTAATTTTCAACACTCATATTCTTTCAGACGACTAATTTATTTAAGTTAAATGCCATAAATCCCATGCACCGTGACCAGCCCTACTAATTATGTTCTTTGTCAAATTAAAGTATATCTGTCCAACTCATTTAACATGTAAGGGAACGTAATAATACTTACTACATACTTTTTAGCAGGAAGAGTAAATCAAAATTGAACCTCATAATTTAAGAAATTGGATTAGATAGTAACCTACCCAAATCACGTTTGTCCTTTTAAATCATTTCGAAATGTGTTATTGACTGGCTATTACTTCGTTATATGTACAGTTGCAGGATCATAAAGCGGAACATGTCTTATATTCAAATGCTCTGTTATTTTAGTATTGTAAATTGGACGTACTTTTTGGCAGTTATTGTCATGTCAATACAAATTTTTCCACGGCTTTTTGACGTTTATTAGTAATGGATATCTTGGATACGAAGATCCCTTTATATCAAAACACCTACTTTACACTTTTTAATAAGGCTTAACTGTCCCGCTTTATGATCTCGCAACTGTACGTAGTGATTCTTTTGTAATATGCACAATTAATTTAAAAATAGAACCCTTGATTTTTATAACAAGTTTCATATTAACTCCGACAGGCTCAGACTCGAGGAATGAAAAATCAATTTCACGGCACTGCGTGCGCATTGGACCGCTATTTAAAACAAACCCTGTATATAAAAATTACATTAAATAATAATTATATATACGTACATGCGATTTTCATTTATTTAAAAGCGCATAAAGTTAATCAATTGATGCAGCAATTTTCTGTTTGTCAGTTCTGGATTAGCAATCATCCTGTTGTTTCTTGTTTACTCTTAAAATTCCTTTCTTATGTTATTCTTTAATTGACTGATTATTATTTCTTTTCGTTTCAGAGGGCAGAGTCGAAGTTTCTCGAGAAAATAAGTACCTGAGTACACTAGCACCCGTGAAAGTTCTGGGTGAACTTGCCATATTATATAACTGCAAGCGCACTGCGACGATCAAAGCGGCGACAGACTGTAAACTATGGGCAATAGAGCGACAATGTTTCCAGACTATCATGATGAGGACTGGCCTGATAAGGCAGGCCGAATACACGGACTTCCTGAAAAGCGTGCCAATCTTCAAAGATCTACCCGAAGACACGCTCATCAAAATTTCGGATGTACTGGAAGAAACGTATTATGCAGCAGGGGATTACATCATCAGACAGGGTGCCAGAGGTGATACGTTCTTTATTATCAGTAAAGGACGAGTCAGGGTGACTATAAAGAATCCTACAACTAACGAAGAACAATATATACGAACGCTTGGTAAAGGAGATTTCTTCGGAGAGAAGGCTTTACAAGGGTGAGTAAGGGTACATTACACAGAGAAAACTGTATAATACAGGCTATTAGATATATAATAGTAGGTATTAAATTTTGTATTACGTATGGTGACAGCAAAAAAAATTAATATACAGTATTACTCAAATTTAATATGAATCTGTTAATACACATTATTATAACGTATACCTAATACTATTAATTATTCGTCTTCTTTTTTACTTGAAATATTTTGCAATTAAATTAACAGGAAGTAAGATAATTAGCACAGCCTGTATAGCATTGAGAATGAATAGGTAGGGAGACGACGTCACGTGATCAAACCGGGTACAGGTCCGCCATATTGATACTACACTTACGTCAAACAGGTAGTGTTGGTAAAAAGTGGAGTGTTTGTTACTTTGTTAAGTGCATCGTGTATTAGAGTTATATAATAAGTTAAATATTAAAACACATTATGGTTTCTTGTGCTGTACGCAGCTACAACAGCAGAGACGGCGTTGATAAGAAGAATTCGTATGGAATAACATTTCATAGGTTAGTGTAGGTCTGACAGGTGTGGGATGACAGATTATAATTTTGAGTAGTCCGGACTAGGTGAGACAGCCATATTGGTCCCACACTTAGCCCCGCCCAATGCTCCCGTTTTGAGAGTGCAGCAAAAATGCTTTAAAGCGTCTCCATAGTATTTTTCCTCTGTATAGTTGTCTCAATTGGTTCAGCCTATATACAAAAAAATACTTCACAATATTAAACGAATTACCCGATTTTCTTTAATTACGCCGTTGTCATCTGCAGATTGATTTAATCGCCATCGTGTTAACATCAGCAAAGTTGTACATGTATAAACAAAATAAACTAATATTGAGTTGTCATCCACAAAATAAAACAATTTAGGAAACTACAGGCGCACATCATATTTCGATTGTTATATCCAAACTTTCAACAACAAAAAAAGAGCTCCCTCCGAACCGTCACTGTTTGTGGGAAGGTTAGTGTTTAAAGTAATTTTAGAGGTTTTATTTTTCTGTAGCTATTCCTTTTCATTGTATGGATTATTGCCTTTTTCAATATATTTGAAATTTGAAAGCACTTACATTTTTATACAGGCCACAACTTTATTGTTTAGTAAATGTTAAAGACCTTGTATTATAGAGGCAATTAACTGGATTAATAAGTATTAATAAAACTTAGTATAACCGGTATTATATTTTTTCTATAATCTAGATTGTGTTAGACAGTTTTCTCTGTGTACAATTTCCGAATTACCCAAAGCGAGTTTTTCTCACCTATCCCGTAAGCTGCCGTAGAAGGCTTTAAATGTGTTACTCATACCAAAGGATTTAAAAAGTCCGATAGGCTTGCATTTGATAGATCTCATTATTATCTCGCTGTGATATATGAAATAAGATATATGCTGGGTGAAGACCTAACGTTTTTTTTTTTTTATTTAAATATAACCATATAGCATGAACCTCAAGAAATTCAAATAACAGAGTTCAATAAATATTGAAAATGGAAAATGTATAAATATATGTCATAAAACAGATAGCCAAAATTAAGTATTAAACAATAACTAAATATAAAATCAACCGCTAATTATCACCATCATCCTGTATATGTTAATTTATGACAACATTTGTACTGCTCTCTGTGATGACTTCACACTTATTTTCTGCAGCGGTTTACTAGCACAAACATCCAAGGTTTCTATTCAAATTTCAGAACACGTTTATCCATACTCCACGTAAAACACATTTTCTGCTCTTCGCTATGTACTTCGATAGTAACTGAGCTACTATCGAAGATGTAACCTTAGTTATAACGATCCAAGGGAATCAAATACATTACATCTCCGTGTTGAACAATGAGAGATACATACAAAATTTCATTACATAGAGGAAGAAAAACAATAACAACCGCTGGGGTGTATATAGTGTTGCATATTCAACACAGTTACGAATACATTCATCATGGCTGCTTATATCCAATTTGACAGTTGACAAAATATCAGTGACTATTAAAATATTAGGAAGATGTAAATTCGTTTCTTACCTTAATCTTTACAAAAATGATTGTTAGTAACTGTATATCCTGTTCTGCTTAATAATACATTTTGTAATTATGTAATTAGAGTACAGTGCAATAAAATATGTTGTACGCAACACGGGAGCAAAGTAAGATTACAGTATCGACTGTAAAATATTACTTTACTCCCTTGATACGCAAATAACTATTACATCTCACGATATAGTTAAATAATATATCAAATATAGATCACATAACATTATTTATCATACTTTGTGCAGATCAAGTATAAATAAATGGTTATTAAACAGTAATACATTATATTGCACTTTTAAATGCAAGTTGGATAGAATATATTGATTACTTCTGCATTGGCAACCAAGCAAAGAACTGTAAGGAAGGTGTACTGCATTGGCTGAAGTAATCTTCTTCTTTCTCTTTTCTTAAGACTTAGACTTGTTTCTTTTACTCTTCTTAATCTCGTTCAGCTTCTCGGGAAGCAGATGTTCAGTTCTCGCACCATTTTTCGGGGGGTCTCCTTAAACTCTGCTTTTCATCCTCTGCCCATTTTGCCCATCGATCCTCTGTCATTCTGTCTGTCTGCTCTTATATCTTTGCTTCTTATATGGTCTCTCAAGCGTACTCCCTTAATATTTCTCAATGTCTTCATCTCTGCTGCCCACATCATGCTCTTCGCTTTTGTTGTATCCGCTCGAGTTTCCGCTGCATATATGAGTACAGGTCTCATGGCTGTTTTATGTATATATTCGGACTTTTCTTTCAGTGGACATGTATTTGTTCCTGCATATGAGGCCCCTCGGATAGCCAGAGATTCTTGAGGCATATCTATTAGGCAGAGAAACAAAGGTTTTTGATATTCGAGAGATTATTCAATCATTTGTCTGAGAATGAAAATTGCATCCACTGTCGATCTATTCTGTCTGAAGCCTTGTTGTTCGTCACTTATTTCTATTATGTTCGTTATTTTTGTTGTTATCATTTTTGTGAACAGATTGCTTATGCTGGCTAGTAAAGATATCATTCTATAATTTACCGGGTCATTCTTGTTTCCCATTTTATAGATTGGTATTGTGATGCTGTTTGTTCAAACAGTAGGCACTTTTTCGGTCGAAATATTTTTTTGGAATAATAGGTTGCTGTTTCCAATACAAGCCCTCGGTACTTAACCATTTTGTTAACGATTTGATCTGGGCCAGGCTTATTAGTGCTTCATGTACTTGTCCTGTGTTATTACCGTTTTCCAAAAGTTGTTCTGTGTACGTGTTTTCATCATTATCTTCTCTGTCACCTGCTCGTGTCCCATGTAAGACTCTTACGTGGGTTTCCCATTCTCCTGCTATCTTTCTCTTCCTTAGTGTATTCCAAATCTTTCTCTGTCCCCTGTATATATCATGTTCCATGTCGGTAGAGAATTTTTTCTAATATGTCTTCTTTATTTATCTTATGGCATCATTCACTCTGTTTTTAATCGTTTTATATTTTTGGTATACTTCTGTTGTTCTTCTGCTTCCATATCTGATGTAAGCTTCTTTTTTTGCTTTGCTAACGTTTTCACTTCGTCATTGAACCATTGCTTCCTGGTTTTCTTACCATTTATGTTCACTTTCCTTATTCCGAGTGCCTCTGTGGCACCTCCTATTATCATACATTAAATAACTTAAAACACTTGGCTTGTTTCACTATGAGTTTATTAATAATACTCTGACATACATATACGTTGCGGTTGTGTATAATGTATGAAGTTAAAAATGTTTCACCAAGAAGTGTCTGCTACAACAGTCAATAACCTCCTATTATGTTGGTTTTGATTTATCCTACATTTCTTCGGCGTTCTCGTCCTCTGCTAATAGGGTTGGAAGCCATTTTTTCACTTAATCTACTCTGATGTATAATGTTTTTGTTCAACGTTGAACTGTCATTAACGATTCCACGAAAGAAAACTGAAGTTGTGTTTTTCTAAATCATTTTAGTAGATAGCTTTCCCAAAAGGCATCAAAATTGGCTCATTCAACATGAAATTGATCCGATCGTTCAATATTCATAAAAATGATAGCTTTCTTCCTGCGTAGGTCATAGGCAAGTGATCAAATACAGATATTCTGAAACATTTAAATATGTAACTTATTATTATTAAATTTGAAGAAGAGCGTATTTGCAGATAAAATCAAGAATATAGTCGATTCAGACTTAGCTGTATATACGAGGAAAGAATGGAACAGGAGAGATAATAAACTGGTGGGGGAATAGGTATTATTTAGACGGAAGTTTCCACTTTAAGGCAGGTCAGTTATGACAATATTGACCAATCATAACTTATAAAATGAGTATTTTGAATAACTTGTCATATATCCGGTATGTTTGATTTTGTGTTCAGTGGCGTAACATACATATTCTAGGCATGTTTTTTTTATGTTTTCTTTAATACAGTTATAATAAATGTTACTATATTAAAAAGAATAAAATGGTTGAAAAAATAATGCACTCACGATATTTCGTTAATTATTATTGGACTAAGAACCTATTTTAAATGATTTTCGAGAAAATATGAAGTGTACATATACCCTATACAAAATATTTATGCACGCGTATGCATTGCGTCGGCCATATTGAGTTACCACTTTGGACAAATATTATTATTAAGGAGACTCTCTCCTGTTCTATTCTTTCCTCGTAGAGCTGTATTGATGAATATCAACAAAAACTCTTTCTTGACAGGTGCTGGAGTCTTTCTAGACAGAATTAAGGCATTACCAACCCTGATCCTTTTTATAATTTAAAATAACGTTAAATACAGAGAATAAATGTTTATAAAACTTAAATTCTTTCCTGAATATTGTTAACGGCATTTATTTAATCAGGCACGTGTTAAAATATTCATGTCTATACGTATATTATATAAGGGACGCCAAAAGTATTTGCCACTGAATGAATGCTCTTTCGAAGTTCTCTAACTATTACAAGTTTATCTGAACCAAATCAGAAACAAAATTTGAATCACTTGCTTTAGTAGTACAGCTTTCAATTCGAACATTATTTTCTGTATTCTTCATACGTATTAATTTGTGTAGTTTTCTGGTCAGCTTCTCGTCTAATTTTCTTCGCTTTAGTACCGGAGAAGTCAGAAATTCGGCCTATTGTTTTATAATAATTATAATATGGCATCTTACCCTCAGAATATGCTTGGTGTCATACCCCAAAATTATAGTAGGAAGATGTCCAAAAAGTTTTATCATACAACAAATTAATTATATAAATGAAGCATGCACTGAAAGCAACATAATCGAGTCCGTTACATTATAATCTAAACAAAACAAAAAACAATTGCTAATTTTAAGTAAACCGATAAATTACAATATCCCATAAAAACTTACGGATTGTGACAAAACATAACTGGTACTGGTAACGACATTTTCTTATCTGTATCAACCAGATCACTGTACAGAAATCAAGGTTAGTGGACGGTTGTCCTTAAAGGTTGCCTCATCCAGGCATTCTAGTGATAAAAGTGCGTGACATATTGTGGCATTTTACGTCATCATGTACCAATACCAGTATGTATACAGCAAAAGATGATTTTATTTGACTGTGATACAAATTAGTTGCAATTATTAAGTAAATATATAACAAAAGAATTAGAACAAACTAAGGTGTACTAGCCATTAGAATGTATACGAATAATGAATATAAAATAATAATCTTTAAAGTCACAAAAATTACCTAATTCTTCGTGGTATCGACACCGTCATCTAGGGCTGAGTTGGATCAGTCATAAATAGGGCGCGGAGATGACCGGTTTATACTACGACGAAGTTACAACGGAGCAAAGAAAATGTAAACAACACACGCTTACTGAATAGCACTAATTCATATGGTGAACTGCAACATCTGTTTACGCCCGAGAAGTGTCCGAGATTGAAAGCAAAAAATGCCCATTAAATAAGGAATTTATGAATAAAATCCTTTTTTCATCGGTGTAGATAGGAGCGTGAGGGGTTTTTAAAATTTATTATAATTACCTTATATTTCGCAAGAGAAATAACATTTTCATTCATACTTACGTTAGTTTCGTGTTTTCATTGTTTTGACTGTTAATTACGTACTTCGTAATTTTTGTAATAGTCTGTGTAATACCGGTTTATTGAATCGACTTCTCCCAATTATCTAGACGTAAGTGTGCACTGGATTTCGTTTAGTTTCAATAACATACGCGTACATTTTTAGTTATCATTTATTTAGATCTAGAACGTTGTTTATGTTACTTTTTCTGATATGAAAATGAATTGTCAGTGATTCCGAAATTTATTACAAAGTCTGTAAAATATCGTTACAGAATGCCAAAATATCGCACGTTCGTCACTTAGCTTTGCTAAAATATACACAGAAATAGTTTTTATGCAGAGAATTTCGATAGGTTACAAAATTTCGTTACATGTTTAAATGACGATGCTAGAAGTACTTCTGAGTGCAAGAAACTAACACAAATCCCAAATTTAAAAAATCAGTTTTATTCCTTCAGGAACACTTTGAAAATTTGCCTAACTAATCACATATTTTGAAAATCGAAATCTCAAATTAAAAGATGGATTAAGCACATTAGACGTGGGCTATTAATAGTTTCAAAAGTATTCCAAGTGACTTCAGATGTGGCCTTCGGCAAAAGTTAGACGCAGTTTTTAATAGAAATCCAGATTTAATAACATTGCGGCAATTGTGTATGCTAAATACGCTGAAATAAAAGAATATTTCCAGTACGCACCTATAACCAGTTGCGATGTAGAAAGGACGTTTTCTATCTACAAGGATGTACTTAATTCAAAGAGAACAAGTCTTACAGAAGAGAAAATGAACAAATAATAAGGTATTTTGTATTTTATAGATCACCAGCCACTTGTTATCCAATTATACCGTTTGACTGAAATAAAAGTAGATATAGGGAAACACAAACACGCACACAAGTGCATGCAAACATGAATTGGAGGGGTACGATAGTAGGGGAGTACAGATCAGTTCATTTCGGGACACCGGGGTACCGAGGCTTTAGTGCAAAACGTTGAAAGTTAGTGTGTAGACGTTTGCTAAGGAATTGCTACGCTCTTTACGGCTTTTGTATAATATTTTGGTAACTGATGTATTAACATTGAACTGAAACAAAACTCTATAAAATTTGTAACTAAAATAAAATTCTTATAAAAAAATTAAATAAAATTCTCACATTTAAAACGAAACAAAATATTAAATGAACTATACAAAATTTAATGTTGAAGATGTTCAAATGTCTGTCCCTCTTGCATCAAGCAGTACCCTAAACGATTATAAAACCCATTTCTTACATTCGATAGCATTTCAGGAGTAATCATTTGTATGGCGTTAAGAAGGTGTTCTCTTAAGCCATCCAAATCAATCGCTCTATTTCCTTCAGCGGTATTAATATTTGCGAGATTGCTCAGATACTGTATGTACGTTCACGCTCTAAAGTTATGGAACGAATGTGTTGTCCCCGCTCTCGATCTCCCCACTATCTCCCCACACCACCGGTCTTATACATAGGTACATGTTTATGTGTGTGTATTTGAAGATGCATATTAACTTTTAACTACGACAATCTGTATAAATAAAATTAAAACCTCTTTAAAAATACAACATTTCAATAGTGCGCCCATGGGCGATGAGGCATCAACCGTTCGTGTCCGCACCCGAGTCATAAGATATGTAATTGCTTGCAAGTTTGTGATAGCCAGCTGAAGAGAAGATACGTAGAAAACTTTGGTATTTTTAGTTGAATAACCATACTATTTTTTTGCAGTAGCAAATATATATTTTCCAATAGTTTAGAGACAATTAAGTTATTGTCTAATTCTTAATTGATTTACAATACTAAAAACCAATCTTAAGCGTAAACATTTGTAGTCGCTTCTGTTAAATTAACAAAGCGTCGTATGTCGTCTAACCCAAGTAGCTGCAAAAATCCAAAATAACGTACTTGCAAGTATTTTAAATACTGCATGCTCAAAACCAGTTTTAATTATGTAAATCTATTTCATATGTACATCAATGATTATCTGTGCGTTCGGCAAAAATAAAACCGCCCATTTGAAATTTTTAGAACAATGAGCTCTACAATCATTTTAAGATTGTATTGAGATTGAATCCAAGAAATATTCATTGTATGTGCAACATATGCAAATTTTTTGAAGTAATAAGGTAATTTTTGACAGAGGTAAATTTAATTTTAGAAAATAAGAAAAACAGTTTGAACAAGATATCTATAACTTCTAAAAATAAAATTCGTAACTTTTAATTCTAATCTAATTTCAATAGCTTGTGTGCCCTCCACTAGCTTCAATTAAATCACGTAATCGTTGTGGCATTGAATTATTTAAATTTCTTATGTAGTCTTGCGGAATTGCTTCAAATTCTTCTTCAAGCCCAAATTTTTCTGGTACAACTGCGCGTTGGCGACTACGCCTCTGGAGTTGATCCCATAAATGTTCAATAGGATTGAGATCTGGACTACATATAGACCAGTTGAATTTGCGAATTCCGACCACGTTTAAGTACTCACTCACGATTCGTGCAATGTGAGGCCTTGCCTTGCCGTGCATTAAAACGAAGCCTTCTCCAATAAAATGAGAAAATGGAACTACGGCTGCTCAAGAACTTCCTCCACGTATCTACGAGCATTCAAAGCACCATTCTCTATAAATATCAGAGCGGTACGTGCTTCAGTAGAAATTCCAGCCCATACCATAACGGAACCTCCCCTAAAAGGCACCTGTTCCGAAATGCTACAGTTTGCATAGCGTTCGTTACGTCTTCTCCACACACTTTCTCTGCCATCTGCAGATTGTAAACAGAAGCGCGACTCATCTGTGAACAGAACTTCACTCCACTGTTGAACATTCCTATTTGCATGCAAATGCGCAAAATGCGTGCTCTACGATGCCTGAGTCCTGTTGCCGGTCTCCGTGAAGTCAGTTCACTCTCTCCAAGTCTCCGTCTTACCGCCCTTTCACATACTTCAACCCCTCTTACAGCTAGCAAACGATGTTGAAGAAGAGCTGCAGTTACTCTGCGGTCACTTAGCGTGTTGAGTGTTGTTCTTCTTCCGGAACCTACTCGTCTATCAAATCTGCAAGTCTCTAAAAACCGATTCCACGCATCCCGAACGGTTGTGCGTAGTATTTCCAATCTTTGGGATACATAGTGTTGACTACGTCCATCTTGGATTAAAGAAACAATTTGAGAAACGTCTACAACAGGTAACTGCACTGTTATTGCAACAAAACTTGTGTATTAACTGTCAAATTTATTTATAATTTAGTTCAGATATCAATGAAATATGCCTATTTGCAGTTTATTGCAGAAATTATAAAATGATTCTTGAGATGCTGTACACTATATTGAAATTAGTTAATATTAGCTAGTTAGGAATTTTCACCGCCAAAAAATCAAATCCGTAACATTCTATAATGATTTGAACAATATAAAGCATTTATTAATGAAAAAACAATCGGATAAAGTGGATATACAAACAGAAAACGTACTTATATGAGATGGATGGGTGGTTTCTTTTTGCCGGTCACTTTACTTTGAAATAGATATAATAACTAATGATTAACTATGTAACTTGATTATTGTAATATTAAATTCAATCAAAATTGTTTACAGATTTGAGATTTTGGTTTTGCTGGTGTTTTTTTCCTAGTAGAAACTCTGTAGAATCAGTAGATTACGATATCTACTTCACGTACAACGCAATAGTCTATTTCGAGATTTGGAGCTTTTGGTCACTTATTTCAGTTTTGAAAGAAGAAACGAATCCATAGTACATATGCCTATTTAAATCATATACGTTGGTTTCCACTCTCAACCCTCCAAGACGTTTGTAGACACTTACGCAGCAATTGGTAACATAAACAACACAGAATATTTTTTTTTTGTAAAAATGTGCCAAAAGCTCAAATTATCCAAAGTATATGAAAAGGAAGCTCTCAGTGGGTAATTTACGTATATGTACTCTTCAAGTGCAACGCCTCTTTTGAGATTTTAAGCTTTTTTGAGCTTTTCATTGGTGATCATTTATTTCAGTTTTGATAGGCTGGGTTGGGTTTTGGAATGCTTTTCGCATTATTTCAGAATGCTGAAAATAAAATATCACCTACTACACGCATAATCCAGAATAATTCCTTTCGTCTTTTTACATTCATATACGTAGTATAAGGAAGTATTGTGATGATGAACATTTTCGACTTCGAGATTTTTGCAGATGTCCACGTATTGAAGTCCCCTTATACCAAAAAGTGGTTTTTAAAAAATGTGTGTGTATGTGTGTCTGTCTGTCAGTGTGTATGACCACGATAGCGGTCAAACGGCTATAGCTATCAATTCCAAATTTTGTATTTACGAGTATAATCTCCCTCTTGGGATCTGATTAGATTTTCAGTAAAATCGATAGACCGGAAGTAGTATTTTACTTCAGTGAAAGAAACGAATTTTGTCAATATATCGTCAACTACTAAGTTTCAACAAATTTATAAAGAATTCAAATGTACTCAAAATTAAATTTGATAAAAATGTTATAAAAACAGTTGTTCGAAATTCCTACCGGAAATAGGTCTTTTACTCTTATCAAAAATTAGTTTTTTGCGAATATCTCGCAAGCCATGCTTACTAGGCAGATACATTACGACTACAAAAGTATTTAAAACATAAGTTTCGTATAAAAAAAATACCAAAATTCGGACCGGAAGTAACACTTTTACTCTTAGCGAATAGCACTTTTTTCGAATGTCTTGCAAAATATGCATTCTATAAAGCCTTATTAAGAGAATAGAAGTACTTAGAATAGGATTTTGAAACATTTTTGTATAAAAAATTCTTAAAATTGTATAATTTGAAACTACGTATAAGAAAATCGTGTGGTGGCCATACCTAATTTTTTTTTTTTTTTGATACAATGCACATAAATCGTTAATATTAATAATATTGTAATCACCTATTTTATTCTCTTTCAGTGATGATTTAAGAACAGCAAACATAATCTGTGATGATCCGGAAGGAGTATCGTGCCTTGTGATAGACAGAGAGACGTTCAATCAATTAATATCTAACCTAGATGAAATTAGAACGAGATATAAAGATGAGAGCATCGAGAGGCGAAGGTAAGTCATTATTACTAAACGGATATTAAGAAGAGTTTATGTAAACATATGTATAATTTATGCTTTCTTTAACGTTTGCTCATAAGGACAGGAAATAGTAAGTACTATTACTAATGTAATGTAAATTTTAAATATATTTTGTTAATATGCTAACAAAAAAAGTTTCTATCCTAGCTCAGTTCTAAGTAAGGGCCAAAAACCCACGTATACAGTAATTTAATTGTATAAGTCACTATTAAGCTCAATATTTAGGTTACATCAATAAGCGTTTTCTTTTTTTTTTTTTTTCTGAATATGTTCAATTAACCAAAAAATCACTAAATCTGATTTACCTCAAAATTACAAAGCAAAGCTAATGCGTACTGCTGTAATATACATACATTCGTTTAACCATAGAGAGGTCTGAACAAATTACGTTAAAGATAACCCTCGTAAAATGTATGACACATAATGTTCAAAAAAGTTTTAACAATAAAATTAATGCAGAATAAACATATTATCAAAGAAAAAACAACAATGTCTACATATTATGTTACACATTTCTCGCAAAACATGGCCAGATTTTACAACTGTGGCTGTTTTTTCTGAAAGATTTTACTTATACCTACCTAGTAAGTAATTTAATCTTTTCACATTTAGACTCTTCAAAAAAGCATTAACCCTACGTTACTCACGCGGTCTACGATCGTAGACCATGCCTCTATAAACACTGGTATTTCTTGAATAAATAAACATACGACGGGCTGATTTTTAATAGCTGTTCATGATGCATGCATGCATCGAATTAGTATCGCTTGTGCCATCAATGCGTTTATAAGTTAAAGTTATTAGACGAAATAGACGACTTGTCTACGATTGTAGACCACGTGATTAACTGTGTTATTCTTCTTTACCTCTGAATTTTTGTGATTTCGCTAACTTTTTATAAGTTTTTGTAAGTATTATTTGCTTCTTTGAAATTATACAGGGTCGGGCAAAAAGAGCGGAACACCGAATTTATGGCTTAACTAGCACTTTTTCGAAAATTTAACCTAAATTAAAGTTTTTGTATACTTTATGTATTATTTATTGGTGTTTGCAGATTTTCCGTTTTTGTCACATTTTTGGAGATATGATGTCACCGGATAGTATTTTAAATGAATCACCCTGTATTTATATTTTTTTTTGAGTAGATATTTTTTTCCTGAATTCACTAATACCAGGTTTAGTGGGTCTCTGACTTATGGTTTCATAAGAAAAAAATAAAATGTAATGGCACCTAAATATTTATTTAATAAAAAACGAACGACAATAACTGAATCTACGTACATTTATTTACAATAGGTGTTCAAACTGAAAACCTTCGGCTGCCTGACAGTATCCTAATCTGTCCACAAATGACCTTAATGAATTTTGTATCATTTCAGGCGTTGTACTATTTTGTACCGCCGCTCTGATTCGATCTTTTAGTTCTTGAAGAGTTTGAGGTAAATCCTTATAAACTATAGTTTTTTTTTAATAGTTTTTGGTATACCTACTGCGATAATTACTTAGGGCCGATATCATAATAAAAGTTAATGCTGCATTAAAAGTTCATGTCACCTTTAAGCGAGAAATGAATTTCATAATCATTTGTTAAAGTTAATGGACGCTTTAATGAATAGAATCTTTAGTTATTGTCGTTCGTTTTTTATTAAATAAATATTTAGGTGCCATTACATTTTATTTTTTTCTTATGAAACCATAAGTCAGAGAGCCACTAAACCTGGTATTAGTGAATTCAGGAAAAAAATATCTACTCAAAAAAAAATATAAATACAGGGTGATTCATTTAAAATACTATCCGGTGACATCATATCTCCAAAAATGTGACAAAAACGGAAAATCTGCAAACACCAATAAATAATACATAAAGTATACAAAAACTTTAATTTAGGTTAAATTTTCGAAAAAGTGCTAGTTAAGCCATAAATTCGGTGTTCCGCTCTTTTTGCCCGACCCTGTATGTATAGAATCAAGGTATATTATAGATACAAACATGTTTGACCCAAAAAGAAGATGTGTAGAGACTAGTAAAGACCCCGAAGTATGGAGAAAATGGTTTGAGGAATTATCGAGTGGCGAGGAAAGTCCGATTGACACGGAAGATACGGAGGAGGTAGAAGATGACATTTTAGAGGAAAGTGACCACAATACTGGCTCTGAACAAGATGCGTCCTCGGAAGAAGATGATACCACTGAAGAGGCTGGGAATTTTTATACTGGCAAAGACAAGGTAACCAAATGGAAAAAGAATGTACCTAACGTAAATGTACGCATTTGTTTCCATAATATTATAAAACTTTTGCCAGGAACAAAAGGTAATGCACGCAGTGCCACAACAGAACTTGAATGTTTGAAATTGTTTATAACGGATACCATTGTAAGGGTCATAACTACTGCAACAAATATATATATAGAAAAAATTAAAAACAATTTTCAAAGGAATCAAGACGCTAGGTGTACTGATGAGAGAGAAATTAGAGCTTTTATAGGAATCCTTTTTTTGATTGGTACACTTAGAAGCTCCAGAAAAAATGTCCATAAAATTTGGGACAATTCCAAAGGCAGTGGAATCGAATCATGTTATTTGGCAATGAGTGAGACAAGGTTTCGTTTTCTCATACGATGCTTGAGATTTGACGACATCGGCACAAGAAATGAGAGAAAACAAATTGATAAGTTGGCACCTATTAGGGAACTTTTGGAAATATTTTTGCAGAACTTTCAAAGTAGTTTTGTTGCTAGTGAATTCTTGACTGTAGATGAACAGTTATTAGCTTACAGAGGACGCTGTGCTTTTAAGCAGTATATACCAAGCAAGCCAGCTAGATACGGCATAAAAATGTTCGCATTAGTAGATGCAAAAACAGCGTACACATTTAATTTAGACACCTACGTTGGAACTCAACCAGAGGGTCCATATAAATTTAGTAATTCTGCGGAAGACATTGTAATCCGATTAATACATCCAGTTGCAGGTACCAATCGCAATATAACTGGAGATAATTGGTTTAGTAGCTTATCACTAACAAAGAAACTGTTGCACGACCATAAACTAACGTACCTTGGTACATTGCGAAAAAATAAATCAGAGATTCCCTTAGAGTTTCAACCGAATAAGAATCGCGAACCAAAGACTTCTCTTTTTGGATTCCAAGAAGATTGCACTTTGGTGTCATATTGTCCCAAGAAAAATAAAGCAGTAATATTGGTATCATCTATGCACCATGACAATGAAATTGACGCAGAAACAGGGGAACATAAGAAACCAGTTATAATAACGAACTATAACCATACCAAAATTGGAGTAGATCTATTGGACCAAATGTGCCAGAAATACGATGTTGCAAGAAATACCTGTCGTTGGCCAATGGTAATATTTTACAACCTACTAAATATTTCAGCTATAAATGCTGTTTGTATATACAAAAGTAACCATCCTCAACACAAAGTGGTACGAAGTGATTTTCTTGAGAAATGTGCATTTGACCTAATTCGACCTCAAATTGAATATAGAGCAACACTTCAACACTTACCAGCAGAAATTAGACGAAGATCACGAGCTCTACTAGGAATATCGGAAGAAGCACCAGTTCCACCACCCTCCGAGAGACAACAAAATTATGTCGGACGTTGCTACATATGTCCCAGAAGCCGCAACAAATCCACAAGAAAATGTTGTACCAAATGTAAACGATATGCATGCAAAGACCATATGAGAGACTCTTGTACTGCATGTTTGACAGAATAAAGTAGGCACTTTTCATCGTTAATATACATTAGTTTCTAAAAATTTTTCTATTTTTAGTTCAAGTAGGTAGTATGGAAAATTCTAACCATTAATGATCTATTTGCAAAATTATAAAATCTATGCACAGTTTTATAAATAGTATAGTTTTGCAAAATTAAACAGTGAAAATGCATATCATAAGTGTTTTATTTAATTATTATGAAAAAATAGAACTATCAATGTAAAACTTTATATATACACTATATGTGGCTTAGTAATTATATCTGATTAAGCGGTAAGTTAAAAAAGCACAAAATTAGCTATTTTATACAAATATTTAGTTGGTCTACAACTGTAGACCGCGTGAGTATGCACGTAATAAATATCCAGGTGACTAACGTAGGGTTAAATTATAATTATCAAATAATTTTACTGAACTTGTATATGCAAAACCTTCATTAAAATAACATTCTATGCTGAATTCAATTGGAATATTGTTTCTTTCCTTGAAATATATTGCTTTGTATTATTGATATAGTTAAACTTGCAAGTTCATAAAGATTTTCAACAGAAAAGTGAAGAAAAGACAGTGACTGTTTGTTGTAAACACAAAGATAGATTGTCTAAAAATCTAAAAATACAAGTATTTTATGTGTTAACTATATGAATCGTTAAAATACATTTCAAATATCATCATAAACACCAGAAAAGGTCAATCAATGTACACAACTTTTATAAGAATTGCTTTGAAATAGTCTCTTCTGTAACTCCATATACTAATACTCAACACGCGATAAAAAAAACGATCCGATTTGTTTGGATTGTGAACCTTGACCTAGTATAGTAGTGACGTCTACAGAAGATACTTGCATTAGAGAAGAGGTCATCATATTACTAGACTGGGCTGTTAGCAATGATAATATTATAATTTTTCAAATTTCAACTTAATTTCAATTTGCATAAATAATATATAATGACATCTCACAACTGTAGTAGCATTAAAAATTGATATAACCATAAGTATAATAATTTAAACATTATCATTAGAATGTTTTGAATTTATCAAATAATATTATTATTTGATTAAGTTTAAGTAATATAAACATAAATGTATTGCTACTTTATACAATTCGATTAACACATTGTATATATTTTACAGACTTAACCAAGAATTTGACGGCGTACAACTCACAGATTTGCGTCCGCTGGCTACATTGGGCGTAGGAGGCTTCGGGCGTGTTGAACTCGTTCAAATAAGCGGCGATCCTAGTAGATCGTTCGCCTTGAAACAAATGAAGAAAGCCCAAATAGTAGAAACGAGACAGCAACAACACATTATGTCTGAAAAAGAAATCATGGGCGAAGCAAATTGTGACTTCATCGTTAAACTCTTCAAAACATTCAAAGACAGGAAATACTTGTACATGTTGATGGAGAGTTGTTTGGGTGGTGAATTATGGACCGTACTGAGAGACAAAGGCCATTTTGACGATTCGACTACCAGATTTTACACGGCGTGCGTGGTAGAAGCGTTCGATTACTTACATTCGAGGAATATCATTTATAGGGACTTGAAACCTGAAAATTT
The DNA here is from genome assembly GCA_963170755.1 of Amphimallon solstitiale. Taxonomy (NCBI): domain Eukaryota; kingdom Metazoa; phylum Arthropoda; class Insecta; order Coleoptera; family Scarabaeidae; genus Amphimallon; species Amphimallon solstitiale. Next base: position 77,993,187 of record OY720683.1, on the reverse strand, counting down.
ACTTTTAGACAATCAAGGTTATGTGAAACTGGTGGACTTCGGTTTCGCCAAGAAACTACAGAGCGGTAAGAAAACGTGGACCTTCTGCGGCACGCCGGAATACGTTGCGCCTGAAGTTATACTCAATAAAGGTCATGATATTAGTGCTGATTATTGGTCACTGGGTGTATTAATGTTCGAATTGCTTACTGGAACGCCACCTTTCACCGGTGCTGATCCTATGAAGACGTACAATATCATCCTGAAGGGGATAGATGCTATAGAATTTCCTAGGAATATAACTAGAAATGCTACGGTTTTGATTAAGAAATTGTGCAGGGACAATCCAGCGGAACGACTTGGGTATCAAAAAGGAGGAATTTTTGATATTCAAAAACACAAGTGAGTATACATACTGGAATTTGAAGCAACTATATTTAATGTAATTGTTAACTTTGGTTAAAGTATAGATTGACGTTCACACAAATAATATTAATCACAAGAAAGATATTGAATAATAATTGAACAGCATGTGAATATTACATTTTCGCCAAAAAAAAAAAACATATTCGCAGGTTAAAATACCTGAATTTAAACTCGCCATTTCCGTTAGTAATTGGATTTCATCTAAAAATTTTTTTCTTTTTTTGGGACGAAAATTTGATAATTTTTACTCACATGCTCGACAACGAAACCCGCAATTATCAATTTTCTATAACGTAGGTTTTCTATTTACATAGGGGGATCATCTATATATTTAGCAAAGTTTTTGCGGCAAAAATTGTTGGCCTCCTTCTTTGCGTTTTGGTTGTAGAGAAACTTTACCCGTACAAATTCGCCAGTTTTAATGTCTTTAGCACCACTTTCAATATTTACGACAATCTTGTTTTTTGGTAATTCTAAGTTCGTCTCTTTCTTTTCTTACAGGTTCTTCTTTTTCCTCCCTTCTTCTTCGTCCTTTAAAGGTTCTTCTTCTTCAAACTCTTTTTTTCTTCACATTTAATGTCACACTTTCGATTTGACGTGGAAATACCACCAGGGCCAGGTTTTGCCTCATCTTTTACCTGTTTTTCACCTGTCTCTTTTTCCTTGAGAATTTTTAGTGCGTCTTTTGACATCAATATGTCTCCTACCTTTTTTGATAGTCTTTTTCATTTTTTCTGATTGCTTGCCTTTTTTTGTTAAATGTTCTGTCAATTTAAAACTTATAAACTCTTCGAAGCTCGAAGTCTGAGTAGATTCAGGAAGTGTGATTTGTTCATGGTGTTCCTGCTGCAAGTGTGGCACTTCTTCGTTCTCGTTAACGGCTTAACGTTGATTAGTGTTTCTAAATCTTTGCAACTTTACAACATCAAAGGCTTCTACATATATGATTTTTTTCAAAATTTACTGAGAAAAGACCAGTAGATCTAGAAATTAAATATTCGGATTTGAAGGTCGTTTCCCAAATTATCTTCAGTTTGGCCGAAAATTCACTATTAGGTAATAGTTAGCCTGGGAAGTCTCTATTAAATCTTAACATTTCGTTATTCCATGCAGTTTTTGTCGGCTTAAAAACACACTTATCTAGGGGCTGCATATACTGCGTAACATTTGCTAGTAATTTTGCCAAAACAACTCCATGATCAAGTGCAGTTTTTGATAGTGCAAAACTTGTGTGAACACCAGCTCCACCACAGCAGAGAAAAACTTTTTTGTTGTTCCGTTCTTCTAAGGTTTTAACAAAAGGCAAACAACTTTCAGTAAACCATTTGAGAAACAGATCGCCTTCCATCCAACCTTTCTTTTGAGCTCTATACACGGTTCCTGGTTAATCGTGTTCAGGAATCCAATTTTGCCAAACGTTCTTTCCCTTAAATATAATGAACGGAGGCAGCTTATCGCCATTCGCCTTGCCGCATGCCAAAACCGTGGTGTTTTTTTGCTGGATCGGAGCAATCAGTTTAACATCTTTAGGATCATGGCGAAAACCGTTTCATTGCAATTGTAAACGCGATCTCCATCTAAAGGACCAATATTTTCTTTTTTGTATAATTCTTTTAACTTCTAGTAGAGCGAACACATTTAGAGAATATTACATACGTCTTCACAAAGCTGCGCAAACAAAAAGTGCCAGGGGCGCAGGTGATTAAGACGGCGGAAGTATTAGGGATTTTTTAACTTCATAATTGTGGAAATTATGTTTTTACGATCGGTTAGTTTAAAAATAGAAATAATTTCAAGTGTCTTTATAAACACAATTATTTAAAGAACAATCTTTTACTAAATCCAAAGAAGCAACAAGAAAACACCAATATAGCTCATGGCTTCTCCTCTACGCACGGACAGCTCTGGATGTTTTCTCATAAATCCTTCATACCATTCCTCCAAGTCTGAAATCATTCTCGTTTAATTCACAATATTCTTTCACAAGAATTAAAAGTTCTTGTTTGGTAAAGGCATAACCGTACTTTCCACATTATAAGTACTTAGCTAAGCAAGCTTCATCATCTTTTGACAATATGGTTTTCCTTCCACCTCTCCAATATCAAGGCTATCGATATTTTGTATGTTTCTGTATTTTCTCAATGTTGACTTTGAGATTCTATATCTTTCGGCAACGTCACGAAGGGTATTTCCCAGATGAACATCTTGCAAAGCCATTTTTAATTCATTAATGCCATAGTAACACGCTTTGTGTTGAGACTATTGTACATTGTCGGCATTTTCTGTAACAAAATATTACTTAGTTTTTGTGTCCACTATTGCCTTCATTTTTTGTCCATTATTTCCCACAGACCTGACAATTTTGAGGGTAATAGTGGACTGGCCCTCGTGTAAAACTGACTTTAGATAATAGGAAATCAAGGCTACCCAAACATAACCTGATTCAACTGACACCAAGGTAGAGTTTTGTTTTATTTTTATGACACGCCGTTATTGAGATAGTGTTATTAGTTTGATGTTCATTTCATGCGTACGATTATTTTCAACAAGAATTTATTATAAAAAAAATTCAACTTACCTATTGCTGACGTTGTTCATGTTTCACACTACACATTGAAGTATAGTTCGCACCCAAACACAATATTTACGCGCGAACTTTGAAAAATTTCGGAATTTTGTCTATTATTACCCCCGTCTACAATTACCCACGCCTCCCCCATACGTATTATTCGATATTTTTCTTTCACAATTTAATATTATTTGTGTGGGCATCATTCTTAACTTTTAGATTACTTTTGTAAATATTTTTAAGTAGTATGCATTATTTACCAATCGATTTTTTCCATTCTTCCGTTAATGAATTTATACAAACATGGTTTAAACTTATTTCATACTATTTAAATTTCATTAGATCCAGTGTTTCAGTGAAGCGGTAAATCCCATTATAAGTATATAGAGTCCGATCCAAACCTGATGATAGTTGCGTAGAACACGATTTTGGGTACTAGAAAGGCAAGCAGTACTAGTCTATAGGGAGCGCTGTATACGGTTACGCGTAAAAACATTGGTCTACTATTTGATCATTTGTCGTTTAGCCCTGGCTTCGTACGGTGCGGTGTTCCGATACATTTTCCATCATTTATATACATTTTCAAATCTTGTGCACATGTTAAGAAACTTTAAGAAGATTATATTGTTGATGGATGATTTCCACGAAGAATTTATTGAAGTGTAAACTTCTATGAGCGCGTTGATTGTGGGCACTGAATGAGATTGAGCTGTCACGCTCGACTATGTAACGCTCGAGTCGCGATGGTTACCAAACGAACCGTAAATTCGACAATAATCCGCAAAACTGCAAAGAACTCCTCTCTGGATACGCGAAATTGAAAGCTGCCCTTTGGCATTGGTGTACGGGCGACATTGAATTTCCGGTCGACGGAGAGATTTTCTTTCTAAGTGGAGCGGTTGTAAAGATATGGGCTTTTAAAGAAGAGCGTGCACTCGATGTTTTAACAGCAAAATGGCTTACGTCATGACGATTCACGTGACAATCAAAAAATCCCGAGAAACGTCAAACTGACAGGCGAACCGAGTTGCACCACAGATTCACTTTTAAGCGTGAAATACGAAATTTTGAAGGTTGCGGGGGCTCATCAAGACTCGGGGTCTTAAGGAACCGGCTTTTTGGGACCTTTTGTATGCTTATTTCGAGTCGGCAGTCGCACGCAATCGAAGGTACCGGCAATTTAAAGGTCGCTTGCAGACGGATTTGGTAAGAAAACTGGCCGTTTAAATGTGCACTGATATCAATGTATTCCGGTCGGGCGAAAAATAAATATCAGATTCTCATGTGCACTGGCGATCAATGTATTACGGTCCAGCGAATTGCATCTCCACACAATACATAACGATCTCTCACATGACTTGATATTTTTATCTATACAGGGGTCGATTAATATTTTAATAATGATTTGAATTAAAATACGATAATTCCAGAACGTGTGTATTTCCTTAAAGGGGAAAAGGAGGATTGCTTTCGACATTTATGTGCCCCTACAATGAAATAATTTTATGCCATATAGTTACTAATAATAAAGCTAACAATTATTGTTGTACCTTGTATTTAAAAGAAGCGGGAATAAATAGTTACGATGGCTTTGGGGTCGATATTTTTAGCACGGATAGTACAGAGTTTAAACCACGCCTCGCGCAAGTACAAAGTATCATCAGGTTTGGATCGGACTTTAAAAAAAAATGAATGAATTTATCGTTAGCTTTTTCAAACTGTACTGAATAAAGCTTTAGGAAATGTATATTTTTTTAGGTGGTTTGACGGTTTTAATTGGGAAGGCTTAGTAAATAGAACGCTGATTCCACCAATAACACCAACAGTCAACCATGTCACGGATACATCAAACTTTGATGATTACGCGCCGGATATGGATGGACCACCACCTGACGACATCACAGGCTGGGACACCGATTTCTAGTATAAATTTTCATTAGCGATAACAGACTTGTTACATAATTCTCATTTTGCTCCATATTGTGTAAAAACAAACATCGTTCTCTTAAGATAACATTGTGTATATACGTAAGCTTGAAGAGAAAGAAACATTATTTTAAAATATATATTATAAACACGGTGATGCACTAGGTCAATTTTTATGTGATATGTGTGAATGAAAAAATTAAAAATATTTTTTAATCTCGTAAAACATAGAATATACATTGAATTGATCATTGATTTGTATTTATTTTTTTGTAATTAAAATTTTTTAACATCCGAAGTATGGATGTTGAATATCATCATTTTACCTATATTGAGATTAAATCAAGACAATTGTCCAAATTTTATTTTAAAAATTGTATATGTATTATTAAATTATTTTTTCAAGTCATTTGTTGTAAATTAATAAGTATCGGAAAATATATTCTATGCAAAGAAAAGGAAGTTAATGATATTGAATTATTCAATTTAAAAATGTGTATAGACTATTAAAACTATTTATTGTTATTTTTTTTTTAGTCTCTAAGAGATAAAAATATTCAAAAATTATTTGTTATATAGGCAATTGAATGAAGTGCAATTTTATAAATTTTGTGTGACTAAAAGTTTGCAATATCAAAAAAACAGTGCCATTTATAAATCGATGAGTGAAGTGCCTGTAATGTCTAAAAAAATTATATACTGCGTACGCTAAATATTAGCAGGTTAATAATTTTAATCAATTACACTGTCTTCTAATTAGATCTTTTTGATATTATTATTACTTTAGCCTCTCAGTGACGAAACTAGACAGTCAACTGTAATTGTAAATATGACAAGTTACCTAATAATGTTATAGCATTTTAAAGTATATATTTTATCGATAAGACGGGCTATATTGTTATTTTATTTTTATATATATTATATAATTAAAAAAAACTGTGAAGATTGTGTTTTTATAATGTATAAACCTTGCATACTACATATACATAGTATAATAAATAAAATTTAAATATAATATCAAGATATTTTTTTTAATCAGGTTCCTGGCCGACCCTTAATGTTTGTCGGCATGTTTTTGGGAGCACCTGTATATCAGGTTCTGTAAACTAATGTATATAAAGGGCTATCCAGTTAGAGGTTAAAATGACCGAGATCGAAATTAACCTACCCTCGCTGGAACAAGTAATTATCAAGAAGTTGAGTAGTTCTCCTAGTGGGGGCACAGCTGAGGGTAAATAAAATAATTTTTGAGGTTATGATTGTGCCGTATGTGCGAATAAAGACATATAATTTCTTTATAGGTAAGTTTAATTATACATTAAATAAAATACCTAATAAATAATACGCACTACAAAACAGACAATAACCAAATTACATTTGATATAAGATACAACGGAGCATGCGTGGGTCGTTCTGAACCAATTTCAAAACTGGTCCTTGAGGGGGCGGGGGTAAGTAACACCGGCGCCAAGAAGACAGAATGACACTAACAAAAGGAACAAGCGGACGGCGGGTAGTAGAAGTTGCGGCTGAGGTAACTCTGTACTTATTCCGACTGATAAAGTAGCTTTCAGTAAATGTTTTATTGAAGAATCATAGGATTACTTTTTTTTTCCTTATTATACTCACAATTACCCTTTTATAACATAATAAAAAAAAACATACGAAAGGCTTTTTAAAAACGTATTCATTTTTTAAAAAAAATAAACCTAAACAAGGAAATGGTATTAAAAAGCCAGTATTTTTATTAAATACCTACATGAAATGTGAGTCTGTTTCCGGCAGAAGGCGTCACTGTACAGTGGCAAAATTCACATTTCAGAAGCGTCAAAAAAACAAAGTAGGCATATTCTTTTTTATTCATGTATGTAAATGTTTTTGTTGTTCATTTATAAATCTATAATCTGACCGGAGGAAATTTGTTTTTAACTATTTAAAAGGTGGTAGAAGGTGACTCAAATGAGACATTGATTACGCTGATTACCGTTCAACTTTGATATCTAATTGTCATTAAACGAAAACTGAATTTTAAAAAAGCTCCGGGGGATTGCACCTAACAATGTATATTTTCGAAATCTTCCAATACATTTTGCACAGGTTCGTTGGATAATGAGATATTTTAGCGCTCATTTACATGTAAATGCATATACTGTTAAACCGTACAGAGGCCTCTTAAATATAATCGTCTTAAGAGCGCTCCGGACGGTAAAAATATTTCGATGCTCGCTAACGCCTCTCCCCTTCAGACTGCTGTAAGTAGCCACAGATGTGGCAATTTGGCAACAGCGAGGATTGGTTTGTAAAGAGTGGGAATGGGTACATAATTCATCGTTGAATTATACTAACGACAACCAAATATTAGGAGAATGAGACGATTCGTCTCTTCCGTGCGTTTAGTGATATAGATACGAGTTGATATACAAAAAGGCATAAAGGATAAACGTAGGGCGCGCACTTATTGAGTCGTTTGAATCAGAAAAATATAGATAATACACACATAAAATTAAAATTTGGTGCAGAAAATTTCGATCCGAACCAACTAAGAAAGAAATGAAAGGTTATTCAACAAAAATATATTACATTCAACACATTGCACATTATTGTTTTGATAGTTTTGACTTTTTCATTTTTCGAAATACCGCGTAAATATGTGTGATCCGAGAATCAGTGTAATAATAGTTATTTATATAAGAAGGGTATAATTCATTAGATTATGGGCCGATAGAATGTTTTAGTTATTACGATATCAAAATAAAATAAAAAATTATAAGAAAAAAAGAATTATTCATGACTGTTAAATAATACGTTAACTTGCTACCTATCAATAGATACGTAATCCTATATTCAGAGTTGAGATGATTTAAATCATTTGAATAAAATCAGAGTTTAAATTATGATTTATTTAAATCAATGTGATTTTTATTTAAAAAACATGATTTTTCTTCTTGTAATAGTCTCTTATAGTTTTTATTATATCTATATAATTATTTTAAGCAGAAAAATAAAGAAATTCGTCTTACATTTATTTAGTAACATTACATAAAAATTTTCAAATACAAAGAAATCATAAATAAACATAAGAAAACTGTGTGTTTCATATTAATAAAAAAATACTATTTTTAGCAATGTTGCATTTCTTAATTCTGAATGGACAAGCCCATATGATGAAACAGTTCTTTCGACATCTGCAGAAGAAGCGTTTGCATACAAAATCGGAACAATGATATCCAATGCTTGATTAATTTCTGGAATATTCTTCTGAGATCTCCACCATTTTTTATGTAAATAGATTAAGACGCTTTTATAAAGTATCAGTATTCAAAATTTAAAATAATCACACGGTTTTTTATAAAAATCTACGATTGTTTTCTAGGGGATTTCTAATTGGAAGGCCTCTTGTATAGCGGGGATCTACCAATTCTAGTAGTAAGCACATGTAAAAAAATTCTTCAAGTTTGGGAAGCATTACATTTTTGGAAAAATCCGAATCTCTCCATATCTACAAAATAAAGTTTTACATGTTGCTTTTGTACCGACACAAACTTATACTTTCTTCTTCCACCAGCATGCCATGCTTATTCCACACAACAAAATAGCACATTTTTCTTTTAGTTATTGCTCATTGACTTTGCACTTGATAGTAATAATCATGGCTTCTTTTTAATTTTAATTGACCTTTTTCTATTGTTGCAAATTTAATTTGATTTTCTTGAATGGCCACCAGGGGATCCATGTTTTGTGAGACGGATGGACATTTTATTTCAAGAAGATTTTCTCCGATTATTCATTATTAGGGTTCGCGCCCAGGTAGAAATTCTCCTTGTCGAGAAATAAACCACAGTCAATAATTTTTTCGATATCCTATCGCTCTCGAAAAGCAGCTTTCGCTAATGGTTCGCTTCTATTGCCATACCGTGTATGTTTATTGCCATCGAAGGAATTATATAACAATGTTTTTAGTGTGTTGACACAAGATGTTTTAGGGTGCAATTTGCATATACTGCCAAAGTTTGACGCGGCAACTCTAACAGATCTTTCATTTATCCTTAGAAGTTTTTTGGCTTCTAGTCGCACTTTCGATGTACAAAATGTCTTCATTTGATTTTTTCAAATCCTGAAGGAACTGTTCCCGTTTTCGGTTGTATTCCTCCATTGAAAAATCACCTCTTACTGATTCATTAGCCTCTGGGCCATAATCTTTATCACAAGTCACTACAGAGTGTCTTTTCCTCTTTCTGGTGTTAAATATTTGTCGTTTCACTGACTTTAGTCGCCGTTGTTTAATTTTTTTTTATATACCGTTTAGTATAAGAATGGGGACTTGTTTGAGTCAAAGCTTTATGTAATACTCTATGAAATTCACCACCCGAATTGAAAGAAATGGAAGCAGCTTCACAACGCATTTGATGTGAGCCTTTTAATGCAAAGTTTATTCGCTTTCCTCCCGTAAATTTGCAGACAATGCTGTTGTAATGTTGTGTTAAATTGTTGTCCATATTCAATATTAAAGTGCGAGTAATGACATTCAGACGCTGTAAACATGCTTCTGAAAAATAAATTGAAAATCGGCAGTTCGTTCTATGGTGCATACTGCTATTCCCAGTAAATGACATTTTTTATCGCGGTCAGTTGTTCCTATTAAGAAAACAGGGAACCTCTGCCAAATCAATTTATACGTTGCATCTGCGTGGATAATGATATTCTTTTTTACTCCATTTTCTAATAGAATTTTACTGGTTGCCATGAATCTAAAAACACCGTCGCCCTCATCGGTTGTGAAATTACGATAAAAGCTTTGCTTCGTTCATTGGGGACAGCACTATTCTTAAGAAGCCAACTTTACAGTTCACCAAGAGATATTGTTGGTGGACCGTAAATGGTTTTTCTTAATTTAGCCAGAAATATTTTTATTTGGTTTATATTTGGTGGTGGATTATCTTTCTGGGCAAGAACATCCAAAATTGCTTTCGGATTTATTTTTTTTGGTAAAGAAATCCTTGATTTCGTTCTTTAGTTTGTAGTTCATTTCGGTACCGGCCTTTGTTGCAATAGAATCACAAGAATGACTTACTTGCGATCGAAATAGGAGAACATTTTCAGAGGATGAATCCAGAATTAATTTAATACCAGTTGCACATTGTTGTCCTCGACATTTAACTTTATTACATCGAAAATACTTAACTACACCAGACTCAGTGTTGTTTGTGTTTTTTAAGCTCCAACAAGTTTCCGATTTGACAAAATCTTCTGCATCGTTACGGTTAATGAAGGTTCTTTCGTAATTCCATGTTATGGATCTTTTCTTCGCAAGTTGTTGCTCATTTATTCGGAATAATGTTCTTTTACTCATTTTAATGCGTAATTACTCGTGTTAAGTTGAATGTATTTATTTACTAGCTTATTGATTTATTACTGTAAACAAAACAATTATATAGTGTCCAGAGTTATTTTTATAAAAAAGAACTATTTTAGTAAAGATTCATTTTGTTATCTGAGGGGTAATTTTTTTTAAATAATGGGCGCTGATGTTTTTGTTGGTACGCATAGATTTTGTAGTGTTAAAATACGTACACTGAAGTTCATTCACTTAAAATGAATTGCAAACTCTTTTTTACTGCTAGTTCAAGTTTTCAAAGGATCTGATATTTAGAAATGGATTAGTAACATTTAAATAATGCACAACTGTAAGCTGCATTTATTTTTAATAATGCTCGTTTAAACTGTAGTGTTATTAATAGGGGTGCTTTGATATCTTTTTTTGTATTTCTTTGCTAGTTTATTCCACCTTCGTTATTTGTTGTAATGTTTATTAAATAATTTTATCTGTATTTGTGAAAAATCGAAAAAGTAATCTCTCATAAGTCTGTTCTTGATTCTCCTTGTGAGCAGAAATAGCACATTCCAAAATCAAATATATTAATTTATCGATGAAGAAATTGTTTCCTTTTAATTGGTGCCAACACCTGGTCTTTCAAAGATTTTTTAAATAAATGGTTAGCAAATGTAACACTAGTACTGTTTTTCAAATAGTAAAATATCAAAATCAAGTTTAAGTTAAAAAGGTCCTGTTATTTAAATTTCTGGAAAATGAAATGAAATGATTTTTTTTATAAAAAGTATAAGATTACTGAAATTACATATACTTATGCATATTTATAAATGATTTTTATGCTATACCATTGCAAAAATATAGATATATTGCCCGGTATGTATACAAAATATGTATGTATTATTATTATTTATTATATGTATTTCAAACACATACTACTCAATAACGTTCACCTCGTGTCTCCGTGTACTCTATGTCTGACATGTCTATTATAAACCAGCCGTCATACGTCAGTGTATTCTAACCATATGATTCTAACTCATGCACATCTTTTAAAATCGTATATTGCCGCGTTTGTGCACAATTTCGCGGGCATGCGGATTAGTTCAGCAGTGCATTTTAGAATCGTCTCACGAGATTTGTTAGCAACGTTGCCAATGTAGTTACGAAAATTGATATACACCTTGCCTTCGCCAGAGAGCAGCACCTCCCCGGTCCAAAATTTGCTAAAAATGTTTTTTGTTCATTTTAGAAAAAAAAAATAGATACACATATTCAGTATTACTTTTTAAACATGTTTGTCAAAAACCGTTTTCGATTTGATGCAGAAATAAGCTGGAAAAAAGGAAATCCGTAATTCAAGCCGTCCGGTGGTCTCTTAAAAATATTCTACAAAATTGATTCAAGATTTAAATATGCAAAATGAGAATATTTTCAATACACAGGATTTATAATGAAGTAACTTCTGTTCCTTAAAGTGCAGTCATTAAATATTAAGAATATATATAAATACGTTCCTTTCTTAGCCATTTGATAAAGAAATTGCTTTTCGTGATTTAGCAGCTGTAAAATGAACTTGGAACCAAATAAGAAAATTAAAACATTTAGATAATATAGATAAGACAGAAGTATGGGCAATGCTTGATCCCACTGTATCATTACTAATTATACCATGGCAATATTATTAATTAATATGTATTTGAAACTTAAATAGATGAAAGATAGATATACAAATTTTACATAGTCCACATGTAGCAATAATGTAGTAATCTACATACCATAGCAATTTTGGTTAAAAAATAAGTTGAGAATATATAATCTGCAACATCTTCCAGCAAAATATAAAATGAACTTTTAATAATAATATTCACCTAAACTTGCTCCATATAGTCAAATAAAAAATCAATTTTTCTGCATATATACTTAAAATTTACCGTATTCAGTTAAGAAATTCAAATATGTTTTATCTCCGACAATATTTGTTTTCTACCAACTATCAAATTTAATATTTGTAAAAGAAAATATGAGTAAACACAAAGTAAGGCCTATATATTTATTGTGTAAAGACATACATAATATGTATGCGTGTTCTTATAAACATTTTCTTATAGTATAAAAAATACAAACCTTTATTTACAAGCCAAAATATTGAGGTAAATAATATTCATTAAAAAAAAATATTTTCTTCTTAATTAAAACATTATTCTTGAGAAATAAATGGATTCTGTATGGATTCCATACCATCTACTGGACATATTAATACAACACTTGTGCCTCTACAAACCACTAACCCAAGTGGTCTGGTTTCCTCTATTAATTTATATGGATCATCAGGATCTCTCAAGTACTCTGTAGTGTTATCAAGTACCAAATTTAAAAGAGGGTCATACCCTTTCAGTATACCGGCGGCTTCACGACCACCAGCGAATTTTACTCGAATACTCTTTTCTAAGTATTTTGACAAATCTAAGATTGATTCTTTCCTTTTTTTCTCCTTTTGATCACCTTGGCCCTAAAGTACATATTTTTATCATAATATATTGCACACAATACGAAATAAATATTACCTTTCCCTTTTCACCTGCTGATGCCATAATAAAATTTAAATAAAATACATAAGTAATGTACATAAACTTTGACATAAACACATTAGTATTTTACAGAATTTGCCGGCATTTGATTTGATTTGATTATAGTTTTGACAATTGACACTAACGGTCAGAACAAATTGAAATTATCTAATAAAATTATTTAAAATCAGGTTCACCAAACTTTATAAACAAATTACCCAATTTTTTCTTGAATATATAATAAATAATAATCTGAACCAATAAATCGTGACAAAGGGCATTAGTTTGTAGTAATTACAAAATTATAATCTGATTCACAGTTTTCAAATAATTAAAACCATTAATCAAAATGAGACAGAAACGTCATGTTTTAGGTTAGTTTCAATTTTTATAATCAAAACATTTGAGTCTCATTTTCAAGTTATTTGTAAGTAAAAGTTAATATGTATAGCAAGATGATCCCTTGTAAATTCTTTTTGCAAGGAACATGTAAATTTGGTGATGGATGCAGATATTCTCATCAAATAAATGGTAGTATTTCAAATAAATACAATTAAAACTTCAAACAAAATATTGAACTTTCAGATATGTCTCAAATTCATGGGTCATCAATCATGAGACAAAATTCAAAGCCATCAACAATTGATACAAATCTTTTAGTTAAATCTGTAGTTACAGATATGATTAATGCGGAAAAAGGTGGGCTCTGGCTGCTTTCATCATATACCCCATTTAAAGATAAACCTTTCTTTCCGGGGTTTGAAAATCAAAGTTTTGAAGAAGTCCGCTATGGATACTATGAGGCCAATAAAAATGGAACACTTGAGCAATATGTATGTAAGACCATAAATTAATTTCAAGTTTTATTAACATTTTCATTTCAGAAACGACAGTTACACATTGCATTACAAACAGCTGCAATTAAAATGAGAGCCTTACAAAACCCAACAAGTGAGATTATTTCTATGCTGATTCAAATTTACAATACTCCTGTAGGTGGTCAAGAGAATACTACATTTACTTCACCACAGCCCAATTTAGTTTATCAACAAAATCAACCTCAAACTGGATCAATCTTTGCAATAGCCAATCAACAGCTTTTTGGGAAGTCTTCAAATCAACAACCATCAATTTTCGGAGGACCAGCAACAAGTGGAAACAATATTTTTAATAGTGCAGCACAACAAAATACAAATCAAAATATCTTTACCAATAATCAACCAATTTTTAATAATCAACAAGGATTTAATAGTCCTTCTAACAATTCTATATTTGGAAATCAAAATTTTTTAGCTAGTTCGGGTGTAAGTGATCAAAATAGACCATTTGCCGCACAAAGTTCGTCATTTCCAGCACATAATAATGTTTTTGCTCAAGCAAATACAAATGTCTTCCAAACGTCTGTAAGTAACTCACCCTTTGGTAATAAAGAGCAGTCTGCTAATAATCCAGTTTTCCATCAAAATCAGACCTATAGTAATACAAATCCGGTATCTGGAAATATGTTACCTTCCCCGTTTGGTGGACAAACACAACAATCCATATATGCAGGTAACACAGGACATAATACACAACTTGGTTTGTCACCAATGGAACAACCACAAGAGTCAAGTCAAATGAGTAGTACAGCGAATAGTATCCTCAGAATGCCAACACCAAATGCTAATACTAATATATTCACACAACAAACATCAATATTCAACAATCGTAGTACTGATCAAAAACTTTCTAATTCAGTATTTGCACAACCTCAATCTGGAAATGTTGTTAGGGGAAACACAGAAACAATAGATAGTAATGCTTATTCTAAATTGGAAGATCTCAGTGAAAGCGATATTAAAAGTTTTGAAAGTGAATGTTTTGAATTTGGAAAAATTCCAGAAAAACCTCCGACAGCACAAATGTGTAATTAAATCCGTATCGTTCTTCAAAATACCTTGTGATATTATATGTTTAAGATTTAACAAAATATTATTTAGACATAAAAGAATTACTATTTATAAAATTAAGACAAATAAAACAATGAGAATGTTATATGCAGATCCATTGTTTTAATAAATCTTGACTTTCTTGAGCTGTTATTGCTTCTTTTCATTTTGTGTATTTAAATTTTAATGGAATTATATCCCATATAGAAACATGTTTAAATACTAGAAAAATTGACACACAAAACTTTTGTTTATAATCAGACATACTGGATCATCCGATATTTCTCCATTTTATACATGTAGGCACTCCCTACTACACTACCACCTCTTTTAGTTTTTTTTTTTTATGTTAAATATGTAAAAGCAGAATAAATTATAAAGAAGTAGGTACATTTAGACAAATAATTGACACTTTATAACCAGAAATTCAGAATTATAATTAGTGTTGTATGTCGTTTTTTTGAATGTACAATTAAACCACATAATTTCAACAAACAAGAAATTTCCATTTCAAAACCTAAGTTTGTAGTTTAATTCGTTACTCTTGATTCATTTGCCAATATATCCATAATTTCCGTAGTCCGCAGAACGTACATAGTATTCATGCATTCTAAAACTTCATGTTGCGTCAAATTATATGTTAAGTAGGGGAAGTCCCGTGTTTTATACTCTCCGTATTAACATCTCAAGTGCTCCGGGCAAATTTCTCACAAAAACAGAAGATTGAAATACTATCACACCTGTCTGATTTAGTTACTGCATAGCAGTTACCAGTGTCGTACTCAAAACGTAAGTCAGCTTTTTAAATATAAATTTGAATAAGAACTTTCAGGTACGCCACTGATACGGGAATTTATGGGTGCTAGAAAGGAATGCGAACAATTAAATGTAGAGGTGGGCAAAACGGTTCCTTTCTTTGACTCGGTTCAGCTCCTCATTGTGAGCCGGGTCCTGGAACCGGCTCATTTGAACTATGTGGATCCGTAATAGCCATATATATAATACTACTATATTGCCTGTGTTGTATATTGATAATGTGTAATTTTTCGTCCCAACTAAGTGAGATAGAATTGGCCGCCTTGAGTGTTCTGCGCATGCGTCAACTCAAACTGTCCATTTTGAAATTTACGAAATGACAGATAAACAGAAAATATAATTATAACCTCTGATTTAAATTGACATCTATAACTATATATTACTGAAAGCATACGCAAGGTTGTTTTTTTTATTGAATTCAGTTTTGTGCAAGTTTAGTTCATCGGTGAATTTGTAGAATTACCCAGAAAATACGCGGTAGAATAAATAAACGATATGAAGCCTGATTCCAGTGAATTATTAACAGAAAAACTTGTGAAGTTATAACTTCGTCGTTGATTTATACGTGCTTACTGGAATATGTGAAATTATATTATTAAATGTAAATACCGATCGTTTCATTTTGATTAACAGAAAAGATTTTGAACAGAAAAACTTGTGAACTTACAACTAATACATTGATTTGTACGTGTTTATTAGTATATGTGAAATTATATTATTAAATGTAAATACCGATCGTTTCATTTCGTCTTACTGAAAAGATTTTGAACAGAAAATCTTGTGTACATTGATTTGTGTATGCTTATTGGTGTATGTGAAATTATTGAATATAAATACTGCTTCTTTCATTTTGATTTACAGAAAACGCATAAATTAATGTTTTACATACACAATCGAATAGATTCAGGTATGTTATATAAGTCAGATTGTATTATATTTCAACATATAGTTTTGCTATGTATTTTAAGCTTAAGAATACAAATAAAATTACTTAAATTACTGTATTTAGTATTTTGGCTATATATAAGAATAAAACATCTATTTTATATTTGTCTACGTACCTACATTATTCAATATAATGTTGCGTAATCAACAATGTAAAGAACTAATTAAATTCCTGTTGTGTTCCTTTATTTAATTGTGTGTCGAGATGTACACTGAAACATGAATGTTTTAGAAAAAGTTGTGGAATTAATCAGCATTACATTTTTGTGATTGAATATAATTTTTATTGTTGTTAACTTTTTTTTTTAATTGAGAATGATTAACCATTCATGAAAATAAAAACGTGATGAAGCCTAATTTACGCCCATATGGTAGCAATGAATATAAACAAACAATTACTCTGATACACTTGAATTTCTGTAGTGTATCTAATAGCACATTAGTAATCAATACATTTTTCTTGATGTCTATGTCTCATAGACTGAGATGAGAAGAAATGATACTTGCAAATAATTTATATTATTGCTTGTAAAAAAGGTATGTTGATGTTGTATTTGATTCAATAATTACATCAAAGTACAATTTCTACTTACAAAGTAAACAATTTAATTTTATTTTATTTATGTTCGCAAATTTATTTTGTTTATACTTTCTTGGAATTAAAACAACAAAAACTTATTATGAAATATAAATATTTGTATGAATTAATAGATACATACAAATTTATAAAATGATAAAAAAGATTTAGAGAATGTAACAATATCAGAAAAACAGGAATACCGTTTGATGCCGTGCCTACCTTGCCGTTCATAACACTGCAGTATTTACTGCCACAATGTTGGGGAAAATTCAGAAGAACTCATCACACATTGTCTTGGCAAATTCCAAAATGAATATTATCTTTTTACTGTACCATCTACAAGTTGTTTTAAACTAAAACATATTTTATTGTAAATTTAAATATAAAATACATTTTATATGTGCTTGATTATAATTTAGTGACAGAAATTACGATACATATTCAGCAAAGTACAAATTAAAAAAAATCACTTCACTATCTTATAAATAATGTGTTCATCCTTCAAGTTATTTTCACAATCAGTGATGCAATATAGCATAAATTCCAATAACCGGCCCAAAATACCCAATTTCGGCATATTATTATCTCATATCATATGGGATCTGTGGATTCCGTGGTGGACATATCAAAATTCTTCAACTTTCTATGAACACATGTATGTTCTATTAGACATATACCAAAAAAATTAGAAGGTCATGGCAAAAAGATGTGTGTGCAACTCTGTAAGATTTAATAAAAGCCTATTTATTACATATAAGCAATTCAAATATTTTAATATGTAACATAGTAATACAATTACCTAATTCAAGTACAATTTACTGTGTTATTTGCGTACATTTCTCCGATGTAGATGACAGTAATTCTAGAATACAAGAATACCACATTATCTAATTCTTTATTATTCTTGCATATTGAGTTGAATAATTTTAGTGCTGTTATTATACCACAAATTATTGTACTTATAGAGGTGTTTTTCTTTCTATCTTCAAAGAAACACAATTGCAATGCAATTGAACTGACTGCGAGTTTTAGTTAATTAGTTTACAATTTTTACTATAACATAACCACAATTCGTACAATTTTTGACAAATATATTTCTGCGGTATGATCGTTTGTTTGTCTATGATTTGCCCATGATGCCACGACGATATTTCTTCATTCATTAAGGGAAATCAAATTATTTTTCCACATTTAACAAGGCACAATTATTAATTATAATGAGGTTTGTCGATTTCAAAACTATTTATGCTTGTTTGACGATTTAAAAACTTCAATCAAATATTTATAGTAATAAATCTATGTGATAAACAAACAGACCTAAATTTGAAAAATTATTTATAACGCATGCGCAGTTTGGACAATGCGACTCTTAAACGGCATAGCACGATATGTTTTATTTCACAATGTTGGAGCGAAGTTTTCCTTGTCTACACGCGATATATTAGTATTATATATATGGTAATAGCATACCGTTCCAGGAACGTGTAGGACATGTAATACTCGGCTCAAACGAACCGGGATCCGATTCATTATCAACCGGATCTCCCGGTTCGCGACCGAAGCGGATCCAGCGTTTCGCATTACGTTAGAACCTACGAGGAAATAATAGAACAGGAGAGATAATAAACTGGTTGGGCAATAGGTATTATTTAGACGGAAGTTACCACTTTAAGGCAGGTCAGTTATGGCAATATTGACCAATCATAATTTATAAAATGAGTATTTTGAATAACTTGTCATATATCCGGTATGTTTGATTATGCATTCAGTGGCGTAACATACATATTCTAGGAATGTATTTTTTTATGTTTTCTTTAATACAGTTAGAATAAATGTTACTATATTAAAAAGATAAAAGGATTGAAAAAATAATGCACTCACGATATACTTTAATTATTTTTGGACTAAGAACCTATTTTGAATGATTATCGAGAACATATCGTTGATTGAAGGAATACATAAAGATGCACCACCACATAGCATTGAGCGTACCCAAATTGGATCCGAGATCTATACCGATTGCATCAGTCGTTTGGATCCGAGATTCGAAACAGCCCGAGACAGCGATGATGTTTCTCGGCAAGGGGTTTGCGGGACGACTTGCGTTTATCAACAAATAGAAACTTATGCAACGTATATTACTCGCGGGACGGGTAGACGCAAGGGGGTGTGAGTAGGTAGAGGTAGACGATATTCGGTTCTGTCACAGCGCTTCGGTTTTATTTACAGATTCTTTCACAGATAAAGAAATACTATAGATAGGAAACATAATGTTTAAAGAATGAGTACTTACGGAACTGTTGACGTTGTTGAAGTTTTATAATAAGCCAATTTTCGCTTGCCCATAACTGTTATATTATTATACACTCGAATATTATAGGTATACTAGCTGTCCATCAATCTCTTCGAGCTTGAATCGCCTTTTCGCGTCCGCTTACAGCTGTCCGTCAATCTCTCTTAGCTTGAACCGCTTTTTTCGCGTCCGCTTACAGTTTCTTTACAGTTTCCTGTAAAAAGCAATCACTGTCATGGCCTTTTAGAATGTCCGATTTTATTAACTTTTGAAGCACCCCTGTATATACATATATCTTGTGAAGCCAATAGTATGTTTTATTTAAAATGCTTCTCGAACTGTTTTATTATACAAACCTGCAGAGCGAGAAAGGAAATTTAATGTTAAACATAGTTCATGTTAAAGTATTTAAAGAAACAATCAGCTGAAAGAGCACAACATTTTCATCGAGGCAGTTTACAATACTATTTTGATGTGATAGTGGAAAAGCATGTCAACCTTTTCGAAGTCTACTCCCGTTAAGAAAAAAGCACAAAATAGTAATAAAAGTAAAAAGCCCAAGTTTTAAATTTAAGCCCTTTTGAAGCGCCTTTCTTGTACAAAACGCTTTTTAGAATGTCCACTTTTATAAACTTTTGAAGCACCCCTGTATATACATATATTTTGTTAGGCCAATAGGATATTTTATTTAAAATTCTTCTCGAACTGTTTTTGACATAAATCTGTACATACTCAAGAGCGAGAAAGGTAATTTAATGTTAAACATAAGTCATGTTAAAGTATCGAAAGAAACAATGAGCTCAGAGCGCAACATTTCCATTAAGACAGTTTACAGTACTATTTTGATGTAACAGTGAAAAAGCATGTCAACCTTTTTGAATTCTACTATCGTTAATGAAGAAACACAAAAGAGTAATAAAAATGAACCTAAAATTCATTTTACTCAAAGATCCAAAAAAAACCCAAGTTTTAAATTTTAGACCTATTGAATGGTTTTTTTCGCGTTCCTTAACTTTTGAAGCACCCCGGTATATACATATATCTTGTGAAGCCAATAGTATATTTTATTTAAAATGCTTCTCGAACTGTTTTTTTACACAAACCTGTACGCACTCAAGAGCGAGAAAGGTAATTTAATGTTAAACATAGTTTATGTTAAAGTATTTAAAGAAACATGAGCTGAAAGAGCACAACATTTTTATCGAGGCAGTTTACAATACTATTTTGATGTGATAGTGGTAAAGCATGTCAACCTTTTCGAAGTCTACTCTCGTTAAGAAAAAAGCACAAAATAATAATAAAAGTCAAAAGGCCAAGTTTTAAATTTAAGCCCTATTGAAGCGCCTTTCCTGTAAAAAACGCTTTTTAGAATGTCGACTTTGATAAACTTTTGAAGCACCCCTGCATAAACATATATTTTGTTAGGCCAATAGGATATTTTATTTAAAATTCTTCTCGAACTGTTTTTAACACAAACCTGTACACACTCAAGAGCGAGAAAGGTAATTTAATGTTAAACATGTCATATTAAAATATCCAGAGAGACAATGAGCTCTCAAAAAGCGCAACATTTTCATTAAGACAGTTTACAATACTATTTTGATGTGAAAGTGTAAAAGCCTGTCAATCTTTTCGAAGTCTACTCTCGTTAATAAAGGAGCACGAAATAATAATAAAAGTAAAAAGCCCAAATTTTAAATTGAAGCCCTATTAAAGCGCCTTTCCTGTAAAAAAACGCTTTTTAGAATGTCCACTTTTATAAACTTTTGAAGCACCCCTGTAGATACATATATTTTGTTAAGCCAATAGGATATTTTATTTAAAATTCTTCTCGAACTGTTTTTGACATAAACCGGTACACACTCAAGAGCGAGGAAGGTAATTTAATGGTAAACATAAGTCGTGTTAAAGTATCCAAAGACACAATGAGATCAAAAAGCGCAACATTTTTATTAAGACAGTGTACAATACTATGTTGATGTAAAGTGTGACCTTTTTGAAATCCACTATCGTTAATAAAGGAGCACAAAATAAAAGTAAAAGTAAAAAGCCGAAGTTTTAAATTGAAGCGCCTTTCCTGTAAAAAGCGAGTACTGGCATGACGCTTTTTAGAATGTCCGGTTTTATAAACTTTTAAAGCATCCCGGTATATACATATATTTTGTGAAGCCAATAGTATATTTTATTTAAAAATTTTCTCGAATTGTTTTTTACACAAACGGGTACACACTCAAGAGTGAGAAAGATAATTTAATGTTAAACATAAGTCATGTTAAAATATCCAAAGAAACAATGAGCTCTCAAAAAGCGCAACATTTTCATTAAGACAGTTTATAATACTATTTTGATGTGAACGTGTAGAAGCCTGTCAATCTTTTCGAAGTCTACTCTCGTTAAGAAAAAAGCACAAAATAATAATAAAAGTAAGAAGCACTCCTGTATATACATATATTTTGTTAAGCCAATAGGACGTTTTATATAAAATTCTTCTCGAAGTGTTTTTAACACAAACAGGTACACACTCAAGAGCGAGAAAGGTAATTTAATTTAAACCATAAGTTATGTTAAGGTATCCAAAGACACAATGAGATCAAAAAGCCCAACTTGTCCATTAACGCAGTTTACAATACTATTTTGATGTGAAAGTGTAAAAGCCCGTCAACCTTTTCGAAATCCACTATCGTTAATAAAGGAGCAGGAAATAATAATAAAAGTAAAGAGCCCAAGTTTTAAATTTAAGCCCTATTAAAGCGCCTTTCCTGTAAAAGGCGATCACTGGAATGACGCTTTTTTGAATATCCACTTTTATAAACTTTTGAAACACCCCTGTATATACATATATTTTGTTAAGCCAATAGGATATTTTATTTAAATTTTTTCTCGAACTGTTTTTGACACAAACCGGTACACACTCAAGAGCGAAAAATGTAATTTAATAATAATCATAATTCATGTTAAAGTATCCAAAGAAACAATGAGCTCAGAGCGCAACATTTCCATTAAGACAGTTTACAGTATTATTTTGATGTAACAGTGAAAAAATCATGTCAACGTTTTTGAATTCTACTATCATTAATGAAGAAACACAAAGGAATAATAAAAATGTACTTAAAATTCATTTTACTCAAAAATCCAAAAAAATGCCCAAGTTTTAAATTTTAGCCCTATTGAATGGCTTTTTTCGCGTCCGCTTACAGTTTCTTCACAGTTTCCTGCAAAAAGCAATCACTGTCATGGCTTTTTAGAATGTCCGTTTTTATTAACTTTGTTTTATTTAAAATGCTTCTCGAACTGTTTTTTACACAAATCTGTACACACTCAGAGCGAGAAAGGTAATGTAATGTTAAACATAAGTCGTGTTAAAGTATGCAAATACACAATGAGATCATGAAGCGCAACATTTTTATTAAGACAGTGTACAATACTATTTTGATGTGAAAGTGTAAAAGCCTGTCAACCTTTTCGAAGTCTACTCGTTAAGAAAAAAGCACAAAATAATAATAAAAGTAAAAAGCCCAAGTTTTAAATTTAAGTCCTATTGAAGCGCCTTTCCTGTAAAAAACGCTTTTTAGAATGTCGACTTTGATAAACTTTTGAAGCACCCCTGTATAAACATGTATTTTGTTAGGCCAATAGGATATTTTATTTAAAATTCTTCTCGAACTGTTTTTAACACAAACCTGTACACACTCAAGAGCGAGAAAGGTAATTTAATGTTAAACATAAGTCATGTTAAAGTATTGAAAGAGACAATGAGCTCAATGAGCGCAACATTTCCATTGAGACAGTGTACAATAAGATTCTGATGTTTGCGAATCTACTATCGTTAAGAAAAAATGAAGTATTAAATTTAAGCCATGTTCAATCACGTTTCGAAGAATCGCCAAATTGAAGACGTAATAAGCGACCACAAACAACCCCGTATCTAAAATTTCACATTCACACGTCAATTTTCAAAAAAATCTTCCGCCATTTTGTTTTTTTTGACATTTTGACTTTGGAATCGTGATCAGCGACCTCCAAAACCCCCGTATATAAAATTTCACTTTCATACGTCAATTTTCAAAAAAATCTCCCGCCATTTTGTTTTTTTTTGACATTTTGACTTTGGAATCGTGATCGGCGACCCCCAAAACCCCCGTATCTAAAATTTCACAATCATACGTCAATTTTCAAAAAAATCTTCCGCCATTTTATTTTTTTTGACATTTTGACTTTGGAATCGTGATCGGCGACCCCCAAAACCCCCGTATCTAAAATTTCACATTCATACGTTAATTTTCAAAGAAATCTCCCGCCATTTTGTTTTTTTTGACATTTTGACTTTGGAATCGTGATCGGCGACCCCCAAAACCCCCGTATCTAAAATTTCACGTTCATACGTCAATTTTCAAAAAATCTTCCGCCATTTTGTTTTTTTTGACATTTTGACTTTGGAATCGTGATAGGCGACCCCCAAAACCCCTGTATCTAAAATTTCACGTTCATACGTTCATTTTCAAAAAATCTCCCGCCATTTTGTTTTTTTTTGACATTTTGATTATGGATTCGTGATCGGTGACCTAAGACATCCCCGTATCTAAAATTTCACATTTATACGTCAATTTTCAAAAAATTCTTCGGCCATTTTGTTTTTTTTTTGACATTTCGACTTTGGATACATGATCAATGACACCACAAAAACTCCCAAGTGCCGAATTTTACTTTAATCGGAAGAGAGAAATTAATTTCAGCTAGCTCCGCCTACTCTGCATGTATGCGTAATCGATTAAATAAAATTATTACATAAGGGTACATCGATGTTAAAAGCAATCCTTTTCTCCATTAAGGAAACGGGGCATACGCGTTCTGGAATTAACGTATTTTAATTCAAATCATTATTAAAATACTAATCGACCCCTGTATATAGATAAAAATATTAAATCAAGCGGGACCGTTATGTATTGTGTGGAGATATGGAGATGCCGAACATTCACCGGACCGTAATACATTGATCGGCAGTGCACATGAGAATCTGATTATATTTTTCGCCCGTCCGAAATACATTGATATTACTGCACATTGAATCGGCCATTTTTCTGACCAAATGCTTCTGCAAAAGAATTTGAAAGTGCTCGTGCCCTTGATTGCGTGCGTCTGTCGACTCGAAATAACCACGTAAAAGGTCCAGAGAAGGCCGTTCTTTAACACCTCGGGTCTTGTTGGACCCTCGCAACCTTCAAAATTTCGTATTTCACGCTTAAAAGTGAATCTGTGGACACAACTCAGTTTGATGTCAGTTTGACGTTTCCCGAGATTTTTATCGCTTGTCACGGGAATGGTCAAAACGTAAGCCATTTTTTCGTTACAAAATGGAATGCACGCTCCCCTTTAAAACCCCATATCTCTGCACACGCTCCACTTAGAAGGAAAAACTCGCCGGCGAGGAACCCTTTAGAGTCCACGTAACACGCACGCCAAAGGACAGCTTTCAATTCCGCGTATCCAGAGAGGAGTTCAACCTGGCGTTTTGTCGACTTTTTCTATTTTGATAGTTTCGAAAATGCTCGGTTAAGCTCTTTCAACTAAGGCGATTAACAACAGAGGTCTGTGCGCTATTATTATATATTACTAGCTAATACGGCAGGCCTAAAAGGCCCGCTATCGCCTCTTATTCCGCTTACAGTTGAGGTACCGCTCCCCCTTATTCTTCTAAATTTATTGCGGATTTTGTCTTTATTGCGTTTCAGTTTTTGAAACACCATATAATTCCGATATATAGCGAATAACTAAATATAATTGTGTTTTAGATGTTCAATATTGCTTAGTTGTTTTTATACACCCCTGTATATAGTTTACAACTATGCAATATTTTATTCAGAATGCTTATAGGATGAAATGATTAATAATAGATTTAGTGATAATAGCAGTTTTTAAAATGAAAATGTTTAACGGCTGTCCATGAAATATAAGATGTATTTTATCGTTTAATGTTATATTGACATTTTTCACATACTTTTCCTGTGCCTCACAGACGGTAGTTTTCATTCTATTTATAATTTTTCTACTATTATTGGTTTTTGTGCCTTGACTTGCCGATGATTTATTTCACGTTTGCCTAATTTATCTATAGTTTGTGGGTATAAAATTAGAATAATCTCGAAATCTGTGTTTTTTGCATCAGTTGGAAAATGTGGTTTGATAGTTTTTGTTAATAGTGTTTCAGTCCATATACATATGTCGATTCCATTGGTCTTTTTGGTTTAAATAAAAATTCATTACAATTAAAAAAAACATTTTATTTTATGCAAACTTGTAGATAGCTTTATTAGAATTATGTTTTGTTGACGCGAATGTATACTTTTAAATAATTCATTTAATCATTGTTCTATAACAAATAATATTTATTTCATTGGCATTTTTTATAATGATTTCCATTCCTATACTTTTATAATTTGCAGTGTTTCTTCGTGGTAAATTGTATTACAACTGTCAGTTATGTATGATGCTTAATAATGTTGGTAAAGCCTTGTTCACACTGTACATAATTATTTTCTTTTGCATTGTACACCTACAATTTACGTAATATATAGATATAATATATGTATTATGGTAATATTGCTTACTTATTGTTATATTCGAAAATACTGTAAAACATCCTTATAGAATTTCTATTTTCAATTATTGTAATTGACGATGACGCGGGAAGTTCATTTTCATCAATGATAATTAAACAATCTTTTTTGAATACGTATGATATTACTTCTCAATTTGCCTGGCATTGTAACAACATGATTAAGTGCTTGTTTAATCTGGTAGGAATATATTTTAGTTTCTTTTTTCTATTTACAATATCTTATAATATTTTGAAGTATTTTTACAACTTAATTCATGGACGAAATGACTCCAGTCATGTAATGATAATTGCTAAAAATGAGTAGAAAGTATTTATAAACAAATAAGGAATCGAATTTATAAATTTCTTACCTATACACTATTATCATTGGGCCAATTATTATAAATTGCAATATTTATTGTGCTGAATGTTTGTGAGCTAATGCTTCAATCTTTTCGAGCTTGAATTCGCCTTTTTCGCGTCCGCTTACAGCTTTTTACAGTTTCCTGTAAAACGCGATCACTCTCGTGGTGGTTTTTAGAATGTAAGTTTTTATAGACTTGTGGCACTCTCTGTATATACATATATTTTGTAAAGCCAATTGTATATTTCATTTAAAATTCCTCTAGAATTTTTGTTACACAAACTGTTACACAATGAAGAGCGAGAAGGAGAATTTAATGTTAAACATAAGAATGATGTTAAAGTATCCGAAGAAACAATATGCTCAATAAGTGCATCATTTTCATTGAGACAATCGGGATAATACGCTACTGAAATAACAGTGGAAAAATTTAGTATATTAACAAAAAGTATGTCAATTGCTAGGAAACAATTTAATATAGGCATGCACAATATTAATAAAAAAAGAACCTAATAATCAGTTTGACACTGAGATATTTTCACCCAAATTATTTGAAGTGGAACAGGGCTTTCATTATGAAATTTTAGTCAGCATAATTGAAATATTCGTCTGTCACATACCCAAAATTAGTTCGCACGTCAATTAAAAATGAAGGACTTGTATTGAAGAACATTTTAAATTTTCAATGAATTACATATATACTACTCGCCCGCTATCGCGGGCTCGTCATTTTAATTGACATGCTCAAATATACGTAGTATCTCCATAGTGTTTAACATGTTTACAACAAATTTTGTTTGGTAAATGGGCGTCGCTTTCAAACATTCTTATAGAATGCTAGTGAATGCTGATGAACTTCAAACATATAGCTCGCAAACATATGTATGTGAATGGGAAAAGTAAATTTAATTTATAAAATGTATTACTTTCTTACTACCTTTTCGAAGTCCACTATCGTTAATAAAAGAGCAGAGTATATTTTATTTAAAATTATTCTCGATCTGTTTTTGACACAAATCGGTACACACTCAAGAGCGAGAAAGGTAATTTAATGTTAATCATAAGCCATGTTAAAGTATCCAAAGACACAATGAGCTCAAAAAGCGCAACATTTTTATTAAAACAGTTTACAATACTATTTTGATGTAAAGTGTGACCCTTTTGAAATCCACTATCATTAATAAAGGAGTACAAAATAATAATAAAAGTAAAAAACCCAAGTTTTAAATTTAAGCCCTTTTGAAGCGCCTTTCCTGTAAACAGCGCTTTCTAGAATGTCCTTTTTTATAAATTTTTGAAGCACCCCTGTATATACATATATTTTGTTAAGCCAATAGGATATTTTATTTAAAATTCTTCTCGAACTGTTTTTGACATAAATCTGTACACATTCAAGAGCGAGAAAGCTAATTTAATGTTAAACATAAGTCGTGTTAAAGTATGCAAAGACACAATGAGATCAAAAAACGCAACATTTTTATTAAGACAGTGTACAATACTATTTTGATGTGAAAGTGTAAAAGCCTATCAACCTTTTTGAAATCCACTATTGTTAATAAAGGAGCACAAAGTAATAATAAAAGTAAAAAGCCCAAGTTTTAAATTTAAGCGCCTTTCCTGTAAAAAGCGATCACTGGCATGACGCTTTTTAGAATGTCAACTTTTATACACCTTTGGAGCACCCCTGTATATACATATATTTTGTTAAACCAGTAGGTCGTTTTATTTAAAATTCTTCTCGAACTGTTTTTAACACAAACCGGTACACACTCAAAAGCGAGAAAGCTAATTTAATGTTAAACATAAGTCGTGTTAAAGTATGCAAAGACACAATCAGATCAAAAAACGCAACATTTTTATTAAGACAGTGTACAATACTATTTTGATGTGAATGTGTAAAAGCCTATCAACCTTTTCGAAATCCAGTATCGTTAATAAAGGAGCACAAAATATAACAAAAGTAAAAATCCCCAGTTTTAAATTGAAGCGCTTTTCCTGTAAAAAGCGATCATTGGCATCACGCTTTTTAGAATGTCCACATTTATACACCTTTGATGCACCCCTGTATATACATATATTTTGTTAAATCAATAGTATATTTTATTTAAAATTCTTCTCGACCTGTTTTTTTACACAAACTGGTACACACTCAAGAGCGAGAAAGGTAATTTAATGTTAAACATAAGTCATGTTAAAATATCGAAAGAAACTATGAGCTCAGAGCGCAACATTTCCATTAAGACAGTTTACAGTACTATTTTGATGTAACAGTGAAAAAGCATGTCAACCTTTTTGAATTCTACTATCGTTAATGAAGAAACACAAAAGAATAATAAAAAATGAGGTGTGGCCACCACACGACTTTCTTATACGTATGAGCGTTTCAAACTATACAATTTTAAGAATCTTTTTATACAAAACTTATTCAAAATCCTATTCTAAGTACTTTCATTCTCTTGATAAATCGCTATAGAATGCATAGTTTGCAAGATATTCGAAAAAAGTGCTACTCGCTATGAGTAAAAGTGCCACTTCCGGTCCGAATTTTGAAATTTCATGTATACAACAAATATTGCAAATTCAACTCTAAATACTTTTGTACTCTTAATAAATATATATAGAATGCATAATTTACGACATATCTGCAGAAATCGCTATTCGGTAAGGGTAAATGTGGTACTTCCGGTCCGAATTTTGAAAATTTCTTTATACAAAAGATATTTAAAATTATACTCGTAATGTACCTGCCTAGAAAGCATGACTTGCGAGATATTCGCAAAAACCTGATTTTCTATAAGAGTAAAAGACCTACTTCCGGTTGGAATTTCGAAAAACTTTTTTAAGATAATTTGTCTCAAAATTAATTTTGATTACATTTCAATTCTTTATAAATTTGTTTAAACTTAGTAATTGACGAAATATTGGCAAAATTCGAATTCTTCACTGAAGTAAACTGCTACTTCCGGTCTACCGATTTTACTGAAAAACTAATCAGATCTCAAGAGGGAGATTATACACGTAAATACAAAATTTGGAATTGATATCTACAGGGGTTTGATCGCTATCGTGGTGACACGCACACACACACAGAGACAGACAGACATTTTTTAAAAACCACTTTTTCGGTATCAGGGCACTTCAAAATGTGGACATATGCAAAAATCTCGAGGTTGAAAATTTTCATTATCACAATACTTCCTTATACTACGTATAAGAAAGTAAAATGAACCTAAAATTGATTTTACTCAAAGATCCAAAAAAAGCCCAAGTTTTAAATTTTAGCCCTATTGAATGGCTTTTTTGGCGTTCACTTACAGTTCCTTCACAGTTTCCTGTAAAAAACAATCACTGTCATGGCTTTTTAGAATGCCCGATTTTATTAACTTTTGAAGCACCCCTGTATCCCACCCATATATCTTGTGAAGCCAATTTATTTTATTTAAAATGATTATCGAACTGTTTTTTACACAAACCTGTACACACTCAAGAGCGAGAAAGGTAATTTAATGTTAAACATAATTCATGTTAAAGTTTTCAAAGAAACAATGAGCTGAAAGAGCACAACATTTTCATCAAGACAGTTTACAATACTATTTTGATGTGATAGTGGTAAAGCATGTCAACCTTTTCGAAGTCTACTCTCGTTGAGAAAAAAAGCACAAAATAATAATAAAAGTAAAAAGGCCAGGTTTTAAATTTAAGCCCTATTGAAGCGCCTTTCCTGTAAAAAAAGCTTTTTAGAATGTCCACTTTTATAAACTTTTGAGGCACCCCTGTATATACATATATTTTGTTAGGGCAATAGGATATTTTATTTAAAATTCTTCTCGAACTGTTTTTAACACAAACCTGTACACACTTAAGAGCGAGAAAGGCAATTTAATGTTAAACATATCATGTTAAAGTATCCAAAGAAACAATGAGCTTTCAAAAAGCGCAACATTTTCATTAAGACAGTTTACAATACTATTTTGATGTGAAAGTGTAGAAGCCTGTCAATCTTTTCGAAGTCTAC
Source organism: Amphimallon solstitiale (assembly GCA_963170755.1). Lineage (NCBI taxonomy): Eukaryota > Metazoa > Arthropoda > Insecta > Coleoptera > Scarabaeidae > Amphimallon > Amphimallon solstitiale. The sequence continues at coordinate 77,962,852 of OY720683.1, read as the reverse complement.
TCTCGTTAATAAAGGAGCACGAAATAATAATAAAAGTAAAAGCCCAAATTTTAAATTGAAGCCCTATTAAAGCGCCTTTCCTGTAAAAAACGCTTTTTAGAATGTCCACTTTTATAAACTTTTGAAGCACTCCTGTATATACATATATTTTGTTAAGCCAATAGGATATTTTATTTAAAATTCTTCTCGAACTGTTTTTGACATAAACCGGTACACACTCAAGAGCAAGAAAGGTAATTTAATGTTAAACATAAGTCGTGTTAAAGTATCCAAAGACACAATGAGATCAAAAAGCGCAACATTTTTATTAAGACAGTGTACAATACTATGTTGATGTAAAGTGTGACCTTTTTGAAATCCACTATCGTTAATAAAGGAGCACAAAATAAAAGTAAAAGTAAAAAGCCGAAGTTTTAAATTGAAGCGCCTTTCCTGTAAAAAGCGAGTACTGGCATGACGCTTTTTAGAATGTCCGGTTTTATAAACTTTTAAAGCATCCCAGTATATACATATATTTTGTGAAGCCAATAGTATATCTTATTTAAAATTTTTCTCGAATTGTTTTTTACACAAACCGGTACACACTCAAGAGTGAGAAAGGTAATTTAATCTTAAACATAAGTCATGTTAAAATATCCAAAGAAACAATGAGCTCTCAAAAAGCGCAACATTTTCATTAAGACAGTTTATAATACTATTTTGATGTGAACGTGTAAAAGCCTGTCAATCTTTTCGAAGTCTACTCTCGTTAAGAAAAAAGCACAAAATAATAATAAAAGTAAGAAGCACTCCTGTATATACATATATTTTGTTAAGCCGATAGGAGGTTTTATTTAAAATTCTTCTCGAAGTGTTTTTAACACAAACCGGTACACACTCAAGAGCGAGAAAGATAATTTAATTTTAACCATAAGCTATGTTAAGGTATCCAAAAACACAATGAGATCAAAAAGCTCAACTTGTTCATTAAGGCAGTCTACAATACTATTTTGATGTGAAAGTGTAAAAGCCCGTCAACCTTTTCGAAATCCACTATCGTTAATAAAGGCGCAGGAAATAATAATAAAAGTAAAAAGCCCAAGTTTTAAATTTAAGCCCTAATAAAGCGCCTTTCCTGTAAAAGGCGATCACTGGAATGACGCTTATTAGAATATCCACTTTTATAAACTTTTGAAACACCCCTGTATATACATATATTTTGTTAAGCCAATAGGATATTTTATTTAAAATTCTTCTCGAACTGTTTTTGACACAAACCGGTACACACTCAAGAGTGAAAAATGTAATTTAATAATAATCATAGTTCATGTTAAGGTATCCAAAGAAACAATGAGCTCAGAGCGCAACATTTCCTTTAAGACAGTTTACAGTATTATTTTGATGTAACAGTGAAAAAATCATGTCAACCTTTTTGAATTCTACTATCATTAATGAAGAAACACAAAGGAATAATAAAAACGAACTTAAAATTCATTTTACTCAAAAATCCAAAAAAAAGCCCAAGTTTTAAATTTTAGCCCTATTGATTGGCTTTTTTCGCGTCCGCTTACAGTTTCTTCACAGTTTCCTGCAAAAAGCAATCACTGTCATGGCTTTTTAGAATGTCCGTTTTTATTAACTTTTGAAGCACTCCTGTATATATACATATATCTTGTGAAGCGAATAGTATGTTTTATTTAAAATGCTTCTCGAACTGTTTTTTACACAAATCTGTACACACTCAAGAGCGAGAAAGGTAATGTAATGTTAAACGTAAGTCGTGTTAAAGTATGCAAATACACAATGAGATCAAGAAGCGCAAAATTTTTATTAAGACAGTGTACAATACTATTTTGATGTGAAAGTGTAAAAGCCTGTCAACCTTTTCGAAGTCTACTCTCGTTAAGAAAAAAGCACAAAATAATAATAAAAGTAAAAAGCCCAAGTTTTAAATTTAAGTCCTATTGAAGCGCCTGTCCTGTAAAAAGCAATCACTGTCATGGCTTTTTAGAATGTCCACCTTTATAAACTTTTGAAGCACCCCTACATATATTTTGTTAAGCCAATAGTATATTTTATTATCATATTTAAAATTCTTCTCGAACTGCTTTTTAGACAAACTGGTACACACTCAAGAGCGAGAAAGGTAATTTAATGTTAAACATAAGTCATGTTAAAGTATTGAAAGAAACAATGAGCGCAACATTTCCATTGAGACCGTGTACAATAAGATTCTGATGTTTGCGAATCTACTATCGTTAAGAAAAAATGAAGTATTAAATTTAAGCCCTGTTCAATCACGTTTCGAAGAATCGCCAAATTGAAGACGTAATAAGCGACCACAAACACCCCCGTATCTAAAATTCCACATTCATACGTCCATTTTCAAAAAAATCTTCCGCCATTTTCTTTTTTTTTGACATTTTGACTTTGGAATCGTGATCGGCGACCCCCAAAACCCCCGTATCTAAAATTTCACGTTCATACGTCAATTTTCAAAAAATCTTCCGCCATCTTGTCTTTTTTTGACATTTTAACTTTGGAATCGTGATCGGCGACCCCCAAAACTCCCGTATCTAAAATTTCACGTTCGTACGTCAATTTTCAAAAAAATCTTCCGCCATTTTGTTTTTTTTGACATTTTGACTTTGGAATCGTGATCGGCGACCCCCAAAACCCCCGTATCTAAAATTTCACGTTCATACGTCAATTTTCAAAAAATCTTCCGCCATTTTGTTTTTTTTTGACATTTTAACTTTGGAATCGTGATCGGCGACCCCCAAAACCCCCGTATCTAAAATTTCACGTTCGTACATCATTTTTCAAAAAAATCTTCCGCCATTTTGTTTTTTTTGACATTTTGACTTTGGAATCGTGATCGGCGACCCCCAAAACCCTCTTATCTAAAATTTCACATTCATACATCAATTTTCAAAAAATCTTCCGCCATTTTGTTTTTTTTTGACATTTTGACTTTGGAATCGTGATCGGTGACCTAAGACACCCCCGTATATGAAATTTCACATTTATACGTCAATTTTCAAAAAATCCTTCGGCCATTTTGTTTTTATTTGACATTTCGACTTTGGATACGTGATCAATGACACCACAAAAACTCCCAAGTGCCGAATTTTACTTTAATCGGAAGAGAGAAATTAATTTCAGCTGGCTCCGCCCACTCTGCATGTATGCGTAATCGATTAAATAAAATTATTACATAAGGGCACATCGATGTTAAAAGCAATCCTTTTCTCCATTTAGGAAACGTGGCATACGCGTTCTGGAATTGACGTATTTTAATTCAAATCATTATTAAAATACTAATCGACCCCTGTATATAGATAAACATATTAAATCAAGCGGGACCGTTATGTATTGTGTGGAGATATGGAGATGCCGAACATTCACCGGACCGTAATACATTGATCGGCAGTGCACATGAGAATCTGATTATATTTTTCGCCCGTCCGAAATACATTGATATTACTGCACATTGAATCGGCCATTTTTCTGACCAAATGCTTCTGCAAAAGAATTTGAAAGTGCTCGTGCCCTTGGTTGCGTGCGTCTGTCGACTCGAAATAAGCAAGTGGAAGATCTAGAGAAGGCCGTTCTTTAACACCTCTGGTTTTGTTGGACCCTCGCGACCTTCAAAATTTCATATTTCACGCTTAAAAGTGAATCTGTGGATACAACTCAGTTTGATGTCAGTTTGACGTTTCCCGAGATTTTTATCGCTTGTCACGGGAATGGTCAAAACGTAAGCCATTTTTTCGTTACAAAATGGAATGCACGCTCCCCTTTAAAACCCTATATCTCTGCACACGCTCCACTTAGAAGGAAAAACTCGCCGGCGAGGAACCCTTTAGAGTCCACGTAACACGCACGCCAAAGGACAGCTTTCAATTCCGCGTATCCAGAGAGGAGTTGAACCTGGCGTTTTGTCGACTTTTTCTATTTTGATAGTTTCGAAAATGCTCGGTTAAGCTCTTTCAACTAAGGCGATTAACAACAGAGGTCTGTGCGCTATTATTATATATAACTAGCTAATGCGCGCGGGTTCGAGAACCCGCTGTCGCCTATTATTCCGCTTAGTGTTGAGGTACCGCTCTCCCTTATTTTACTAAATTTATTGCGGATTTTGTCTTTATTGCGTTTCAGTTCTTGAAACACCATATAATTCCGATATATAGCGAATAAGTAAATATAATTGTACTTTTGATGTTCAATATTGCAGTGGTGGTCTTGCTTTGACTTCGGCCAACTTCGTTTGTGTTCGGACATCTTCGAAATGTCAGTGGTGGCCTTCCTTTGACTTCGTCCAACTTCGTTTGTGTGCGGACGTCTTCGAAATGTCGGCGAAGGCCTTGCCTTGTCTTCGGCCAACTTCGTTTGTTTTTGGACGTCTTCGAAATGTCAGTGGTGGCCTTGCTTTGACTTCGGCCAACTTCGTTTGTGCTCGGCCGTCTTCGGAATGTGAGTTGCGGCTTTGCCATGGCTTCGGCCAACTTCGTTAGTGTTCGGACGTCTTCGGAATGTCAGTGGTGGCCTTGCTTTGACTTCGGCCAACTTCGTTTGTTTGAGGTCGGACGTTTTCGGAATATCGATGAAGGCCTTGCCTCGGCTTCGGCCAACTTCGTTTGTTTTCGGACGTCTTCGGAATATAAGTGGTGGCTTTGCCTTGACTTCAGCCAACTTCGTGTGTGTTCGGATGTCTTCGGAATATCGGTGAAGGCCTTGCCTTGTCTTCGGCCAACTTTGTCTGTGTTCGGACGTCTTCGGAATGTCAGTGGTGGCCTTCCTTTGACTTCGTCCAACTTCGTTTGTGTTCGGACGTCTTCGAAATGTCGGCGAAGGCCTTGCCTTGTCTTCGCCCAACTTCGTATGGGTTCGGACGTCTTCGAAATGCCGATGAAGGCCTTGCCTTGTCTTCGGCCAACTTCGTTTGTGTTCGAATGTCTTCGGAATGTCAGTGGTGGCCTTGCCTTGACTTCGGCCATCTTCGTTTGTGTTCGGACGTCTTCGAAATATCGGTGAAGGTCTTGCCTTGTCTTCGGCCAACTTTTATTATATATAATAGCTAATACGGCAGGCCTAGAAGGCCCGCTGCCGCCTCTTTTATTCCGCTTAGTGTTGAGGTACCGCTCTCCCTTATTCTTCTACATTTATTGCGGATTTTGTCTTTATAGCGATTCAGTTTTTGAAACACCATGTCATTCCCTGTATATACATATATTTTGTAAAGCCAATTGTATATTTCATTTAGAATTCTTCTAGAATTTTTTTTACATAAACTGTTACACAATGAAGAGCGAGAAAGATAATTTAATGTTACACATAAGAATGATGTTAAAGTATCCGAAGAAACAATATGCTCAATAAGTGCATCATATTCATTGAGACAATCGGGATAATACGCTTTTGAAATAACAGTGCAAAAATGTAGTATATTGACAAAAAGTATGTCAATTGCTCAGAAACAATTTAAGATAGGTATACACAATATTCATGAAAAAGAACCTAATAATCATTTTGACACTGAGATATTTTCACCCAAATTATTTGAAGTGGAACAGCGCTTTCATTATGAAATTTTGGTCAGCAGATTTGAAATATTCGTCTGTCACATACTCAAAATTAGTTCGCACGTCAATTAAAAATGAAGGACTTGTATTGAACAACATTTTAAATTTTCACTGAATTACATCATTATTCGTACTGTTCTCTCTCTCTAACGATAGAAAGGATAATACGTATACTACTCGCCCGCTATCGCGGGCTCGTCATTTTAATTGACGTGTTCAAATATACATAGTATCTGCATAGTGTTTAACATGTTTAAAACAAATTTTGTGTGGTAAATGGGCTTCGCTTTCAAACATTCTTATAGAATGCTAATGAATGCTGATGAACTTCAAACATGTAGCTCGCAAACATATGTATGTGAATGGGTAAGGTAAATTTAATTTATAAAGTATATTACTTTCTTACTACCTTTTCGAAGTCCACTATTGTTAATAAAAGAGCACAAAATAATAATAAAAGTAAAAAAGCCCAAGTTTTAAATTTAAGCCTTATTGAAACGCCTTTCCTGTAAAAAGCGATCACTCTCATAACGCTTTTTAGAATGTCCAATTTTATAAACTTTTCTTCTGACGCACCCCTGTATACATAAAAATTTTGTTATGCCAATCGTATATATTATTTAGAACTTTTCTTTCCTTTTTACACAAATCGTTACACTGAACACTGAAGAGCGAGAAGGACAATTAAATGTTACAAAACATAAATCACGTTAAAGTTTACGAAGGGAGGATGTGCTCAGATCGAAGCACTTTTCGAAGAACCTTCCCGCCAGATTGTTTTTTAAAATTTTTATTCCGGATTCGTGATTAGCGACCTGAAAAACCGCCATTTGCTAGATTTCACCAAGGTTAAGGACATTTTGATGAATCTTTCCGCCATATTATCATTTTTAAAGGTAAGCCGGCAGCTAATATTAAGGAGAATTTGATAGTCAATAGTGTTTCAGTCTATATATGTCGATTCCAATGATCTTTTTGGTTTAAATGAGGATTCATTAAAAATTAAAAAGAATATTTTATATAAACTTGTAGATAGCTTTATAAGATGTTTTATTAACACGAATGTATATTTTAAATAACTCACTATTACCATTCGATAGTTTCATCATTATTCTATAACAAATAATATCTATTTCATTGGCATTTTCTATAATAATTCCCATGCCTATATTTTTTATAATTTGCAGTGTTTTTTGTGGTAATTTGTATTACAACTCTCAGTTATGTAGGATTTTTAATAATGTTGATAGAGTCTTGTTTACACTGTATATAATTATTTACTTTTGCATTGTACACCTACAATTTAAGGGACAAATAGATATAATATATTTATTATAGTAATATTGATTACCTATTGTTATAATCCAAAATACTGTAAGACATCCTTATTGAAGTTCTATTTTGAACTATTGCAATTGACGATATTGCTTACGGTTCATTTTCATCAATGATAATTAAACAATCTCTTGTGAATACGTACGATATTACTTCGCAATAGATATTTTTCAGTCTTTTCATGCTTGAATAGCCTTTTGCGCGTCTGCTTACAACCTTTTTACAGCTTTCAGTAAAACCTGATCACTGTCAGGACCGTTCTTAGAATTTCCGTTTTTATAAACTTTTGACACATCCCTGTATATACATTATGCCATTATATTTTCTAAAGCCAATCGTATATATTACTCAGAATTCTTCTCAAACTGTTTTTAACACAGACTGGTATACAGTGTAGCGTAAGAAAGATAATTTAATGTTTAACATAAAAGTCATTTTAAAGTATCTGAAGAAATAATGTGCTCAAAGACAGCACCATTTTCGTTGATACAGTCTGCAATACGCTTCTGATGCGACTATAGAAAAGTTTGATGACTGTTTCAAAGTCTACAGTTTTTAAGAAAAAATCAAAAAGGATGATAATAACTCAAAAACAATTTAAGATAGACATAAACAATAATAATAAAAATGAACCGAAAATTCAATTTCATCAAAGACTCAAAAGGAGCCAAGTAAGAACCGACAAATTGCACTCGTCATTTGGCATTTTGAAAGATTGACTTCGAATTCGTCAACAGGGACCACAAAAACCCTCAAGTAATACATTTGAGAAAGATTTAATTATGTTTCGCACATTTCCACTATGTTGGTCGCCCCACTTTTTTTTTGATATTTCGACTTCCAATTCGTTATCAGCGACAATAAGAATCCCAAATATTGAATTTCACGCGGATCCAATACGTTTTCGAAGAACCATTACGCTATATTGGACACGCCATTTTATTTTTAAATATAAACTTCCGATTCTTCATCAGCGAACCTAGAAACCCCAAGTACTAAATTCCATACAGATTCAATTACCTTTCTGCCGTATTGAATGCGCCATTTTGTTTTATCAAATTTCGATTTCAGATTCGTGTTCAGCGACCTAAGAAATCTCCCAACAAAAATAAATTATTTAGTTAACACTTCAAGATATATAGATTCCGCTAGTGAATACTATTACATGAAAACCAGTTACAAATATACCTACTTTTTCTATACATACATTTTATTTAATACTTGGCTACTCTGTATAATGGGCAAGCATTTTTGATAAATAAAGAGGGTTTGAAAGACAATTATAACGAACATCAAAAGGTAATTATGACAAATATCGAAAGGTGTATGGATATCATTATTGATGAGAGTCATGATATGGCTTTTGTAGATTATATTATTTAACAAATAAACTTATGCAACATCTCAAATTTCACGCCATTTTAAACTACTGGCGCATGTTGGTTGCCAAAGCGACATAACCATATAGAAAATTATTGCAGTTGTTGGTTGTGTGGCTTTTGTTTATGAGCGAATGGAGATTCCTCTATAAATATTTATGGAATGTAGATTTAATTTATTTTATTATTTATTTATTACGTGCACTACATCTGTTATTTAGTATGAATATGATTGTAACCTAACATGTTAGGGAACATGTTGGTTATAATAAATTATTTAAATTAGACTAAGTGAAAAAAGTATTATTAGAAGTGATTAAAAATGTTTGATTCTGTTGAAAATAACATCTCTCCTTTCAGCACAAAAGTAAACAAAACGTGTGAAGTAAATTAAAGAAATACATACTTGTAAACTCAAAATACGTTTTCCAATAAACACAACAGACAACTGCATTCACATTTTGACATGTGTCTTAATTTTATTTTGACGTTTGTTATAACTGTCATCAAAATAATGTAAAATTGTCAACAATGCCTGCCTACTACAGAGAATAGCTATGCATTAACTAAAATGTCGGTGTAAGAAAGTAACATGCAATAACATTATTTATAATATTCATTTTGTAACCGGCTTTCCTTTAATGGTATTTTTGGAGCGGAAGCTGTATATTCTAAAACATTAATTAGTTAGTTTACTTTCGTTATTTTGAAGTTGTTGCGGCCAATGTATATTTGTAGTAGCATTGAACCGTCGTTTCTAGTTCGTAGCATGATCGTGTCATTTACTATATCGAAACTACGCATGTGTCCAAAACGTTTGTATAGGGATTTTTTTTTTAAATTAGTCAATATCTTTCTCATGTTTGCGCCATTTTCTACATTTGAATTTGTTTTTTGTGCTTTTTGCACTTTTTTTTGTTTTAGTTTATATTCTATATAATTAGATATTTAATTTTAGTAAATAATCTGTCGACATTTAGCACATATTTAAAATTTCTATTATGGAATAATAATAGTGAAAGGTGAAACAATTTGAGGGATACTGAAAGTTTCTGAAGAACCTTTTCGGATGTTGGATCCGTCATTATGTAAATAAAAAAGGCAAAATAGGTTGATTTTATTGTGTTCGTGTTGTTACTTTTATCCATAATAAAAATCTAATGATGTCCAAAAAAAATGATTTGCAAAAATGAGCCTGAACCTATTGGACATGTTAAAATTAAAAAAATTAAACAATAAGAAATGCATAAATTAACTGTTTCATATTTTGAAAATTGAAAATTAAAGAGTATCCATCTGGCCATTACCAACAATAAGAAACTTAAACTTCAGCACACGAAGTGTCCTACAGAAGTACATAGATTTCATAAGCACTGAATCATCTTTAGAGCCGCTTTAGAAACTTAATTTTAGTAAATAATCTGTAGACATTTATTTTGTGAATACATCTGGAAATTTTTGTGTAAATAGCACATATTTAAAATTTATATTATGGAATAAATAGCAAAGTACAACAAACTGCAGTGATACTGATAGAAATTTATTGATTACTTACTGCTATTGACAAATACAACAATATAGTAAAAATAAAAAAAACTAATACAACGTACATCGATGTGAAATTAACAGTTACCTACAAATATGTGAAACATGTGACATGTAAAAAATTATAAAAGTGGGAACAGTTTGTTGAAAAAGAAAACACTTCATCTGCCGTCATAAACTGGATTATCGATCATATTCTTAAGCTATGATCAGTAATCCAGTTTATGACGGCACTTTCACATGTCATATTTGAGACAATTTAACTTGCACAAATTTGTATAGGATGAATAAGGCCAGAAACATTTACTGAAAAATCATATATCAACTGTTTACTAAAAACATTATATTTTACTGATTGTACAAATTTCTTAACTCAAAGAAAGTTGATTGAGAAAACCTTGCCTCCAAATTGGTATACATAATTTTGACTGACAAAATGTTATATTCTGGAGGAATCAGAGTGCCAATAATAAATATAATTATTAATGTAAAATTTAACTACACATTAACTGAACAAACACACTATTTATCCAAGCCCAGTTTAGTCAAGAGTAATTTATACAGTGTCTGCATAAGCTCCTAACGTGAACATGCCAGCTTCAACTTTGCGTCCGCTTACAGCGGCCCGTGAATCTCCTCTAGTTTGAATCGCCCTTTTCGTTTTCCTGTAAAAGGCAATCACTGTCATGACGCCTCTTAGAATGTTATTTAGTTAGTTAGAATTTTGTTATGCCAATCGTAATATTACTTAGAACTTTCTTTCCTTCTTACACAAACCGTTACACTGAACACTGAAGAGCGAGAAGGATAATTTAATGGTAAACATAAATCATGTTAAAGTTTACGAAGGAAGGATGTGCTCAGGTCCAAGCACTTTTCACCAAGATTAACGACATTTTGAAGAACCTTTCCGCCATATTGAATCCGCCATTATGTTTTTTGACATTTCGACTTTGGATTTGTGATCGGCGACCCCATAAACGCCCGTATCTAAAATTTCACATTCATACGTCAGTTTTAAAAAAACGTCCGCCATTTTGATTTTTTTGATATTTTGACTTTGAAATCATGATCGGCGACCCCCAAAACCCCCGTATCTAAAATTTCACATTCATACGTTAATTTTCAAAAAACTCGTCCGCCATTTTGTATTTTTTTGACATTTTGACTTTAGATTCGTGATCGGCGACCTAACACACCCCCGTATCTAAAATTTCACATTCATACGTCAATTTTCAAAAAATTTTGATTTTTTTGACATTTTGACTTTGGAATCATGATCGGCGACCCCCAAAACCCCCGTATCTAAAATTTCACATTCATACGTCAATTTTGAAAAAACTTCGGCCATTTTGTTTTTTTTTTTACATTTTGACTTTCGATTTGTGATTGGCGAGCTAAGACACCCCCGTACCTAAAATTTCACATTCATACGTCAATTTTCAAAAAACTTCCGCCATTTCGTTTTTTTTTTTTGACATTTTGACTTTCGATTCGTGATCGGCGACCTAAGATACCCCCGTACCTAAAATTTCACATTCATACGTCAATTTTCAAAAAACTTCCGCCATTTTGGTTTTTTTTGACATTTTGACTTTGGATTCGTGATCGGCGACCTAAGACACCCCCGTATCTAAAATTTCACATTCATACGTCAATTTTCAAAAAACTTCGGCCATTTTGTTTTTTTTGACATTTTCACTTTCGATTCGTGATCGGCGACCTAAGACACCCCCGTATCTAAAATTTAACATTCATACGTCAATTTTCAAAAAACTTCGGCCATTTTGTTTTTTTTGACATTTTCACTTTCGATTCGTGATCGGCGACCTAAGACACCCCCGTATCTAAAATTTCACATTTATACGTCAATTTTCCAAAAACTCTTCCGCCATATTAGATGCACCATTTTTTTTTTTGAAATTTTGACATTCGGCTTGAGATCACCGGCACCAAGGGCCCCCGAGTAGCGAGTTTTACCTTAATCAGAAGAAAAAGTTGATTTGGCTCCACCCACTCCGCAGTGCGTAATTATTTAAATAAAATTATTTCGTAGGGCACATAAATGTTAAAAGCATTATTTTTTCCCTTAAGAAAACGGCATACCCGTTTTAGAATTATTGTATTTTAAATGGAATTTATAATAATTAAGAAAAAATCATGCTGTATATGTGAATGGTTATTTCATCGACCGGGAAAATTATGTCGAGCAGTCCGGCGTCATGTCTTATAAATTGCCGGTAAAATATTCGAAATAAATACACAATATCTCATTCGAAAAAAAAAATGTTTTGCCCCGGCCTGGGTTCGAACCGCACCCGGCAAAGTCATTGTATTAAGAAGCCGTCAATCTTGTGCATCGGGCTATCGACCTCATGTAAATAGTTTGTTCAACTGCCGTATTTATATGTAGGCTTGACTCTATGTTGAAATTTGCATTTTTTTTTAAAATTTCAGAGAAAATAGACGTGTAATCTTCAAAAGAATATTAAAAAAAAACGTTTTAATTGCGTTCAAATAATTAATTTAGTGCCTTGTCCTTGTCCTATATTATGTGTGTTTATTTGCCTTGAATCTCATCTGACGTTAATAATTAAAAGCAATCCTTTTCCCCGTTCTGGAATGATCGTATTTAAAAATTCAAATTTATAGTAATTAAAAGATATCAGCCTGTATGTAAAAATGTTAAGTCAAGCTACCAATATATAATATATTTACGGGCAGTGCACATGAATGTATATGGGTGTACATAATATATTATGAGCATTTCACTTGATTTATTGTGTACATTCATTTGTGACGTATTTCAGCCATTTTTCTACGATGTCCGTCTGCATGAGGAATTTAATTTACACGCACTATCGATATCGTACGTCGATGAAGTCGCAATAGACATGCGATCGGTACAGAAATGTCTGACTTTACGATTATGTACCTTGTTGGGCCGTCAGAACCTTCAAAATTTGGAATTGAAGGCTTAAAAGTCAAACGTGAAAAATTTCTCGTTGGAGCTGTCAGATTTGCGAAAAGTCAATTTTGTGTTTAGTCCTCGTTTTTATTTACGTAAATGGGCTTTCTTTAGGCACGTCATGGCTTAATTTCGCGTGTTTTGAAAAATTCGACGGAACGTATATTTTAATTGCTCACGCGTCCCTCGACCTTAAAATATGCTTTCGAGCGCGTTGAAAAGCAGAAAGTGCGGGCTTTTTAACCGTACTTTTCCCTATACGTGTTCTAGATTCGTCTCGGATGAGATACCTTCAGAAAATCGTGCACGTCGAAAACACAACGTTTAAATTTGTCCGTAAATATCCGGCGATCGGACAGAGCTATAAAGGCGAAATTTTTACGGTAATTAGCTCGGACTTTCCCCTTCACGGGACGATCGGTCCGGACGCGCTACCTATACGGGGTGTTGCACAATTTAGAGAAACATCATCCGTTGCACGGTCCTATCTCTATCCCGTATTTACTCCCGTGAGAGACAAGGTATCACCTTCAGCTATTATTATGTCGCAATATGACATTTAAATGCGAGTGATAGTTTGTAATTAAACTGTCACTCGCATTTAAGTTTGCAATAGCCGACCGATTCCGATAGATTTTCGTCTTCGCTAGGGCCAGTAGAGATACCGTAAAGTGGGGATAGACGACGCGATTAGCTTGTAAAAACCTGGTGTAAAATGTGTCTGACAATGTTTAATGTTTTTTATCTTTAAAAATAATTACACAAATTTGATTTTTTCTTTATATCGTACATCAAATGTGCAGCTCGCGCGTAGAAGTCGTTTTTTTTCCTTTTGTGTACCAGCCTTAGTAGACATTAATCAAATTCATGCATTTTTGTGGTTATTTCTAAGACACATCTTTTTTTAAGAAAATAAATTAGTACAAAAACGGGCCTTGACATTATAAATTAAATAATTAATACTAATCCTAATTTGAGATTCTAAAATTACAAAATGAGTTTAAAAAACGCGAAACGGCGATGCCTTAATTTTCGATAGGTAAACGCCCCTCTTAACGGAAAGACACGCTATTTTACTATAGCGTTGCGCATCTTTATATATTCCTTCAATCAACGAACATACGAAGTGTACATATACCCTATACAAAATGTTTTGTACGCGTATGCATTGCGGCGGCCATATTGAGTTACCACTTTGGACAAATATTATTATTAAGGAGACTCTCTCCCGTTCTATTCTTTCCTCGTTGGCAGTCGCGCGCATAGTTACTTTCCATGTGAGCCGAGATCCATTTCATTGAAATTTAGTGAACCGGCTCCCTCGGTCCCCTGCTGGGATTCACCGGTTCGTTCGCGAACGACCCACCTTTAAATAAATGCCAAATTCGTTTTCAGCACTCTTCAAGACGTCTGTATGCTTTTCCGTTGTAATTCGTGAATCAACATTTTTTATCAAATAGGTATATATTAAAATAGAAACATTAATTGTTGTTTACAATAAAGCAGTAATATTAAAACATATAGGTTCAAGTAAATAGTATTGAAATATATTTATAAATAATAATGTATACAGTATAGAATATAAATTAATTCATGATTAGTTGCACATAATATGGATTCTTTCCGATATCATAGTAAAAAGTATTGGAAGATCATCATTAACTGCATTTCCATATAAACATATTGTCACCAAATTGCAAGAGCATATCACTATGCATTAACTGGGTTTGTTAATGGTAAATTTTCTATATTTGAAGTACACTGCATTGGTGGATTATCGGTATGCAAAGGAACTTGATTAGATACTTCTACCGTTGATTTTTCCCAAGCATTTTCGAAATTGTATGTGGATTCTATACCTGGTCTATCAACCAGATGGGGCTTCATTTTAATCGACTCTTGTAGTTCTTCCAAAGCTATCTGATCTTCAAAATCGCAACCAGTTATAGTTTTGAATAACTGATCTGGTGTAGTAACACCTGGTACATTCCGCTTGCTAAAGAACTGAAATTTGAAGATCATTAAATTTGATATGACGAATATATACAAGTCAATACATTGTAATAAAAAAAAAGCATATACCAAGGAAAATACGAATAATGAACACAATTATATAAACTGTACTATACTAGGACGCACCAAACAATCCACTTTCGTCATAAACGAAAAATAATGACGTCTGCATTGCTAATTTAATAACAACAAACATAATTACTTTATACATAAATAAATTTATAATTTCATTAATGTAGAATATATTATATGTATATAATAATCATTACAGAATTATTTTAATCGTTAATATTAATTAAATATGATAATGTTGACGTTATTTTAACCAGTTTTACAAGAAATATTAACATCGGATTTTGGCTTACATGAAACGTCGTTTACGCTTTGCTAGCCATTTGGAATTTTGAGTAATTTGACAGTATTATAGATTTTGGTTGTTTATGTTTGTTATATTATTTTAGTATTTTAATTAAAAGTTCTTCTTAGAACTAACGATGCTTAAGCCGTTCAGTAGTCAGTCAAACGAACTCATTAGCTCTTTGATTACATATTTCGAACGTAAACGGAATAACAGTGGTCTTCTATTTTTAAACTAAGAGGAGCGTTTTAAATTAATCGCGCTAAAATCTGTATCTGTGATTGGTTATTTCACAGATAGGTTTATACAGTCGAAATGTGGAATAGATGACGTTTGACGTATCGATGTCAAACGGTTGTGTTTCGTCTTTACTTTTCTGTTCCCGTTGTTCTATTGCTCTTTAAAACATAAATAAATCCGTTCTTTTTAGAATTTGCGTAGCGTTTAATGTACCATCCTGTTGTTCTTGATATGGATACTGCATCAACGTCAACTTCATCAGCAATTTCGCCCCCGAAGAAGCGCAAGCGTTTTGATTTAGGTCATTTATCGCTTGCTGAAAAGCAGTGTACTTTAAATATATATAAACAGCTACGAACTGACACACCGGATCTTAGAAAAACAGCTATCATTTCTAAAATTAGTAACATCGTGGGTAAGTTTAACAAATAATTTATAACAATAATAAATAATGTATAATTTTCTGCTTTTAGGCGTTGCAAAATCGACAGTATATCGAACTATAAAGGAATATAATGAAACTGGCACAGTTACTGCATCTAAACACAGAGGTGGACGACCTGTTAGTGTTGTTGCATATGATGAAGTGGTCAAACACTCTGTGCGGCAAATAGTGCATGCTTTCTTTTACAAGAACGAATTACCTACTTTGGACAAAATTTTGATAGAAATAAAGAAACATCCAGATTTGCCACAAATGTGTCGTTCATCACTTTACAAGTTTATAAAACAAATTAACTTCAAATACATGAAAAGAAACAGTAAAAGTATTTTGATAGAACGAGATGATATCGTAACATGGAGACGAAAATATTTAACTAAAATTAAGGAATTTAGAAGGGAAGGTAGACAAATTTATTATTTAGATGAAACTTGGGTTAATGAAGGTCATACAAAACAAAAAATATGGATAGACAACAGTATAAAAAATCGACGTCAAACATTCATTGAAGGGCTATCTACAGGACTAAAGAACCCTTCAGGAAAAGGGAAGCGGCTTATTGTTTTGCATGTTGGATCTGAACATGGCTTTGTCGATGGAGGGTTGTTACTTTTTGAAGGTAAGAAAACTGGAGAATATCATGAGGAAATGAACGCAGCAGTTTTTGAAACATGGTTTGCCAATCTGTTACCAAAACTACCTAACGGTGCAGTTGTCATCATGGATAATGCTTCTTATCATAGCCGTAAATTGGAAAAAATTCCTACAACAGGATCTAAGAAAAAAGATATGCAAGAGTGGCTACAAGCTAAGCACATTGAATTCAGAGAAGATATGGTACGAGCTGAACTACTGAATTTAATAAAAATTAACAAGGAACAGTATAATTTATATGTGATTGATGAAATGGCAAAACGTAACAATAAAATTGTGTTAAGGTTGCCACCTTATCATTGTGAACTCAATCCTATAGAATTGATATGGGCAAAAATAAAGAATGAAGTGGCATCCAAGAACAACACATTTAAATTGAGAGAAGTGAAAGGACTTTTATTGCAAGCTATTGATAATGTTCAAAATGTTTATTGGAAAAGTTGTATTGAACATATAATTAAAGAAGAAACAAAAATGTGCACACTAGATGGAATCGTAGATGATCTAATTGAACCATTTATTATTTCTGTTAGTGCTGATAGTGACAGTGATACTTTTTCAGATGGTTCAGATTTAGAATAAGCATCAAAGAATAAAAAAAAACAATTCAATTTATTTATATATTATCACTAATGTTCTTTCAGTGTATATGTATTCAAAAATATTTTTCTGTATGTCATTCTTGCTAATAAAACTACAAAAATCTTATAAACTATTTTTATTACTTGCATAATATAAAATTTCTACGTATATGTTTAAAATAAAACTTGCATTATTCATAATAAAGAGAATTAAATTGCTGGGCTGGTGTAATAAGTTGCTTATATAATTGTTCATTACATTTCAATACCCTTTGTATATTCTTTTCCCGTTTAATTGCGATATCAAAGATCCTACTTTCATTAAAATACTTATTAAAGTTTCTAAATAGTTTTCGGTATTTTTTTCTGCTTCCTCTATGTAATTTCTTGGCTTAAACTACCAAGAACATCTTATATTTATCTAAAAATAAATAAATATAGTTTACTTTACCTTATCATTTCTTTATTCATGTTATTTTTGCTGTTTAATGTATTTAATTTTTAATAAATATTCAATTACGTTTGACCTTCTTAAAGTAGGGTTATAAATACTATATATGTCATTGATCTAGTAACTTTTACAGTGTAAAAGAGAGTTTTCTATGTACTCCTCCTAGTTTAAAAACAGACTATAGGAGATAATATACCTGATGCATACAGTTGTACGACTAGCACCATATCACTACATATTCAACCCAATAGAGTATATCTGGGGAATATCCAAAATATAATAAGCTAGGGATACGCATCGAACACCGATGTTTTCGAAACATCGATGTCTGTAATTCGATGTTGCGATGTTTTGACATCGATGTTAGTAGTTCCATATAAATCGATGTTGGTCCAAAACATCGATGTTCAATGATCTATAGAAACCTATATTGCCGGTGGGATCAAAATTTGTAAATTTGAAACGAGGAAACGTAACAGCAAAGAAACAGATATCTAGATTATCATGTACTTAAATTATCTCAAATTAATAATAAAACCAAGTACTTGGTGTTAGAGGGTTGTTTAATAGATTCAGTTTCACAGACCAAGGAGATCCATTCTTAAATTGTCATACGGCTCTAAGTAGTATTAATTTTTCAACTGAAAATACCTTTTTGATATATTTACTAATTTTTTTTATAATTTACCAATTTATTTGAGTCCAACTGCACTATTACTATAGTTGTAATGCATAAACACATAGTGTGTCCAATAATGAAATTTATTTTAATTATAAAAAAAAACCTTAAAACGTACACAATTACTTTAACGAATACTGTACAAGGTTATAGTTTAAACATATTTCTATCTATAACGTTTATTTATAATATTGGTTATAATAATAATATTATCTATATAAAAAATGAACTGAAGATTACACAAGTTATTACCTACATATTTTACACAGAAAATTAGAAAGAACCATTTTGGCCCACTGAAATAAATATTTTATATTCGTAACATAACTAGTTTTATGAAATGACAAATATCTTTTCTATAATGTTATAATATTTCTTCTAAAACTCATTGGCGACTTAAAAGTCATCAGTTTGGGGAGTGGAGTCCCTAATTACTCATACGAGAAATTTACTATTTTTTCTGATCGCAAAACTTTAGAATTATGGGATTTACGGACTCGAAACGGCACATCATTGGCTAAGGAAGAGATGACTGAAAGGGGTAAGTAGTTCACCAGTTAACATTTCTGGGATTTACAGCGTAAAAGTATAAATAGGGCCAGCATGCAGAACCTGGTTCATTTTTATTTTTGATACATATTACGATACTGTTCAGTTTAAGTATACGCGTCTTTTTTTTTACTCCTACTTTATAATGTCTTCAATAAGAAAAAGTTATGTGTGGAAGTTCTTCGAAAAACATTCAGATGGTACAGCGACTTGTAGATTGTGCAAGAAAAAACTTAAAACGTCGGGAAATACCGGCAATTTAACTGGTCACGTAAAAAGTCTTCATCCACATGCTGTAAAAGTTAGTGCTTCAACACAATCAACATCGAAGTATGTAGCTTCAACATCAAGATGTGTACAATCTTCAAGTCCAGGTGTAGAATGTACTACCTTTGTCGAAAGTGGATTGTCCGAAACACCTCCTCCGGAAAAAAAGGCAAGTGAGTCTATCAAACAAAGATTAATTTCTGAATCTTTTTCGGAAATACAAGCATATTCTGAAAGAGGTGCGATATCCTCAAAAATTACGAACTGTATCGTATTCATGATTTGCAAAGACTGCCAGCCTATTTCTATAGTAGAAAACGAGGGATTCCAGCAGCTTTTAAAAACAATTGCGCCACTCTATAAAATTCCAAACAAATCGAGTATTACAAGATTTATTGAAACAAAATACGATATAATGCAAAGGTGTATCAAAGAAAAATTGTCAAATTTGAAACACGTAACATTAACTACAGATATATGGACTGACACCCACCAAACAAGAAGTTTTTTGGGGGTCACAGTACATTTTTTAAATAATTACGAACTCTCTGCCATTATTGTCGGAGTTGTAGAATTGTCCGAAAGACACACTTCAGAATATCTGGCTGATCAAATCTTGACAGTATGCAATGATTGGAATATTGCAAAGGAGAATGTTACTTGTGTTGTGACTGACAATGGGGCAAACGTAGTAAAAGCTATAGAATTGGCATTTGAGAAAGGAAAACACTTACCATGTTTTGCTCACACTCTCAATTTAATGATAGACAAGGCCATGGAACAGACTACTGGACTTATTGAGTTAATCACACGAGTAAAAAGTATTGTTACGTGGTTCAAACACAGTGTTGTTGCTTCTGACAAGTTAAGAAAAATTACACATTTAAAATTTATACAGGAAGTGTCAACAAGATGGAACTCAAGATATTTTATGATTGAGAGATTTTTAGTAAATTATAAAGCTGTTAACGAAATTCTAATTAAACATCCGCAGGCTCCAAACATGTTATCAGCATTAGATATTTTTGAATTAAGAGATATTGCTGAAATTTTCAAACCAGTCGAAGCAGCCACAAGAGAAGCTTGTGGTGAAAAGTACTTAACTACTAGTTCAATAATACCAATGGTGCACTGTTTACTTGACACTGTGAGTAACATAAAATCAGAAACTCCCATTGCTACAGCACTTCGAACTTCAATAATGAATGAAGCTAAAAAATGATTTGGACACAGGGAAAGCGTATATTTTCTAGCGTTAAGCACTATACTTGACCCAAGGTTCAAGAAGATTCATTTCACAGATGCACTGGCCTGTTCCAGAGTCATTAAACAATTAAGGGATTTAACTGTGCAAGATGTAGAACAAGCACATCCTCCTGAATCCGAAATTGGTAAGTTAATTGTCTTCACATTCAATTATTTAAGAGCTTATTTTGTATTTTGTTAACTAGATGTCCCAGGAACCAGTACCAGCGAGTCTTTTTTTTGGACCAAGCATTACAATTTGATGAAAGCTCATAGTATCTCTAACTCGCGTTCCACTGATGAAGTAGCAGCATACTTGGAGAGCCCATTGTTAAATCTGTCGAAGAATCCTCTGGAAGAATGGAAATCTTTGAAGCTCCTCTATCCGAAATTATACGGTGTAGCCCTGAAGTACCTCACGACAGTTGCAACATCAGTTCCTTCAGAACGATTATTTTCTAAGGCTGGACAAATCCTATCTCAACAAAGAAATCGCCTCAAAGGAAAACGTCTATCACAATTGTTATTTTTACAATCCCTTGATAAGCTTATATGGGATTTGTAATTTCAAGTGTAGCTTATAAGATTATACATACTTATTTATTACCATTATTCTATTTTAGTAGTTATTTGTAATAAAGTTACCAAGTAATTACTTTTCTTATTTATAATAATTATTGATTATGTACCACGCTTAAGGCTCTATTACACTTATCAATTTTTTGACCAAGAACCAGATCAAGTTAAAATTGACGACAAGTCGTGTATTACCCTTGTCAAGTGGACTTAATCAATGATCAATTTGTTGACAAAGAACTTGTTGAATTAGAACATGTTCTATTTTTCTTCTCAACTTAATCAACTTTTTAGTGATTTCTAGCAAAATTCATGTTATAAAGTTTTTTGCCAACTGTGTAAAATGAAAACATTCCATTTTAGAATATTGTTAAGAATGACGTTAATTTCATACTTCTTGAAAGAATTGTGTGCCTAAATTATTTATTTTCTTTTGCAGCTCTTGTGCAGTTAATTTTAACATTCAATATCAAACACAAATCTTGGGTAAATTTATTTTTTTTATTTCGTACTTTTGCACTATTGATACTACTAATTCACCTAAAAGCATGCTAAAATCTTGGTGAAAAAATTGATAAGTGTAGAAAAACTAACAACTATAAAGTTACTACTGACTACCTACCTACTCTGCAATTAATTAAAAATATATAAATTACCACTGACTGTATAGAATTTAGTTAGCTGAATGGTAAATGCATATTTTTTGGGATTTCTAAATAATATGAAATTTTTTTCCGATGTATCGAACACATCGATGTTTTTTGTACGATATATCGAAGACATCGATAGATTGTATTTAATATCAAACATCGATGCACCATCGATGTTTTACTTTCGATACGCAACTCTATAATAAGCACATTGGAGAACAGGGTTATGAGGAAAAAATGCAGTTAGGATGTGGAATCATGTCATAGGAATGATCACACCTGAAATTTTGGCGAATACTATTAGTCACAACAGTGAAATCAGAAAATGGTGGAACCGAGAATTGTTACTTGACAGAGAAGAAGTAATACCATGTATTATAAACATAAATCAATGTTCAGAATCTGAAGACAGTAGAAACAGTGATAATGAACAAGAATATCTGTAAAATCTACTATTCTTTTCTGATAAATTTTTATATATTACTATAATTAATTTGTAAAATTGAAGACTAATAACTTGAAATAAAAAAGACATAAATTGTCTTTTTTTTTACAGAAGTAAAATATTTTAGGCATATGTAGTTATTATACAATATAGCAATGTGAGTGTACTTTAGACGTTAATGATCTAATTATTGACGATTAAAGAAAGATAGCTTAGTATTTATCCTTGACATGTAATTATTAATGATGTGATATGTAGTTTGTTCGATGGAAATAGCAAACAACATATCAAATTAGTATTTATTTTTGTAGTGTAAATTAAGAAAGTTTCATATTTCCAGTAGTTTTATTATTTTGTGGGCTCATCTTTGCTTATGTGGACACAGAGCGGCATATTTCGTAATATGTCATGTAAATGTATAAGAATATGTAAATATTTTGAGTATATTTTCATTACAACTTAGAGAATTTTAGTTTCAAGTCAAAGATGTATTAATTTATTTAATTGTTACTTCTAATTAAATTGATAAGATAAATACATAAACAGAAAATGTACAATATATGATATAATAAATTGACTAGATACACTGATTTAAATTTTGTACTCAATGTTATACCAATTATAAGAAAAAACACTAAATATAAAAATAAATATCTACATTTTATTACTTGCCTGTAACATTTGTAACGTTCCTTTTGTTGTATTTGTGTATGTTGTAAGTGAAAAGTGTTATCATTAATAATTTATTACAAATTTGGATAAGTGACGAGTTCATTTGTATTAAGCTGTGACATAATTTGAAACAAGCTAATTGTAAAGTATGACATTAACATAAATTGAAGTCAGGTTTAAAAAGATATTTTAAATAATGAAGAACTATTGAAAGAGCTCGGTTCCTAAAATATACACTTTATGTAACCATTGTTTAAGTCTTCAGTATTAAGAAATAATTATATAGAATAAAAATACGAAGAGTTTGAGCTTTTATTTTTACTATTCATTAAGTGAAATGATGAATTCAAGATTTAGTTCTATTTCATTATACTCACAGAATACATTGTTTTACTTTAACAAAAAGTGCTTAATTTATATTCAGAAAATTTGGTAAATTTTGATGTGCATATAACCTCAAAGTAAACTTCAGAAATCGTAAATTTTATTCGTCGATCACAATACTAACATTGATGTACTACAACTATTACATCATGGATTTTGATGACGAAGGTGAATTGTTTGGTGCTTTCTAGTACAAGAGCTTATTTAGTCATTACATGGACATTTTAGGTCAGCATAACTAGAATAAATATACAGTGATCGAAACTTACTTTACTTATGTTTTCACAATCTCTATATAAGAAATGGAAGGCATTTTCATGAATCGGCTCGACAGATTGACTAACATCAATAATATAACAATTATTGTCGTACCAAAGTATATTGTATTCAGATAAATCGGCATGTATTAAGCTGCATTCGTTGTACATCTTACTCATGTATTCTACAATCTAAAAAAAAATAATGTGAACATGAGGTGTAATACTACAAATATAGTAAACTAAATTGGTCTTGTACAAAGTATTGAGATCTTTCTTTTAGTAGGTGATAGCACAAGTAAAGAATAATGAATTTATAACCAAGGATCATATTATCTTTCCAAACCAAAAAAGAAATTATTGTAAAAACCTAAAAATAAATAGCAATGCCACAAAAAAATTGTACAGAGATAATAAAGTAATTAAAACTTAAATCCTCTCCAAGGCCTAACTTGTCATTATAGTAAACACCTTAAAATAAATAATATAATACATATATAGAATATTATTTACAAATTTTGTAAGTAGCTTTCAAAATGTTTGAATAATAGTTTCGAGGACATGAATCTGGACGTAACAGTACATCCAAATTGAAAGATTTTATAATTTTAATTATGAATATTACTTATTTTCAAAGCCTATGTGTTAGAAACCTATGATAAATTTCTTTAAACTGTTTATTCTAAAGGTATATCTATTTAGCTAAGAAATGTTTGTATTAAGACTTGTGGCGTTGACTTTGTGTATATGTCGCCGTCTCGTACGTGCTAATATGTGTGGGAATTCGAATGACTAAAAATGTGCAGGGGAGAAGAGGGATTTCATGTGCGTCCCGGGGAGAGCACAGCCCGATGGATGCGAAAAAAAAGAAGTCGATCAAGAGCCTTCAAGTGAGGGAGTCGACCAAGGGACTTCAAATAAAGTAGTCTGCCAGGAACCTTGCGGTTAACAGCATTTTAAGACTGTCCTGAACCGCATAAATAAATAATATAATAGGTTCCAGAATTATAAGAAAGTCGACTCAAACGTATCGATCGATAGGTAATAAGATTGTCGTTTTGAACCTTATAAATAATATAAGAGCTTCTTGATTTATATAAAGAGGTTGACCGACAAATAAGCGTTAAATATGTTAAGTTTGATATATGTTTATGTAAGAAGTTTAAACAGTGCAAAATCATCCAGAGAAAAAAGAAAGAGGTGACTGATAAAGGGCTTACAGCATTTCAAGAGGCTCCGGGTATCTCTGCTGTTGAAAGAGGATTCTCATGAAGTAAACCGACAACGAGGAGATCTTCTCTTCAGTGGAAAAGAAGAAAAGAGAACAATAGTAAAAAAGGTATTTACAAGTGATTATTGTGCGAGTGCTAGACAAACTAAAATGTTAAAATTTGTCTTAATATAGAGACGTAATTAAATGATATAATAATCTAAGATTGAAAAACATATTTAATAGTTTATCTTAGATACGGCAATGTCTCCGCATTTGTAAATTGCTTGTCGATGATATGCTAAAATTATTATATGCGTTGTATATATATTTAAATCTAAGCATAATGTGTTTTCTATCAAGGCTTACGTTATTTGTGTTTATGTAAGTACTGAAGGGCATCGGAAAACAAATCATGTATGGATATATATTATTTCGTGGAGGCGCTAATATTTAAATAAAAATTACAAATAATCCTTCCATATTAAATAAGCTCTAAAATTACTTTCATAATGTGTTTATTTTAACTAAAGTTGATATTGTTTTGTATATGTTCTTTGTGTTCATATTGACATATAGTTGAGTCGCTCTCGCAACCGACATGCGCCACTAAATTAAAATGGCGTCAAATTTGAGATGTTGCGAAATTTTATCTGTCAAGTAATATAACCTACAAACACCATTTCAGAACTGTCATAAATAATAATATTCATACACCTTTTGACATTTGTCATAATTATCTTTTGACGTTTGTTATAATTGTCATCTAAACATTTTAAATTTGTCAACAATGCTTGCCTCCTAAACAGTATAGCCAAATGTTGTATAAAATATAGGTATAGCAAAAATAATATTTAATAACTTTATTTATAATATTTAATTTGTAACTGGGTTTCATGTAATAGTATTTTACTATGGGAAGGTATGTATATACCTGAAATATTAATGAATTAGTATAATTTTATTGTTTTGAAATTGTTCGAGCCGATCGATATTTGTAGTGGTATTGAATCGTTGTCTTTAGTTCGTACTTCGGTCGTGTCGGTTGCCAAAACGAGTCGACTATATATAACATATTTGGTTTCTGATACAAATGTTATTTAAATTAGAATAACTTTTGTCTTATTTGATTGTACCAATTAATGTCCGAAGATTATTTTTTTTGATATCTCCATACATGGATCGTCCTGGGATAAAAATATGAGCTAGCCAGATAAAACGATTTAGTTTTTATTTTATTTTAAAATATTAAATATAACAGTGTGATATTTAATGGTGCCTATTAATGCCCTAAGATTATTTTCTTTAATCTCTTGACTTGGATTGTTCCTGGGATAAAAATATGAGCTAGTCAAGTAAAACGATTTAGTTTGAATTTTATTTAAAAACACAAGAAATATCGGGAAATAATTAGAGGCATACATTACAGGACTCATTGTATTTGGCATGTACTCGTTTGGTAAAATGAAAGGTCTAAAAATTCAGATGGACACATACATACTTGATCATATGCAATAATCATTTTCGTATCACTCAAATCAGTATCCTTCAATTTAGGTGCTGGTTTATTATTGTCCCCGATAAAAGACATGACCAAAACGTGTTTTTTCAGGGCAACTACTTCAGGACACAGTATACCAGCTCGTTGCAACCTTCGTAAATTACGCATTTCTTTTTCAGCCCACAGTCGTACCATTTTTAAAGTGTTTATTTTTCCAGATCTTCCCCACATATCTTTAAATCTATAATCATCTTTGATATATTTGTCTCTTTGCTTATACTCCCCTAAAGTTGTTTTAAAAATTTTGATAGCACATTCCGGTGGAAGCTGGCTTTCTGGATACTCTGGATTTGAATTAGCATGCAAAACTACAGCTTCTTTACCTAAAAAACAAAATAACATTATTTCCGGAATATTAAGAAGGAAGCAAATTTAAAATAGTTTGTATAGATATTTTGTATAGAGCATACCTATGCTGATAACACCATTAACTTGTTCAAGAAATTGTTGATTAATCATTTTGTACAAGATGATTCTTGTAGTAGCATCAACACCAAATACAGCAGTTTCCCGATCTTCTCTTTTATCATGCATTTTGTGTTTTTTGGATTGTTCATGTTTTGAATGCATCTTTAGACTAAACAAGGATTTACATATAATTAGTTCTGAATGCTATTTATTTATATTCATATTAATTGTATTTCAAGTGTTAAGGAATACGTACACTGCTTATGTGTTTCTAAGGACCAGTCAAATGTGGATATTTTGATAGCAATCGACAAGCCGTGAAATAAGGTTTATTTAATATCATTGCGCCAGAACAATAACTTAACAAATAAAGTGGTAATTTGTAATTGAAAATTAAAATGTTCCATTTACTTTATATTAGTGAAATGGCAGATATTCAACAAATGGCATCTACCACACTCTTTCTCACTATAATAAAGTAAATAGAACATTCTGATTTGTTCTGGCGCAATGATATCAAATGACCCTCATTTCAGGATAGACTATCTACTGCATGAACTTTGTTCAAATTTTATTACCAGAAAAGTTAACTAATTTTGTATGCAAGAAATACATACCTGTTAAACACTTTATTTGAAATTTTCATATCAAAACCAGCTCCATCACCAGTTTCAAATTCAGGAGGAAACGACATCATCTTACATGCATTTTTTCTACCATTAATAGTAACATCATGTTTTGTAACCATATTTCCATTATCTTTTTTATAACCACAGGGTGGAATCGACTGGAATTCTTTTAAAACAGTATCAAACCTATCCCATTCTTTTTTATCCCTTATGTCTTCTAATTCTTCTTCTTCACTATCACTATCGAAATCTATAAATATCATGAAAAAAAAATATATCGAAAAACAAGTGAAGCAAAAATACATACCAAAATTTAATGGAGCTCGTCTATAATTTGAAAATGATATTGACACTTTAGATGTGCCATTATACTTCTCTTCTGAACGTTTTAAATTATCATCGTGCTCTCTGTCAAATTGTTGCTGTAACATTTTAGCAATTTCTTCATCGGACCTCAATAGTTCATCCTGTTCCTCTATTAAATCAAAGGGAATTTCAAATTCTTCTTTTGGTGGCAGTGCAGGTATACCATATTTCTTGTTTTCCTTCTCTTGTAAGTCTTTAGCCAATTCTTCAGACATAATATCTTGAAGATTTACTGGTTCTGGAACAGAAATCTTGCCCCACGGAGACGACATTTCTATTATAGTTACGTATAAAAAATTACGTAGATAATATTTACAAGTGACCACCGATCACAATTAAATTTGTAAAACAAACTAAATTAATTTTAATGATGACTACTTATTATAAGTAAACGCAATTTACACAATATGTGTTATTTGTAGAATATACAATACAGCGAATATCACTTGAACCACTTTGCACAAAGTTGTGAAATAATTATCAAAAACCTTCAATTTGTCAGCAACCTCAGAATTCGGAATGTTTCTATAATTTCTAATGTACTGTATTGCCAAATGTAAACAGCACTAATAGATGCAATCAGCCAATTTGTGCTAATATTTTGTTTGTGAACTTCTGCCCTTTATATCGAACAACGTTGAACAATAATAATTTTGTAATTTAAAAAAATCAAAATCCAAAATTGAATATTAGGTTTGTTCGAACCTCCAGTTCTGAACAGTTCCGGAACCGTTCTAGAATTAGTAGTTCTGATAATAATGCGCATGTCCGGCCAAATCCTGGTTCTAGAACGGTTCGAAATCCTGAAGGTTCGAACAGTTTTAAAATTGGAATTTTAGGGAAACTTGTACTACCAACATTAGTAATAGTAATATTAAAAAACACCAAACTTAAATTGCGACAGGATTTAAAAAGTAATGAAAAAGTTGTTTATATGAAATACGTTTTTCTAAATTTTGTAATGGATAATTCTGCATTTTTTATATAAGCAATATATTTATATATTACAAAACACCAAACTGGTGAACAAATATCAATCGTAATGAACATTTAAACGTTACTGCATCTGCATCTAACCACCAAAATTGCGACAGCATTTAAAAAGTAGTGAAAAAGTTGTTTATAAGAAATACATTTTTCTAAATTTTGTTATGGATATTTCTGCATTTTTTAAAAAACACCAAACTGGTGGACAAATGTCAATCGTAATGAACATTTAAATGTTACATCTCAAAATTACGACAGGATTTAAAAAATAATGAAGAAGTTGTTCAGAAGTACATTTTTCAAAATTTTGTAATGGATATTTCTGATAAACCGGGTAAATAAAACAAGGATTTTTAATACAAGCTGTTATTAATAATTGGTACGTGCATCAAATGCACACACACATTAATAAATATGTATTACATAACTATAAAATCAACAATCATGATGAATTTAAACAAATATATTACAATACGTTTTCAATGTTCAAAGCCAAATCCTCTTCTTTTTTTTAATCTGTGAAGTAGTACACTCTTTCAATCCATTTTGGAGAATTGAAGCCTTTTTGGTAATTTGAATTGCAATACCTACATGATTTGGTACTTACATCAATCAGACTCTGAACGTTTTGTGTCACAAGTCTGAGAGTCGCATTAACTTGCAATTTATTATAATTTTCATGACGTAACAGGCTGGTACAAACACATACATATAATAGATTGTTCGGATATCTAATATGTTGATATCACAAATTCCCTTTATTTTTCTTAAGTCTCAAGGGGGACACATCGAACCAAAAATTATAAGCTTAGTTTACATAATATTAAATACTATTTTGTCTAAGTTTAACAAATATGTCACTTTCTCTACGAATATATGATAATTATAAATTCACTTTTCACATGTTCGCAAGTTCCTATAATTGTACCATTACATTCACTTCATTCTTAGAGGAAGAATCACTTGCTAGACTCAAAAACATGGTAGTCAATGAAGTAATTTCTAAAACAATAAACCACCATTTGAAGAAATTAATGTTTAGTCACATACTTATAGCTGTTTACTTTGGCTATTACAAAATTGATATAATAGGTGTGAATAAAAACTGTAAAAAAAATTAAAAATAGGTTTGATGAACCGAATCACACCAATACTCTAATAATATCACAAAATAAAATAAAAAACAAATAGGTACTTGAACGATAACTTAAAAACTAACCTACAACAACTCCAAACTCTAAAGTTCAACATAAATACGATAAACATAACCAGAAAAATGCGAAAGCTGATACGAATGACAATTACGCATGCTCCGGATTTATCAGAATTTCAAATACTAGCCCATCATCGAGAACTGTTAGAACCGTTCCGAACGGTTCTTGAATTACTAGTTCTGAAAGACCGAACACCGAACTATCAGTTCTCAGAATTTGCAGTTCCAGAACTGCATGGTCCGAACCAGTCCGAACAGTCTTTTTCTTAAATGACATGCGCACTAGTTCTATACTCCATTCAGTCTAAGAATAAAGTAGATGGCGCTACAATATGAGCACAGTTTACACACGATGAACTTTGTATTTTGAAAACAAGTAAAACATATGTTTACTGTCAGATGGATAGCAGGGATATACATATCTGATATCATTATATTTTGACATTTACGTACATTTTTATACAAGTTGGTAACTCATTCCTCAAGAAAAAGGAATGCACATGTCGTCTAATTGTACTTTTTTGTGCTTCATCCAATTTATTGTAAGTATGACGATAATTTCTTTTTCTTGGAGGAGAAATTGGAACTCCATATAATTCCATTTCTTTAATAATGCAGTACATTGTATTCCTATTAATACCCACTTCCTCTGCTGTTTGATTGACTGCAGCTGTTTTAGACATATTGTTTTTATCCTTAATGTACACATTATAAGCCATTTGCCTTTGTCCAGATCTTATGTGTTTCCCTTTACGATTTTTTGAAGGACCTGGTAAAACTGCTTCCGCCATACTATAGAATATTAGCGATTACGAAAACAAAGTTAACGAAATTGATAAAATACCTTAACAAATGAATATTTCACTTGCGAGTTCTAAGAAGAACTATTTTTTAAGAATATTAACAACAAATAACTATGTAAAATACGGAAATCGACAAAATCTTTGAACAAAACTGTCAGCACAGACTAAACAATCCAGACCGGCAACTTAATCCTAGATTTTATCCATAGTACTCATCCTTGTTTAGCAAGCGTAAATTTCAATACCCTACCATCTTTGTCAGATTCACTGAACTTGGAGATGAGATGGCGCTAGCGTCAATTGAAATGTTTGTTATGCTATGGTTATATGTCATTCAAAACTACATTTCAAGTTTGACACGTTTGACATATTTTTGCAATCCTTTGTCGTACATCCTATTAATTATATGTTGATACAAATATGGTGTCCAAGTGTTTAGTGTGCGGGTTTGGGCACGATGAAGTTAACAAAATGCACAGGTTTCCTGCAAATATCGACTAGTGAGTATAAATATTGTAAAGTTGTGCTTTAAATATGCATATTACAAAATTTCTTAGTCATCATATTATATTATATTACAAGATTTGTATTATTTTTGTCTTCTCGTTACTGGTTGTGTAATTTAGTTTTACTATGTATTGTATAAGTATATGTATCAATAAAAACTATTATTATTATATCCCTATGTTTTCCTTGACAGTTTTCACTTGATTATTATATTTCTTTTAATCTTAATAGTTTATTGTGTATAATAGGTCACCGTAAGAGCGATGTTATAATACATGTAAGTAAAAGATTAATATTTATATTTAGTATCACATATTTAATATGTTACACCACAAAATTACACATAAGATGCTCAAACTATGACTATAATTGTTACAGTAAGTAATATTTATTACCATAGTTTTAGTAACTTTTGTGTATGTTTCTGTTACATAAATAACGTGTTTAATAAGCGTATTCTAAAAACAAGTTCATTTCAAATTCCGCGCCAATATGCTGCTAGCGCCATCTTCGTACTAAGTTCACTGATGTGTGACAAGGATAGAAGATCTTGGATATTTTTTTTTCAAGTAGTTGCCGGTCTGGGTTGTTTAGTCTGTGCTGTCAGTAAACAAATTTTTGACCGAAACGAGCTAAATGCGATTATTTTGCCGGTGTAAATGCACACTCGATTTCAACCAATCACAAACGTTTATTTTAAGCCCTATCTTTCCCAATGCTTTATTCTTAGACTGAATGGAGTATAGAACCGTTAAGAACTGCAGGTTCGAACAAACCTATATTATCTATCCCACCCTGTCAATATTTTATGTATGTGCAGAATCTTTAAAATAATGTAAATTTATCGGTAAATAGCATGTCTATAAATACATATTGGTAATTACATGGGCGTACGTTACATAGCTTCTCTTTTTGTACTTTTGTATAAAGCAATAGTGTTCTAAATACGCTCATTTCAATGATCTAATACTATTATACTACTATACCTTGTCTCAGAATAAGAAGGAGTGATTCAAATATCGCGCCAAAATGGCGTATATTTTTAAAGTATTTCATTAGTTCTTGCGTAGGCAAGTTTAACATGGGAAAATAAGTTTGACAAAACGTCATTTTATGTTTATAGCCAAGCCATAACCTAGTCTCTTACATTTTGACTTTGGTTTATTATACTTTATTGTGTTATTAAATAAAATCCGTACTTTTATGTACAACATGAGCATGCGTTGATCAGACGTCTTAAGACCTAAGGAACAAGTGATCATGCATTTGAAACTTTGAATTTGATTAATCTGTCAAAAATACTGTACATCAGTGCAAAAATCAAACATTCAACAATTAATATCATTGCAAAAATAACTATAGATGAGTTCATACCATAAATGAACTGGGCAACTCACACATATTCTAGAATTGACTCATTAATTTCAAGTAAGTGTTAATGAAATACTAATTATAATACCACATGTTCCTATACATGTATATTACAGATATGTCAAACGTAAAGAAACCTGTACTAATAGAAACAGGTGAAAATATCTAGTGGAGAATATGGGAAAAAGTTTGGATTGCCACAAGCATAATGAGTGCACGACAAATTTTGATGAAAACCTGAAAGATAAAATAGCCATATCGATAAAGATAGGCAATTAAGAATACTTCATATAGGATCTGAATTGATACATAAGATGAAGTTGCTTCAAAAAAATCCCCCTTTCAGAATATCACTTATATGAGAACTTTTGACAGAAGCAATTACAAGTGTTACAATAAGTATTTGGAAAAATTGTGCCGACCATGTACATTTTCAATCTTTTTAACATGATGTGAACACTAAATTATTGTTAATTTCCAATATATAGTAGAAATAAATATTTGTTATACTTTATATATTTTCATAATAAATAAATTTTAATAGGGAATAATAATTAGTAATGTGTAGGTATATGTAATTATCTTTGCAGTTCGTGTAAACAACTTAGCCGATGTAAATTTTTCTATTTATTACTGTTGTATGTAAGATTCACATTTCCAAGACTAGTTGCTTGAATTTACCTCCTCAAGGTTTGTAGCAGTAATACGAATGATTTATCTGTATAAGTTCCTTTTCTGCAAGTTCTTAAGGACATTTTGATAAAAGATAAAAGGTTTGATTCATTCTTGCTCTCTGATAAAAATATTTAATAATAAATAGACTTGATTCACAGTTTTCATGTTGATATAGCACATTCACTAAAATGTGCAGTAATTATATATTTATAACAGCAATCCTCCTCAAAACGCTCAGAACAAAGTCTATGCTTTCATTTGTAAATTGGGCCTATATCTTTATCCATAGATTCTTCTAATTTTTTGTGTAAAACTAGAATGAACAGATTTGAATGTTAAGAGATTTGTATTCATCAAATTATAGAATCTATAATTTATATAATTTTATACATCTGATGTATACACCTACTTGTGTTTATAACTTTACTCTCCTGTTTCCAATTGCCGTGCATTCGTATTGCTGCTTCGACTGGTAGAATGAATAGCGGATGCATCCATCTATTTTAACGAAAGTAGTAAATGACACACAAAACAGCTAAATCCTTGGTTAGAATTAATACAGTTCTTCTAACCTCAATTGTCATGATGTCATATCAAATTGTCTACTAAATTTTAAGCTATGTGTTCCATGTTTTGGCGGGATATTTGGATCACTCCTTCTTATTCTGAGACAGGGTATAGATGCAGTGTACGCTATGTCTTGCTGATTAGGAAGTGACCCACACCATAGGAGAAAGAAGGAAAATATTTGAGCGTCGAAAGTTTGACAAGGATGAACAAAATTGACCGTTTTATGTGGGCAAAATTCAAATATATTGCTATAGCTTGTAATGGCTTATAATGTTTAAAAGTATTATTTTGTTAAAAATATGCTATATTAAGAGGAAAGTAAAGGTATTGCAACTTTAATAATCAAAAAGATAAATAATTAAATATATATTATTAATATGGTATTAAATATATTCTGTTTAATAACATTTTAAAGGTATCTATGCTAGTTGCCATTCTTCATTAAGGAAAGAAAATTAAATAAATGACTTTTAATGACTATGAGATAACTATATGATTTTGTTCTTCTAATAATACCTATTTTAGCATGTGTGATGATCATTCCGTTTTTATTTAAAACAGTAGTATTAGTAAAAATTTTTAAAAATCACTATACAGATAGTTGGAAATTTTGAATTGACCACTAGAATTTTTCAAAATATTACGTTCTGAAAAAATAAATATAGAAACTGACAGCTTTTCTTACAACTTCTGATATATTCAAAATAAAAGACAATTAATGCTTAATTTTTTAATAAAATATATGTACATATAATTAATATGGATTAACAAATACGTAAATGGTAAATATGTGATCGAAGTAAAATGGAGAAAGAAATATTAAAAATACATAAAGCTAGAATAACAACTTATTCTAGCTTTATGTATTGACTAATTCAAATACTTCAACATTAGTTACATTTGGGGATTCTGAGCTATAAGGTAAATAGAACATTAAAAATATCTAGGTAGAATAATAACTACAAATAGAAATCTTACTTTAACAGTCCTTTGCTTGGTGCATCAGTAATTTTTAATCGTAACAAAATCTTCAGGAACAAAATGCTCTGAACACAATCTTGAATATTTTGATGGCTTAAAATCCTTTCGTTTAGTACAAATTATCCACTGCTTGCATAGTACTTGATTAGATTGAAAACTAAAATTTTTTATATCAAATTTACAAATCATGTATTTTATTAAGAATAGTTAACCTGTGAAATCATACGTTCATTCCCTTTTCTGCCCTATTAGTACAACCATACGCTGCACATGACATTACCATTGTGTCTTAAATATGTGACTCCAAGCACTGCGAAGCTGGTATATATAATATTCAACAATTTAAAATATTTATTTCTAATTTTGTTACTGATAATAGCACTTTTAACCAAATATATATGACACTAAATCCATGAGAACAACACTGTTAAATTATAAGCTGAAGTTAACAATTGCCAATATTCTTGATGATTCTCAATTTATATACATTACCTATATGCCTATATCAAATAAAAATGAAATTCTTAAAATGTATCTAATTACAATCACAATTTTATAAATAAAAATAGTTGATTCAATCATCATGAATCCACAGTTGTCTTTATACTCGTATTTCTTTAAATAAAAATAAAGTCAGTGGTGTATGAAATAAAATCAATACTAGAAGAAATCTATTAATAAAATACATAATCCAAATTACCAAAAAGACAAATAAATATGTATAAATCAACAAAATTGAGAAAGTTTATATACAAAACAATGCGATATCGCCATGTTTTGCCCACAACTAACGGTTTTGTATATCTGTCTCCTTTGTATGTAGAGGTCAATTCCTCTCTCTCTACAGTCCATCTAGTAGTTCTATATTATTAGATCATTGGCTCATTTAGTGCGCGTCATCAAATTCTGTTTGCATCCAGTTTAACATTGAGTTTAACAGACCTATCTATTGTGACGTATTTACCATATGATCGTTGTTTGCATCCACTTCACTGACTTATCTTATCACCGTGCTTAACAATTTGGCGTTGTGACGTATTTACTAAACGAGCGTTGTCAATGTATTAAGGTAAGTGATTATTATTTAATAAATTATTTACTGGACAAATTAAAGAAATAAACGAATAACTCGAGCTATTAATCTCATTTTTTGAATTACGAATACGGATATGTATCAGAGAATTTGTAAATTATATTACTTCTGAACACCTTCTGAATGTTTAAAAGTGATCAGATTATAATTTATCGATCATACACAACGATTATGTAGAAAATTCTACGACTACCCTCATATTTTATATAGAAGTGGTAAGTAAACATTACTTAAAAATTGGGGTACAAAGCCAAATATATTTTCAAACTTATTTGGTATACTTTAATTCTGAGTTGTCTTATCGAAAAGATTAAATAAGACGTTATCGCATATTCATATATATTACGAATTCACTAATTTATTATTAGTAATTTGTCATTCGCACTCTTTTTACGAAATTGTTCGAATCATTTATAGTTTTCTTTAGTCATTTTTCGAATTTCGCGGGTGTTTTAAGTTGGCTACGAAGAAAGCAGAAAATTGGTCAAAAAATAGATGTAGAAACATTTATTTATAAAATTACATTTCTATTCACTACTTTTGCAGTGAAATATCATCGAGTACAACTTTGTATATTATTCTATTGTGTCCAGTGTAAACACCCACGAAATTCGAAAAATGTTAGGGCTATTTCTACAACATGCTCAGCCACAGCAAGGCGATCGGCAATAGTACTTAGGTACTTACCGTGTTTTCTGAAAATACCTCGTATATGTATGTATTAGTATAAGTATATTTTTGCTTATAATCACGCTGAAACATCTCCCAACAGCTTTACGCCAATTAGCGGTCGTGGATAATTATTACGCCAGCGCTTCTATATTATACAAATTTCTAACAATTCGATCAAATATGATCATTTAATTAATTAGTGTTACTTCTTATCACTTCTTAAATAAATATACCAACTTAGTGTGTATACAACCATGAACTGTGGATTGTTGACATGCAGAAAAACGAGAATGATCTACAAACATCTGGAAGAATTAAATGGAGCTACAGAGCGGACGTCCCAGGTTTAAACTACGACGGAGCAAAGAAATACTGTAGACAGCACGCAGTTACTGAATAGCACTATTCATATGGTGAACTGCATCATCTGTTTATGCTCGAGAATGAGAGCAAAAAAAGTCCATTTAATTCGTAAATTTCCTCTCTTCATCGGCGTAGATGGAAGCGTGAGGGTTTTTTTAAACGTATTGTATTTCGTAAGATAAATAAAGTACGGAAAGTTTACTCGATGTGAACTACATAATAAACAAATAATAACGTATTTTGTATTTTATAAATCAACACCCACTTGTTATCTAATTATATAAATAAAATTAAACACTTTTTAAAAATACAAAATTTCAATAGTGCCCCCGTGGGCGATGAGTCATCAACCTTTTGTGTCCGATCTGTAAATGGAGCATTTGCCAAAACTTTTTTATTTTGTTCCTTATTTAAGTTGCTCGTTAGGCAAATTGTCGGACACGTCCCATTTGACGTCCTACGCGTACGCATTTTAGTCAAATGTAAGTTTTTACTGAAGTCATGTCCAGCTATCTCGGCACCATGAATATTAAAATCATTGATAATCTATAAGAACGCGTATGATGGATTTCTGATACTTCAACAACCTCGATATTCTATATTTTACAAAATACTGGTTTTATAATTTAGCAAAGCTTTAAAAAATAAATATACAAACAGTAAACCTTAGACGTGAGCTTCATTGTTCCACTAAATACACACTTTTATACCCACAAGATTTAAATTATCTTTCATGCACTATATTACAATGGCCAATTCACTTTTATATTCAGTTGTATATGTGTCTGCAATTAATAATTCCCTTGTCTGTGGAAAAACGACAGGACATATACAATACAATAAACACCATTTATTCCAGTCTACATATCTGATGTGATTATTAGTTTCTTTATGATGAAGCAGAGGCAATAATCCATTGATGTAGTATAGGGAATAGTGATGTAAAGTGAAATATTTCACATTAACGTTATTTCAATGAAATATTTCATAAATTTTATGACTTTTTGAATTTCGCGCTCAGAAATTTCGATGACCCGCCTTTCAAACACAAAAATATAACAACATAACCCTAAAAAATTTGTTCTTGTTTTGGCATTTTTATATTTTGTTTTTTTTTGCATTCGCTTAAGTATTTTGCCTTTGCGAACTCCAAATAATCCGCAAAATGTGTCTTTAGGGGACTCAATCCACAAGATAGTTGCCAAGGCAACAATCCATTTTGCGGATTGTTTCGAGTTTTAACTCATGTAAAAGAATCGTGTATGTACCATATACACTACCCATTCTTCTATTGTTTATCTTTAACTGTTTTTTTTAATGATTTATTAGAAATGCATTTTTTTTTGTTTGTTGTTTTTATATATATATACGTTTTTGTTTCTCAATATTTCCCTCAAAATTTGCTTCATCATTATTACTTAAATTAATGTAGTATTAACATTTTAACAGTTGGCAATTGGCATACAATATCGAAGTGAGGTTAACAATAACATAACCCGTGACTGTTGAAATATTTCACGAAACATTTAAAAAAAAAATCATGAAACTTTACAACACTAATAGGGTATATAAAGATCAAAAATTGGATGCTTACCTACTAACAATAGTAAGTGAAAGGTACAAACAGAAATAAGAAACATTTTTTAAAAATTGTATTTTAAATAAAATTTCATTTACAAGCTATGGATTGCACCACCACCTAGCCTATACACAATTTTGCTATTTTCAAAATAAATATTTCTTGAGCTAAAAGAGATTACAAATTAGTAAATTGTTCAGATATGTTTTCGATTTCTAAAAATACGATAAGTTTTATAAACACATATTAACTAAAAACTCATTTATCTTGTGGCATCTCTAATCAAATTGAAATGTATAATAAAAATAATTTTGTAGATCTGAGTCATTGGTATTTGGATTTATAAAAATTGCGATATTATTTTAAATATAAGAGAATATTAATTCAATTGCAAACCCTTCACTTTGTATAGCATGAGAAGAAAATA
Source organism: Amphimallon solstitiale (assembly GCA_963170755.1). Lineage (NCBI taxonomy): Eukaryota > Metazoa > Arthropoda > Insecta > Coleoptera > Scarabaeidae > Amphimallon > Amphimallon solstitiale. The sequence continues at coordinate 77,924,183 of OY720683.1, read as the reverse complement.
AGTTAAGGCAACTAATATGTATAAATTTTCTTGTGGTCTATATCGGGTGTCCGGGCAATAAAAAGACGGAATATCAGAAATCGATAGCTGTAATGCTAAAAAAATGATTCCCAAACTATAAAGTTTTTATTCGTACGCATACGGCCAAAAAAATTAAAAACCCAATTGGCTTTGCGACAGAAGAATATCTTCGCCAACGTATTTTTGCAGCAGCAAGGCGCATACGTGAGGAAGGAAATAGTAATAATTCACCTGTTTCACATACCGGTCCTTTTCCAGTTTACTTAATGTGAAAAGAGAAAGAGTGAATATAAAAGTCTTCGCACAACGTTACTAAAGTATTTACACTTTCAATAGCTAAATAAAAATTACACACGATTTTCCGTATCAGCTGTCGACCCGTTTAATAACCCATATCGTTATGCGCTGGGTATAGAGTCAATAGTCCATTGTGCTTAGAACAAACACAGCAAGATTATTCTCGTCTGATGTTTTTTGTATGTTGACGTGTATATTTACGAACATACGAATGGTATGTGCCAGGGCAGTAATGTAAATTTCTTGTGTAAAAATTTCACCAAAAAATTACGTTTTTGATTTCATTTTTACGATAACATATAGGTTTGTTTCTGGTAGCACTTCATATTCCTACTAGTCAGTCTTTTTATTGCCCGGACACCCCCTGCATATCTATTAAAAAATATGTAATGCAAATAAAAAAACGTTTTGCACAAAAAATATGGCCTGTTTTTGCTATCTTTTACAGAATTAACAAATGGTGAGCCAGGAAGGAAAGTTACCCTTCAATACGAACGGGCATAGGATTTTGTTTCAGTGGCTAACCTGACGTATACCAAGAAATGTGATTGTTTCTACGCGGAAGCAATACATTTCTCGGGATCAAAAAAGTCGGCGAGAGCCAATAAAAGTCGTAAAGAAGACTTCATCTCTTTTCCTAAACCTGACGTTTTAATACAAATGCCAGCTTTTCCTCTGATATCAGATTTAATATTTCGGCCATATTGAAGTGATCATCCATAAAAGAAAATATAAAAAAAGTGTTACCAATAGGTACCGTACAGATGATGAAATATGTTACTATTGGCTTAGCGCTGTTCAGTCAGCAGTGAAATATATTGAATGCCACGCTATTGAGGAGCTTGTTCAGAAGATAGATATCTGGCAGTTATCTTAATTGTCACTTGAAACCAATGCTTTTAAACATGTAGTAACCAGCAACATAACAATTAATTCCTAATAATTGGTTTATATTTACAGAAATATACTATTATTAGAGTCTTGTGTTTTATATGTTGTAATATAGTTCAATTGTTTATATTATACATCCAAGGTTTGTTTTCACATAGAATCCACTTCTATTTCAACATAATCTGCCGCTTTTAATTACTTCCATGTGATATAAGGAATTGCACTAAAGTACTTTTGAGTTAATATAATTCAATTTTCTTTAAATTCTAAATCAGTATTTTCACCATATACTTACTGAAGTTTAATAAATGTTACATAAAGATGTAATATTTATTGAATTTATTTTATAACTTTTTAAAACATTTACATACTTTGTGTCAGTTAGATCTTTTGTGTAAATATGTAACTTTTTTCTTATATGTATATGGATTGTAGCCGCGTGTGTCCACCTTGACTATGAGCTTTTAACGTATTCTAGGCTCTCAATAAAACATTTGGCAACATTGTTAACTTTTTACAGTCAAAGCCCGTCAATGTCTTTAATGTCATACCTACATAAAAAAAATGGCTACAAAGTTTAAAGTGAGGTTATGTTCCTTTGTTACCAAATTGTTAGAACCGTTTTTTTACATCATTATTAATGGAGCCTATTATTTACACACTTTGATAAATTGCACTGGTGACAGATTGATGATCTTCATGTGATTGTCACATGGCTTACCCAATTTTGGTAATTTCAAGAATTGTCTGTTAACATTCTTTTTTGTATGCAATAAGTAATATAAAATGTGACATTATTTTCTTATTTGAAATAGATGGAAAAATGCGGCCGTTATCTTAGTATTCCCAGAGCTTTGACTAACTGAATATATCCAATGACAATTTTATCAAAAAAGATATTGCCAACAATCCTGATATTCTAACATATTTTCATAATTGTTGTGGCGTTTTGCGCTCATATTAGCACTCACTGAGACTGAAACGTTCTTGAGGAAACAGAATTCCTTTCCTGATATTTGCTTGCTGAAAACCAAAATTATTACAGTTTACCTGTTGATAGTCTTATGAGTGGACAATATTGTTGAAATTACACCAAAGGTATTCATGAAATATTACATTTACATACAAGTTGCTATCAGTTCATCTCAGACTCATTTCTCCTATTACTATTTTTTTACCTAGACACTAATAACGTTTATAATTTTAATGATTTTCTTCTTAAAATGCAAATTTCAAAATTTAGGCATACAAAGTGTTAAATGAATAGTACCATTGCAGCCGCTATTTATTAAATTTGTTATTGTTTCTTGCATAAATAACTAGCCTATTGAACATATTGTTGGACATACATAGAAATATTAATAGGTGTTTTAAATGAAAATTTACCATTTATATTTATGTATAAAAATAGCAATGCATTTGAAATTAAATGTTAGATTTGAGTGATTTTTTAATACAACATTATAAAACCTACTACATAAAATTTAATATACAACAAAAATAATAATATAATAATACATAATTACTAATTTTATGAGGATAAAAAATATAAGTATTATTTTCATACAATATGTTTAGTTAATTTAGTTTCTCGTTTCTCTATTATCCAGAAATAATAAATAATATCATTGAGTAAGTCTAAAAATATTTAATTAATAAACCTGCAAAGTAAACTAAAGCATTTACATATAGAACCCGTTCAAATCAGTATGGAAAAAAACTGACGTTTTGCTTTTTACAATTTCAATAAGGATATCTAAAATATATAACTTGTAATAAATATTATAGATAAAATAAATATTTATTGCATGTAATAAGAAAAAAAAAGAGATAAAGTGTTCTTTATGAATAATTTTATCAAATTGTGGATATAACAGAATATGGCCAATAATAAAAATATATCAAGCGCCTATAAATTGGAACAACAAAAGTGTGCAGTAGTTAAAAAAGGCGAGTCGTTTTGGCAACCGTCATGGCCAAAGTTCGAACTAAAGACGACGTTTCAATGCCACTACAAATTCTATTCAACCGGAACAATTTCAGAACAATAAAATTCAAGTAATTAATTAATATCTTAGGATATATACCTTCCGCTAGTAAAATACTATTACATGAAATTTAAACGATATAGAGAAAGGTATTAAATATTACTTTTATACACCTACATTTTATTTAATACTTGGCTATACTGTTTAGTAGGCAAGCATTGTTGATTTATATTGTTTGAATGACAGTTTTAACAAATGTCAAATAGCAATTATGACATATGTCAAAAGGTGTATGAATATTATTATATATGACAGTCCTGAAATGGCTTTTGTAGGTTATATATACTTGACAGGTAAAATTTTGCAACGTCTCAAATTTGACGCCATTTTAATTTAGTGGCGCATGTCGGTTGCGAGAGTGACTCAGCCATATTTGTTGTACCATATACCTATTATATGTACGGACTGAGGAGAGAGAGAGAGACTGATGTAGACGAACGAGGGATAGATAGATCAGCTGGCGGTTGGTGGCTGAATTTTAAAATATGGTATATTGAGGATATGTGTATTTAAATATAAAAAATAATAAATTGGTGTATGAACTGATATATACTAATTACTAAACATGTAAATATTTTTTTATAGAAAAAAAGAATAAACTCGGTTAATAACAAATAAGGAATATATGTGTCCATTTTCTTTTCTGCCTTGCAATATCTCGATATTTGTAAATTACTTGTCGATGATAATCTAAAAATATTATATGCGTTGTATGTCTAAATTTGAGCATAATTTGTTTTCTAGTCTAGGCCTATATTGTTTGTGTTGATATAGATATGGAAAGGCACCACAAAACAAATAATGTTTAATGTATGATTTTGTAAAGACAATAACATTTTAAATAGTTGTAACTAATCTTTCAATATAAAATGAGTTCTCAAATTATTTTAATAGTGTGTTTACTTTAACCGAAATTGATATTATTTTGTATGTTCTTTGTGTTCATATTGATATATGCAAAATGTTAGTTTCTAGTACCAATGTTATTTAAATTAGAATAACTTTGTTTTATTTAATTCTACCAATAATCCCTAAGATTATTTTTTGATATCTCTATACCTAGATCGTCCTGGGACAAAAACATGAGCTAGCCAGGTAAAATGATTTAGTTTTCATCTTATTTAAAAATAGTAAAAATAATGGACAATGATTTGATGGTTTCAGTGCAAACTGTACCTAATAGAATAATTTATTTTAATTTGACTACATAGTATATGAGGTTTATTCAGAAAGTAATGATTAGGTATCGGCAATTAAGGGTACATTAATTAAAACTAACAATATTTGAAGAACTATTCAAGATTTTAAGTTGAGTGCTTCACTGATTAATAATTAGTAAAGCTCTTAATTTAATCACTTCACTGCTTGTTCCTGAATTTTTCAAATTAATTATATTCCTATTTGATGTTCAAGGTTTTACAAAAAAAAATAGTATAAATATAATTTATTTTGTCTTCCAATCATAATATTACCTTATTCTATAGTGTCTCATGTCAAAATTCCTTATTATTATTAACTTATAAAAAATAAAAATATTACAGAAACCAATATTTCTTGTATTTAAGGTGATGGTAAATTCGCTAATTTTTTTTCAACTAGCACGTGACCAGAATCTATCTCTCTCCATTTCACGGATTGTGCAGCCAGTAGTGCTAATGAACCCTTTCAATTATGTTTATGCTTGCTAAGTATTGTTAATGAAACTATTAATTCATATATATAAAACAGGCATTGCACATATAATTTATATATTACAAATTATAAGTAAATAATTTTATAATAAATATTTTCACAATTAGATTTAAACATCTTATATAAAATTAATTTCAATTTCCGCTACTAATCAACTTTAATTATTCTAATAATGATATTTACTTGTAGTAGTACAATCCTAGGAAACAATTGAATAAATAGAAGTGTCTATATAAAAAATCTAACTAGTCCCAAATTAAGAGAAAATAGAAAAAAGGCGAATTTTAGTTTACATCTTGTATTATTATACTTAATATCAAAATATTTCCCTATTCTTTTTTTTTTTTTTTTACAAGGAAACGTGGAATATTGCTTTCAACACGATGCAAGGAACTTATTTTTATTTTGATATGTTATCAAAGATCGTGTTTATTTCTTTGACTTCTATTTCTGATTTATTCTTGCATCGATCACAGTTCTTTTCTACACGCAAGAAAAGTTGTGAAAAAAAAACATCTTGACAAACAAAACGATTATCAATGTGATAGTCCTAAGTCAACGTAACCAAAAATAAAATATTTTACTCCAAGTGCCTTTGTGAGGGCTTTGAAAAGCTCGTTATTTTACAGCTAAAAGAATACTTTGTAATTATATACTGCATTATAAAAATACAGACAGGATATTCATAACTAACCTTATATTCAATATTAAAAAGAAGATATCTTAATTAATTAATTAATTAATTAATCTATTTATATTTTAATTATGAACATCATTTTAGATTTTTAAAATGCAGCCTATTTGTGTACATTGGGAATTATTTCTATTATATTTACAAATGGCAGTCCTTTTAATATATTTTTTGTATATAGTTTTGCACTGAGTAATTCACAAACCCACAAGTCTGTACAATTGGTCGGCAACATTTCCTTTACATATAATAAATAATACAAATGGAATGATATATTTACTAAAATGCTTTCAATACTGTGCCCATTTCGTTCTTGTAATATTACATAATTTATATCATATTAATTAATAATAATAATAATAATAATAATAATAACATTAACCCCCAAATACACACACAAAGAAGAATAAAAAAAAATATAAAACTCATAATAAAATAAGTAATAATTTACATACTTTGCAAAATCTTCTTGTAGAGACAAAAATATATAAAAATCCAATTTATTTACATTACAATATTTTTACAATACTTTTTATCACAGTCTTCGTATTCGATTCAATAAAACACAACCAACGATAATGTAACTTCTATTTTGTGGGATCTTAATCCATTGATATAATAACACACAGAAATGAAGCTGTGTCAATAAAAAATATTGTAAACCATAAATCAACTTTTCTTATTATTGTTATGATCTAAGCTTATCACAAACAGATATTGTTGCCAACACTGCTTTCTTTTTCCTAATACACCTATCTTTCGTCCGATTTTCGCGCCTGCCATTTAAATTCACTTTTCATTATCCACTGTTGACCTAAACTATAATCGCAACGTCTTAACAGCGGCAAGTTCACATCACTACTATCCGGTTTCTGCAGACACTGGTGAGTATTTTCGTGACGAATTGTACGGTACTGAAACAAAGAATATCATTTTATAGTTCTGTAGAAAAAAAACTAGGTAAAACAGAGAAGTAATCAGTGGAGGTTTCTGTATAGGAGCACATGAGCACGTGAAGCCCCTAAACAAATCCTTGATTATAAACTAATAAAATGTAGTACTCAAAACGCAAAACTCAAACGCAGACAATCGAAACGACGTTCCTTTATATACATTGCATTAACAGAGCACGTGCACCGAGAAGGCGGGACTACGTTGATTTTGTGGGGGTTTAGCGGCATAAAGGACGTACCGGAGGTGGAGAGGGATACGGCAGATTCGATATGAGCTCGCGCACAAATTTAGTGTGCTCCTGTCTGTGCTCGATTCGTTGTAGTTAAAGTTTTGTTGGTATCGATCGACATCGACGTTCGGATATCGTGTTTTACGGATAAACTATATTATATATAAATAAGAATTATGGATGCGAACAGTTTTACTGTGCAATATTTGAAAGACAATTTTAATTCGTTTAGTTATGAACAAAAAATTCAAGTTAAAAATGTGGGCAGACCAAAACCAGAACTTAATTTGACGCAAACTACAAAGGGCAAATCTAGAGACTTCCCACTAAACTACCGGTGCTGGTTACGAGCAAAAATAGGAAAAATGTAATTAGTATTATAATTATCCCTATCCGTATTATATATACTACACGGCAATGATGCGGCACACAACGTATGGAAAAGTGGCGGGGAAAGGGCGGAAGCGCAGCTTAACCTGAGGGGAAATCAACATCTATGGAGTACCATGTTCAGCCAGTACGGAGCGCGGATTTATGCTTAGGGAATTGGATTATTTTCGCAATCATTCATAATATTTTCTTGATCGTGATGAACATTTTGTTGTTACTTATTTTAATTATTTGAATATTTAGTTTATTTTCATATGTTAGTTGTCTTCAATTATAATACTTCACTTCCTTTTATTTAGTAGATAAAATGCAACAATCAGAGACATATACAGGCGAGAGACTACCAATTGAGGCTTCAGCCTCTTATCTTATTCCTTGGCTACACTGCACTGACGAGAACTAATGAGTTCGAGACACGTGTCTGCAGTTGCATTTTCAGCGAAGTTACCCCATGAAATTACTTGTACAGAGAGATCGTAAATGGTTGACCGTGCCGCTTCATAGTCATGGTATAATTGCCGCATATATCATATTCTGAATTGTAATTTCGTCCGTGCGACATCTATTATTTTACGTATGAACTATTTTCAAGAATGTTTGTTAAATTTACTCGTTTTAATAACTCAAGAAATACATTAAATAATTGAAAATATCTTTATTAAATATAATTTAATACAAAGATCGATATTGCAGATAGGTAACATTATATATTTAGAAATATTATAACATAAAATTGGCTCTATTATTCTTCTTCATGATATTGCACACCAAACACCTATTTTAACAGGGTGCATGTCAGTTTCAATAAAAACATGTGGGTTTACGGATGACCAGTGTCGATAATTTTGGGAATTGACATATCTACTTAGATGAAACCAGGCCTCGTCTGAGAAAAATGTGCTGTTCAACAAATTATCATCTGCAAAATTATTATTAAACCACGTACAAAATTGAATGCGTTTCTCAAAGTCTGTTGGCAACAATTTCTGTACAACAGATACTTTATATGGATGTAAGTGTAGTTTTTTAGTGGCTCTATGGCATGTTCCATAAGATAGTCCTACATGAACATAAAATCAGAATTAATAAATTTTCTGTATATCAAACAGTGCAAGTCGCCTTAATGATTTCTTAGCGTTCTTGAATATCTTCTAGCACTTCTCGTGTTAGTAAAGTAGGTGTACCAGAAGAGTGTTTCTTAGATATACTGCAAGTTTCTCCAAAACGACTAATAAGACGGTTGACATAGACGGTTGACATATCTTGCAAAAATATCATGTTGGAATTCCATTTCTGGGAATCGAGTGTGAAACTGTTGTCTACATGAATCAGTAGAATATTTCCACTCTGCATTCGGTAACAGTTCTCCGCTATGAAAATAAGCCTCCACAATAAACTTATATTGTTCTTCCGTAAATGGCATTGTTGATTTCAACGCAACTTTAAAATTAAACAAAAATGATCATGATACTCGTTTAAACACAAAAATAAATAACTTACACTAGCAATGAAATGTACCTCTTATTGGCTTGAGAACGACAGTTTCTAATATTCAATTAAACGCAGTAAACCAAGGGAAAAAGAAACGACAAAAACCTTATATGACTGACAAATATGTATAAATGACAGAATATTGGTGTGACAGCCACGTTAGCGAAGTTAGATACAAACTAAATATTCGTACTACAACAAAGAACGTGTGGCAAACTCGTGCTAAAGTTGATATATCGATGAAGCGGCACGGTCAAACATTTACGATCTCTCTGTATTATCCAAGATCCGTATTAATTTTTACTTATTTTATAGCCTATAGATACTTAAATTGCACGCATGCAGAATATGTCTACCTCGCGGCGAGGTTTAGATGAATCCTCAATATTGAGGACATGCTGGATGAAGTCTCAAATGGTAGTCTGTCTCCTGTATATGTCTTTGATTGTTGCATTTTACCCCCAAGATTATCCCATCTTATTATTATTATTAGCTACACTGCACTGACGAGGACCAATGTGTTCGAAACACGTGTCTGCAGTTGCATTTTCAGCGAACTTACCCCACGAAATTCTTTACTTGTATTACCTAAGATCCGAATTAATTTTTCCTAAATATATAGATAGATATTAACTGAACGCAAAGTAATGAAATCCCACCAAAAACGTACATGTAAACAAAAGCAGGTTAATTTCTCACAGGTATGTGTGTTATATTATCTTAATAAAATAACTGAAATATATAAACTATACCAAATTACTTACTTACACGTTAAGTGCGTTGATCTGATAAGCATAGAAAATGTTATGTAAATTGATAAACCTTCAGATCAAACTTGACACGTTTTCATTAAAGCTATGAATATTATTGAAACCTCTGTAAATTCAATTTTCAAATTTTGTCGACAATGTCACTTACAACACGTCATTAAAGTCATTGTGGTACACTTGATGTAGTAGGTTGATATAAACTTATTCATGGAGAAATTCAACAATTCAGAATAATTCAATAAAATCCCAGGTGTGGAACTGAACAGAATAGAAGTGGACGCAACGTTTAGCCCAGAAGAAAAGACGAAGACAGAGGTTTCAATCCAGAAACCAGACGTTATAATGAATGTTTAGTATTTATATAAAGAGAACAGATTTTTGATCTTTTCATTATACACAAACATATGCAGGTGTCCCAGAAATAAAAAGACGGAGTAGCAGAATTTCAGGACCACCATATTACTTGTGTTAAAAAAAGGAGGACGAATAGATACTTCATAATAAATATCAAACCATTAATTACTTTAATTTTACACCTGCTAGAAAAAAATAATTACATTCTTGATATTTACTGTAATAAAGGTTAGAAAAACTACGATTTATTGAATATTCTAAAATAATAATAATCAGCTGTTTCCGACTACAAACACATTAAAGAGCAACAACTTTCCTATTTTAAAAATAAAAACAATCTTTTATTGTCTGCAATAAAGTGGGTCGTCCATCTGGCAAAAAAATATGTTTTATATGAACGAGTACGATTTAACGTTTTTTTCCCGTTTTATACAAATAAAAGCGTCTATGAATGCGTGTTCGTTACTATTTACAAATGAGCATTCTTACGTGTATTTATAAACATACATTCTGTGCCAGGTCCGTAATGTAATTTTTTTTTCTAAAAAACAACATAGAAAATTAAATTTTTAATTTATTCGTTATTGTGGTATATTTGGGCCTGTTTCTGTTCGGACTTTACATACCTGCTACTCCGTCTTTTTATTTCTGGGGCAGCCTGTACATTTAGTTTAATATATAATAACTCAGTCAAAATTAACATAGAAAGATATAACAAAATTTTATACTTACGATTTCATTATAAACCCACGCCTGGTTACCTCCCATTCCATGGCACCTGACTAATTTGACAGGGCCATTCTTCTGGCTGGCATCCAGACAATTGTCATCTGACATGATTTGTTGTCGCTTAGTGTAGGCAAATACTTGATTTCCTCCTAAATTGTGACAATAAGTTATACCTAGGTTTTCTCCAGATTTTCTACCCATAGTGTCCAGACAGTTCTGCGTTTCTGCATTTCTAATCTGAAATATAATAAATTTCAATATTAAAATATTCTATTTTTCTCTAGGAAATATCTTACATCTCCAAGGTAATAATATTCTAGAGGCATTTGAGACTCAGGATAAATAGTCTCCAGGTACCACCGGAAGCTCTTGCATTTTAATTTGTCTCTAAGTCCTTTTCTACTAGTTATGTCACCAACAGGAACATTTCTTGCACCTAATATGTACGTTGTTATGAATAAAAAAAATTTAATTACACTGATGTCTTTCAACTGCCATTTTTAACCTTAATCAAAAACTTGTTGAATTATTCAGAAGAACTTATTCATATTTTTTTCAAATGCCTTCCAAATGTAGTATACAATTTTTACTTTAATAAAAATGTGAAGTATCATTTTATAATATGAAGCATTTAACTTCAGGTGCAATTAAAATTTCGGACGGGTCAGAATTTCATCCCATGTTGTCTCTCACTGCCCGACTGACGCGCATTATTTCTACGTATATAGATATGATAAGCATTAAACTTTAAATAGTTGCGTTAATACCCATTGTAGGTTACCTGCCAGATATCAAATCTATGCTGTAAAATGGAAGACTGTCGTTGAATATTTTAATTTAAGAAAAGTTTGGATAGGTAGTTGTTTCTTTAACTAGTTTTTAAAACATCATGCACATCGAATCATGTTTTTTAACAACTTGTGATGTTAAAAAAGGCAATTTAAATTCATCAGTATTATTATGGGTGACTTGACAAAACCTGCCATCTTATTACAAAATAGTTTGTCTGAATATATGAATAAACGTCATATGGAATAGATGTAATAAACCCTACATATGCTTTGTTCCAACATAAATCACGAAGTAGCTGCTTCTCATTAGATTTCTGTCGGAAAAAAATATCAAATAAAACATTTCTATAGCTCTTCTCTATAATTTATTCTGAATTTGTTTTTAATTTATGATTACTATTTTAAAAGTACTGTATGTTTCCGGCAGATTCAGGTATATATCAATTCACCCACTAGATACATAAGTGAAAATATAATTTAAAATAAAACAATAAAAAAAATTATAGGATTAAAGCCAAAACTACAATGCGTGAAGAAAATGCTTGCATCTTTAAGACAGCTATAAAATCGAAATAAAAGCAACAAGAATCATACAAAAGTATAAAGAGCCAACATACTATGTATTAAAATTTCCCAATCTTTGAAGTAAACGTGAGTATAAGAAAGAAACCAAAAAATAACGTGCTGGAAGTTAAGAAATTTTAATTGTGTATTTAAAAGTGTTAGTCTAACAGAAGTGAAGACTTCGAATAGTTAAGTCACAACACTCTGACATTATTAATTTTTAAATACGGAAAGATTTTGTACAGACAAGGGATAGTTTTTATGTTCCCAGACGGTGCAGTTTTTCATTTCTTATATTTTTAATCACTAGTCCCCTTGGTAATTTGTAAGCCAATTTACAAAACAATTGCAACGTTCTTGCACTGTATACTTGTTAATATGAATCAAATCATATATTAACAGAAGTTTTCAGGTAAAAAGAAAAACAAAAACAAAAGTAAAGGAATGGTTTGATGAACACTGCAAGGAAATATTATAGAAAAAGAAGGCCGCTAGAATAAAATCGTTAAGGCTGTATACACTTATCAAGTTGTTGACCAAGTTATTGACCAAGAAATTGTCGGCAAGTTCTTGATCAAGTTATTGTTGACATTGGCTGTTTTACACTTATCAATTTCTTGACCAAGTTTTTAGGTGAATTAGCAGTACCAATAGTGCAAAAGTACGAAATAAAAAAAGTTACCGAAGATTTGTGTTTGATATTGAATGTAAAAATAACTGCACAAAAGATACAAAAGAAAATAAATAATTTACGCATACAATTCTTTCAAGAAATATCAAATTAACATGTCATTTTAACTATATTCTAAAATGGAATTTGTATTTACATTTTACACAGTTGGCAAAAAAACTTTATAATATGAATATTACTAGAAATCACTAAAAACTTGATCAAGTTGAGAAGAAAAATGCTTTCATTCAGCAGGCTGATCGGGAACAGTTTCCGCTCCAACTGTTCACTTCACAACAGTTGTGTTCGCTGGTCAGGACCGCCCACCTTTATGTGATCGTTCATCTGGTACTTTTCATTGCTGCCATATGTTAAAATTATACAAATGAAACCGAATAAACAGTTATAATAAATTGGTTTTCTGCATTAAGTTTTGGCGTAGTTTTTAGTGTAAGGGCTGGTTTTTCCAACCCCGAATAAAATATTGGGTGAACTCCAATATTATAATACATTTATTTCTGCACAATACATTTAATTAGTTGTATCTTAGTTTTCTAGTAACTTTCTTCAAAATTATGTATTAGGTTGGTCTTGGAATGCATCAATGGCGCATGTGTGCAGAATTTTTCCGCACACAAAAATGGCGGCCGCTCCTGAACATGTTCAGAGTGAGCGCTCGTCTACTGGACATGATCACTGAACAGTTGCGCAACTGTTGTGTCTGCTGAATGAAAGCAATAGAACATGTTCTAAGCCACCAAGTTCTCGGCCAAGAAATTGATCAAGTCGACTTGACAAGTGTAATACACGACATGTCGTCAATTTTAACTTGATCAAGTTCTTGGACAATAACTTGGTCAAGAAATTGATAAGTGTAATACAGTCTTTAAGAACAGGAAATGAAGTGGACCATAAGACATACCAAGAAATCAGAAAAGATATCACGAAATGAATAAAATCCAAGAGGACAAGATGGATGGTGGAAGCAATGGATACAATTGAGAATGATAATAAAAATTACACAAAAAATAAGACAAAATATGAAAAGAAATACAACAAGCATAAGCGATATGGAATGGAGAAATCATTTCAAGCAATTAACAGACAGGAATTTGGCGACAGAAGGAGAAAACCTAGAAAATAACATAGAAGAGGAATTTAACGAAGTAATAGCACAGCTTAAAATGAACAAAACTAAGGGATGGGATAATATTGTCAACGAGTTGATAAGGTATGGCGGAGAGCTATTAAGAGAAAGGTTATTTAAACTATTAATCCAACTTTGGGAAAAAGGAATAATAAGTAGGGTACTTTAGAGAGTTCTGGACCCACCACCACCACATTTTTATTGAACAGCTTCTGAAGAGCTTCGAACAGCTTCTGAAGAGCTTTGAACAGCTTCTGAAGAGCTTTGAACAGCTTCTGAAGCTGTTCGAAGCTCCTCAGAAGCTGTTCAATAAAAATGTGGTGGTGGTTGGTCCAGAACTCTCTAAAGTACCCTACTATAATAGTGCCAATATACAAGAAAGGAAGTCCAAAAGCATGTGAAAATTAGAGGAATCGATCTGCTTGACGTTGCTTATAAGATCCTAACCACGCTAGTAAGTAAAAAAAAACTAATGAAGTAAACTGAGGCGCAAATGGGAGACTACCAATACGGCTTTAGAAGGGGACAATCCACCATAGACGCTATACACATAGTGAGTCAAATAACTGAAAAGTTGAGGGAGATAAATATACAAGGAAAGCTACTGAGACTGACAGAAATGACGATGAAACAGTCAAAAGCAGTAGTAATGACAGAGGAAGGTGCAACTGAAGACTTCGAAATTAACCTAGGGGTAAGACAGGGTGACGGACTATCAACCACTTTGTTTATTTTAGCACTGGATGCAGTGGTCAAGGAATGAAATTTCCAGGGAACGATAATCAATAAACTGATACAAGTAGTTGCGTACGCGGACGATCTCACTATACTACCTAGAGACAGGAGAATCTTGAACGCAGCAATTCAAAAAATTGATCAAGCAGCAAAAAATGTGCCTAACAATAAACGAAGGAAAAAGTAAATACATGGAGATAAGCGGAGGCAATAGAGATACAACAACCAAGGAAATAAAATAAGAAATTGCGAGTTTGAAATAGTCAAAAACTTTAAGTATTGAGGAGCAGTGATAAACAGTGAGAATGACAGAAATATGGAGATAGATCATAGAGTACAGGAGGACATACAGCTTATTATAAATGCAAAAACATACTGAAAAGCAAAAGGATAAGCATAAATACAAAAATTAGGGTATTCAGAGCAGCAATCCGACCAGTAGTGACTTACAGGGCAAAAACAATGAACCTGACAAATGTGGAACAGGAAAAACTGAGAAGATGTATGGCTCGTAGAAAGTGTCAGATGGAGAATAAAGAAAGCTAATGAATTTCGAAATAGAAAACATCCTCAAAGGAGAAGAGATCGTAAAGTACATAAAATTACAAAGACTCCGATGGTACGGTCACATAAGAAGGATGGAAAACAACAGCAAAGTAAAGAAAATCACGACATGGAGACCAAACACAGGTAGAAGAAGGGGGGGGGGGGCTGAGAAGCAGGTGAGAAGATCTGGTGATTAAGGATATTAAGAAACTGAAAATACGGGATTGGAGGATGCGCGGAAGAGGATGACTGAGGAGCCAAAGTGGAACAACAGTGTAGAACAAGGTAAGAATGGAAAAATGTGGATTAACTCACCACATGAAATGAGGTGCTAGAGCTCAAACGAGAAATGAGCGGTCACAATTCCTAAGAGAATGTGTGGCCCTATATACCGGGTGTCTGTTTAAGCTCGGACACCGGCAATATCTCAGCAACCGTTTATCGTACAACCAGGCGGAAAAAATCTTGATAGTAATATGGACCATAGGAATTTCAACCAAAGTATTTTTAAGTTTCCAAAATGATCGCAAGGGGGCGGCAATTTTCAAGATGAATTAAAAATTCGATAAATTTTCATTAAATTCTAGATTAAGATAGATTAAAATTTTTACTAGCAACATTTTTACACGTTTTTATACAATTTTCGTTTGAAACTTTTAGATCTAAGTCCCATACGAAGGGGAGGGTGGAGGGGGGTATGTCTGCGTACAAAAGTAGGTATAATTTCGGTTTGCCCCAACGGATTTGAATGTTTCTGGGCTCATTAGATAGAGAATTTTACAAGGAATTGAAAGATATGTAGTACGAAATTACGTGGTTGTCAAAAAAGTAACAGGGGGCGCTGTTCTTAATTTAACTATATTACTTGTTTTTTCTTTAACATTTTAAATGGAACGGTATATTTTTAACATCGTAATATTGAAGCACATAAAAAACAGAAAAGAGTGATGAAAACTGGAAGTTGCTTCCTCTTTTCTTGACGCAGATATAAACATACGAAGACAATCCACAAAAATAAAAAAATTAAATATAAATTTATTTATTTATTGGGAATAACGATTTTATTTTAATTTTAAGAGAGTCTCCAGACAGTGTATAATTCGTTTTCACTTGAATTTTCATCATACTCAACCATAAATGTTTTAATTTCAATCTTCTCACCGATTTTTTTATTCATTGCATATGTTACGTTAGAAGTTCCTTTTAACAATAGTAATAATAATAATATTATATCTTTATTACCCAACAGATATACATCTAATTATAGGTAAACAGTAAAAATAATTTCCATAACTCATGAACTAAGTAGACAATAACAACAGAAAAACAATATAATATATTGCATTAGTTATAAACAAATCATTTACTTATTAGTAACGAAAGGGTACAACAATTGATATATAATTCATCCCCGCCTATAACATGAAAGTAAGTAAAAAACCTATTATTATACCTAAACATAAATAAGAAAATATATTGACCAACTAATATAAATGACACAAAATATATATTTAAGTCAGAAAGTACAAAAAATAAAACAAAAAAAACTTAATAAACGTTCAAAGTGTTACCATTACTTTTAATATACATGTTTACTTGTCGATTAGTAGAGAGCACAATTACTTCAATTTCGGAGGCAGCAATTGTTGTAATCGGCTTTTTGTGATAAACTATGTCTTTTGTTCTGCCCCATAAATAAAAGTCAAGAATATCCCGCAAGGCAAATAAAAACTCAATAATGTCTTCTTTCCCGATAATTTAGGGAATATTGTCGGAAAGCAAGAATGCATTTTCAAAGCATGGAAAATACATCCTGATAATGTCATAAGAGGTTTAATTTGCTAAATACGTACAAAAAGTTTAACTACAAGTGACACTAATATTTTTACATTTTGATTTTCATGGCCCACCTTGGAAATCTCATAATAATGTAATTTAGTATCACGGTGCATGCGATGTTGTATGATGAAAATTTAAGAAAAAAAGGAAACTTCACTGTTCAGTATTATTATTTTATTTCAATGTTGGAAAGGACAAGAAATGATGTTTAAAAAATAATAGCTAGATAATTTGAAAACATTTAATAGGAAAATCTAACGTAACATATGCAATGAATTAAAAAATCGTGTCTAGAGACTCTCTTAAAATTAAAATAAAATTATTACTCCCAATAAATAAATAAATTTATATTTAAAATTTTTTATTTTTTATTTATTGTCATCGTATGACTATATCTTCGTCAAGAAAAGAGGTAGCAAGTTCCTGTTTTCATCATTCTCTTCAGTTTTTTATGTGTTTCAACATTACGATATTAGAAATATACCGTTCCATTTAAAATTTTAAAGAAAAAAACAAGTAATATACATAAATTGAGAACAGTGCCCCCTGTTATTTTTTTTGACAACCACGCAATTTTGTACTTACATATCCTTCAATTATTTGTAAGATTATCTATCTAATGAACCCAGAAACGTTAAAATACGTTGAGCCAGACCGAAATCATACCTACTTTTGTACTCAGACATACCCCCTCCAGCCTCCCCTGCGTATGGGAGTTAGATCAAAAAGTTTCAAATGAAAATCGTTTAAAAACGTCTGAAAATGTTGCTAGTAGAAATATTAATTTATCTTAATCTAGAATTTAAAGAAAAATTATCGAATTTTTAATTCATCTTGAGAATTGCGCCCCCCTTGCGATCATTTTGGAAACTTAAAAATATTTTTGTTGAAATTCCCGTGGTTCGTTTTACTATCAAGATTTTTTCGTCCAGGTTGTATGATAAACGGTTGCCGAGATATGGCCGGTGGCAGAGCTTAAACAGACACGGGTGTCTGTTTAAGCTCTGTTTATATACCGGGGTATATACTAACAGAAGAACAACCGACACACTCCAAACAATATTCTTGAAGGAATAATGGAATAAGAAATTGGTTATATTTTCAAGTCGGAATTCATATAATTCATTTGATGATCGTTCTCATCCACGACGCTGACGTGAATCATTTTAGATGTTCACATAACAAGTATTCGGTAATGGATGATGTTAGTTGAAAAAATGCTATTTAAGCAATTTAACGAACATTTTAAATACCACGGTTGTAAGAATGTTAGATGGATACTTTGGAAAAACCGAAATTTTGTCTTTCCAAATGAATGGAACGTGCTTCATTAGATTTCGAATCAAAATAAGATGCGAAGCAGTGGAATGTTAACAATTCAGCCTTCCCAAAAGTTCAGGATTTCACTTTTTACTGGAAATATTGTGGTAAAATTTTTGGGCCTCACCGAGGATTTTGTTAATTGGTTATTTCTGGTGACGCAGATTTATTATAACGTGACTTTTGTTGGTTTTGCGTAACTTAAAAACACACTAAAGTGAATAATCAACATTTACTGATGATAAAAAACTGGTAGGTAATTATTAAGTGGAGAAATGAAAACAATATTTTTATAAGGAAGTATTAAAACTAACTGAATTTAAAAAAAAAGTCCTCTAGAGTGAGAAATAAATTACAGCTACCCGTTTGTTAACATGTCTACTTCGAGAGCATAAAAGCCACCCTTCGTATATCATTTTAAATGACCGTTTAGCTAACCGAAGTGTAATGTCATCAGAGTGTTTGTTACTTTTAACATCGATATCGATTCTTTTAAGAGTGCAATTGTGTAAACACCTGGGTTAAAATTATAGTAGAAGTGTTTCCATTCATCTAGCCAAACTTCGGCTAGACGGGCATTGTTGTGGTTGACGATTCGACTGGTGCCACCCGGAAAGGAATAGGGAGTGGACTTGCGGAAAACGTGACCCACATGCGAGCACGTTGCTATCTCCAGCTCACCACCGCACATCCACACCTATTCGTGACATGCTGTTATTGAAAAACCAAAATGGCGACAATGCATTTAGTCGGCGTATTAGCAAAAGCTGCCCTATTAGTAACTGTAGATCTGGTCTTTGTTGAAAATTACATTAGGAACTATTGTACTTAATACAAACATAATACAACACAATTTTAAGGTGTCTATTTATTTATTATGCAATATATCCTTATATTTAAAACTGAGTCAGAGCACGTATTTTGAGCATATTTATGCAACCACCAACACGTAAGTTATTATTAGGGATCGACAACCAGGAGCACATTGCAAAACTGGACTTAAAAGAATAATAAATAAAAAATAACACAGCAACGGTGATTATATCACTATTAGTTGAATTTTCCAATCTCTTCGAGCTTGAATTCGCCTCTTTTGCACCCACTTACAGCTGCTTTATTACAATTTCCTATAAAATGCGAGCATTTCTATGATGCATTTTATAATTTCCGACTTTCTAAACTTTTGACGAACCCTGTATATACGTCCAATTTAAACTTGTTCACAAACTACCATTGCGTCAGAAGTTAGTTGACGTTTATTCTTTCCTATAACTTCAAAAAAATCTGTTGCGAGACATAATTGTGAAATTGAATGTCATTGTTGGCATAAGTAAATATGGCAATTGTGTGTAATATTTTTTTTGCAGTAAGGATCATTTTGTATAATGTAAAAAACTCATTATTATTATTCTTATAGTACATTTTACTTTTATTGACAATTTATAGTAATCGAGAGAGAAGGATGAGAGATATTTTATTATGTGCCTGTCGCATAGGACAGATACATATAGAAAAAAACGATACAACAGTAATAATTGGTAATAACAATAATACATATCTCATAGGTGCCACATTTCATCAATGAAAAACCACAGTTGAACTTGGCATTTTCTCATTTCTTTACCATTTCATATTCACATAGTGCCTGCTAATTAGCGCCTATGTAACTGTTTGACAGAAGCTAATGCACTTTATAAATTTAGAGTCTTCATTCATCAAAAGAGAAGAACAACGGAAATATCGTTCCCTTGTTATTGCTTTGCATACGTTCTCAGGCCATCAACAAAATAAATGCACAAACTGTCCAACATTTGTCGGCTTTCTGGCGTTAACGCTTGACAATTGGTCGATGATAGTGACTATACTTCCTCGATATTTTTTCGTACTCAACATTACATCTCTTGTCCACATCACATCTAGTCCTGTCAATTCGGAGCATTTATGAGACAATATAACACGTCGTATTGCACGACCGACACTATTATTTCAGTAATTTCTGACGTTTGCTAGCAAGTGTCATCGCCTATCCATCGTTTTGACGGTTCATAAGTGGAATCGAATTTTCATTGCAAATCAAACGTGATATGGATTTTTTGTCCCTCAATGTTAGAGTTTCCTATTACTTTAAAGGATATTTTTGCACTTCAGCTTAATTACATACCAACATGACAAATTAAAGATTGCATACGAAAAAATTGAAAATACTGATCTTTTCTGTATCGTTTCCTGGTTCTGTGTTCACCTTTCTTCGAATAAATGCTAAATTCGTGATCGATGAAATTAATGCCATTTAGTATGTCCTTTAGTGCTTTTGCATTTGATTCTCTGAATCTATTTGGACATTTCCAGTATTTAATGAACAAGACCTGCAAACGTTTAATACTGTAATTTCTAAATGTTATACGGCAAATAGTCGCATATAGTTACTGACCTTGTGGTGTCAATTTTTGACACCTTAATTTACGACAGGGTTCGTTTTGCCGGTCTTTCTTCTAAATGTCGATTCGTCCTGATAATTACAAATCTGGATACGTATGACCATTTAAATTAACATCCTTTTGTTATTAGAAAACTTCGAGTTATCAAACTGTCATCGCAAAAATAAAACTGATGATGTCTGTTTGAATTGACGAAGCTCTCTCCTACTTTTGATAGCGAGATTTTTTTACCGGATCCGCCTGCAGAGAAGTTTTAAATGAACTGTACCTTCGTTACAGAAGTACTTGGAAAGCGGAGATTGCTGCCGAACGTTGCGTAAAAGTCCGTTCTCTCGGATTCTGAGCCTTCGCCGGCATGCAAAACCTCGATAGCGTTGAATTCTTTCGTTAAATTCAGGACCATTAAACTTTTCGACTTCTCTTTCATACCTGACAGTTTTTGATTTTTGACCTGTTTTAATTTATTTTTTGGTCACATGAACGCCGATTTTTCTTTAGGTAAGCCCGCGGAGAAATTTCCAGTCTATACGTACCCAAAGACGGAACGCTCTCCCGACGCGATTCCCTGGGAGGAGTTACACATATCGTTTTGCCGTTTTCGACGGTTCAGTTAAGCTACTTCAACTCAGGCGATTAGAGTGGGTCACTCGAATGGCTTTTAGTGTGTATGAATTACCGTGTCAAATTTCAAAATACATTATTCATTTAAGTCCAATCCTGCAATTCAACCCTTACTGTCGATTCCTAATCATTATACTGTCGCAGCTTTTGGATGATAGTTACTTGACAAAATAATAAGTAATATATCTTAGTCCGGGCATGGCCTTTGAGAGTAAGTATTTCCAACAAGACAAGTTTTATTTCTTATAGAACGTTTTAGTTACTTTCATTCCAGATGAATCTTTAAATGTATAATACTTACAGCATAGATTTTATAGATGTCATATCCAAAGAACTTTGACATAACTTTTTAATACGGTTTATTTATCCATAAAAGTGGCGTGCCCAGATATGAAATACATAATACTTCAAAACAGATACTGAGCGGCTGATGAGTTCACATTGGACCAGGAGGGGCATGACCAAGACGCTTCGTGTATTTATGGTTATATACGGCCAACCCAAAACAAACCACTTACAAACCTCACTTACCGTTAGCACGTCGAAATTACTTTTTAGAAAAAGGTAGATGGATATATTCCATATTAAATAAATATTTGTACTATATGCGCTATTATTGTAGTTGACTATAATGATTGTATATGTGACCTGGACTATAGAAAGGTACCTATGGTCGGAAGAATCAATTTTTGTTTTTTGATCGAAATTTATAGAAAATTGAACGTATTCTTCAATGGAACAAACCGCAGACTCCTAAGTTTGAAACTTTTGCTGGAAATCATCCTTAAAGTTCAACATGAATTATAAAAATCGCGAAAAAAATTGTAATTGCTTTTTTTGATCTTTTGCACCTGTTGCCGGAAAAATCTATGTTTTTTAATAAAAATTTGTAGAAATTGAAAATTGAACAACCTTTTCCATTAAACAAACCATAAATTCCTATTTTTATTATCTTTGTAACAAATTACACATGGTCAGGTACTGAAAGACAGGCACGCGACTTCCAAACTTATCTCAACACTATTCATGAAAAGATCCAATTTACTATTGAAATAGAAAAAGAAACAGAATTAAACTTTCTAGATTTAACTATCAAAAAAGACGACAAAAAGTTAAAATTCAACATATACAGAAAACCTACATACACCGATACTATCATACCAGCTAATTCCAAACAATCTTGACGCACAAAAACAGCAGCTCTACATAGTTTCGCTTACAGACTAATTAACATACCACTAAGTGAAGAAGATTTCAACACAGAATTACGCATAATTAAAACCATAGCTAGAAATAATGGATTTAAAGAGAAAATAATAGATGACATTATTAAACATAAACAAAGAGAAAAACTCAAAATGCACTTTTATCCTAAAATAATAGAAAAAGACAACACGAAATGGCACATTATACAATACATTCCACATATTAATTATAAAATTAACAGAATATTTAAGAAAATAGAAATCAAAACAGTCAACATAAATAAAAACAATTTAGGTGCTATGTTAGTCAATAACAAGGAAAGAACTAAACTTACCGACAAATCAGGTGTATACAAAATTAGTTGCACAGACTGTAAAGCTATCTATATTGGACAAAGTGGCAAAAAGATCGAAACTAGATTAAAAGAACATAAAAGATCAATATTGCATAATATTAGAAATACAGGCCTTGCCGAACGTTGTATAGATAATCTCCATTTTCCCGATATAGATAGCTGTAAACTTATGCATAATGTAAACAAAGGACCGAAATTAAATTTGTTAGAAATATTAGAAATTAAAAAATCAACTCAAAGAAAAGAGAAAGTAACGAACACACACAGAGATTTTACAAACACACACACACCCATAATAGACACTTATGTACAAAGAGGCAATAAATACAACGACATATATAACACCCCACACACAAACTGACCATTTAGTTCAGCTCGAGAATGGTATGAAAAAATACCGAAACATATGTCGCAAAGACTAAATAGAAATTGTGGAAAGTTTTCATGAGTTTTAGTTTTACTTTTATTTTTATTTAAAATAGTTATTAATAAAATGTTCCACCAAGAACCGTCTGCTAACTCAATTAATAGAAAATTACACAAGTTCAACATAAATTACATAAATGCAAGAAAAAAAAATAATTTCAACATTTCTTTTTTTTCCTTTGGGCTTTTTTCGATGTTTCCTCTTTCCAACTATTATTCCAACTTTTTCAACGTTCACAAAATTAGCTATTTAAGGGAAATCACTTGAATAAGGTACAAAAATATTTATTGTAAAGCACCACTGTATAGTGGAAGTCTAAAGAGAGGTGCAAATACAAACGCGACGCACGCACACGACTTGTTATCTTTAACAGCTGTTTTCTCGAAAACTTGTTTTCTAACCATAGGTACCTTTCCGTAGTCCAGGTCACATATAGTAAATTTCGCAATATAGTAGACTGTTTTCATTGGATATAATTGTTACTGTCTATGTGAAAATTGTGTAAATTATCATTAAAAACTGCCAGTAAGGATACAGAAGACTCATTTTGTACATCATATCGTTTTAACATATCGTATAAGATATTACAGTAGTATAATAGACCGTTATGAATTTTATCGATCATCTTACCAGTTTCTAAGCATTATTTTACATATATATCTCATAAAGAACAGATCTACAATACGATAAACGTTCTGTTAGTAAGAAAGTAAGTAAGAAACTTAGTCATATCTAGTCATCATTGATGATATTATCTTGTTCTTGTTGTATACTTTCTTATGTGCAGAACGACTATTGTATGGCTTGAGTTTCATTAATAATTTAAAGTTTTTAATGCTACAATAGAGCGAATTCGGTGTATTTAATAGTTTTAAAAATGCTGCTTTCAAATTAGAGATATTCCAAAAATTTCTTCAAGTTCGTATTAAATGAATCTCAATTTTGAGATGTATTTCTCTACGGAAGAAAATACAGAGAAGAATTGTTAACAACACGCAATGTTTACCTTCACAAGAACTTGAATACGAATAAACAAGATATTTTGCTAATGGTAAACTGGTTAGTGTAGTAGTAAAAACTTATGTGAATCATGTATTTTTAAGGTAAATAGTAATCCTACTACACGCGAAATTGCCTTAGAATAAAACTTAACCTACATTCAAATATGAAGAACTTTAATCGACATGAATTTTCATGTTGGAAATACCACTACAAGTTATCTGACTCGAACAATTTTGGAACAAAGAAATTAAACTAATTAATTAATACTTTAGGATATATCTATTATACTAATAGTACTACATGAAAGCCACTTACAAATTATACTCCCTAATGCCTTAATTGCAATCTTAGAAGAACCATGCAAACGGCTTTTTGAAATGATAGAAAGCCTGCACAACCACTCATTAATAAAAATTGTCAATTATTGAAACATTTAGTGTAATTGTTGATTTGATTTATTGTTTTCCTTTTCTATTGTTACTGATTCATACATTTTTATTCATTTATTACAATTCTGTAATCAATAAATCTTTGGATAATTAACACACACCTAATAACGAAAACTGTATTGAAGATTTTATACACGGTTGAAATAAACTGTCGCCTTCAATGGTGTTAGAATCCAATATGGTGCCCATAATAAATAAAAAAATTCATGAAAGATCATTTAAAATTTCGAATACATTATTAGAGAGAAAGAAGTTCAATAGGTTTTTTAAACATCTGAAAAACAAGACTTGTGACTGGTCAATTTTTCATGAGATTCATAACGAGAATAAAATTTATCACTTTGGAAGCAATTCCCATGAGAAGAGTAAAAATTGAATCAACCTGTATAATGCTGTAATTTAAAAAGTCACGCAAATTCAAACAAGTGTTCCTCTAATTGTTGCAGAGTATTTACTGAATAGCTAATCGACTTATGACTATACTTAGACGTAATTGCATTTATTTCATTGTTATTCAATACAATAAAGTCTTATATTGCAAAGGATATTAAAGAGAAGAAGGCAACGTTGTTTTTCTCGAAAAGAAGAAGTTATACATCCGTCGTCTATCGTATGACTTTCGTGGTGACAAACATGTGGCGACGGGTGAAATTTGGCGCACATCGTGGATTGGAACAGATGGTAGTAATACCAGAAACAAGCTGAAATAGAAAGCAGGACAATTTAGGGAAGAAAACTTTTTGTCTTAGATAGTGTTCGGATAAGATAGAAAAAACATGTCTGTTTAATTAAATGGCAGGATTATCTTTTACATCCTCTACTGTAGTATCGCATGACAGAAATAAGCGCGTCTCACATGTGGGAAGCCTATGTAGGAGTTAGGTAGTTCAAGTCCGTGGAAAAACCATGAAGTAAATTCATTCTAACAATTAATTTCATTTTCCAGCAATTAATATTAAACAACTTGCCTATTCACAATTGAAAGATAAGCCTTACAGAATTTTTCAATTGCTTTTCGCCATTTATTAATTCTATTTCACAATTTTACAAATGTAATTCCCACATGACAACGCTTGTCACATTTGTATCAAATGTAATTTCCCTTTTGTCAAAACATTTTCACAAACTGTAAATTGTGTTTCACTTTGTATGCGCAATTATGGCCGAACGTGAAAGAAGGCGAAATACCAAAGTTAGTAATGATGTGTGTCCCTTAATTATTAATTCTATTGTCGCGAATCAACACTCTGTATATATAGTACTAGAATTATTACATCGGTAACCTGAATCCTGATTTACCTAGCACTGAGTCGATAGTGTCTAAAGGACATCCTGTCTGTTCGTTCGTAGAGTTCAACGGAAGTTGATCGAACGGACAGAATGTGCAAATTCTGCAAGGTATTGACGGACTCGGCGTTACCGAGGTAAAAAAAAGCACATTCCGAACGGAATGAGATAATTCATAAGTGATCTTCCGATAGGAAAATCACTTGTGATCCTTCGCAGTACTTCTTATTTTGACCCTCTAGTTGTTATTAGTGTTTAATAAATAAATGTGTTACAATTAGTGTTTTATTGAGACGACTGAATATCCTCGCCCTCTTGAGAGTGAAAGTCGGGTCCTGCGAGGAAGTAAAGGTTTTGTATTTTATAATTATATAGCGAGTGCTCTCCCAGAGTAAAATCCCCGTCACGGGTTTGGACCTGCGA
Source organism: Amphimallon solstitiale (assembly GCA_963170755.1). Taxonomy (NCBI): domain Eukaryota; kingdom Metazoa; phylum Arthropoda; class Insecta; order Coleoptera; family Scarabaeidae; genus Amphimallon; species Amphimallon solstitiale. The sequence continues at coordinate 77,897,806 of OY720683.1, read as the reverse complement.
CATTAACGCTAAAGGCCACCGTGACATTGTGGTGGAGGCGAGTTAATATCTTCACCGTGACACTATGACTCGTGGATTGTCTTCAGTTGATATGTTGGTAGACAATTTAAAGGTAAAACCCAACACAGTGAGAAAAATGCACTCAGTCTATAGAAGCACAGGAGAAACAGTTATACAACCGGTAGGATATAGAAAGCAACTGTTAACTATAGCTCAAAAGGAACTGATTTGTGATTGGGTTGAACAAGATTGCACTCAAACACTTCGTCGTTTGCGTGAAAAATGTTTAGCCAAATGGCCCCGTATGAAACTTTCACTATCAACAGTCAACAGGACGTTAAAGGACTTTCATTATTCCGCGACGAAAGTGGCAAATGTACCGGAGAGAAGAAATACGCCTGCGGTGATACAAGCTCGCTTCGAGTATGCCCTAGAATATAAGAGAATCATGCATGGAAAAGAAAAAATATTTTTCATCGACGAATTTGGTTTCCAAGTTAACTCAAGGGTGTATTATGGCAGATCATCAAAAAATACACCAGCTCATTTACGTAAAGCTCAGCTAAGAGGTCGAAATTATTTCATTGCAACTGCCATCAATTTAAATTCTTTGTATACAGGGTGAGTCATTAGTAGCCGCTTCCTCGATTGCTCCTTTGTATTTTAAGTAAGAGAAAAAGCAATAGGCGGAAGAGTTATGGTTGCTTGGGGAGCATATTCTAAAAATACTTGCAGCTCTGACGCACTTCCGTTTTCACCGGATATGCATTAGGATTATTTTTTTTAAATGACTCATCCTATATATTTTTGGATTTTCTAGTACTGTTTTAAATTGTCTATTTAACTGTTTTTTCTTTTTCAAAATTGAACCAACAGTTTTTGAGTTATTTTTTTTTGGAAATTTTTGTCCAAAACACGTGTTCAGAAAAAAAATCATATTCGCATGGTTTTTAAGTGTAAAAGCATTAATTTTAGTAGTGCGTGTAGCCACCAAAAATTCTGCATCATTTGGTATAAGTTGCATTCGACAATACCTCAAGAAACTTTGTTTTTCAGGCCTACTTCTGGAAATTTTCACATACCAAAAACTAATTTTTTTTAAATAGTATTTTATTATGGCATCTTGTTCCTTTTTTTATTCTCTTTCATTTTTGTTATCTATGTACTATACCTATCTTGTGTAATTTCTGAGATAATCACTATAGGAGTAATCAGCGGTCAAATAATGAACTACGAGCGTTGTTCTATGCACCCCAAATATTCGTTTAACCAATGGGAAAGCCCGACTGCCTGTGTCAACTGTCAAACAAAGTAAAGATTAAACGTCCTATACCTATCTTGTGTAATTTCTGAGATAATCATTATAAGAGCCAACAGCGGTTAAAAGAGCGCTGTTGTTGGTTGAACGAATATTTGTATGCAATATTCGTTCAACCAATGGGAAAGCCCGACTCCCTGAATTACCTGTCAAACAAATTCGGTAAACGTTTATGTCAAATTTATGGAAGCATCTATATTTGTTATCATCAAAATGAATTATTTTCATGAAGAGTTAATAGAAATGATTTACATTTTGGGTGAATCTGAAAGAAATTCTTTCCTAGCATCCAGGCTTCATGCACAGCGATACCCTGGCATCCGAAGCCAGAGGCCTTTGAAAGTGTAAAGGAACGGTTCGAGAGGACTGGAAGCATAAAATATGGAAAAAAAAAAGAGCGGACAAAACCAATGTTCTATGGTGAGGAAAATGAGATTATGGTACTTACGAGTATAGTCGAAGACTCCCATACTAATACTAGGAAAGTTAGTCGTCAGTTAGATATAAGTCAAACTTCAGTATCCCGAGTGATTAGGAAACATACATTTCATCCATATCATATTAAATTAGCACAGGAGTTAGATGAAGGAGATTTTCAGAATCGGTTAAATTTTTGTCATTGGGCAGTAGATAAATTAGCAGAACAGCCTGAATTTCTCAATTTTGTGTTGTTTACCGACGAAGACACTTTTCATAAAAATGGATACGTTAATCGTCACAATTTTCATTATTATGACATACAAAACCGCCACTTTATTCGACCTGCAAACTTTCAGAATCGTTGGTCATTAAATGTTTGGGGGGGGGGGAATAGTAGGTAGTTGCATATTTGGACCTTATTCCTTTGACGGAAATGTTAATGGAGAAGAATATCTTCGTTTTCTAAGAACGGATTTTCAAAACTTTTTGGAAAATCTTCCTCTAAATATTATTGGTGGTATGTGGTTTCAACATGACGGAGCCCCAGCTCACTATAGCCATCAAGTTCGTGAATACCTAGATCAGGATCATCAATTTCAGAACAAGTGGATTGGGCGGGGTGGTCCTGTACCATGGCCCGCAAGATCACCGGATTTAACCAAATTAAACTTCTTTTTGTGGGGATACGTCAAAGATCTAGTTTATCAAACAGTGCCCACAACCAAAGAGGACATGAATATTAGAACTAGAAATGTGTTTACAAGAATCTGTCAAAACGTTTTACGTAACGTTAGTACTTCTTTGGAAAACAGAATACGCACGTGCATTCTACAGAATGGTGGTTATATTGAACATATTTGATGAAATTTGTTTGTCTTACTTTAGTTTGTTGTTGCTTTGATTAATAATTATTTAGGTTATTTAAATTGCGTTTTTATATTTGTTTTGTTTTGCGTTATCAATTTATAATTTCGAAAAGCTGCAGTCATCTATAGAGCATTAACTAAATGAATGAATACGAGCAATCAGGCAAAGTAAATTTTGAAAAAAATATTGGAACTGAACATTGCTGGAATTACAAAAAAATTAACTGAAAATGTAGTAGTCTGTAAAATCATGACTCTTGGAATAGTTAGGTTTAATCTTTATTTTGCTTGATAGTTGACACAGGCAGTCGGGCCTTCCCATTGGTTAAACGAATATTTGGGGTGCATAGAACAACGCTCGTAGTTCATTATTTGACCGCTGATTACTCCTATAGTGATTATCTCAGAAATTACACAAGATAGGTATAGTACATAGTTATCAAAAATGAAAGAGAATAAAAAAAGGAACAAAATGCCATAATAAAATACAGGGTGTTCCATTTAAAAAAAATAAGTTTTTGGTAGTGTAGGCCTTGAAAAAACAAAGTTTCTTGAGGTATTGTGGAATGCAACTTATACCAAATGATGCAGAATTTTCTTGGCTACACGCACTACTAAAATTAATGCGTTTACACTTAAAAACTATGCAAATATGATTTTTTTTTCTGAACCCGTTTTGGAGAAAAATTTCCAAAAAAAAATAATAACTCAAAAACTGTTGGTTCAATTTTGAAAAAGAAAAAACAGTTAAATAGACAATTTAAAACAGTACTAGAAAATCCAAAAATATATAGGGTGAGTCATTTAAAAAAAATAATCCTAATGCATATCCGGTGAAACCGGAAGTGCGTCAGAGCTGCAAGTATTTTTAGAATATGCGCCCCAAGAAACCATAACTCTTCCGCCTATTTGCTTTTTCTCTTATTTAAAATACAAAGGAGCAATCGAGAAAGCGGCTGCTAATGACTCACCCTGTATATTTCAGATTCAGGATCGACCCTACAATACATACAAGTCACTTTACAGAATTTCTAATTACTGATTGATCACCTGCAGGACGGCAACATAGTAGAAGCTTTTTTTTGTTATGGATAATGTGAGTTTTCATAGAAGTCCTGAAGTGTTAAATCTTATTAGAATTCACCGTCACAGTCCTGTGCTTCTTCTCCCCTACAGTCCATTCTTAAATCCTATACAAGAGTTGTTTAGTCAATAGAAGAATAATATTAAAAGGTCACAACCAAGAAATGAGGATGAGTTATATGCCAACATTCACGCAGCATCCGAAGTCGTCACTCAAGAACATTCCCTGCAGTAAGTACAACATATGGAATTGTACCTGGGCGACTGCTTAGACAAAAATGAAATTCTTTCGTAATTTATAACAATTAAACATATAATCCTCTTACGTATTTTATTCTTAGAAAACTTTGCAATATTGAGTATGTGTTAAATAAATATAGTTTCATATGATTAGAAAAAGAGAAAATCATTCGATAAATAGTGTGAAAATTTTTTGACAAAAGGGGAATACATTTGATACAAATGTGACAAGCGTTGTCATGTGGAAACTACATTTGATAAATTGTGAAATAGAGTTAATAAATGGTGGAAAGCAATTGAAAAATCCTGTATATGTATATATTATCCCATATTTGAAAACATTTTGATTGTTATCTGAATAATTTAGAAAGTACCGTATATTTATTGGTAACCGTGATTGGCAAGAAACGGTCGAAAAAAAAATAAGCAGCATTAAACACTTTAAACGTATATAAGCCTTATATTAATGTGTATTAATTCTTGTTTAATTATTATCTACTGGTGTATACAAATAAATGTTAAAAAATCCATATTAATCCACCCTGTATCCGTGTTAAATGATGGCTTCTCCATTTTGTGGTTAAACACTCCATGCTGAAAATTATCAACGTGCACCATGGTTGAAAAACAGCTTTCTAACATCTCTGCGACTCAATGTGATCAACTGATGCGAGTTAAAATACATAATAAGCACAATAAGTGAGTCCTTTTAATAATAACGATTTAAATACTTTTTAGATATTATGTTTTAATATTTTGCAATTAGAAGCGATATTAATCTACAATGCTTTAGAATGCTCTTGCAATTTTTCCTCCTCTGATATTAATAAGCGATCTTATTTCTACTGAAAGCCATTAATGTTTTATGTCACAGTTTTTGTAAAAACATTTCTTGAGGTATTTATTATAAAGGATGATATTTATATGTATAAGCATGTATGTTATGTGTCTTATAAAATGTAAATCACTATACAGTTAACGAAATAAATATTCAAAGAAACCACTAATAATCATTTATCACATCTTGTAGAATTCAGTTATTAATGAAACAAATAGAGCAATTGAAGGGTTTTTGAATTTGGCGTGGTTAGTAGGTAATTTTGTAAGAAGTATCATTCTATAATCAAGAAAACTATTTTAATATTCTAATAACAAATTTTTTAAGCATATCTAGAATATTTAAATTTTTTGATTCTCAAAATATCGTTTTTGATGTCTGTTTGTTTTTAATTACATTAATACGACGGATGTTTCCAAAGTTCTGGGAATTTAGCCATGATTTTTTTATTGTGGCAATTTTCATCAATATTACAATGTATTCGTGTTGTAATTCGACATAATCGCGACATAATTGAATACATTTAACTCAACGATAAATTATTTTTTAAGCCGTCCTCGAAGTACTTTTTCGGTGTCTCCTCAACCCACCTATTTATGGCACGTTTTACGTCAGTTAAACCCTCAAAACGAACACCCCGTAAAAAATTTTTCAAAACTGGTAACAGATGAAAATCAATCGGTGCGAGATCCGGTAAATAAAGTTCAAATTATCTCTCGTTTTTCTTGCGGTGTGCGGTCATGTATTATCCTGTTGCAATAACGGATGTTTTCAGTACATGTACATGAAATATGTCTACAATTTTCTGAAGTGTGTTGCATTTAGAATAAAAAATGAGGTGTGGCCACCACACGACTTTCTTATACGTATGAACGTTCAAACTATACATATTTCAGATTTTTTTTTTGCATACTTTGCAAAATATTCGAAAAAAAGTGCTACTCGCTAAGAGCAAAAGTGCTACTTCCGGTCTGAATTTTGAAGTTTCATGTATACAAAAAATATTGCAAATCCAACTCTAAATACTTTTGTACTCTTAATAAATATATATAGAATGCATAATTTACGACATATTTGCAAAAATCGCTACTCGATAAGAGTAAAAGTGTTACTTCCGGCCCGAATTTTAAAATTTTCTTTATACAAAAGGTATTGAAAATTAAGTTCTAAATGCTTTTATACTCGTAACGTACCTGTCTAAAAAGCATGACTTGCGAAATATTCGCAAAAAACTTTTTTAAGACAATTTGTCTCAAATTTAATTTTGAGTACATTTGAGTTCTTTATAAATTTGTTTAAACTTAGTAATTGGCGAAATATTTGCAAAATTCGATTTTTTCACTGAAGTAAACTAATCAGACCTCAAGAGGGAGATTATATACGTAAATACAAAATTTGGAATAGATATCTACAGCGGTTTGACCGCTATCGTGGTCACATACTGACAGACACACAGTAACAGACATTTTTTAAAAACCACTTTTTTCGTATCAGGGGACCTCAAAACGTGGACATCTGAAAATCTCGAGGTCGACAATTTTCGTCATCACAATACTTCCTTATACTACGTATAAGAAAGTAAAAAGTTGGTATTGGCCACTATTATATGACACATCATGTATAAAAAGTTTCTGTTGAAAAAAATGCACAACTAAAAATACCAATCGACGTGTCCGAGCGTCTTTTCGACCACGCCCCCATTTATTTATTATCGAATTTATTCCATTTGACTAATACACAGTGTATAGATAGATATGCAGATTCTATATATTAAATTTTAATTTCTAGATTATTCGTCTTGTAAAAACGTTTACCAGGTGGTCAGTTAGAGGCAGGGGATGATCAAAGCATTACGCATAAACTATTAGGTAAGATGTTACTGGTGTATTTTTTTAAATTATTTTGGATAATACACAGTGATCTGTTTCGTCGAACATTTACCAACGTTTGTATTTAATATGGAATGTTATTTTTTTTGGATTGTAAATAAAATTTTCTCCACAATTAGATAAAGATATCGTTTATTATTGGTTTTTAAGATATTTTAAGTTTGACAATATTATTGATATAACGCCTAGGTAACTAATATGATATGAAAAATATTTAGAACAAAAAAAAATACCAGTAGCATGAGTAGTAGTTATTATAACACGAATAAGAGGTAGCGGTAAAGCGGAAATTAGGTATAAATAACAATAAATACATATAAATAATGAAAATCAACAGGAAACTATAGTGAATCCAGTCAGTAAAAAACAATGACTGTAACATCTCGAACGGGTTTTGATGTCAAACAAGTATTTTTTCTTTATGTCCATGATCTTCTAATGCTATTGTATTGCACTGTACTATATTATACCGGGTGTTAACGAGATCATGTATCAACACGCCATTTATTTATTAGTTAAAATAAAACTTTGAAATTCGGACCGTATATATGGCTTCTTCTGGTACACTCAGTTTTTCTATAGCACTTCCGGTCAAACCGGAAGTGACGTTAATTTTGAATTTTTAAATACAACATTTATTATTTCTGTTCATATTCTGTTTCTTCTAAAAATTTACCATCTAGTGCAGGTTAACTTTTGACATTTCTGTCAAAGATGGCGGTATCTGTTAAATTTATCCATTAAAGTGAAACTGCTTCGCAAGAATTGTCAAAATGTGACAACCATCAAAGTTAGCTTTGGAAACAATTAAGAAATTAGCTTTGAAAACAAATTAGAAACATATTTTCGAAAATCTTCAACGGAAGTATAACAACCTCCATATCATTTTAAAGGCAATTACAACAATAATACAAAAATAGAAATGATTACAGCAGACAATTTCTTAAATGAATTGAATGTGAATTGTGGCAAATACAAAGTTAAATATGGACAAAATTAACGCCCCACCGCATATATTTTGTGTTATTCCAAAATAATGATGATTTTTAGTTTTCTAGTTATCTTACTAGAAGGCTGTGGACCTACTAGGCAGTGAGAGCATCAACTTTGCTGGATGAGGCATATTCGATACATCATGTTGCTAATGTGATAGGAAGAAACTATTCCAACTTAAGTCACATGCTTAGACAATTCGCTCTCAGAAACAGGAGAACGACCAACCAGTACCATCCTATAAAATGAGCAATCTTCTTGGATCCTCTCGAACGATAAGAAGGCGCTTAATTGACGCTGAATTTGACAACAGAAAACCGACCAAGAAACCCCTGCTCACCAGACAACACAAAATTCAATTATTGCGTGTTGCGAGAAGTCATCAAAATTGAACTCTTAATGATTGGAAGATGGTTTTATTTTCAGACGAAACGAGGATTAGCCTTAAATCTCCTGATGGACGTGAGCGTGTCTGGCGAAGGCCAGGAGAGGGATTTGCTAGTTGCAATATCTCTCCAAGAGTCCTGTTTGGTGGCGGCTCTGTAATGTTTTGTGGAGGCATATGTGTCGATGGCCGCACAGAGTTGGTCCCTATACATGTTAGGTCAATGAATGCAGATTATTATTTTGAACACATCGTTGTTGCCCATTTGCTCCTATTGTTGGGCCGAATTTCTGGTTTATGCAGGATAAGGTTTGTCCCCCTGTGGCTGGGCAAGTTATTCACCACTTAAATGCTGTTGCTATTCCGTTCATGGAATGGCCAGCCAATAGTCCTGACATGAACTCAATAGAGCATTTATGGGACGATATTGAAAAAAGGGTTCGACGTCGTACACCTCTACCTGTCAAACGCAATCAACTGATAGACGCAGCAATTCAAGAATGGGAAAATACTCCTCAAGAAGTCGTTCAAAATTTGACCTCCAGTATGCTAAGACGCATGGAAGCAGTAATTAGAAGTAGAGGGGGACATACACGATATTAGAATAGCTCTAAGTCCATAAATTCTATTGTTTTCGTTTGTTTTTTGTTTACATGTTTGCGTTGTAAAAAGTTTTTTTTGAATAAAAAAATTATTAGAAATGACGCCATGTTTCGCTGATTCCATTCACAAGCTACTATACCTTGTCTCAGAATAAGAAGGAGTGATTCAAATATCGCGCTAAAATGATTTATATTTTTAAGGTATCTTATTGGTTCTTGCGTAGGCAAGTTTAACATGGGAAAATAAGTTCGGCAAAACGTCATTTTATATTTATAACCAAGCCATAACCTAGTTTCTTACATTTTTACTTTGGTTTATTATACTTTATTGTATTATTAAGTAAAATCCGTACTTTTATGTACAACATAAATATGAATGATCAGACGGCTTAATACCTAGGGAACAAGTAATTAGGCTGTTGAAACTTTGAATTTGATGAATCTGTCAAAAACAGTGTACGGCATAGCACACTTTCCTTTTTAAAATAGAACGTTCTACACTTAATATCACTGCAAAAATAACTATAGATGAGTCCATACCAAAAATGATTCACAGATTCTTGAAACTCATTAATTTCAAGTAAGTGTTAATCAAATAACTAATTGTATTACCACATGTTCATGTACATGTTATATTCCGGATATGTCAGACGTAATAAGAAACCTGTACTAACAGGAAAAGGTGAAAATATCTGGGAATAATAAAACAGTACAGATTATGATGGTCGTCCAATATTTATAGATAAAACATGCTTGGATGAAGGACACACAAATAGAAAAGTTTGGATTGCTGCAAGTATAATGAGTGCATGACAAGCCTATCGACAAGATTTAAAAGCCCTACTGGTAATTATATGCAAGGATCTGAATTGATATATGTGGGGGAAGGACTATTGTATGATTCATGAAATGAACGTTAACATTTTTGAAAGATGTTACAACAAATATTACCCAAGTTGGAAAGGGCAGCTGCACAGGTTACCTCCATATCATTGGGAGCGCAATCCGATTGAAATGATTTGGGCCCAACTAGAAGGTGAAGTTGCTCCAAAAAATTCCCCTTTCAAAATATCACTTGTACGAGAACTTTAACAGAAGCAATTACAAATGTTACAATAAGTAATTGGAAAAAATGTGCCGATCATATAATTAAAGTAGCAAAGAAAATGTGAGACATGGATGGATTAATGGATGATTGTGAAATCATTTATTATTTATGTCTGAAACAGTCATGATGTGTGACTTATTAATGGCCAGCACTAGGGAATCACACTAATTTATGCGGCATTTTTTTTTTGTAAGTATAGTCTCAATTGTTGTATTTTTAACATGATGTGAACACTAAATTATTGTTAATTTCCAATATATAATAGAAATAAAAAATTGTTATACTTTATAAGAGTATAAGTGTAAATTATTCAACTAAAATTTTTCTCAGTATTTTCAAAATACATACACACAAGTAGCGAATAATAATTAGCAATGTGTATCTTTGCAGGTCGTGTAAGCAACTTCAGTCGATATAAATTTTTATTATTTATTACTGCTCAGAACAAAGTCTACTACTTTCATTTAGTAAATGAAACACAGCTAAAATCGTAGTTAAAAATAATACAGTTCTTCTAACCTCAATCGTCATGATGTCATATTAAATTGTCAACTACCTACATTTTAAGATGTGTGTTCCATGTTTTGGCGGGATATTTGAATCACTCCTTCTTATTCTGAGACAGGGTATAGACAGCAAGCTTTAATGATTTTTTTTTTGCAATATTAAATTCAGTATTCTAATTATACATGTTTACTTGAGTGGTGCGTTAAATTTGTCCATGAGTTTATTACACTTGTAATATTCAAATAATTTACTCGTAATCTTGTAAATTTTCGAAAAACGGATCACTCTGTATAGTTGAAAAAAATTTGAATCAATATTTCTTTTGACACATAAGATCACTCCTATGTTTCGTTACAGCAGTATTACTAATTTATGTGTATGTTCCGATCATCACTAGTGGCCAAACCTACAATAATAGAAAATTGAAATGGTAATGTTCCTGTTTATAGAATTATTTTCTTCTCCTTTTGTTGAATTATGTGCGAGCACGAGCAAATACTCAAAATAATCTATTCAGTTCTGAGAAAAGTTTTATACGCTCACAATAACTCATTTTGATTTAATTCAACTTGGTAAAAATGGTTCTCGTTACAATAGTCAGTTTAACTGTATATCTGATTTACATTTAAAGCCGCTTTGAATTATGGTATTGTTGTGAAACATCGTAAAACAGAAAGACGCAAATCACATTTATAAATAATGACAAAACAAAAAGCACGTAATGAAAACACGACAAAAATCACGATTATATTTAGTTTGTACATATGCGAATATGTGTGTCAGTTAAAAGGTTATTGTATGCAGTTTTACAGTAGGAAAGGTATGGAAAATTAATATTCTTTTTGATTTGCGAAAAAAATCAAACCTGGATTCATTGCATAGTAAAAATCGCCCCACTCGTCCATCCATACTTCAGCAACGCGGGCAGCGTTGTGCAGAACTATCTTAGAAACTCCACCCGGGAATGAATACGGTGATTTATCCCTAAACACATGACCAACATGCGAGCAAGGGATGATTTCTAATGTACCGCCGCATTGCCAAACCTAGATATTTTGTAATTGAAATAAAAATATAACGTAATGAAACGTTTTAAGACATACAGGGTGGTTGGTATTAATGCTTCAAAATAAACAAATGCAAAATCAAATGAAAAATAAATGATTTCGAAAGAAAAGATTATTTAAAAAACCTTATTTAAATGTCAATAGGTACACATGAAAAATTCTAAACTTCCTAACGTAAGTCACATGACATGATTTACATTTTTTAGCAAATAACCTTTTCTTGCATCTGTTAGTGATAAATCTTTATACCCTGAAACTCATCTCTAGGTTTTCGCCTCCCCAAATGTCCATCCCTTCATCATAGGAACCTAATTCGTAAAAGTAGTCTTTGTCTATGGCAAAAAGACCTCCAGCCATTGTTGGAGTTCTTAATGGTGCTGTTCTATCACCACCTCGTCTGTCCATTTCTCTTTGTGGAACTCGATACCTAAAGAGATAAACACAGGGATTAAAGTATTATAACGAAACCAGTCTACATAAAAAAAAAGGCAAATATTCGGCGCGACTGGTAAACAAGTCGAAAAGCAATAAATCACATGTACTGCGAGGCGACGAAGAGTCTCGACTGTCTCTCGAATGTTACTCGGCCTATCGAGAAGAACACTAGCGTTTTTCTGATATGTTCCAGATGTTTCGTATGCGTATAAAAGCAGTTGAACCGATGGATGAGTCATTCCGGAATAAGAGATTCAATAGTCTCGTGCGGAACAGTGCAGATAAATAAATAAACATAAATAAATGGTTCCTTGAGTGGTAGTCGAAGAGTAAACATAAATATAAGTAGTACAAAATAAATATAGTTGTGCCGTGCTATATAAATAGAAGTGATATAAATACGGTACAGTGTTACGTAAATAAACGGACATAAATATTAGTAATAGAAATAAATACCTGTGTTAATTTAAATCGTAGTAGTTTAAGTGTGATACATTAGTTTTATATTTTTATATTGTAATTAGTTTTACGTGTGTGAATATACAGACTGTTTTAAATAAATAAATTGCACGAGTTGTTTATTTCGAACCCGAAAACGTTACAGTATTATTATGAATATTTAATTCAAAACTAGTCTAAACACAGAGAAAGAGAGCGGTGACAACATGAAAGAGAGATAGGCTCATTTTTGCCATTTGTCTGCTGACCGACTAAAATCAATATGTCAAAACCGCCAAAACATAATCCCGTATAGTTTTGTGCGATTATTTAAATATTTTATATGATTATTATTAGTATAGAGCGGACGTACGAGGCCGAAATTACGACGGACAAAAGAAATAATGTATAACATCACGCAGTTACTGAATAGCAGTATTCATATCCGTCCAGAAAACGGACAGCAAAAAAAGTCGATTTTACTCTTAAATTCCTTTCTTCGTCGGCGTAGGTAGGAGGGTGAGTTTTTAAAATTTATTCTATTTACCTTATATTTCATAAGATAAATAAAGTACGGAAAGTTACTTTCATTTTTTGAATGTTGTGAATATTAATTACATACTACGTAATTTTTGTAATTGTTCCAGTTTAATAACGTTTCATTGAATCTACTTCTCCCAATTAACTTGACGAAGGTATGCATTGGGTTTCGTTAAGTTTCAATGACATACGCATTCATTTTTAGTTATCATTTATTTAGTTCTAGAACATTGTTTATGTTACTCTTTCAGATATGATATAGAAGAACGTCGAGAATGGCATCGTGAAACAATGGCGAGTTGGATTAATGGTCATACTGATTGTATGCCCATTGTCAGTGATTCCGAAATGTATTGCAAAGTCTGTAAAATATCGTTACAGAAAGCCAAAAAATCGCACGTACAACGTCACTTAGAATCGCTAAAACATACACAGAAATTGGACCCTTTGGAAGCTGACAATTTTAACGAAGAACTCTGCGAAACTTTAATGGCGGCTAATATCCCATTAAATAAACTTGACAAACCCACTTTGAAAACATTTCTCCAAAAATATACTGGTCGAAATGTTCTTGATGAATCCACTTTAGGCAAATATTATGTTCCGAAGTGCTTCACGAAAACAGTAGAATGCATTAATAGCCATCTTTCAAATCAGTACCTATGGATAAGTGCCGACGAAACTGTCGATATATATAAGGACGCTGTGTGGTAAATGTTGTAGCTGGTGTACTACATCCAACTACTTCATATAACGCATAATATGTAACAGCATCTAAAGTTGTAAATACAGTTGATGCGGAAACAATTGCTAAAACCAAATTTGCACAAAATGCTTCATTCGGAAAACAGGTACAAGGAAAAAATACTTTTATTTGTCAGTGACAGTGCCGCATATATGTTAAACACAGGCAGACTATTAAAGGAAACATGTCCTTATATGCTGTATATTGCTTGTGTAGCACATGCTATCCACAGAATATGTGAATATATCAGAGACCCTACCCTGAAGTTGATACTTATATCCGCTTTTAAAAAAAAATTCAGAAAAGCACCATCGAGAGTAGCTCTCTACAGGAAAAAACTTCCATCTTTGTCACTGCCTCCCTCACCAGTACTAACTAGATGGGGAATATGGTTGGAAGCTACTAGTTTTTATGCAGAGAATTTCGACAGTTTACAAAATTTTGTTACATGTTTAAATGACGATGCTCGAAGTATTTCTGAGTGCAAGGAACTAACACAAATTCCAAATTTAAAAAATCAGTTGTTATTCCTTCGGGAACACTTTGGAAATTTGCCTAAACTAATCACATATTTTGAAAATCGAAATCTCAAATTAAAAGATGAATTAACCACATTAGATGTGGCTATTAATAATTTCAAAAGTATTCCAAGTGACTTCGGATGTGGCCTTCAGTAAAATTCAGGCGCAGTTTCTAATACAAATCCAGATTTAATAACGTTGCGGCAATTGTGTATGGGGACAATGACACAAAATCTAACTGCTAAATACGCTGAAATAAAAGAATACTTCCAGTACGCACCTATAACCAGTTGCGATGTAGAAAGGACGTTTTCTATCTACAAGGATGTATTTCATTCAACGAGAACTAATCCTACAGAAGAGAACCTTGAGAAAGTATAGCTAGTAAATATTAATACTCCTTTACTCAACTTGAACTACAAAATGAACAAATAATAACGTATTTTGTATTTTCTTGATCACCATCGACTTGTTATCCAATTATATAAATAAAATTAAAAACTATTTAAAAATACAAAATTTCAGGAGCGCATCGGCCGCTCGTGTCCGGTCTATAGAAAATTGTATGTAATCTGCTGAAAATTTGGACCAATTTTAAAATCTGTTCTTCCCGTTGTGCTTCTAGCTGCAAAAACCGATATGAGAACGAATACAGCAATGTAAAGAGATTATTTTTTTATGGATTACCTAAAGATCCAATCTTAAGAAAGAAATGGATAAACGTTATTAGACAGGCTAGATTTGTATCATACAAGTACTCCTTTTTTTTTGTTTAATTTATGGACAAACACGTTTCTTTCGCTAAATGTACAAGATCTTTTTAAATGTTTGCAAGGAGAAGTGACAATAAAGTTTACATTTTCTCTCTGTCTGTTTTATTTCATGTCCTTTAACTATCAAGTTATAAATAAAATAAATTGAACAATAATGTCTCAGATAATATCTATTTAATTTAAACAATATTCATAGCAGAACTGTATTTACATATATAGTATTACTTAAATTTGGGACATGTTTTTTTAGATCATTCAAATAGTTTCAAATTAGAAATAATAATAATTATAAACTCTCACTTCGCTTTTTTCTTTAAGGATTTCATAAAATATAAAGTACTTATGGTTCTAATAACTAAAAGTGTTGAGAAAAAAACTGCCTCTCTCTAATGTTGTCACCGCTACTTGGCATTTATTTAAATGCAAAGCTCGGTCCATTAGTATTATACAACGTGTGTAAAAAATGTCGCAAAAACTACACGCGGCGACATTCTTCGTTCGATTCTGAAAAAAAATGTTATTGTTAAAATGTCGTATCATGTTTCGTGTGCGTTCAGGAACCATTTGAAGCAAACACACATTTGGCAACACTGTACACGCTAAAAAGTATTATTTTGAGTTGAGTAAATCTGTTTCAAATCAAGAATTCTCTGTTTTGTATATAGGGAAGTAAATTTAGTTTTAATTTGAGAAAAATTGCATTCACTTGAGCCAGACTATACTTAACATAAGGATAATATAATTCGTTTGAAGCAATTTATATTTCGTATGAATATAATTTTTTTGAGAATTTGTTTTTCTTAATTTAAAAATGTACTTTTTAGCGTGTAGCCGCATACTATTGTAATTGTAGATACCGCTATAATTTCCGTATTTCGATCTTCGAAGACATGTTACTCGTTATTAGTATTATCAGATGGTAAATCTGATGTTTTAAATTCTGCACATTACGCGAGGTATAATTTGCTCTTCAAATTATTTACTGTCAAAATAATACGAGGGCGTATTTTTATGTTATCTACCTAGCCATGAAACAAAAGAGTGACGATGTCAAACAAATTATTGAAAAATTGCTGTCACTGTTAGAAGTACATGTGCTAAGTTGTGTTTAGTTTATGCTGTGTATAGAGATTTGAGACGTCCATTTCTGGTTAAAATGAGTGAAACTAAAGTTGAACATCGCAGCGTAATAAAGTTCCTGACAAAGGAAGGCAATGGTCCAAAAGCAATTCATGAAAGAATGGTTGTTGTATATGGGGAAGATACACCATCTTATTTCCAAGTAAAATGTTGGCCTAAACTCTTTCGATGGGGCCGACAGTCAATCAATGATGACCCAAAGTCCGGACGACCCGTTGAAGCTCGAACTGAAAACATTGTGCGAAAAGTCGAAAATTTGGTACTGAAAGATCGGCGTGTAAAGATCTCTGTCATTGCCAATGAAGTCTGTATATCCGAAACAAGTGTTCTCAAAATTTTGCATGACGATTTGGGTATGAAGAAGGTGTCTGCGCGGTGGATACCCAAATTTCTTACACCTGAACAAAAACTGTGCAGAAAAGGTGTTTCTCAAGAAAATTTGGTCAAGTTGGAGAGGGACAAAACATTTTTATCTCGAATTATTACCGGGGATAAGACTTGGGTAAAGGCCAAGACATTCTATAAAAAAACTGATGGCAACTGTTTTCTGGAATGCTGAAGGAGTTTTGCCGAGAGGGTCTACCATAAATGGAGAGGCCTACGGAAACACAATTAAAAATTTAAAAACTGCTCTGGAGGAAAAATGCCCGCATTCTTATCCACAAAAGAACTTGTTGCTGCACGACAATTGTCGGGTTCATAAGGCAAACAAAGTTCAGCAGATAATCAATGACAGTGGGTTTATAGAGTTAAGGCATCCACCTTATAGCCCCGACCTAGCTCCGTCAGACTTCTTCTTATTCAAAAATTTAAAAAAGCATCTCAGAGGAAAGCGTTTTGCTTCTGATGAAGAACTCAAAGAAGCTATTGAAGAATATTTTGCGGGGTTACCGAAGCAATTTTTTTCTGGGGGTATGGGACAACTGGAAAAAAGATGGAATAAGTGTATTAGTGTTGATGGGAGTTATACAGAAAAATAATTTTTTTTGTTCTCTTATGTGCTTTTTTTCATGGCTAGGTAGATAACATAAAAATACGCCCTCGTACATATAGAAAAATATCTAACTACAACAGGATTAGTTCTTTGTTTGGGAATTTATCTGACAGTAAATCAGTGATACTATTACCTAGGTAATTGTTGGAATTGAAAACCGTACGTCTTAAAAAGTAGTCATCTTCTTGAATCCTATTTAAAATTGTGTTGCAAAAATTTATTCGAAAAATGTAGCCGTTTTCATAGAGGGGCTGAACTTTACAAACATGATATGGACGAAGAAAGTTTTCTCATAGAACCAACGGAACAGTATTTTACTAGGGATGTTTAAGGTTGAAGCTAACTGTCGGGTACTAACGGAGGGATCTTCTTGTACTGCTACAATCTGCTCTTCTAGTTCTATTGTACGCACTAGCACTAGCATTTCTTTTAGTAACCGAACCAGTTTCACGTACACGTTGATCCAACCTTCGAAATACATTTCCACGAGGATGTCTCCGATTTGGGTAACGACGTGATGTGATATTCGCGTTCTGCCATATTAGCATTTCCATTAAAGAAACCTTACACCATGTACAGGTCTGTGCAATAAACTGGCGTACATGTCTTATTGCTAATTTTTGACATTATTTTGTCAATGTGAAAATGACTTATTTTATCCTGTATTTGAAAGGTTAAATAATGCCTTACTTATTGACATTAGTTGTCAAAATGATTGGTTCTAATAATCTTTTATCTTGATGATTATTTTATTTGAAATTATTTGTAATTTGTAAAGATATTATCATTAAATAAAATTTATTATCTTATATAAGTTAAAGATGCGAAAATTGAGAAAGAGTTTTCCAAAACACTGCTCCTCATCATAATTTATAATGCTTAGAAAGCAATATAAAAGTATGTAAGTTATTATTCTGGAAAACAATGTATACAGGCTGGTTCACCCGGAACTGAATCGATCGATTGCGGAAAAATTATAGCTAGGAATGATCTGAAATTTTGACACTATATTAAAGTCGATGGGGGCCATTCGCCTAAAATATTTTTAAGATGGCGGCACTTCGGGCTATACCGGAAGTAGGCACCAACTTCCTAATTTTAAATAGAATAGCCTGTATATTGTCAGATTTTTAGATTCTACGTAAGATTCTAAATATATTTCATGTATAATGTCATATATATAAGTCTAACCCTTTTTGACTTATTGAAATTGTTATATTAAATTTAACATTTGCAGACAGAAAATCAATAGCACTTTTTCCATATAAAGATGAATTTATTATTTAATTTGAAGTAAATTCTCTCAAATAGATGGCCAAAACTGTTACGGTTAAATTTAACATAAAAATTTCAATAAGGCAAAAAGAGTTAGACTTAGATATATGACATTATACATGAAAAATATTTAGAATTTTACGTAGAATCTAAAAACCTGACAATATATAGAGTATTCTATTTAAAATTAGAAAGTTGGTGCCTACTTCCGATATAGCCCGGACTTCCGCCATCTTGAAAATATTTTAGGCGAATGGTCCCCATCGAGTTTAGTATATTATCAAAATTTGAGATCATTCCTAGCTACAGGTTTTCCGCAATCGATTGATTCAGTTCCTGGTGAACCAGCCTGTACAGGGTGAGTCATTAGTAGCCGCTTCTTCGATTGCTTTTTTGTATTTTAAATAGAGGAAAAACAATGAGTGGAAGATTCATGGTTGCTTGTGGCACATATTGTAAAAATACTTTAGTCCTGACGCGCTACCGGTTTCACCGGAAATGCACCCTATATATTTTTAGATTTTCTAGTACTGCTTTAAATTGTCCATTCAACTGTTTTTTCTTTTTCAAAATTGAGACAATAGTTTTTGAGTTATCAATTTTTTTTGAAAATATTTGACCAAAACACGTGTTCAGAAAAAAAATATTTTCACATTGAAACATTTTTAAAAGTAAAAACATTAATTTTGGTGATGCTTGTTGCTAAGAAAATTCTGCATCATTTGGTATAAGTTGTACTCGACAATAGATCATAAAACTTTGTTTCTTCAAAGTCTACTTCCCGAAATTTTCACATACCAAAAACTTATTTTTTTAAAATGGAACATATGGTATTTTATTGAAGCATTTTGTTCCTTTTTGTATTCTCTTTCATTTTTGTTAACAATGTCCTATACCTATCTTCTGTAATTTCTGAAATAATCGCTATAGGAGCAATTAGCAGTCAATTAAGGAACTACGAGCGCTGTTGTTCTATGCACCCAAATATTCGTTCAACCAATAGAAGGCAGGTATGGGACCCGACTTCCTTAGCCAACTGTCAAACAAAGTATAGGTTAAATCCATCTATCCCAAAAGTAATAATTTTACAGAATGAAGAGCATCGCGTTTCAATTTTTTAATTTCGGCAATAACGAAATAAAATAAAGGTTATGTTTACTGACATATTTGAAGATGCCGCCCCACTAAAAGGTGCATGAAGCAATGCTGCTACCTTCAATTTAATTTGCCTAATTTCTCTTATTTTTTCATTGTTGAAGCTCTTCATAAGAGTTGGCTGTAATTTTTCAAAATTATAAATTGATGTCCTAAAACAACTTTGTGCAATGCACGTGAGTATTCTGTTTTCCAAAGAAGTACTAACGTTGTGTAAAACGTTTCGACATATTGTTGAAAACGTTTTTCTGAATTTAATGTTCATGTCTTCAAAAAGTGTTGAAACTCCGTCCGTCAAAAACGAAGATACCCTTCTCCATTAACATTTTCATCAGGTCCAATTATGTACCTACCTGCACTATATCTCCTCACACATTTAATGCCCAACGATTTGGAAAGTTTGTAGGTGTGAAAAAGTGGGAGTTTTCATGTGTCATAATAACGCTATAATAAGTTAATTGTGACGATGAACGTATCCACTTCGTCGGTAAACAACAAAAAATTGTGAAAGTCAGGATAATTTCGGTATGTAACGTAAGCGATTCTGAAAATATCTTTCATCTAACCGGGTGTTCCATTTAAAAAAAATATGTGATTGGTATGTGAACATTTCGGGAAGTAGGCTTTGAAAAAACAAAGTTTTTTGAGGTATTGTCGAGTGCAACTTATACCAAATGATGCAGAATTCTCTTGGCCACAAGCACCACCAAAGTTAATGTTTTTTCTTTTAAAAACAATGAAAAAATGTTTTTTTTGAACACGTGTTTTCGTCAAAAAATTCCAAAAAAAAATTAATAACTCAAAAACTATTAGCTCAATTTCGAAAAAGAAAAAACAGTTAAATAGACAATTTAAAACAGTACTAGAAAATCCAAAAATATATAGAGTGAGTCATTTAAAAAAATTAAGTTGCATGCATTTCCGGTAAAACCGGAAGTGCGTCAGAGCTTAAAGTATTTTTAGAACATGCGCCCCAAGAAACCGCGAATCTTCCATTAATTGTTTTTTCTTTTATTTGAAACACAAAAGAGCAATCGAAGAAGCGGTTACTAATGACTCGACCTGTATATAGTAGAGCATTTCATGAGGTAGTTAATTCATGAAATTTATTAATAATTTTGTATTGTGGTAGGTAATTTATTTTTGCACTCTCCTCTATATTCGTAACCTTCTTATATCACAAATTCTATTTATTAACAAACAATACTGTCTATTTCTAGACATTGGAAATCAATAATTATACCTCCTTCACTTACTATAATATACGGAAATACATCTTACTTACCACCTGAAGTTCAATTTCCAATTAAAGCCGCCCCATGTCATATCCGATGCCGTAATGTATTCGAACGTGTCATCCGAGATAACGTCTATGATCGGACACACGACCGTTTTTCTATTTTCCACTATCCTCGCCAGCAGAGGCTCCAACCAGCCTTCCGTACATTCACAGTGAGCGTCCAGGAACGTAATAACATCACCAGTCACGTGTTTGGCACCCAGAAGTCGCGCTCTTATCAAGCCCGATCGCTTTTCAGTCCTATAAACGGCGACCGGAACAGGAAGTGACTTCACGTAGTTCTCCAACTGTTTTCCCAAGTGTTCTACAGCGAAAAAGAAAGGAAATATCAGTCGCAAGTAGATGAAATTATCGGAACATAAAGCGAAAACACAGGACGGCCAGGGCAACGAATCCCACGGGGGATTTGAGACAAGATTTTGGTTACAGAAGTTGGTGGGAATCCCAGAGGATTCGAAAACTAAATTGTTTGATGATGTGTTCGATCGGAAAACTGATCCGGTTGGAATACGGTTCGTTTGCGACAGGAGTTTCCATCTATTACCGAGAGGATTATTGAATTTTAAGATAAAGTTTATGAACATATAATCGCATTAACTACTTAGAAGAGAAAGAAATTAGTTAAAAGTGAAATGCACTTTCATTTTTAAAGAATTAGGTCGTTTATCGTTTCAGATTAACATGTGTCAAATGAACGTTTGCCGTTATTTGTAAAAAGATTCTTTTTAGAAACATATTGCAATCTATACAGGGTTGCTCATTAGTGCGTCAAAGTCCAATATAGGCGTTATTAAATAGTACTGAAGAAATTTATTTTATAAAAAGTGGCACAGTAACAAAAAACACACATTTTGAAAATAATTTGAATAATACAGGGTGATGCGTTAAAATGGCACACATTCGAATTTTTTTTTTAAATGAAACACCCTGTATATCTTTTGTTTTTCCTTATCTACTTTAATTTGTGTTTTCATCGATATCTGAGGTTTTGGTTTTGGATGACGCATTGTTGAGTTATTAATGAAAATTATAAAAAAAATGGTCGCGACAATGTTTACCATAATAATTCTCTGCGGTAGTATTACGATTATCTAAGACAAAATTATTTAGTATGTATGCAGCCAAGGGATGTGTTGAACCTACAAAATAATCAAACATTCATTTTATTATACAGGCTGTTTGTTACGATGCAATCAATTTGGCTATCGTCAAAGAGCATTTACTGATTTTTTTCAAATGGAACACCCCGTATATTAATTACTGTGACTTACATATATACCTTTATACGTAAAACGTATATGTATATATGCATGTGTTTGAGATACACACATACATTAAGTGCCATTGCCGATAATCGAACGCACAGACACCGGTGTTAGATGTCGCTGTGATACTCTCACTACATTTAACATGCGAAAATGACATAGGCAGCGATTTAAGTCTTGAAGCTATTGTCGAGAATCTCACGTACACTGATGAGACCTCATAGGTCGAAACACCGGTGTCTGTGCGTTCGATTATCGGCAATGGCACTTAATGTATGTGTGTATCTCAAACACATGCATATATACATATACGTTTTACGTATAAAGGTATATATGTAAGTCACAGTAATTATTTACTGCTTGATGTTAGTTTTAACATCCATGTGTTCACACTTTTCATTTTCGTTACCCCGTATATTATTAAATTTTTGGAATGATGCCTTAATTGCGCTTAATTTTTGTTAATAATGTCCTATACCTAAACCCAATAATTTCGGAGTTATTTTTAATTTTTCATTACAAACCGCTAAATTATTTGTTTTCGGTTCGATTTAGTGGACTGGGTAAACGATTTGACAAACAAAAACAAATAAACGACTAAAAGTATCAAACTGTAATTTTGTTAGAAGCAATATTGATAATAAATTTTCAAAGTGACCCCCATTTTGAATAGAACACATTTGCAGCCTTGACAGAAAGGACCTATTTACGTGTTGCAACTTCCCAATGGAAGCTGTTTCAAAAGCACGTATTATACGTTGCCTCATACCGTCTGCTGTAGTTGGAGGTGTCTGGTATACAATATCTTTTATGTACCCCCATAGAAAAAAATCAAGTTTGGTCAAATCTGGCGATCTAGGTGGCCAACTAATGGGACCACCGCGGCCGATCCATCTACCTTCGAATTCTTGATTCAAATAGTGTCGGACATTTAGTGCAAGATGTGCCGGAGCACCGTCGTGCTGAAGCCACATATTTTCTCTTAGAACTGGAGGAACGTTTTGCAGAAGCTGAGGCAAGTCATATTGCAAGAAATTTAAATATTGCGCACCATTTAAATGTACGTGAAAGAAATGTGGTCCAATTATAAAGTTGCCCATAATACCAGCCCAAACATTTATAGTCCATTGCCTCTGCTTATCAATCGCTCTTAATATTCTTGGGTTGTCTATTGCATAATGATGAAGATTATGACGGTTTGGGCTACCACTCTGAGTAAAGGTCGATTCGTCAGTAAATAATACCTTTTGGAAGAAGTTAGGTGTTATCCTTTCAATTTCTAATCCCCATTCGCAAAACGTCCTTCTAGTCTCTAAATCAGGCCCCAACAGTTCTTGATGAAAGGAAATACTGTAGTGATGATATTTATTTTTTTTTAAATCTTGCTTACAGTAGATCGTGGTATATTAGTTTCTGTTGATATTTTGGACGAACTAGTAGAGGACTCCTCAATTACTGATAACAAGACTTTCAATTTATCTTCGTCACTTGTCCTCTTTGTCCTTTCAAGCTCGTCATAACTCACATTTCCTGTTCTAATAAATCTTTCCTTAAGTCTTTCCAAACTTGTAACTGAAATTTGTCTTCTGTCAGGATATCTTTGCGCATAAATTCGCTTGGTTAGTAGACAATTCTTTTGGGCAGATCCCATAATGAAAATCATGTCAACGAGTTCGTTGCTTTCAAACTGCATATTGACTTAGCTAAAAACCGTAATAATAATATGTGGCAAACAACAAATATACAAGAAAAGTACGTACCTACCCACTAATCCAATCAATAAATAACACAATGACAATATTAAACGCAGAAAGTTAAGAAACCACTAATATTACACCTAATTAACAGCAACAATAAGATTTTAATTTTTGACGTTTGTTGATGTTTATTTGTTTTTGTTTGTCAAATCATCAGTACACTAAATCGAACCGAAAACAAATAATTTAGCGGTTTGTAATGAAAAATTAAAAATAACTCCGAAATTATTAGGTTTGGGTATAGGACATTATTAACAAAAATTAAGCGCAATTAACGCATCATTCCAAAAATTTAATAATATACGGGGTGTTCCATTTGAAAAAAATCAGTAAACGCTCTTTGACGACAGCCAAATTGACTGCATCGTAACAAACACCCTGTATAATAAAATGAATGTTTGATTATTTTGTAGGTTCAACACATCCCTTGACTGCATGCTTAGTAAACAATTTTGTCTTAGATAATCGTAAAACTACCCCATAGAATTATTATGGTAAACATTGTCGCGACTATCTTTTTTTATAATTTTCATTAATAACTCCATGCGTCATCCAAAACCAAAACCCCAGATATCGATGAAAACACAAATTAAAGTAGATAAGGAAAAACAAAAGATATACAGGGTGTTTCATTTTAAAAATTTTTTTCGAATGTGTGCCATTTTAACGCATCACCCTGTATATTTCAAATTATTTTCAGAATATGTAAGGAATAATTTGCGAGATATTTGCAAAAATATATATATACAAAAAAATGTTTTTCGCGACTAAAAGACATACTTCTAAATATCACAAGTATAGATACACACATTCATACGTAAACGTATATGCATATATGTACAAAATGAGATACACAACATACATGTAAGTGTCATTACCAAGGGCGAACGCACAGACACGTGTTTCGGCCTTTAAGGCCTCGTCAGTGTACGTAGTACTGCCAGCAATTATCAACAACTAAGATCGCATCTTATGTCGGCGTGAGCTGCAAAATGTCCGTGAGAATATCCCAGCGACATCTGCCACCCAAGCGCGACACCGAATACGATGGTTTCATCTTGCACACTGTGCTAAAGAGAAACCTGTATGCTAAATGTGTATCTCCGCATATTAAGGTCAATAGATGGTTCTATCATATCAAAATGGAAAATATAAAATATTTGGATGTGTAACGTACATGCATACATGCACAAAATGGGATACGTAACATACACCTAGGTGTCACCGAAAGAGGACGATTATACTCGTTTGGTTTTTATAGTTGTCGCCGTTTGGTCGCTATCGTAGACACACATACACAATGAGAGAGGGGGAGAGACGTTTCCAAAAATCACATTTTCGGTAACAGGGGACTTCAAAACTTGGACATCTGTAAAAATTTCGAGATCGAACATTTTCATTATCACAATACTTCCTTATACCACGTATAAGAAAGTAACTAGTGAATCAGTTTTGCTGAAATTTTAATTAATTTTTTAAATGTAACTGCACTCGTATAGTTCATCCATTCGAACTCATCAAATTAACTTGAAAAATACGACTTTGAGTAGGTTAGACACCTACTCGTCCCAAGTTAGATAAATAAAGGACATAAAATGTCAGACGTGACCATCAGTAACTTAAACCGTAAGTCCTACTCGTGTTCATAATTTCCCGAATTAATTTCATGTTCTATATAAAACCGTTATTTATAAGATATCTCTTCATTACTCTTTATTTGAAATAGCAGTATATATTTTGTTAACGATAGAAATTTATTCCTTGAGATTTCTGATGTAAATTTTACGATGGCACTACCAAATAATAAACCGACTTAGAAATGCAATTTAAATAAATTGGACTAATTTGAAAGAAAATATGAATTTGAGTAGGTTATAGGCACCCACATGTTTCAAGTTAAATCCGAAATATCTAACCAAGAGGGGATTTCAAATGTCAGACGGTGATCATCAGTAACTTAGATCGGATTAATTTCATGTTCTATATGAAAAATGTCGTTATTTATATTTGTAAGATATTTTGTCGTTACTCTAGTGGATACGAGATGCCAAAAAAATTACTTAGTTAAGTCATTATTTTTTAAATTACATTCATCACTTGTACATTTTTATACTGCACGATGAGAAAGGGCTAACAGATAAAAATCAAATTAATAAATGTTTATTGTACCTTTCTATTTAACTAATGTATTAAATAAAACTATACCGCGAAAAGACAATTTTAACTTAATAATTATTATCGCTAAAGAATTATAAATAAAGATAATTTTAAATATAGTCTAAAATATGATCTTGTTAATGAATGTTTTTATAATGTTCAAGGATGTGTTTAATGTAAATTTCTGTTCATTCATGCGCGAATTATAATTATTGTTTATAGATAGATACACACAGAGAGAAAGATAGGAGTTACGTTCAAAAATAATCCAGCCTTTCACAAAAGAATTTGGGTAAATACTTTCAAAGAAAATTATTTCTAAATAAAATAACAATGTACGAGTGTCCGTCAATATCTAATGCCTCCTACTTTTTTCTACCTAAATAAAGTTAGTTAAGTGAAAAATTTGAATTTGGCTCTATTCCTCAAACTAAATATACAAGCCACTAACAAAATTAGGCAGTTAAAGGTATCAAGAGCATACCTATTCCAAAAAGAGATAGTTTTGATGCATGCCATGATTATCGGCCAATAAGTGTATTGTACTCTTAAAAAAAAATTGAAAGAATAATTGCATTTTGACTTTATGGAAAGAAACAATATAATAACGAATAAACAACACGACAAACAAGAAGTTTTTGAAGTGTAAACTTCTTTGGGCGCGTTGCGTTGATTGTGGGCACTGAACAAGACTTGAACAGCCACGCTCGGTTATGTAACGCTCGTTCGGGTAAAGTCGGCTCGAGCCGACTAAGGAAACGAGAGAAATATATCATATAGAGGTATTTAATTTCAATTAAATTGAAATTTAAATGAATAAATTCATGTCCCCGAGCAGATTCGATCCCAAGCCGCACGGGTGAGAAGCCGGCACGTTAGCATCAGACCAGCGCGGGACTCGTAAGCGAGTATTCATATTGTCTATTTATATATATATACATGCGTCCGAACCGACCCAGAAGCGTATCGGAAAATCTCTCCGTCGAGGAACCCTTTAAAGTTATCCGTACACCCACGCGATTATATATCGCGGCCGCTGTCATAGCAACGGCCGCGAAATAATTGTATTTCGCGGAATGTGTTGCGTTCGCTAATTGGTAACTTCGCGGACGGTTAACCAAAAAATTTGTTGTGTGTGTATGAGACATTATCTCTATGATAATATAATATAATATTTCGCGCTCAGGTAAGTTTTAGCATGTTTATTAAAATGATATGGATGACTCGGAAACTGATCAGTATATTCCGGGTGTTAAATAACGTCCACACGCATTTACTATAATTTGTATACCAATGCAAAACAGAAACGTTGAGAATAGAGCATTGCTTTAATTGCTCATTATATACGAATTTATAAGCATTTAATTCTTTTCTGTTACACAGGATGGATGAAGAAAATCAAATCGATGACAAATTAAAACGAAAGAGGGAATTGTCTAATGCGCGCGTGAAGAAATATCGTCAAAAGAAGCACACTAAATCTCAGCAACTGAATTCGTCGATGCAGGATGACCCTAATGTAATACAGAACGAAAACAAAAGTTGGATTTCGTATTATTAACCTCGCCTTGATGAAGTTTTCACTGCTGCCGTGTGGTTTTAAGCACACCCATTTTCTTGTTTGGGGTCACAGTACATTTTTTAAATAGTTGCGAACTCTCTGCCATTATTGTTGGAGTTGTAGAATTGTCCGAAAGACACACTTCAGAATATCTAGCTGATCAAATCTTGACAGTATGCAATGATTGGAATATTGCAAAGGAGAATATTACTTGTGCTGTGACTGACAATAGGGCAAACATAGTAAACTCTATTGAATTGGCATTTGAGAAAGGAAAACACTTACCATATTTTGCTCACACTCTCAATTTAATGATAGACAAGGCCATGGAACAGACTACTGGACTTATTGAGTTAATCACACGAACAAAAAGTATTGTTACGTGGTTCAAACGCAGTGTTGTTGCTTCTGACGAATTAAGAAAAATTACACATTTAAAATTAATACAAGAAGTGTCAACAAGATGGAACTCAAGATATTTTATGATTGAGAGATTTTTAGTAAATTATAAAGCTGTTAACGAAATTCTAATTAAACATCCGCAGGCCCAAACATATTATCAGCATTAGATATTTTTGAATTAAAAGAAATGTCTGAAATTTTGAAACCAGTCGAAGCAGCCACAAGAGAAGCTTGTGGTGAAAAGTATATAACTACAAGTTCAATAATACCAATGGTGCACTGTCTACTTGACACTGTGAGTAACATAAAATCAGAAACTCCCATTGCTACAGCACTTCGAACTGTTCCAGAGCCATTAAAATATAATAACGAATAAACAACACAGGTATAGGAAAGGTAGATCAACAACTACGGGTGTCATGGAGATATTAAATTATATATACGCAGAATTTGAAGAGGAGAATGAGGTCCAAATGAATATCTAAGATCTAAGCAAGGCTTTCGACTCAGTAGATCACGAAATACCCTTTGTTGGAGCTTTATGGTGTGAAAGGATTGCCGTTGGCTCTTGTAAAGCCGTATTTGGAGGGGAGATCTCAAGTAGTGACATGGCAAGGGAATCAGTCCGGGGTTGTGGAGTGCCACAAGGTTCCATTCCGGGCCCACTGTTATATATAATATTTGTGAATGATATGCCAGATTACTTACACAATGGATGTTTATATGCAGATGATACCACCATATTAGCTAGTTCTTCTTTAGAAAAAGACGTCGAGCATATCTCATTAAAGGCAATCGCTGAAGTTGAAGAATAGTTAAACGCCAACAAATTAAAACTGAACACTGACAAGACAAAGCGGCAAATGCTAACCACAAGACCAAGTGTTGGAAAAACATCTTTAAAATTCCTGGGCATGTATATAAACGCTGGACTTGGATGGAACGACAACATAGAACACCTTGCGAAAAAATTAACAAGTGCGATTTTCGAAATGAGGAGAATGAAATCTATTGCAACACACGGGGCTGTAAAAATCTGTTACCATTCTCTTTTCCATTCCCATCTGAGCTACGATGTCCTATTCTGGTGAACATCAGGCGGAGCGGGCAGGATTTTTATCTTTCACAAGAGAGCATTAAGAGTCTTGTGTAACTTGCAATATCACGATTCATGCAAGGGCTACTTTAGAAGAGAACATATACTCACCCTGGTGTCGCAGTATCTCTTGCTTCTGCTCACTCATGTGCACGAACAAAAAGCGAGCGCAACAAACGGAAAACCCCATGAGTATCACACAAGATCGAGGGAACAACTTAGAACCCCAAATCATCGCTTGACAGTGACAGAAGGAGGTGTGGACTATTGCGGGACAAAAGCATATAACCTTTTACCTGATGATTTAAAACACCTTCCTGTGCAAAAATTCAAGAAAGTGGTAAAAGAAGTATTAATGAAAAAAGAATATTACTCTCTTCAAGAGTACTTCATGGACTCTTTCAAAATTAATATTATTGATTAAATTATGGAACTTTCTTTATAAGTTAGTGAAATACTATGATATCAAAAATTAAATTGGTCAATGTTGGTCATGGAATGTAAAACGCTTGTCTTAGTTTAAATCATCCTTTTGAAATAATTCAATCATTGTCAAGCTACACTGACATTATCAATAACGTACAAATGTGTTACCTACTTAGTTCAGCTGTAAAATAATAATGAACTACAAGTTATGAAATAAATAACGTTTATATTAACCAGAAACACTAAATTACAATAATTGTTGGAAATGTACCCCGTTTTGTTCAATGCACAAGTTTACGCGTCTCCTCATGCTGTAAAAAGCGCTAGGCAGCATTTCGGGCGTTATGGTTGCACATTGCTGAACAATTCTTTGTTGCAGTTCTTGCAAATTATGTATCGGATTTGCGAAAATCTTATTTTTTAAATAAGAAAATATAAAATAATCCATAATTGTCAAACAAGGTGATCTCGGAGGAAACTCAACTTCCGTATGCAAACTTATCAGCCGGTCATCAAAAAACTCGCGGAGAAAAGCAAGATTTTCTCGTGTAGTATGTGCTGTTGCACCGTCTTGCTGGAAATAACCGTATTGAAGTTCAACATCGTCTAACTGTTGCACAAATTCAGTCAAAAAAATATGTCTGTACCTTTCTGCGTTGACGGTGAAATTGAAAAAAATTGGCCCAATTATTCTTCTGCGAGAAACTGCCATTCAAACACCAATTTTCTGAGCTTGAACTGGCGTTTCAATAAAGATATGCAGGTTATCAGTGCTCCACATTCGCATATTCTGAGAATTGATGTATCCCAAAAGATGGAACCAAGCTTCGTCAGAAAAAAAGTTAAGTTCAGCAGATCGTCATTCATTAAATTATTAACAAACCAATGGCAGTACGTAAGGCGTCTGGGGTGGTCTGCAGGCAGAAGAGTTTGATATTATTGCATCTTATATGGATGCATGTTCAGGTTCTTCTTTACAATCGTTTGGCATGTTCCATAAGAAAGCCGAATTTCTTGAGAGAGGCGTTTTAAAGGTTTTGTAGGCTCTTCTTCCATACGTTGACGAACGTCATTAATAACTTCTTCTGTACGAACTCTTGGTCTACCAGCACCTTTTTTATACGTCACAGAACCAGTTTCGCGAAACACTTCAACACAATTTGTAAGGCATGCATAAAAATTATCCGGTAATACTGCTACGGTTGGGAAGTGTTCTCGAAAATTGTCCAAACACAAACGTTGACTGTATTCCCAAGTTCCATTCACTAGCACACCCGTTCGAAAATAGGCTTCAATCGTGTAAATTTTGTGCTCTGTGGTGAGAACCATGATTCAAAAACCGTGCAGGATTAGAAAACTTCAACACAATAACTTGACAGATATTGACATTCAAAAAATTATGACATACCTAAATGTACGATGCACGCTACGACAATAATTTTAAAATCCATGACCACCATTGACCAATTTAATTGTTGATATCCCGGTATATGTACTATGTAGGTATTGCGCTGTATTTATACAAATGTATGTCTGTGTATGTTTCACCAGTGAGACGAATAGCAAAAGCTATAATTATTGCACGTGTACTGACAAATAATGTATGTATATCTTTATACATAAATCCAGTCTACATATATCTATCTATCTTCTTCTACAATCCACTGCAATAGTAACTTTCTCGTCAACAAGTGGCAGCACTGCAGTCGCTTGCCAAATGGCCGACATCGATGTTCGTATATTAGACAGCGTTCTGTAATTGAATTCTTGAATGCAGAAACTGAAACGCCCATTTGCATTCATGAGAGATTGAAAAATGTGTATGGTGATGCAACAATGGATGTCAGACAATGGGTTCGCCGCTGTAACGAAGCTAAAGAAAAGCGGAGCGGCATGCCGTTGACTGCAGTGACTCCACGCAACATTCAGCGTGTCGATGAAATCATTCGTGGCGATCGCCGAATGTCTGCAGATGAATTGTGACGCATTATTTCGCTCAGTAAAGGGAGTGTGATGGCAATGACGATTATTCTACAACTGGGATATTCAACGGTTTGTGCAAGGTGGGTACCAAGAATGTTGACAGACCAGAATAAAGAAACAAGAAAAACAATAACCTCACAACACTTGCAACGCTTTTGTTTTTGGAGCAGGGATGCACAATAAATTCCGTCCAATACGTCACAACCCTCAAAAACTTAAAGAACGTCTTCAGCGAGTTCGCCTAATGGAAGCTATAGCGGATGTTCTTCTTTTGCACGATAATGCAAGACCACACACCAATCGTCACACCACTGAAGAGATTGTCAAAATTGGATGGGAAGTCTTGCCTCATCCTCTATACAGCCCTGACCTGGCACCATCAGATTTCATCTGTTCGGGTCGCTAAAAGAAGCTCATCATTTTGAAGATGAGGAAGCCGTGAAGACGTCTGTGCGTGAATGGCTGAGGAAGCAGTGCTTATTGCCACACTGGGTTATATACCCTTGTTAAAAGAAGGACCAAAAACTTTGGAAATGGACGGAGATTATATTGAAAAGAGGCACATAATTTCTTGACAATTAAAAGGAGAAAAAAAATAGGAGGCATTGGTTATTAACTAAGCCTCGTATATTTTCTTAATATATGAAAGTTTTGTTTTAAATTAACAAATCATGTTTTGTGAGCTATGCTATTTTTTTATTTAAAATAGTATATTTTCGCCAATATCACAATTTGACGCAGACCCTTATTTACCCGCACAAACGCAATAGTTATGTCAACACTGCACTCAGAGTAACGTGTAATGTTAACAACATTAACCCAAAAAAAAATCCCTCAAGATGAGCCATGCAATTGTCAAAACGTCGAGAGTAGAAGTAGCGGAAAAAACGGTTACATATTATTTTACCTGCTACTTTTTATAATTCCAGGTTTTCATTGTTGATAACTAAAGTATCATCGGCAAATACATACATAGATTCACTGCAAATCATTCGAAAATGAAACGAATAAGAATGGAAACAGTAAACACAATGTTAATCACATATTTTCTACATTCCAAAAATTAGTAAACTGGACATTATTGTGTAACATCCTAAATACATTTAAAAAACATAATACCTATATTAAATGTATTGGAAAATATATGTTTTAGTGTTGAATATAAAAGCTGTAAGCATTCACCAACATATTTTTATTATATAATAAACAATTTTTACTATTGATGTAACACGTTTCTTTTATTTGGTTCCATTTTATCATTTGTACGTCTGTATTTTTAGCGAACAAGGGAGTATTACGTAACTTCTGAACTTATATTAGCGTAACTAATGTAACACATGACTTTTCAAAGCGTATCAAAATATAAATTGCATTTTCCCGCAATTCCTAGTTTCGCCACAACAAATAATCTAGATTATTTATCGTACAAGGTCATCGCAAGTGAAAGACATAATTAGTATGCTTATTTTATGTGTATTTACATTGCAATGGCCCATTTTCTATACCTGTAAATATTATATCTATGTATATAGTATGGCTCATATATCTTTCTAGTAAGAAAATTTGGTTTATGAAAATAAATACAGGTTTGATTAATGAATTTTGTAATGAATGTATTAGATGCAGATGTATTAGCTGTTTATAAATGTACGAAACTGTCTATAAATCAGAATAGCATATAAAATGATGCTAGACGCAGAATTTATATTTCTTATAGTACCTTTCTTATGGTGATAGATATTTTATTTTAAATCCCACATTTATAAGAAACTTGTTGTCTTACAGCTTCTTACACCATGGATGATGGAATATAAGCATGAAGATGGTTAATATTAACTAAGACCTAGTAATGCACTTAACAGTTTAAAATTGTAGTATTTTGCATTGTTTGTATGACGTCACGCGTTCCAGAGAGAAGTAGAGAATTCTGTGTTCATTAATGATTGAAGGCGTTTGAATCGCCCGCACTTTTTTTTATGTCCTAAAGTTGGTGCTTCTTGAAGATATACCAGTAATGATCAGTAGCGTCTTATTATCCTGTTGTTTTTATTTTGATTTTCGTTTTCGTCTACTTACTTTGTTGTTTTACTTATTTATTACTAGAAAGGCCTTTTTTATTGCCATTTTTTACATCCGCAAATGAGTATCGGTAAGCAACAAAGTAGTCACAGTAGATCCGTACAAATATAATCAACATTCGCTTTTAGGTCAATGATGGTTTTTTTTCACAGATCTGAACAACAAATTTATCGTTGAAGCATATTTTGGTTCGCAATCAAGCAATATGGGCAACGTAGAATTTACAAATGATTGATTTTGTACAGCATGTTCGTCGTGTAATAGACAGATTTCGCAGAACAGGGAATGTTGCAAAAGCGAAATCTACAGGTCGTTCTACTGTTCTAACTGAAGAAGTTGTTGCAGGTATTAGTCAAAGAATGGATGCGAGTCCTAAAAAAATCTTTACTGTGCTTATCAACCAAAAGAAATTTATCACTTGGTACCTGTCAAAAGGTTTGCAAGAAAGTTCTTCATTTACATCCATACAAGATAACCATAACTCATGAATTGTTACCTCTGGATTTTCCTCGTCCTACACAGTACTGTGAATGGTTCAATGAAGTTTTAAACAATGACGATATCTTGGATATTACTATCTTCAGTTCCATCTATCTCAGTGGATATGTAAATTCACAGAACAATAGAATTTGGTCTGCGAATAATCCTCATATTTTTATAGAGACTCCATTACATCCTCAAAAGATCGGTGTGTGTTGTTAGCGGTGTCAAGAAGAAGAATCATCGGTGCTATCTTCTTTCATCAAAATATTGATGCGAATACCTATCAAAATATAATTTAAATCCTTTTATTGATCAACTTCACAATGATGAGTTGCAACGTGGTTATTTCCAACAGGATGGTGCTACAGCCCATACTGCGCAGGGAACATTAGATTATCTGCAGCAGTTTTATGGGATTGATAAGTAGAGACCGCTCGCCTCCTTGGTCACCAGATTTGATACCTTGGGATTATTTCATGTTTGGTTATTTAAAGTATACTGTATGTTCATTCTAACCGTATCTATACATTGGAGGAATTACTGCTGCGTACAATTTCGGATGCTGTAAATGACATTAGACCAGAAATATTACACAATGTATTCGACAATATGAAAAGAAGAGTGAATTTGTGTTTGAATTTACACGGGCAGCCATTTGAACAAATGTTTTACTTGTCAAAATTTTAAATTATAAATATCTTCAATAAGGGTTATACTTTTGTAATAATTTTCAACGAATGTTGTAATTTTAAAAATTTTAAATAATAAATATCTTGAATGAATGTTATACTTTTGTAATAATTTTGATTGACTAGTCTAACCTGAAATTAAGATTAAAATATTAACATTGGAAAACAATTTTATTGTAATTATCTTTTAATAAATTAACTAAAAATGTTCCCTTTCTCACTTTTTTATGTTACGCCTATGTTATACAGTATTTACAGCTTCAGAAATTTGACTAGGACTTGGCACCAACTTAAAGCAACAAAAAAAAGAAAGTGTCACTGAATTGTTACTTAGTTAGGAAAGTTTGAAGCAGTGTTGCACAAGTTGTGCTGCGTGTGATTTTCAAGAATGGAAAACCGGTCAAGAGGCTGTAACAATTCTCCGGGCAGTTTTTGTTATGTTTGTCGATTACTAAATCTCAAAAGAAGTTTTTAAGTGAATTAAGTCAAAGATGTTAGTAGGTATGAACAATATTTTGCTTCAAAATTAAAAATCAAGACAAAGCAGAGATACCAAAAACAGGAGTTCTTCTGAAGCCGTCAGAAAGACCTATGATTTCGCGCGAATCAGCAGATCACGTTACGGACTGTTACTTCTGTCTCGTAAAAATTGAAGGATTTTCGAAACGAAATAAACACAAAGTAATATATCCAGATTCCATCTGTAAGCAAACCGTTGAAAAGAACTGATTGTGAGCTTCCAACTCCAATGGATTCATAGTCTTCTGCAAATTCTACGGACAAGGAAGATATAAACGATGTTTTGAATGTGTCATTTTCAAGTGACCTGACTGACGTTCCTTCTGATGAACCACATTTCATTACTCAATCAGATTTGAATGATTTGATACGGGATTTGGGTATAACCTATAGCTACTATATTTAGGAGAGCTGACTCGTCGGCCATTTTGGAGATAAATGTCTGTCACATCACGATACACTTATACCGGTATGCTCACTTTAGCTGTCAATGACGTCATTGCGGAGCAAGTCAGATTGACAGTTCTTGACAATTTGACGCAGTTATCTCCAAAATGGCGGACGAGTCAGCTATGCTTTATATAGTGTAACAGTTATATATACCTGTTATTATGATTCGGTAACAATCATTGTCGCTGTGACAAATAACATGTGCAATCACGGAGGTTTTGACGCATCTACATTCATGCGCTTCTTTTTTGTCATTTGACAGGCACATATAAACGAAAACGGGCAAATTTGAGTCCTTGTTTGAATGTTAAAGCCTAATAAGACACTAAGGTAAGCTTAATTGCCAGTAAGATCATTTAATTAAAATCTCAAATCATCATGCTTCATGATAATAGCAAGTAATGCACCTGTTGATTATTGTTTTGTAATTTCACAAGCGCTATTTCTAACGCATGTATTTATAACCTCAAAAGCACATGTTCATTTGTTACTTCGATTTCTAAGCAAATTTTGTGATAGAAAAAGAAATGGTATAGAGATAAATTTTGTAAGGAGGATCCCTGTTGTGTGGAAATCCTTGATACCATTTTAAACAAGCAGTGCAAGTAACGATATTAGCAGAGTACCAGCACAATATATGTATGTAACCGGCAATGAACCGATAGAAGTGAATATTTAGGAACGTGTTCTCAAAACAATGCGGCAGCTGTTAGACAGAAGATGCAGTCCTGTATTATGAAATAGGCGACAGCATCTCAATACGTGCGACAGTATGCAGTTTGTACAGTGAGAGGCCAGGCATAGCTGAGACATGTTATAACCCTACATTTACATATGCTAGAAAACAGAAAAACCAGGCGTAGCGGAGACATATTATAACCCTACATTTACATATGTTAGCGAACAGAAAAGCAAGGCGTAGCTAAGAATATTGTACCCTAACACCTGTACAATAGGGTGGAGTGAAAGAGGGGGTAAAAAAAAAAAATGTATATATCGAAATGTAATACCTCAGAAAAGTTGCCTAACACTACCTTTAAGTATCTGTAAGAGTTTGGAAAAAATGGAACAATATCTTCTGCCTCCCCAGTTGTTGTGAAATTTAGAAAAAAATTATTTTTTTTACAGTACTGTAAATAAATTGGAATTTTTATAATGTTGCATAAAAAATCATTTTATACAAATTATAAGCTAGTTAACAGTCTCCTGGGTCTTTTAAAAAAATATTCCACAAAATACTTACCTTAGCTGCCTTCTCCGTCTTCCCAAATAGACGCAATTTCTAGTGATTTCGAATACTTTTTATAAGTTTTTTTTCTAGGAAAAATTTAACAACAAAAGCATACTTTTGATATTTATTAACAAAATTATCAATTTTACAGTTATAGTAAAAAAAAATTTTTAAAACATGCTACTTTTTAAATGCAAATTCTGATTTTGTGTTAAAGGAAGGCATGTCTTTTCTAGAATCGGCTCGTGTCCTTATAAATCCATCTCTAGAATCAGGACCACAAACTGCAGCAGAAGCTTCTGTGACGAGCTTGACACACCGTTCAACACACTGTGTGTGACAAGGGTACTTTCCAAAATCAATATCAATTGACTCTGGATTTTTAATCAGTTCTTTCAGATCTTCTGTGGAAACTCTAGAAAGTATGGGAGGTTCCGTTAGGTTACACTTTTGCCAGTCGATCAGTTCATAGTACTCATTTGCATTAAAACAGAAAGGAGAAAGTTTAAATACTCTAACACTATTTTGCGGCGAAGAACTTCTTGCTTTTAAAATTCGACGAAGTCCAAGTTCTCGTATATGCTTTCTTTCGTCAGTAATCATACTAAGAAGTACATTTTCATGATGTCCAAAAAAGCCATTTCGTTGTATTACAGTGTCTACAATTTGTCTCAACTCTTCATCTAAATATCGAGATAACTGTATCATTTGCAAGACGTGTTTTGCACCATCTTTACATGTTGGCTTTGACTTTATAGTAAACCACATCGGGGCATAAACCTTCATTACATATTCTGCTAGCTTGGTCAAGTTTGGGCTTGGATTTACACTTGAAATATAAAGTCTAAGAATGCGATTCGCAGTCGTCACCCACCGCGAATGAGCCAGTTTTCCAGGATTTCGGTTTGAAACAGACGTATTGCGACCACTAGCAATTACCTGACATATTTCAAACAAATATTTTTGATCAGTACTTAACTCTTCCAAAATATTTTTTGGTATTTCGGGTAAATTGCCTTTAATGGTTTTAAACTGAATTACTGGCAAATTATCGCACTTCTCTAGCTGCTTTCCGATAGCACCTGCAAACCCACGAGGCCCGGTAGTGTCTCCATCTAAATGATTAAAAAGATGTCGAAGTGGAAGTTCATTTGCGTGTAACATACAAACAAACCACTGCAGCGGTTTTTTATAGTGTTCTTCTAAGAGTCTTATTACACCGCCTTTAACACCGGTGTTTCCAACTGTCCCGTCACAGCCAATAGCTTCTAATTCCGTAGTATCAATGTCGTTTTCTTCTAACATTTGAACGATGCTTGTTTTAATACTTAGTGCTGAACCAGAAGTAGGAGACACATGACCGATATACTTACATTCTGGTTCTTGCACTAAACTTATATGTTCTTCTATAATCGTTTGACGGTAGAACTTGCTTCCTTTTTTGACTTGGGCTAGAGTCTTATCTTTGCGCCCGTCAAAGTAGATACCACGTAACTTAATCATATTCGGAGCCATTTCTTGCTCCCGGAGATTAGAACGAGTTTTACGCCTCTCCCTCCTAACTTTACTTCGATCGATAATTTTAGAAGGATCTTCTGGTGTTACTATTCCAATATCATTTAGAACGGCAGACGCAAGAGCAGCGGCTGATCTATCTGATATTCCATGTCTGTCGCATGTTTTTGCAAATGTCGTGAGCTGAATTCGCATTTGCTCTTTCTTTTTAATATTTTCGAATGTTGAAGGCGTGGGCGGTGGTACTTGAAGCAATTCAAACTCACTATCAGAGGATTCGTTAGACTCGGAATTGGAAGATAACTCACAGGCAGCTGACACTCCCGGATCCGTTACTTCTAAGGTAGCTAATGTTCGAGAAGCATCCTTTTTTTGCCTTTCTTCTCTTTTTATCAGCTTTGTCGTTTTCTTTACATCCACTGCACTTATTATCATTTTTCTTGCTCCTCTTTGATCTAAGAGGAATTCTTGCTCATCAACAGACACCTTTTTAGTTTTTTCACAGGTACAAGAAGCAAAGACTTTGCATTTGCACGCTGCTATATCAAAAAGTGTTTTACTTTCGTCTCTAAAACGTTCTATTTTAGCTTTGTAAGTTTCACTAACTTGTCTGTTTTTAAACGGCTTCATAAGTTTCATAAATTTGTCATGATATGATTTCAGAAGCTGTAATATCCTGGCATGAGAAACTGTAGCAATAGATGCTTTATGCCAAAGTTCTCCCAATTTTACCGCAACCTCTTGGGATATTTCAGAGAATACGGGTTCTTTTTTACTTACTTTTTTATTGAACCTAATCCAGGCACAAAACTTCATAACTTGTTCGTAGGTTGGTAGAACATTTTCAGGCAATTTCGACGGTTGTCCAAACACGGGGCAGTTTACAGCACATCTTGTTAATCCGGATGGCCCTGATTTGGCCATTTTTAAAAAACAGAACTACACGTAAAAAACAAAACACGCACTAACAAAACGCTAAACGTTCGCGACTAAGTTCTCATGTAGACTAAAAACAAAGCCAGTAGGAGGGTGCGACGGTGGGGGAAACGCCGCGCCGGCACAATAACGCACCTTTGCGCGTTAGATCTTGTCGACGCATGCGCAAATTATTCATTTAGACGAGTCCGGACAGTTTACAGGTGCGAAAATTTGCTTCTTAACCGTTTTATTATAACTAAAGCAATTTATTGATGTTATTGGCGGTCAAAATTTACTGTGCGGAAAAACTAATTTTTCTTATATTTTAAGGCCTTTGGGGAGGCAAAAGGCGCACTTTTTTGTTAAAATTATTTATGGTGCATGGTAAAGCATTCCTTTGTTATAGCTTTGAGTCCTATTAGAATTTTATATTATATATTTTTTAAAATACCGATGGAGGCTTAACTATTCCCAAAAATTAAATTTTTTAAAAAAGTTAGGGCTGTTGGGGAGGCAGAAGAAAAAATCGAATTAGAAAAAATAATATGTCAAAATGATTTAATCTAACATAGGCATAATTTCCGCACTATTAAAATTAAAATTTCCAATTTTCGTTTTTTCGCTCCACGCTACTGTACAAGGCCAATGTTTACTCGTGCCAGACCAACGAGGGTTTGCAGTTGTGTAACAGTGTGAAGCAGAACAACAGACTTCAACCTACAAGATTCAACGAGACCTTCACGTGTGCAGATTGTATAAGCTAAGTAGTAGTAACTGTAATTTATTTATTTAATGCAAAGACTCCAAGATACTGTAATTAATTAAGAACGTTTAGCTTTGTTGCTCGAAGATTCTTTGAAAGGTCTCTGAATTAACCTATCTTTAGCATCGTTGTCAGATAGGGCTTCGTTGTATTTTGGAAGCTTTGTAGTTAATTGTATTAGTCTTAAGTAATAGGCACAGTATAACACTTAATGTGAATTTCTTATAAGCCTAAAGAGAGATATCGAACAGCTGTTCCGAATCAGGTTATGTCTATTTAAGATTATTGAGAATCGAGTTCATTAAGTGACTACCTGTTGACAGTCTTTGTGTGTGTGTTATACAGTTGATGTTTTTCATTTATATACATATTTTTATTGTTAATTATACACTTAAATTAGATCTTGTGTGTTTGATTGCTATTGCTATAAGTCCTAATCCTAGTTTTCATGTTTTTGTGTATTTAAAAAGCATGTGGCGCATATAGACGACCCATGACCTTTTGCACCGGCTAACGAGTTACAGGGGCATCGTTTTTGATTTTTGCTCTAATTTTTGAGCAAGTTCATTGACATATTAAAGTGACATCCTTTTTATTGGACCAAAACATCTAGTCAATAACTGGGGTGGTCGCAATAGTAGTTGTAGTATAACCAAAGAAAAATCACAAATTTTGGGATCTCGATTAAAAGAATGGAATGTTTTATATTCGACTACAAGAATCTCTGTACTGAAGAATCGTCAGGAAAAATTCAGATTATTTTACAAAGTTGAAAGAAATTTTTGTTACTGTACTAATGTAAATCAACTCTTGTATGAAATGAGTATTGAACATAACCTTGCAGAATGGCGATTGTTTATCGGCTCGTCGAAAACAAGCCTCAAATCCGTTTAATTTATAATGGTAACTCGAAACCATCAATTCCAATGGCTCATTCTAGAAACACATAACAAACGTACTATAGTATGTCAACTATATTATATCTCATTCAATATTCAAAACATCTTTCGCAAACCTGTGGTGATCTTATGGTTATTTCCTTATTACTTGGACTACAAGGAGGGTTTACCAAATATTGTTGTTTTTTGTATCTGTGGGATAGCCGAGCAGTTCAGTATCATATAAAAGAATGGCAGCCACGGACCAGTATTGTTCCTGAAGAATTTAATATAAAATTTGATCCGTTAGTGGATTCTAATTTGGTGATTCAACCCCCTCTACACATTCATTAGGATTCATTCACAATTTGTCAAAGCGCTAGAAAAAGAAGGCAACTGTTTTAAATACTTAACTTCTGTATAATAAATTTTCTAAATACAATATTATTGTTTATCTACTAGCGGATTATGATTATAACTCTAAAACTAGACGTGGTGGAAAGATTTGGTTTTTGGTTCTGTCTTCAGTTAAAGACTGTAAGACCTGTATACCCATTTTTACAATAGTTATTACAAAAAAATTAAAATCGTCGGCTAGTATATTAAGCCTTCTACCAAATCGGTATCAGAATAAAATATGTCCATCGACAATTACGTCGTCAAACTTCACAAGTATAAAAAAAACTTATGCCAGTTTTCATAAATGTTTCTAAAGTTTCATAATTCAAACACCGCTAATGATGAGAACATGAAATAGGTATCCGGATGTTGATACTAATTTGGCGATAAGGGTTTTTACTTTTTATTATTATTGTGAACCACTTTATATATATAAAATTACTATAAATAATTAATATAAAATAAAATACAAAACTGTAATAATTAAACATTGTGTCACTAGCTTATGATGAATTGTAAAAGTGGATTTAATATTTTAATCTCGTAGAACGTAGTCTAATTTTAGTTTTAGTTAATCTATAAATAGATCTACGATTATATCACTAGTAGAAAGTTCCATTATGATTATTTTATTGATTAAATTTCGAGGCGCATATATTATA
Source organism: Amphimallon solstitiale (assembly GCA_963170755.1). Taxonomy (NCBI): domain Eukaryota; kingdom Metazoa; phylum Arthropoda; class Insecta; order Coleoptera; family Scarabaeidae; genus Amphimallon; species Amphimallon solstitiale. The sequence continues at coordinate 77,855,941 of OY720683.1, read as the reverse complement.
TAAGCCTTCCACAATAGCCTTTCAAATTGTCGGACTCGTTTAGCTCAATTGAAGATACCAAATATCAACGTTTTCCAATGATCCCTTCTGGAATATAAATGTATCGAAATGCTTACTATACAACGTGTCCCAAAATTCGTGGAAAAGTTAACACTACGGTTTGAAGTACCGATAAAGGAACACGGAAAAAATATTTAAAAAATTCCACATTGTTCATTCTAGAAGATATTGGCCTTTTTGTAAACGTAAATTTGGTAATAGATTTGATTTATCCTAATAATAGATAAGGTACTAGAGTTGTACGTATCCATAGGAATAAGAAAGAATATTGAATTAAAAATTTTAATGTCAATGTCAAAAGTATCAACGAGATGAAATTATAATAATAAATTCATAATAAATGTTCAAAATTATGACCGTGCTGATCTCTGCAAATTTCCGCTTTTTTAATTATATTTCCCTGCACTGTTTCTGGCATTTCTCCAACTACTGAACAAGCTGCTTCAAATATCCAGTTAGTTAAATCTGCGTCTTTTAAAACTAGTGTTCTGTACACCAATTATTTCATGTGACCCCAAAAGAAAAAGTCCAACAGGGTGAGATAGGGAGATCTAACTGGCCAACGGAATGGTCCACCTCTTCCACCTTTTGGCAAATTGTTGATTTCAGCTTTTATCCTGTGCCGCATGATGAGCAGGAGCACCATCCATTTAGGGCCACATATTATTGATTACCGCTAATGGAAGTTCATCTATCAAATTTTGAAAATCAAAAATTCTAAAAAATTGTCTTCCTATTTAGGAATTATGATTAGCCCTATTAACAGATTCCCGATAACACCTGCCCCGACATTTACGCTAAACCTATGCTGGTGGTTGGCTGGTCTAAATACCTGAGGATTTTCCAAAGTATAAAAATGTGAATTTCGCTGATTCTAAAACCCATCTCGTGAAAAATTAGCTTCGTCCATCCACCAGATATTTCCGCAAAACTGAGGATTTCTTTGTATTTGTTCTAAAAACCAGTTATAAAAATTCTCACGACGTGGAAAATCTCCAGGTAATATTTTTCTGTAAGGATAAGGGTGAAACCGTTCATCCTTAATAATTCGGCCGACTAAACTGTGTGGTCTTGTATATTACCGAGTTCACGTGTTGATATTGTTGGATTGTCTGCTAATAAATTTAGGCGTCCTTGTCCCTTGTAGTTTTTGGACAGCCTCTATCCTGATAAAAGTCATCTGTTGGTGATACGCTTCCTGTTTTTCTAATTCTTCGGTCTAAACGTCTAAAAAAGACATTACTAATAGGATGTCTTCTCAGATGATAGGTACCTTTCGCGATAGACTCTAGCAGCAGCAGTAGCAGCATTGTTTCCGCATTTCCCCAGCACCAAATGCATGACTGCATATTCGTTGTTTGAAAACATTTTAACATGAACTAAAAAAATAAACACCAACACAAGAGAGCAAAAGTTGAAAATTACCACAAACACTAAAGAACTAATCAACGGAAAATACAGCTAAGAACTTGAACATCCAAAATGCAACGAAAATTAATAAGGTAGTAATATGGTTGAAATAAGCAGGACAAGTTGCAACGTCAAAAATGATATTGATAAGCAATTTTCATTCCGATATTTTTTTACGATAAAGTGGTTTAAGTATAAATTCAGGACAACGTTGCCATATGTTTTTTCAGGTAAAATTAGCGTAGAATGATTTTCTGGAAGTGGTATAATTGGAAGAGTGGTAAATTTCCAACCTGGTTATAGTTGTTCAAAATTGTTACCCCATGGACCATATCAACACCAATCTTTAAATGTTTTATGGTAATTTAGACAAACGACATCTAAAGTGTTAAATGTGAATATTAATTTCTTTGAAATTGACAGCGATTGAATTTTTCCATATTTTTTTCATGATAACGTGCGATCCAGGTATTCCGTGAATTCTGGGACACGACGTATATTACATATATTTATGAAAAAATTAATATTCACGCATGTTCATTAAATGTACGATATTTAACCATTTAATTCCATATGTATGAAATAAAATACCAAGTAAATGGATGCAGATAATATCCTTTCATAAAAGTAATAAGCAGCAATAAAAGCGTCTTCAGAGAGGAAGTGAACAAAATTAAAATCAAGAAGCCATCCATTTCACGTAGTAATATATTATTTAATACATAAGACGGCCGTGTGTGTACACCAAATAAGATCAGACCATTACTAAGAAGATTACTTAATGAAATTTGCTGAAGAACATTGATGAGACAGCAATTAGTTTTGTGAAAACATCCGGGAAACTCGGTCAGCTCATCGCCGCTAACACGCAATAATATTCTAATGATGAAGCATTCCACGGCACCAAACGGATTCCGCTATTGTCCAGAGTAGACGGTCGGGCGCTTAATGGGGAAGGTGTTTCAACATATATAACGTCGAACGCACACAATACACATACATATCTCCATTCCGGCATCGTCCAATCCGGACACTTCATCGTCGTCGATTACGATATTCAATTCATCCCGAACCGCTCAACTGTACGCTCGACCAAACTGATTCGGCTGATAAACAACGGACCGTCATTAAACGTTAATTAGGATGGAGTGCAAAATGCGGAGATAGATTAACAATATCTTAGCCGGCGTATTAATGGATCGTTCAGGGATGAGTAGGACGAAGTTAAGATTGATTTAGGGAAAGGTCGATCCTGGAAACACAAGTTAAAGGAGCGATAATGTTTATAAAAGATATTTAGTCTTGCTTATGGCACTATGTACAACGTTTTTTGGAGCATTTTTCTTGCTATTATTTAGAGGAAAGTGGCGTTAACAAATTACAAAATTATAAGTATAACCTGCTTCGTCAATAACTTAGAGAAATGCTGTTCTATAATGTCATCAAAATAATTTTTAAATATTGTTTGAAAAATAAAATAGATTCGGCTTTTACTTGATGTAGTTCCATATTACAAACGTAAATAAAACAAAACGACTTGTTGAACTACACTTTAATAACTAGAAATTGAACAATTGTTTCACCACACAGTGGCTTGCAATTGTTCAATTTCTAGTTATTAAAGTGTAGTTCAACAAGTCTGTTTTGTTTTATTTACGTTTGAAATATTGTTTGCTTAAGTTATATTTTATATTTTTAAATTGCTTATTTTACAAAAAAAAATTGTGATTAATTATACTTACTTGGAGTATATTTGCAACATCCTTTTCTCTTAAAATAAGTTGTTCATATGTAATAAATTTAGAAAGCAATATGTTTTTCAATCATGGCTTTCCGAATGCCGAGAGGGTTTTTTTTATTTAAACATAGTTCATTTACCTATTGTTACGTTTATTTTGGACAGTTCTGTATATTCCGGAATTTTGGTTCTTTTATTTATTTTGGTAGGCTTATTGTTATTATTTTCTGTCGTGTTGACGTTACTAACTTTCGCTTTAATATTGTTTAGAGCTATACTATTTGCGTTTAAGTATTAATTAAGTACTTTTACTCCCTTGTATCGTCTTAAGAAATTTTCTTTTATTTTTCCCTTTCTTCCCTAAGAATTATTAAGCTTACTTCAATTTGTAAATTTTCGACTTGAATACATTTCAATATTTGTACAATTGCATTGTTAGTTTTCGACTTGTCCGTTTGGCGTTGTTTGTCTTTAGCGGAAGTTAATTAGACGTCTTCTCGTTCATTTGCATTTTTCCGTTTGGTTAGTTGAGAAGCAGATTAAATTCACCATCGCTAATCACTGCAATTTATTTGGTGGAAATATTAGAGATATTACCGTTATCGTTTCGTAAAATTACGCTTGTAGCCGACGTTTTGTCAGATTATTTTATGCGATTGGTAGATTTATATTTGGTGAGTACCTTCTCTTTGTTTTTCAGTTGTGTGGAATTGTTTCTAATGTATGTCGTTTTCCTTTGTCTTATAGATTCTTATTTTGTGTGAAATTACACGCATATATCATCCTAAGTGATTGAAAAATTAGCAGCCACGTGGTGACCGCCATCTTATAAATTTGGAACCTTCTGTGGGAATTTTAATGTAATTTACTGTAAGAAGAAAATTAACTACTGAATTAGCAAAGCTAAGAGTTTAGACATTAAATACATTTTGAATTCCACCCAACAGCTTTTGGAATTTTATCATCCAATTGATAAAATTCCAAAAGCTGTTTGGCGGAATTCAAAATTTCTTTAATGTCTAAACTATTATTACTACGAGGGCGACCTGAAATGTTTCCGGAATCGACAAGAAAAACGGGGTATTGGTGTGGGTTTTTATTTTTATTTTTTGATGTAAGTAGTCTCCTCGAAGATATATACACTTTTTCAAACGGTGATCCAGTCTCTTCAAGTAGTCGGAAAAGTAGGATGTTTCGAGGTCTGCAAAATAGCCATCTGTAGCGGCGATGACCTCCTCATTTGAGGCAAATCTCTTTCCTGCCAGCGAGTTTTTCAGGTTTGGGGCTAGGTCCGCTGAATATGAAGGATGAGAAACTAATTCGTAGTGCAACTCATTCAGTTTGGACAAGACGATGCGGGATGAATGAGCCGGTGCATTGTCGTGGTGAAAAAGCACTTTTTTCCGCTGCAAACGAGGCCGTTTCTCCTCCAATACTGCATCGAATCGGGTCAATAAATCGCTGTAGTATTGCCCCGTGATCGTCTTTCCCTTCTGCAGATAGTCGATGAGAATCACACTTTGGGAATCCCAAAAAATGGTCGCCATGACCTTTCCGGCCGATGGAACGGTCTTTGCTTTCTTCGGAGCTAATTCGCCCGGAAAAGTCCACTGCTTCGATTGTTCCCTGGTCGCCGGTATGTAGTGGCGGATCCAAGTCTCATCCAGGGTTACGAAACGCATGAAGAAATCTCTTGGATTGCGTTGAATTCTGGCCAGACACTCCTTCCAAACGGTCACCCGATTTTGTTTTTGCTCTGGTGAGCAAACGCGGTACCCATCGCGCGGGAAGCTTTTTCATTCCCAAAATTTCGTGTAGGATATGGCCAACGCGTTCTTCTGAGATGCCTGTTGTCTCCGCTATCTCTTTCAGCTTCAATCGGCGATCGGCTAACACGACATCATGAATCTTGTCGACCATTTCATCGTTGGTAGTGGTTTTTGGGCGGCCACGTTTGAACTCGCTCACCCAGAAGCTGATGGTCAAAAATGACGGAGTAGATCCACCATGAACCTCTAGCAAAATATTTTGAATTTCCGTGGCCGTTTTCTCAGCCATCCAGAAGTGTTTTATCACTGCATGAAATTCGATTTTATCCATTTTTGCGAAACCGCCTGACTTGCTACACAAAACACACTCTTAAATAACAACTATTGACAGTAGACGTCTGAAATATTGACAGTTACTATAAAAAGGGTTGCCCTTGCCGACCAATGAATCCACTTCAACCTTCGTGCGCCATGTCTTGCCTATTCCGGAAACATTTCAGGTCGCTCTCGTACATAAAAGTTTTTGGAAAGGTTCAAGAGTAGTTTTATGTTTAATGAATCTTGCATTTATTGTCTGCATTGTTTGATCGAGAAACAGAATATAAGTAACCTTTCAATAATAAACTTCTGGTGATGAACTAGGAACACTATTTCTGTGAGTTTGCCGATTAGTGTATCTAGATTGTAACACTGTAATATCTCGTCACAAATATAGTAGTTCCTATCTTGATGTGCAGTGCCAAAGTATAGACGTGTCGTAGTTGCATTGCAGTGTCATAAAATTTTCTTGTTATTAAATTGTTTATTTAACATGCCGTCTACTGATCGTATTACAAGATCTTCTGCTGAAGATGAAGCTCTTATTAAAAAAGTGATCGAAAAAGTACTTGCATCGGATATTTTAAAGAATGAATTGATTTCTAAGATCCACTGTGAGATATTTGCCGAATATCAACAAAAATTACAAGCGTTAACGGAGAAGGTGGTCCAACTCGAAGCCGATCTTGTCGATTGTCGGAATGAAACGAAAAGGTCCGTAGATAATTCGGAGCAGTACAGCCGTCGGAACAATCTAAGAATATTCGGTGTGCCCGAGGAACGGAACGAGGACACGAGTAAGGTTGTCAGCACCTTCTGTAAAGAAAAACTTAAACTGGATATTTCACCTGATCTTATGGACTCCTGCCACAGATTACCAGGTAAAGAGCCGCAACATCGCCCTATAATTGTTAAGTTTCTTAGTCATCGTGTTAAGAAAATGATATCTAGTAATAAGAAACTTTTAAAGGGTACTAAATTAGTTATAAGAGAAGACCTAACGCAGTTTAGAAATTCTCTTATGAAGGCGGCCGTAAAGAAATATGGCAACAAATCGGTCTGGTCAAATGACGGCAAAATATATGTGAAAGTGGACGGAAAAGTTTTAAATTTGAAAACTTTCGGAGATATTAAGTAAATTGTTTATGGTACAGCTGTAATGTATGCGATAGGTACCGCCTTGTTCTCGATTTCTGGTGCGCCTTTCTTTCATACGTACAAAAACATAAGTTTATTTTATTTTGCAATAAAAATAGATTTAAATTATTTTTGCTGGCCTTGAGATTGACATATTTTTATTTTCTTTTACAAGTTGTGTTATTAGTTAATTTTATATCTTGTGTTGGATTTAATTAATATATTTAATATATTTTTCTAAATTTTGTTAGTATATATATATATTTATTTCCTATTTTAATACTTCAGTTTTTTATCAATAAGTTATAAATATTCATCTTTTATTCTGCCTATAAAAGTTCTAGGCTCATTTGGTTTGTTCTTTGTTACTTTATTTAGTTTTTGTTGTTTGTATTTAAACTTGTTACTTTTATACTGTGTTGTGATAAACTCTTTTCTTCTTTTACAGTTGTTATGTTATAATATTTTTCGTTTGCATTTGAGGTATAACTTCGGTTAATAGTACATATTTTCGTATATGATACGGGTGTTTTGTTGTTAAAATATTTTATAAAATTTTGTGATAAATTTCATTTATAGTTATTTAATGAAACAGCATGTTGTAGTGGCACACCTGAACGTCCGCTCGCTTCTGCCGAAATTGTCTGACATAACTGAACTTTTGCATAATAACGATCTCGATGTTCTTTGTATTTCGGAGACCTGGCTTTCTTCCTCCGTTGACACTCAGCGGTTGCTGATACCGGGATATAATTTTTTTCGGAACGACAGGGTCGGCCGTGGGGGTGGTGTGGGTATATACGTACGCGAAGAAATAAGGTGTGACTGCCGCCGGGTTGACACCCTTTCCGAGCAGATATGGGTCACGGTGGACTTAGCTAATATGAAGTATGTGATTGGATGTGTGTACAAGACCCCCTTGTTGAATAATAGGGAGTTTGTCGACGAATTGGAGTCGTTACTCACTGAGTTTGCCTTGGGGTTTGATTCCGTAGTTTGTATGGGTGATATGAATATTAATATGTTAGAACTTGAAGATAATGACGTTATTCAGTTGAATTATGCTTTTCAGTCAGCTGCTATGTCACAGTTGATCAGGGAACCTACACGTAAATCGTCTCTGCTGGATGTTGTTGCTGTGTCGGACCTGGCGCCGGTTACCGATTCAGGGATAATAGGCTCCGAGATCTCTGATCATGATATGGTTTACTGTAGGATATCGTTAGCGTGTCCTGACAAAAAACCTCGTTTCTACACTTTTCGAGATTTCTCATCGTTTGTCTCTGATGATTTCAATAGGGATCTATCCAGCATACCATTTAATTATATGTTCAGTATGAATATTGAAGATAAGTTACAATTCTTTAATGAATCTATTCTGTTCCTCTTCGATATGCATGCCCCGCTAAAAACGGTAAAAATAACGAAACCCAAAGCGCCTTGGACAACTGATAATATAAAGTTGTTACAAAAATTGCGTGACAGAGCGAAGTCTAGGTTCAAAAAATCAAAGCTGGACGCTCATTGGCAGTACTACAAACAATTACGAAACTATACTACACTTGCAGTTCGAAATGAGAAAAAGGCTTACTTTGAAAACGTGTTTTCTAGGAGCGATCCCAAACGTTTGTGGGGTGAATTGAGGAAGCATCGTGTGGGGGGCTCCGTGGTAAGGGAGCTGCCGGCAATTTTCTCTGACGCAGATCAAATCAATGAAGCATTCATTGATGGTGTACCACAAACCGATATTTCCCCTGATATCATCAACTTTTATGCGAGTTCAACCTGCACAGACTTCGATTCTAGTTTTAACTTTCAACTCGTAGACCAGGACACTGTTTTAAAGGTCTTCTTATCTATTACTAGCACCGCTACGGGCGCGGATGGTATTGGCGTTAATATGCTAAAATTAGTATTGCCCTACGTACTTCCCTATTTGACGCATATAATTGACTCATGCCTGTATTATAATTATTTTCCCCGACAATGGAAATTAGCCGTTGTGGTGCCTCTGCCCAAGACACCAGCCCCGTCTGATGTGCGGGACCTGCGCCCAGTAAGCATACTACCTGCACTTAGTAAGATCTTGGAAAAAATCATGTGCGCTCAACTGAGGGAACATTTAGCATGTCACAATCTGATTCCGGACTGTCAGTCTGGTTTCAGGCGTGGTTATGGTTGCGTCACAAGCTTGCTGGACGTGACGGATGATATCATGCGGGCCAGAGATAAGAACGATCTGTCTATTCTAGTATTGTTAGATTTCAGTAAGGCTTTCGATACCATCAGTCACGACGTTCTCTTGGCTATATTGCACTACCTTGGTTGCGGTGATTCCTGCGTGGAACTTATACGGTCCTATTTGTGTGACAGGTACCAGATGGTTCGGTTGGGTAATCGGAAGTCCTCCCCGTTGCCTATCCACAGGGGTGTACCCCAGGGGTCCATTTTGGGGCCTTTGCTGTTTTCAGTTTATACAAGTATGTTGCCCAAAAATATTGAATTTTGCAAAACGCATATGTATGCGGATGACACACAAATGTATTTGTCTTTTCCTCCTTCCGACATGGCTGATGCCATAGACAAAATGAATGCTGATTAGCAAATATCAGTACTTATTCCCGCAGGCATTCCATATTTATTAACCCTAACAAAAGTTGTGTTATGTTGTTGGGAAGGGTGGGTGACGTTGAGAGGTGTGGGGGTCGGGTGAACCTTACCTTAAATGATAGCATTATCCCTGTAGTAACGCAAGCAAAAAATTTAGGCGTAATCATGGATAATTCTTTTAGATACAAGTCTTACATCTCTAAAATTATAAGCCGTGCTTACCTCAACTTAAAGATTTTATATCCTTGGAAATCAATCTTCAGTATTAAGTTGAAGAGGATTCTATGCGAATCCATGGTGCTGTCATTATTTAATTATTGCATGCCTGTTTATGGGCCCTGTTTGGATGCAAATGATGTGAGGCGAGTACAGAAAGTTCAAAATGCGTGCATGAGGTACATTTTTGATATCCGCAAGTACGATAGGATTACACACAAGCTCGAATCCTTGCGATGGGTAAATATGCAAAACCGTATTGTCTTACATTGTCTCACCTTGTTTCACAGTATACTTTTGTCTGGGTGCCCGCCGTACTTGTTGAGGAAGATCAGGTTTCGCTGCGACGTGCATAGTATTAATATAAGGAGGAGGGATGCTATTACCTTGCCTAAATACAATACTACTTTCTTTAGGAGATCGTTCACTTATGTTATCTACTCACTTTACAATTCCATGCCGGAACATTTTAAGGCGATGGGTTTGGCGGCGTTCAGGGGTGCTGTTTTTTCTTATTTGTTAAAGCATCAGTAATGCTCGGTTCAGTTCGTTTCTTAATTTTCAGTGTTATAAACAGTATATATTAGGTATATTATATAATATGTATTATTTTGTTTCTTATTTTAATATGTGTAAGGGTGTTACCGAGTTTAATATATATTTTTGGGCAGAGTATTAGGATTAGGATAGGTTAGGCAAGTATTGTTTTCTTTTTTGGCTTTTGTGATTTTAAGGTTTTGGTGGAAGAACAGGGGCTGGAGAACTTCTCCAGCCATCTGAACCATGCCTTAGGATTTCAACCACATATTTCTGTTGATGTAATGTCACTATGTATATATCATGTGTGTTGAATAAAAGAATTATTATTATTATAAATCGTTTTGGTCTCTTGATAAATATCTAAAAACGCCTTGTCTATTTTTTTTAAAGATTCATTGACATTTTCATCTGACTCAAGAGTTAAACTCATGTCCAGATTTGGGGTCTGTAAGTACTTGCTCAGTGGTAAAGTTAATGAAAACACAGCTTTTACCATAACAGTACATAAAAGAAAGCTACTTTTGACAAATTGCCTACGAAAGCAAGGGGTTAACCCCTAAACCCCCTCGCTCGCCACTGTTTCAAACTCATAGAAGTACAGTGCACTCGCGATAATATTAACACCCTAATAAATGAACACCCCAAAATATGAACACTTTTTCTCTGCCATTGACTACTCCAAAATATGAACTTTGTACAAAAGCTTTAAAATATGAACATTTATTTTTTTTATTTTGAAACGGATTTCAGCTACATAATATGTATAAAAATTAGGGGAAACCCCGAGTTATTAACATTTGTATGCCAAATGTCAATGGTCAAACAAACAAGTGCACTTTTTAGTTTGTTTTTACATGTATGCAGACGCAAACGCATGTTTGGTTTTTAAGTGTTAATTAAAAGTGAATAATTTGTAAAATATGCATACAAAAAAACATAAATTTCTAACTTTAAAGGAAAAATATGAAATTTTGGAGAATTTACAAAAAGGTGCAAGTGTTACTAATTTAGCGAAGAAATATGGAGTGACAAAGTCCCCAGTATCTGGAATAAAAAGAATAAAAATGCAATTTCAAAATGTGTCAACAATACATTCATCGGACCTGGAAAAAGAAAAACTATGCGACCGTCGCAGTACCCAAAAATGGAAAAATCATTGTATAAATGGTTTATGCGTATGAGGGATAAGAAATTCCCCATCAGTGGACTAATGTTGAAAGAAAAGGCCAAGGAGCTTCATTATAATATTAAGGAAAATAACTCTGACTTCAACGCGAGTGACGGATGGCTGCAGAATTTCAAAAAGAGATTCGGCGTAAGATTGCTCCATATTTCTGGAAAGAAACTTTCTTCTCAACCCCAGTTGGTTGAACCATTTAAAGTGGCACTTAGATCGAAGATTGAAGAGCTTGGATTAAGTAATGATCAACTTTATAACGCCGATGAATCGGGTTTATTTTGGAAAATTTTACCAACCAAAACATACGTGTCGTCTCAGGAAAAATCAGCCCCAGGTACAAAGACTGAAAAACAAAGAGTTACTTTCCTGTGCTGTGCAAATGCTACGGGATCTCATCAGCTCAAACTGCTTGTTGTCGGAAAGTCAAAAAAAACCCCCGTTGTTTCCAGAATTTTGATTGCCCTGTTCACTATCGTCATTCTAAATCAGCGTGGATGACTGGTAACATTTTTAAAGACTGGTTTCATCGCTCATTTGTTCCAGAGGTAAAAGTTTTTATATTGACATTAATCGACACATACCTATTCATTTTAAAATATTTTTTACATAATTCAGGTGGAACAATTTTTAACCAAAAAAGGGCTTCCAGTGAAAGCTATTCTCTTAATAGATAATGCCCCATCTCACCCACCTGAGGACGAATTAAAATCTGAAAACGGCTCTATTTTTGTGATGTTTATGCCACCGAACGTGACCCCACTCATCCAGCCCATGGACCAAAATGCTATAAGGATCACAAAGCTGTATTACAGAAATAGCCTTTTGGCTTCCATTGCTGCTAAAGGGGGTGGTTTGATAGAAACTATGAAGCAGACTATATTGAAGGAAGCTATCATTATTTTGGAATCAGCTTGGAGAAGAGTGGATTCAGCTGTGTTATCCAAATGCTGGAACAACATTTTAAATATGGTAGTGAATCAAGATAATCCCGAAGATGAAATTCCTCTAAGTGTTGTTAGAGAAAATTTGCGAATGAATTTACGTGAATTGGAAGAAAGCGCCGCCAATGTTTTATGCGCCTTACTACCCGAGGTTTGTATTCTCTGAAATGTACTTAAAATTGTGTGTTATTCTATATTTTTTCATAGGTTGAATATACGGCCTCGAACGTTAAAGAATGGAATGAGGATGCTATTGAATGTGAAGATAATGAAGTAGAAGCCATATCCGATGAAGATGATTGTGTGGAGGAACCAAAGAGGACGATTAAAGCCGGGGAGGCTGTCGATATTTTCAATAAGGCGTTGGATTGGGCTGAAGGTGAAATGGTTGAACAGCGAGTTTTAAATGTGAGAAGGCAGTTTTAAAAGTTCTCGACCAAAAGAAACGGCAAAAGTAGATAACCGACTTTTTTGAACATTAGCTTTATATTTCTACGGGCTTATTCAAAAAAAACTATACAACGTTTATTAAGCTCTTATTTGACATATTTCTGTGAAACATTTGTCATATAAGAGCTTATTAAACATTGCGTAATTTTTATGAATAAGCCCGCTAGCATTTATGTATATGAATATGTATAGAAATAAGTATATTTTTGTTTGCTGCAAACAAACTTAATGAAAAAGTTCCTTTTATGTTTTAAAATAAAACAAAAATTTAAACTATTTAAATTAAACTTTCATTTATACAGGAAAGAACCTTAGTTGGTAAGTAAAGGTTTTATTAAAATTTTGTGCCATTTGTAAATATGAACAATCCCAAAAATTTGAACTGCCCTTGTTTTCATTAGTTCATATTATCGCGAGTGCACTGTACAGGTTTTAACCATATACAGTCCGAATTTTGATATTTGTTTATACAAAAATTAGCTTTAAATACTTTCATACTCTTAATATATCTATCTAGAAAGCAGAACTTGCGAGATATCCGCGAAAAAATATTTTTAAATAAAAGACCTGTTTTCGGTCATTCATAGGAATTTTGAAAACCTTTTTCGGAATCAGAGGATTTCAAATTGTGTATTTCTGCAAAAATCTCGAAATCAACATTTTTCATCATATTCATTACAATACTTCCTTACACTATGTATGTGTTAAATTACCAACGAATTATGTTTCAGAACTCTAAACTGTATTTAATTTGAAAAGTAATCATAAGAAAAAATAACTTTAAATTACACACATACATGGAACGTTTAAAATTTAAATTGATAAAATTTGGCGACAAACTATTCGACCAAACGACATCAATTTCTCTTCTTATTCTCTACTCTTTACTATTTGAAACATACATACTCAACTTCATAAAATAATGACAAACATGACAAACTTGGACTTTTGCAAATGGCAACAAGAATTTAACTTTCCATTATTCGAAAGATATTTTCTTTTAAAACGCACAATGGTAAATACAATCGCACGATGTTTTCTGAAACAATGAAGAAATAAATAGCCAATAAATGATTCATTTCACATAAAATGTGACGAAGTAATTTCAAAAAGAAATTAAAAGTCAAATATGTTTTAATAAAACATTATTTTCATTAATTTACGATATACTGGTTAATTCTTTTTATTTTTAAGAAGGTTATTTAAGAACGATAAGAAAACAAATAACAAAAACAAATATAATCATGGCTTGGTGTTTGTAAAATTATCATATATGTAGTACTGTTTACAACTCCTTATATTTATTCGATTATGTAAAACAATTCATGATACGTTCCATTTCAACACAGCATTTAAGTGCAAGTTATTGGCAGCTATTCTATTGCACCAAATATTAAAGCTCACGCATACAGATTAAGTAAAGCTTATATTTAAACGGCAGTAATACTGTGGCTTTAAACAATTACGGATATCATAATAATCAGTATATAAAAGCTGGAATATCTTTGACGTATTGACTATAGGACTATAGAATTGATCATTTTCACAAGTGAAATATACAGGCTGTCCCAGAAATAAAAAGACGTAGTAGCAGAAATCGGAAGCTAGATTGTGTAAAAACGTACCCTCAAAATATCAAGTCTTTATTCGTGCGCAGACGGCAGAAAAAAAATAATAAAGAATTCAATTGGCCTTACGCCGACCCTGGACTAAATATCCACCTGCTTCACTTTCACAATCGGTGCTTTTCAGGACCACCATATTACTTGTGTTAAAAAAAAGGAGTTGGAATAGATACTTCATAATAAATATCAAACCATTAATTACTTTAATTTTACACCTGCTAGAAAAAAAATAATTACATTCTTGATATTTACTGTAATAAAGGCTTGAAAGACTACGATTTATTGAATATTCTAAAATAATAATAATCAGCTGTTTCCGACTACAAACACATTAAAAAGCAACAACCTTCCTATTTTAAAAATAAAAACAATCTTTTATTGCAATGCAATAAAGTGGGTTGCCCATCTGGCAAAAAATATGTTTTATATGAATGAGTACGATTTAACGTTTTTTCCCCGTTTTATACAAATAAAAGCGTATTTTTCTATGAATGCGTGTTCGTTTCTATTAACAAATGAGCATTCTTACGTGTATTTATAAATATACATTCTGTGCCAGGTCCGTAATGTAATTTTTTTATCTAAAAAACAACAGAGAAAATTAAAATTTTAATTTCTTCGTTATTGCGGTATATTTGAGCCTGTTTCTGTTCGGACTTTACATACCTGCTACTCCGTCTTTTTATTTCTGAGACAGCCTGCATTTTATGAGTTTCGTTTGCACAATGAGACTGTAGTGGCTCAATGGTTTGGCGCAACACATGATTCTAACATATTTATTAGCTGTTATTTTAAAATGGAATGAACAATAATTTCATTTTATTAGGTTAGATAGACTTAAGTTGGTATTGTTTTATTTGAATGTAGACACTCTCGTCTATTTGAATGTGTATTCAAAAGTTTTCTTCTCTAAATTAACGAACTCTACCGAAACAGTAGATACCCAGAAGCAAAATCCTAGTTGCCATTAAAAAAAACAAGATAGCGATATGCAAGAAAAACATATGCAGGAAAAACATGTTGCACAAAACAAATAAAATTCATGAAAAACGGCGGTTTTTGTGAACAATATGTATAGCTCGACTAAATTTCAGACCAAAATGTTAAACCGTCTGTACATCATTCCACTCAGTCCAATATATTTTGAGCAGCCTGTATGTACCATATATTACCTGAATCACGGGAATTTGTAATATTTAGTGATTTCTCATCAAAAAAAAACACCGCACCTATGTAAAACTGTTTTTTTTTTAATTCTGAATTGGGAGTATGCCAGATGGAATGTTATATTTAAATCTGTGGGTACATAAAACTTTTCCAAAAATTAGGGAGGCTTGTAGTTTTATGTTAATTTGCAAGCATTTCTTAGGTTTTCTTTTTTATAAAGTTAATCATTAGTTAACAAAATTTTACATTCCAGTATTAATTTTCACATTAATTACTTTTTAACCTACTTTCTTTCGCAGGTGGCTGGTTTAAATTTCCTAGACCTGTTAGATGGCTTATATTGTAAATCAAGATAATAGAATGTTTTCCGTGACTAATTAAAACGATCGGTTTATTTTGCGCAAGGTTTTGTTTCGCTTGTGCAATACCAATACCATATTCCTCCATCAACGATTTGTGACAAAGTGTTTTACTTTTCCTATTTTGCCTAGAATTTGTATAGATTAATTCACTAATATTTGATTAAATCACGTTTTTGTTTGGAAATGTATACGTAAATGTTGAAACAGGTTATCGATAAATTTTATGGTTTCCCGTTTATATATTTTAATATTGATTTAAATTTTACGGGCAATACATTAAACATTTTACAATTTCAGTTTATCTAGTCAAGAAGTACCAAAATTCATTGAACATATACAGTCTGAAATTAAGAAGGATACACTACTTCGCAAAATAATAAAAAATAATTACCCAGGTAAGTCAAAACTTCAACATTTTATTAACTACACTAGTCGACATGATTTTTATAACTAACAGTCTAAAATTTAAGTATTTTGCATTGATTTAAACATAAAAACTGTATTCAACATAGGGCATTGCGTCACATTTTCAAAATAAATTTTATATCTGTTTTCACTAAGATTAAAGTAAAATTTAAAATTAAAAAAGTATTATATATAAAAATTAAAATTGTCGGCTAGCGTTATGAATAATTAATGAATAAGCAATAAGAATAAAATGTATGCACAAATTCGTAACTTGTGGTATAAAAAACGTTTGAAGAATATGTGAGCTACCGTGTTCTAGAGTACAAAACTCCGACATAATTCATAATTTGGAATATTATCGGATTATTTCGAAAGATAGCAGTAAGTTTTAAGTTTGCTATTGACGGAAAATTGTAAATATGTACATAGTATAACAACAAAGAGCACCAAACCATTTGATAGATGTACAGCTCAGCACATATAACTTGAGCGGTGAAGGTCATATGCGCAAAGGACAAGGGGGAGAGTGGTAGTGGCGGGATGTACACACTTGCATTTTTTACATATATACTCCATCGTGCATTCTCTCTCTTCTTGATCCTGCATGGGCAACTATGCCGAAGACCACCCTGGAGCGCCTCGAGAGGGTGCAGAACCGCTGCCTAAGGATCGCCACGAGGCAACCGAGGGCCACGCCGATGGTACACATCAGGAAGATCGCCGAAATAAACTCACTGGCAGAGTTTATTCAAGATCTAAACAGGAAGTTTTTCCTCAGGGCAAACCTCGTAGAAAGTACCTCTCTGGAGGACACTACGACGACGAAACCCCGAGGAAAACACAAGACTGTCACGGAGGCACTCAGCCTCCTGTAGGATTCAGCGAAAACCGGAAAGAAATTTAAAGAATATTAATATCGTTGCCCATCCTATATGAATATCTATTATATGTGCATGTAACAAATAATAATCCGGCGCGAAAGCCCGGACTTCTGTTTGACCGATTTCACAGGACGAAAATCCACGCGAAAGCCGGGAAAATGCGCGAACTTCAAACACTCATATCTCGGAAACCACACGGTTGATTTCGACCAATTTTTGACAGGGAGTCCTCAGAAGACTCTGAATTCAGACACACACACACACACCCCTAGTAAGACGCGTCGCGACGCGTGACACTAGTTTAATCACGTCCCTTGAGGACAGCAAACCAAGCCAGCTCTTCTTGATCTGCGTCGATCACCGCTCAACCTATATGTGTTGAGCTGTAGTATGCTCCGTTGCTGTCAATATCTTTTTAAAATAGACACTGAGATAGCTATATATGCTGAAAGTATATTAATGAAGTTGAAGTGAAATAACAAAAAAATATTAATTCACTCAGGACAAATATATTTATATTCTCTACATGCATATCTTAATGTTTAATCATAAAAGCTATTCGGGACAATGATTTTCTACTATACTATATTCACCGAACCAATAGAGTAGCAAAAAACGCGTGAACAACACATGATTTTTAATACTGCCTTTCTATTGGCTCTGAGATTTACATACAAATCCTAAAACACACGATATAAATCATCTGCTTTCTGTGATTATGTCACATGATTGTGACTATACCCATGCAGCAAAATCACAATTTTAGAGAAGGATGAAAATACGTATTTGCTAATGTAGAACAAGTGAGCATATAGTGCGCTAGTAGAGATAAATAACATTGTCTGTAATTTTAAAATATTCGTTATATATGTATACTGTTTGCTTTGCTATATTGTATTTTGTTATTGTTCCTTGTGTTTGCGCTTTTTGTATTTGTTTAAGTTGTTATTATTATTATTCTCAGTATTTTTAAAGAGTCTATTAATGATTAAAGATTTATTGAAGGTAAGATTTATAAATCGTAAACAAAGCAAATGGTTTATTGGTTAATTATGTTTCAGCTTTCTAGAAGTGTTGAATTTAAGTTACTGTTTTCACCTGTTTATACAGTACTGTGCAAAAAGTGGCCAGAACTGACGAAGAAACGAGTAAAGAGAAATTTTACAGTGCTAGAAAAAGAGTGTACTGAATACATTTAGCAAACATCAACAAGAATGCCCAGCTGACTCTAAGACAGTTCACTTCACAGCCGAAGCTGCAAGTATCTGCTCTGCAAGTCTTTTTAATATTTTGCAAGAACACAATGCAAAAGATGTGAAACCACCAAAGATGAATTAATTCTTAAAATTACACAATTTAATAGATGGTATTCCACCTGTGCCAAGTACGGTTATTATTGTATATTTGGTTTTAATACATATTTATTACACTAAGGACCGAATGACAGTGTTCAAGAGTCTCGCCGTACATTTCTTAACAACTTATTTATTTTATGTGGAAAAGTACGTTTTTGATTAGGTGAAACATTTATAAGAAGTTAATTAAAAACCAATGGATGTGTAGTGCATTATTGTGAAATGTGAATCAATACTTTTGGCTCACTCTACATGCATGGCTGATAACAGCCGAACATTGTAGTTATGTTGGTGCATTATTATCTCAGTATACGAAGAAAAATAAAGCCAGTCATGCACTGATTAAGGATTAATTATTTAAACTTGCCTTTAAACTTACAATACCTGACAAAACAATCAGAGGTTTGTTTTACAAGATTTATTTATTAAAATAGTTTCACTTAATTATTATAGAAGCAATAGTTAATAAATAGTAATAAGAAAATAAGTTTAATCATACAGAAATATTATGTGTAAGATTATAAAAGTTTATTATAAATATTTAGCATACAATGTATAACAGTGTAGGACTTAAGAAAATGTAAATAGATTTCAAATATATTAATAAATAAATTTAACTCATTATTAAAGTTTTGTGTTTTTTCTGTAACGAAATGCCTATTTAAATTCTAAAATAATGGCCACGTTGTACAGGAATAAATTAAGATTATATAGTGCCATAAATAATTATAAATACAAAATCATTTATGACTTACATATTGCTGTGGTATTTTCTTGTAAATAAATAAATAGATAAATAAAGAAACCAAACAAATAAAAAGTTAACAAAAATAAAATATCACTATGTTTATTTTAAATAAATATAAATTTACATGTTAGATATAAATTATAATTGAATATTTCAACAAATAAATACAGAATAATTCACTAATTTATATAAAAATATAAATATATACATATAATTTAATAGCGAATACTCGAATTAATAACTATGCAGTGGAATACACGTCAATGCAATATGGGTTGCATACCCATATTAGACGGTAAGAAACAATTAGCCTAGTAAATAATGTAAGAATTAAAAAGAAAAATATTAACCTCAACTTTAAATGAATTAGTGCACAGGAATTACATATTCTATAAAACGATATTCAAATACTGACCTCCGTTTAATAAAAAAGGATATATAATAACTTAAAGCAGTATTGTTAGCAGTTAATAAAAAAGTAGGTCACTCGGTGACACATTCTCTGGCAGTAATAATAACCGATGAATAGAACCCTGCGTTCAACAGATTGCATTAATAATAAACACTACGACACGAACAAAGGTCTCTATACATAAATAAATATATATTTCACTTATTTCACAGTCACAAGATCAATTGTATTTTCTTCCGTATGGGACACCAAAATGCATACAAAAGTATATGATTTATTTGTTTTCGATATACACCAACGCATCCAGAATGTAAATATTGTGGCCTGGTTCACTGTTAAAAATAAAACATTATGTTGGTTATGCAATTTCACTGATATTCACAGAATAAAAGATATTGTTGAATGTACATCCAAATATGCGGTTAGTACATAGCTTCATTCACATACAAATGCTTCAAGACATTTCAGGCTAAAAATAAATAAATAAAACATTAGTCAGTATACAATATAATACAATAAAAGAATACCTACCAATAAAATAAAATCAATCAGAATGTCCATGGATACAAATATAGAATATGTAAATAACAACAATAGTAAACATGGCGGAAAGAAAGTCACATGACCACGTGACATCGATAGTTATGATAACAAACACGGAGGGCGCAGCAGACCAAAAAATTTAAACTGAACGACAATTTAAAACAAAATAAATCGTTCGTCGGATGTTAATCGGTATAAAAAGGCCGGCACCGGCAAAAATAGGGGAGTCCATCCGGGAGTCCATCGGCAGATCTTCAAGACTTAAAAAAGAAAAGAAAAAAAAGTAAGTGCTCCAAGAAATAAAAATCTAAAAGGCATAAACGCCTTTAAGATATAAACGCTGCCGAATAGAACGTGTGACACGCGACATAAACGAAAAGTGCGCGTTATAAATAAAGGCGCGAAATATTGGACCTCACAAAGCCGCCACAATAAATTCGATTAAAAATGGAGGGCACGGACTACCAAGAAGAGTTTGAAATGTTATACAACCAAGAAAAGTAAGTACAAGCACTAAAACAATAAAATTCCATCTTGCAATCCTATAAATAAATAAATAAAGGAATCTTCCTGTGTGTTTCATAAATTATCGTGCAACAAAATTTTTGAATATTATTTAAATGATTAAATAAATTCTTCTTTGGGTAAGCTTTGGGTTGACGTGCGAATCTTAACTCAAGGCGACTCAACGGAGCATTAATAAATTTTCCGGATAGCAACAAAATTTTAGAGTGTTATTTAAATGATTAAATAAATTCTTCTTTGGGTAAGCTTTGGGTTGACGTGCGAATCTTAACTCAAGGCGACTCAACGGAGCATTAATAAATTTTCCGGATAGCAACAAAATTTTAGAATGTTATTTAAATGATTAAATAAATTCTTCTTTGGGTAAGCTTTGGATTGACGTGCGAATCTCAATTCAGGGCGACTCAACGAGGCGTTAACGTTTTTAATTGAATAACGATAACTTCGAAGTAGTATAGGAAACGTCTAATAGTTCCTCCTTGGTTAAATCTCGATTTTGACGTGCGAATCTCAGGTCGAGATGACCCAATGAGGATACATCGGTAAAATAAAGAAAGTGAACGTAATAAATTTTCCTTGACACATGAGCATACATGAAGAATAAGTGTAGTGATTTTTTTTTTATTATTTACAATTTCTTAAAGGACAAAGGATTGCAAGGTGCTTGTACCGTTGATAAAGAAGATTGAATATAATAATGAAATAAATAAAATATTGTATTATATAATAATAAGAATATTTACTCAATGTTTTTATAAATTTATTCTAAAAATAAAATAAGTTGTGCTGACATCCAATATCTACTTATTTATACCCATCCCAAAGGAGAACATGAGGAAAGTAAACATCACTATCACAGCTAGAACTCACAATAAGTACAAGGCTGCGACACATTACCCGTTATAGAAACAAAGAAATTCACACTTAGACCCTGAGACTATTAAAGTATATTAACTTATTAATTTATCTATTGGTTATTAACCAAAGTAGAAAAGGTCACAGCAATATGTTAATTAGAACATTAAATAGAATCACAATTTTATTTACACTGTTTAATTTTTGCATATTATTACACTTTTTTAACACGATACTGGAATGAGATATTTTAAGGTGCTAACGAGTTCTTCCATTAGTAAAAGCTGGAATAACTAAAATTCTGTTGCAGAATTCCTAATGCTTCCTTTATTAAAAATGATCTTTCTCCTAGAACATATCCTGGGTTAATATTGTTGCAAAAATTACTTCTTCCATTCATTTTTCAGATCTATGTCATCCCGAGTTTCACTAATGTAGCACATACTTCCCTGAGGAGTTATTGCTATTAAAACTTCTATCGTGCTTATAAATAGAACAGTACTGCTGCTGAACTAAATTATTATCTGGTTTTCCAATGAAAACTTCAAAGCAGGCAATAATTACAGCTGTTTTTTTCTTGAAACACTTCTTTCAAACATACTGCAATACAGAACGTTCTGGTCACATAATTATAAGTTTTAGCCTTTGATAATGACCTTAGCAAGTTAATTTAATAAGATAATTGTTTAATAAGAAATTTTAATGATACAAATCTGTTTGTTTACTAACAACGGCCATATTGAATTTGATTTAACAGGTCGTTGGATTGCCCTATTTACGAATATTTTGTTGATATGGGTTATGTTTGAGATTTGCTTATTTTAGTTATCTAAAAACAAAAAACATGCATTTTTTGTAAATTTAAATCGGTTTAGTATTTTATATAAACTAGTAAATTGTTGTTTTCCAAAATTTGAACATGTAATTAAAAGATTTTATAAACTTCATTGTTAATATAAGCACTCTATTGTAAATTGGGCTGTGCACGTGTTACGGTCGTGGACAGCTCGTGATTACTCTATATGTTGGGTGAACAGGGTATAATGAAACTAGAACAAATATCGATTCAATTCAAATGTTAAATGGCGTTATTTTAATATTAAATATAGTAAGTTTACTTAATTTATGATACAACAAATTGCACGTTCAAAACTAAGAACCTGCATATGTACGTAAATTGCACTCAGATTTCTTTTTAAATTGTCCGCGCACTTGCAACTGCTTAGCGTTCTATAAAAGCAAGTTGTTAATGTGAAAAAGAGTAAAGTAACCTTGACTTGGCAAATATGTGAACAGCTCACCTCTTTCGCTGGCGTCATCAACTAGAATGATCTCCTTGAGTAAGGGTCGCGGTGATCTGTTGATGGCACTCCACACGGTCCGAAGTAAAGTGGTCCATGCCTCGTTGTGGAAAACAATTACTATGGAAGTGGTCGGAAGTAATTTCGGATAATTCTTTTTCTTACATCTATGAGAAAATTATACAGAAATAATTTGTTTTCTTAGGCAATTATATATTATTAGGAAACAATATAAACAAAACTTTGGAAAAGATTTATATTATGGTTTAAAAGCTATCTAGCCAGTATATAATATACAATTGCTTGTTTAATAGATATAATAAACAGCGTTGCTCAAAAGAAAAAAAAATAAATATAATGTATGTATACCGGGTGATCCAAATTAAGTGTTCAACACTGCTATCTCCTTTATTGCAGGAGCTACGTAGTAGGTTAAATTTAGTAAAGTTGTAGTGTTTTCTTCCGCTGAGTACGAGAGTGAAACCAGAAAAACAATTGAACGTGTAGGTTCCCAGTTATTTTTAAAAATTTATATTTTTTTTATGGAACACTCAGTATATTTTTTCGATGCTAAATCAACTGCTTAATAAAAATTTCTATATGCCTTTTTTCACAAAAGTTGAGAATAACCGATATATGTAATTCAAAAACAAATTTTCTATCCCTTAATAAAAATACGGAGTTCAATATCTTAGAAGGCATGAAGATTAATTCTGTACACAAGTGACAGTGTGACAGAGTTTGTCAAAATACTTCCGATTGTGTGTGAGGATATAATAAAATGTGCGCTTAACGGCAATAATTTTTTATTATTTTCTCACATATTGAAAAATGTGATATTCTGGAAACATATTTGATGTGTCAAAAAATAGCGAGAGAGCGGTTCAACGATACAGTGAATTATTTTCCGGGCGACAAGAGCCATATCGGCTTTGCCTTTTAAGACAATTTCGAAGTAACGAAAGTGTTTTTGACAGACAAAGAAGGCACATATCATTTCAGAAGAAACGGAAATTACCGTGATAACGTATTTTGAAGTGCATCTTAGAAATTCTATTAGGCAGTTATCAAGAGAAACCGGCATTTCTTTTCCAAATACTGTTACACCTTTTCTTTTGTACCCTGCGTGTCGTATATGATTTTGTCTCATGTCTCAATTTAGAATTTTGGTCTTATTTAATTTCGAGCGACGCTGTATATATTTCGGAATTTCTTGTGTTTAGTTATTTCCATAGAATTGTTGGTTTTTTATGGTTATGGGCGTATATTTTCGCTAGTGTTAAATTACGTTTCATTTACCATATTAACAGATCTTTTGTAATTATTTTAATGCTAATTTCTACACGTACGGACATCTACCGGCGATTGGTGTTGGTTCCGCTTGATTGAAATTTAATTTCAGTTAAATATTATATATATTATTTTTGGGATTTATTTATTTTCTTATTATGTTTCCCCTTCGATCTTGCTAATTAATAAACGCCTTGGTAATCTTTTGTGTTCTGCCGATAATTTGTTAGTTGTTTTGTTTAGCGGTTGTGGCGCTGCTTCTATGAGTGACATTCATTTTTCTAAAACGTGCTTCGGTCTCTTTCATTTCGTTCACCTGTGGCCGACAAGATGTAAAACAAAGAAGCGGACTTGGTATCGATCTATGATCACTGTGGATTATTTTTGGTTTAACCATATCGATTTCCTGGGTCAAGAGACTTTTGGGGCAGGGGATTAATATTATGGGGAGCTGGCGCCTTATTTTCATCCAACAACAAATCTAGTAGACCCATGCCCACCCGGAAACCGACGAGTTAGAGGCAGATCTCCCCTCCATATTTAACAACGATACCTAGGGAAGTGAAGGTAAGGCAACTTGAAGGCGTAGCACCGAAACTCTCCGGAACTGTCACAAGTATTTGTCGTGCAGAGCGGCAGTTATTTTAGTTCAGATAAACGGGCTCATTTACATTACCGTGCGGATAAATGTGTTTTAGCTTCCGTCGGCGTCAGTTTACTACACCTTCTGCTCGACTATTGTTGCTAAATTTTACGTATACACGGCGAACGTGTAACAATACTCAAAAATTTTTAAAGACAGATAATTCTACCACTACAAATGTAAAATTTAATATTAAAATATTACTCTTCCGTTAGATTATTCTGTCATTTTACAATGATTTCTACCACCGTAATCTGGAAAAAGCATTAGGCACTTTTAAAAACCAAATCTGATAACGTTATTGCTTAGCAATACAGTTTTTGCTTTGTTTTACTTTATTTACGTTTCCTAATCAATTGTCAAAGACATTAAAAAATTCTTATGTAAGATGGCAATATTTGTATACTGTCAGTATGACGATGATAAGATCTCCCAAAATCCAATAACATTGATGACGTCATAACTCAAAAACAAATTATGCTTGAAAATCAATGATCATGTAAAAAAATGTGCTTTTTCATAAAAAAAAGACGACTCTCTTATAAGTCGGAGCGTTTCAGATTTAAAAAAAATTGTTCTAAATTGTTTTAAATATCCTATCTTCTTAGGAAAATAAGCCAAATTATAAGAATATCGTTATAATATGGATATCATTATAATATATATAATATATTATATATATAATAAACGTTTCTGGCTTATTTTCCTAAGAAGATAGGATCTTCTTAGGAAAATAAGCCAAATTATAAGAATTTTTGTATATAAAATTTGTTCAAAATCCTATTCTCTTAATAAATTTCTATAGAATGCATACTTTGCAAGATATTCGAAAGAAAGTGCTTTTCGCTAAGAGTAAGAGTGTTACTTCCGGTTCGAATTTTAAAATTTCATTTATACAAAAAATATTCCAAATCCAGCTCTATATACTTTTGTACTCTCGATAACTATATATACATAATGCATAATTTACGACATATTTGCAAAAAATCGCCATTCGATAAGAGTAAAAGTGTACGAATTTTGAAATTTTTTTTATACAAAAGATATTTAAAATTATCTTTTAAATACTTTTATACTGATATTGGCAGAAAACTGATTTCCGATAAGAATAAAAGACCTACTTCCGGTAGGAATGTCAAAATAATAAATAATAAAATCTTCTCAAATTTAATTTTGAATACATATGAATTGTTTATAATTTTTTTTAAACTTAGTAGTTGACGAAATATTGGCAAAATTCGATTTTTTCCCTGAAGTAAACTATTACTTCAGATCAACCGATTTTACTGAAAATCTAATAAGAACTCAAGAGGGAAATTGTACTCGTAAAGACAAAATTTGGAACTGATAGCTATAGCGGTTTGACCACTATCGTGGTCACACAGAGTGAGAAATTTTTTAAAAACCACTTTTTCGGTATCAG
Source organism: Amphimallon solstitiale (assembly GCA_963170755.1). Lineage (NCBI taxonomy): Eukaryota > Metazoa > Arthropoda > Insecta > Coleoptera > Scarabaeidae > Amphimallon > Amphimallon solstitiale. Next base: position 77,830,034 of record OY720683.1, on the reverse strand, counting down.
GGGACTACAAAACGTGAACATCTGCAAAAATCTCGAGTTCGAAAATTTTCATCACTCCTTCCTTATATTATGTATAAGAAAGTAAAAGGATTTTTACCTATAACATTTTATTTGGCTTTTACTGAATTTATTCTTTTCTCTCGATATGCACTGCACAGTACAATAGGCAAAATACTAAATTCATTAGTGACAAATAGGCATATAATTTCGAACAACCATTAAAATTAAAATAAGCAAGGACACATTACGTCCGTTAATAAGAATTTTCATCAGAAATTTGCTTAATGCATTAAGTACTCTGTATAATATCCATATTCAAAATTCATTCACTTTCAAATAACACCTATAATATAAAACTGGACAAATAAGTTTCATTGAAGGTATATGAATATTCAATTAGAAAATGAACCAACCATGCTTTTAGCAAAACTATATATGCTAATTTATACAATCATTATTCATTGCGGCTCTACAAACTATTCGGAGGTAGAAAGTAAGTAATTTTTTTTCAAATTCAGAATGAAACACATAAATTTAGACTATCAACATACTTTTTCTTTGGTAATTTCGTGCATAATACTCTAAGAACCACTTAGTATGAGTTATAGTAAATTAAAAACACTTATTTCCCTGCATAAGTGCTTTCGTTTTGTGAAAAACGCGTTTATTCCGTTTTTTTGTCGGAACGCTTTTACGCCAGAGGCTCTTTTCAAAGAAATACACATATCTTTAGAAACAGTAGCGTTTATATTTTATTCGTAAAAATAACAAAAAGGTACTTCTAAACGTGGTTCTATTTTATGGCCGCCATGATGTTTGCCGCAAAATTGACAATTGAATGGACGACATTTAATATGTTGCTTCTCAGTTGACAAGCATGATTTTATAAAGAATGTTTCTAAAAATGAGCTTGGAGATATGATTTCTGTATGTATTGAGGGAATATTTTAATACTAAAGAAATTAGTAACTTGATATTAGTAAGTGTCGAAACAGGAACTGTTACGTGAATGGACGAGTAGTTAGTGGAACAGAAATTATAAAAACAATAAATATGAACATTAAAATAGGTAAAAATTAAAAGCGCTGAAATTTACTTTTAAGCGTTTTTGAACATGCTTCCGAAATGTTAAATAGACATTAATAAGGTGTTGAGTATTTATACATATTTCGACTATTCCTTTACTTATGGAAGCACTTCATCGGTAAATAACACACTATCAGAAAAAACTTCCCGAGCATTTATTTTACTTATTGTATATATATACATCCTTAATGCTCAAAAAACTCATATAAAACGACTTTCTCTCTTATTCAAGTCAATATATAATAATAATAACAAGCAAAGAAACGTTTATTATAACGATATCCATATAATAACGCTAGTTTACTTATAAATAATTATGTAAGAATCAAATAAAATAGATGGAAATTAATTGATATGCTGATATTTAGCCGCATATAAATCGTTGTATTTGTCATAAATTAGACTTGAATATCATAAGATCCTGAAATGTGGGACAATTAGTCAAATAGAAAAATACTGGCGTTTCTAGGAAACCAGTTTCGTCGCCTACAACTAATAACGTTAAAATGTGTCCCTTTTACTTTTATTTTCACGTATACCTACATACCACACATTGTGGAAAATACATTTACATATTTGAAAAATATATTCAATGCCATAAAACTAAATTAATCTAAAGAAAGAAACAACACCGTCCTGTAATTTTATATTCACGAAAGTAAGAACTCGATATACTTTGCTTATGGGTTTTATATACTTTATGTTTCTGTCTGTATTCTCCAAGAGTATTTATGATGTGATAAAAATGCATTTTAATGCGTATCTCTGAAATTCATTATTCCGCAAGGGAAAGCCTTGGTGGCATGCGCAGGCAGATTAGAATCAAATGGCGCAGTCAAGCCAAAATTTTTATCCGCGTTTTGTATTGCCTGCGGGCAAATATAGATGGCGTTGGCATCAAAAAACTAGTTTTCAATAACACTAAGCAAATAGCGGGAAATTCAAAATGTATTTGGTAGCGGGAAATTCAAAATAAAGTTTATTACAAATTAGGGTTTAATACCGCGAGATCAAAAATTATATTGATAAAGGTTTGCCATGGAATGTAAAACGTCTGTCTTAAGTTATATCATTAAGTGTCAGTCATACTGTCATTAATATAATGACAAATATTAATGACAGTATGACACTTAATGATATAACTTAAGACAGACGTTTTACTATTATCGCTCAGATTCGAACGTGTTTAAACTGTAAAAGATGACTTTCCCATTGTCGGAATGGCAGTGCCGCAGGATTTAATTTTTCAAAATTTCAAGAATATTTTTTCTCTATATTATCTGCTATAATGCTATTTAATCTGGTGATGATAAAAATTCACTTTTTAAATTTGCATAAACTTATGAAATTAGTTTTACTTGTTAATCCACTGGTTCCTGACGATTATTATCGCTGAGATTCGGACGTGTTATGTAAAAGCTGACTTTTCAATCTAATACAAAGGTATGAATAACATTAACTAAATTCGTCTAGCTTCATGACAACTAAATTTATACACAACCACCTGATGAGATCCTCTACCAAACGACAAAAATGATCCAAATGGATTTACGTATATAAAATTATGAACATGCCAAAACAATAATATGTAGATAGAAAAATATAACAGGTATACAGGGTGAGTTATCTAAGCGGGTAAGGCCGATTATGCCTTTATGAGTAAAGATATTTCGAAGCGGTTTTTTCCTTGTGATAGCTGTTCATTAGGAGCACACTTTAAAAATATTTTGTATTATACAGAGTGTCCCATAACCTGGTGGCTAACCATAGTTACAGTTTTGCATTTTTGTATTCCCCGTATAATTTTTAGTCAAAAAGTAATAAGATAGTATAGGCCTAAAGTGTAAAGTTTTTGACTAATTCCCATTTTTCTGAAAAATTCAATGTTTGTATAAAATTATATTTCTCGAAAACGACGTATTAGATGGACAACATTTTTTGCAGTATTGTTTACAATAAGAGGTCCTAGCATGTTTTATTTTTTACAGTTACGAACTGCATGTGCAGGAAACTGCACTAAAATTACATGACACGTTTTAGAATAAAAGTCAACTTTTTTAAATGGAACAGCCTGTATATCAGTTCAATTTTGAATTTTTTATTATATTTCATGTCAGAAACATGTAAGACGTTAATACTTTAAATGTGACTATCACTGAGCTACTGTTGTTTTTTGATATGCTTTTGTTAGTTTTTGCAAAAAAGTCCATTTTTTCAATTGGAACACCCTGTATATTATTTGATTTTTGAATTTCTTATTAAATTTCACATCAAAAACATGTAAGACGTCAATACTTAAAAAGTGACTATTACTGAGCTATTGTCTCTTTTTGATATAATTTTGTCAGTACTATACTATATTAATTAAAACCACAAAACTGACAAAATTATATCAAAAAGAGACAATAGCTCAGTAATAGTCACGTTTAAAGTATTAACGTCATACATGTTTTTGATGTGAAATTTAATAAGAAATTCAAAAATGAAATAATATACAGGCTGTTCCATTTGAAAAAATTGACTTTTTTGCAAAAACTAACAAAATTATATCAAAAAACGACAGTAGCTCAGTAATAGTCACATTTAAAGTATTAACGTCTTACATGTTTCTGACATGAAATTTAATAAACAATTCAAAAATGAACTGATATACAGGGTGTTCCATTTAAAAAAATTGACTTTTATTCTAAAACGTGTCATGTAATTTTAATCCAGTTTCCTGCTCATGCAGTTAGTAACTGTAAAAGAATAAAACATCCTTCTATTAGGACCTCTTATTGTAAACAATACTGCAAAAATTGTTGTCCATCTAATACGTCGTTTTCGAGAAATATAATTTTATACAAACATAGAATTTTTCAGAAAAATGGGAATAAGTCAAAAACTTTACACTTTAGGCCTATACTATCTTATTACCTTTTCACTAAAAATTATACGGGGAATACAAAAATGCAATAAAATATAGGGTGTTTCATTTAAAAAACTGTAACTATGGTTAGCCACCAGGTTATGGAACACTCTGTATAATACAAAATATTTTTAAAATGTGCTCCTAATGAACAGCTTGCACAAGGAAAAAACCGCTTCGAAATATTTTTACTCATAAAGGCATAATCGGCCTTACCCGCTTAGATGACTCACCCTGTATATAACATACGTATATAATAATAAACATGATTTCCTTGCAGCAGAGCTAAGCCAGAACTTACCAACATAGTGAGAAATGCATGCCTTATTCTGGGAATTACTATTGTAATCAAGTTATACGATAAACCAGTATGTAATACACTTTTGGTAATATGTACAAGGATGGATTGACGGAAGGTGAGACTTAAAATAAAACACTTTGAATTATGGCAACGATTTTTTTTTATTATTCCCTTGTATACTTAATATTTTGGACCTGTGCTGGAGTGCTATTATACCAGTTTTATAATCATTTGCATCAGGGTCGTCAAAATACAGCTCTACTTCTGCAATAACTTCCTGGTCTGTCTTAGATTTCCTTCCGGTGAAAAACAGCTTGAGTTTTGGGAATCTGATGAATTGTGTGGTCGAACCATACCCTACATTATTATAATTCATTCAATTTTACTCGAACAATGCGACTGGTTGGAATAGCATTTTCTTTCGGGCCACTGCCGGTTTTTCTCGGTAATGGCAAATTTCTTTTTATCCAGAAGGATCTTCCGTTGATACTTTGGCTCGTTGCGAGATAGTCGATAAGAAGCATCACTTCGAATTCCAAAATATCATTGCAATTACCATTCCAGACGAAAGATGCAATTACCATTCCAGACGAAAGATACGTCTTGGCATTCTTTGACGGAGTGTACCACAACGCCTGCACTGCTGAGATTGCCCGCTTTGATTCTGGCACATAATAATGCTGCCAGATTTCATCGACCATAACAAGGCAGCCCAAAAATCTGAGATGGACTTGGTAATTTCCTCCACCTACATTCTTTAGTCATAACATAAAAGCATGAAACTTTTACAAGAATTTATGGAATGGTAACACGTGTTGATGATCCAAGACGTTCTTGATGGTTGAGACTTATGGCATCGCTTTTAAAGTGAACAAACAACCGGCAAATCGTGAGCTTCTAAGAAGCATAATTACCCAATGTTTGCTGCATATCCGTCAAAATCTCAGTTGTATTCATCTTCCTCTTGTAAACGTATGGTTTACTCGAAAATAGTACTTTTTTCGCAAGCACACACTGATAGGCGAATCTCACGTTTCTCTTCTTACCTAACAGGCATCATTTATTCATCAACTTATTCTAAATAAAGGAAAACTCTATTTACATCCATCTTGTATTCCAGTAAAATATAAAAATTCAATTTAGAATATATACTTTTCTTCTGAGACCAGTTTCAATTTCTTTACACTTTGTTGAATAACTCATCGAAGTCAACAGTAGGTACATTATCTAAAGGCGAGGAGGTGAAGTAACAAAACCATAAAATACGTTAAATATTCAAATTACAGACAGCGGCCTCAGATGCTATAGACGAGCTTAACATCTAATTAGGCCCCGCACCAGAAAAACAAACATAATTTTTTAACAGTATTTAGAATTTGTTATAGCATTCGCGATTTTATTTTGAAATCACGATATGATTCGGATATATTTCGAAAAGCATGTTAGGTACTAAAACTTAAGAAACTTGTATTTAATCATCTTTTTTCGCGAATGAGAAACATGCTTTTTTTTGTGAAATAAAGTTAAGTCAAAGTGATCTGTTATATTTTTACGTAATAAACCTGTATGATTTCATCAGCATTTCCATAGTTGGAGCATTTCTGTATATTACACAAGTCTATTATAATAAAAAAGACATCAAAGCATTGGTGAAATCAATTTTAAACACATGACATTCAGATATATGCTCTATTTTTCTAACAAGTGACACACAATATGTGTAATACCATTTCATATTTTAGACGTTCGGAAAAGTACAACGTAAACAGGTATTATAATAATTTCTTTCCAAACAATGAAATTCTACGCTTGAAATAGTAAACATGTACAGAATTTCTCTAGAATCAATAGAATAACTCTTTCTTATCACGCACTACTGCAGTGAGGTGTAACCGTACGGGTTACGCAATGTTAAGCATGCTAAGTGTAGATTTGGGTTGCACTCCATTTACCCATGACGTTATACAAGTATATGTTCGGGCATTAAGAGAATTTTATAAGATTAATCCGTGATAATATTATTTATTATAAGGGATTTCATATACATATATGCAAGGAGGTATAATTTCGTAATTTATTTATATAGGGGGCAAACAGGATCGAAATCCAGAACCATTATCCACAAATACGGTTTATATTTTCTTATACGTAGTATACCGTAGTCGACATATTTTAATTTCTGATACGAAAGTAAAAAGAGGAAGAGAGCGCGACGAAATAAACTAAAGATAAACATAAGTGAGGCTGCCAAGACAGTACACTCGACAAACCTTTCCTATGAAATGTAAGGCGTGAGGGTCCTCCGCCACTGCGTTGCTCTCCCACCACTGTTAATAACCAGGCATCGCTGCATATTATGTCATATTCTACATGGTATAGAAGAATAAACCGAAATTAAAATTTGACGACTACGGTATATAAGTATTATGATAATGGAAACTTTCGATCTCAAGATTTTCATGAATGTCCACGTGTAGAAATCCCCTGATAACAAAAACCATATATATAATACTACTATATCGCGTGTAGACAAGGAAAACTTCGCTCCAACATTGTGAAATAAAACATATGGTGTTATGCCGTTTTATTGGAGCATTGTCCAAACTGCGCATGCGTTACAAATAATTTTTCAAATTTAGGTCTGTTTGTTTATCACATAGATTCATTACTATAAATATTTAATTATTGTTTGTACATCGTCAAACAAGTATAAATAGTTTAAAAATCGACAAACCTCTTTATAATTAATAATTGTGCCTTTTCAAAAGTGGGAAAATAATTTAATTTCCCTTAATGAATGAAGAAATATCGTCCTGGCATTATGTGCAAATCACAGACAAACAAACGAACATACTGAAGAAGTATATTTGTCAAAAGTTGTACGAATTGTGGTTATTATCGTAAATATTGTAAATTAATTAAGTAAAATCCGCAATCAGTTCAATTGCATTGCAACCGTGTTTCTTTGAATATATTATGATGGGATATCGTGAACAGAAATAAAAACACCTCTATAGGTCATGTACAAAAATTTGTGATATAATGACAACACCTAAATTATTCAACTCAACATACTATATCGGAGCAATGTACAGAAAGAACACAGTAAATTTTACATGAATTAGGTAATTATATTATTATGTTACATATTAAAATATTGGAATTGCTCATAATAAAAAGGCTTCTATTAAACCTCTTAGAAGAGACACATACCAATCTTTTTGTCACAACCTTCTAATTTTTTTGATATATATCGAATAGAACATACATGTGTTCATAGAAAGTTGAAGAATTTTGACATGTCCACCACGAAATCCACAGATCCCATATGATATGAGATAATAATATGCCGAGATTGGGTATTTTGAGAAGAGATTGGGCCGGTTATTGGAATTTATGCTATGATGCATCACTGATTGTGAAAATAACTTGAAGGATGAACACATTATTTATAAGATAGTGAAGTGTTTTTTTCTAATTTGTACTTTGCTAAATATGTATCGTAATATCTGTCACTAAATTGTAATCAAGCACATAGAATGTATTTTATAATTAAATTTCCAATTAAATATGTTTTAGTTTAAAACAACTTGTAGATGGTACAGTATAAAGATAATATTCATTTTGGATTTTGTCAAAACAATGTGTGATGAGTTCTTCTGAACTTTTCCCAACATTGTGGAAGTAAATAGTGCAGTGTTATGAACAGCAAGATGGGCACGGCATCAAACAGTATTCCTGTTTTTATGATATAGTTACATTCTCTAAATCTTTTTTATCATTTTATAAATTTGTATGTATCTATTAATTTATACAAATATTTATATTTCATAATAATTTTTGTTTTGTTTAATTCCAAGAAAGTATATACAAAATAGATTTCCGAACATAAATAAAATAAAATTTAATTTTTTACTTCGTAAGTAGAAATTGGACTTTGCTCATTGATGTAATTATTGAATAAAATACAACATCAACATACTTTTTTTACAAGCAATAATATAAATTATTTGCAAGTCTAATTTCTACTCATCTCAGTTTATGAGACATAGACATAAAGAAAAATGTATTGATTACGAATATGCTATTACGGACACTAAAGAAATTCAAGTGTATCAGAGTTGGTAATTGTTTGTTTATATTCTTTGCTGCCATATGGGCGTAAATAACACTATCATGTTTTTATTTTCATGCATGGCTTAATCATTCTAGATTTAAAAAAAAAGTTAACTAATAAAAATTATATTCAATCACAAAAATGTAATGGTGATTAATTCCACGACTTTTGCTAAAACATTCATGTTTCAGTGTATATCTCGACACAGAATTAAATACAGGAATTTAATTAGTTTTGTACATTGTTGATTATGCGACATTATGTTGAATAATGTACGTAGACAAATATAAAATAGATGTTGTTTTATTCTTACGTATAGCCAAAATATTAAATACAGTAATTTTAGTAATTTTATTTGCATTCTTAAGCTTAAAAATATAAGCAGAGGTATATGTTGAAATATAATACAATCTGACATATAAAACATACCTAAATATATTCGATTGTGTATACAAAACATTAATTTATGTGTTTTCTGTAAGTCAAAATGAAACAAGCAGTATTTATATTCAATAATTGCACACACATCAATAAGCACATACTCATAATGTACACAAGATTTTCTGTTCAAAATCTTTTCAATAAGACGAAATGAAACGATCGGTATTTACATTTAATAATATAATTTCACAAATACCAATAAACATGTACAAATCAATGTATTAATTATATGTAGGTTCACAACTTTTTCTGTTCAAAATCTTTTCTGTTAGTCGAAATGGAAGGACCGGTATTTACATTTAATAATATAATTTCACATATTCCAGTAAGCACGTAAAAATTAACGCAGAAGTTATAACTTCACAAGTTTTTCTTTTAATAAATCACTGGAATCAGCCTTCATATCGTTTATTTATTCTACCTCGTATTTTCTGAGTAATTCAACAAATTCACTGATGAAGTAAACTTGCACAAAACTGAATTCAATAAAAAACAACTTTGAGTATGCTTTCAGTAATATCATAGTTATAGATGTCATTTAAATCAGAGGTTATAATTATGTTTTCTGTTTATCTGTCCTTTCATAAATTTCAAAATGGACATTTTGAGTCGACGCATGCGCAGAACAGACAATACTCCGATTTTATCTCTCTTAGTTGGGACGAAAAATTACACATTATCAATATACAACACACGCAATATAGTAGTATTATAGTATTATATATATGACAAAAACCTGTTTTGGCATATATGACTCTCTCTCCCTCCCGTGTGTGTGTGTGTGACTACGATAGCAGCCAATGGTTAAAGCTAGCAATACTAAAAGTTTATATTTAGGAATATAATCTTTCTCGCAAGGATTGATTATATTTATTTTATAATATCTCGTCAACTACTTACTACGTCTAGAGACAAATATCTAAAAAATAGAAAAATATTCAAAAGTAAATTCAAAAACAATTGTTTAAGAAAAGTAATGGGAGCATATACAGGATGTTTGATAAAAAAACGTCCCATCCTGGAACTTCTTTATTTGTTATCCGATTTGATTAAATAAACAAATGTATAATAATTGTTTGACAAACTCTATAAACTGCCCATACTCCCAATTTTTTCAAGGTTGTCTTGAATACGTAACGATAGTTACCTTTTTTTTTAAATGCAGTTTTTTCTCTTTAGTCTGGTAGATAATTTCTTTCTGAATCTTGTAATGTCCATTTAGTTATCATTTGGTTGATATTTAATTAAAGAAAAAAATGATTTATCATCTGCAACCTTTATCCGCTTACTATGAAATTTTCAAGTCGGCCGTGAGAAAAAATCGCAAAACAAATACAACAAATATGTCATTCAAACGTCTGTCATTCGAAAATTATTGTGCATTGCGATTTTAAAGTATTACTTCTTTTGGAATAACGATACCACCGCAATCAGGAACAATAATTATCTCACCGATATGTATACGTTTGAAATTGACGTCTCGAATATAATAAAAATCGCTTGAAGAAAATTTGAGGCGCTATAGTCCTTTCGAAAATTCGAAGCAAGAACTGTAACGATTTGTCGTTTGTTAATTGTTTCTAATTTGTTTTTATTTTGACTATTATTGTTAATTTAATTTTATTTTTATCCTTAAATCTCACTGATGCTTTTTTGAATCGTGATTTCGAATGAATTATGAATAATAAATGACTGCTGTGGCCGAGTCGTGTAACAAAAAAAAAAATGTAAATAACAGATGCAGACTTCCAAGCTAATTTTCGAATGACAGACGTTTAAATGACATATTTGTCACATTTGTGTTGCGATTTTCTTTCATGGCACACTTGAAAATTTCATGTAAACTGATAAATGTTGCAGAAAATTCAATTTTTTCTTTAATTAAATATCAACTAAACGATAACTAAGTGAACATTACTAGATTCATAAGAAAAAATATCTACCAGACTAAACAAAAAAAACTACAGGTGTTCATTAAAAAAACAAGTTGACTATCGTTACGTATTCAAGACAGCGTTGAAAAAGTTGGGATTATGGGCAGTTCATAGAGTTTGTCAAACCGTTTTCATACTTTTTTTTATTTATTTAGATAAATAATAATGATAAATACAAAAGAAGTTTTTTTATCAAACAGCGTGTATAACTTCATTTGAAAAAACTTCTGTAGAAGTATATTGTGTGGTGACCACGCCTCATTTTTTCCTATTGGTAGGAAGTACTTCTGCGCAAAACCTTATACCTAATTATGAAAATTATTATTTTTTTATTTACTATTAATATTTTCATATACAGTGTGGAAATAAAGTAACGGTTAAAGACATAATTTCGTTATTATTTATTTTTTGAAAAAATCTGGAAGTACGTGGTACTTTTCGTTTAAATACTTTAGATACACTATACATCATGTTGATTGTACATCGTCGTAATATTTCCGATTGTTGTAATTTATTAAGTGTTTTTATTATTCGTAATGAATGTTTTTAAATAATTAACATGTCTTCGGACCTCTAGTTGTAAGTAGGATTTTATTCTTGAGTTTTTAAAATTGTAATTTTTTAAATATGACATTTTTTAGAATCCCATGAATAAGTTCTAAATAAAGAACGAAAATTCGAGTGTTGAACAAAGGCGGTCTTTTTTTACATCAAGACCAACACAGACCGCTTTCCCGATCACAAATCATCCCTAATTTATGTATTTATAAATTACCATTATAGAACTTTTTTGTATATACACACATAAATAAAAAGTATTTATGCATTACATTTTTGCCCATTAAACATGTTATAATTAATTACATATTTATGACTAAAAACAAATTGTAAATAGATCATCTTTATAAAGCATATGAAAGTACATAGATGGTTTTCATACACCGTCGCTTATATGAATCGCCGTTTCATTGACTCAAAATGCCTTGTGCCAATGTAATTCATATAAGCGGAATCTACGTGTCTAGATTAAGTTTTCATAATAAAACTGCTTTCCGTCATGTGCCATACATTTTCTCATACGATAAAAATGATCGGTGGAAATTCATTTTTCCTGGGGGCGAGAGCGCAAGCTTTATCCCACGCACTATTAGCTCAATACCGTTGGGAAAACGAATGCTGTGTTAATATTTGATGAAATTCAAAGAAACGCGAACTTTTCGTGATCTCGACGATACAACAAAATGACACACAATGCGTTAATTTAATGTTTCATTTAATGTACAAACGAGAATTATATAACTAAGAAGTAGGTAATTCAATAAATGTGTGGAAATCCTAAACATCTTCAACTCATTTTCTTGTAAAACGGTTTAATGACCGCATTTTTCTCTATTTTTCGAATTTTTTTTTTAAATATGTGCCTCCTTCTCAGCACGTCCATGAACTTATGTACATTAGACTGTGATATTCTAAAACCCCACATAAATATTTGCTATATGTTTTCAATATTTTTATAATAAAATATATTCCAGATAAATTCAAGCAAATATTTATATATCTAAACAAATACAGACAGAAAAACTTCTTGTATACATACGTAAACATACCGATGTATATGTCTATAGTACTTTTAGATTTAAATCTTGCTATTCCTAGAATCAATTGACTATATTGGGAAGAAACATTATAGTTGTATTATTTAGATATGTCATTCTGGTTTTATCGTAAATTACATACACTAATCGAAAATGCTTAACCCCAAACGTATTTATTCAAAATAATGCAGTTTGTGCCATTGATTTGTAATGAACTAGTCGCCTATCATTAGCCAACTTAATTTAGCGCACTAATCGTTGCAAGAATTCCTATACAAGTTTACTAGTATTAGTTTTCCAATTACATTACTAAGCGGGATTAAGATGTATTTACGTACAGTATTCGCCAAAAGAAGCAAGAACGTAGCAATAATAAAGTTATATTTATAACGCGTCGCAAATAAATTTCCTAACCTAAATTTATAAAAGCGGTTGCTGTAATTCATGGTAAAAGAATAATGTATGTACTCTAGTTAAAACTAAACTAAACGGAACTAAATGGTCTTGTGAACTAACACATAAAACCCTAACTTTGTTGTACACCAAAATATTACTATAACCTGATATTACGTACATATACATTAAATTTATGTATTAAAAGAAATATAGAATATTTTCAAATAACACAAGTTGGTTGTGTATTTGTTGTATATTCTCTAAAATAATAACCTTTTTGTACATATTTGATGTACTTTTTTCCACTTTGGCGCTATTACAGTTTGCAAATTTTGTTGCTTACAGTGACACAGAATTTATATGCATACATTTCAAAACAGAACAATATTTACTTCCATACTAATCACTTTTTTGTTGGCACTTTACACAACTTTACGGTGATAATAAAGAGTATTATTGATAATAATTTTAGCACGTGATTATTAAGTGCTCAGCAATTACCAAACAGTTAATACTGCTTTGCACAAATGCCACCAGGAGGACTATATTTTTAGGTTAGCAAAAACAGCAAAATCCCATTATATTAATGATATCGGGGAGCGATAGTGAGATTAATCTGGTCATTACTATTGTCGTAATATTTAATATTTGTTATTGTGAAAACAGTGGTAGCTTAGAAATTAGTAGAGTAATTTATTTACAATGAGTGTTTATCATAAGCAATTTTGTAAAAAAAAAAAAATATAAATTTCACGTGAAGAATTTCATTGGATAATTTTTTACGATGTTGTAAAGGCCTAACTGAATAACAGTGCATAGAATCTCTTCGCTCAATTCTTCGTAATAAAACACCATTAGAAAAGACTTTACAATTTGTTCGGAGAATTGTGTCGTTATTGTGCATCTGTCAGTGCTGAATTTTGTGAAGATCGACCAAAATCGGTAGTTATTTCAAAACATACCGTTGCTGTGCGCAAATGACTGTACAAGCCATGGAACTTACTGTGAGATGGAGGTATTCTTAGGCATACGGAAGTCTGCATGAATATTTTTAGTTGTTTAAAAATAAGTTGTCCCCGATGGATTCCGAATAATTTGACGAAAGCTCAAACAAAAATGCTCGTTCCAATAATGGGTGAAAACTGTGGCTCAAAATCTGAAACAAAAGGCAAAAGGAAAAATTCCTTATTTCAAAAATTAAAAAGATATAAAAAATCTATATACGTATTTCGGCATCTAAGTTGCCATCTTCAGTAGAAACCTGTAGAAAAACAGAAAAGAGTGTTAAACGTAGTATTTTTGGCTAAGGTGTAACCATAGAAGGTATGCTCTTCACCAAATCACCAATGGGATAACAACATAGTTGCCGAAATACGTAGATAGATTTTTTATATCTTTTTAATTTTTGTGCTAAGAGATTTTTCTTTTTGCATTTTGTTTCAAAAATGCTCGGTTTAATTGCTTTAACGGAAATTATTAAAAAATTCGCCCGAAAAACTGCAAATTCCGTATACAACATCGTGACATGACAGGTAACGAAACATGGATATATTCGTATGAACTGGAAACTAAGCAACAATCCACTGTATGAGTCTTTCAAGATGAACCGAATCCCATAAGACTTGTTTAATTCACGAAGCACTTTCAAGAAAATGATCGTTTGTTTCGCTGTACTGGGAATGTCGTATGAATTTATTTAGAACAGCGAGGGCCATACCACCTATGTGTGTAATTTGCCGAAGAATTTTTCAAGAGCTACAAGAGCATTTAAATAAAACACATGCTGATAAGAAGAACAAAGATTTATCATATTTTCAAGAACTGGAAAAGCAATATTTAAAATAGCCAACTATATCAAACCTCTTTGCATCGTCTTCTAAACAAGATGATTGTGGATTACGAGTCTCGTATAACGTTTCATTTTAAATCGCAAAAGCAGGAAAACCACACACAATAGGCGAGGAATTATTTTTTCAGTCAAAGAGATATTAAAAACTGTTCTTCATCATAAGACACCGTCAGATATCATCAAAAAAAAATGTCTCTCAGTAATCAAGAAGAATAGATAAAATGGTGAAAGACGTTGAAATATCACCATGTGATTACTTAAAGACTAGCAAATTTTCCATTCAACTCAATGAATAAACTCTACCAAATAACAAAGGTACTCTTTATCAGACGTACTATTTATAAAGGAAGAACTCATCAAGAGTTATTATTTGCTAGTATTTAATACCATGCCAAAGTTTGTCTCCTATTTGCAATGTTTTGCCTGCCGTTAGTACTGGGGTGCGTTCAGAAAAGGAAAGAATGTTATCCAAGTGTCACTCCAATTTTACACTTGCCGTTCAGTAACAAAAAGATGTCCCAAAATGATGACGTCATTGCCCTTCAGAAATGATTGGTGCAACATTCGGAGTGTTCCTTCTATCACCCTCCTATTTGTGATGGTTAATAGCGGGCGATTCATGGGCATTCGGGTCGGGGTATTTAAAGCGCGGTTCTGAGTGTTTTTAAGGCTATAATTTCATGTCATTTCATATCATATGGTCATATGTGTGTTTCATATGGTCATCAGTTTGTTTTTGAACAATTTTAATTTGATCCAAAAATTTTTTTCTATTATGATCCATTGTTCTAATTAGTTTTAATTTTCGAATTATTTCTTTGATGACTTTATTTCTTTATACATAACCTCTAACTCTGCAATGCTTAGCTTTGACCTTTGACTTTTGCCACAAACTAACTCGACTCACTCTACGGCGTTCAGAATTGTAAAGCTCTCCAAGTTTACCAAGTGGATGACGTCCTAAAATATGACCCGACCATGCCAGTATCCTATCCAACATTTCTGAACGCACTCCTGATGGTGCTCCAGCACCTATTTGTTTAATTTGCCGAAGAGTTTTTCAAATAAATCTATGAAACCTTCTAGAATTCAAGAACATTTAAATAAAACGCGTGCTAAAGAGAAGAACAAATTCTCATATAAAGTTTCGCTTTAAACCGTAAAATCAGGAAAACAACACACTATAGGCGAGGAATTAATTTTGCCGGCAGTCAAAGAGATATTAAAAACTGTTCTTCATCATAAGACACCGTCAGATATCATCAAAAAAAAATGCCTCTCAGTCAAGAAGAATAGGTGAAATGGCAAAAGACGTTGAAATATAATTATGTGATTACTTAAAGACTTGCAAAATTTCCATTCAACTCGATGAATCAACTCTACCAAATAAGAAAGGTCTACTCTTTATCATAAGTACTATTTATAAAAGAAGAAAAAATCATCAAAAGTTGTTATTTGATAAAAATTTGGAATCTCATACAGAGGGAGAATCTATATTGAATGCCTTACAAAAGTATTTTCAAGAGAAAGATATTCCTATTTGCAATATTTTGCCTGCTGCTACTGATGGTGCTCCAGCAATGACAGAGCGTCATATGGGTTTTTATAGCGCATTTGAAACAAGCAGTACGTACCAAATATACTCGATTTACATTGTATTATTCATGGTCAGCATTTGGTTGCAAAAGATTTCAATGAACATCTGCATACGTCGCTCCATTACGTTATTAAAGCAGTCATAATAAGGTTAGAGACAATTCATTGAATGACCAATTCCTTGGTAAGCTTTTTAATGAAAATGATAAAGATTAGAATCTCTTGCTGCTGCATACAAAAGTACGTTGACACTGTAAAGGTGTATGTCTGAATCGTTTTTTTTAATCTACTTGGCCTAGTACTGGACTTTCTTGAAAACAGAGACAAAAAAAATTGCGCGAAAACCAGATTACGTCAAAAAACAAAATCGTTTATTTGACACACCTGTTTAAAATGTTTAATCAAGTTAATTTTCAATTGCAAGGTGATGAGTTGAATTTGATTAAAACCAAAAAAACGTCAGAAGAGCTGTTTTTGCGGAAAAACGTCCTCAATTCAAACGAAATCTAGGTAGATGTGAATACAACCACTTTCTTACATTATCATCAATCTCTGCAAAACCGAACGCCTTACTTACTGCCAGCACTTGGAAGTTCTTCATGTTGATTTTACGGAGCGTTTCTGAGATATTTTAAACATGAAGGTACCGGAGTTGGGTTAAGATCCTTTCGCAAACACATATGCTAAAGAATCATCAGATTTGGAATTATTTTTTATTTCCTATTGATTCTGTGTTTATTTTTTAAATTTTAATAAACAATTTTATTGTACAAGGTTGTCGTTTTATTAATTTAATTCTGCTTTATGATTTTTAATAGATAAATAAACAGATAATATGCAATGATATTTTAGTATTTCAAATAAAATTTATGGACTAGGGGGCCGTTGAAATTTTGTTCTGTTTTAAAGGGGGCCGATGGTCCAGAAAAGATTGGAAATTGCTGATTTAGATTATTGAAAAACAGTTAATACTGAATGGTACTTCCATAAACATTTGTTTACTAGAAGACATCGATGAAATCAGGAAAAACAACCGAAAACTTCCCATCCTTCTTCACCATGACAATTCCAGTTTTCTCACATGTCAAAAAATTTATTATTTGAAAGAGAAAAATATTATATTAATATCCCGTATTCATAGGATTTATCCCCTAATGAATTATTTGTGTTAACGAATGCAAAAAATACAAAGAACCTTCAATAAAGTCTCCGAAACCCATTCTTTAACATTAGAGGGGAAAAATGATTCGAGAATGATTCAACCCAGGTAAAAATGTATAAATTTTAATGGCGAATATTTTGAAAAGCAATAAAATAGTGTGCTTAATTTTTTTGATTTTCTAGTTTTTGTAAACGGTGGCTCTCGTGTTACTAAAACATTCAAAAAACAGGAACCAGGCAGGATATTTCGGGAAGTAATATACTAGTCCTAGTGTTTTTCATATCATTATATCTCTGCAATTACGAAGTACCAATAAGTTTAAAAATGTTTATTTTTACATATTAAAATATAAGCAGTAAACGAATCGAGAATTTAACATTTATAATTGTTTGTTTTAATTTTTAAATTTGATTACTTTTATAAATGGAAGGCAAATCAAAGTAATACATTTAATATTTCAGATACATACATACAAAACTAATGACATTTCTTAAGGTAAGGAAATGTTCGTTAATCAACGACTTATTTTTCGATAATGGCTTTATACTAGTCAGTATTTAACTTTCTATTTTTAAGAAGCTCCACGTACTAATGATTTATGTTATGTAATAGTGCATGCAAAATGTCAATGAGTGGATCGCATAACTCGAGATACACAATAAACAGTGTAAAACGGTACATTGGGCAATATTTTCTTGCTAACGTGATATTGAAATTATACGACCTTGTTGTACCGTTAGATTGCGTACTAAATATATCTCTAAGCATATATATGTACACTGAAATATTACATTCCTTTTCAAAGTTTGTACTGCGAGATCAAAAATTATATTGATAAAGGGTTGCCATGGAATGTAAAACGTCTGTCTTAAGTTATATCATTAAGTGTCATACTGTCATTAATATTTGTCATTATATTAATGACAGCATGACTGACACTTAATGATATAACTTAAGACAGACGTTCTACATTCCATGGCAAACTTTTATAAATATAATTTTTGATCTCGCGGTATAATAAGTTGTACAGCATTTAAAATGGGCCAAGAAAAGTATTTCTAAATCATATTTAAGAAATAAAACTAAATAATTAGTTCAAATACCGATCATATTGCAGTGACCTTGAGTTCGGTGGTAGATTATAAATAGACATAATCAAGATCACTTCAAGATTTAATTTAATTAATTGTTACTTTATTTATTTTTATTTTCATGATGTGTATATAAGTATTCATTAAGTCAATATTTTGCCAAAATTTAATTTTTATTTACGTAAAATAATAAAAGAATGTTAGTATAAATTTTATAAAAGTCATAATATTAAAATAAGCATAAAATATTACGTGGATGATGATAAGAAAGTGTTTCCCGCACGAAGAATACTGTGACCGGGAGAGATCGATAGTGTGGCTCAGCGAAAACAATATTTTTCCGCTAGATGCATTGGATGAGTCATGAACGTGTAAACAAGTTTATATTTACATATTTGTTTATCTTTTTGAAAATTAGTAATGCGCTGGTTTCCTGAGTGGTGCAGCACTGCAGCTATGTATTTCTGGAAGTGGAATCGTATCTGCCGAACACAACCGGGCGTTTTTGTGAAGAAAAATATCTATATAAATCCGGGACCGCTGAGAAACCGGGAGTTGCTTGGTGTAAACCGCACTCAAAAGAGGAAAAAAGGAGAAGTATGTGGAAACCTCTTCTTCCTCTTAAATGTTATATTAACTTAAAAGTTTATTCATGAATTTGAACTTAGAATAATTTTCAAAGAGATTTTTCGATACTTTTTTTTTCTAGAATGTTTTGTTTTATATGTAGGGTTATTACACCATGCATTATGATAAAACATTTTAGTGACTGTAACGATCAAGTTGAATAGCGTAATAATTTTTTTTTATAAAGATTTTTCTTTACTATTTTATTTATCAGATTAGAGGATTGGTGGTTAATAATTTTGTTTTATGTATATATAGAATAATTGAACAGTGATCGAATTTTTTATGAAGGATGAGTTTGAAGTAATGTACGAAGAATTAAGGTGATTTGATAATGTTTGTTATAAATGTGTGTATAGTGTTGTATCAATTTTTTTTGAGTGGTGTTTTGTATTGGAATCTCAAAGGGAGGTAAAGTTTTATTTTTATATATATATATTTTCTTTTATGTATATCAAGTATATTTTATAGTACTTGTGTGTTTGATATTAACGTGTTGGGTAATAGATCAGGGATGTGTGTGATGAATTAAGTAGTTGTTTAATTCATAGCATGGAGTCCTGGTGAATCCTTGAAACACGAATTAGTCTTGGTGGTACTGTGTTGGGAGCGAGAAAAGGCGCCAGGCAGAACTAATCAGGGCTGAGTTAATTAATTAAATGCACAAAGACTTTTTATTTTATTAAATTTAAAATTTGTATATATGCCTTAAGGGGTGAGCACATGGTGGTGTATGTTCGGGTTGTGTCCGACGAGTTAAAAAAAAAACATACTCGTAGGGTGGAACTTTGGGGTACCTACCAGTGTGAATTTGCTTTCTGATGGTACTGTCTTGGGAGCGAGCAAAGGCGCCAGGCAGGATTAATTAGGGAAAAGCCATTCCCTTAATGTTTATATTTTTTGTAAATAATAAATTGCGTAATTTTTTGGTTGTTCATATTCCAGTACAATTCACAATATGCAATACATTTTATTTTATTAAAGATGTTGATTGTTTACATGTATTTTTGACAAACATAAATCATGATAATCACGTTTATTTTTAAAATATAATTTTTTTTCTCGATGTTATGCTTTCATTTATTATAATTTCTTTATTATATTGACTAGTTGATTATGATATGTGTAGTTTTAGATGATGTTTTTGAAATATTAATTTTTTGTAAATGTATATATTTATGTAATTTAAAATTTCTCGTTTTTGATACTTTCTTTCAATAAATTAGATGATAAGATTTATTTTGCATTTTATTTTCTTTACCTGACCTGGTGATGATTAAAGAGCATTCAAATTGATTGGAGAATTTTATTTATATTTTCTGCCCTTGAGAGAACATTTTCTTTAGTCATTCTAAACTGAGCTAGCTGAATGTAAAATTGCCTAACCTACTATTTAGCAGAAAATTTGTTGAATCTTAGTCTAGCATAAGGCCTAGCACTAGGATGCATGCTTGATTCTTACCTACTTATTGATTGAATAATTCTAATTATTTTTATATAAATCTCAATTTGCAAGAGTCACAGCAATATGTATGCACTGAAGTAAATTGTGCTTTCGCTTATTGTTGCAATAAAAACAAAATATTTTAGATCAATAATTTTAATTGCTCCTACATATTATATGTATGAAGCTATATGTGTTTCATTTAATTTCTAGATTATGATGATATAGAGTTTATTTAATACCAGCTGTCCCGGCAGACGTTCTGCCGTTTCTGCTAGGTGGCGCTATTATACATATTATTATATGCTCGGATGTTTCCGCGATTGAAGTATGACGTTGTGGTTTTTCGGGTTTGGAACGTTATATTTGCTGCTCGCTCTATAGTCCCAAGGACTGTTTTCGCTGCTTGGTCGGCGTTTCAATGAGCGTGTTCGGTTTGCAATCGCAGAATCTTCGATTGCAAACTCGTGACTAAAATCGCGAAACAGATTTTTGCTATGAGTAAAAGACTTACTACCGGAAGTATTCGAAAAAACTTTTTTAATACATCTCAAATTAAATTATGAATACATTTGAATTCTTATAAATTTGTTTAAACTTAGTAGCTGACGAAATATTGGCAAATTCGATTTTTTCACTGAAGTAAACTACTACTTCCGGTCTACCGATTTTACTGAAAATCTAATCAGATTTCAAGAAATGATCGCTATAGCCGTTTGACTGCTATCGTGGTCACATACACACACATACTGACAAAGAGAAAAGGGGGGAGAGGGAGAGAGAAAGAGAGAGACATTTTTTTAAAACCACATTTTCGGTATCAGGAGACAAAACGTGGACATCTGCAAAAATCTCGAACACGAAACTTTTCATCATCACGTTACTTCCTTATACTACATTTAACAAAGTAAAAGAAACAACCGAAACTGACATGGACAATTTTTTAAAAATAATAATTTTTATGAAAATGGTAATATGTAATAAGTTGAAAATATTGATTTTAAGACACTTGGTCAGAAAGTAATATGATACTATTAGTACCTACCTAGTTTGTGAATTGAACCAAGTTTGGGATGTATTATATTATTTAAAAGTGAATCACTACTACAGTCTTCCAGAAAATAAATAAATATGGATATTGTTATTTAAGTTACTATTATCTTATACTAACAACACGGCCAATATTACCTAGCAGATATTTTTATGTATACATATATTTACTTAAAATTCCTGTAACAAATGCACTTGAAATATTGAAATAAAACAAGTGCGGATTAAAAATATTTATTTGTAATAAATAACCACTACTTCAATTGATTTATAGCCATCATTGGAGTCATCGTTTGACGTCGACAAACTACTTGAAAGAAGTAAAAAAAGTAATAATTTTAATAAATATTGATCTAAATTTAAAGAGAGCTTTGGTATACGTTAAAACATTGAGAGTGTTTCAATACGGCACATCATTGAGAGAATTGTATGCGTAATGCATTGTCCGTAGTCATGAGCACCCACATAATTCATTTTGGTTTAAGTTAAAAATAAGTCGAATAATTCGCTTCTGGGTATCGAAGATTCTGTACACTTCGAACCTTATCCTCGTGTAAATTATATGAAAAAAATGTTGACAGAATTTCTGATAATATTCAGTTTTTAGCCTATTTTTACTTTCTTATACGTAGTATAAGGAAGTATTGTGATGATGAAAATTTTCGACCTCGAGATTTTTGCAGATGTCCACGTTTTGAAGTCCACAGATCCGAAAAACTAGTTTTTAAAAAATGTCTGTGATAGCTACAACGGTCAAACCGCTGTAGCTATCAATTCCAAATTTTGTATTTACGAGTATAATCTCCCTCTTGAGATCTGATTAGATTTTCAGTAAAATCGGCAGGCCGGAAGTAGTAGTTTACTTCAGTGAAAAAATCGAATTTTGCAAATATTTCGTCAACTACTAAGTTTAAACAAATTTGTAAAGAATTCATATGTAATCAAAATTAAATTTTACTCTTATCGAAAATCAGTTTTTTGCGAATATTTCGCTAGTCATGCTTTTTAGACAGGTACGTTACGAGTATAAAAGTATTTACAACTTAATTTTCAATACCTTTTGTATAAAAAAAATTTCAAAATTCGGACTGGAAGTAACACTTTTTTTCGCAAATTATGCATTCTATATACAGGGTGTCTCTAAAAGGTGCGGAAAAAACGCTACCACACATTTCTGAGGGCGATCTAACCCAACTTACCTCAGTCCAAAAATGAATGCACCATTGCATTGAATTGCCACAAGAATAACACCCAAATTACAGAAGCATATGTGTCCATATACGGAATGAATTTTTTATATCCTGATTACTCATAAACGGCTGCTCCAATCAACTCCTACCAGGTATACCTTTTCTAGGTAAAAAACATTGGAGAATAAGAATTTTTATTTAAAAGTGAAATACAGTGTGTCTCAAAAAAGTTATTACGTTTTATATGGATACAATATGCCGCAGGTGGCGCCCTCTACATTTTGTAATGAAAATGAGAGCAGATTTAAATTTTTTACCCCACGAAACCCCCCCTACCCAAATATTGTGACAATATACCAATTATTACAGAAATTATTTATAAAAAACTAAAACCAAATTGAACTTTTGACACTCTGTATCTCCGAAAGCATCCACTTTTGGACTGAGGTAAGTTGGGTTAGATCGTCATATTTTGCCCTCAGAAATGTGTGGTAGCGTTTTTTCCGCACCTTTTAGAGACACCCCAGTATATTTGTCAAGAGTACAAAAGCATTTAGAGTTGGATTTGAAATATTTTCTGTATAAATGAAATTTCAAAATTCGGACCGGAAGTAACACTTTTACTCTTATGGAATAGCGATTTTTGCAAATATTTCGTAAATTATACATTCTATATATATTTGTCAAGAGTACAAAAGTATTTAGAGTTGGATTTGGAATATTTTTTGTATAAATGAAAATTCAAAATTCGGACCGGAAGTAATACTTTTAC
This sequence comes from Amphimallon solstitiale, assembly GCA_963170755.1. Taxonomy (NCBI): domain Eukaryota; kingdom Metazoa; phylum Arthropoda; class Insecta; order Coleoptera; family Scarabaeidae; genus Amphimallon; species Amphimallon solstitiale. The sequence goes on along the minus strand of OY720683.1, from coordinate 77,806,475 downwards.
TCTTAGCGAGTAGCATTTTTTTGCAAATATCTCATAGAGTATGTATCCTGTAGAGATTTATTAAGAGACTGGAAGTACTTAGAATAGGATTTTGAATAATTTTTGTATAAAATAATTTTTAAAATTGTATGATTTGAAACACTCATACGTATAAGAAAGTCGTGTGGTGGCCACACCTCATTTTTTCAAGTAAATGTAACGTAAAGCCTTTTACTTTACGTTTGGTCAGTATAGATTTTCTTATATAAGATTGGAATCAATTATTTTGCTCTCAAATATTCTAGCGTCGTATTATACATACTAATAAACTACCAGCTAATAAATAAATAAATAATTTGGTACTTAGTGTGTATTTTCACGAATATAGTTTTCTGAGCATTTACTATGAGAGCGTTGACATAATATCTGGTTACTTTGTCAACGAAGTCTGACAATTTTAAAAGTAACAAGTAATCATTTTTTAAGCGTGCACACTTAGCGCCAGTTACAAAAGAACGGCTGTTTTGATACACAAATTATGCATAGTCCAATTTCTGATGAACATTACTGTAATAGTATGTTTTGAAATTATTTCTATTTTACTTAAGAGTTGCCCGAATGTATCGTGCACAAAATACAACACGGTTATACAACAACGTTTAAAAAACTTTGACATTGAGAATAATATGAACAAAGTGTTATAAACGTAAGTATTTGTATTATTTCGTACTATTTTGATGAAGCTGTCGATGGCATAAACGTGCATCCTCAAAACAAGAGCTTTAGATAAAATCTGATAAAATCTAACGAAAAATGCCCGGGTACCTCGATCATAGACACAAGGGTTAATCAGAATGCAAATAAAGACAGCTTTATATTTGAAGCGTCATGATAAAAAATCCGAAACCGGATACTCCGATCCAAGTACGAATATCCGGATACTTGGATTCGGATCTTGATTCGGATTTCGAGTTATAATAAGTAACTCGGATACTCGAATATCCGGATGGTAAGAGCTCTACTCTAAACGTTTTCACTCTACATAGATTTGTATTCCTTTTTTGTGATAGATATATTTTGCGTTTACTTATTTGGTAGTCAGTGCTTATTGTGTATTTTCATGAATACTGTTTCCTAGATATTAATTAACAAAATGTTTGTATATTCACCCAATACAACCATATTTATGCCATAAAAATATATGAACTTTAAATGGAAAAAATAAAAGGGCATAGGACACCTCCTTGTGGAATTCCTAGATTTGTATTAAATCCATATGATAAATCTGGACCTGGGTCTTAAAAAGGCCAATCTCCATTTACAGTGTACTGAGATATTAATTGCGCAACATTTAAAAGCAATATGACTATAATTTTAAGTGTGTGAATAATTATTTTCAAATAATTAATATCGACAAAACACTTCAAAATAATGTATATTTTTTTAAAATTATGTTGTTGATTAAAAAAAAAAAGAAATTTTATGATTTAGATGGAGATTAATTATTGTTATGGGAAATAGTACCCACTTTTTTAGCTTTTTTATGAAGTGAGGTAAAAGAATAACTAAAAAAAATTACCCAACTGTCTCTATTTAATAGGTAAACTTTTAAATTTATTTGAACTAATTATAAAATTTAGAAGATAAAATAAACGAAACTTAATTCTATTTCATTATAAACCTTAAAAAAAAGTTTCGGAACATTCCAGACATTTTTACAATTAACAAAACTTTAAAATTCATTGTCTGAAGCAGTGAAATCTTCAGGATTCATAGTAGACGAACGTTGAAGGTTTTGATAAAATGGCTTATTGTAATCACTAACAAAGGCAAAAGGTTTCGTAAATTATTATACGTCTATCGGTAATGGTTGATCGTGCAGAGGTTTCAATTCAAAATCACTGTGGTTTTGTCGAGTTCTAAACGATCCTCTTCTTAAATCAACTTTTTTAAATTCCCCATCGCTGAAGTCTGTTTTATAAGAAAACAGAAGTTCTTGATCTTGCTGAAATTTCATCCACTTAATTTTAAGCCATGGGATTGCGTTTCTTTCATCATCTTTTTTTTTATGGACTAGATGAGATTTAAGGAAAGTCTCATAATTTATAAACTCATTTTGAGACATCTCAATCACGCTCATAGGCTTTTTTCTATACACAGATGTTTTAATAAAATTAATCCAATCATGTGGAACTTCTATATACATTGTTGTCTTCTTCTTGGCCCGTTCAATAGCGGCATGAATGCTGTCAACCTCCATGTGAGTGTGGCCTGGTTCCATAAACTTATGGTTTATCTCAGCAATTATACTGGTTGGTGGAATTTTCTTTGAATACAAGGACAATATAAATTTTCTTATGCAGGAAGCAATTTCTTGTTCGCCACGACCCCTATCGTTTCGTTCCACAAAATGCAGGTTGCCTCATTGCCATCTGTATCTGTTTTGTATGCTGTTAGATTATAGGTCCATACCAGTTTTTTTGTAAAAAGATACGCCGTTTCTTAAATATGGTGTTGGGAGACATTTTTCCAAATCGAAAGAGATTGTTACAAAACTAAGATCTACTTTGCTTTTCTGTTCGTCCTCAGCCTTACATTTGTATGTTTTTTCGGCCAAATCTAAGTGTTCTTTTTTTTAATTGTATCCTCTCCTTCTCCTTATTTTATTCCTCTGCTGGATTAGTACAGCTGCCAATCGATTTCATTGTCAGATTACAAAGTACAAGATAATGAAATATTCATAACACTAGGTAATACCAAAATATTATAGCTACTACTTTTTTATTATTATTGCAAACTTACCTTGAGTTTTCTTCTCACCACAATTAAGTAAAGATAGAAGTCTTTTGGTTCTTTCAGAATACATTTTAATAAAAAGTCAAAAACGGCACCGAACGTCGTGTGGTACACAATTTTTTAAGTTAGGTTTAATCAAGGGGTCAATCTCCATTCATTATTTTGTTGCGGTTGTTGCTAATTATTGTGTGAGAAGGGTCAATCTCCATGTCAGTTGGACATTGGCCATTTTAGTTCTTAACGGTTTTGGATATAAGCCCTACACTTAAAATGGTATATCATGTACCCTTAGCAACAGAAGACTGGCCTTTTTTATATCCACAGAAATAAACTCGGGAACTTTAGTGTTGGAGATATCTCAAAATCGATGAAAGTGGAGATTGGCCTTTTTAAGACTCAGGTCCAAAAATATGTTTTATGTTTATTTCTTTGGTAGAGTATTCTTATCGAGTATTTTCATTAATAGAGTCTTCTATTAGCAATGAGAGCGCTGTCTTTATAATATCTAGCAAACTTAGCAACAACAATTTCGAGTTTATTTAGCAAAATGTTTGGTTATTTATTAAATAATAATAAATATTAAAAGCAAAAAGTTGGAGGTTCTCAGATTTGTATTAATTGTTTGTCACTTACTTAAGATATGTTTGTGTATAAATTACAACAAATTAGGAATACATTAAATATTGTTTATAAAAGTATGTATATCTTACACGTTAAAGTTTAAAGTAACAAAACCAGAATAGCAGGTAATGTAATGTCAGTTTGAATTTTTAAATAATACCAGTTTATAAAGTATAATATTTAAAGGAATGTTAAAAATATTTTAATATTTTTTTCTTCAAGTAATGTTTATTATTGTTTGTACATGTAAGGAAAGTTAAGGAAGGTCAGCATTCAATTAAATATAAAAGAAATTCCTCACCCTTCAAGTCTTACATCGGTCAGCGATCGATTCAAGGATATCATGTCGCTGGCGAGTAAATTGAACTGATTCAGTTTGAATTTCTCCTTCATGATGGCTTCCTGTTCGGGTGGGATGTGCACGGCTTTACCCAATTCGCCGGGTTTGCCGTGTTCAGGTAGCACCGTCGGTGATGGTTTCCATCTGCGTAGCGAAGACGGTGCATAGGTACGAGAAACACTACTGAAAAAGAAGAAATAACACATCATTTCGAGCCTTTCCTAATTAAATACATAAAAAATAAACTGCAGTTACTCGTCGGAACTCAGTAGTTTGCAGTTCAAATAAATTAGAATAACTTCCGCGCATGTTGTTATTCTTTTTGTTTGTTTAGTTGTTGAATTAAGTTCGTTCATCATCGTTACTTTTATCAAATGATATGGCGTTTTATTATCCCAGACAGGGTCACGTACATAGGTAGAGTACGATCACACAAAGGTTATCAACCTAAATGCCCTGTATCGTTGTCTCAGGGGGCCGAAAAACCGCCACTACTACTGTACAGGCAGAAATCCTTCATGTAATTTATGCATTTTCGACATTACAAGTATTTTACTTAAGATTGCATAATTAATTCTAGCATATAAAAAGGGCGATAGAAAATTAATATCTGCTATGCTCCTATATACAGGTATAGCTCGGTTAAGACCTGATGACACTTGCGTGCATGACAATTTTAATACAAAAAAGGAGAAAGCAGAATGAAACGAGTGAGATAGACATAGATTTCGGTACATATGAAGGGTTAAGGACCGACTTGAACACATTAGTCGGTATTTAATTTAGTTGCGCTTTGTCTACCGTAGTGTATGTTGTTTGGTGTCGTTCTGCTATCTATAAGAAAATCGCTTTATCCTCGTTTTCTACAACAAAATCAGTCTTTTTCAAAACTTTATATTTGCATTTATTGATTCGAACGTAAGTAATAACAAAACAAACTAGCAGGAAAGTAGAAATATGTAATTATAATATTATTTGTTAGAAGGTTAAAACTTCGATAATGGCGGATTCTTCTGTACCTGTATCGAAAACGCGCAAAATTATACATTATCAAGCTCGAAAAATCGTGTGGAATGCATATAATTACTTCAAGATGCAGAAGGTAATTAGTATAAGATTGTGTTTGTTTAATTATTAGTTAATTTAGAAGATTTCAAAATCACAAACAGAGAAATACAATGAGATAAACAAATTCTTCGATTAGGATTAATAAATTGAGGTTAAAGTACAGTTACAACTATTATCTTTCATCAATAGTGTTATTATGATAATCGTTTTGTTGTAAACAGGTGATATCTTAACCATTGTCACCCAAGCGACTGCAATTTCAAGAAGAAGTGTTGCCAGGATTATTAGTGAGGGTTTAAAGCAGTTGAAGAAAGTGCAACTGTCTCATTTTCTATGCCAAAACCGAATATTGTCAAAGCTGCCCCGAAATCTACCATTGATAACTGTGAGGAAGAAGCGCTTCGTCGTATTGTTTATAATTTTCATATAACACACAAACAAAGACCAACGATTACTGTTTTATATAATGAAGTAAATAAGTTTGATGCCCTTGGTTTTCTAGGGAAGAAGTCATCTTTCCGAAAATTATTACTAACATTACAATTTAGGTACGTATAGCTACTACTAATTGAAACACCTTTCAATGTTCTTTTTACACATAGATGGAAAACCCACAGATAACCGGAAAGTATTGATAGAAAAAACTGACATACGTGAGCTGCGATGTAAATAAATCAGAAGTATAACTAAATATCGAACAAAAAGACGACCTATAATATACGCAGGTGCGATTTTAAGTACATTATGGACAATTTTAGTATACTTCTAACGTATTTTGATATTAATTGTAGATCAAACTTACATTCATAGCAGCCATATAACTCCGTATGAATGGGTTGATGGAACTCATAAAGGGATAAAATGCCCTATATCAAAAGGAAAACGATTGATTATTGTACATGCAGGTATATTTAAATAATACTTTTGGATAATATACAGGCTGGACCATCGTACAGCATATTCGCGAAAAACTATATTTCTAATCATCTTAGGAACTCGAATCTAGCGGTCAATAATCTACAGTGGAAATACTACAAAATAGCTTTTCTATTTTTTCAAGTAGACGCTTGGTTGACAATGGTCGCTTTACCACAAACAACCCATTGTAAATCATAAATGGTGCAGCCGAAGAAATGCGGGTGCTTTTCATTTCAGAACCGAACTTAATAATTTATTTATAACCTGGTTCGGTAAAATAAATTACGTTAGATGTTTAAATCAGTTTTATTTCAACTTTGGCTAATTGTACAATGTAACATTACATAAGGTGTTCAAAATGATGGCCCTCCTGTTCAATGCAGAGGCGTAAACGCCTCTTAAAATTAGCTTGGACAGTGACTGCGACATTTCGGTTATTAAAATCGGCGATCGCATTAACAATCCTCTGCCTCATATCTTCCTGTGTTGTAGGCTTCTCCTGATACACACGATCCCTTATGGCACCCCACAAAAATAAATCGGGTGGTGTAAGATCCGGTGACCTCGCTGGCCAATGAATGGGACCACCTCTACCAATCCAATTTTCTGACTAACTGGAGGGTTAATTCTTCTCGGGCCACTATGCTGAAATGAGGGGGTGCTCAATCTTGTTGTAACCATAATCTAAATCTTTGATTGACTGGAACAACTTCATCCAGCAAAAAATTCCTGTACGTGTCTCCGTTCAAGTGACCATCAAAGAAAAATGGTCCCACGATTCGGTCGTTTACAACACCTCCCCAAACATTTTAGAGACCAACGGTTTTGAGCGTCTTGCTCGCGCATTCAGTGCGGATTCTGTGTTGCGCAATAATGTAAATTGTGTTTGTTCACCACACCATTATTTTTAAAACAACTCTCATCCGTAAAAACCACTCTATCGAAGAAATGTTCGTCATTTCTGATCTGTTCTTCAGCCCATTCGCAAAAAGCTACACGATTAACAAAGTCTCCACCATGCAATTCTTGATGAAATTCCATGTGATAGGGATGATACTGCTGTTTTTTCAAAATCCAGAGCACACTACTTTTGCTGATTCCAGTCACAGTGCTGATTTGTTGGCTGCCAATGTGAGGATTGTTTTCAACTAAATTTAAAACTCTAGCTTGGTTAATTTCATTAGTGACTCTTTGATTTCTAAATACCATTTTCTCAGGCTTAAAAGTTCCCCTTTCACGTGAAGAAGTCACTAATGATTTAAAAATCTGATGATTGGGATGACGATTATGTGGAAAACGCATGGCGTAAGTTTCAGCAGCCAGGACATCGTCCCTGTTACATTCTCCGTAAACCAGTATCATTTCAGTCTTTTCTTCAAAAGAATATTGGAATGGCATCTTTGATTTTTGTTAGAAACACAAGCAACAACACAAAACTTCTGCACAACACAAATACTTCGAAGCGATTAAGAAACCAAGACCAAACTAAACGATAAGCGTCTTTCACCTAGCCTGAGAAGCGATCAGGGCCACCCTCCCCAGCAGAAGCGCCCTCCGGTGATGAGATTTGGAACTGGTGTGTACTACAGGGAGCGCCCATAAAGTTTTACGGTGTGTACTACGGGGAGCGCCCATAAAGTTTTACGGTGTGTACTACGGGGAGTGCTCATAATGATTCCACCGGGGATCGAACAGCAGCGGAGGCAGATACAATACACAATTATGAATAATTTGAATCCTTAATTGCTTTAAATTACAATAAACTATTTACGATTTATTCAGTTATTATCCGAATTGAAATGCCAACTTTTGTATAATCAAAATCTCCATATCATGGAGGTGAAGCTGTTAAAAAAATCCGGATTGCTTTATTACTTTGATAATAACACGCTATCAAAGTCAAATTTCACATTGATTATATTTTAGAAAAAATGATTCGGCCATTTTGTAGATTGGAAATTTAAGATTATGACTTCTAATTTTCAGATTTTTTTGACAACTAAGAAAAGGTTTAATCTTAAATATGCTATACGATGGTCCACCCTGTATATCACTTAACAGATGTTATAATTTTCAGAGGGTGAACAAGAATTTATTGACAATGCTCTGTTAATATTTAAGTCTGGACAGAAAACTGGCGACTATCATGATGACATGAGCAGTACGAATTATAAAAAATGGTTGACAGAAAAGCTTATACCAAATTTACCAAAAAATTCTGTGTTGGTGGTTGACAACGCAGCTTATCACAATGTTTTGTCTGTTCGGCATCCCACCACAAATAGTCAAAAGGCAGAAATGAAACTATGGCTAGATGCAAGAGGCATTACTTATGATAGTACATTTACCAAGGTGGAGTTATATGTTATAATTAAACAAAATAAACCTGCATTCACAGAATATAAAATTGATGGGATATTGGCAGAACATGGACATTCTTTGCTAAGGCTGCCACCATATCATCAGGAGCTGAATCCCACTGAGAACAAACTTCTTTTGCTGTATATTGGATATTTCAATCACATAAAATACATTCACAAAGACCTGTTTGATTTTACGTTGACCTTGTATATTAAGTATTGCTTTCGAACCCGATGTTTTTAACGCACATAATACATATTTTAGCCACACCTCGCGCAGATATTAACCGAGCTATATATCACGACGAGATTTCGTTAAAACAATATAGGAAACTAAACAGAGTTGACTTTTGAAATTTAGCAGATATTAGTTTCGCGTAACGCTCTTTCGATTTAAAATAGTTTCGAATTTTCGCTGTTTCCGGTTACACCGGAAATGGTTATCGACTTCCTTACTTTAAATGCAATACCCCATTTTTTATAATTGATTCCTATTTCCGACTTAATTTTAAGGGTAGTTTGTCTAATAAATTTCGCCTCTTAAGTCAGCCACTTTCAAAGTATTTCAATTTTTGTAAAAAAAAATGATAGCTGCAGGCTATTACTCATAACAACATTCCCAATAAGTGAATGCATACAGGGTGATTAGAAAACAATGTTAAACATTTCATCGAGAAAATTTCAATATCTTGTTATTTTTAAATAGCAACCTAATTTTTTTTAAACTTCATTGGATTCCAAAATGAAAATGTATCAATTCCTTTAAAGTTTTATTTTGTAGAATCATGTGAATACAATGAAGTTGAAGAAATGCAGGTTTCTATTTGATATTTTCGAGATGAAATGTTTAACATTGTTTTCTGCTCACCCTGTATTATTTTGACAAGTTTAAAACACCGCATTTGAAGCAGTATACTTTCGAAAATAATTACCTAGAATTTTAAATTTGTGCATGCATTCAATTATTGGGAATGTAGTTATCAGTAATAGCCTAAATACGAATCAGTCATAAAAAATAGGGTATTCTATTTAAAATAAGGAAGTCGATATCCAGAAATGTAAATTCGAAACTATATTAAATCGAAAAAGTGTAACGCGAAACTAATATTTGCTAAATTTCAAAACTCAACTCTTATTACTTTTCTATATTCTTCTAACGAAATCTTGTCGTGATATAACTCAGTATAATTTGATCGTTTTAGATTCCCGTAAAGGTCAGATAATTTTTTCATTATTTTGTTCTTTTTTTGAGTAGGTCTGTATAGCTGTCAAGACCAATACCCAATTGCACTCCCATTAATACATATAAAAAAATGAGGTGTGGCCACCACACGACTATTTATACGTATGAGCGTTTCAAACTGTACAATTTTAAGAATTTTTTTATTACAAAACTTATTCAAAATCCTATTCTAAGTACTTTTATTGTCTTAATAAATCGCTATAGAATGCATACTTTGCAGGATATTATCAAAAAAGTGCTCCTCGCTAAGAGTAAAAGTGCTACTTCCGGTCCGAATTTTGAAATTTCATATATACAAAAAATATTGCAAATCCAGTTTTAAATACTTTTGTACTCTTGATAAATATATATAGAATGCATAACTTACGACATATTTGCAAAAAATCGCTATTCGATAAGAGTAAAAGTGGTATTTACGGTCTGAATTTTGTAATTTTTTTTATACAAAAGATATTGAAAATTATGTTTTAAATACTTTTAATACCCGTAACGTACTTGTCTAAAAAGCATGACTTGCGAAACATTCGCAAAAAACCGATTTTCGATAAGAGTAAAAGACCTACTTCCGGTAGGAATTTCGAAAAACTTTTTAAATAAAATTATTCTCAATTTTAATTTTAAGTATATATGAATTCTTTATAAATTTGTTTAAACTTAGTAGTTGACGAAATATTGGCAAAATTTTTTCGCTGAAGTAAACTGCTACTTCCGGTCTACCGATTTTACTGAAAAACTAATCAGATCTCAAGAGGGAGATTATACACGTAAATACAAAATTTGGAATTGATATCTACAGCGGTTTGGCCGCTATCGTGGTCACACACAGAGAGAGAGAGAGATAGACAGACAGACACACAGACACACAGATATTTTTTTAAAACCACTTTTTCGGTATCAGGGGACTTCAAAACGTGGACATCTGTAAAAATCTCGAGGTCGAAAATTTTCATCATCACAATACTTCCTTATACTACGTATAAGAAAGTAACAAAGAATCATTAATAAATAAGAAGGAATAATAAGCAGTAGATATGGTAATGTTAATTAATACTTCAAACATATTTCACATGACTTCACTTACACATTAATAAGATTTACTATCGAAAGATTAATTAATAAATTTCTTAAACAACTGTTAGATTATTCTTTAATGCAAACTAATCGTTAATTGAAGACAGAATTTTAAAAGTACTTAACAAATAATTTATTCATTATCTATTTAAAAGTAACACGTGTAATGTTTAATGCCTGAGGATCGTTCGATGTTAGCACTACACACAATTTTTTGCTTAAAGAGTTACTATTAATTTTCTTCAGTGGCGCAAAACAATCTTTTTGCACATGTTTAATACTCATATCAATATTCATTTAATTCTATTCGTTATTAAAATTTTACATAGGTACTTAATAATTTACATACGGTAGTGATGATTTTAATTTATTTACCAAAATGATGAAAGTCTAAAATAAATTATATGAATAATAATAATAATTCATTCGAGTGGTGTTAGTGCATTCCAAAAATAAAATATACTACTTACACTTATTTTAAGTCAATTAACAAGAAATATAACACATAATATAAAAAAAAACTGTATTGAACCTAAAATAAAAAAAATTCAAGGAAACGAAACCATATGAGAAAAGTATAAACTGCTCAACTGCTCATAATAACCGTTCTAAACGCCCACCGTTGGAATCCTAGCATTAATTTAAATATGACTTGCTTGGAAATAATTCTGAAGAATTAAAATCTATTTTAAAAAATATTAGTTTTAGATACGCGAAGAGATAATTACTCTATAATAAAAAAATTCTGCCAGAAATAGTATCATAAGTAGTACGAGATGGTACCGCTACAATATTTAAAAAAATACCGTAAACATTTCAATTGCGTTTACTTAAGCTTCTTCTTTAACTTACCTAAAATATTCAATAAAACAGATATAAGAGCTGGCGCCGAAATTTTGACAGGAATACCTATTTAAATATTCAACATAACCTTACTTTCAAAATATGAAATACACGAAAAATTGCAGCGGAAAATGCCAACTACCCGTAGATATAAAACTCAAAACTGTTTTTTAATTATGCGCGCAATAAGAATTTAATTGTTCCCAAGTTTCCACTATTATAGGAGAAAAATAAATTTTCCCAGTTGTTTACAAATCATTAGACTACGGTTTATTTTCTATTCGGCTTACAAAGTGTGTTAAATCTTAAAAATTCAGATTTCTGTTGGCGTTAGCTTTTTATTGTATTTTAGTATAATATTTTCCAAATATTTATTGACGGTACTACAAGATTGTATATTCAAATTGATACTTTGAAATAAAACCTCTGTACCTTAATGGTATGGCCCGATTCATAATTTTAAATAAACTTTATAATATTAAATAATCATATGAATGATATATTATTAATTATATATAATTAATAACAACGAGAAAAATACCTGAGTTTTACTGCAAAGAGACAAGGTCCTTCAGTTTAAAAGTATGTCGGCTCCCATATACAGCACGTGTCAATTTTCATTTGCCATAGGCGATTAATTCATGCAATACGTGACAACATGGCACCCCACCTTTCCTCTTCAATGCGAGCGCGACCGATACAAGCTCAAGTTAGCAGTAGCTGTTGGACTATTGATTAGGGTGTTTGTATTGCGCTCAGAAATAATATTTACGCATTGCAAGGATTTTTCTTTTTCCTTTCAGTAAATGCAGAGAATTATTAAGCTGCGTTCACGCTGCATGTCACAAACAAAAGCGTAATTCTAATAAAATTAAAAATAAGGTAAATAAAAAAGGATTCTGAAAATAATAATAAACTACTAGATCGCGGCGGCCATTTGATGATGACGGCTTTTATTGCAGACTAGATCGCAACGTGTTCGCAGCTAAACATTTAATGTAGAAGTGGGAAGATCGGAGAAAGTCGTTGTGATGTCGATTGTTGTCGGGATTGGTGACGGATAGTAGGGGTGACACACGTTGCCACATATTATTTGTATACGTATAAATCGCATGTAAACATTGAATCCATATACCTAATGAAAATTGACACATACGGTATATACAAACAGCGGTCAGTAAAATATATATTAACAACTAGAACCTTAAAGTAAATAAATTGGTTCTTATTTTAAAAGAAATCGACTGCTTAACAAGTGATCAATTGTTTAAGTTATTATATCTTCCCTTATAAAGCTTTTGTTCTACAATTGGCAGTTTGTGTAAATTCCCGACGTCTTATTCGTCGAAGATAAAAAGTCCAATTGCAAGCTACCGGCGTCTTGTTCGTCAAATAAGAAGATTCTACTTGAACATCACGAAAAATAAGAAGCTTTCCGTCAGATCAAGAAAGAAGAAAGAAGTGATAGAATAAGGTATTTAGAAATTGTTGTAAGTAAATGTCTCAATAAAATAAAGAACTGAATATAATAATTCATTCTAAAATAGAGACGAAATAAATAAATATAGTTATCTAGAAGAGATGAATATATTTAATAAATTGTATAAATATAATAAAGTACCAGCGTCTCCAAATTGTTATCGATACTGTAATTTGATCTATTCTTGGCGTAACAGCGTATACACACAGATATATGTGAAACGTATCTAGCATAAGTTGTTATGTCCAGCCGATGTGGTCATCTTGTTTCTTAGAATTGATAAGATGAATCAATCTTACTAAATATTTCCATAATAAAAATGTTCTAATATTATTTCTCAAGGTATTTATTTTTTTACTGAAATCAGTTTCATTGTATAAATGTTTTGCTATGTTTGTAATAAAATCATTGATTTCTAATATAATTATTGTCTAAACTTATACAATAGTATTTTATTAAATTATACCAAACGATGGCCTAAAAAACTATAAAATTATCAACATCTCTTTTATCCGAATCGCCCTGGGATAAGAATTGAGCTTAGCAGGTGAGCAAATCAGTTTATTTTATTTTGTATATAAAAAATTATTAACCAACCTAGGACATCATTCTATCATATTAATAATGATATTTAAATTTCAAATACCAGTTCCTTTACAATATGACGCAACAACGTGGGATCATTTTTGCATTACATTAATAATAAATTTATTGAGGGTTCCTTTACATTATGTCTCCGCAACGTGGGCCATTTACGAGTTCCTTTTCACCTCCGAAATCCGATATATAAAGTCTTTAAGATAACGAAGTATCTAAAAATAAGCCAGTCACACTATATTCTTTGTAGGCCGATATTTGCCTGAATTTATGAATTAAAAACTTTTTGTACATGGGTTGACTTCTACCTGTAATCCAGACATCGAATTTTATTTTTCTAATCTATGTACATGATTTCTCGGAATATGCTCATTTAAAGTGTGAATATTCAAAAGGTATTCGACTGACGAAGGTATGTAATACATTTTCTGAACCATAATATTTGTCTTAACAGTATTTTACGATCCAGTTTTAAAACGCTATTAAAATTTTCCATTAAAGTTTAGTATCATAAAGCTTCTGGTGCGAAAATATTTATCAAAACGAATATACAACTTATTAATTGTTTTCAATCACAAATAAGCCAAAATGTATAGTTTTGCCTAAGTTACAAGTTGAGTAAAATTAGAATCACATTCTTACTCTTCTTCGACTTGTTATACCTATATAAATGATGAGAAAAATACAACTGAATTCCTTAAACGTTTTATCTATGGAAAACTAGAGTAAATGGAATTATGACGGTTTACGTAATTTTGTTATCTATATTATAAAATCCCTTATTGTCTCAAAGGCAAAAACAGATATAAGCTTTATTAGATAGAGCTTATTATGTTCGCCTGCTCCCAAATATCTGGGTGTCAAGCTGGAATTACTGGTATTTTTTTCATGCCGAAAACTCTACAAGTTTTTAAACGATATGTACTAGTAGAAACTTTGATCATGTAAATTCAAAATAGTATATTATAAGTGTATAAAAGTAAGCCTTTAAAGCACGCGGGACACGTGCTCCATTAAAAGCACTCCGCTATCGCGTCGCGTCGTGCTTTTAATGGAGCGGGCGCGGATACGAGCGAGTCATGACTCATCGCCCATGGGCGCACTATTGAAATGTTGTATTTTTAAAGAGGTTTTAATTTTATTTATATAATTGGATAACAAGTGGCTGGTGATCTATAAAATACAAAATACCTTATTATTTGTTCATTTTCTCTTCTGTAAGACTCATTGAATTAAGTACATCCTTGTAGATAGAAAACGTCCTTTCTAGATCGCAACTGGTTATAGGTGCGTACTGAAAATATTCTTTTATTTCAGCGTATTTAGCATACACAATTGCCGCAATGTTATTAAATCTGGATTTCTATTAAAAACTGCGTCTAACTTTTGCCGAAGGCCACATCTGAAGTCACTTGGAATTATTAATAGCCACATCTAATTTGATTAATCCATTTTTTAATTTGAGATTCGATTTTCAAAATATGTGATTAGTTTAGGCAAATTTCCAAAGTGTTCCTGAAGGAATAACAACTGATTTTTTAAATTTGGGATTTGTGTTAGTTCCTTGCACTCAGAACTACTTTGAGCATCGTCATTTAAACATTTAACGAAATTTTGTAAACTATCGAAATTCTCTGCATAAAAACTATTTTTGTGTATGTTTTAGCAAAGCTAAGTGACGAACGTGCGATATTTTGGCATTCTGTAACGATATTTTACAGACTTTGTAATAAATTTCGGAATCACTGACACTTCATTTTCATATCCGAAAATGCAACATAAACAACGTTCTAGATCTAAATAAATGACAACTAAAAATGTACGCGTATGTTATTGAAACTAAATAACAGTAAGTACAGTATAACCTCTTTAATCCGGACACAATTTAATCCGGACATCCAGTAATCCGGACACCCACTTCGCCGAGTCATAGTCCGAACGCTCCTCTCGTTAATCCGGACACTATGCCTGCACGGACTTGTCAGACACACCACAATAAATTGTTATTGCGTCAGTCACGTCAGTGTCTTAACGGCTGCTGTGCAAGCAAGTGCCTGCATAATTTTATGCATATTTGTGTATGTACGTAAACCGTCAAAATGCCGAAAAGGAAGCACACAACGTTAGATTTGAAAAATAAGTGCGAAATAATAAAATTAATTGAATCTGGACAAAGTGTCCGATGCGTTGCAGAAAAATTTGGAGTCGGAAAATCCACGGTTGCCGATATAAATAAAAACAAAACAAAAATACTGCAATTTGTAGAATCTTCTGATTCGGGCCCAGGAAAGAGAAAAACCCTCAAGCTCAGCGCATATCCCAAAATGGAAGAAGCATTCCTTCAGGAGAGGGCCAAAGGTAAGTGAAATTTACAAAACAAAACCAGGATCAGTTCAATTGACGAGTTTAATCAACAGATTGCAGAATTCCTGCAAGTGAATATAAAATTATGTAGATACATACATATGTAGTTTTTTCTTTTTTTTACAGGAACTCCTTTGTCGGGTGATATCCTATGCGAAAAGGCCAAATTATTTTACCACCAACTAACTCAATCTGATGATTTTAAAGCAAGTTCTGGGTGGCTTCAGAAATTTAAAGAACGGTTTGGTATCAGACAATTGAGTATTTCTGGTGAGATACTCTCTAGTAATGTCGATGCCGTAGAGCCTTTCAAGGCAAAACTGATGGCGAAGATTAAAGAAATGGACCTTCAACTTGATCAGATTTATAACGCAGATGAGAGCGGTTTGTTCTGGAGAGTCTTGCCCAAGAAAACATTAGCCCATCGTGACGAAAAGTGTGCTCCTGGACGAAAAATTAGTAAAGAAAGAGTAACTTTTATGCCTTGCGCTAATGCTACTGGCCGTCACAAACTGAAACTGCTTGTGCTAGGGAAAGCACAAAAGCCTAGAGCTTTTGCAAATTCTTACATTCCTGTTTGTTATAAAGGACAGAAAAAAGGTTGGATCACCAAAGATATTTTTCGTGAGTGGTTCAATACAGAGTTTATACCATCAGTGAGACAGAACCTACGTGAGCTGAATTTACCTCAAAAAGCACTTTTGATATTGGATAACGCTCCAGGACATCCTGAAGATCTAATTAGTGATGATCAAATAGCCGTTATGTATTTGCCTCCTAATTGCACGCCATTAATACAACCGATGGACCAACACGTAATTCAAGCTGTTAAACTCTTTTATCGAAAAAAGTTGCTCAAAACAATCGTTGAATCTGAAACTGACATTCCCACAACTTTGAAAAAGATTAATTTGAAAAATGTGGTCTGTTCGCTGGACGAAGCATGGCAACATGTGAGTGATGAGTTGATTAAAAAATCGTGGAAACCACTATTATCAGTTCAGCAACCATCTTCTGAAAATGAAGACGAAGAAGATAATCTTCCGCTGTCTCTTCTGGCAGAAAAACTTGTTAAAGAAAAGGAAGTACAAAGCTTCCAAACTGAGATGAATGAATTAAGAGAAATGAGCAAGAAAGTCAATGATGACATACAACTTACTGTGGAAGAACTTGAAGAATGGGTTTCTGGAGATAATGAAACTGAAGTATTTTTAACAGAAGATGATATTACTAAAGAAATGCGAGAGAGAGAAGCTTTTGAAGAAATGGAACCTAGCTCTTCTAGTGATGACGAAGTTTATCCTAACACCGTCGCGCACAAAGAAGCTATTTCTTCTTTTAATACCTGCATTACATGGGCATCGGAAAATAATATACCATCCCATCAAGTGCTTCTGCTTTACGATCTACGTAACAAGGCACTCAGAGCAGAAATGGAGTCTAAAAAGCAACAAACAATTACAAACTTTTTCCCTTTATTGCAAAAATAGATTTATGTATTTTGTTTTTTAGTTTTAGTTTTTGTTAGAATGTTTTACTTTGTTTAATTAAAGTTTTACTGAGCTTTGGAAGATGTTTTATTCTTGAATATGTATAATTTTTTGCACTTACACTCGCACTTACATCCTAGTTACTATTTCCAATTCATATTTTGACATTTTTCACATATATCCAATAATCCGGACAAATCGATAATTCGGACACCATCCTTGCATTTAATTGTCCGGATTATCGAGGTTATACTGTATATACATATTTACATTATTTCTCTTGCGAAATATAAGGTAAATATAATAAATTTTAAAAAACCCTCAGGCTATCTACGCCCATGTACAAAGAATTTTACTTCCTTATTTTATGGACATTTTTTGCTCTCATTCTCGGGCTCTTCTCGAGCGTAAACAGATGTAGCAGTTCACCATATGAATTAATGCTATTCAGTAAATGTGTGTTGTTTACATTATTTCTTAGCTCCGTTGTATCTCCGTCGTAGTTTAACTCGGTCATGTCCGCGCCCTAGGAGCAAGTGTAAATATCCATAATCGCTGCGGAAAGTTAGTAAATTGGTCGATGTTTTTAGACCACCACACTACTTTCCTATATGTGTGTATGGTCCGGATTTTATATATAAAAGTTATTCCACATAAAGTTTTAAATACTTGTGTCGTCATAAAAAAAATGTGCGAAATGCATCATTTGCCAGATTTTTGTAAAGAGTAATTTTCATAATCACAATACGTCCTTATACATTAAGTATAAAAAAGTTAAAATTATAAAGTAATTACAGCTCTTGCAAGCTTGAGATATTCTTGGAGGTATATTTTTCCTTTTTTTTTAATAAACAATAATAAGTGTTCTTTTTTGACATTTTTTTATATTACGTTAATAACTCTATATATGAGAATAGTGTTTCCTTTCATACTTTTGTAAAACAATTCAAAACAATACAATCACTACCACAACAGGAACATCAAATATGTGAATTTTAGCAAGCTATTATAAGGATACCGTTGGGCGAACTATACTAGTAAGTATTAAATAATTACAGGGTCTGTGAGCAGAAGTGTAGATATGAGTGAATCAAGTTTTAGGAAGTAAAAAATAATAAGTGAAGGAAATTAAAATAATAATAATAATAATAATAATAATGTTAATGTTTGCAATTCTCTGCTTACTAATTATAACTGTATATGAAGAAGATTTATAATTTAATAATGAATAATTTTACAAAAACGGGAATCTATACGCCTCTTAATCCGAGAATACAAAATACCTTTAATGTGATTAAATAAAGCATTGCATACTTCAAAATAAGCAAACAATTCAGTAAGAAAAAAAAATAACTGATTACACCCGGTTATACCTCACAAAGTAACAATGCCTTGAAACATACAATGAGGAAATATATACGAGGCGTGTTGTTGTTTTAAGTAAGCACCGTTTTGATATTAAAAAAATCAATTTCTTTAACACCTTTATTTTTAAAT
Organism: Amphimallon solstitiale; assembly: GCA_963170755.1. NCBI lineage: Eukaryota > Metazoa > Arthropoda > Insecta > Coleoptera > Scarabaeidae > Amphimallon > Amphimallon solstitiale. The sequence goes on along the minus strand of OY720683.1, from coordinate 77,787,808 downwards.
TAATAACATAATTACTAAAGGGCGGAATATATGCAAAGTGCATATATTTGCATATTTTGCATATTTTAACAAATTTCACAAAAAATTGCATATTTCGGCAAATATAAAATTTGTGTGCATATTTTTATGTTTTTCGTTTTATGAAAAGATTAAGTGCGACCCTGTTTAGGAATTTCCAAGTAATCAGCTTGCCTAATGGAGAGCAGATGTGGTCTATTCTTTTATATTTATATTGTATAGTTTAGTTTGTCGATAGATTCCAGTGTGAAAAGAGTGATTTCGAAAATATTTTATTTCAAACGCCTAAAATGCCGAAAGCCGCTTCGTGGATTAAAAATTTTCCTGATTTGGAGTTTAGTGGGGATAAAGTGTTTTGCAAAGTTTGTGCCAAAATCATTGTTTGTAAAAAGAAGTTCCAAATTGATCAACACTTGAAAACAGCTATGCATAAAGCTAAGTTGCAGAAAAATAAATCAGTGCCTGTTCAGCAGTGCGTGCAAACCGCATTTCAAAATGTCAAACCAAAGAGTGAAAAGGAGGTGTTTCATCAAGACTTATGCAAAGCTTTAGTCGCAGCAAATATACCTTTGAAGAAACTGCAAAATAGACAATTCAGAGATTTTTTGCAAAAATATTGTAATCAAAACATCCCTGACGAATCCACACCTAGAAAGAAGAATGTGCAAACAGTATACGAAACCGTAATGGGAGAAATTAAAGTTACACTGGGCGATGAACATTTTTATATTATTGTTGATGAAAGCACAGACTCATGTGGTCGATATATCGCACATCTTATGATTGGAGGGCTTCAAGAAAATGAGCCAGGGAAACCATATTTAATATCTTCTAAACAGTTAGACAAAACAAATAATGAGACCGTAACTCGATTTATTCAGCAGTCTCTATCAAATTTTTTTTTACCAAATCCAGTTCCAGTAGAGAAGTTTTTAGTGTTTTTGTCTGACGCAGCGCCGTATATGGTTAAAGTAGGCCAAAACTTAAAAATATTTTATCCCAATATGGTACATGTCACTTGTCTTTTACACGGGATAAACAGGGTTGCAGAAATTATTAGAACAGCATATCCCTTGGTGAACAAATTAATTTCAAATGTAAAGAAAGTGTTTTTGAAAGCACCTCTAAGAGTGCAGATCTATAGAGAGAAATTGCCAGGAGTTTGTTTACCTCCAGAGCCCGTAATTACTCGATGGGGAACATGGATTAAGGCCGCGATATTCTACGCAGACCATTTTGAAGCCATTAAAGACATAGTTTTAGATTTAGAAGACAATTCGCAGTGTGTAGTGCAAAGTCAAGCATTATTCAAAAATGTAAATTTAGCTAAGGAACTTGTTTTTATTAAGGTTAATTTTAGTTTTGTACCAGATATAATAACTTCGTTAGAAAGTAGGAATATAAGTTTAAGAGAATCAATTAATATTGTTGAAACTTTTTCCGACAAATACAAAAAAGTTCCCGGTGATGTAGGAAATCAAGTAAGAAGGAAACTCGAAGTTATTGTGGGAAAGAATGAAGGCTTTAAGTATTTAATGGAAGTCAAAAATTTTTTGATAGTAAACCATCCAACGAAGTAATACCTTGGCCTTATAACTTACTACCCAAATTAAAATATTGCCAGATCACATCGGTAGATGTTGAAAGAACTTTTTCTTTGTACAAACATATTTTTACAGACAGAAGGCAAACATTTTTATTGGAAAATTTTGAAAAATATATCGTTATAAATGCATTTTATACTATTTCAGGTTGAAAATTGTACCTATTATGTTTTTCTTTTAATTTTACTTAAAATAAATAATTTTTGTAAGAGTCGGCGTTTCTTTATTTCCATTTTTCCATGTTATATTCAAGGCATATAATTGCATATTTTGACAAATAAATGCATATTGTTGCATATTTCAGAGAAAAACGATGCATATATATGCGCATATTTTAACTGAATTGACGTGCATATATTCCGCCCTTTAATAATTACACTTATTGTATAATACTGCCAGTTTCTAAATTTCATTCTCATAGAAATACGACACCTGATTTGTACACAATATGACGAATATAAACGCGTACAAGATGTAAAACTTTCAATTATTTGAAGGGATACGTTTAATAGAAAGAGGATAGAAAAGAAGGAAAAAGCATTGTTGACAAAAAGTGAAGCCGAGAGGGGTATGTTTACATCCTCCATTGGTGGGTCATTACCTGCTTATTTGTCTAATATATATTTTGTATTTTATTCTTTATTGTCGTGAATTACAAACGTCTTATGTTCATATATAATTTATTTTTTATTTAATACCTTCAATACTATCATTTGTTGTTAATTAGTTCATTATTTTCCATTTCTTTCATTTAGTTACTTAGTATTTAATATGGTTTGACGTCTTCTTCTTCTTCTTAATGTGTTTTCTAGTTAGGCCTTAGGCCTTTTACTAATAATCTATTTTGGCTTCATCTTTACTTTGAAGAATTGGTTATGTACTCTTTAGAGGATTTATTGTATGAGAGCGAGCCGGGGCCGTTTGTGCGGGAGGTAATCCTGTGGATCGTATTTCATCTCCGGGGTGAGGGAGATGTTTGTGTTTTCATACATCCTATAGTAGAAATCTGACGTGAATTTTCTGATATGAGTTTCAATTGTTGGTGTGTTTGTTTCTCTATGGATCTGGTTGTTTGGAAGAAACCATGGCGCCTTCAGTACCATTCTCAGTGAGGTGTTCTGATTACGCTAAATTGCTTGGATGTTTGTCGGGGCGGCGTTCAGCCAGATTTGGGCGGCGTACAACATCATCGGTCTTAATATTTGTGTGTATATGCGGAGTTTCATCTTGCTGGCTAATGTGCTGGCTGCTCCCATGGTTTGATGTGCCGCACTTCATTGCACAAATTGAAGTAGCAAGAAGAGTGCAATGCAATTAGATGTGGAGAAGAAGAAAATTATAATAACTTTTCGCAAGTATAAGTAGGTACGTACATAAAGTTATTAACATCATCCATAATTTTAATAATCTTTTATTTTAACATTGTAAATTGTTGATGATTAAAAAAGAAAACACACAGGCCAAACAAAAGCAAAAGTGCTATATAAACATGAAATGTAAAGCAGGTCCATCATTTTCTTTGGTTGCAGTGAAATTATTTATTAAATATTTGTATCGACAAGTTAGAGTGAATCAAACTCTTCATGGAGAGATCCCTAAGAACTTGACGAAAAGCTTTTATATATAATTATATTGTAAATAAAATCAAGAGAGAATTCTAAAATAAAACCTCGCATATGTAAATTCAAGCAACTAGTTAAATGTTGAAGTATGTATAGATATAATAGTAAAATATACGTATATGTTATATAAATTTGCTGTTGTGTAAGTTGTTTATACTATTGCTAACCTAAGTACGTACACACATTCTTAATTATTACAGTTTTACATAGAGTAAAAATTGAGCGAAAATTACAGTTGAATAACACACATTTCTTTGCTTGCACCACTATTAATTGTTCTGAGACGCATCTTTGGAAAAACATATTTATTTCAGTTATGTATTGAAAGTTTACGGGTAATTCATGGGCACTAGCAAATATGTATCTACTTTTAGAAAAATCTATAATTTGTTTTTTTCTAAAGTATAATTATTAGAGAAGTAGCTTTCATCCAAGAACAATTAAAAAAGTATAATATTCGAATTTATATAATTTAATAAATGTTATTACTAGGGCGCGCACACAAACGGTTGATGACTCATCGCCCATGGGCGCACTATTGAAATGTTGTATTTTTAAAGAGGGTTTAATTTTATTTATATAATTGGATACCAAGTGGCTGGTGATCTATAAAATACAAAATACCTTATTAATTGTTAATTTTCTCTTCTGTAAGACTTGTTCTCTTTAAATTAAGTACATCCTTGTAGATAGAAAACGTTCTTTCTACATCGCAACTGGTTATAGGTGCGTACTGGAAATATTCTTTTATTTCAGCGTATTTCTAATGTGGTTAATCCATCTTTTAATTTGAGATTTTGATTTTCAGAATATGTGATTAGTTTAGGAAAATTTCCAAAGTATTCCAGAAGGAACAACAACTGATTTTTTAATTTTGGGATTTGTGTTAGTTCCTTGCACTCAGAAATACTTCGAGCATCGACATTTAAACATGTAACGAAATTTTGTAAACTATCGAAGTTCTCTGCATAAAAACTATTTCTGTGTATGTTTTAGCAAAGCTAAGTGACGAACATTCTGTAACGATATTTTACAGAATTTGTAATAAATTTCGGAATCACTGACAATTCATTTTCACATCAGAAAAAGTAACGTAAACAACGTTCTAGATCTAAACAAATGATAACTAAAAATATACGCGTATGTTATTGAAACTAAACGAAATCCAGTGCACACTTACGTCTAGATAATTGGGAGAAGTCGATTCAATAAACCGGTATTAAACAGACTATTACAATAATTACGAAGTACGTAATTAATAGTCAAAATAATGAAAAAACGAAACTAAGTATGAATGAACATTTTATTTCTCTTGCGATATATAACGTAAATATAATAAATTTTTAAAAAAACCTCACGCTCTCATCTACGCCGATGAAAAAGGATTTTACTCATAAATTCCTTGTTTTATGTACATTTTTGCTCTCATTCTCGGGCACTTCTCGGGCGTAAACAGATGTTGCAGTTCAACATATGAATTAGGCTATTCAGTAAGCGTGTGTTGTGTACATTATTTCTTTGCTCCGTTGAAACTTCGTCGTAGTTTAAACCGGTAATGTCCGCGCCCTAATTATTATTATTATTAATTCCTAGAATGTATAACTTTTGCCTGTATTATTATTATTTCATGTATTCCATACAGATTTATTACAAATTTTAAAAATATTTAGAGCTAGATTTGGAGTAATTTTTGTATAAAAAAAATTAAAATTCGGGCCGGAAGTAACACTTTTATTCACAGGTTTAATTTATTAAGAAGGTAAAAGTATTTAAAACTTAATTTCCAAGAACTTTTTTAAATAAAAGTCGGAACGAATATATACACATAAGAAAGTCCCGTACTGTCCATACCTCATTTTTTTACATCTGTTGTACGGTTCCGTATGTATATATTTAATACTTAATCAAAATGTTAATGGAATATGTCAAAACCAAAAGATGACATCATATATAATTTGCCATTGTCTATTATTACATGCTTTTCACTATGTGTGAGTTAGGATCTTGAATCTATCTTCAATCATAGATTCCAAGCCTTACATGGCAGTTAATTACAATCATGTTCAAGTTATACAGAATTAAATACTCGCTTAACCTGATTTCGTATTTAGCGATAGCATTCATATTAAAAGTAAATTAAAAAAATGTATATACAGGGTGAGATAATTGAAAAAAACAATTAGTGGGAGATTCATGGTTGCTTGTGGCGCATATTCTAAAAATACTTTAAGCTCTGATGCACTTTCGGTTTCACAGGAAATGCAACGAACTTAATTTTTTTAGATGACTCACCCTATATATTTTTGGATTTTTTTAGTACTGTTTAAATCGCCTATTCAACTTTTTTTTTCTTTTTCAAATTTCAGCTAATAGTTTTTGAGTTATTAATTTTTCGTGTTCAGAAAAAATATAGTTTTCGTATTTTTTTTAAAAATAAAAACATTAACTTTGGTGGTGGTTGTAGCCAAGAAAATTCTGCATCATTTTGTATAAGTTACACTCGACAATACCTCATAAAACTTCGTTTCTTCAAAGCCTATTTCCCGAAATTTTTACATACCAAAAACTTATTTTTTTTAATGGAACACCCGGTATTTTATTGTGGCGTTTGGTTCTGTTTTTATTCTCTTTCGTTTCTGTTAATAATGCCCTATACCTGTCTTTTGTAATTTTTGAGATAATAACTATAGGAGGAATTAGCGGTCAAATAAATAACAACAAGCGTTGTTGTTCTAGCACTCAAATATTCGTTCAACCAATGGAAGGCTGGAATGTTGCCCGACTGCCTATATAAAAACGCAATTCAAATAATCTAAAACAATTGAGAAACAACAATCGAAAGTAAGAAAAACAAATTTCACTAAATAATATGTTTAACATAACCACAACTTTGTGCAATGCAGTGAGTATTTTGCTTGCCAAAGAAGTACCAACGTTGCGTAAAACGTTTCGACATATTCTTGTCAAAGCTTTTCTGATTTTAATTTTCACGTCATCAAAAAGTTATGAAAATCAGTACGTAGAAAGCGAAGATACTTTTCTCTATTACCATTTAAATTTCTCCATCAAAGAAATAAGGTCCAATTATGTAACTACCCGTTATTCCTCCCCACAAATTTAATGACGAACGATTTTGAAAGTTTGCAGGTGTGATGATGTGAGAGTTTTTATGTGTTATAATAACGAAAATTGTGTCATTTTAATACAATGTGGCTTCGTCAGTAAACAACAAAAAATAGAGGAAGTCAGGCTAAATTATCTGCTGGCCCATTGACAAAAAAGTAAGCGATTCTGAAAATTTCTTTCACCTAACCCTGTATATGAATATGCTATGAATGAATTACATATTTCCTAATTATTCTAGATTCTCAAATTTGACTTTCATCTGACAACTAATGTTCGTAGTACTAGTATGGGGGTGTTCGACTACACTCGCAAGTACCATAACCTTATTATCCTCACCAACTATTGAGTTTGTCCGCTTACATATTTCCTAATTATTCTAGATTCTCAAATTTGACTTTCATCTGACAACTAATGTTCGTAGTACTAGTATGGGGGTGTTCGACTACACTCGCAAGTACCATAACCTTATTATCCTCACCAACTATTGAGTTTGTCCGCTCCTTTTTTCACACTCAGTACTTTTTGTTCACTCGAACCGTATCTTTATACCTTCGAAAGCCTGTAGCTTCGGTTGGCTTCTATTAGGGATCGCTGTGCATAAATACTCGATGCTAGCAAAGAGATTCTTTCAGATTCGTCCAAAAAATAAATCATACCCTTCAACTCTTCATAAGAATAATTCATTTTGATGATAATAGCGATGCTTTTATAAATTTGACATAAATGTTTACAAACTCTCTTTGACAGTTGACTCAATCAGTCGGGCCCCATTTCAGCTTTTATTGGATGAACGTATATTTGGGTACATAGAACAACAGGGCTGGTAGTTCTTTATTTGGCCGCTGATTGCACTTATAGTGATCATCTCAGAAGATTACAAAAGACAGTTACAGGGCATTGTTAACAGAAATGAAAGAGAATAAAAGAAAGAACAAAATGCCACAACAAAATACCGAGTGATCCATTAAGTTTTTGGTATGTGAAAATTTCGGGATATAGGCTTTGACAGAAACAATGTTTTTTGAAGTATTGTCGAGTGCAACTATACCAAATGATGTAGAATTTTCTTGGCTACAAGCACCGCCATGTTAATGTTTTTACTTTTAAAAAGAATGCAAAAACGTTTTTTTTTCTGAACACGTGTTTTGGTCAAAAATTTCCAAAAAGAAACTCAAAAACTACCGCTGAATAGACAATTTAAAACAGTACTAGAAAATCCAAAGAATCATTTAAAAAAATTCCATGCTTTTCCCGTGAAACCGGAAGTGCGTCAGAGCCAGTGATGACTGACTCTTATTAGATCGGTAGTAAGGTCGGCAATATTCGGTAGATTATAGAAAACATCGGTAGATTAAAGAATTTACAGCTTTTTTAGGAATATCTTCTTTTATTTATTATTTACAACAATATACATATAAGTAACATACATTAAATAGAATATAAAATTTGAAAACAAAAATTTTTAAAAAAATCTCATTTTACAAAAAATTACTTGTTTTCGCCATCTTCATAGAGTGTATGCTTAGCCATTCGCAGAGTTAGTTTTTTTTCAATTGGAAAATCAAAGCAACTTTTATTTCCAATGTATTGCTTAGCAAGAATTAACCCGTTGATTGTATCTGCACGTAGCTTGTTTCTCTGTTAAGTTTTTAATTATTGACCGTAGAAAAAATTCTTTCAACATTGGCCGAAGAATGCGGCAAACAAAGTGAATTAAAAACAAAATTTGTAAGACAATTAAATTTACGTGTTCCGTCGCCGAATGCCGTCGTTTCTACTTTTTGCCAAAATAATTCTACATTATCAGAAAAAGAGTTAATTTCGTTAGTATTTCTTAAAATACGCCATTCATTGTCCAAAGTCTGAAGTTCGGAATTGTATAAAAAATCCGGGAAAATAAGTGCTATGTCGGTAATAGATTGAATTGATCCTGATTTTACAACTACTGGATCTAAAAACTGAAATTTTTCCAAAGCATTATTCTTTAAAGGAAACCGTTTAATTATTTGATCACATCCTTCTACATAAAAATCCAAGCATCTTAGTCTAAAAAAGGATAATTGTTCTTTGGTAAGTGACGTGCTGCATATTGTTTGTATCACTTTCGCGCCAAAATACATATCCACAATCTGCAGGTAATGTCTAGGATTTTTAAAATCTACGTCCGCCACTGAAATACCTTGAAGGTAATCCCTTTTTATGAAAGAATCGAATAACGTTTTTATAATAGTAAGTATGTTTTTATATAGACAATGTATTTTAGGGTGTTCAGATTGCATTTCATTATTCAAGATATTAAAAAAGGGTAGAACGAATTCTAAAAATTATAAAAATAACTTTGTAACAGGATCGTTTAACGTTGTCAATATGTTATCTACAGACATGATATCATTGGTACTAGCGACATCGGTGAAATATAACTGTAGAGGTCCATACTTTTCTAATAACTGCGAAACAACGCTATGTACGGATAACCATCGGGTTCGACATGGGCGTAAAATTTTATGAATTTTTGTATTACAAAATACTTGAAACTCGGTATATTCGCTAATTCGTTTGGGACTATGAGCAATGAGTAATTATAGATATCCCTTGTGAGCTTCTCTATATACGGAGGTAGCTCTTCACATGTATATGAAGCGCACAAATGGAAGGAGTGACATATACATTTCATTACAAAAAGCTTTGGAATGTCATTTTGCAATAAAGTCATTACTGAGCGATGCTGTCCTGCTATAACATTTGCCCCATCAGATGCAAAACCGACCAGATATCTTTTATACGGAATTTCGTGTTTTTCAAAAAAAGTGACAATATGGTTATATATATACACTATTCGCAACGGCTGCTTTAATTTCAATTAAAGCTAAAAAAATTATCACAAATGGTGTTACTGTTATTTATTCTTACGCATATACAAAGATGTTTAATATTGCTCGTATCAGTCGACTCCCATCAAAAATAAGGGAAAATTTGTTCGTCCGGAGATGATCACATAATACTTGCATATTTTCGTATACCAGTACATTTTTAACTATTGCAGTGGTTTTCCTTCTTGCACAGGCTAGTCTTTGGACAATTCTTACTGCGGCAACGACCTTGGTCAAGTGATCCATAGTAGTAAGTGGTAAATTATGTTCGGAGATAGAAGCAGATAGACGTATTTCTCCTATAACATGTACATAAAGAAATAAAAACTAAAGTTATGTTTAAATAAAGTAATTACCCTTTTTAACTTCTTCCTTTAATATAGACGGAGCAGCAGTTGCAAACGCTTCTAATGTGGGTTGTTTCGAAATCGCTTTTAGTTTTGTTTGATGAGTAGCTGAATTATTATGCTTCATGAGAGCATCCTTTCCACTAATTATATTTATATTTTTGTCGCATGAACTGCATTTTGCGTACTGAAACCCCTTTTCACTTTTTTTTTAACCAGGCCTTTAAAATCATCTATTTTCCCACTCTTTTTTATAAGTTTGGTTGTATTTCCTTTTTTTAATAACGCCGGAGCTATTACCTTCATTGCTACTATCACTTTCACTCATTTTCGTTAGTTAATTAATAAGAAAGCACGACTAGATTTCTACATTCAATCTACTAAAATAAAATGAGGGAATAGGAAGTTGTACGTATATATAGTGTTTGCTCGGTGATTTCCCTATATAAATGTATTTAGGTGAATACCCTTATTTTGATGTGAATTCAATAAATAACATCGAATAGGAAGTTAAACGTATATATATAGTTTTGACTGGTGGTTTTCCTCTAAAACCATCGGTGAATACCCTTATATTGAAGTGATTTTAATGAATGACAATTGCTATCTATCTATTTTTATTTCTTTTTCTTTCTTTATTAACAGTTTTAGGTAAATAAATTATTTCTTAGAGTAAGACAAGGAAAATGATAAACAGTTTTTCGTTAAAAATACTAATATTAGTAAAAATAGTAACACCCAAAGTAACTGCCTGTCTGTTTATAGGTAGCTAACATCCGTCAGATTGGTTATTCTAATTTATTAATTTGTTGTGCAGATTAGCCATTTAAGAATTGATTTTACCTAAATTCGGTAGATCTACCGAAAAATCGGTAGGGTTACCATCACCGGTCAGAGCTAAAAGTATTTTTAGAATATGCGCCCCAAGCAACCATGAATCTTCCACTAATTGTTTTGTCTTTCACTTAAAACATAAAAGAGCAATCGAAGAAGCGGCTACTAATGACTCAGCCTGTATATACATTATATGTATGCTATTCTATATTTTTTATGTACCCCAATTTGAACAATTAAATTTCGTTTGGTTTATACTACCTTCAAAATCGAATTATAACCGCATAACGACGACTGAACTACACATTATGGCGTATCACAATTTAACCGCAATTCATTATTCAGCAGAACAATAATGTGCGTGAATGGAATTGGCATGTCTAAAAGCAGATTGATCTGACAAGCATGTTAATTTCATTGTCTTTTTTTATCACACTAAAACAATTAATTAGTGTGTTATTATCGCAATTTTGCTACTTCCCAAACTCTAATCTATATAGCGGAAAGATAACTTTTCTTGGCATTCGAATTAGGTGTTCAATTATTGTATGTTCATTTGTCATATGTTAAATTTTGCACATTTTTAATTTAAGGAAACGAGAAATCGAACAGTTAAAAGATTATTTAGATAAAGAATAATACAAAAGAAAGAATGATACAGAACAAGACAGCAGAAAATAAAAAGGATTATGGCGCAAAAGGAGCAAAGTAGATGCCTATGAAAAATATTGCAGGAAGCAGAAAATTAAAGGTCTGAAGAGATTATTCAAATCTACTGATTTCTTCAGTACACAAAAAGGAAGACAGGACAGAGTCCACAAACTACAGAAGAATAACTATACAAGATGTTGTAAATTAAGTTCTAGCAAATAGTGATGAGCTCTTACGAACAGAAGTTCTTGCGTATGATATTTATACGTATATAAGACGTTATATACACTCTATATTTTTAAGGCAACACACATAATTGGCTCCGAATAAGTTGTTTTACTTTCTTATACGTAGTATAAGGAAGTATTGTGATGATGAAAATTTTCGACCTCGAGATTTTTGCAGATGTCCACGTTTTGAAGTCCCCTGATACCGAAAAAGTGGTTTTTAAAAAATGTCTGTGTGTCTGTCTCTGTGTGTGTTTGTGTGCGACCACGATAGCGGTCAAACCGCTGTAGATATCAATTCCAAATTTTGTATTTACGTGTCTAATCTCCCTCTTGAGATCTGATTAGTTTTTCAGTAAAATCGGTAGACCAGAAGTAGCAGTTTACTTCAGCGAAAAAATCAAATTTTGCAAATATTTCGTCAACTACTAAGTTTAAACAAATTTATAAAGAATTCATATGTACTTAAAATTAAAATTGAGAACCATTTTATTTAAAAAGTTTTTCGAAATTACTACCGGAAGTAGGTCTTTTACTCTTATCGAAAATCAGTTTTTTGCCAATATTTTGCAAGTCATGCTTTTTAGACAGGTACGCTACGAATATAAAAGTATTTAGAACTTAATTTCCAATACCTTTTGTATAAAAAAAATTTCAAAATTCGGACCGGAAGTATCACTTTTACTCTTACCGAATAACGATTTTTTGCAAATATGTCGTAAATTATGCATTCTATATATATTTATTAAGAGTACAAAAGTATTTAGAATTGGATTTGCAATATTTTTTATATACATGAAATTTTAAAATTCGGACCGGAAGTAGCACTTTTATTCTAAGCGAGTAGCACTTTTTTTCGAATATTTTGGAAAGTATGCATTCTATAGCGATTTAAGAGAATGAAAGTACTTAGAATAGGATTTTGAATAAGTTTTGTATAAAAAAATTCTTAAAATTGTACAGTTTGAAACGCTCATACGTATAAGAAAGTCGTGTGGTGGCCACACCTCATTTTTTACTAATATGCTTACACTTAATTTTAGCGCTAAAAGTGGGCAATTCGATTGGTTCTTTCGTACCTAAATGACACTCACTTAATTTAATTGACAGTCATTTCTAGTCATATGACAGTTGAATTTTGTATATTTTCCACGCTTGCTTCCATGCAAGTAAGAGAGTATTTCTAAGTATTTTAATAAAGAGTGCCTACATAAATTACTTTTTTAGTGATAGATATTATATGTGAGATGTGTTCTAATAATTTAGTATAGTTTAACACAGAAAATACTTGTATTTTCAGACTTATAAACAATACAACGTTGTGTTTACAATAAACTGTGGCTGTTTTCTCTGAAAGATTCTATGTATACCTACCTAGTGAAGAATAAAACGCTTTGCACAGGTTTTTATGTAAGATATTTTATTCAAACAAAGCCATTACGCAGTTGACACTTTTTCACAACGACCATCATCTTACTTCTATCTTATATCTAGTTATGCCAACTTAAAGTTACCAAAACAACTAACGATTCTTAGCGCATATTCTAACACCCCCCTTCGCTAAAATCGCTTAGACCAAAAAGATTTCTAAACTTAATAAATAAATTGCCAGATAATCCTTTCGTAAGTATATCTGCTTGTTGTCTAGCTGTATCAATATAAACCAACTTTATAAGCCCGTCATTTATATGTTCACAAATAAAGCTGAACTTGATATCAATGTGCTTCACTCTACGATTGTTTGATGGATTTTCTATCAATGCCAAGCATCCCCGATTGTCCTCATAAAAGGTTATAAATTTAAAATTTACATCCATATCCAATAATAATTTTTTCAACCATAGTCCATCACACACCGATAAACAAAGTGATACCAATTCCGCCTCTGTTGTAGATAATGACACACAAGTTTGTTTCCTTGTTGTCCAACTTAACGTATTATTAAACATTTTAAAAGTGTATCCACTAACGGATTTTCTATCAAGAGTGTCACCACCCCAGTCTGCATCAACAAAACAACACAAATCCCTATTATCGTTTCTATGATATTCTAAACCTAAGTAAACTGTGGACTTCAAATATCTCAAAACCCTCTTAAGACTGTTCCAAGCCTCATCAGTGCCTCTGTCCTGAAATCGACTAAAAAAGTTCACAGAAAAGCATATGTCTGGACGTGATCCCAACATTAGGTACATGAGACAACCCACTAATTCCCTGAAAGGTTTATTTGTTACATGTTTATCATTACTTAAATTAATTTTTAATTTAGGATCTCTTGGAATAATTGAGCCATTGCAATCGTTCATACAAAAACGTTTTAAAATGCTCTGAATATATTTTGATTGACTAATTCTTAAAATGCCATCTTCCCTGTTATAATTTATTTCCAGTCCTAGAAAGTGTTTTAAAACACCCTTATCTTTCATTTTAAATTTTGCCCCCAATTTATCTTTTATCTCATTTATTTGTGTCTCATCTGATCCACATAAGATTATGTCATCAACATAGATTAAAAGAAAAACTTTGTAACACTTATCAGAGTTAAAAACATATAAACAGAAATCGTTTTCAGATCTAACAAAACCAATTTCCAATAAAAATGTATTTATTTCATCATTCCAACATCTGGAAGATTGTTTCAATCCATATAAACTCTTTTTAAGTTTGAAAACCATGTTTGGTTCAGAACTGATATCTTTTGGTGGATAAACATAAATTTCTTCAGTTAAAATTCCATTTAGGAATGCAGTTTTTACATCCAGTTGCCGAAAGTGATATTTAAACTGATTACCTACTATTAATAAAGCTCTTATTGTTGTCATTTTGGCTACAGGCGAATAAACATTGTCATAATCTTTATTTCTTTCTTGAGCAAATCCCCTTACTACTAATCTAGCTTTAAATTTGTCATTTTCATTTTCTTCTAATGCTTTGAATGTAAAAACCCATTTAGTATCTAAAACATTAATATTATTCGGTCTTTGAATTTTTTCCCATGTTTCATTCTCATCTATAGACTTTAATTCTCTATCTACTGCCCTTAACCACTTTTCCTTATCAGGTCTATTCTCTAACTCCTCAAAACTAGCCGGTATATTTTCTACAAAACTATTAGCATCAAATGCCATATAAAGTTCATAGTCATCAAATCTACTAGGTACTTTTACACTTCTTTGAGTATGTTCCCTAGAACTCCCAACCTCATTTAAACCCCTATTTGAAACATCACTAGCATCACCCTCATCTGTGACTTTACCAGTTTCATGCATTATGTCTGATAATTCATTTTCTATATCATTATTTAATTTTATCTCTCCCCTTTTGAACCAAAAATCATTTTCATTAAACTCTACATCCCTAGCATTAATAATTTTTTGTTTTCCTATATTCCAAAGTCTGTACCCTGTTTGAGAATAACCAACCATAACACATTTCTCAACTTTTGCATCAAACTTATTTCTAAACTCTTTTGGAATATGATTATAAGCAACACATCCAAAAATCCTAAAATTACTCACGTCAGGACGTATTCCATACCAAATTTCCGCTGGTGTAACATTGTCTAGGTTTGCTGATGTTCCCCTGTTCATGATGTAATTTACTGTTCTTATTGCTTCACCCCAAAATTCCTTCGGTATTCCCGATTCTTCCATAATTGTCCTGCTTCTTTCTACCAAACTTCTGTTTTTTCTTTCAGCTTTGCCATTCTGCTGTGGACTGTAAGGTACATTGTAATCCAAAATGATCCCTTTCTCTACACAAAACGTTTTAATATCTTTTGAAATATATTCACCCCCATTATCACACCTCAATTTTGATATCCTCTCATTGAATTTTGACTCAGTCATATTTACATAATCTTTAAATTTATCAAATACCTCACTTTTCTCTTTAATTAAATATACTGCACAAAAATTTGAAAAATCATCAATAAAGGTAACAAAATATTTTTCATTCTCAAATGTAGCAGGTGTAATAGGCCCACAAACATCGGAATGAACTATCTCTAAAATCCTTTTACTTCTAGTTCTAGAACCAAATGGAAATCTAGTTGTTTTTCCTTTTATACAAGGTTCACAAAAATCATTGTCTTGTACTGTTACTTTTTCTAATCCATTGACCATCTGTTTATTTATTAATTCTCTAAGCCCTGAAAACCCAATATGCCCATATCTTCTATGCCACTTTGTAAAATCACTGTCAACATTTCCCACATTCATTGATTCAATTTTTGATAGTACAAATGATATCTCATACAAATTTTCTCTAGTTCCCATACCTATCAGGCTATTATATTTGTTTATCAATTTAACCCTTCCACCTTCAAAAATAACCTTAATATTTGATATTTCCAATTTCTTTACACTCAAAAGATTCCTTCTTAAATTAGGTACATACAAAACATTTCTAATAGTACAATCTACCTTTTTACATCCTACATTACTCATTACATTTATGTTACCAACTCCCATAGCCAACAAAAATTCATTATTCTTTGCTACTGCTATTTTAATTGGCTCTTTGAGCATTATGAATTCAGCAAAGCAATCCCTTCTATTGACCATGTGATCGGTACACCCCGAGTCAACAAAGAAATGTATACAATCCCTATCATCCTGGGAATTTTCACTTTTTGTTTCTAACATGAAACACGCACTTTTGTCACTTTCTGGTTCTTCTTCTTTCTCTTCGTTTGATGTATAGTTGCTCCTCCTGTCACCTTCTCTATATCTACTAAATCTATTTCGGGAACCACTTGAACCTCGATTTGAACTAAAACCACTTGAACTTGACCCTCGATTTGAATTGACACCACTGAAATTGCTTCTAGAGCTTGATGTCGAAAGTCTATTTTCACTGTTTGTTTTGTCCTTTTTTCTCCATGAGCCATGTATATTCACTCTGCAGTCTCTTTTAAAATGTCCCTTTTCACCGCATCTGTAACATTCCCACTTTTGTGCTTGAAATGCATAACCTGTACTTTGTGAGTTTTCTTCCTTTTGCCTATTCAAGTTTCGTTTTTCATATTCACTTACTAGCTTTTTTTTAACTTCAGAGTAAGTTAAGTCCTTGGAATTTTCAATCACTGTTACAATTGTGTCATAGGACTTGGGTAAACTTAATAAAATATTACAAATATGATCTTCATCTTTCATATCTGCTCCTGATATTTTTAATTGTCTCACTACTTCATCGAATTCATGCAAAAATTCTTCCGTTGGTTGTTTTTCTGTTAATTTCATACAAAGCAATTTTTTCTTTAAATAAAGCTGTCCAGGCAAGCCTGTTTTCTCATATTTCACCTCTAATGTACTCCACATTTTGAATGCTGTATCTTTGTCACGCAAATATTCTAACTGTGAGTCCTGCACACCCTGAATTATTAATGATTTAGCCTTCGCATCTTTTTTAATCCAGTCTTCCTTTTGTTGTTCAGTAATTTCTGCGCTTATAACCTTTTCTTTTGTTGCAAATTCCAGTACTCCGTTCTCACCTAATATCATTTCCATACGAAATTTCCAATTGTAATAATTTTTACCATCCAACGGTTCTATTGTATAACTCCTGGTTTGCGACATTTTTCACTGTTAATTTCCTCTTTCCTTTGTTTAACAAAACCACCTGTGCATACGCCCTGTCGCACAAAAACTACCGCCAAAACTTTAACCTTACTTTTTCCTTTTTGTTTGTGCTGGCTACTACCGCCGTTTTTTCGTTGTTTTCTCTATACTTAATACTTCTTCGTGTCCTTCAGCCTGTCTGGGCCCATAACCTGAAGAATAAAACGCTTTGCACAGGTTTTTATGTAAGATATTTTATTCAAACAAAGCCATTACGCAGTTGACACTTTTTCACAACGACCATCATCTTACTTCTATATTATATCTAGTTATGCCAACTTAAAGTTACCAAAACAACTAACGATTCTTAGCGCATATTCTAACACCTAGTAAGTAATTTAATCTTTTCAAATTTAGATTCTTCAAAAAAAAAAAACATGAAATTATAATTATCAAAGAATTTTACTGAACTTGTATATGCAAAACCTTTATTAATATAGCTTTCTATGCTGGATACAATTTAAATATTGTTTCTTTCCTTGAAGTATATTGCTTTGTATTATTGATATAATTAAACTTGCAAGTTCATAAAGATTTTCAACAGAATAATAAAGAAAAACAGTCACTGTTTGTTGTAAACAAAAAGAGATATTGTCTAAAAATACAAGTATTTTATGTGTTAAACTATAATGAATCGTTAGAATACATTTTAAATATCATACCTAACACCAAACAAGGTCAATCTATGTGCACAACCTTTATAAAAATTACTTTTGAAATAGTCTCTTCCTTAACTCCATATACTTTACACGCGATAAAAAAAAAAGTATCCGGTTTGTTTGGATTGTGAACTTTGACCTAGGGTAAGAGTGACGAAAAATGGGTTCTACAAGGGCAGACTGGAAAAAGCGCCGGCACAAGTGTATTGTATCTAAGGGGGATTGCTTCAAAGGGGACATATTTATATTAATGAACATATAAAAATTTAAAAAAACGAAAATTCTCGTTACTTTTTGACCGTACCGCGTATACAAACTGCAGTTGCAAGAATTTCGGGACAAAAGTAGGCATCACTCTTAATGAACTCTTTTTTTCGGTAAAAGTACTACACTATATTTTTTATTTGAAGTAACGCTAAAATTATACGTTCAACACACATTTAGAATGATAACAAAAGTATTAAGCAGTAGTCCAACAATAAGACTAGCCGACACGATTTTAATAACTGACTTACCAGTCTAACATTTTGCTATTTAGCATTGTTTTAAACATAAAAACTGTATTCTAACATAGGATGTCACGTCACATTTTCAAAATAAAATTTTTCTGTTTTCACTAAGATTAACGTACAATTAAAAATTAAAAGTATTGTAATAAGCTCAAGCATGTTCAGGCTATACCGTGAAGGGCAGCGGAGCAACCACAGACTAGCATTGTTCCTGGAGAATTTAATATAAAATTTGAGCCGTTAGTGGATTCTAATTTAGCAATTCTACCCCCTCTATACATTAAATTAGGACTGATTAAACAGTTTGCAAAGCACTAGAAAAAGAAGGCAACTGTTTTAAATACTTAAGGGATACGTTTCTAAAGCTGTCTGGCGGAAGTTTGCGAAAGAATATTTGTTGATCCACAAGTTAGGAAGCTGTTTAAAGATGAAAAATTTCGAACGTACCATGAATTATTTAGAGCTGACAGCATGGACTTTTAAAAATGTTTGCAAATATTTTCTGGGATATCAAAAGAGTGAAAACTAATGGCTAATTTACTAGAAAACTATAAACATTTAGGGTGCCGAATGATGCTCAAAGTTCATTTTTTGCATTCACATTTGGTTTTCTTTCCTGCTAATTTAGGAAAGACAAGTGACAAGATTCCATCAAGAGATTGCAGAAATGGAGACACGATATCAAGGTAAGAGGGATCCCGTCGTGATGGGAGATTTTTGCTGGTCTCTCGTTAGAGAAGGTAATAGTCAACATGTTATGATTATGCTTTCATAGTTACGTTATACTGTCAGTTTGTTTATTTGATTCTTTCACTGGATTAAAGCCTAAAGTAGTAAAGGCATTTTCACTACAATTTAATCCAGTGAAATGGACAGATTCCTGAGGCCCGAAAGATTTGAATGTGATTCGAATTCGACAAACACTGCTAAAGAATGGACTCACTGGATGAAAACATTTGAAAACTGTTTGGAAACGACTGGATCCAAAGAAGGGTTGAAGGATGTGGATAAACTGATGCTGCTTGTTAATTACATTTCACACTCTGTTTATTACTATATCAGCGAATGTAAAACCTATAGCGGAGCTATTGAAAAATTGAAGGGAATTTACGTCAAAGAGAAAAACGAAATATTTTCAAAACATCTACTTGCTACAAGAAGACAAGAAAATGGTGAAACTATAGACCAGTATGTCCAAGCTCTTGATCTTATTAGTAAAGACTGTAAATTTAAAGATGTTACCGCAGAACAAAATAAAGCTGACTATATTCGAGACGCTTTTATTAGTGGATTGCTGTCACCTCATACCCATCAAAGATTACTTGAAAACCATACTCTCAGTTTAGATAACGCTATATCTCAAGCAAGTTCGTTGGAAAGCGCCCACGATCACTCCCAATTGTACTGCTTTGATAAGAAATTAGATAACTCGATAAATTCTAGGAAAACTGTTACTGAGGTCCCTTCAAGAAACATTTTTATTGGAAGCTACTGCTCTAACTCAGCGTTGTTTCTTTTGTGGAAATGCTAGACATTCACGTCCGGCTTGTCCTGCTCGCGATCAAGCCTGCACTTACTGCAAGAAAGTAGGACATTTCGCAAAGGTATGTTTGAAACTCAGAACTACTATGAACAAGACTTCTACTAAGACTCCTACTTCAACTTCTGCTTTTATACTTGCTTCCACTCCTCGATCGCTTGATTCTCTGAGAAAAGCACTTGTAAATAGCAAGGTTAATAATGTAACTGCGACTGCTCTTATTGATACTGGAAGCTCCGACAGCTACGTAGACTATACTTTTGCACTGAAAAACAATTTGAAAATACATGCTTGTCGAGGGCATGTTTGCATGGCATCAACTTCGTTTTTGTCACAACTCAAGCGATCTTCTGTCGCGAATCTTGAATTTTTAGGACACAAATACAAAAATGTCAAACTCTCGATTTTGCCAGATTTATGTACGGATATAATTGTCGGACAAGATTTACTGAGACATCAGTTGATATTGTTTTTGGAGGGTCCAAACCTCCACTATCGATATGTTCTTTGATCTCAGCTAGAATTGATCCTCCATCACTTTTTGGAAATTTGACAACCAACTGTAAGCCAATCGCTACAAAATCTAGACGATGTTCTGAAGACGATGAAAAGTTTATTCGTGAACAAATCGAGAAGCTGCTAAATGATGGAATAATTGAAGAAAGTGGTTCACCTTGGCGAGCACAGGAATTAATTTCAAGAAACGAAAATCATAAAAGACGTATGGTGATAGATTATTCACAAACTGTCAACAAATTCACATTATTAGACGCTTATCCTATTACGAATATTGAACAACTTGTATCAAAAATTGCAAAATATGAAGTTTTTAGTACCTACCATTAATCTCAAGAGTGCATATCATCAGATACCTATCCGGGAATGCGAGAAACATTTGACAGCATTTGAAGCAGCAGATTGTACCAGTTTGATCGCATACCCTTTGGCGTTACTAACGGCGTATCATGTCTTCAGCGGGTAATAGACGATATAATTAGAAAAGAAAATTTGAAGGGGGTGTTTGCTTATCTGGACGACGTTACCGTTCGTAAGATGACTTCATCTTGTCCCATCTGTGCGGAAATTAAGCCAATATTCTTCAAAACAGAAGAATTCCCATTTAATAAAGGGTACTTCAGTTTTTGAACGACTGAACATTGATTTTAAGGGACCTATTCCAAGCTCTTCTAGAAATAAATATCTTCTTGTGATTATCGACGAATTCTCTAGATTTCCATTCGCATTTCCATATGCGAATATGAACTCTTCAACAGTAATCGAGTGTCTGGATCAAATATTTTCGATCTTTGGTTTACCTGCATATATTCTCTCACATCGTGGGACATCATTATTATCTCAGGAACAAACTACTTATCTTCATTCTAGAGGGGTAGCCACAAGTAGAACGACACCGTACAACCCCGAAGGCAACGGTCAAGTGGAAAGGTACAATGGAATTATTTGGAAAACTGTAAATTTGGGACTCAAGACTCGAAATATCAGTGTTGAAAAGTGGAAAACTGTTTTGCTAGATGCATTTCATTCTATTAGATCGTTAATTTCTACGGCTATAAACTGTACTCCACATGAACGTATTGCAATGATCTTGAGTTTGGTGGTAAATTGTAAATAAGCATAATTAAGATCACTTCTAGATTTAATTTAATTAATTACTATTTTATTTATTTTATCATGATCAGTGTATATAAATATTTATTAAGTTAGTATTTTGGCAAATTTAAATTAATTTAAGTAAAATAATATAAGAATGTTATTGTAATTTTATTCAAGAAGCTGATATTAGAAGAAGCCTGGTATATCAAGTGAATATTCACAAGAAAGAGTTTCCCGTAAGCTTTAGCGCAAGAAAATATTATGACCGAAGACGTTCAATGAATCAGCCCGGGCGAAACAATATTCCCCGCGAGATACTATTTACAATCACAAACGTAAACAAGTCGACACCGAGATGGATGTTTGTTTACATTTTTAAATAAGTAATACATTAATTGACCGAAGGGTGCAGCACTATCGAAATGCAATTGAAGAGGTGGAATCGGTATCGTACCGAGGATGACCGTAGTTTTTTTTTGTGAAGAAAATATGCATATAAGTCGGGACATGATGAGAAAGGTGGATTTTTCAAGCAGGTGTGAACCGCTTTAAATAAAATACGTAAAATACGGGTGTCTATACCTTTACTGAATTAAATTTTAACTTAGAAGAAATTTTATTATTTCGGAACTTGTAATATTTTCCTAAATTTTATTTGGACTTAGAAAATTTTCAATCATTCTGAACTTATAATATTTAACAGAAAAATCTTATTTGTACTTAGAATAATTTCGTCTAAATACGACTTTGATATTTCTAGCGAGTTAATTTTTTTTTTATTTTTACTGAACTAATATGTTTTATTCTTATACGCAGGGTAATTACACCGTGCGTTATGGTAGAACATTTTTAGTAATTGTAATGATTTAGTTTAAGATTTAATGGGAAAATATTTATTGTCAAGTTGGAATAAAAGTATAGACAGTTGGTGTTTGAGATATTTATAAGATAAAGTATTAGAATAATACTTAATAATTAGAATATTTCTGTACTGTTTGAAAAATATAATATAATTTTTTTTGATCTTTTAAAATGGATGAGTTTGAAATGCTATATGAGGAATTGAGGTGATTAAGTGCTTTTATTTCTGTTTCATTTTATAATTTGTGTTACATAATTTTTCTTATGTGGTGTTTTGTACTGGAGTTGTAGAACGAGGTTAGTATTTTTTTATATATATAAATATATTCTTTATTTATTTTCTACTTTATTGTGTTTGTGTATTGGAATTTTGACGTGTTGGGTAATAAGTCAGGGATGTGTGAAATGAATTAAGTGAATAATTAATTCATAGCATGGAGCCTTGATTAATCCTAATAACACGAATTGGTCTTGGTGGTACTGTTTCGGGAGCGAGCAAAGGCGCTGATCAGAACAAATCAGGACTAAGTCAATAATTCTGAATACACAAAGGCATTTGATTTGAATTTTAAAGACGTATATTCATTAAGGGATGAGCACATTGTTGTGTATGTTAGGGGTGTGTTTAACGAGTTGAAAGACATACTCGTAGGATGGAACCCTGGGGTACCTGCCCGTGTGAATCTGTCTTTTGATGATACTGTTCGGAAGCGAGAAAAGGCGCTGAGCAGAATTAATCAGGACGGAGCCATTACCTTAATTATATATTTGAAACCGATAAGTGATGAAATTTTTATTATTTCTTTATAATCCAGTATAACTCACAGCATATAATAATTTTTTTTTGATGCGTTGATTCTTTTACAATTAAATAGAAATAAATTAAGTAATGATGAATGCTTAGTAGAATGTTTACTGATAGTTTTTTTTTTATATATAGATATATATTTTGAATATAATTGTCATATTTATCATATCATGTTATCATGACATGCAAAATTTTTAACATAACATTTGTGATATGGTTAATTATGAAGATATTGATTTTACTTGTAAATTAGTTATTTAATAAAGTATATTATAAGGTTTATTTTGTATTTTTATTTAATTATCTGACCTGGAGACAACTTGAAAGCGTTCATATTGGAGAAGGAACATCGTTATTGTTTTCTGCCCCTGAGAGAAAATTTCATTAGTAATTTTTAAAAACTGAGCTAGTGATTTGTAAAATTGCTAAACCTACTGTTTTGCAGAAGATTATAGGACTTTAGTCTAGCATAAGGCCTAGAACTAAAGTATATGCTTGATTCTGCTCTTGTTTATTATTTAAATTAATTAATATATTTTATGCAATCATTAATTTGCAAGAGTCACAGCAGTATGTTTAATCACCAACGCCGTACTACTTACGGTACTTCCTTACCCACATGGCTTTTTCCAAATAATACTGTTCTATTAAAGAAGCACGTTCGGAAAAGCAAGTATGATCCATTGGTTGAAGAAGTACAAATAGTAGATACAAATCCAGAATATGCTTTGGTCCGGAATCAAGATGGAAGAGAAACGACTGTATCTTTAAAGCACTAAACACCGAGAGGTAACCTATCGAAAGATATAGAATTTCCTGTATCGAAAGATACAGGAAAAGCAAGTATGATCCATTGGTTGAAGAAGTACAAATAGTAGATACAAATCCAGAATATGCTTTGGTCCGGAATCAAGATGGAAGAGAAACGACTGTATCTTTAAAGCACTAAACACCGAGAGGTAACCTATCGAAAGATATAGAATTTCCTGTATCTTTCGATACAGGAAATTAAGTCCACTCCAATGAGAGGGGATGTTATGATTATGCTTTGATAGTTACGTTATACAGTCAGTTTGTTTATTTGATTCTTTCATTGGATTAAAGCGTAGAGTAGTAAAGGCATTTTCATTACACAACATAAAAGGACGAAATAACTCTTTTTTATGCAAAACTTTGATATATCAGCAATTTTCCTTTTTGTGCAGTTGTGTTTTTGTATTCTTCATACTAATTAAACATTCAAGTATTTGTTATGTCAACATTTTTGTAATTATCTATTTCTGTATAACTAATTTTCTAAATACAATATTATTGTTTATCTACTAGCGGAGTGTGATTAAAACACGACGTGGTGTAAAGATTTGGTTTTTAGTTATGCCTTCAGACTGTAAGATCTCTACATCCATTTTTACAACACTTATTAAAAAGTAATTTAAAATTGTCAGCTAGTGTAATTTTCCGTGCCATAGGTATAATGAACCCCATTATCTTTTGTTCAATTATTAAAAATACCTTAATTACTCTAATTAAATTCAGCTAAGCCATAGAATTATATTTTACATCCGAATCTATAGTTATAAAGAAAATAAATGTCTACACACGACCTGGAGGTCCCTATACCAGTCGTCTGACCTTCCAAGGGAATATGTACCTACATCATTTTTTGTACAATTAGAACGTAAACAAATTAATTGATCAATACTATACGAAAAAAAGATATTATCAGAGGTGATTTCATATTAATATTATTGAAAAAATTTCGATGACCATGCGGAAGTAAACGACCACGGACCAACGCTCGACTAACGCGGGGACTCATTTTTAATTGTTCCATAAATGCAGAAATTAAATAGCGTCTTCAATCAGGTAATGTTTTAAGAGTATGTAGGTATATTTCATTATTTATAGGCTCATGTATAAATACTGCCTCACTACGATGGTGATTAAAATTTAAGTTCTTGACAAGTTAAACATCTTAAAGGAAGACTTCCCGGAGTGTTGGTAAATAGCGGTGGTTAAAACACAGCTTTTTTGTCAATGAATTTTTTTAATATCATAGTTGAAAAATTAATATTAAATAATGTATTAAGCACTGAAACGCACTGCGATCATCAGTTATATTTAGATTCAGCAATTGTATCTATTCAAATTTAAATGATTTATATGTCGATTTATTGATGATTCATTAGAAATTAGATATAATGTAATAATAATAGTTTTTCTTTATTACAAAACATATCTAATAGGTAATGCTAAACACTTATTAATGATCGATTAAACTGTGTACAATAAATAGTAGTAGCATTAATTAATACTTATATTAATTCAAGGTTAATCTAAACTCTTCTGTGAAAAAGTTACTTAAGAATTTATCATTAAATATGATATTCAACAAGAAAAAGTCCTTACCTCTGATACGTGTCTTGTCCTTCATCGGCATCAACCCTGTTATTATCCACTAAGTTATCACTTTTGCCTACTAAAGGTTCATTTATAATCACATCATATTCACCACTTCTTTTGCAATTACCCCCCAAGCATTCAGTATAAAATGATAGTAACACAATTACTAGTAAAAGCCATACTAAAGATGTTAACAGTACAACCCTGCAGGTGTGAATTCTTATTCCAAATCGCATTTTTGCTGATATGTTATTCCAAATAGGATATATCTATCTAATAAATTATAAGTTAAGCATGTCATAAATAATGTACACCATAGGTTATATTTTGTATCACAGGCAGAAATGTTCTTTGTAAACTTGTTTTTTTTTCTGTGCTTATTTGTATAACTACTGGAGATTTGTTCAAAAAAAAATACTGAAGAAATTCAAATAAAACCAACCGTGTCGTCTTGATTAAACTAAAACTTGGGATAAATTAAAAAAAAAACATGTATGCTATATAAATACACTATAGAGTGGTAAACTGCACTTGCACATATTCTTTTTAAAGTGTTAGCGATTCAAAAACCTTGTGTTATGTTACTTGGTGAGTTTTTCGTACACTTATAAACATTTTCAACACACCTGCTATACACGTCGCACATTCCGCTGGACAACTGTCAAACCACTATTCATGGAAGTAAAATTATTTCAAAGCGCAGACTCCAGGTGTGTTGGCTTTAAAATTAAAAGTCCCTATATCGTTATAAAATCAAATACGAATTTCTTTGAAGGAAAATGAAATTTCACAACTTTCGCTCAAACCAATATACAATTCCAAAAATTAATAATCATATTTTTCAATTAAAATCTTAGAGGCTACAAGAGGATAGAGCACTAGCGACATCTTTAATTTGAGTCTTCTACTAAATTTTAAACATTCTTAAAATATTTTTGACAATCATTTGAATTTTAATAAATCCGTTGTTATCAAAATAAAATCCTGTTTATTTTATATTAAAATTTCGATAAACCAAGTTCAATTTTATAATTGTGAGAAAATCATATCCTGTAGAATATTTACTGAAAGAGGGTAATTTTGTATGTTAAAAGTTTTTATCACAATCAATAATCAGTGTTACCTATATAGATATAGAGTTCGTTGAAATTAAACAACAGTTTTCAAAACAATTTGACATTTTTAATTTGTCCTAAAAGTTGTTCTCGATAATAATTGTGTAAATTAAAATAATAAATAAAAATTATAATAAAAATGTGAATAAAAGAAAAACAATCTTGTAATGAAAATTACAATCACTGGAGGGCGTAAATTCGTTAGTTTTGTATGTTGGTGGTATGTATACAGGGTTGCCGTTGCTGGCAACTTGTTGCCATTTTGGGCAACTTCCAACTAACTCTGGCAACATGGCAACAACTTTGTAAGAAATCCAAAAAAATGGCAACATTTTACATATACAAAAATTAATTCCATATAAGTATTTCTCCGAAATTTGTCATAATTAAAAGTAATAATAGGAAGACTTAATTTAAAAAAAATTTCTCGTGCTACGTATATATGTATGTATTACCGGTAGAATTACACATGTTGATTAGCATAAATGATATAGAGCGCTAAAATAAACATTTTACTGCCAGGGAAGGCAGGGGAATTCCCGATTTAGTGAGTGTAACGCTTTAAGTACGTATACATACACATTTACACAAGTATTTGTACACCGAAGTGATCGTTGTTTATTCAATTAGTATAGGGAGCGATAGTGTTTTTTCCATTTTAAGAATAGAGAGATATCCACATTTATCAAAATTTGCATTCGAACTATTGTCTTACATACATTATTATGGATTATCTTATTTTGTATTTCTAATGGTTCTAGAACTCTAAAAAATCAATTCCATATAGCCAATAATGCAATGATTTTGGTATGGGTACTGGAAAAAGAGTCAATTAATGTTTAACAGCTTTAATTATTGATCGTTAAACGATATTACCACACAAAATAGTTAAAATTGTGGAATTATGTACAAATATTAATATTTTTATAATTTTGGCAACTTTTGAATGAAAATGTTGGCAACTTCAGTGACTCAACCGCGGCAACGCTGTATGTATATTATGAATTTATTGCTAAATTTTGTAAATTTATTGTTCTTCCTATTGTAACCTATTTATCCACAACATTTATTTTATAGTTTATCCGGCTATCTTTGGTTTTGTTTTCTATTCATTTTTGTCAGCCAAACTAAATACATCCTCATGTAGGTAAGTTATATTTATTTAAGATAAAACATATACTAAATAATTTCTAGGTTGAAGCCACATCAGAACCTAGTACAATGCCCCTTCAAAAAGGAGCATATGGTCGTTGAAGATCGTCTACAGAGACATGTACTGAAATGCATGAAAAATTACCCAAATCATGTAAAATGCCCTTATAATGCAATACATTGCTTTTTGGACAAGAACGCTTTAGAAGAGCATTATTTACAATGCCCTAATAAACCTACCAACTGGAAAAATTGGGAGAACAAAAAACTTTACACGAATGATGCTCCAATTCACATTGATATTACAAAAAATGGCCAGGAAGAAGATTGGGAGGCTGAATATCGTTAAATAATTATAGTGTAAAACACTAGACCTGTCATTTATATAACTCGTAATGATAGAAGTATGTCCCGTCATGATAAATCTGAATACTGTTTTATATATATATACTGATTAAATCAGTGATTAAGATTTGTTTAAAGTAATTGAATTTCTGTTTTGTATTGCTATTTTATAATTGACTATTATATAGAAATAGTTTTATAAGTACATACATTTCATTTATTTTACTTATGAACATTTTAATAGATCTTTTTCTCCAGGATATTTTTAGGCCTATCTACACAACTTTTTCTTCGAGCTAAGTGCCTCTTAACATTTCTAAGGAACACCTAATACAATGCCCTCAGATATTTGTATTATACTTTGTTAAAAAATATTATTGAATTAATGATTGAAATAAACTTTAATTTAGTATAGGATTTGTAAAGCTACGATCTAATTTTAAGGAACTTTTGTATAAATGACCCTAGAGGCTCAACATAAAAACATTGATTACAATATAAGTGTCTGGCACTTTTATGTTTACTTGCTTGTTTACAAATTTGAAAAGGATCTGAAAAATATTTATTTGCAAAACATGATAGATAGTATTAGGTCTTTACGGATGAAGGTTTCATTATGCCAATATGGCATGCACACGGTGATACAAAGAGTGACTTTGTTACCTATAACGAATATGTATACTTCAAAATTCTGTTGGTTATGGCTAGTCACAACTGAATAGTTCAAATGAACTCATCTTACAGTTTATTCTGAAGCAGTGAAAATGAATAATGTGCATGAGATTGTATTCTGAATTTGGTACGATGCATAGCTTTATTATACATATTTATATATATATATATATATACACAGGCTGTTTGCGGTTTTGTGATTTTATTTTCAAGGGGTAATTAAACATCTTAAAAGGAGGCCATTAACATAAAATATCTTGGTAAAAGTTGCACAGTAAGAGAGATTACTGTTAAAAACTGTTGTAGTTTTTATTCTTTTTTATTTCTAAGTGGTGATTAATTAAACATTTTTTTAAATGTTTTTTATGGCACTTTACACTAGTTGTTCAATGTTATCACCGTGTTGTTGAACGAAAAGTTTCGCTCGACGTATCCATGAATTGGCATAATTTAGTAGGCCTTGGCCTTGCCGTCGAATTGTCGCTGCAACTGCCTCAACGCGGCTACGAAGATGGTCTAAATCAATTATTTCGTTGGTGTATACCAGTGGTTCTCAACCTTTTTTCGCCTAGCGCCCACTTACTGGATTTTGTATAGATCCCAGCGCCCACTGCAGAAAATCGCGAAGGGACACGTCATGGACTACGACTATGGATTATGGACTAGTTAACCTGGGCACAGTAATTAAAACAAGAAGTAATAAATTCTACCTCTAAATTTATTTAAAAATATTAATTAATACAAACAAAAATTATTATTGAAATATTGAATTTTATTTAACAAAATTAAATTAATAAATTTGTGAGCCCAACCCATGCAGTCTTCACTAATGCGATCCTTGAGGTTGGTGCTTGCTCACCAGCTCTTTCACGCGAGGAGTCAGCAGAGACAAATAAAGCCGCAAGTCCCCTCTGTTGACCATGTCCAGCCTTTTCCTCTTGTCTGAGTGCAGAAATGTAGCCGCACTAAATCCGGTTTCCACTAAATATGAAGTCGGAAACGTGAGAAGAAGCTTGTGAACAATTCCCCACATTGTAGGGAATAGTCCTGCCATGCTGTGGTTCTGCCAGAGTTTCTTGAAGCCTGTTTTGATTCGGACTTTGCAATCCTCGTTGTTGCGAAGTTCCACCAACTCTTGCAATTTAACGTCAACGTCTTCCAGCACGACTCCAAACGGGTCAGTGATTCAGGCAGGTACATCCAGTTCGATGAGGTCTTGGAAGCGCGATGGAAGGTCCTCTTTTAGTTGCTGAAGATGAGCCCCATATCGAAGAAGATCTTCATCTGTGGGTGTCTCTGTCATTTGATTAATTTCACTAAATTGGTAAAGTTCTTTCCTAACGATATTACTGCGGAGAAGGGCCAGCTTGTCGATAAAGGTTGTCACTGCGCTCTTGCAGTCGATGAGTGTCACCAGTTGACCTTGAATCTGGAGAGACAACTCGTTGAGTTTCCTGAAGATTGTAGCCAAGTAGAAAATGTCGAATTTGTGTTTCTTCAGCTCACCGGCCAACTTCTCATGTTTGACTTGCAGGAAAGTGACAACTGAATCGAACATGTCACAGAATCGAGCCAAGCAGTTGCCCTTAGAGAGCCATCTCACCTCGGTGTGAAGCAGCAGCCGATTGTAGATCTCGTCATTTTCCTGACAGATGTTGCGGAATAGTCGATCGCTTTTTGCATTTGTTTTTATTACGTTCACGGCCGTGATCACGAGATTGAGAGAGTCATCAAGGCTGGGGGTCAGCCGTTTCGCTGCAAGATGCTCTCTGTGCGCTACGCAATGTATGCAGATGATATCTGGATGCTCCTTCTTGAGAAGAGCAAGGAACCCCTTGTATCGCCCAACCATTGCTGGTGCTCCATCTGTTGCGCAGGAGTGAATGTTGATTAGCGGGATTTCCTTTTATTCAAAGTACTTCTTGACAGCAGCAAAGATGGATGTACCAGTTGTGTCAAGGGGTAAGGACTCTGCAAACAACATGTCCTCTTTTGTTTCCCCAGTTTCGTCGAAGTACCTCACGTAAGACATGAGAAGGGCAGTGTTATCACTCAAAGTCGATTCATCAAGCTGGATGGAAAAGTTGGTCTTCTTGAGAATGTCCACCAACTGGATTTCGACATCACTTGCCATCTCATCTATTCTTCTGGAGACCGTGTCGTTGCTAAGGGGGATAGCCTTCACTATTTCTGTCGCATTCCTATGTAAGACAGTCGAAATCACCTCTTTCACGGCAGGCAGAATCAGTGTTTCCCTCACAGTGTGCGGCTTGCCAGCCTTTGCAATCATATATGCAATGTTATACGATGCCAGCAGGCCATCACGCTGAATCTCTGTCACCTTGGCAAAAGCAGACGAAATGGACGGGGTAGTTTTCTCCCTGTCATCACGCAGTTTCTTGAAATATTCTGCGGGCTTGTCCTTTTTGTCCGAATGCATCTTTTCTAGATGGTCACGCATACGAGAGGATTTCATACCTTCATTTGAGAAGACATTGGAACAAATGAGGCACATCGGTCTTGTGCGATCCGCTGGGCTTGGTACGAAACCGAAGGCTATATAGTCGACCGAATACTGGCGTACCACCTTCTGCTTTTTGCCTGGAGGGGCCATTGCTGTCGTGTAAAAAAGACTGATGTTAAACAATGTTAAACAATTTTGGTTGGAGCAATATAATTAAAGTATTTTGTATAAGTTAGATTTCTAAAATAATTTGAGTTATTAAAAACATTACCAACATCAATAAATGATTATTACCTGTAATAAACGGTTTTCGATTATAAAAATTGCCCTACCTAGTTTTAATTCAGCTCAAATATATATTGTTTATTTTATAACAGAACCGTGTGTGCTAAATGTACAATATTTTTGATTAACACTCTGTTAATTAATCACACAACTATCGCACACTGAATATTTGTCTCTGTTCGAACGTTATCGCTGACTATCGTAAATAGAATGAATCATGCGAATAATGACTTCGCTATATATACCGCACTGCATGGAATTCTCTGGAAGTCGAACTCTCTCGACCTTTGAACATTCGAGATGCGGTCCACTATACTCACGTTGACTCGCAGAGTCCGCGCGTTGCGTCATACATACAATAACATAGTTAAGCACAGAAATAGAAACAGCATGTACGTAACCATAGCAACGATGGGGTTAACAATGCATAATAGGAACATTGGTGAGCGCGGATATTAAACATTTTGCATTTTTGTATAATTTTACTAATTTTTTACTGTGTAGTGTAGCTTTACCTTTACATCGTACAGCGCCCACCCAAAATCCTCCAGCGCCCACTGGTGGGCGCTACCGCCCACGTTGAGAACCACTGGTGTATACCATGGTCTTCATAACGCCCAATAAGAAACGGGGCACATAGGGGTATTTGAACGATCTACGCGGCCAAAATTATTATTTTATCTATATCTATTTTAACTGTTATTGTTGGTACGAAAATCAAGAATACTTTTGGTAAATGAATCTGTGCGTATTTGTTTACGTTTTGGTTATAATTTTGGCAGCGTTTTTAGTTCCATTTTGGTTGTGATTGTGATGGGTATATAAAATGTTACATGGGTGATTAAGTGCGTACCCCATATGAATATGTTATACGTAAACTAACAGCTATTACTAAATAAAACGGGTTTTATTGTTTAGGTAATCTATATTTAATGAGAACAAAAAGTAAATAAAGTGTTAATATTATTCAGACAAACGTTCATCTTCTGAAGACTGTCCAGCTACATTCTGCTTTGCAGGCATAAGCATGGCAATTGTGTCTGGCAAAAAAGATTTAAAATTTCTTCTTTTGTGGATCCTCATACTACTTAAGAGAGGGTCTGAATTTAGAAGTAGCCGTTTAAAAATATCTGTTGCAATCTTCTCTGGAGAATTTTGCTCTAAGTCTTGACGGTATGAGCGGATATGCTTATTGCTCGCTTCTGCGGCCTCTACGGACAGCTGTCCAATAGGCAACAATGCATTTTTGATTATAGTTCCACCATGGATAAGAATTTTGTGCATCGTTGGTGTCATTGAGTAACATGGGTTGAGATTCACATATAAGCGAGCAGTATCTGATGCGTATTTATAGTATTTTTCCGGATCAATTATGTTTCCGCTCGAAATCACTTCTAGTATGACCTTTAGTTTATATATTAAGCCATAACTAACATCCGTAATTTCGGCTCTTCAAAAAATCTTCGACTTGTATTACCGTCATTGTGTTGCCAAATTTATTCTTTAGCATATTCACCAATAAACCAGGATCGTTGCGAAATCTTGCCTGAATTTCTAGTTCTTCTCTCTTTCAATATTTTTTCCGCTTCAGTTTTCACTCTGTATTTTCATACAGGCAATTTATAAGCCAAGTGGAGAGTGCTTTCGGAAAGACGAATTCCGGCATGTAGAATTGAAAGCCCAAACTCTAGCATCAGGATTCACCTCCTTTTTAATATCTAATATGTTTAACTCCTTAGAACTTGCACCGCATATGTAACATCTGCTTCTGGATTTAGTTCCAATGGCAGCATTGCAGACCTTTCCGTCTACCATTATCATGAGGAAGATATGATTTACTATAGTTGTGTTCGATTTGCCTGTCTGCTCAGATCAGTTCATGTGAAACGTCATGAGTGACGTCACTCAACTGAGCAAAAGTGTTTCCCGCCAAGCTCCAAGTGATCTACCTATTTCCAGTTCGTGGTCCGCAAGTGAGCAACCAATAGAATGACCGGAATGTATAGGCGGCAAACGAAACTTCGGTTAAATCGTAACGCGTCTCTTATCGAGCAAATTTAAGTCATTTGCTTTTCTATAATTAGTAATTGTATTTATAATAATGGCATTTTTCGAAAAAACTAAAGTAGTAAGTATATATGTTGTATTATAACAATATTTTGAAGTTAGAACTACATCCACAGATAGTAATGTTATAATTTAAGAAAAATACTAAATAATTATATTATGTAGGTGTATGTAAACAGAAAGCTTACGATCTACAGAATCCTAGAATGTATATTATATTGCCATAATATGTAAGTAAAAAATATGAAATTTTCGTATTAAAAAAACATATTTCGAGGTTATTATACTAACTTGCAAATGTGGTTTTTCAGATAAAAATTTGATACGTTTTACCACAGTTTCGGATAATAAACCTACATTTTTGCATTCTGTATAACGTAAGATTTTTATTTACACATGACTACATAGGTATTAATTGATTATTTTCTTGTATTTTATTTTGTGGAAAAACTTAGGCAATAGGTATCTAAATCTAATAATTTTTTGTTTTAGCTCGAATTACTAGCCGAGGATATTTCTAGTTCTGATGATGGTACGTCTTCGAGTACATCACTAGAAGAGGATCTGTGCAATAGAAGAACTCTTAAGCGGTTGTGCCCTCCAGTGCTTTCTGCATTTTAAATACTATAAGTTGTAGTTCTCTTGGATTATTGCAAATGTATATATCTCTGTTGGCTTTATTATATTTATGATGACAAAAAGGGTCTAAGGATTTTAGTTTGGAAATATTTACTTTAGATATTAGAGATGCGTCGTGTTTATTATTACTAGCAAAGGAAACACTCAACTTGAAAATAAACACCCCACATTCAATAGCGATAACATCACCAACAAACTCCTTTAATTTCTGATATTCTACCGATATTGATTTCTTAGTTTTACCGTTGCTTGAAGGAATATATATGAACTCCTTCAATCAGCAGTTTACTTTTTTCACATGAAAATACTGTAAATCGTATTAATTCTTTGGATTCATAAATAAATTTAAAATGTTATTTGGCGCGTATGTTTTGCGCCTGCGTAATATTTTCGATTAATGTGATCGAATGTATCGTGTACCTTGCGTTCGATTTGCTAGGAGCGAAATCACTTGGTCGTGACGTAAGTGAACTGATTTTGAACTGAGCGGAGAGGCAAATCGAACGCAAGGTATATATTTGTTTATAGGTCGGCAGTACCGTGGAGAAGAGGGTGTTGGGTTGTCCCATACAATTTTTTTGCCACAGACCAACCGTAGAAGGACGCAACATAGGACCTCTTCTAAGAATGTTGACAGGCGCGTAACGGTAAGGTCAACCAAAGCCTGCAGATCGCTTTCCGCGCAGGTACTAGTTACTCTCTACGAGTCTGCGGGTGGATAACATTCTTGTTTTGCCTTTTGTAGAAGGCTATAACAGGGGAAATATTTTTATTCGTATTTCTAATTTCTTCATACTGTCGACGAGTTAAATCAGCTTCTACGAACATTGCCAATGCTTGTGATGGTGTAAGAGCAGTTTCTTCATTGAGTCCGAGACTGCTCTTTTATATTCCTTTGCACCTGTCGGATTACTGGTGATTTTTTGAGTATATCGGAAGCATCTCGTTCTCCCGCTTTACGCAAATAAGCCACCTAGGCAGCATGAACTATTACTTCTTTATCTGAAGCAGATCGAATATCCTCAGTTTTGCTTCTTTCACTTGACGCTTCAAATGACATGTGGTCGGTTTGGCCGATTTTGTTTAACTACAGGAATGTCAAAGGTTCCTTCTAGCCATGAAGAATTGTATTTGCGAAGTACTTCGTCCTTCTTATGGGCTTTAGACCACCTTTGTTTAATTTGGAACTCAAAATATAATAACTGTGTTTCAAACACTTAATTTGGTCTTCTGTGTATCCTTCGCACGACAAAAGTTTTTAAGGCATCTAGTTTACCCTCCAAACTAGGCAAATTAAAATTCAGCACGCGGTCGAACAAATATTTACGGGTCACAATTCTTACTCCCAAGGCCCCTGCGTACCTAAAACACAAAGTAGGTAATTATTTAAGAATATTTTGAACATCTATGCTAATTTTTAGATGTTTTCGTCAAAAAGTGCTGATATAGTACCTAATTATCCGCGATTTTACATGCTAGTCAAAGCTCACAAGTTTCGACTTTAATTTAAAAAATAACAGGATGTAACTTGGAAGTATAACATATTCTTTAATAAACACAAATAATAGTTAAAAGATATTCTAAATTAATACTGAATGTGGATTTTCGACAGCCCAGAAGTGAGTATTACGACAGTCATTTATGCCATTACGTGTAAACGTTGCTTCATCATTCACCAATACAATGGAAGAAAAGTTAGGAACTTCGATCATGTTTTTGTAGAAACCATGGGCAAAATTGTAAACGCAAAGGATGATCTTCAGGTTGCAACGCCTGTACTTTTTGTACATGGAAATTATACAATTGATTCTCGCGCAGTGTTCGCTAGACAATTCAATTTGACACATTTACTTGGCGAGATCTTCGACAAGATTTAAGACTTCTTCGGCATCCAAAATTTGTTGCTGTCGGCCAGGTTCTTGTGCACGGATTACTAGAGCGGTGAATTTTTGTGGAATAGGTGTTGGCCTGTTAAGAAACCGTTCAGGGTACAATCGACTTGCAGCAGCAGAATTCTGGCGTATTTCCCCATAAATTAACAACGTGTGAACGTATTCACTGTTGGTGCGATGAAACTACTTTTCCTTAAAAATAAAATATTGAATATTAATTTTTTTTAACAGTAATAACTCTCTTATTATGCAACTTTTCTTAAGATATTTTGACCTTAATGACCTTCTTATAAGATGTTTAATCATCCCTTGAAAATAAAATCATAAGACTGCCTTCACTGTTTATCTAAGCCATGGTCACATATGTCCATTAGAACCAAAAGGCGTTTCCCATAAATGGAGATCATCACAAATATTCCACACGCAAATATGCTCACAGAAGTCATTAAATTATTGGGGAAGTAGTCTGTATAACAGGTTATCAGAAGAACTCAGAAACTGCCTGCAAACACTCATTAAGTTCTTTAAGAAGAAAATCAGAAGTATGCTGATCAGTATGGAATGTTATGGTGACCAGGATCTACCTAACCAGCCGCAGATTGTCTAAACCATTTGAGTTGTTTATATTGTTTAATATATGTCATATTGTTTAATGTTTATACACTTTCTCCCCCATGACTTATCATTTTTTGGTTGGTATCTATATACGTTAAAGGGTTACCCCTGAATAGGTACCAGGCTATGCGAATATGAAGAATACGTATAAATGTCTAACTGGAAATCAAAAAAGAAATTTATTTGTACTCATCAAAAATTTCTAAATTTTTAGGGCCAAAATGTTGTTAAAGTCGGTCCATAACTTTGTTTATCCTATACGCATTCCCTAAATACCACTAGAAATTCCAGTTTAAGGTTCTTCCAAAAAAACGATAAAAACCAAATACTTACAACCTTTGTTGGAGAATGAATGGCAATTGAAAAAATTTTCTATGGCGATGTTTTTTTTTTTTTTGTGAAAAAGGTCGACAACCTCGGTGCATTACCATGTTTTTTTTCGTTAAATAGAAGCATATTATTTTGAAACATAAATTCCTCTATATGAAAATTATTATTAGGGAGCAAACGTGCCAGGATTAAATTACGACGGAGTGACAAGGGAGCAAAGAAATAATGTAAACAACACACAGTTACTGAATAGCATTATTCATATGGTGAACAGCAACATCAGTTTTGACGCGAAAACAACAACAAAAAAAGTCCACTAAATCCTCCTAAATTTCTTTCTTTATCGGTAGGGGACGGACATGAGCGGCCGATGACTTATCGCCCATGGGCGCACTATTGAAATTTTCTAATTTTAAAGAGGTTTTAATTTTATTTATATAATTGGATAACAAGTGGCTGGTGATCTGTTAAATATAAAATACATTATTAATATTTACTAGCAATACTTTCTCAAGGTTTTTTGCTGTAAGACTTGTTCTCTTTGAATTAAGTACATCTTTGTAGATAGAAAACTTCCTTCCTACATCGCAACTGGTTATAGGTGCGTACTGGAAATATTCTTTTATTTCAGCGTATATAGCATACACAATTGCCGCAATGTTATTAAATCTGGATTTCTACTAACTTTTGCCGAAGGCCACATGCGAAGTCACTTGGAATACTTTTGAAATTATTAATAGCCATATCTAATGTGGTTAATCCATCTTTTAGTTTGAGATTTCGATTTTCAAAATATGTGATTAGTTTAGGCAAATTTCCAAAGTGTTCCTGAAGGAATAACAACTGATTTTTTAAATTTAGGATTTGTGTTAGTTCCTTGCACTCAGAAATACTTCCAGCATCGTCATTTGAACATGTAACGAAATTTTGCAAACTATCGAAATTCTCTGCATAAAGACTAGTAGTTTCCAGCCATGTTCCCCGTTTAGTTATTACTGGCGAGGGTGGCAGTGACAAAGATGGAAGTTCTTCCCTGTAAAGGGCCACCACTCTCGATTGTGCTTTTCTATAAACTTTTTTTAAAAGCGGATACAAGTCTATGAACTTCCGGATAGTTGTCTCTGATATATTCACAGATTATGTGGAGAGCATGTGCTACACAAGTAATATGCAGCATATAAGGATATGTTTCCTTTAATAGTCTGCCTGTTTTTAACATATATGCGGCACTGTCACTAACAAATAAAAGTATTTTTTCCCTGTACCTGTCGTCCGAATGAAGCATGTTGTTTCTCGTCAATGGTTTTAGCAATTGTTTCCCCATCAACTGTATTTATAACTTTAGATGCTATTACATATGCGTTATATGGAATAGTTGGATGTAGTACACCATCTACAACATTTACCACACACCGTCCTAATATATCGACAGTTTCGTCGGCACTTATCCATAGGTACTGATTTGAAAGATGGCTTCGGATGCATTTTACTGTTTTCGTGAAGCACTTAGAAACATAATATTTGCGTAAGGTGGATTCATCAGGAATATTTCGACTAAATTGAAACTAAATAACAGTAAGTATACAGGGTGTACCACTTAAAACTCCCAGGTCAAATATCTCGGAAACGGATAAAGATATTTGAATTTTGTAAAAAGTAGTTACTAAAGAATGTGATCGACTCTAGTATGCTCTCACAATTGTGTTTTATTATGTGACGATATAGATGGCGCTGCGATGAAAAGAATTTTTTTGATCGGCACAATCTTCATTTGTTTTTTATTTGAAAGAGTATTAAAATTAATGTAAATTTTATTATTTGTGTTAGTTTCCAAAATTTAACGGTTTCATAGATATTCTTGTTTAAAGAAAGTAAGAGTAATTTTAAATTTTTGTCTTTATTTTGTTTAAATATTTAATTTGTAAGGAAAAATAGTAGAAAACATATTCACAATTCTTGCTATTATAGTTACTTCACAATTTAAATTTTATTGTTAGTTCCTTTTTATAAATTCCACTTCATAGGCACCCATAGATATGTAGGAAGAAAAGCATTCATGTCTGTGTTAGATGTATGTATGCTTGCTTTGATTATTTAGGAAATATTTTGACATTAGCACACATTAGTGACATTTGCTTGATTATTAATTGTCTTTATAATCAGCTTCATTCAAACATTTACTCACTTTGCGTATAAAGTTCATTTAGTGCACCATTTAAGAATAGGAGATAATCAACGCAGACTCGATTTTCTGGCAGAATTTTCTGTAATGTTAGCGGAAAACAACTTTATGAATCAGATCGTGTGGAATGACGAATGTCGTTTTCACAACAATAGTACTTTAATTAAGCATAATGCTCGATATTGGTCAGAAGATAATCCTAGGTGGATAAGGCAAACCAGAAATCAAACAGTTTTTGGCGTAAACGTTTGGTGTGGAATTTTAAACGGATATACCTTAGGCCCCCACTTTTATCATGAAACATTCATTGGTGTGCGCTATTTACATTTCCTGCAGAATGAGTTACCACTACTTTTGGAAGATGTATCTATAGAGCTGCGAAATAATATGTGGTTACATCAAGACGGGGCACCTACTCATAATGCGAACATAGTTACTGACTATTTTAATCAAATGTTCCCACGTCGTTCGATTGGTACTAATGGCGTTCTTAGGTGGCCGGATCTAACACCGGTAGATTTTTTCTTTTGGGGTTACTTGAAAGCTGAAGTTTACAAGGAACCCATAACAGATATTGGCGACCTTTATAATAAAATTTATGCAAGTGTTCAAAAAATTAGTAGAAATACATTGTTAAATTTGCGGAAGAGAACTAATAAGGCGATATACGTTATGTAGCAATCAAAAAGGCAACATCTTTGTTAGTTATATTTGATTCTTTTAAGTTTTTAAACAAAATAACGACAAAACTTTAAAATTACTCTTACTTTCTTTAAACACGAATATCTATAAAACCGTTAAATTTTCTAAATTAACACAAATAATAAAATTTACATTAATTTTAATACTCTTTCAAATAAAAAACAAATGAAGATTGTGGCGATCAAAAAAATTCTTTTCATCGCAGCGCCATCTATATCTTCACATAATAAAACACAATTGTGAGAGCAAACTAGAGTCGATCACATTCTTTAGTAACTACTTTTTACAAAATTCAAATATCTTTATCCGTTTCCGAGATATTCGACCTGGGAGTTTTAAGTGGTACACCCTGTATACATATTTACATTATTTCTCTTCCGAAATATAAGGTAAATATAATAAATTTTAAAAAAACCCTCAGGCTATCTACGCCGATGTAGAAGGAATTTTACTCATAAATTCCTTATTTTATGGCCATTTTTTGCTCTCATTCTCGAGCGTAAACAGATGTTGCAGTTCACTATATGAATTAAGGGAGATGCGGGCAAAGTGACATAGGCGGGCAAAATGACTTCTTCCTGTTTGAAGCAATCTAATAACTCTAAAAACGCCAAACTATAATTATTATTTGCAAAGGTTGGCAATTCGTTGCTGTGTGTAGTGGAAGTTCACTAGACTCACAACAAATGGAGTTAGTGTAGTGTTTGTGTTTATCAGGCATAACGTTGTAATGTAAGTAATATTTTGAGACAATATTTAACTATTAAATATTACTGTGTATGCTATTTTCGAGATGTTCGCATAATAATGTGATTGTAGACTGCATGATGCTTGAATAGTTTTTGATTTTGTATTCGCTTTTCAAGTTTTCTCAGGATGAATTGTCAAAAGCTACGAGAAGAGCAAGACGACACATCTCGGAAGCGGGCAATTTGAATCACTATGTCATCTTGCCTGTCCTTTCTTATAATGCTGGATTGAAGTGATAATTTAATTTCAGTATGGTTTATTCGTATAAGAGGAAGACGAATAGGGGAAGTTGGAATGAGGCAGGTATGGAGATAGCTCTAGAAGCTGTCCACAAGGGAGAAATGGGCTGGTTAAAGGCGAGTAAAACGTTCAATCTACCGACTGCCACTTTACGTCGCCGTGGTCGCAGGAAGAACAAAATTGCTGTTAATATTAAAAAACACCTCGGGTCGTTTGAATCTGTACTAAACAAAGAGGCAGAAAGTGCAATGGTCAATCATATTCTAGACTTAGAATCTCGTTTCTTTGGGGTAACAACAACAGACGTGCGAAACTTGCATATGAAGTAGCGGAAAAAATGAAAATAAAACACCCTTTTAATAAGGAACTTAAGATGGCAGGAAAAGGATGGCTACATGGTTTTCGACAACGCAATCCACAATTATCATTGCGTCTCCCAGAAGCCACGTCTCTTGCTAGAGCTGAGGCTTTTAATAAACCACAGGTACAAAATTTTTTTGCTAACCTTGACAAAGTTATCAATGAGTATCCGCGTTAACAACGGTACACGTCCCGCCAAAAGTACTCGCTCAAAGAGGCAAAAAAAAAGTTGGCGCCATCACGAGTGCAGAAAGAGGAGTGCACACAACAGTTGTAGCCTGCATGAGCCCTGGAGGAACATATGTACCACCATCCATAATTTTTCTTCCTTAGATGGTCATTCAAGCTATAAGAGCTACGAAGCCTTAGAATTGGCTAAGATGAATTCAGTTGTTCTTCTTTGTTTACCGGCACACTACACACACCATCTCGAACCACTGGACGTAGCCTTTTTTGGCCCTCTGCATAAGTATTACAATCATGCTGTCACTCGGTGGTTGAGAGAAAATCCTGGTCGTACGGTCAATCAAGTGTCCAAACATTTCAATGAGGCATACGAGAAAACGGCGACACTTGAAATCGCATCGAGTGGTTTCCGTGCAACGGGAATATCGCCGTTTAACGCTAATATTTTTCCCGACCATATGTTTTTACCTAGTTTAACAACAGATACGCCCGAGGCCGTACCGGTTACTGAAAACGAAACTTTAAATGAAAATTTAGAGGATACCTAAAGAGCCCGAAAATTCCAGAGCACAAACACTCATTATTTTTGAATCTACAAAGGAAGATCAAGAAAGTGCTACAGCAAATATATCTCCAACAGAGCCACTTGACCAAACTTGCCTGCCCAGATCAAGGGACGACATTCACAAAATTTTAACGGAAACATGTCCATTTCCTCAAAGTAATGTAGGAAACACTACTAAACCCAAGACTGGCAGCTACCAAGATGTATTAACCGAAAGCCCGTACCTCCAAAGCCTTAGTGACAAAGAAAATGAAAAGAATCAGCAACAGAGCAACAAAAAAAATGATATCAAAAGAAAGCTTGTGAGAGATAAACCTAATGGAGACGAACGTGAAAAGAAGCAGCAACAGCAGAGAAAGAGCCAAAGAAATGTGATTAAAAGGAAACTTGTTGAAGATGAATCAAGTGCTGAGGAAAATCCCTTTAGACTTGACGATGACGAAGAAGACTGTGCTTGTTTTTATTGCAATGGCTTGTTCAGTCGATCAAAATCACAAGAATGGTGGCTACGATGTGAACTTTGCCAAAAGTGGTGTCATGTCGAATGCGCAGGTCTATCTAGAATAGCGAAATGATTTATTTGTGAGCTGTGCCAGGCGTAGCAACCTTCTTCAAACTATGCATTTTTCAACTTTATTATTATTATATTTATTATTCGAGATTATATTAGATTTACTAGGTATATCATTTTGCCCGACCCGGGTGGGCAAGATGGTTTTTTGGCAAAGAATAAGTTTTGGTTATTAGTTATTAATAATAAAGTTTTTAATGAAAATGGTGGTTTTATTGTAAAACATATGAGAAAACCTTGGTGACTATCAGTATCGATCTAGCATTTTGCTTTATCACTTTATTTCTTTAAATAATCTGGAAAATAAACTAAGTATGTCATCTTACCCTCCTCTCCCCTAGTGCTATTCAGTAAATGTGTGTTGTTTACATTATTTCTTTGCTCCATTGTAACCCCGTCGAAGTTTAACTCGGTCATGTCCGCGCATATTTATTTGTAATGGTGGTATTACTAAAGCTAAATATTATATTATTATTATTATTATTATACGAAAACCAAGTAGTAAAGATCTTTACCGTTAATATTAGCAGCAGGTGAGTGTTTTATTTTCGATTTTAAAACATGTTTCCTACTGATTCAGCGGTGAAACTTAAATTATCAGAGCACTAGCAACTATCGTGCATGTTTCGATTTCTCGAAAATAATCCACCGCAATTTTTCTTCAACAAATCATAGTGAATTACTGATTGTTTTGTCTACATTATTAAATTAAAGCGTGCACACAGTAAAACTATTGGTAATGAATTGTCTTCGGCGGCAGCGAAAGAGCCCTGACAAATCCAAATTGCGGTGGAAAAGAATCCATGTATGTGTTGGATTATTCCCATCGTTTATTTATTTTGCGTCAAACTAATATTTCGGCAAATCTTCACAGTAAACCTCCAAAAACTAGGACATTTTGAAAAACAGAAAATTATTTTTTTGTCACAGGATTTGCATAAGGTTGTTCCGACATACAGTTCTGAACGGTTCTAGAACTAGTGCGCATGTCATTTAAGAAAAAGACTGTTCGGACCATGCAGTTCTGGAACTACAAATTCTGAGAACTAGTAGTTCAATATTCGGTCTTTCAGAACGCGTAATTCGAGAACCGTTCTGAATTATGAGTTCTAAAGAACCGAACATTTAACCTTGTCTTTTTTTAAATGACATGCGCACTAGTTCTAGAACCGTTCAGAACTGTATGTTGGAAGAAACCTATTAATTGCTTCAAATAAACTGCGAATATATCCACAATTTTATATTCATTTACAAATTACAATTCCTAAAATAATTATCATTGGCATGAATCCAGTGCTATTGTGAATTTCATGAGTTATAATGTAATAAAATATATACTTACTGCCTTGTGTTTTGCCAATTTTCATTTAATTTTAATAGATTTTGTTTGTTAATGCAACCTCAATGTATTTATGACCACCTTATCAATTTGTATTGTGCACACATAAGTATGTTCAAATTAAAATATATAAATAGAAAATTTATGGAGCTATTCGAAGTAAAACACAATCGGAATTTGAAGCGGTAAAACTAATAGCGCCGACTTGCGCTCATGAATAGAAACGAAATCCAATTAAGGATCAGCAGTAGGCAGAGGCGGATTTCTGAAAAAGCGCATGAGATTCCCGCCCAGGTCCTCATAATAAAAATAATTTATAATTTAGCTATACCGTGCCTTCAAATACTTTCCGCATTAGAGTTGTCTGTTTTTGAAGTTTTTTAAGTATCAGTGTTGGTGTACATGCTAAACTTTTGAAAACTTCAAATTCTGACAGTTGTCATAATTAAATTTCAATTATTATATATACTAAAAGCCGAGTAGCCAATGGCAACC
Source organism: Amphimallon solstitiale (assembly GCA_963170755.1). Lineage (NCBI taxonomy): Eukaryota > Metazoa > Arthropoda > Insecta > Coleoptera > Scarabaeidae > Amphimallon > Amphimallon solstitiale. The sequence goes on along the minus strand of OY720683.1, from coordinate 77,743,528 downwards.
AAACCCGGTCAAAATCGACGAAAATTGGGTACGCGGGGGGAAGAACTCGTCTCTGGATACGAAAAATTGAAAGCTGCCCTTTGGCGTGAAGTTACCGACGACCTTAAATTGTTCCTCGACGGAGAGATTTTCCTTCTAAGTGGAGCGTGTGCAGAGATATCGCCCGTTGAAGAGGAGCGTGCATTCGGTGTTTTTACAGAAAAATGGCTTACGTCATGAGGATTCACGTGACAACCGATCAAAATCGTAAAAATGTCAGGTATGACAGGCACGCGCGAAAGAATTGTAAAAGTTTCACATTGACGAAGAAATTTCAGGCCGTCAAGGTTTAGAGTGCGGAAAGAGGGTTGGAAACCAAAAGAGTGGACTTTTCCGCGACGATTGAGTGCAGTGTCCACGTGCCAAATCTGTCGCTGTCGAAGGTGCGATTCATTTAAGACTTTTATGCAGGGTATAAAAATCTCGCGATGACGAGTTTGCGTGTCATTAATGACTATATATTGAAATGGGGAACAAATATTAGTGACTGGCATTGTATATTATTGACAAAATTTGAAGGATTATTTTATTTTACTATTTTATTTATTGACGGTTAAAATAAAAATATCTAAACTAAAAAGAACAGTTGTGTATACTTATAATAGTTGTTCATTATTGTAAAGTTGAGTACATTCATATGGTAGACAATTCTTGAAGGAATAGTAGTGGATCAAGTTCTTTGTTGCCTCAATTTTCTTTAAATTCTGAAAATGGAGATTTAAAATTTATTATTTTTGTTAAAATGTGGTTTATAACTTTGTAAAACTTGTCTAATTTAAAATATTGCTAAGCAAAGTAAATTAATGCTGAATATTAAAATATGAAGGATAGAAATTGGTATATAATTACGCGGGCAAAGTTTGAATAAGCGGATCTGTCAAAATTGACATTTACATAAAATTTTGTTAGTAAAGCATTTAGAAGTGCTAAATATTAGTAATTCATTATTATAAAATAATAGAGATTTAATACAGAAGGTTTACTGAAAGTTGGAAGCTCTGAAACTAATCATTTAAATGTTTAAAAAACTATTTTGAACAAGAAGTATTAGAAAAGGAATTTTATTGGAGGTAATTATAAAAATGAAAAGGTTGTCTGGGAGATATAACAAAACGAGAATTGAAAAATAATTTTTCAAAAGAGGTGCGTGTAATTTTCGGAAAATTAAAGTTTTATTCCGAAAATTGTACATTAGAATCACGAAAACCGCGAAAGTTGGTGCGAAAAGTGTTTATTTCAGCTTTGGAAATAATAATTTGACGTTTGAAGAAAAAAATATTTGTAAAGAAGCATAAAATAATAAATCAATTTAAATTTTAGAAGAAAAGGAAATAGCAAAATAAAATAAAAACTTACCAATCAAGTATAAAGTCCAAGCGGAGTATTTATCTTATCAGTTGTACGAGAGGTCTAAGCGGATTTCCAGTTCTCAAAAGGTCCAAAGTATTTTATAAAAACGAGGGATTCCTACCAGATAGAATCACACGTGCAGTATAAAGTTCCAATTCCAGAAGATATCCTGTATTTACGAGGTCACCACAAGATACATCCAGTTTGTCGAACCCGTAGAAAAGGTCCATATTATTTTATAATCACGAGGGATTTCTACCAGACAGAATCACACGTGCAGTACAAAGTTCCAGTTCCTGAAGATATCCTGTATGTACAAGGTCACCACAAGATACATCCTGTTTTTGTCGAACACATAGAGTAGAGAACCAGAGGATCATCCCAGGTATATAACGAGTCCAGGAAGGCTGTTCATCTGTACGAAGAAGATACACAAAATTTCCAACATCATATAACCAGAACCTGCAAGGAAAGTGGATTGTATTATTTGAAAAACACCAAGAAAGAATAACAATATTATTGGGAGGTTGTATATTTTCTTTATTTTAAAGAAACAGTTTAAATTTATATGATTGTCTTCGAGAAAAATACATTAAAGTGATCAAGATATACTGAATACTATAAAGAGGATTGTATAAAGATTCTATGTAAAGGTTTTAAATCTCTTTTTAAATCATAAATATCAGTATGTGTACATTTAGTAAATTTTCGTAATTTTAGAACTAAAATATACCTACTTAAGTATTTGAATATTTGATCGTAAAGATATTTTCTATAAATTATTGAATTTGTGTATGCATATGAATGCTAAAGTGAAAGATTTATATTAAATTAATTCTCATACATACCTTATCGAGTAGATAAGCTCTTAATAATCCTTCATGTTGTCAATAGTCGCACAGGTTATATTAGACAGGTTTAATTGGTTTTGTTAATGTTTTGGAAATGTGTTGAATAATTATTTGAATCATATTTTACACAGTTTTTGCCATTAAACGATTATTATAGTGATATTCTTCTTTCATTTGGTAAAATAGAACTATGGTACAAGACACTTTCATATTATAAATAGAGATTTGTTGTGTCGATAACCTAAAAGAGAAACAAAACAATATAACATTTATAAGTTTAATTTTGATGGGAAAAGTGAACATACCTTACAATCGTATCCAAGTAAAGGAATAATACTTTAGAAAAACTCATCACGTATTCACAAGGAATATTTTTAACAGTTTCATTTGATGAGATTAAGAGGTTATTGTTACGATCAGTTCATAGCGGCAAATGCCATGCTTACATCGTTATAAAAATTAATGTACTGCAAGTACTGTGTCACAGACTACTCCAGACAGGCAACTCTTTGGCAAAAATTTATCCATAAATAATGACAAGGATAGATATATCTCTTATCTTTACATATTTTGATAAGGCAGCGTAGATGGCAGCACAAGTAAATTTAGGCGGTAAAATTATATATTCGAATATTAAGAAGTATTTAGGATACTAAGATTTATATTACAAGAAAAATAAATGGTGAAATATTATATCTCACCATTTATTTTTCTGTAATATAACCATAGAATTTTATATGGGCATAAATGTTACCATCAATTTAAGTTGCTCGACAACATTTAATATCAAATTTATAATTATTATAAGTATATTTTTCATTAACGTTTTGTGTAGTTATTGCAATTTTATTCTAATAAGCTGTATTACAAGAGTGCTAATTTAAGTGAATTCTTAAAAATATGAATAATTTCTAGCATCTATTTGAAAAAACTGGTTTTTATTAATTTAAAGAATATCTCACGTGTTCAAACATACTTGAGTAATAATAACATACATTTTGAAGTTATGATTATTTTCACAAATAAAGAAGTTTGTAAAAGAGGGAAGTGAAGCAAAATTGTTTGGGAATAAACAAGTAGACATTTATTTATAACAAAATAATACACATTTTAGATTTAGCAAATATGCAATTGGTGTGTCTTGAAAGGCGTGTTATAAATAATATTTACCTTTATTTAACTGGTCATACTTCAAATTGGTAGCTAAACAAGGCAAACTTACCTATGTCATTTACATAATAATAAGATAATAATTTTACAACACAATAAGTGGTAGTTTAGTATATTAAAGTAATAATAATACTATTTTATTCATCCGTTCGACCATATACATACATACATAGTACAGATTGGGTAACATTTCAATATAACATATATACTAATAATATAAAGTATGGGCAATAAAGCAGTTCATAAATATTTAAAATATGTAATAAAATATCAATTTTTATATCTTAAAAACCCCAACTATAACAATGTTATTATAGAAATCCACCAATACAAATACAAAAGTTGTTCTACATTAAGTTTTAAATACAATTACCCTCTTAATAATATATTTGCAAAAAAAACTGCTTTCTAATAAGAGTTACTTCGAGTCGGAATTTTGAAAATGATGCTATACAAAACTTGTAAATTATGTTCTAAATGCTTTTTTGCACGACCCTTGCATAATAGGCACGTTCACTCCCTTAAATGAGGGAGTGAAGTGACTCTTTTGCTCCCTTGGTATAAAAAACATAGCCAACTCAATTTATGAATTTAATCGTTTATTTAATATTAATATTGACATTAATGTTAGTACCACCATTAATAGTGAACAAAGATGTTAATGGACTAATCACACGTTGCTTAAAGCCGCTAGAATTGGACAGTCGATTTTCTTTTACATTAATATCCACTTGATTTGACCCACTGGAAGTTGACGGTCGATTTTCCTTTTCCGAGTCTTTTCCGATTAGAATTTTTTCGGAAATCAAATTCTTATTAACTAATGAATTTTCAATATATCCCTCTGCGACAGTATCAGATTTCCATCCGCCATGACGTTTTATAACTCCAATTTCAACACCTGAATCGGCCAGAAAAGATGTTGATGAGCGCCGAAAGCAGTGGCCGGTGTAGGAAGATGGATTGGGTAAATTGAGGTATGAAGCTATTTGCTTAGGCAATCCTCCAAAAGTATTCTTACCTACGGGTTGTGTGGAACATTTGTTATTTCTGTAACATACAAAAAACCGTCTATGATCTGTGTTTTCTTTCCGCAGAACCATATATTTTTTACAAATAACAACAAAATCAATTGCACAGTTTTCTTTGGAGACTATCGTAAATGCTCTATTTACATGATTTTTGGTATTGTTTACAGATACCAAAATAGTTGATCCCAAGTCTTGGACATCATCTACTGTCAATTTTACCAGTTCATCCGATCTTAAAGCCCCAGCAATTCCCATAATCATTGCTACCTGAAATCATAGTGTATAATTATCTTAAATTAGAAACATTAACTTTTTTAGTTTACCTTAACCATCAAGTACTTTTCTTCTGGAGCGTCTATTAGAAATTGATGAACTTGCTCCTTAGTAAGAATTTTTGATTTTTTTGCCTGGTATCCAGTATTTTGTCTTTTAAGGAATGCTACTAATCGTGAGTACTTGCTGATGTCGACATTATTTTTCACGCTAAGAGTAGCTTTTATCATTGAATAATGTGACCACAGTGTTGAAGCCTTAAAATGCTTCGCCTTTTCGGCAAAATATACCAGGAGCACACTCTCGCTATGAATTTCATCTACTTCTTTTACCAGACACCAATCACAAAATTCCTTGAAGCACTTTTCGTAGATCTTCCTAGATTTTTCTGGCAATAAATTCACAACTATTTTTGAAGCCGTTTCTTCAATAGTTTCGTCACACATTTTTCCAATGCTTATTTAACGAAGCGAAGAAAATACGGGCAGTTTCTCGATATTCACAAAAAACCAATATGGCTACCCTTATTTATCGGTCGTCAAGGGTTTCCATCAGAACCAGCATGATTTTTGCGTTCGACAACTGGAAACGTCATGTTGACAATTTTTAAAAAAAGTTAGATTTCTTCAATTAAAATCGTTTGGGTCGTGCAAAAAATAGTATATACACCTCGGGAGTGAATGAATTTCTCCTCGGTGCTTTGTAGAGCCCTCGGGCTACAAACTGCACCTCGGAAAAAAACATCATTTCACTCCCTAGGTGTATAATATACTATTATACTGCTATTATTAAAATACGTTATATACCTCCCCTTTGAATTATATTATTTTATCCTTTATTCATGCCTTAGTATTTTAAGTTTGCGCTGGATACTACGTCAATTTATTTGAAATTGTTTCTGTTGTTCATTTTCTCGTTTGCAATACCATGGGATACCAATCTGGCATATTGCTTTAACTATTGCAATCTTTAATACAACGCTTGGCACAACGAAGTTGCGATATTAAAACATGTTTGGCACGAGATGAAATATCATCAGAGTTTTTTAATAATCCATATTACATAGATCTTTGATACTTTTAGCTCTTCACTTGCATTCTCTTTTTATTTTTCTAATTTGGTCCTCTCGTTTCCTTATAACATTTATCAAGGTCCTTTCTCTAAGCATTAACTCACAGGACCTAAATCCCTCCACACCCTTAAAAAGGGGACGCCGCTTCCTTGAATATGCTGGAGTACTAAAAAAGAAAATAGCATTTTTTTAAAATACAATATAAATAAGACTATGAACTTTAACCATGCCCATATCTATTGCAGTATTATTTGCCAATCTGCATAACTACAGATAATATTCACTTAATATTTTTCAATAATTTAAAAGAACTTGTAGGTGTTGTTGATAAGATGCAATCAAAATTGATTGATATGATTAAAATAGTCAATAATTAATATTTTCACTATTTTGATTTTCACAATATTTGAAGAATATTGATGTTTATTGATATTTAAATAATCACTATACTTTACCTTATTAGTGATGACTTTCTATTATTGTGCTTCCCAATGCAGAAGGTACTTGCTCTGATATAAAGACTTCCTCATCATATTTCATCTCCAGACTGTTGGTATCCAGTACTTGAACAATCTGATATCAAGGATGCTTTTTGTTCGATAGCAGCACTAGTACTTGCTACAGGTGATGTGAATGTGATGGTTGGACAAAATGATGTTGCTGGGTGTAACGTTGGCACTGCATCAAGTTTTAAAATAAACGTATGGCTCTTTATATGAAACTGCACTGAAATGCCGACTGTTAATTCTATGATTTTGAAGAGTTTCTCCAGAAAAAAACATTCCCATTGCTTCTTGCCAAATTTTAGACCTAATAGTGACACGAAAGATCCATTTGAATCAAGTAAATTGTACACTTTTTTTTTAATTACTATACAACTCATTATATTCCGGTTTACTTATTGATACTAACGAAAATATCGATAAACATATTTTAATCATCGCGTAAAAAACCTACTTTACTAAATTTCTGGGGAAGCAATGCAGCTTAACAACTTCATCTTCTCCGTAACTGCAAACAATGCATTTATGCACTTTACAATTTTAGAAAAACAGAAATTTGTTATCAACAGGTGTAACCACAACAATAACCAAAATGGAAATTGTCAACATAACAAAAATGGCGAAAAATTTAAGTTAACGCATGCGTGTACTTGTCTACAGCAGCGCCTCTATCTCGCTGCCTTATCAAAATGTGACGAGGATGAGAAGAGCATCTTTTATTGTGTATTAGACAAGACCAGAATATTACCGGATAAATTCGTAAACCTAGTTACCGGTCTGGAGTAGTCTGTGACTGTGTAGTCAAAATCAATACTGGTTTCATTTGACGAAATTTTATTTACAGTAAAGAAGTGCATAATAAGTAATTATTTGAATTTGTTGGAGATAAATTATCATATCTAAAATATATTAAGAAGGAAAGAATTATAGTAAATTAATTGGATAAATAGAAAACTGAGAGAGTGTTTGGGCATATTAAAATAAAATATTGAGCTTTGAAAAATTGAAATCTCATATAATAGTGTATAGATATAGTAAATTCTATATACTGAGTGTTACATAAATATTGGCATATAATTAACAGTGGTTATATTTAGTAAACTTGAATGACTAGGTGAGAGAGGAGATATTATAAAAAATAATATAACAAGATTTGAATTATTTTGGCTTATATTCGATTATAAGTATTTACAATTATAATATCTACCCTCCCTAGTACATTTTATGGCGTGCCCAACGTGGAGCGATTAAAATAAGACTCGCAACAACATATTTCAAATATTTTATTAATTATAGTAATAGCAGTAACATTAGTATACATTTTACAAAGGTAATAAAATCAGTTTAAAGTATATTAAGGTATAAGGAATTGTGTATTATAAGTATTCAAAATGAATACCAGATCTAAGAGTAATTTTGGATTAAATAGATCTGAATCGTCTAGCGATAGTGAAGAGGAGGTAGGTCAGGATGTGAATGTACCAGAGGGAGAAGAATTTGTATTACAAGTTCAGGAAGGTATTGAACAGACAGGGGAAACACAGGATAGAGGTGATAAGGTGGAAATTCAAGGAGAGACTTCGAAAATAGAAATGTCGATCCCAGTAGTAGATTTTGGATCAATGTTACAAATGTTAAAACAGATGTATGAAGATAATAAAAAGGTTAACGAAGAAAACAAGAAAAATAGAGAGGAAGATATTAAGAGAAGCGAGAAAAATAGGGATGAGGATAGAATAGAAAGTAAGAAGAATTTAGTGGAGTTGAAGGAAGAATTAAGTAATAAATTGGACAAAGCTAGTGAAGAGAATAAGAAAAATAGGGATGAGGATAAAAAAGAATTAAGAGAAAAATTGGAGAAGTTGGAAAAGGCGAGCATTGATACTAGAGAAGAAAATAGAAGAAATCTGGAAGAATTAAAGGAAACTTTACTGAGAGATACAGAAGAAAAGGTTAAAGAAATTACTATTGAAATGGATAGCAGGGAAGTGAAAATGCGGAAAGAAGTAGACGAAAAATTACAAATTAAGGATACGGAAGTTAAATCTATTATTAGAAATAAAGTACAAGAGGTTGAAGGGAAAGTAAAGGTAATACAAGAGAATGTTAAACAAATAGAAAAGAATAGTAGTGAAAAACATAAGGAATTAGCCAAACGCATAAGGGAGGAAGTTGATCAGGTAAATAAAGAAGTTTCTGAAAAAACAGAAAAATTAGAAGAGAATTTTTGTAAGAGGATAGAAAATACAGAAGACAGATGCCTGAAAGAAATTAAATTATCAACTGATACTACGATTGCACAAAAATTAAGTATGGAAGATATCCTAAAAGAATGTGAAGAACAGAAGACGAAAATACAAGACCTTTTATTGAAGACTCAGAATATTAAAAGTTCTCCTGTAACATGTCCTCCGGCATATAATATTTTAAATACTGGTATTAGAATTGAGAATATCACACATTTTAGTGGGGATAAAATGTCCACTCATCCAATGGCCTATTTGACCAATATATTGAGATATATAGAGGATATACCAGATTTTAAGGGTCAGATGAATATAATTAGAGCAACATTGAACAATGGAGCTGCAGATTGGTTGCAAAGAGTCGAGAATGATTGTCAGGATTTAACTCAATTTGTAAATATGTTTAGAAGCAATTTTTGGAGTGAGACGCAACAAAGTAGAGCACATCAAAGGTTATTAACTGGACGATATCAACCGGGTAAATCATCAAGGGAGGCATACGCTCAAAGGATGTTTAACTATTGCAGATATATTTCTCATTTAGATGAACGTACGATTTCGCAACATCTTTTACAGCATTTTATTCCTGTAGATACTCATGCCATTATCTGTCAAAATGTAACGGATATGAATGGGTTGATCAATATTCTTAGACGTTTAGATGACTATTCAGACGGTGTGAAATATAGGGAATATCGCCAATTTAATGGAAGAAACGAATCTCAGAATAATCAGCAACGCTTGTTAAATGTCAATGGTGCGAAGAATCAGTATACTCATAACAATACCTCTTTCCAACAAAATGCATATCCGAGGAATAATCAACCTGGTAACAGTCAAAATAACAATTTTGGGGCAAGACAACCGTACCAGTTTAATAATCAACAGAACAATAATTATAATAGGAATTATAATACGCAAGGGAATGGCAATAACAATTGGAATAATAATCGTGGTATCATAAATGGAGGAAATGGAAGACCAAACGCAAATAGGAATAATCCATTTATAAATCAATCTACAAGACAAGTACCTCAACATAATAATTACCAAGATCAGAATGATAGGTAAGACACAGTATTAGGAAGACTGTACTGTGAAAGTGATTAACGCCACTTCCTAAATCTGAGTTATATTAAATCTTCCGACAATAGGTAAGACACAGTATTAGGAAGACTGTACTGTGAAAGTGATTAACGCCACTTCCTAAATCTGAGTTATATTAAATCTTCCGACTATAGGTAAGACACAATATTGGGAGATTGTATTGTGTAAGTGAGTAACGACACTTCCTAATTCTGAGTTACGACAAATCATCCACAACGATAAAGTACGACAAATCATCCACAACGATAAAATACGACAAATCATCCACAACGATAAAATACGACAAATCATCCACAATGATTTATTACGACAAATCATCCACAATGATTTAATACGACAAATCATCCACAATGATAAAACATGACAAATAATTCACCTTACTTTCCAAAGTAAGAAAAATATTAGGAGATTAAACTGTAAAAGGAGAAATGACATTATTTCTTTGAATCATACTAATTCATACCTAGGAAGTTTTAGTCAGGACAGAAGATAAGAAAGGAGATCGTCTTCTGAAGGTACTTACGATACCTGCTTATCCAAGTAACATGTAGATCTCAAAATTTTAAAAGTTATTGACAAATAGAGACCTGTTGTTTATTAGAAAATAAATAATCATATAGTACTGAAGTGTTAGGAGGACATAAATACCTTATAATAAGACAGGGGCATGACCAGATACGGTTAATAAAGTGATAAGAAAGGGGCATATTAAATTTCTCTTTTTATTAGTGAATAAAAGAGATAATGATGAAATAAATATACATGGATACAGACAAGTTCTTGTTTTTCGAAAAAAGAATATGAATTTAGAGAGAGATTACCAGTTAGGGAATTTAGATATGGAACTACGGATTTATATTAGTTTAATTTAGTTATAGAACTGTTATAAGTATTAGTTAGTATTAATTTAAAAAGAAAAAGTTGAATATAAGTTATTTTCTCATTCCCATATTGTAAATAAATTTGTAAAAAAAAAAAAAAACCATAAGAGAAGGTAATATAAGTATGTACACCAGTAAATAGAATTGTCAAGTATAAATATGAAAAGAAATGAATAATGGGATAGTATAGAAAAAAATTAAACATGAGCCATATTTGAAAACAAAAAGAATGTTTCAGAATAATTAAAGCACTTAATAAAGTTATAAAATAATTATCAAGATTTAACAAACAATTTAGGTGATAAAGGAAGAAGTAAGGAAGAGCCTTTTTAATGTATTATGTCAGATGAAAGTAAATGCTTACTATAAATAGAAAATATTAAGAGTACCATGAGAATATGGGATTATTATATAGAGAATATGTGTTAAAGGGTGAATAATACCCAAAATGATATAAAATATAGGACCAAAAGTGTCTTAAAAAGAATTATATAGGTAACGTAAGCCTTTAAAAACGATAAGTTAAAATAAAAATATGGACTTTCCATAAATGAAAGTATAGGGGATGACGAAAATGTCAATTATAGGTATTGAGGGAATGTGTTCGTATGAGAACAATATATAAAGAAAATAATATATAATATGTAAGCATGGTTGAATTATAATATAAAAAGGCTAGGAATTAAATAGAGTATAAACAGAAAAAAATGGTATGTTAATCACCTATTAGTGTGAAAGTTAGTTACAGAGTGCAATGTTAAAAAAATGTTTATGAAGCTGAAAAGATAAACATAAAATTCAAGGAATATTAAATTTTTTTTTTATGGCAAATAGAAGATAGTTTTTTTATTAGGTATTAGAACATCAGTAGGAAAATCTTATGAAATATGAGAAATATTAGGAAGGAAAATATTTATACAAAGCTTAGACATCCATTTAAATAAATAAGGTCTCATTTTTTTTATTAAAAAAAGAACTAGAAATACTTATATTACTATTGACTTAAAAAGAAGTTAGATGTATAAATATGAGTGTCAATAATAGTTATAATTGAAAACTTTGTAATGTACAGATAGTTATAAATAAAAGTTTAAATAATATTACCAAATAACAGAAGATTCATTTTTGGGTAGTTATAGGATGTAGATTGATTAAAATATTGTTTTGAACACATTGTTATACAGGTAATTTATCAGTAATTGTTTAATAAATATAAATTTTGATTCGAGTTTAAATTTACATTTATTAAAAGGGGCATATGAAATGGGGAACAAATATTAGTGACTGGCATTGTATATTATTGACAAAATTTGAAGGATTATTTTATTTTACTATTTTATTTATTGACGGTTAAAATAAAAATATCTAAACTAAAAAGAACAGTTGTGTATACTTATAATAGTTGTTCATTATTGTAAAGTTGAGTACATTCATATGGTAGACAATTCTTGAAGGAATAGTAGTGGATCAAGTTCTTTGTTGCCTCAATTTTCTTTAAATTCTGAAAATGGAGATTTAAAATTTATTATTTTTGTTAAAATGTGGTTTATAACTTTGTAAAACTTGTCTAATTTAAAATATTGCTAAGCAAAGTAAATTAATGCTGAATATTAAAATATGAAGGATAGAAATTGGTATATAATTACGCGGGCAAAGTTTGAATAAGCGGATCTGTCAAAATTGACATTTACATAAAATTTTGTTAGTAAAGCATTTAGAAGTGCTAAATATTAGTAATTCATTATTATAAAATAATAGAGATTTAATACAGAAGGTTTACTGAAAGTTGGAAGCTCTGAAACTAATCATTTAAATGTTTAAAAAACTATTTTGAACAAGAAGTATTAGAAAAGGAATTTTATTGGAGGTAATTATAAAAATGAAAAGGTTGTCTGGGAGATATAACAAAACGAGAATTGAAAAATAATTTTTCAAAAGAGGTGCGTGTAATTTTCGGAAAATTAAAGTTTTATTCCGAAAATTGTACATTAGAATCACGAAAACCGCGAAAGTTGGTGCGAAAAGTGTTTATTTCAGCTTTGGAAATAATAATTTGACGTTTGAAGAAAAAAATATTTGTAAAGAAGCATAAAATAATAAATCAATTTAAATTTTAGAAGAAAAGGAAATAGCAAAATAAAATAAAAACTTACCAATCAAGTATAAAGTCCAAGCGGAGTATTTATCTTATCAGTTGTACGAGAGGTCTAAGCGGATTTCCAGTTCTCAAAAGGTCCAAAGTATTTTATAAAAACGAGGGATTCCTACCAGATAGAATCACACGTGCAGTATAAAGTTCCAATTCCAGAAGATATCCTGTATTTACGAGGTCACCACAAGATACATCCAGTTTGTCGAACCCGTAGAAAAGGTCCATATTATTTTATAATCACGAGGGATTTCTACCAGACAGAATCACACGTGCAGTACAAAGTTCCAGTTCCTGAAGATATCCTGTATGTACAAGGTCACCACAAGATACATCCTGTTTTTGTCGAACACATAGAGTAGAGAACCAGAGGATCATCCCAGGTATATAACGAGTCCAGGAAGGCTGTTCATCTGTACGAAGAAGATACACAAAATTTCCAACATCATATAACCAGAACCTGCAAGGAAAGTGGATTGTATTATTTGAAAAACACCAAGAAAGAATAACAATATTATTGGGAGGTTGTATATTTTCTTTATTTTAAAGAAACAGTTTAAATTTATATGATTGTCTTCGAGAAAAATACATTAAAGTGATCAAGATATACTGAATACTATAAAGAGGATTGTATAAAGATTCTATGTAAAGGTTTTAAATCTCTTTTTAAATCATAAATATCAGTATGTGTACATTTAGTAAATTTTCGTAATTTTAGAACTAAAATATACCTACTTAAGTATTTGAATATTTGATCGTAAAGATATTTTCTATAAATTATTGAATTTGTGTATGCATATGAATGCTAAAGTGAAAGATTTATATTAAATTAATTCTCATACATACCTTATCGAGTAGATAAGCTCTTAATAATCCTTCATGTTGTCAATAGTCGCACAGGTTATATTAGACAGGTTTAATTGGTTTTGTTAATGTTTTGGAAATGTGTTGAATAATTATTTGAATCATATTTTACACAGTTTTTGCCATTAAACGATTATTATAGTGATATTCTTCTTTCATTTGGTAAAATAGAACTATGGTACAAGACACTTTCATATTATAAATAGAGATTTGTTGTGTCGATAACCTAAAAGAGAAACAAAACAATATAACATTTATAAGTTTAATTTTGATGGGAAAAGTGAACATACCTTACAATCGTATCCAAGTAAAGGAATAATACTTTAGAAAAACTCATCACGTATTCACAAGGAATATTTTTAACAGTTTCATTTGATGAGATTAAGAGGTTATTGTTACGATCAGTTCATAGCGGCAAATGCCATGCTTACATCGTTATAAAAATTAATGTACTGCAAGTACTGTGTAGTCAAAATCAATACTGGTTTCATTTGACGAAATTTTATTTACAGTAAAGAAGTGCATAATAAGTAATTATTTGAATTTGTTGGAGATAAATTATCATATCTAAAATATATTAAGAAGGAAAGAATTATAGTAAATTAATTGGATAAATAGAAAACTGAGAGAGTGTTTGGGCATATTAAAATAAAATATTGAGCTTTGAAAAATTGAAATCTCATATAATAGTGTGATATAGTAAATTCTATATACTGAGTGTTACATAAATATTGGCATATAATTAACAGTGGTTATATTTAGTAAACTTGAATGACTAGGTGAGAGAGGAGATATTATAAAAAATAATATAACAAGATTTGAATTATTTTGGCTTATATTCGATTATAAGTATTTACAATTATAATATCTACCCTCCCTAGTACAATATATATATTCACGTTCATCCATCGGTTGTCAAGTTTAAATGTCAGAAGGCCGACAAATAAAGATATTACGAAGAAGTGCATTTTTAATTGAAACGTGGTACCCTTCAGATACGTATTAGTGTTATTATTATCAATCGTTACTATTTCTTTTCTATATGAATATATGAACAAAATGCCGACGGATATGATAAAATAAACTTAAAGTGTATTATCGCAAGTAAGTACAGTAACAAATATGACGATCTTTCTATATTTTATTAAGATATGTTAGATACAATGACACTCTATTCATTATATATGTCATCGAAATGTCGTCACTTCTCGCGAAAGAAGTACGGAAGCAAGACTAAATTAAGAATCATCTGAGTTTTGCTTTTGGGCCTGCCAAATTACGTTAGATGCACACGAATTATACGAAACCTAAATGTTAACAGAATGTTGGAAATATATCAGTGTTCAAGATGTAGTCTTTATTTGTCAGATCAGATGTGTCCGAAGCACTTCGAAATAAAATAAATACATCAAATAAAATTCGCATAGCATTTACGTAATTTCGTTTACCAATTTTCAGTTATAAAACCAAGCATTTAAAGTATGCGCCTGCGGGTAGGCACCAACTAATCAGAAGTACTTTTCGGTTAAATGATATTAGGAGCCAGCAAGATTTTCGATTGGGTTTTACAAAGTATACTATTAAAGCGTAATATGAAAATTAATTAATTCTCTCAATGACCTGTAAGTTTAAAACATGTTTATTAAAGTTTATCATGTTATGTTGTTAATTTCATTTGACAATTGGAAAGACAATTTGGTTAAGCACTGCCAGTCTGACATTTCGTTCTCACAAGTTTATGTGTGAATGAATACACTCAACGAACTATTGTCACGATGACAGGTGGAACGACAATTTGGTTAAACATCTTGACGTCAAGAGTCTGACTTTTCATTGCCGTATAAGTGTCATGATGACAGTCTGTCAAAAAATTTGAGGTATACACTACTTTTATCGTAAACTTGATACAAAGCGAAGCATAGTACTACCAATTTTATAGAACGAATAACATGAAACAACATTTAATTGCCGAACCGTCTTGGTTTTTTTTTTTTTTGGTCTGTCTACGTTCACCTTGGACTAGATGCACACAATTGATACAAAACCTGAATGTCAACAAAATTTTTCTAAATATCAGCGTTCAGTAAATTATATAGAAATGTTGTTCGGTTTGTGGACAAAGTCTTAATTAATAAATTCATTTGCCACTAATTATAAATGTCACAATAATATTTAATTTATTTCTAAGAGACATTTTGTTTAATATGCGTCTTCATTCATAAACAAGAACAAACTGAACTGCGGTTGTAATTACTCTACATTGTCGGTCATTCAGGTACAGTTTCCAATATCGTAGTTATAAAAATTAAAGCAAAGGCATGATTCATAACATTTGACGTCCACTGAAAGAAATATTATAACCGTTAATATTTACATTTTATTGCATTATCAATTATTATTATTATTACTATTGTATCGGTCATTTATTTCTACATACAAATACATATACTGCGTCTTTAATTTACATTTAGAGTAGCTTATGATATCAATATTAATTTGGGAACACTGTGCTACAGTAATGTTTTTCATTTTCACTACTGTCATAGTTAAGTCAATTTATTGAAAAGTTCCACAGTGTTCTCAAATTAATATTCAAATTGTAGGTTACTCTAAAAAAAATTAATTGAAGGCACATTATGTCTACAATGACATTCAATTTGACAATTCATTCTCGCAATAGATCAAACTGTTGACAGTTTGCAAGAAAATTTAACGTAGGGGCAACTTTTATCATGAAACTTGAGACAAATAGAGTTAGAGTACTACCAAATTTAAAAAACAAAGAAATTTATATATGATACAATAAATCTTGATCATACAACCATCTTAGGTTTACCTTTTCGGCCTACTTACATTCAACTTAGACTAGGTGCACACGCATTATATCAAACCTGAATGTCAACGAAATGTTCCAAGTAATCAGCTTTCAGTAACTTCTATAGAAATGTTAAACATTTTATGGGAAATTTTTTAATTAATAAATCCATTTGTCTATAATTATAGATGCCACAATAATGTATAATTAATTTCTAGAGAGATTTTATTTCATTTGCATCTTCATTCATAAACTAATTAAAAGAAAATTTATAACCGTTAAAATTCAAGTGCTTCTGCGACTGGCAGTGGTCACGTTCCAAACAGGCACATTTATAGAGAAACTTACAGCGAAAAAGTGGACGCGAAGAGGCAATTCAAACTCGAAGAGTTTCATGGACCACTGTAATAACAAAAAGAGCAAGTATTCTATTAAATTAATGTGTCCTAAGTAAAAAAAAAGGGGGAAAGAGTAAATTGATTAGTCAGCCTTTGATGACTTATATCGACATTTTATGACAAACATTATGGAGCACTGATGCTCTTGATTATTTGCAAACAACGTCATATAAATTTATTTCTATTGACTATTGTCCCGGAAGCCCTACGTTAATTGTAATTCAAAGAAACAAATACATCATGCATACATATCACCTTTAATTTAACGATTTAAAGGGTAATGTAACTGCTATTTTAAAAATGGATCCACTACTACATATAAAGACAATGCTATTTAAAAATTGATCATACATGGTAATTCACTAATTATATCAGTTACTTTAAGATCGCGATCTACTTTATTACACAAAAGCATCCCTTCCTTAGAAAAAATAATTTAAGCATTACGCCCCAGATGCTGATCATAATTGGTGAACATAGTATATTATTAAAATAAAATTAAGTAACAGTTAAAGGGTGCAGCGAAAATAAAAAAAATAGTGCACATCTATGTCGCCATCTAGACCCATCTATTATCATTTTAACACCGATATATTTAACTAGAGCATACGCGAAATGTTGCTCAACTCAACATTCACGTTAGGTGGCTTAAATCTTACAGGAAACGTCAGAATTGTCAGAAAAAATCCATCTGACTTTTGATTAATGTTGGCAATTTCACAAAAATTTAATTGCAGGTTATAAAACGTCAAAACGATCAATCGATTTCAGTTCGTGATGAAATCTGAACTGCTTTCATGATAACAATTATTTAAGAAAAAAAGGTTAAACACCCTGACATCTGTCTAATATTTCATTGATCATGTTTTTAAGCTCCATCGATATTTACTGCAGACCTTGACACAAAAAGATATGAAATTACAAATTTTATACAGCGAAACGACTAAAGTCTATTTTTAAAATAGCGAGACGAATTTCTGAACATACCCCTGTCCCAAATTACATGCACGAAAATCTTGAAAACAAACTTACGAGTATATCTGATAACTATTACTGTCGAGCTCTGAATATAACTGGTAAAGTATATAATGAAATAACGGGGAAATAATAGAAACAACAACAAGGCTTAACAATAAACAATGTCAGTTGACAGAATGTGAGCAAGATTGATACGGTGTCATTTGGCCTTGCTTTCAACCAATGAGATTTCACTGTCAAAGTGGTCTGTTCAGAAATTCGTCTCGCTGTTTTAAAAATGAGGTGTAGCCACCACACGACTTTCTTATACGTATGAGCGTTTCAAACTACACAATTTTAAGAATTTTTTTATACAAAACTTATTCAAATCCTATTCTAAGTACTTTCATTCTCTTAATAAATCGCTATAGAATGCATACTTTGCAAGATATTCGAAGAAAAGTGCTACTCGCTAAGAATAAAAGTGCTACTTCCGGTCCGAATTTTGAAATTTCATGTATACAAAAAATATTGCAAATCCAATTCTAAATACTTTTGTACTTTTAATAAATATATATAGAATGCATAATTTACGACATATTTGCAAAAAATCGTTATTCGGTAAGAGTAAAAGTGATACTTCCGGTCCGAATTTTGAATTTTTTTTTATACAAAAGATATTGGAAATTAAGGTCTAAATACTTTTATATTCGTAGCGTACCTGTCTAAAAAGCATGACTTGCAAAATATTGGCAAAAAGCTGATTTTTGATAAGAGTAAAAGACCTACTTAAGGTAGTAATTTCGAAAAACTTTTTAAATAAAATGCTTCTCAATTTTAATTTGAATGAATTCTTTATAAATTTGTTTAAACTTAGTAGTTGACGAAATATTTGCAAAATTCAATTTTTTCACTGAAGTAAAGTACTACTTCCGGTCAACCGATTTTATTGAAAAACTAATCAGATCTCAAGAGGTAGATTATACACGTAAATATAAAATTTGGAATTGATATCTACAGCGGTTTGACCGCTACCGTGGTGACACAGACAGACAGACAGACACAGAGAGAGAGAGAGAGAGAGAGAGAGAGAGAGAGAGAGAGAGAGGGAGGGAGGGAGGGAGAGAGAGAGAGAGGGAGAGGGAGAGGGAGAGAGACATTTTTTAAAAACCACTTTTTTGGTATTGGGGGACTTCAAAACGTGGACATCTGCAAGAGAGAAGAAAGCAAAATAAACTTTAAAATATTAATGAGAAAAGTGTTATCAGATCCATTTTAGTATTGCCTATATATTAGACAATTACCTTAAAATATGATTTATATTATTATTACTAGGTGACAGACGAATCAAATTCCAATGTAATGACAATTGTTTTCTAACTATTCAATTTATTAAAATAAATATTGCAGCCTAATTCAACAATTACTACTACTAAATAATTTGATTGTCAGTAGAAAGTTTGAAGTATGGACAGCGTTCAATCATTTAATGGGATATGTTTGAAAATACACCATTAAATCAAATTGTTAATCAAACATTCTCATGATGGTTCATGATGATCGTGTCCCAGGCTGGTGGCTCTTATTTCGATGGATTGGTTGTAATCATGAACTACCTTTTTGTGTTATTTTTCCTTTAATACTTAATAAGAATCACAAAATGATCCAACAATTACGAATTATATTCTTTTTATATTGTGTGTAAGTAAAATGTTTACACAGATATTCCCACGTCGGTCTGTGTTATTTTTGGTTATTGATTTTAGTTCAACTACCAGCGTCACTACTAAATATTTAAATTGTAATAGGATCGTCTCAGCAACCAACATAGCCAGAGCACGATTTACAGGCGAAGACTCAATGCCACTGCAACTGCAAACTCACTTTGACAGGAACAATTTCAGAGCAGACACATGAAACTAATTTATTAATACGGAAGCCAGTTATAAATTCACTATTATAAATAAAATTAATAAGTCATACATATTTTATTTAAAACTTGATTCTTCTGTGTAATGGGCATGCATTGTTCACAAATTTGCATTATAACAAAGCTCAAAAGGTATGTCAAAAGATGTCTGATATTACTTTTTTAATAATGATTTAGTGCTTTCATTGTGTAAAACTAATAACACTATGAATCTTTTAGTGTCAAGTCTTAGTATTACGCTAAATAGCATCTAAATTTCAAACTTCAACAACGAAAAGTCAGACTCACGTTAAGATGCTTTAAATTGTCGTTCCACCTGTCACCGTGACTGTAGTTCGTGGACAAAAATATACGTCTATACAAGGTGTGCCAAAAGTTTAGAAATTCAAAATTGATTTTTTTGGCGTTTTACAGGGAACTGTAATAAAACTGTAAGCGGACGCGAAAGGCGATTCAAGCTCGAAGAGATTGAATGGACAGCTAGTAGGTATTATAGACGCCTATTATTACCTACATGACATAACCAAACTATCAAAATTATGCACTGTCACCAACCATTAAAAAAAAGCATGGCCGTCTCTTATGCGGAAAGTATTTGAAGGCACGGTATTTCCTTAATTCCATTGACAATAAATATGACCCTAGTGGTCATACTTCGGCCCATATGCAACTGTTTGTTCCGCAGACTATGGTTTGTTGATCACAAACTACTACCTAGTGATGGACAAGATAGGGGAACACGAATACTTTTTAATGTGACTAAACAGACTTGTGTTTTGTCGGCTTTCGATCAACACCGTGTTGCCTACCGGCACAGTATAGTAACAATCCAGTAAATCAACTTTTCAAAGACTGAAGGCGATGAGTCTCCATTAGCAACGAGTAGTCAACACTTCGCAGAGGATACGTCCCGGAAAACCTGAACGAGAAATATTTCATAAATCGCCGCTGAACTTTTTCAATGGAGAGCTGCAAGTAAATATATTGCGGAGACAACACTTGTGAATCCTACTGACAACAAAACTAAAATATAATGTCTTCAAAACTAATGGGGTTTCTTTGCTAAAAGAACCTAGACGAACGCATAAAAGATATTTTAGAGTTACAGAAGGTCAAGGAGAGTTCTTCTTTGGTAGATTTTTACAGTTCGGTCTCCTAATTAATATTCTGAGTTTGCGGCCTTGACCAACCGCCGCGCCGCTCGCACCGCCATATTGGAAAAATGGTACCACAAACCAGTTTTTGAGAATATCTTCTCTTTAGCGCCACCTAGGTTAAAGATAGTTATTACAAAAATTATAGAGCATAAAATTTCCTCCAACTTCAGTAATACAAAATTTTCCAATCAGATGAATAGTTTACGAGTTACAGCAGAGTCAAGTTCAGAAAATTTCCATAATTCGCCAAATCGCTAATTTTTTTGTCGAAATTTCAGTAGATACCGATACTTAATACATACTACCGTTTATTATTTATTTCCGCACCACCATGAGGTAGAGTAGGAGGCCCTCTTTTTCATGTGGTATCCCCAGTAGGCCTAATCCACGATTCGTTATTTACTGATGTCTTTTCTTCTGTTTCGATGCCCTAGATGGTCCAAGCTCACTGATATAAACATCTCCTTGCAAAATTCTTTCCTCCTCTTTCAAGTTTCCATTTTCGTTGTCTTCTTCGATCTCGTGTGCCAATAATTTCGCAACGGTCAGGTCTTAAGTTTCGTTGTAATCGCCTTCTTCTTCTTCTTCTTCAGAGCCCACAAAAATCTCTGCGCTATTTTCACACGCGTCCCCATTGCAGCATGTGCAATTAACAGAAAACTTTAAACATGTATTCCTACATCCATAGGCTCGACCGTACCGCTTCTTGCACTTGCACGAAATGAATTTCAGGAGTGCTTCGGGTACCGAATTTTTTCTTGTTAGCACAGGAGTAAGCAACCCCAATGCTCCGGACTCGCGTGTATATCATACCAAGCCTGAACTTAGTGGTAAGTCCGAAGGGAATGTTTCGGTGCGGCTTCTCTAGTAGGGGGTAATGTAGCAAGCTCGAATTTACTCTGCGTCACGGATCTTTTGATAACGTTGCGCCTTCAAACCAATTTTTATTTTTATTGTACCATTCTTCTTGGAAGTACTCGATGAATCTCGCTTCATGTAACCATTTTTCTAAGAAAAGTTTATAGGCAATTTCAAATGCTACTTCATCTTCACTAACTTGAATTTGATCTACGTCAGCCAAAATTTTGTTCCTGTTTGATTTTTCAGTTAGACTTTGAACTTTCTTTTGCACATTACTTCTCATATGTGCCCAACACATACGCATGGTACACTTTCCAAACACATTTTGAAACCCATTGCGTATACTGACGGCAGCATCGGCCACCAAAACTTTGGGTTTAATTTCAAAATGAAACAAATCAAAGATTGCCTCCTTCCAAATCTGAAAAATAAATTGAAAATCGGCAGTTCGTTCATTGGTGCATTCTGCTATTCCCAGTAAATGAATTTTTTTACCGCGGTTAGTTGTTCCTATTAAGAATAACCCCTGCCAAATCAATTTATACGTTGCATCTGCGTGGATAATGATATTCTTATTTACTCCATTTTCTAATAGAATTTTACTGGTTGCCATGAATCTAAAAACACCGTCGTCCTCATCGGTTGTGAAATGTTTTACGATAAAAGCTTTGCTTCGTTCATTGGGGACAGTACTATTCTTAAGAAGCCAACTTTCCAGTTCACCAAGAGATATTGTTGGTGGTCCGTAAATGGTTTTTCTTAATTTAGCCAGAAATTTTTTTATTTGGTTTATATTTGGTGGTGGATTGTATTTCTGGGCAAGAACATCCAAAATTGCTTTCGGTTTCATTGTTTTGGTAAAGAAATCCTTGATTTCGTTCTTTAGTTTGTCGTTCATTTCGGTACCGGCCTTTGCTGCAATGGAATTACAAGAATGACTTACTTGCGATGGAAATAAGAGAACATTTTCACAGGATGAATCAGAATTAATTTAATACCAGTTTCACATTGTTGCCCTCGACATTTTAACTTTATTACATCGAAAATATTTAACTACACCAGACTCAGTGTTGTTTGTGTTTTTTAAGCTCCAACAAGTTTCCGATTTGACAAAATCTTCTGCATTGTTACGGTTAATGAAAGTTCTTTCGTAATTCCATGTTATGGATCTTTTCTTCCCACGTGCTTTTTTCTGCGTCTGGAAACTGATCAGTTTCTGAATCACTAAATTCGGGTACAGATGCCATTTTATTTCACATTTACATACGCGAGGAGTCACAGATTCATACTCTACGAATCTAACCAAACAAATAACATAACAACGGAAACTGTGCATGACCGCCGAAGCAAAGAAGTCTTCCTAAGACTTACATTTATTTAACTTGATACTCATTTATTCGGAATAATGTGCTTTTACTCATTTGAATGCCCAATTAATTACTCGTTTTAAGTTGAATGTATTTATTTACTACCTTAATGATTTATTACTGTAAACAAAACAATTATATAGTGTCCAGAGTTATTTTTATAAAAAACAACTATTTTAGTTAAGATTAATTTTGTTATCTGAGGGGTAATTTTTTTTTAAATAATGGGCGCTGATGTTTTTGTTGGTGCGCATAGATTTTTTAGTGTTAAAAGACGTACACTGAGGTGCATTCACTTAAAATGAATTGCAAAAAAAATTTTTACTGCAAGTTCAAGTTTTCAAAGGAAACGCTTTTTCAAAATTAAAACCCGCAATTGTACGAAATTATTGTATTTGGAAACATTTTGATTTTGTTGTATTTACACAGCTATCACAAATTACTTCTATCTATTCCATATATATTCCTTGAATTAGTGCTCTTGTTTACATAGTAGAATTAGATAATCATTTTTTTTTCAAATTATCATCCTTTGGGTCTAGAGGACGCTGACGTTTTGACACCGACGCCGGTTCTAAACATAGAATTCCTGTTAGGCAAAGCAACGTGCCGGCTTATTTTTCGCCACATTACATATCCGTGTTCTCTTTAGGCTTGTTTACTGAGAAAAGCAAAAAAAAAGTATCGTGAAGATGGCATACAGCTGGGATAACAGAGTGAATTTCGTAATAAAGTATTTATATGGTAAGTGGTTTATTTTATTTTTACCATTTATTCAATTATTTCTGTAATTGAAGAACCACTTGTTAAGATAATAGTATTAAAAACGTTAAGATTTATAGTAACAGTAGTGCATGTAATACTTTATAATTAATAATTTGAATTAAAGAGATACCTAATTATAAATTATTAATTATTTTTAATTTTTTTCTCTGTCTATCACTTATGAAATATAGACATATCGGTATTTAATAGATGATTCTATTGTAAATGAATTTTATATGTAAATAAAGTGTTTTAGATCGTGTGCAAATTTTAAATTTGAATCTGAACTATATGTATACAAATAAATGATCTCATGTGTTCTTGTACGTCTTATGACAGTTAACTACAAGATAGTTTGGACGACAAATTTGTGAAAAATAAAAATGGGTTCTCTAAAAATATATCTGAACATTAGAGGATTGTTTCTAGCCATCACAGAACATAATAAAATTTCTTTTTTCGTGACTAAATTCGGGCTTGGTGTTGTTAGTTAGGTGATGAGCTGCATTATTAATAATGCCGGTTAATTTTAAACGATGTTAATGTTATTTTAATTTTTGTAGATCCTGGTACGCGCATACAATGTTAGATGCCAGAAGCGCTTTTAATTACGTGATTTATATTATTGTCTTTTATTGTAATAAGGAATGGCTTAATTATTTTTTTTTTTAATTGAAAAACGGAACTAAATAGAATTAATTAAATAGTTCCTTCGCGTTTTATGGCGCCACACAAACACTTTCTTCCGTTAACTTGTTGAAATTATCATTTGAATGCATATTCTATTCTGTAAAGAAAATTATTTACGCTAATCATAATCTATACCTATAGCTTAAAAATTTTCATATTTTGACAAAAGTATTTTATATACAGAGTTATGTCAAATTAATGAAGTCATTATAGATTTCAATATATTGCAAGATATATCGTTTTGTTATGATTCTGACAGGTATATCATTTGTCAAAGTGATAGCATCTAAATATTGATAAGTACATCATATAAGATATTTTTTGAGAAAACAATTGTTGTTAACTTTGAAACATGATTTTCGATGATGAATATAACAACCTCACTTAAACGCTAAATTAAATAAATTACATAGAAATAAGAAAGTAGGTAATGTCAGATTAGTAACTGTTAACTGGTATCATTTAGTCACCT
This sequence comes from Amphimallon solstitiale, assembly GCA_963170755.1. Taxonomy (NCBI): domain Eukaryota; kingdom Metazoa; phylum Arthropoda; class Insecta; order Coleoptera; family Scarabaeidae; genus Amphimallon; species Amphimallon solstitiale. Next base: position 77,718,580 of record OY720683.1, on the reverse strand, counting down.
ATTTATAGCGGGTGCCTGTAATTGATTTACGCACTGCAATTTAGAAATTTTTCGTCGTTTTTAAATCGGCTTGGAACGTGGAAATGTATTTCTTCATTTCTTTTACCGCCATTGTCGTGCCTAAATATTTAGTTTACAAAATAAACATAATTTTATTATATGATAATGATTACATGCAACTATAAACATTGCAAATATGATGAATTAATAATCTGTAATTTCGAATTCATATCATGTTAAAGTTGATTAGTTTGTGTCGATAATGTTCAAAATCACTTGTAGAAATTTTAAACTGCGCTTATGGTATTGTCAAATTTGACAATTAATTTTAATTCAAGAAGGGGTAAACATTATAAAACGCAAAAATCGGTGAAAAGCAAATGGCGGTGGCGTAAATCAATTAAAGACACACTGTAGATCATCCTAATTTATATAAGTTCATTTACACGTGTAATTCAAAAATTACCCAACGAATCAAAATTTAATTTTTGAATATAGCTGGATACAGGAAGTTAACATTCGAGAATTTTCTGTATAGTAGATTTGAATTGGAACTCCGGCAGGTTGAATAAAAATGTGTTTGTTGCAAGAAGCTACTGATAATTCAAATAACAGTAATTAAGGGTGTCAGTAATTCCACTATTTCTTTATTGTGGTGCTGTCTACTGATGAGGTCTTAAAATTTTACGCTTATCGGGAACTATTGAAACCTCTAGGTTTGTAGGTTATATATGTACAGTGTTCAATAGTTTCGTTATTTCATTAGCGAGGCATGTTTAAACGTCCACTGCCTTTCTTATCATTGGGTTGCCCGCACCAGAATAGCTCCAGTAGTACTAATAAGCTTGCTTAAGCTTAAGACTCATGAGTGACTTGCACCGTAGAAAACAAAGAAAAAATAATTCTATTATGTATTTAGTTTTGTAATTTTATATTACATACGCCTACGTTAAATTTATCAAAATAAAATTATCATTTTTGTGTGTTTAATTGTATCTCATAGCAACGAAGGCAACAGTGTCATCAATCTCAAGTGAAGGTTGCGTGGCCTACATTTTTAAGTTGGCAACATTGACTAGAGGGTAGTATTGAGAAATACTTAATGTGCACATATGGTTCTGACAGATATGTTATGTTTATATCAGTAAAGATAATTAAAGAAAATTATATATTCAATGTTTATAGCAAAAAAATCATTTAAATCACATTGACAGAATAGGTACATGCATGTATTTGTCTAACAATAAAATACCCTAAATTTAGGGATGTTTAAGAAACCACCGCATGTCACTTGGGACTGATCTCATGGTATATACTGATGTTTACTTAAATAAATAATTATAGTGAATGGCATATCTTGATTTGTATTTATATTTTAAATTCTTAAATTATATTTTCCATTTACCTACTATAAATATCTATCGTATTAATAATGAAAACGTTATTGTGATATTCGATTAGCTTGTTTAACAAGGTCCTTATTTCTCATTAGGTCATCCTTTTACCACATTGACCCAAATTGCTTGAAGATAGTTGCACTATTATAGATTCTATTTTTAGAAGCCGCAATTTAAATAAAATGATCTTGTTTTACGTTAAACTTAATTACAAGCCCGTTTAGCGGTTGGTGAACTTTTTGTACTTAAAATAACATAACAGTACATCCATCAAATCTTATTTCATCTACCTTTATAATAAACCAGACAGTTTGTCTATTTGATGTAAGAGAATGTAAGTTGAAAATGCATCGGTGCCAAGAAGAACGTCTATTCTTGCCAAATACTTACGCGTTTTGTCGCACATTACTTGCTGCATTGTATACATAGACGAATTGTCACGGGCATTTACGTTTTTTGAGGAGCGTAACATGTGTTTTTATGTAAATCTGTTTTTCGAACGAAATATTTGCTAAATACGAAATGAGCCCATGAATTAGGAACGTCAATAATGTATTTACAAAAATTGTACAATGTGATCAATCTCAAGTGAAGGTTGCGGGGCCTAAATTTTTAAGTTGGCAACATTGTCTAGTTGGTAGTATTGGGAAATACTTGTACATAGCTGTAATAAAGTGTGCACCTCCTCGTTCATAACGAAGTTCCAAGTTAGTCCTCATGTTATCGAATAAGGATCGTCTCAGTTGTGCCAAAGAAGGTTCGAATGGCATCCTTCAATTCATCGATGGTTTGTGGTGACCTTTTGAAGATGGCATCTTTGGTCATGCCCCAAATGTATGCGTCTGGAGAGGTATGGTCTGGTGAATGTGAAGGTTAAATGAAGTCAGTAAATCGTGAAAAAATTTTGGTTTGAAAATGTCCCTGAAGAAATTGACGAACCGCGGCAGCAGTATGACAAGTTGTCTAGAAATGCCAAATTACGTAGACGACAGAATCGACGTAAATCATGGATGAAGCCTGTTAAAATTTGTATGTACCTACCGCTGTTGTACGGACCAATGATTCCGTGTCCCGAAACGGTACACTAGACACTTACTTTTGCACTATGTACAGGAACTTCTTGAATCCTTAAATCGATTAGTACGCCGATTCACATGGCCCGACAAATGAAAATGTGCTTCGTCCGAAAATCATACATTTTTTAAAAATGCATGATTTTCATACTGTAACACGAGAATTCTGGCGCAACCTTCCACTTTACTGCGATAATGCCGAGGATGTTATCTGTTGGTGTACCTGAATCACATACATACGAAAACGCACCCAGCTCCTTCAGGATCTCTTCGCAAGGACGTTCTCTTTACACCAAGTCGCGACGCTGTCCTTCGCTGGCTGACTTTCGGATTTTCGAAGATCTGCCCAAAACCGCGTCGATGGTTATTGTTAATGTTAACTGTCCTGGGACAGCCCGATGTTCCTTTTCGTTGGTACAATACACTGCCAGTCTTTCTGAATTTTTCAACAACCGTTAACGTGGGTATGACAGCGCTCGCATTGAGAGTAATTGAGACACCGCCAACATAGTTTCAGTACTGTTTGTTTCGGGCAATACTGTATTAATAACGCTCACAAGCTTTAGCCATTGATTCATTTTATCTAAACGCTATTGTAGGAGCTTTTCTACAGCCATTTGGAATCACAGTATGTACCTAGATGATCGAAAAATCGTAGGTTACGTAAGATCACTTACGCTTAATATCGGTCTTTAAGAGGTGTCGACTATTTGCTGTGAGATAGGACGTAAGAGCAAGGCGCCATAGCGCTAGTGCAAATTCCGCCGATGTAAAGTATTCGTTCAAGTGGAACAACTAGCAGAAATTATTGTTTTTCTTATTATTTGTTCACACTCAAAGTTTGCCAAATTTACAACATCATAACAGAGTTTCAGAAACTTCATTTTAAAAACTAATTCCACTCAAACATGCAATGAACCTTTGTTTATTTGTATTCTGAATTTCATTGTGATATATCATAACTAAAAGCTGTACAATTGCTTGAACAAAACTTTTTAAATTCGTTACTTTCGTCGTTGGGTGAAGCCCCTTAAAGTGTTAAATAATAACATGAATTTATACTTGTATACAACATTAAGTTAGAATGTTGTTAATTATAATATATAATTAGCTATAAATATTTATCCTACTTGTCAACTCAATCGATCACTTTTAATTACGTAGTAGGTAAGCATATATTCCTATTAATAATTTAATTCTATAGTTTTAACTAATGTCACTTTTGTGATTATTTATTTACCCTTTACGTCGGCCAAGTTTTCTTTCGAGTGCATTAATTTTTTATTTTTTAATATTCAAGGAAAATGGACTTATATAATACCTACTACTTGTTAACATGCCAAGATAAACAAAAATACTGCCGAGCCTAGTAAAATTTTCATTCTTATTCAACTTTCAAAGCAGGGCATAAAAATGAATGAATATAAAACTATTTGCTTTATTGGACTCATAAATAAAAAAAAAGTTTAGGTCACAATTTTTTATTCATAATTATTGAATATTAATAATTCAATTTTCTGAAGATATTTGGATAAAAGGACTCTATGTGATGCTCTTTGGTATATAGATTAGAAAGTTTATTCTATCGCAGTTTGCAAGGAATATATACATTTTATATAATATATGTAATTAATAATTGTGATTTATAATAATAATAGGCTCTCTTATTCAGATATTGATGGAAATGGATTCGTTGACGAGAAAGATTTTACATGTTTGGCTCTCCGAGCAACGATTATTGAAGGAAAAGGAGAATTCAGCTTTTCCAGGTGGCAGGAATATCAACACATTATGTTAAGCTTATGGGAGGAAATCGCGGAACTTGCTGATTTTAATAAGGTTTAATTTTACGTAACATGTACTTCTACTTTTTGTGTGAATTTGCTTATAATATATTAGACGCTAACCATTCAATTAACTGTGATAATCTTAAAAACGTGACAATACATCACTGAATCAGTAATTCTATTAAATCATAACATGTAACAGCTTTAACGTTGAACTAATAAACATATTTTAACTAACACAACCATTTTACATGATTAATGTAATATAAAGCAATAAACCCATTGGTCGCATTCAGCAGCTGCAACTGTTGTGGAACCGTTGGCGAAACGTCTGCTGAATGCTGCCACGTAAGACACGACAAGAGGCCTGTGGCAATAATAATAATATGGCGCTGGGTAAATTAAATATTTGAAATGCAAAGTAGTTATAAATAAAACTTCCGAATGAGTCACAACCTCTATGTCCACCTACCTGCTATACCTACTCGTCACTTAGGCTGCCGCAACTCAGTGAAGATGGGATGGGTCGAAACGACGTGAAGTTAAATATAATAGGGCGCCACCGCGTACTTAAAACCTATCGGAGTAAACGAACGCGGATCGTAGATGGTATAATAAAAAGGTGGAAATAGATGGAAACACCTCAGCAATAAAACAAACCAAATTCAAGATCTAAATTTAATTACCACATAAGGAAACAGAATATTCAAATATATATATATAGTTATACAAACAAAAAAAAAGGTCAAAGTTGAAATCCTAAACAAATGGTCAATTGTGAAGTACTTGAAATTTAGTGCTATAAAATTTTAAATAAAATAAAAAAAGAGACATGAAATAGAATTTGAAATATGCCTCTAAACATACAGCGATCGTGGTGTATGATAAAGAAACTAAATTTACTCACAGAATGAACATCAAAATTTAAATTCACTCTGTATATTAACAAAAGAAATTGAATTTACTCACAGATTAAACACCAGAATTTAAATTCACTCTGTATATTAAATTAAATATTAAAATAGTTATAAACTTAGCTGGGTCTAAATGAAGTCTTCATTAACTGGTAACAGCAAAAAGGCAGATACAAACCGTGGTCCGGAAGGAATGGTTCAGATTCCAAATAACATCATCATCCAACATCCAATAAAAAAAGAAAGGGGGAAAGGTTCATAAATCACCAAAATTTAACGTCTACTGCTTCATAGGTCACCAAACTTTAACGCCTACCGTTTTCCCTAATTAGAAAGATTAATTAGTTCGGACGGAAAATATCAAAAGAGAAAATAAAACAATAAGGTTAAGAAAATGAATCATTAACAGTTCCAAATCAATTGAAAGATAAATAAGTACCTGACTAAATGTTCTTATATAACCCTCCAAACGTGCAATTGATGAAGTCAAGCATTAATAATTTCTTCGATGCCATGTACAAATCAACCAAAACTCCGGCTTTCCCGAATCAGGGGAAAATCGTGCTTCTAACAATCCAGATCCATATATCCACGTCTTCCCAGACAGCATTTATTTCACAATCATCCGTCGCTGAGACGATGTTAACAGATTTGCCAAAAATATATATCACACAATAAAATGAAATGCAGGTTGAACAAAGTGTGGTCACTGACAAGACTGTCAAATCAAAAGTGAACAGTCAGACTTGCGCGAGGAGATATCCAACAAGTGTCCGCCGGCAAGAGGGGGAAAGGAAGAACAAATGAATTTAAATAAGACGGAATTAATTAACTTGGAATTTCAATTTAAAATGCCACCAAATTATCAAGAAGAAAAATAACAAGTAATTTAAAAATAATTATTAAAAATTATTCCATTTGAAGAGTAAAAATGTACAACATAAATCTGTACAACAGTTTACTGACTTAATAGCGAACATACTTAAGTTAAATGATACAATACAGATGACGCTACGATGTCCAAAATGTACAAATAATATTAAAATATATTAAAATAACTATAATGGTTATTTAAAAATAGAAATAATTATACCTACGATTTTGAACCTTTTCAATGCATACGCTACATCGAATTACGTCACGATTATATCGACCATTTTAGGAAGCGGACGGCCATCTTTTGTAGCTCATTTTATTATCGTTATCTGTAACATGGTGAGTAAAATTTTGTTTTGTATTTTATTGCAATTTTATAGACTCAGATTTTCATTGGGACAAAAATAGCAAATTTCTATTAATACAAAGTTATTTTAACTTAAAAATGGATTTTCGAAATCCTAAAATAAAATAGAACACTTATGGTCCAAAATGAAAGCGGAATTTATGGAATTCTTGATTCTGGGAATTTGTTGTCTCTTATTCTTCAAAACTTCTAGTGGTTGGGCCAATTCAATGACTATATTGCCGAAAATAGCTATATTAATGTCATTTTCGAAAAGGCCATTTCGTGCAATATTATAAATCTGATCTTCTTCAGCCTCTTAAGACACCAATGATTAAAATGTTATTATCAGCCAAGACTACTCCAAAATAAGCAAGAATTGATCAGTTGACTTCTGTCAAGTTTGTTAGCAAGTAGCACATCCAACAACATAAAATCAAATTTTGAATTTCACTCAACTGTTGTCGATGTTGCACCCGCCACCGATGGAGCGGAGCATGTTCCTCTGCTGAATGCAATCACTATCATCCCCGCGATAGCTACTAGCGAACAAATAATTCAGATATAAGCTACCTCTAAAATTCTATAAACGCGAATCAGCGGAAAAATTCTCGTGACACTTTTTTAGTATAGAAAAGACGTTCTATTGCTGGATTTTGTCATGACCAGAGAACATTTAATGGAGTTTATTACTTCACTCCCTTGGGTCAACTGAAAGTACGAGGTAGGCGCCATAAATTCTTGACACGGGCAAAATTCGATACCCTTGTAAAAATAATCTAACTACCTCACCTAAGGTCTTTTCTTATATTAGAAAACAAAAAAAAATCACAAGGAGCCATATCCGGACTATACGGTGGATGTTCCAATTCTTGAAAGCCTCATTCGCGGATGGCAGCTTGTGAAATGGCGGCACTATGGACGGGAGCATTGTCGTGCAATAATCGCACACCTCAATGTTCTGTTTCTTAAATAAATCTAAAAAAAAGTCGTTGATAGTTGAACACTCATCGTATAAATTTAACCATCATATTTAAATGTACCTTAATAATGTCAAAACACTATTAGGAATAATTCTATATGAAACGTGTTGGATCACGAAAGTAATCGTTGAATTTAACTTCTTCCGCTTAGTGCACGTCTCGTTGAATTTTTAAGATAAGATGAAGATTCGTTAATTTAGGGTGTGACATCACTATTCTGAAAAATGACGAACTACAACTGCTTGTTTATTATGTTTTTATTTCACAATTAATTATTTCTAGGTATTTTCATATAATAACAGTGTGTTCATTCTTTCTACTAAATAATTTTTAATTTCAATTCATAAACATTCGATATTTTTAAAACTATGACTCCAAGATTATTCATTATAATTATTATTAACACATCCACACAAGTTTACTTTTCTATCATCTAAAACATTTTAATGATGTTACGCATATGTTGATGGTATTAAAAGTGGTTTGCTTAAATGTAGGTATCAGTAAACTTTGCCTGTATAAAAATAGACTAAGTACACTTTTTCTTTTTGAAGGCAGGCCTCTAATGAACTTGAAATTTAAAAGTGTAGTCTTTTCTTGCTTATGTGAATTTAAATCTGTTACTTTGCAATAACTTTAACAATCCTACTTCAAAGTCATAATTCAATATTTAAATCTATTATTTGCTTATGTATTTCTAATTACAGTTTGATAATGTTTTAATGGATTATCAAACAATTTTCAAACATTTACATCACATATCAAAATCGAGTATACATGGCTCAACTTAGTGTAACCAATAATGAAGTTTTACAATAAGAAGTAATAACAACAGATACGTTAAAATACAGTTTATCAAATTGGCACATAAGAATTTCATGCTTTAATTTGAAAAATTAAACGCACAGTGGAACGCAAAAGTTTGCTAAGTACAGGTCACAAAATTCTGCATGTATGTCCTTTATAGTTCCAATGGAAGATACTTATTATCCATTAAGTGTAATAACGGCTTGCACATTATTAAATAAACTATATCAAAAGCGTATTAATTTAATTGCGTTGGCGTTTTTGTTAATTCACCTTATCTTCAATATGTCAAAGTTTTTTATGATTAAATGTTTTTGTAACATATCTATTCTATTATCTATTTTAAACATCTTTATTTTATTTCTTTCATTTATATAAGGAACACTTAGTTGCAAAAAAAGATTTCCACAAAAAATCACTTCATTTGAATTCGTACCCATCTTTAATTTTCAAGAATAATAGCTCCACACATACTGAATAATATGCATATTGTGTTTTATGTGTTTAGTTTCATATGACTTACTACTGTTGAGATTGAAGTGTAGGTTTCACCGCCGCAGTATCACTTCTTATGGTGGTAGAGATCAGTCCTCTTCGTGCAGTACTCGTATTAGCAGGAAAAACACTTTTGTCTAGCTGATCCGGGTTGCCTTCGAACTGTATTATCAATGGTTCATTTACGCAGCAATTTATTTATAGATGTATGGCTAACGTTTAATTCTCGAGCAACAGCTCTTGCGGACAATCCATTGCTGAACTTATCACGTGCACTTTTTCCGGAGTAGTCAACATTATTTTAACGTTTTCACCCTCGTTATTTGGGATATACAGGGCGAGTTTTTTTGAATGTTTAGCATTGGGATCTCAGAAACTACTGGAGATATAAAAACTCTTAAATGGGGAAAGATGCGCAGTTTTACGAGTTTGATTTAAAACTGCTTTTGTTTCTCCGATAACTTTAATGGCTTATTAGATATTCAAAGAATACTAAATTTTACGATTTTCTTTAAACATGCTTAGCATCGTTAATAGTAATTTCAGAGAAAAAGTTTTCAAACAAAAGTTTTAGATAATTTTACGCCAAATAAAACTATGTAGCTAATATTTTTTTTCGTTCACCATTATAGAGTTATGACACAAACTTGTGTTTTTTTAAATGGAAACGATAGTTGCTTTTGACATCATTAAAAAGCTTATTTTTTACTGATTACAATCATATAAGGTTTGATATGGTTATTTTAAAAAATAAAGAGGATATAGACATTTTTATAGTTTTTATGGAAAACAATTGAATTTCGAACTGATAAAATACAAACCAAACGAAAACTTATTTTGAAATCTTATGTAGTATTAAAATGAAAACTATAAGAACTTTTATTAAGGGCACACACCATTATTATTGTTCAAAGATACCTCCATTATTATTAATACACAAATTGCATCTCTTCACAACAGAATTTGTAGCATTGCGTACTTTACGCCTATCGATGTTATTAAAAGCAACTAAGACAGCTTCTCTTAAATCGTCGATTGTTTCATATGTTCTTTTGTATACTGTGTCCTTTAGTACACCCCACAAGAAAAAATCCAAAACTGATAAATGAGGGGATCTAGCCGGCCATTCAATGGGTGCATTTCGTCCTATCCCTTGATTAGGGAAGTTCAAATTTAAATAATTTCTAACATTCAGTTGATTGTGGGGAGGCGCTCCGTCATGTTGAAACCATTGCAGCATTGCTCGAGTTCTTAAATTTAAATTATCAAACATTTCCTCGAAATCTTGTTGTAAAAAATTAAGATAACGATTTGCCAGTTAGTGATCCATCAAAAATAAAAGGAGGAAGAACAGTTGATCCTATAACACCACACCAAACATTAAACCCAAATTTAATTTGTGGTCTCCTATGTTCAACGTGAAGTGGATTTGTTTGAGACCATATGTGCTCATTGTGCCTATTAAACATTCCACAATTTCTGAAACGAGATTCATCAGTCCATAATATTTTCACTTATAATTACACGAGAGCTTTCTTTTTTCCGGATAAATTTTCAGCTTTTAATGAAAATTTTTGTTGCACGGTAACTGTACGAAACAAATTGCCTGATAAGACGACGAGTCCGAAGGACGAGTCGTTTTATCGAAGAGGCAATTTGTTGAGTTCAGTTACCATTTAGCAATTAAATTTGAGTTTAAAAATGAAAAATTTATTCGGAAACAAAAAGGAAGCTCGAATGTAATTCGGTAAGATAATTTACTAAATGTGTAAACAATTACTGAAAAATTTATTACATAGTAATTATACTATTTAAAAATACAGTTACTAAAAAGACAGTTCTTCTACATTTTGAAAAGATTACTTACAATGAGTTTGCAAGTTTTGTCATAACACTTCACAACGTACACTATGATGATAAAGTAAGCAAATTGAAGTCGGGTCAACGAAAGATAGTACGCAAAGCTTAGGGTTGCGTCGACTTTGACATTTCATTTTGACAGTGAGTTCGTTGATTTTATGACATAACGAGAAAACACAAGTTGTTGTCAGGCCAACCAAAGGTAAACAACTTTTTTGCCGATATAAAAGTTAAAGTAAACTTTTATCGCTGTCAAAGTGACAAAACAATTCTGACTTATGGGTTTTTTACACATGCATTAAATTATCATTGAAAAGTGTGGATCGTTTTGACACTGATCTTTAAACCATCTACAAAAAGCTATTCGTCTGTTGTTATCACCTTCGTGTAAAGTTTGTGATACTGATAATTTGTAGGGACGAAATTTATGCTTCTTCAACACTCTGACAATAGTGCGTTGAGAGGAGCCCATTTCTGTTGAAATTTGTCGGGTCGATGTAGATGGATTCTGAGCGACACATGCTAATATGTTTGTTTCTCTATCTTCATCCATCCCTTTTTTTGATTTTGGTTTAACGAACGAACCATAATCTGCTAAATTATCCCATAATCTCTTAAAAGTAGGTAGCGACGGCTGACGTCGATCAAAATAATTTTCAAAATAAACTTGAGCAGCTCTAGCAGAATTTTTCTGGCACTGAATGTAACATGTAACCATATCACGCTTTTCTACGTTAGAAAATTCCATAGCCAATGCAAACTTATGATTAACGGCCGTTTGCACCGCTTATAGTTATGTTGCAATTAAATTAATTAATAGTTAATTGTCAATGTTTGACAATTAACTTGACTTAAAAGTAAAAATTAACAGCTCCCACTTCTGTGACTCAAGGTGAAAGCAATGTTAGTATATTTATCTCGACTGCTCCAACGAACACTATTGTAACTCAGATTTTTCGTTTTTTGAATTACAAAACACCAAACATTTTTTTTTTAAAGTTTATATCTTATAAAGTGAACAATCATAGAAATGTCTATATCCTCTTTATTTTTTAAAATAACCATTACAAACCGTATATCATTAATCAGCAAAAAATAAGCTTTTTAATGATGTCAAAACCAACTATGGTTTCCATTTAAAAAAGCACAGGTTTGTGTGATAACTCGATAATGGTGAACGAAAAAAAAATATTAGCTACATAGTTTTATTTGGCGTAAAATTATCTAAAACTTCTGTCTGAATACTTTTTCTCTAAAATTACTATTAACGATGCTAAGCATGTTTAAAGAAAATCGTAAAATTTAGTTTTCTTTGAATATCTAATCTAATAAGCCATGAAAGTTATCGGAGAAACAAAAGCAGTTTTAAATCAAACTTGTAAAACTGCGCATCTTTCCCCATTTAAGCGTTTTTCTATCTCCAGTAGTTTCTGAGATCCCAATGCTAAACATTCAAAAAAACTCACCCTGTATAAAAATAACCAGGCGACATTAAATATAACAGTAACATTATGACTGAATTTATATTTGTTACTTTATATTTGATGTTCACGTTACTAACTGAACTAATAATAATCCCTTTTTATACGCATCTTTATCTCCGCGATAATTCTCGTGGTTTCTGGAATGATGGTGACCAATTCCCCATTCTTCTTTTTGGGCTTTTTTTACTTTCTTATATGTAGTATAAAGTAGTATTGTGATGATGAAAATTTTCGACCTCGAGATTTTTGCAGGTGTCCACGTTTTGAAGTTTCCTGACACCAAAAAAGTGGTTTTTAAAAAATGTCTGTCTGTCTGTTTGTGTGTCTGTCTGTCTGTGTGTCTTTGACCACTATAGCGGTCAAACCGCTACAGATATCAATTCCAAATTTTGTAGTTACGAATATAATCTCCCTCTTGAGAACTGATTAGATTTTGAGCAAAATCGGCAGACCGGAAGTGGTAGTTTACTTCAGTGAAAAAATCGAAATTTGCAAATATTTCGTCAATTACTAAGTTTAAACATATTTATAAAGAATTCAAATGTACTCAAAATTAAATTTGAGAAAAATTGTGTTAATAAAGTTTTTCGAAATTCCTACCGGACGTAGGTCTTTTACTCTTATCGAATATCAGTTTTTTGCGAATATCTCGCAAGTCATGCTTTCTAGGCAGGTACATTACGAGTATAGAAGTATTTAGAACGTACTTTTAAATATCTTTTGTAAAAAAAAAAAATTTCAAAATTCGGACCGGAAGTAACACTTACTCTTACCGAATAACGATTTTTTGGAAATATGTCGTAAATTATGCATTCTATATATATTTATGAAGAGTACAAACGTTTTTAGAGTTGGATATGGAATATTTTTTGTATAAATGAAATTTCAAAATTCGGACCGGAAGTAACACTTTCATACGTATAAGAAAGTCGTGTGGTGGCCACACCTCATTTTATCTAATACTATACGTCGAAAGAATCATCTGTTTACTCACTACTTCTGTGTTCGGTAACTAAAGGTTATTCAATTTAGTCTTGTAGAGAATGTTGTATGCATTACGTACCTACTACTATTTACAAAATAACCGAATGAATATTAGAAACAGTAAATTTCTTTTATATATGTGCATAGTGAATCAATGGAACCATACAAATATATTATGTTTATTATATGTCTTTTTTTGCAACTAAGTGTATAGTGTGTGAAATTTTTGATAATAGCCAACTTTTATATATATATTTTCTGTCACTACTACATTTGTATTATTGGTACTACTAATTCTCCGAAAAACTTCTTTACGAAGTTTAAAACAATCTTAGGGATTTTTTTTTATTCCTATATTAATTCTTCTTTTTCCTTTGTGATAATGGATGCCCATTCTCAAAGTTCCTTGTTTAGAGTTTTGGTGAAATGAGTCACCGATGTTTCTACTCGAGGAGTTTTCGTTTTCTTTTCCATACTTGCCCGCCACAGCACCACCAGCTTGTCAAACTTAATTAAACTAATGAATGGTGGCAAAAAAGAGCCTATTGCATCGGAACAAGTTTAGAGTGTAGCGATTAAGAGGGGCGTTTACTAACAAATAGAACCTTATGCAACTTATATTACTCGCGGACGGGTAGACGCAAGGAGGTGTGAGTAGGTGGAGGTAGACGATATTCGGTTCTGTCACAGCGCTTCGGTTTTATTCACAGATACTGTTATAGATAAAGGAATACTATAGATGGGAAACATAATGTGTAAAGAATGAGTACTTACGGAACTGTTGATGTTTTATAATAAGTCAATTTTTGCTTGCCCTTAACTTATATTATTAAAGTAGTGGTTGGTCGAAGCTTGCAAATTTTTCCAAAATTGCTGGAAGTTAATCGATACATACGTTCTTGCAGCCATTTTGGATTTAAAGATTGTCCCCGAGTATTTTCTTCAATTATTTCACAATTAGCATTTTCAATTTTAATCAAAAACTCCTTTTTTAACACTGAACTAAAGTAATTTTATAATACGTGTGCTAACAGCGAAAGTATATATAGAGTGTATGTGTATATTAAATATGTACTATACTTGACGTAATTCCAGGACTTTAAAATATGCTCTGTGAAATGAATTATGTACCTACATAGCTAATGAAATATATAATTCAAGAATAATAGAGAGATAATCTGTGAGCCATAACCTAACGTTGTGAATTATCGTATATTATTTTATACACACACATTGTATGCTCGAAATTATAATTCCATAATTAACAAATGTATGTATTTCGCAGTTGTTAAATATCACTTCTTGGCTTCTAGGACAAAACTAAATCCTTGTCTCTTCTGTCGTTGTCGACGTTTTATCGACTACTCTAAGGAATATCTTGAATATGCAGAAGAATTAACAGCCCTACCTAACTATGTCCCTTAGGGTAGTGCACGAAATCGGCAGCAGAATAAGAGACGACGACGCGGTTACACCCAAGAAGACAATAATAACTAACATATACTATACCTATACAGGGTGTGCAGAAACTCTCCTGACAAAGGAAGACCGGAGATTCCTCAGATAATTTTAAGACAATTTAACCCAATTCACCCTAGTCCGAAAATGCTTCCTAAGGTCATAGGCGTCCGTTTTGGGTAGGTAAACGGTTATTTTAACGCATAACTTTTTGTCTTACACTTTTAAGCATTTGTGACACTAGATTATTAAATTTTCAGGTATTCTAGTACTAAAAGGTACTCTTACTTTAAGTCGGTAGGATACACCATTTTCTAGAAAAATCGATTTGAAAATTTTTCGTTTTTTCGTCATTAAAATTCAATTTATTATTTTTTGGAGTAGTTCGCTCTGAACTGCCAACAGAAATAAAACCTACGTTTTTAATTGTCAAATTGTTGTCAGTTCGCGAAGTTGAAATGACGAAAAAACGAAAAATTTTCAAATCGATTTTTCTAGAAAACGGTGTATCCTACCGACTTAAAGTAAGAGTACCTTTTAGTATTAGAATACCTGAAAATTTAATAATCTAGTGTCACAAATGCTTAAAAGTTAAAGACAAAAAAGTTATGCGTTAAAATAACCGTTTACCTACCCAAAACGGACGCCTATGACCGGTACTAGAAATTCGCAATTGATGGAATCGATTCATCTCTGGAGGATAAATAAGCATACCAATTTTTGTTTTTCTAAATAGATGCGTTCGGGAGATATTAAAAAAAAACTAATTACAAGGCGCCATCTTCAAAGAGCTCTAGCTCCCTTAGGAAGCATTTTCGGACTAGGGTGAATTGGGTTAAATTGTCTTAAAATTATCTGAGGAATCTCCGGTCTTCGTTTGTCAGGAGAGTTTCTGGACAGCCTGTATATGCCTTACTTCTAAACTACTTTTCACTAAACATGAAGATGACATTTACTAATATCATACTACACAATACACGAATTCTTGTCTGTGGCTACTGTAGATATATATTTTTACGCACGATTTTATAGTCAGCAATGTACATATTTTTATGAATAACTAAAGAATCTATGTTGAGTAGTAGTTTTGAGTAATCTTGACTTTTCTAATATATACGAGGGTTGATCCTTATGCTTGACCTCTCAATTTCCTATTGGAAAGTGAGTTTACGTCAAATGTTTTTTTTTCTTTTGTCATGTTGGCAGTCTCATTTTATTGCAATGCACTTACCTCGACTATGCTTCAGCCTTTCAAGAGAGTCCTGGAAATATAATAAGCTAATATATTTAAATATATTTAATTTATTAATTTACAGGAAACATTACTTAGTCAAAACGTGGGGGCGTTGTGGCAAAATTTTGCAGCGAAGAAGTAGCACTGTTGCCGATGTTTGCATCTTGTCTTTTAGTTTCAGGATCGTAAAACATGGAACCCGCATTTTTTGAGATAGTTATTCTATTCGTTGTTTTATATTCTATCTGTTTTGCTGGGTTTTGAATCTTTTCTATATTATCTCACTATTATGCTATTATCTTCCTTGATGGAGAATAATATTCTTCATAGATAAGCAAACCTCCGCACTTGCTTTTTCTCAATTATTGCTTGATTGAGTTTTATACTTCACATTTTCTCTTATTTCTTCATACATCTCTTTTTTTCTTATTTTTCCAGCATTTTTCTAAGACACCCCATCTTTGTTGCTGTTATTCTGCTTTGTTAATATTGACTAGGTTTCACCCCCGAAATACATGTTCTATTTGTACTGGCTTTTGTTCTTATACTAACTTGCTTTCTTTACGTTATTGTCTAATTTTTGTGAGCCAATAAAACAATGTCCTGAAATGCTCGCCACCACGCTATATTAAAACATAGATAGTAATGCTGGAGTTTCCAAGTATTTCATCACTGATCTATATACTAGGTGTTGCAAAAGTCATCACCCTATCCGATGATGCTATAATTTTTGCAAATGGCGGCAAATGTCAATTCTGCTTTGACATTTGTGAAGTAAACAGATACAAAATGCACGTCAATAAGACATGGAACGCTATACTCCTAAAGAACGCGGAATAATTGTTTTGAATTTTTTGTGGAATAATTCGTCGGTGGTGTTGGCGCAGCTTGAATTTCGGCGCAGATTTCCCGGTCAACCGACACCAACTGGGCAAACACTATGGCGTTTAGCCACCTTGAACAGTATGGAACAACACGAGATGCTGCCAGGTCTGGCCGGTCCCGGAGCAGCCGTTCTGAAGAGAATATCGCAGCTGTGGCTGAAGATGTCGCAGAAGACCCCGGAGTATCGACCAGACGACGTGTCACGTAATTGGGCATCAATCGGCGGTCTTTACAGAGAATTTTGGTGAAAGACTTGAAGTTGTTCTCATACAAAGTACAGATAGTGCATCAGTTGTTATAGCTGTTGGCCGCCAAACGCGTGCAACCTGCGATCCAGCCATCCTGGACTTCGACCACGACGAAGACAACTTTTCATCGAAAATCATCATGAACGATGAATTCCATTTTCATCTCTGTGGATATGTGAATAAGCAAAATTATCGCTTCTGGGGCACCGAAAACCCGCATATAAACCACGAAGAGCCATTACACCCGCTCAAAGTTACTGCATGGTGTGCTGTTCACGCTGGAGGCGTCATCGGGCCTTATTTGTTTGAAAACGCCGCGCGGGCCAAACGACTACTGCGGACGGAGAGCTCTAGAGACGACTTTCTCCTTTCTCAATTGGATGAATTGGGACTGGAGAACATGTGGTTCCAACAGGAGCAACGGCACATATTGCACGTGCCACAACCGATAATCTGATGGCTGCATTTCCGGGTCGTCTTTTGAAGCCCTCAAAGAGAATATCTGTCAAGAATGCGAGAACCTATCGCCGGAAGTTCTGACATGAGTGATGAAAAATGCCATAAATCGGGCACATATGGTCATCAATTCTGGCCGACATCATTTTCTCGACTAAATGAAAAAAAATTTAAGACATCAAATAAACACAATCCAAAAGCAGAACAAAAGATTTTCATTCATACAATAAATTACAGCCAAAGAACATCGGGTGACAACTTTTGCGCCACCTTGTACACTAACTTGCTTCCTTTCCGTTATTGTCTAATTCTTATGAGCCAATAAAACAAAGTTCTGAAATTCTCGCCACCTCACTATATTAAAACATAGATTTCATCACTGGTCTGTATGGATTTGTTGTATACAAATACGTATGAAACTATTATAAATATCAGAAATCCAAATCAGACGACTCCAAGTATCTTGGGGATAAAGCATGGCAATCGACTCTCGTATACACTTAAAGCGAATAACAACTAATGTCGCAGAGTTGTTTTGAAAGTGAATTTTTATCGCAAATAAATATTTTTCCACAGATACACAGTACACGCACACGAAAATTAGAGATATTTTTGTTTTGAAATGTTTAGGACCTTTTGCAGGACGGAAAGATCACAAACGACGAATTTAAGCAAGCCGTGCAGCAGTGTTGTGTTGGACGGAGATATGACGATTTTCCTCAGGCGATGAAAATGTTCATAGATTCGAATTTTAAAATGTTAGATTTGAACGATGACGGTATCATTGCGGCCGATGAATATAGATTTAATTGTATTACAAAATTTGCAATAGAAGATATAGAAATCGTGGACGATGCATTTAACAATCTTCTGAATGTAAGTATACAAGTCATATATTCTTATAGATGTTAAGGTTCCTCGCTACTGAAGCACATACTTTAATAAACGAAAGATGTCCCGAATACCTATTACACATAGGGAAGATACAGTGTGGTGATAAAATTTGGAACAAAATTCATAAAAGCCTTCTATAATGTTTTTAAGAAAATCGCTCGGACAGGTCAATTTTTGTTTTTAAAATGCCGTCTTTTGACGAATCTTTTTTTGAATGACGTCATTCGTTTTACATAATGACGTCATCATCAATTTTTTTTAAATGACAACCCCCACTATTTTTTCAGTTTTTAATAGATCTTACTGCTAAAACGGTGATGTACAAAAATTGGTACCGTAAAATGGGGTGGTTCACAACATGAGTGTGAATTACAACAATTTTTAGGAAAAAGTTTTGTATGTGTGTAGAGTTGCGAACATTGTATCAACTAAATCATGTCTGCGTACATGTACTGGTACGTGCTTAAACTTACTAGAACTAGTTGGATTTGGCCGTTAATACCTGATGTTTTCGTTAAGTGCACGTTTAATAAATATTTCGTGTGTGTCAATTTTACTTTCTTATACGTAGTATAAGGAAGTATTGTGATGACGAAAATTTTCGACGTCGAGATTTTTGCAGATGTCCACGTTTTGAAGTCCTCTGATACCAAAAAAGTGGTTTTTAAAAAATGTCTCTCTCTCTGTGTGTGACCACGATAGCGGTCAAACCGCTACAGATCTCAATTCCAAATTTTGTATTTACGAATATAATCTCCCTCTTGGGAACTGATTAGATTTTGAGCAAAATCGGCGGACCGGAAGTAGTAGTTTACTTCTGTGAAAAAATCGAAATTTGCAAATATTTCGTCAATTACTAAGTTTAAACAAATTTATAAAGAATTCATATGTACTTAGAATTAAGTTTTAAACAAATTGTCTAAAAAAAGTTTTTCGAAGTAGGTCTTTTACTCTTATCGAAAATCAGTTTTTTGCGAATATCTCGCTAGTCATGCTTTTTACACAAGTACGTTACGAGTACAAAAGTATTTAAAACATAATTTTCAATATCTTTTATATAAAAAAAATTTCAAAATTCAGACCAGAAGTACCACTTTTACTCTTATCGAATAGCGATTTTTTGCAAATATGTCGTAAATTATGCATTCTATATTTATTTATGAAGAGTACAAAAGTATTTATAGTTGGATATGGAATATTTTTTGTATAAATGAAATTTCAAAATTCGGACCGGAAGTAACACTTTCATACGTATAAGAAAGTCGTGTGGTGGCCACACCTCATTTTTTTTATACTGCCAAACTTCTATTGAGAATCGCTAAATACACTGCAAGGACTGAAAACACTATTAACCATAGTTGCGTGTTACATTTAGGTAAGTTATGCTGAAATTTTAAAAAGGTTAGAGCTGCAGCGTAACCGTGATATTCATTTTTGTTCAGTGTGTTCCTGTTCGGTGCATTTCGGGGTGAATGCCAACGTTATGCCGCGTCATCATAAACGCGATCCTAGTGCTAAACAACACTAGAAATATGATGCAAACATAACTAGATCTCCTATTGCCGATGTTAAGGCAGGTCTGAGCTATAGAGCTGCTGGAAAAAAGTATAACATAGATCATACTGTCCTGTACAGATATGTAAAAAAGGCAGATGTAAAGACAAAAGGATGACAAACGGTTCTCAGCGCCCGAGTGGAAGAATTATTGGTTAAAAACATTATTACTTGTGCAAATTGGAGTTATCCCATGGATATGATATGGATATGATATCAGATTGATTGTAAAGTCATACTTGGACAAAAGAGGCATACAAGCAAAACGTTTTAAAAATAATTTCCCAGGAAAAGACTCGTCTAAGGGCGTTAGGTTGGGGGAACGCACTGACCACTCAATTGGCCCTATCCATTTTGATTTTTTTGATAGCATCAAGGTATTGGCGGATCTCTAAGCCAAAATGAGGAGGCGCCGCATCTTGGTGAAACCAAATATTCTAATGACGTACGTCGTCATCTTCATTTTTAGGAAAAAGAGTCGCCACTGCTGGCACCAAATCAAATTTCAAAAATTTGATTTGGTGCCAGCGCGTTCCCCCAACCTAACGCCTTACTTCCTTAAAATCAAAAGTTTATTTCAATAGACCCAACAACTTGGAAGATTTGCAACAGAGAATTCTTGATGCAATGCAACAAATTAGGCCAGATATTATTGAGCGCAGTATAGGTCAATGCCAAATGGATGGAGGGGGACACTTTGAACATTTGCCTTAAGGGTCCCATATAGTGGATCTGTCAACAATGGAAAAATAGCAGATTTTAGATGCAAGATATTTTTGTTGATTTTAAATTTGCAGAAAACCTTTCAACGTCAACTTATGAAGAATTTAGTAATCTACCCCGCTGAAGAATCAAATTTAGAAAAAAATTATCGGATTAAAGAAAATTAATTAATATGTCAAAATATTAAAAACAAGTTTTCTCATAAATGCTTCGGAGGAGATTTGTTTGTTTGGGTTCACGTTATAAATTGAATGAAAAGCTACCCCGCTCTGCACTTAATTTTCGTTCAACTATTCTTTACTTTGTTTTAATTGAATATAAAATAAATTAAAATTAGTCAACCCACATTACAATGAATTGTAATTCTAGTAAAAATTTTTCCCGCGGTTACAAATGTGTAAATATGTGGTCATAAATGAATTTTTATTCGCTTAGATATTGAGTTATTATTTCAAATATATATTATATATTCCCTATGTGTAATAAGTACTCGGAAATCCTTGGCTTATTAAATTATGTGCTATGCAACCAATATTACATTTCCGATCCACTATATAGGACCCTTAAGTTCTGTTGATTACTTTGTTAAATAGGTTTTTTTTATTATTATGTTTACTAAATTGTAACTATGAAAGTTGTGAAGTAAATGTGTCATTTATGTTATAAAAATTGTTATGTAAGGTACCAATTTTTGTACATCACCGTTTTAGCAATAAGAAGATCTATTAAAAACTGGTTGTCATTTAAAAAAATTGATAATGACGTCATTATGTGAAAACAAATGTTGTCTTAAAAAAAATTTTCGACAAAAGACGGCATTTTAAAAACAAAAATTGACATGTCCGAGCGATTTTCTTAAAAACATTATAGAACGGCCTTTATGAATTTTGTTAAAAACTTTATAACCAAACTGTATAATAAATATTTGAAATAATAATATCTAAGCGAATAAAAATTCATTTATGATCAAATTTTTACACATTTGTAACCGCGGGAAAATTTTTTACCAGAATAATATTCACTGTAATGTGAGTTGCCTTATTTTAATTTATTTTATATTTATCTAACACAAAATGAAGAATAGTTGAACGCAAAATAAGTGCAGCGCGAGGTAGCTTTCTATTCAATTTTAAACGTGAACTAAAGCAACAAAACCTGCAGCAAACGGATTTTTGAGTAAACTCGTTTCAAATATTTTGACTTATTAATTAAATTTCTTTAATCAGATAATTTATTCCTAAGTTTGATTATTCAGCGAGGTAGATTACTAAATTCTTCTAAGTTGACGATAAAAGGATTTCTCCAAATTTGTAATCAACAAAAATATCTTGCATCAAAAATCTGCTATTTTTCAACTGTTCACAAATCCACTGTTGAGGAGCCCTAATACATTTAAAATGTGGCTGCCTCCACTATTCTGAAAAATTCTAAGAAAAATATTGACAGAATTTCCGATTAAATATTACCTGTTTAATCAAATTTATAAACAAATATTGAGCGGATAGAATAAGAACAGATTATATCCTGACCCAATTTTTGCGTTGAAAGTTGAATTGTGCGTGGAATATCATTAAACAATTTATTAACAATTTCAAGGACTTTTACCTCATTTATTACATAATCCAGCACATTATTCATCCATCTACAGCATACCATAAATAATTCTTTTTTTCAGATTAGGCTTAGCGTCTGTAAAAACTTAAAATGACCTTGATTATATCAAAATTATGATTCGACCAATTTGATTATTTCTGATTCAGAGTACTTATATTCATGTGTTCTAATTTGTAAATCTTTTATTGAAAGGCAATTTGATCAGAAGCGTATAATGATTGTCAAAAATGTCTTCATTATATAAATATATGTTTTTCAAAGTTATTTTAAAGTCCTTAAGGTCCGATCTATTATTAGCTAGTTCTATAGAATTTGTTTAGAAAATACAAAAAAAAAGAAAAATATATTACAATAGCAAATAACATGTGTTTATCTTAAACAGTATAGGTAATAAGCGATAGTGACAGTGAAATGGAAAATTTGACTCCACCAGAAATTATGGAACAAGCCTTAATAACCACGTTATTACCAACGAAATCGGCAAAAATCAAAAAATTTTACACTCAATTTACGAATTTGAATGAATGTTCATAAAATAATGTTTTATTATGGGGTCGTAGAAAAAACAATGTAAGCAACTAATGTTTATTAAGACACCCGTATTCTCGTGTCGTAATTTTCATACTCGTAATTTAAAAGCCATCATTAAATGCTCATTGCATACTATATGTACTATTATACTTCTCCTTAAATTGAAAACGATACAAATTATTACACCTTAATAATCTGTTTTTTAGGACGACGATAGGCGGCGGGGTGGTTTAACGTTATCACGATATCAGGAATTGTACGCCGAATTCCTTGGAAATCCCGACGATTCCAATCCAGCTGTGTATTTATTCGGGCCTTTATCGGAATTCAACATTGAATGTTGAAGATTCAACGACATTTTATGTAAGCGCTATGCGACGATGGTTGTTTAATACTTTTTTATGTTTATTAATTGTACATTCTAACATTGTTTAAATAAACTTTTTTCCAAGACTCGTTTTATTTTGATTTTGTGCATGTGATTAAAAATTCATTACTTTTATATTTCAGTATAAGACAAGAAAATGTAAAAGCCCTCTTAACCCATTACAAAACAAGAAAAAAACATTTTAATCATTTTTTTTTATTAAAATAAACTCAGAATACAGTAATTAAGATACATTTATGATACAAGAAAATTAGGTATTATTTTTAACAAAAAAAAATATGGGTGCATGTTTGGCGAAAAGCAGGTTATTATAAAATAAAATACTAGTCTCTTGTATGAAAAATATCAAAGCAATCAGGATGCAATTGCACATTACATTTCTTACACAAGTAAATTGTATTACTTTTGCAAAGTCGACACTTTTTTCTTGCACTCTTAGCATTTCGAATTATAATGTGCCCGATATTGTCAAATCTTATGTCACCTTGTAAAGCTGATTTAGAAGGTCTTCCATAAGACGAGTTAGATTTTGCTGAAGTGGAAGCCTCATTGTGGGTGTCTTCTTTTTGTCCTTCGTATTTCAGCAGAGACAGCGCTATATTTGGAACGAAATTCCAGTTGGGAAATTTTGGTTTCATTTGCGATATTGAATATTTTCCAACTGTTTACAACCATAGTATCAACATTGGTGAATAATGGCCACCACCACTTTTTACCTCTTAATACCAATGCGATAATTGGCAATACCATTGTCGTGAAAGTCTACCCCACCCATTGATAAAATAATTTCTTAATAATAAAACACAACACTTCTACACATTAGTTTATTCTGTCTATTACTGCCTTTTATAGCTCTACAAACTTTTTATACATTTTCATACATACATGTTTACAATCAAATACAATGCTTAATACATATAGCGCCACATACGGCAGTATGCTCTAGTTGCAGGGATGAGACTGGTTGCCTATTTTCAACACTCTTCCTCAACGATCTCATTCCTGCAAACCAAACCTAGCATAGAAAGAAACGATTTGAAACGCTTCGTAACCAGCGGCTTTGTTAAGACATCTGCTAACTGATCCTGACCACAAACATACTCTATTTGTATAATACCTTCTTCTAACTTTTGTTTCACAAAATTGAATTTCACATCCATGTGCTTTAATCGTTTTGATCAGGATTTCTCACAGATTTGATTGTACTTTGATTATCTTCATACATGGTTATAACACTAACATTAATGTTTAAATCTAATAACAGTTTCTTAATCCAACAGGCTTCAACTGTTGCCTCACAAAGAGACATAAATTCTGCCTCTGTAGTGCTTAAAGCGACTGTTGTCTGTTTCCTTGACCTCCATACTACTGTATTTTCATAAACCTTAAATATATATCCTGTAGTTGATTTTCTGTCGCTACTTCTAGCCCAATCGGCATCAGCAAATCCCACTAGTGGGACATTTGAACAATCTCTTTTATACAGCAACTGAAAATCAACCGTTCTCTTAACATAACGTAAAATTCTTTTAAGTGCTTGCCATAATTCAACGCTTGGCTTTGATTGAAACCTACCAAGATAATACACAGAAGTAGCCAGGTCTGGTCTAGTACCTACTGTTGCATACATCAATGAACCTATCAAAGATCTACATTGTTTCTCATATGACACATCAATAATACAATTTTCATTAAATCTAAAATTAGCATCCATAGGTGACTCTACACTCCTGCAATCTTCCATACCGAAACGTTTTAAAATGTTTTTCAAATATTTTGACTGATTAATAAAAATACCTTCTGAGTGTTTAGTAATTAAAATACCCAAGTAATTTAAATTGTTGTCTCCCAAATCTTTCATCTTAAATTTAGTGAATAACATTTCTTTTACTTCATCTATTTTCTGCAAATTATTTCCCAAAATTAACAAATCATCAACATACAGTACTAAATACAAATTATTTTTATAATATAAACAATAGTCATTCTCAGATCTTTCAAACCCACAGTTTATTATTGTATCTGTAAAGCACTCGTACCAATACTTTGGGGATTTTCTCAAACCATAAAGTGACTTTGTTAACTTTAAAACATGTCCATCTCGTATGTCGACTCCTTGAGGTGGTTTCAAATATACTTCTTCATTTATTTTTCCATATAGGAATGCACCTTTTACATCCATTTGATGAATAAAATAATTCCTTTGAACAGCTACTGATAACATAATTCTTAGAGTTTGTAATCTCAATACAGGGGAGTATACATTATCAAAAGTGTCTGGTTGTTGATATCCTCGAACAACCAGTCTTGCTTTGTATATGGTTTTATCCATACCATCCTTGTTTGTAAATACCCATTTTGTGTCAATTAATTTCATCTCAACTTGTTTTGGTACACTTACCCATGTCTTACTTTCTTGTAGTGTAGTTATCTCTTCTCGTATTGCATTCATCCACTCTTTCCTGTCTTCTCTTGTCTCAATTTCTTCATAACTGGTCGGCAGATTATCACTTTGTCCTACATACAAAGCAAACATTGCATCATTTTCTTCATTAAAATCCATAATATAATCTTCTTGCCATTTAGGCTTATTTCTTTTCCTTTCTTTTATATTATCTTCTTGTCTTTCTTCATTTGTTGGTTCATCATTTATTCTTTCATTATCTCTGAATTCCTTATTTTCTTGTTGTCCTTCAACTGAATCCCTCATAGGATTATTTTCGTGTACATCATTGTCAGTTTCTTTATCAATTCTTTCAATTCTTGTTTCTCCTTTTTCCTTATTGTTTTCTCCAATCAATTGGAACTCCTGTCTATTTTCTAATCCCTTCAATACTCTTTCTTCTTCTTCCTCTGGTCCCTCGTTAAATATAACATTTCTCGCAACTACAACTTCTTGCTTGTCTTCATCCCATAGTTTATATCCTCCTGTACAATATCCTATCATAAGCATCTTCTTTCCTTTTGCATCAAATTTTCTTCTTAATTCTTTTGGTACATGATTGTATACAATGCTGCCAAAAACTCTCATATTTTTCACATTCGGCTTCCGTCCTTCCCATAATTCACTAGGTGTTTTCTCTTTCAATATTGTTGGACTTCTATTAGTTACATACGCAGAATAATATACAGCCTCTCCCCAGAAGCTTTTAGGTAGCCTTGATTCTATTAAAATTGTGCGTGCCTTGTCCATTAATGTCCTATTCATCCTCTCAGCCATGCCATTCATTTCTGGGTTGTATGCCACTGTGTTCTGTAACTGAATACCCTTATCACTACAGAACTGTTTAAATTCCTTTGAAACATATTCCCCACCATTATCTGACCTTAACTTTAATAAATTCATATTAAAATGTCTAGTAGCATAATTATAATACCCTTTGAATTTTTCAAACACTTCAGATTTTTCTTTTATTAAATACACCATTACAAAATGTGTATAGTCATCTATGAATGTCACAAAATAGTTACAATTGTTCCAAGTAGATGGGCCTATTGGTCCACAAACATCTGTATGTACTAATTCTAATGGTTTAGTTGCTCTATGACCTTTATTATTAAATGGCTGTCTTGTCATTTTACCTAATATACAACTTTCACATAGTATTTGCTCTATTTTACTGTTTTTAATGTCATTCAATCCATCAACCAAATTCTTTTGCACTAATAATTTTATGTTGTTATAATTCAAATGACCAAACCGTCTATGCCACAACTGCAATAGTTCCCTGTCATTTTTAGATACATAGTTACTTTCTAAATTTCTTATAATTGAATTTACAGAATACAAAGATCCATCCTTATAGCCTAAAAGTACTAATTCACCAAACTTATCATATACGTTTACATTATTTTTATGGAAAACAATTTTATAACCACAACTACTCATTTTCGATACAGATAATAAATTTTTTCTTAACTCAGGAACATAATATACATTTGTTATTGTTACAAAAATGGATTTATTGTAAACTAAATACTTTACCCTAAGATTTCCAACTCCCACAGCTTCTAAATTAATTCCATTCTTGGCCACATTTATCTTCTTTGGGATTCCTAGTTCTATGTATTCATCAAAATAGTCCTTGGTATTTACCAGATGGTCAGAACAACCAGAGTCCAAATACCATACCAAATTTAGATCTTCCATATTGCACCTACCTTCCTGATCACAAAGGAAAACTTGATCTTCTACCTGTTCTGTTTCAGCCAACATAGATCTATCCATTGAATACTGAAATCCTCGACTGTGACAACCTCTATTGTGACTGCGGCTGCCTCTACTGGAACCTCTTCCTCGATCAGGCCTTCTTCCTCGATTAAATCCTCTTCCTCGATCTAATCCTTCTCCACGAGCTGATCCCTGTCCATAGTCGCGGCCATATCCTTGACTGTATGTAGAAGTATTATGCCTTGTGCACTGGTACTGTTTGTGCCCCCTTTTGCCACATGTATAACACAAAAATGAGCTTTCTAGTTTTTCTGTATCTTTTCGTAGTAATTTCTTTCTTTTTTCTTCTTCACCGAGTAGTCTATTTTTTACAAAGGCTAATTTTAAATCTTCTATTGTTTCTAATGCAGTAATGACACTTTCATAACTTCTTGGCATTGACAATAAGATGTAATTTATTTTTTCTTCCTCAGTTAACTCGTTTCCTGCATCCTTTAATTGCGAAAACATTTCCTCCATTGTAATAAAATGCTCCATTAACGGTTTCCGTTCACAATATTTCTCTTCTGTTAATTTTCTTCTTAAATATATTCTGCTACGTACTCCTTTTGTCTTGAAATTATCTTTCAATTTTTTAAACATCTCATATGCTGTTTTTTCTTTTAAATATTCCAAATGACTATCTGCCACTCCACTAATTATAATAGCCTGGGCCTTTGCCTCTAATGATTCATTTGCATCTATGTTTGCGAAAGTTTCTTCTTCTACGGCCTTAAGTGCTCCAGCCTCTCTTAATATTGCTTTCATGCGAAACGACCACGCATCAAAGTTTTCGCCGGCAAATTGAACAATTGCAAATTTATCTCTAGACATCATTTTCTTATATTTTACACTCTACACAATACTTATATTCGTGTGGCGTCCTTTTTTTTTCGGAATCAAAAATGGAGGTTCGTTGTTTTCTTAACCAGATATTTTTAACTAAAACGTGTCTGAGTCCATAACCCTGATAAAATAATTTCTTAATAATAAAACACAACACTTCTACACATTAGTTTATTCTGTCTATTACTGCCTTTTATAGCTCTACAAACTTTTTATACATTTTCATACATACATGTTTACAATCAAATACAATGCTTAATACATATAGCGCCACATACGGCAGTATGCTCTAGTTGCAGGGATGAGACTGGTTGCCTATTTTCAACACCCATGTGTTGGTTGTACTCATGAATCACTTTTGGTTGATTGATAAGCATTTCTTTACGCTCTTTGCGGTTGTAACGTTTAGCTTGAGTGATTGGTAAGACACTACAGAAATTCGTCATAACAGTAACTACAGAGTTGTCATTCCACCGGGTAACCAGAAATTTCAAATTCGAATCAAAAGCGGAAGTGAAAGAGCCTCTTTTTTTTTGACATGATTTTATCTTCAAGTGGACATTTTGCAGTACGGTTGTCTCTTACCGTTCCAGTCGCGAAGAACCCTTTTTCACTTAAGTTTTCAAAAAGAGAATATGGTGTGAAAAAAATATCAAAAGATATTTTATGCTGTTGCGGCTTTTCTACAACAGGAAGAAACTCTAATACAACTTTTGATCCTAATGGACCCATGTTTTCAGTTTTCTCCGCCTTTCCACCATATGGAATAAATTTGAATAGGTAACCGTTATCGGAGCAAAGACACCACAACTTGAATCCAAATCTCACAGGTTTTTCACGAATAAACATCTTGCATGAGTGCCGGCCAAAATATGGTACCATTTCTTCATCGATTGAAAGATGTTCTGCAAGTATACCAAACTGAATAAATTTTTTATTTATAATATCAAAAATTCGTGTAAGCTTCGTAAACTTATCGCCCTTATTTAGCGAGGTGTTGTTTGACAAATGAAGGTTTTGTTTTATTGTCTTAAATTTATTGCGACTTATGCTTTCACGTACAATACGCACTTCCTTGTCTTCATCTTTTGACCAGTACATGTGAGTTTGTGGCAATTTATGATATCCTGACAATTTATGATAACAAGAATTTTTTTTTAGGTCTATTTCAGTAAGCTCGTAGTCATGACGGTTATTTAATAAAAATATTGCTAATTACTTCCTTGTCAAAATATAGCGAAAATATTTCCAAGGGTGACTTCCCACCATGCTCAGATACTACATTTTCAATTCCATGGTTATCAAACTCTTCGGGAACAGTAATGTAAGCAGTTGAAGCGGTTTTCTTCCAATTTGGCACGGAAGTTTGTTTTAGTTTTGGAGTTTCTTTATGTATCAACTTGTTTCGGCTTAAAGTCACATGAAATTTAGGTTTTACTTTAATGTTTACAAAATACATGTCTTACTTTCTTATGAATTTCTCTGAAATAAACGTTCTTACTTGGCAAATTTAATTTGTGATTTTCTTTATTGTTTTAAAAATATAAGTTTTACTTTCTTGAGATTTCCTCTAAAATTCATGCACTTACATTGCAAATTATAGACCACTTATTAATAGTATTCTTAGCAAGAACACATAATTCTCCGAACAATTCACATTGTGTCAGTATTTTCAACTTCATTATCTATTTTCCAATATTTTCTCTATATCATTCCGTACTTATTTACTGGATATAATATAATTTTAAAAGGCATGTTAAAAAATCAATGAAATAAACTACAAATTTATAAATAATATACACGTTATAACGTCTTTTGTTACTGATTTGCATATAATTTTCAAATAAATATTGAAAAATACAAGTGGTTTGTTCGACCATCTACCTACTATAGAACTCTATGGATGACAGTCGACGGTCCGAATCCGCATGAAAGTTGGGATGGGCTTTTTCCACTAGGTGATTTAAGGTTAGCTTTCTTGTTTGTTTTTGTTATGATTGGGTTGAGAAAAGTTAATAAAAAACATAAAAATCAAATGTAATTGTTGTGTGGTAAAGTGAAATAAACATCATTTATTACAATTTTCATAATTTCAACGGTGTGTATAACAGATACGACTAAAAATGTGACATGGAAAAATCACTCGGTGAGCACCTTAATTACTAATTATCTCCTTTCCTGTACGTGAGTGCCGATTAATTTATAAGTAAAAGATGTTCAATTAGAGGTCCTCTATAAGGTACACTAGTTTTTTTTCAAAAATCGGTTGCACCCATATTCTGCAATTTTTCCCAACTTAAAACTAACCCTATTTCATTGACATTTATCACAGGAAAATTAGGGAATCCAAATCACGTGATCTAATATGGCGTCTGTGGGCAAACAACGAATGAACCTTAGTTTGGTACGCCATCATTATTAGTTTTAATATGGTTTTACTTTTCGTGTGTGCTGAGTTTATGAACATGATGATGACCTGAAGAAGTTCTTAACTGAAAATCCAGAAGTTGGAGTAACATTTTGTTGAAATCATCATAGAAAATAATTATTCGTGTGAGAATGTATTGTTTAAATTAAAAAAAATTACTTGATAATTTGGATCCATTCACTCTTGAAATTAGACACTTTAATAAATAGTATTCCACGTGTGCCAAGTACGAATATTATTAAATATTTGCTTTTATTACATATTTATTACACTAAGGACCAAATGACAGTGTTCAAGAGTCTCACCGCTTACATTTATTAACAACTTATTTATTTTATGTGGAAAAGTACGTGTTTTTGATTAGGTGAAACATTTATAAGAAGTTAGTTTAAAACCAATGGATGTGTAGTGCATTATTATGAAATGTGAAGCAATAGTTTTGGTTCACTCTACATGCATGGCTGGTAACAGCCGAACATTGTAGTTATGTTGGTGCATTATTATTTCTAGTATATGAAGAAAAACAAAGCCACTCATGTACCGATTAAGGATTAATTATTTAAATTTGTCTTTAAATTTACAATACCTGACAAAATAATCAGAGGATTGTTTAATAAGATTTATTTATTAATAGTTTCACTTAATTATTATAGAAGCAGTAGTTAATAAATAGTAATAAGGAAATAAGTTCAATCATATAGGCATATTATGTGTAAGATTATAAAAGTTTATTATAAATATTTAGCATACAATGTATAAACAGTTCAGAACTTAAAAAAATGTAAATAGATTTCAAATATATTAATAAATAAATTTAACTTATCATTGAAGTTTTGTGTTTTGTCTGTAACAAAATGCCTATTTAAATTCTAAAATAATGGCCACATTGTACAGGAATAAATTAAGATTATATAGTGCCATAAATAATTATAAATACAATCACAATTTTATCTACACTGTTTAATTTTTGCATATTATTACACTTTTTTAACACAGATATTGGAATGAGATATTTTGAGATGCTAACGAGTTCTTCCTTTAGTAAAAGCTGGAATAACTAAAATTCACTTGCTGAATTCCTAGTGCTTCCTTTAGAAAAAATGCTCTTTCTCCTAGAACAACATATCCTGGGTTAAGATTGTTGCAAAAATTACTTCTTCCATTCAATTTTCAGATGTATGTCACCCCGAGCTTCACTAATATAGCATTTAGTTCTCTGAGGTGTTATTGCTATTAAAATTTCTATCGTGTTTATAATTAGAACAGTACTGCTGCTGAGCTAAATTATTATCTGGTTTTCCAATGAAAACTTCAAAGCAGGCAATAATTACAGCTGTTTTTTTCTTGAAACACTTCTTTCAAACATACTGCAATACAGAACGTTCTGGTCACATAATTATAAGTTTTAGCCATTGATACACAACAACATACTTAGATAACTAAATATTGACCTTTGTAAGTTAATTTAATAAGATAATTGTTTAATAAAGGCACTTATAGTCAAACTTTAATTATACAAATCTGTTTGTTTGCCCACAACGGCCATCTTGAATTTTATTTGACAGGTCGTTGGATTGCCCTATTTTAAATAGTAAACCTAACCACAAAAATAAATAAAAAAAGGCTTGCCAATTACATGTGTTCCCAAATTAAAATCAGTATAGTAAACTCAGGACAGTTCAAAATAATCACGTAGTATATAGATTGTAATTTGGGCTGGGGGTCTGTTCAGAATTTCGTCCTTCTCTTTTTGGAATAAGGTAAAGACAAATTGCAAAAGTTGAGGAATCTGTTTCAAAATTAATTTAAAATAGAAATTAAGTTAAAAAATGTCAATTTGAAATATTAATATGTAATACACAGCGTTATAAAAATATTTTATTTACGTATATTTTATTATTTGAATTTATGATGAGAATATCTATACTCCTCTAAGGTGGTGATTACTCAGAATAAGAAAAGGAAGGGGCATCATATTTGCTCATGTCAATAGACTTACAAATTACTTTCATGTAGTCAGGAATCCTGACTGGATATATTACATTAACTTATATAAAAAAACAAAAACATAAAATGTACTGATAAATCCTAAAAATACTTGATAGTAATATCTAAGTAGTTTAGGAGATATGGAAGATCCACATACTAGACGACCGAGTGTTTCAGAAGAAAAATATATGGAACAAACACAAAAATAAAGAAAGGCTCGATTACATAGGAATTTAGTACGTGAAACAAAAGTCGTTTGAGGAATTAAAAAGCATTGTCATCAATAATAATTTATTCTTAAATGTAGATTTAATTAAAAACTAAAGCATCTACACAGTACAAAAATAATTACATACGCACACATATAATATTTGCATAGGTATAATAAAACTAATACAGAAAATAAACGTTTCTTTCTTTTAAAATATCCTCAATTTTAGAAATCTCTTCAAATCTTGGAATGTTCATTTCCCCCAAAACAAATTGCCCTCAGAAGCACCAAGAAAATTACAAAGTTTTTATTCATTACGAATTATTTACTGTCACAAACACCCTGTATTATAAACATGTTTTATACACATATCTACATATTAAACGATCTCAATGAAGAAGAACAGAGACAACTATGTTACAGAAAATGTTATTACTTTTAAAATTTTTACAATTTATTAAAAATATTAAAAATTAACGGTGTACATTATATATTTTTTAACTTTGTATATGTATTTTCCATAAATTTTCTTATGTATTTAGTTTATGATGAATATTTAAAATAATCTAGTACTGTCAGTTATGCAATACGTGGAATCTACACATTATACTCATTTAGTTTCAGAATTATACTTACCTTAACGTATAAGTATATAAGCTGAAAGTGAATAAATGTGTATGAGATGTAAACTCCAATTGAATCATAACTTACGGCGGATGTTGTTAGATTCGGAATAGATCTTTATATTTTTAGCTGGAGAGAAACAGAAATGATATTTGGGAAAGTAGGACAAAAGATCAGTGCGTGCCCTGTGATAGATAATTTTTAAATTTCGCGGCTGTCGCTACCACCAACAATGCCAACTACTGTCACCCGGTATTTGCGCGCGCAGTTGGTAGAAAGGTCACCCTGGTTATGTCAGGTGGTCGTGAAAAATATAAAGATCTATTATTAGAAATTAGTGGTGTTTTGTATATAAATCTAACCACAAATGTGTACTATTCTAGTGGTTTTTTTTGATATTTTTTTGGTTATTGTAAAATAATGAAATGTCGTAAATCTTAACTTGTGATTTTGGTCCCTGGTGACTAAAGTAAATACCCTCTTATATGGATGATTATTATATATTGCATAATATATGCAAATTGCCTCTTGAGATTTTGTTCCAAAACAATAAGATTTCGTTTTATACAAATGACGATCAATTATTAAATGGACATGTCATAAAAAACATGCTTTGCACATTACTATTAGGTTTTCGATATAGGTTAACTTACATATTTATTTTGTTTACATTTCTTTAGACTTTGCTCAAAATCCTATAAAAATCAACTCTCATAATTATGATATAAAAGTTATCAATATAGGAAACATTTTATGGACAACCAATTTATTTAATGCTGTTTCTGGTATCTAAAATTTGTATATAATCAATTTATAAAATGTGTATCATATATCATCCCACATACAATTCAAATGTTTGATTAACGGGAATTTTAATATTATTAAATTTACTATTTATTTTTGTCGACATAAAATAATGTAAAAATTAAATTCTAATACTACATTCAAAATATAATAAATTAAAAACAAAAATTAAATAAAAATGAGAGAAAGAAATCATTTTTTATTTAATTATATAAACTCACATATACATAATATGAGCATACATGTATATGTGAATTTATACATATATAAGAATATCACAAAATATAAATTCAATTTTCCTATTCAAAGATACTACATTTTGTAATTCTTTTGATTTAAGAAAATACTTTCGCGACACCTAACAATTAAAAACGTCCACAAACATAAAAAAAAATAAAAGTGTCATGATAATTTAGATCATTCCAGATTGTTATTCAAAAATTAGATAAATACATAACAGTGATTATAGATTTTCATACAGACCAGTTCAGTCGAATCGATGTACCTTGTATTATTATAATATATAGCCGAAGCGAAGAAATATTAGTTTAGAATATATATGTATGATAACAATGGATGTGTCTTATTATTGTTCTACAAACAAAGTTATTTGCCACCGATAATATGTAATCACAAATATTTTTTTTAAAAAACAGGTTCTAGTAATAGGCAACTGAAGTAACCAAATGACCATTACCGAGTACATCAAAGTGGTGGCAATAAGGTCTATAATATTAATGTTTCTCTCTTACAATTAGGTTTATTAGGATTTTAATGATTCTTTCTAGTATTTGATATCATAAGGCAACGACATAAAAATATGCCTTTTGTAGTAAATTTTACTTAGTACATGTAATAAATAAATTAAAGATATCTGATGTGATGTGTAATAAATGCAGTATACAAACTTAACATTACTTAAAATGAATTATTAGGTTTATATATTACCAATATTGCAAAAAGAAGAACAAATTCATATGTTATGGGCTTGATAAATATGGAAAAAGCCTTTGAGATAGTGCGAATAAAAGATGTATGAAAATCCTTTAAGAAAATAGGACCTGATCGATTGATTCAAGAGTAAAATAAGAAAAGAGTAAACTACATCTGTCTTAGAAATGGACCATTAAGTAGTTTTAAAAATAAAATACCTCTAAGGCAAGTATGTATTATTTATGTATGTTTCTTTCTTGGTCCTAGACGAGGCAATAAAATGTCCAAATAAGTGACCAAAGCCATGTACTAAACTGTACTAACTGGTCTCTTGCAAACACCATAGCGGTAATCGTAGAAAAAGGAGATAATTATGACATGATTAAATAACTATGAAAACATACAAAACTAAAACATCAATAAAAGGAATATCTTATACGAAACAAAAGTTATTACATTATTGAGGGAAAAGAACTAACAGTTTTTCTTCGATGTCTAGAAGTATCAATATAATAAGTAAACTAGATAAAGATTGCAAAAAACAGGAAAATTATTTAATTTAACAGTCTTATAATGAAATTTGTGGAAAAAAAGTCAATTCCCATGTCATGTCAGAATTAATAAAGAAAATAGTAAAAAGCCGAAGACATCTAAAAAGTGATTTTCATGAAAGGTACAGTAGAAGACAAGAATGGATAGGATATATGACAAAAGCCTTAGTGGAAAAAAAACAATTTAGCAGTTGAAATTAGAATAGCTCGACCGCATGCAAAAGATGGAAAATGAGATCATAGGTTTGTTCGAACCTGCAGTTCTGAACGGTTCTAGAACTAGTGCGCATGTCATTTAAGAAAAAGACTGTTCGGACCATGCAGTTCTGGAACTGCAAATTCTGAGAACTGATAGTTCGGTGTTCGGTCTTTCAGAACTAGTAATTCAAGAACCGTTCGGAACGGTTCTAACAGTTCTCGATGATGGGCTAGTATTTGAAATTCTGATAAATCCGGAGCATGCGTAGTTGTCATTCGTATCAGCTTTCGCATTTTTCTGGTTATGTTTATCGTATTTATGTTGAACTTGAGAGTTTGGAATTGTTGTAGGTTAGTTTTTAAGTTACCGTTCAAGTACCTACTTGTTTTTTTTTTTTGTGATATTATTAGAGTATTGGTGTGATTCGGTTCATCAAACCTATTTTTAATTTTTTTTTACAGTTTTTATTCACACCCTATATCAATTTTGTAATAGCCAAAGTAAACAGCTATAAGTACGTGACTAAACATTAATTTCTTCAAATGGTGGTTTATTGTTTTAGAAATTACTTCATTGACTACCATGTTCTTGAGTCTAGCAAGTGATTCTTCCTCTAAGAATGAAGTGAATGTAATGGTACAATTATAGGAACTTGCGAACATGTGAAAAGTGAATTTATAATTATCATATATTCGTAGAGAAACTGACATATTTGTTAAACTTAGACAAAATAGTATTTAATATTATGTAAACTAAACTTATAATTTTTGGTTCGATGTGTCCCCCTTGAGACTTAAGAAAAATAAAGGAAATTTGTGATATCAACATATTAGATATCTGAACAATCTATTATATGTATGTGTTTGTACCAGCCTCTTACGTCATGAAAATTATAATAAATTGCAAGTTAATGTGACTCCCAGACTTGTGATACAAAACGTTCAGAGTCTGATTGATGTAAGTACCAAATCATGTAGGTATTGCAATTCAAATTACCAAAAAAGCTTCAATTCTCCAAAATGGATTGAAAGAGTGTACTACTTCACAGATTTAAAAAAAGAAGAAGAGTTGGCTTTGAACATTGAAAATGTATTGTAATATATTTGTTTAAATTCATCATGATTGTTGATTTTATAGTTATGTAATACATATTTATTAATGTGTGTGTGCATTTGATGCACGTGCCAATTATTAATAACAGCTTGTATTAAAAATCCTTGTTTTATTTACCCGGTTTATCAGAAATATCCATTACAAAATTTTGAAAAATGTACTTATGAACAACTTCTTCATTATTTTTTAAATCCTGTCGTAATTTTGAGATGTAACATTTAAATGTTCATTACGATTGACATTTGTCCACCAGTTTGGTGTTTTTTTAAAAAATGCAGAAATATCCATAACAAAATTTAGAAAAATGTATTTCTTATAAACAACTTTTTCACTACTTTTTAAATGCTGTCGCAATTTTGGTGGTTAGATGCAGATGCAGTAACATTTAAATGTTCATTACGATTGATATTTGTCCACCAGTTTGGTGTTTTGTAATATATAAATATATTGCTTATATAAAAAATGCAGAATTATCCATTACAAAATTTAGAAAAACGTATTTCATATAAACAACTTTTTCATTACTTTTTAAATCCTGTCCCAATTTTGGTAGTTAGATGCATTAGCTATTTAACGTTCATTACGATTGATATTTCTTCCAATAAGTTTGGTGTTTTTTTAATATTACTATTACTAATGTTGGTAGTATAAGTTTCCCTAAAATTCCAATTTTAAAACTGTTCGAACCTTCAGGATTTCGAACCGTTCTAGAACCAGTATTTGGCCGGACATGCGCATTATTATCAGAACTACTAATTCTAGAACGGTTCCGGAACTGTTCAGAACTCGAGGTTCGAACAAACCTCATTATCGTCTTAAGATTGAAGGTAAAAAGCAGAATTAAGGCAGTTAAGTACAATATTAACCATAATAACAATAATACATAAATTAAAATATCGTTTTCAAAACTCAATAGAAACATTAACAGAACCGAAATAATTGCATTAATACATAAATAACAAGGAACAGTTATTACCTAACATCCTGGTGAGTGGTGTATTAAATCGACTAGACTGATCTGTATACACAAATATAACATGAAATTGTAGTGAGTTAGAAAAAGCTAAACATTGCTGAGACTAATCTGCATGTTCAATATTAATATAATGAATTACAATAGTTTATTTAATTTTATAAAAAGATTAATTATTAATATTTTTTGAAATGTTTCAGGCAATGACAATTCTTGAATCACTTTTGTAGAACACATCAGTTATTATATTTCTTCATTATATAGAGAATTTATTCAGCTTATCATAATAATTATGAACATAATTAGTGGCAGTTTTTGAATAATGTAGCAGTATAGAAGTAAATGTTATTAATGATGACTATTTTTATTGTAATGTTGACATTAATGTTAAATTAAAATCGATCGCCACAAAAATGTATAATCATGTCATGGATATTTCATGAGGTTTGCCATTTATAATATGATATGGTCCAAGATGGGAAAAATTTCCTCAAATCTTATTCATTAACGTTTATTAACAATATTTTGAACATTCCCACCATTACTAAGATAAACTGTATATTTTTCTCTTTCTCGTGTTACATGACAATTTTTCAACGTATTTGGTAAAAGTGCAACACACACACGATATTCCATGTGTGTATTACTTTATGGACTTAAGACTACAACAAATGTACAAAATGATCTAAATCACAAACACAAACAGTAACAATTGGTACTAAATAAAGAATACTGTTGTTCCGAAACTTCGTACTATGATCATCACTCTGTTTTACTTTTGGAGTACAGAAATGTCCTCTCAAAAAAAAGAATCACTATTTACACTAAGTCCTCATGTACTAATAGGAGTTATACTATTGTAATTGACGGCACTTGATGATGTTGAGGGTTGCAGCAATGGAGAATTTTCCATTTGTCTGCGATTGGAGATGTATTTTCGACGACGATGCATCACGCCTAAAAAAGTTAATTTTTTTAAACAAACCTCATATAAAAACAAAAGATTCTTGCAAGTTTCCTATTTCTATTGCAACAAAGTTTAATCATAGTAAAAAAACAAAATAAAATCGGTTAGATGGAAGTTCTGGCAGTTAAAATGCATGCACATACTGAAAACTAAAGTGAAGTTTGGTTATGTAAAGTATAGCAATTTAAAATTTTTCTTGTAATACTTTTAGATGCTTGCAGGAACATTCTCATTATAAATTTAATCTATTCTACTATTGATTATTATATGCATCTATGTCAATAATTATTCCAAATGCTTAATCTTTCAATTTTTGGAATATTACAAATTTAATGGAAATAACTGCAAGTAATATAAAATACACATTTTTGTCTACTTTGCTGACAATGGCGGAATGTATGAAAGCTATGACGCACATTACATATAGCTCGGTTAATATCTGATGGCACCTACGATGCGCGAGGCGTGGCTAAAATATGTAACATGTGTGTTAAGAACATCAGTATCGAAATCAACGCACTACGGTAGGCAAAGAGCAATTAAATTTTAATAATTAATGTTTTCAAGTCCATGTCCTTAACCCCTCATAGGTAGCAAAATCTATCTCTCACGTTTAATGCTGCGTTCTCCTTTTTTGTCTTAAAATTGTCATTCACGCAAGTGCCATCATGTCTTAACCGATCTATACACAAGTCGCATATCAAACGGTTAATATTTATCATATAACCTCAAAAAAAAAATCAGTTTCGGGTATAATCCTTTTATTTTCTATCGTTAGCTACGAATTAGTAATAAAAACTCTGTGGTTGAAGTAAAACACAATTTACAACTAATTTCCAGTATAATCACAATTTATTCAAAAGTATGACATATTTCATTCACTACGATGTGGCTTCTTCAGATATTACATTATTACTAAATAAATATTCTACAAATTCCAGGAGTTTTCAACCCTCTCCACACATTTATTCATACCTAGTTATTATAATCTCCTAATGACTATATAATGTACTCAAACTGTATTCTTATCAACTACGTTTTTAACTGTACCAATTCAAAAGTGGGGAATTATTGAGGTCTATCTGGTCATTTAATAATATATCCAAATATTTAAGTTTATTTATTTCTAAGTCTTCAATAAGTTCAATTTTAAACCCTTTTGTTGTGAATGTAATCTCAAAAACTTCCTGTTGAAATTATGATTATTTTCTGGCAAGTGAATTGCGTAATTTGAATCTGTCTTTTTATTATTAAAACTCTTAAAATGTTCGTGTATTCTTTTGTCAAAGCTCCTGTCTGTTTGGCCTATATATGTTTTAGGGCACATGTTAATTTATAGACTCCTGATTTTTTACCCTTACTTATCTTTGATTTACTGTGTTTTATCCATTTCCCAAAAGAATTATTAGTTTTATATGCTACATTTATATTTAATTTATAAAAAATTGTTCCTATTAACTCATTTCGTAGAATATGTATTTAGTACTACTATAATATTTGAAGAAACTACATCGTAGAGAAAAATGCCATATTTTTGAATACATTGTGTATATTGGAAATTAGTTGTAAATTGTGTTTTATTTCAACCCTAATTATTATGGATTTCCAGCAAGTATCCGCCGATTCAATCAATATTAAAAAAAAAAAACATTTAAAACCCATGAAATTTCGGCTATGATTATTGAACCTAGAGGAGACATTTGTATGTAATTGATTTTGTTGGCAATATGGCCTTGACTTGGTTTCATGATTACTCCAACCCAATAACAAAATATTTAAAATTATACTGTACAGGTATATGATTCTACCGGGTGTCCCAACAAGAGTAACGAGGTACGGTATTGGGGAAACGGATGTACCTAGAAATTTGAAACAAAAAAATTGTTGAGTAAATCGGCTAAGAGAAAATGATTGAAATTATTTTCGAGTTTCTGAAATGGCCTCCAGGGGGCGTAATTGCCATCCTGAATTTTAAACCCCGTTTTCTGCAAAATTTTCTTATATTAATGATAGTCATAGTGAATACTATTTTAAAGCTGAGACAAATTCAAATATTTTTTGTTAAATGCTTTTTGCTCTATCTCTGAAAAGAAAGTGGTGGGGGGCGCTAGAATATTTTCGGAAATAAATGTCGATAACTCTAAAAAGGCTTAACGTATCTTAATAAACTTGGAGTCGTAAAAAAGGGGGTTTCCTACACTATCAATTGAACTGTGAGTGAGGTGATTGTGTTTGCTTACCTTGCCGCCAGATAGCGTTTTCTGACATAATCGCAAAAAAATTAACTTACTGCAAAAAAAATAAATGCAATGATATCACTTTTTTTACGTCATTACATAGTCAATCAAGAGCCTAACAAGCCAGTGAGAACCGCCTCTCAATATCTTTATCATAACCTAAAAAAAAATTACATTTTGGGAAGCATTTCCACTTTAAGGTTTGTTATTAATGTCTAATTATTCCTAATTTACCAAATAAATGCTAATTTATTATTTGGGATGCCAAACGATATTTTAAATCGAAATTATTGACATAATGTAAGTAATAAAATCCTCTGACGGAAATCATTCTTTTCTAATTATCAAGATTGACATGAAAACAAATGTCGTTTATATCTGACATAACTCTACGCGTTTTTCGATGTTTGATGCTTGTCAAAGTGTCAAAGTCTCTTGATATCCTGTATTAAATAGTCGGTTTAAATTTTAATATTTAAATTAATTGTCTTACTGTGATTGTGTTTATTGCATTAAAAATGTCTTATTCAACTGCGGAAGCATACATCATGTTGGACGTGTTTTTCCAGTGTCATCAAAACGCCTGTGTGGCTGAGCGTGTGTACGCAGCAAATTATCCCAATAGAAGACATTTTAGTAGAATGGTATTTAGACGCTTAAGTAGATGTTTGCGCGAAACAGGACGAGTTCATCCTAATCCAGTGCCTAGAAGAAATCGACACGCTAGGAACGAACAAAACGTCATTAATGTTCTTGCCTATGTTAACATTAACCCCCATTTAAGTTTAAGAAGAATAAGTTTGTGCTTAGGAATTAGTAAATCATCGGTACAACGAATCCTAAGAGATCACTATCTACACCCTTATCATATTGAACTGCATCAGGCTCTTTTAGAAACTGATTTTGATAGGAGATTAGACCACTGTCATTGGTTGAATTCTATGATAGATGAGGATCCCGATTTTTTATCTCGAATATTATGGACCGATGAAGCTACTTTTTCAAGCAATGCAGGAGTCAATTTGCATAATATGCATTATTGGTCGCCAGTAAATCCACATTGGATGCTTGAGATAAACTATCAAAATCGTTGGAGTGTGAACGTCTGGTGTGGTATCTTAGGCGATCGAATTATAGGACCATTTTTTTTAATAATAATGTTAATGGCGAAACTTATTTAGACTTTTTAAGAAATCACTTGCCAATTTTATTAGAAAACGTGCCTTTACAAACGAGAAGAGATATGTGGCTGCAACACGACGGATGTCCTGCACACTTTTCTCAACAAGTCAGGAATTTTTTAGACCAAGCTTATCCAAACCGTTGGATAGGAAGGGGCAGTTTGTTTCCATGGCCTGCCAGATCTCCAGACCTTACTGTCCTTGACTTTTACCTTTGGGGTAGATTAAAAGATATTGTTTATCAGACTCGCCCTACTACCCCAGAAAACATGATTGATCGTATCCGAAATGCTGTAGCCAATATTTCAAGAGCTGAAATCAGCACAGCCGTATTAAATACAGGACGCAGGATAAATTACTGCATAGAAAATGACGGAAGGCACTTTGAACATTTATAAACACTTTTTGATTTTCCTTTCAATCAAACTTGCTGTGTTTTATCGTTCTCAAGTTATTACTTTCATAGATTCCATAATTTATTGTTATTATTTTATAAGCATTGCGGCTCGTTGGACTTTAAGTTATTTTCCTTACTGTTCCACACTTATTATTTTATAATTGTTTTGGCCTGTTGGCTTTCGAAGATATTGTAAAAAAAAGTAATAAAGATAAATTACCAAAATTTATTTCGATTTAAAATATCGTTTGGCATCCCAAATAATAAATTAGCATTTATTTGGTAAATTAGGAATAATTAGACATTAATAACAAACCTTAAAGTGGAAATGCTTCCCAAAATGTAATTTTTTTTTAGGTTAGGATAAAGATATTGACAGGCGGTTCTTACTGGCTTGTTAGGCTCTTGATCGACTATGTAATGACGTAAAAAAAGTGATATCATTGCATTTATTTTTTTTGCAGTAAGTTAATTTTTTTGCGATTATGTCAGAAAACGCTATCTGGCGGCAAGGTAAGCAAACACAATCACCTCACTCACAGTTCAATTGATAGTCTAGGAAACCCCCTTTTTAACGACTCCAA
Source organism: Amphimallon solstitiale (assembly GCA_963170755.1). Lineage (NCBI taxonomy): Eukaryota > Metazoa > Arthropoda > Insecta > Coleoptera > Scarabaeidae > Amphimallon > Amphimallon solstitiale. The sequence continues at coordinate 77,675,342 of OY720683.1, read as the reverse complement.
GTTTATTAAGATACGTTAAGCCTTTTTAGAGTTATCGACATTTATTTCCGAAAATATTCTAGCGCCCCCCACCACTTTCTTTTCAGAGATAGAGCAAAAAGCATTTAACAAAAAATATTTGAATTTGTCTCAGCTTTAAAATAGTAATCACTATGACTATCATTAATATAAGAAAATTTTGCAGAAAACGGGGTTTAAAATTCAGGATGGCAATTACGCCCCCTGGAGGCCATTTCAGAAACTCGAAAATAATTTCAATCATTTTCTCTTAGCCGATTTACTCAATAATTTTTTTGTTTCAAATTTCTAGGTACATCCGTTTCCCCAATACCGTACCTCGTTACCCTTGTTGGGACACCCGGTATATAATCAATTAACAGCAAAACAAAGTAATCACTGATTTCTTCCTAAGAAAATGAACGTAACTTCTATATTCAATAAATAACCTTAAACTCTGTAGCATAGAAATTTTTATTCTGTATTTTGAATTATTATTGGTTCAATATAGGTTAAATTAATTGAGTAAAATGAAAATTTGGACAAAATATATAACATCAGTATCAAAACATATTAAATGTTTCATTTTCAAGATAAGCAAAATTATAAGATCATTACAAAATTAAGGTTCACATATTCAACAGTACTATATAAATGTAACGCTTCATACTTCATAATATCTATCGAAATTAAACTGAAAGCAAAACAATACTTTATAGGCATTTGAATTATAAACAAAATAAATCAACAACAAATGTATTCTATTTTGCAATAGGTTTTTCTTATACAGTTTATGATATTTTACGAGAAGGACGAATACACTATAACAAAAACAAATATGAGCTAGAAAAAGGTACAATATATCGACATATATACAATAAATAAAATTAAATGTGTTTAAAAACCATAACCTCAGTAAAGCATTCTCTTTCATATGCATTTGTATGATGGAGCTTTTCATTTTAAGGATAAAAAGCATAAATGAATAATGAGAAAAGAAAAATAATTCACTTGGAGGAGTGTAGTAGTTATTAATAAGTTAGTTGTCGCAACTGGAAGAAATGAATATAAGAATGTCGTTAAATGCACAACAAGTATTAATTTAAAAAACTAATATTGCTATCATTTTCTTTAAATAATTACAGAAGTTATAATCTAAAGAGCAAATTATTGTTTTGGGATAATAGAACACTATGTATAGGTATATCTAATATAAACATCATGTGAGCTCTTCCTATTTTATTTACTTTAAACTGTAATTCATTAAGCTAAACAGGAAAAAAAAAGAAAATAGAATATGCCAAATTATAGGAAGTAAAATAAAATTTATTTTAATGTTCACCTTGATTTTAATGTTTCTTCATAAAGGTATATATTTAAATTAAGAAATATACGGATATTGAACAATATTCACAAATAGAATGTGTAGTGGAAGTCATAAAATGAGAATATTTTAATGTTAATGGTTTCTTTTGGGAGCTTAGGAAACATTTGACGAAGAGTGTTATTACTCATCTCATTAGGTGATTATTCTGTTCAAAAAATGTAGATTGATGTTTACAAACTATTTTAATCAATAATTACATAAGATTTTGAGGTTACAAATTGCAATAACCAAGTATGTGTGTCATAAATTGTACTTACATCGAAGTTCAAGAGTACTAAAATTATATTTCAATAAGAAGCTTTGGATGCAATCCAGTCAGATTAAAAAAATTTATTTTTAACAGTACTAGCAATATTATAGGTACAGAGTTCTTAGAAAAGATTAGTCTAAATTTAATAAAAATCTACAATTACTATTATTAAATGAATTGAATATTTCTCATTGCAAATTACCTGAACGGTCGCCTTCTATTTGAGAATATGTATTACTTACTAAGGAATCTAGTACTGCGGTTATTTGACTATATGGGAAACTTTATCTCCCCTATTTAAAATCTAATTATATTAATTAAAAATAGGGAGTTTAAATTAGTGATGGGCAGAATCGAGTGAAATTCTCGATACAAACGAGATCTTTTACAGAATCGAGATATTATGAGTAGTAATCGAGAACAAATAGTATTTTTTGTGTGAAAATGCAAAGAGGTTGTGAAAAGATAAACCACTCACGCTTCTTTTCCTTTCGTAAATTTGTCAATATGATATAAATATTTATTCAACATTTCAGTACCGTGTAGCGTCCAATTCACTTAATTATTATGGTTTATATTTGAATAATCTTCTACGCACATTTATTAACTGCATCATTAAGAGAATTTACAACAAAAGTTTGAAGATTTGTCGGTGTTGTTTATAGTAACAGGTGTTTTTTTTTCGAAAGCGAAGAACTTTAAATTGGCAACACTGTTTTCTGTGACAGTCGATTTGATAGTTCTCGGTTGTTTTGGGGTTAGTTTGGTTTGGCAATGAATGAATGAATGAATGAGAGTTACGACGGAGCAACGTTTGCAAATTGTTCAAATTTAATTTGAAAGACAGCTTATTTTTCACCTTTGAAATTTCTAATATTTCCAAGAAATTTAGGATACATTTAAATCTCCTGGAAATATTAAAAATTTCAAAGGCGAAAAATAAGTCGCTAAACATTGTAAATAAACAAATGGAGTTTAATCTTTCAACGTTAGTGAGTGCAATCATTTGAAGTTTAATATTTAAATAATAGAATTATAATTTTAAGACCTCCTTTTGCAAGAAATAGTTTTGTTAGTCACCTCCCTCCCTCCCTCTATTTTAAGCAATATACATACATCATCTATTTATACTTATGAAATTTTGTCCTTACATTAATTGAAAATGGACGACAGAGAGTGAAACAACTGTCTTATTCTATTTGATGTAATTATTTTATATAAATAAATTCTAATGAAACAAATTAACCAAGTGTCTTCTATCGTTGAATGTATTAAGATGTTTCACCAAGTGCTTAAAAAAACATGTTCAGACAAGATTTCGAAAAGAAACTGGAAGAAGTCGACATCAAGATTCATCCATAAATAAATAAACAAATCGTTTACAATAATGTATTTGCACATGCATTATTAATCTGTAGCTAGAATACAATTTTTTTATGCAAAATTTTGTATTAATTTTTGTTTTAAGACTTTCTTTTATTTGTTTAGTTATTTTTACTTTTTGGCGTGGAAAATATGCCAGTTTTATAAGGGACAATAATTTACAATAACATATATGGTTTAAAGTCAAAACACGGCGTACAATAACGCGCTATCTTTGAAATAAAGCCCATTTTATAAATACATATTAAAAACATTTTTCTGTGTTTTATTTCAATTTAATGTTCTCCGCCTCTAAAAAAGACCATTTACTGCAATTTTTTTATACTATTCAAGAGTCCCAGATGATTTTCCATGTTCTTTGTTTACTGTATACAGATTGATTTTTAATGTTTGAGGATAGTTCAAATTTACCGCCGTAGTTTTTAGTGTATTTCATGTTTTGGAGTTGGATATCCTGTTGAATATATAAAGGTCACGTTAAAAATGACAGTGTCAACTCGTCAATATATTTCTTTGATTCTTGTGTTTTTCTGTTATTTCCGTGGTTTTATATTCAATATTTCTTTTGCCTTTACTAAAAAAAACTGTTCTTATCAGAACAATTATTCTATATTATTCGTTATTTAGGTAAGTTTAACACAAACCTTTAATCAATACAATTAAAATGATTGCATTTATTTTTAGTGTTATAGGAACATGCCGTTTTCGGATGAGCAAGAAAGATGCTTTTATTTTAAAAGCACATTATCGGAGCGGGACTCTTGGTGCGGACGGTGAATGGTCATATTCACTGCAGTCCTGCATGGCCCAATTTCAGCAAAATTACCCTAACCATATTGTTTCGTATAAGATATTTGCTCAACATAGAGATAGAATTATACATCGGTTCGAAACTAAAAATTGTGTTTGCAAAGGCAAATCTAGTGGACGACCAACAATCTTAACAGATGATGTGGTCGACGATGTTAGGCAACGGATTGAAGCAAGCCCAAATAAATCAATTCGAAAATTGGCTGCGCAAACTGGTAAATGTACTTAATTAATTAACATTATTTTCATTATTAATTTTATTTCTTCATTTAAGGTTTGTCATATAGTACAACTAGAAAAGCTTTAGTGAAGAATTTGCATATGTATCCTCACAGGGTAACTGTTACACAACAATTATTCAATATAGATTATGAACGAAGAGTACAATACTGTCAGTGGTTCAACGAAAATTTAAACAATGATGATGTTTTAAACGTGACATTTATGTCAGATGAGGCTTGGTTTCATTTGTCTGGATACATCCACAGCTAAAATTATAGAACGTGGGCAACAGAAAACCCACATCATTTTGTAGAAACAAGTTTGAATCCAGTGAAAATTGGTGTTTGGATAGCCATGTCAAGACAAAGAGTTGTCGGTCCAATTTTTTTTAATGACACTATCAATGCTGAAAGATATCGCACACAAATACTTCAACCTTTTATAAATCAATTACATGATGATGAATTACAAAGAGGGTATTTTCAACAAGATGGTGCTCCACCCCATGTTGCTCGTGCTACTGTAGAATTTCTTGACGAATATTTTGGAGAAAGATTAATTAGTAAGGATCGCTGGCCATCACGGTGGCCTGACCTAACACCTCTGGATTTTTATTTGTTTGGTTATTTGAAAACAAAAATTTTTAGAAATAGACTTCATTCAATAGAGGATCTGCAAGAAGCAATAGTTAACGAAGTTAACAATATAAATGAAGAAGGACTCCACCGTATATTTTCAAATGACAAGAAGAGAGTAAATCTATGCCTAGATGCCAATGGTGGACATTTTGAACATTTGTTATAGTGTTATTTATGGTTTTTTATGGTGAACCCTAAAATTTATTTATGTGAATACAAATAATAATGTATCTATTAATTCTAGAATTCTTTGGGATGAACTTAATAAAATTTATATTATAAATTGTGTCTTTGGTCCTAATATTTTTACTTTAATTATTAATGTCCAACATATACATCTATTAGTTTGAATAACGTAATGCATTCATTCTTAATAGCGGGAATATTAATTTTATATGAATGTAGTAGTAATTGCAATATTTGAAACAAACAACAAAATTTCTTACTTAATATTGAACCCGTTAATATCAGACGCCACTGAAAAAAAATGATACAAGCAAATTTTAAAGTGACAATAAGTGTGACCAAATTTTGAAAAATAATTGTTGGCGCTAAGTTCAAACTGTCTTCAGACATTAAAAATCACACTGTATGTAGTATAGTTAATACTTTAAAGTAAAGAAAGAAGCAACAAATAATTCTATTACTAATAATCAATCCTACTTCTTCTCTATTCCTACTTTGAAAACAGTCGATTAGTGTAAAGATTCCATGAATATTCTCATTAAATCGAAACTTTATACACGATTACACCCGTCTCTAGTTTAATTATCGTACATATTCAATGTTATGAAGTTTCCCTTTTTTCTAATTTCGATAAGTATTACATATTCTTGAGAGTTTGCTTCATTCAAACTCCATCTGTATGTAAATGCAAACGCCATACACCTCCTAAGGTGTTTAATATGTTATTCTTCTTCAATTATGTGTGCGATTTGATGTTACCAATTCAAACAAAACATAACCAACCATAATAGTTACGTAGTTCAAACAAAAAACTCCATTTCAGTCATTCCGAACGAAACACTGTTGAGGCAACAAAGCACGCACAGAAAATAAGAATAGAAGGAACGAAAAAGAAAGCACAATCCACCAAGTAAGGAATTATCTATCTTATAAACATTGGTTGCTTACTCTGCTTAACGATGTCTCCTGGATGTGCACCCCATTTAAATTCCTTTGTTTGACCAATTTCTCTTTATTCATCGGCGAACCTGTAGTGACACACGACATGCTTATAGACATTTACCCAGTATTAGAACAATGACATAATGTATGTATCAAGACAAGCTAAATAAACCGTTATAGGGAATGCAATGTTTCTTAATTATAGTAGCAGTAACTGATTGGCATGCATAAAGATGTGCGAAGATATTAGATTAAATTTCATAAGCGATTTTTGTGCAGAGCAAATTTATCAAATAAATTGTGTACGATGATCAAACAACATCAGTTAAAGTGGCAATCTGTCTGGCTTCTTTTTAAGTTTTTTTTTTAAGATTGATAATATTTTAAACACTGCAAATCCTTAAGAAATAAGAGATAATAAGATGTGTTAAAGTATTTTGTTAATTTAAAATATATACAGTGCCTTCAAAAATTTCAGAATAAATCTTTGCGTAACAGTTGTTTTCAAAATTGAAAGTAGACCATTATGAGCTTTTTGAGAAGCATATCGACACAAGACTTCCTGTAAGTCCATCAACAGATCTTAGAATATATGCATATGAAAATGGCATATAGTATACAGTATGTCCACGGATCGAGTTCCAAAGAGGAAAAACTTTTTTATTTTGCATTTTACAAGAAAAATGTATTCTTGATAAAAGTTTTTGCATGTCTCGAAACGGCCAAATCAGTTTTAACCTTTTCAAAATTTCTTTTAGTTTAAGATAAAAATCGAAAAATTGGTCGTTTTATTTGAAAATTTTTTAAAGTCCCAGAAATTAAGTTGCGTTGTCATGGTAATTATCCATATTTAATTATCTAATTAACTGTCAGTTAGAAAAATCAACCATAATAGTTGAAAATGTTGTCAAAAGACCAACGAATTTACCTAATTCAATGCTATGGCAAAGATAATAAAGCGATCCGTCTAGTTGTCGAAGAATTTAATCAAAAGTTTCCGGATATTTACATCTGAGCATTGGTCAAAAAATTCCTATCCACTGGTTCCATACTGGATGTAAAGAAAAAAAATATAGCACGCGATGATGACGACGCCGCCACTTTTCTTGTAATGGATTCAGTACGGAACTATCCCAAACTTTCTTTGCGGCGCAGATCAGTCCATCTGGGAATTAGTAAATCGCTCATTCAAAAGATTTTGAAACAAAGGAAGTTCCATCCCTACAAGCCCATTTTTAATCATGCATTAGAACCCGGAGATCCTGCGAAACTTTTGTATTTTTGTCTGTGGATGGGCGCTCAAATTATGGATAATCAATACTTTTACCGAAATATTATTTTTTCAGATGAGGCCACGTTTTCTACTAATGGTACTGTTGCATCTCAACATGTGAGATATTGGAGCGATTACAATCCGAATTTTCGCATGCCTCACAATCGACAATATTCGGCAAAAGTTAATGTGTGGTGTGCAATTTCTTACCATGGTATCATTGGACCATATTTTTTTGATAATACTGTCAATCAGCATACGTACTTGGATATGCTGCAAAATTTTGTTGATGAACGTTTGGACGATCTACCGATTAATTACCTCGCAAGGTGTTATTTCCAACAATATGGTTGTCCGGCTCATTATGCTAGGATTGTTGTTGAATGGTTAAATCAGCAATTTGGACAGAATTGGATAGGTCGAAATGGTCCCGTGATATGGCCACCAAGGAGCCCTGATTTAACAATGGCCGATTTTTATCTTTGGGGTCGTTTGAAGCAAATAGTTTATGCAAATAATCTTCCTCCGAACGTAGAAGATTTAAAGGAGAGGATTAGAGACGCTGTGACGTCTTTAACTCTCGAAGAAATTCGAAGAAGTTATAGAGAATTGCGCCGACGGCTAGAATTGTGCGTTGAAAAGGGCGGTGAATGGATTGAGTAAAATAGTTATTAGTTATATCATTTTTGTTTTTGAGTTTATGAAAAAATTTTCAAATAAAACGACCAACTTTTCGATTTTTATCTTAAACTAAAAGAAATTTTGAAAAGGTTAAAACTGATTTGGCCGTTTCGAGACATGCAAAAACTTTTATCAAGAATACATTTTTCTTGTAAAATGCAAAATAAAAAAGTTTTTCCTCTTTGGAACTCGATCCGTGGACATACTGTATATGGGAAAAACATGACTGACAAATGTAAAAAAGTGTATGCTCCAAATATGTATAAGCAATCAACATTTGTCACATACCGTGCCTTCAAATACTTTCCGCATTAGAGTAGGCTGTTTTTGAAGTTTTTAAGTAATCAATGTTGGTGTACATGCTAATATTTTGAAAACTTCAAATTCTGACAGTTGTCATATTTAAATTCAAGTTATAGACGCCTATTATTATTTACATGACATAACCAAACTATTAAAATTATGCACTGTCACCAATCATTAAAAAAAAGCATGGCCGTCTCTAACGCGGAAAGTATTTGAAGGCACGGTACTTACCTGATCATTGTGACAAGATAAAGAAAATATTTCCCGTTACATATTGTAAATGCTTCAAAGGACATTTAACATATTATAGTCTGTTTCAAATTATAGGAACATAACTTTCAACGGCTCTAATGTTTTTATTGCACCACCTGCGGCAATAACTCATTCATATGTTGCAAACAGGTAAACCGTCCGTACCCATTCAATAAGGAGACCCGGAATAGTCGGGTCGTTTTCGCAACCGACACGGCAAAATTACGAACTAAAAACGCTGATTCAATACCACTACAAATTCCAATCAACCGGAACAATTTTAGAACAATAAAATTCAACCAACTAAATAATATTTTAGGATAAATAGCTACGGCTAGTAAAATACTATTACATGAAAGTCAGTTAGAAATTAAATATTATAGATAAAATTATTAAATATTACTTTTCTATATCAATATTTTATTTGATAGATGGCTATTCTGAGCATTGTTGTCAGATTTTTATTTCACGGAGCGGATGACACTTGACAAGCGTAGCGTTTGACAAGCAGGTGACTAGTATTCAGTATAGCGTTTTTCGAACAATTACACATGAAACTTGGGCTACCATCACTCATATTGAACAAGAAATAAAGACGTCGTGGGTAGGGAAATAGAAATTGATAAAACAGATATTAATCCAGTAATATTTTGTATTAATGATAGCGGTAGTAGCGATTGTGAAAGTTATTATTAATGTTAATGAATGTCATGTGGTCATCTTTACTATTATAGTTTTAAGTTGGTAACCAGATAGCGATGCGAGTTTGTGGTTAAGTTGAACGTGAATTGATTACAAGATTATTTGCAAATAGTAAAATTTTGTATAAGAAACTGAGTGAAGAACTTTTATTTCACATAATTAAATGACCTTGCTATTAACAGTGTTTGAAATTTTACTGGCACATAAATATTTTGCAGTTTGGATTATCTGACATAATAGAATACAAGCTAAATATTGTCAGAACGTGTTTTCCAATTTACTTATAAGAAGCATTATAAACGGTGACTATTATTATTCTGTAGGAAATCTGTTCTTAAACAACGCCATTAAAAACTAATCAGCACACTTTCCTGTTCAGAAATAAGTCAAATATATTGATCTAAACCAAATTATATAAGAGAAGGTAAGTTTTATTCCACAGAAATGTTTGGTTTTACTTGTAATTGCTTTATGTTATTTAGAATAATCACGTAACTGATAAAACGAATGTAGCTTATAAAGGATTGGAGACGGATTAAATTCAGTATCTATATCAAAAGTCAAAGACAGATTTTGGAACCTGTTAAGATATTTGTTCATAATGCTTCGGCAGAAGATTACGATAGTTAAAATAATTTGTACTTATATTGATCAGTTGAAGAAAGAACTCTGTCTAATCGAGGAAGTAGATGACTCTAACTAAAATAACAATTGTTTGAAAATCACATATGTAATACTGTTTAGATTTAAGAAGGTATAACCGTGTTGAATGTAATAGAGGTGGATGATTGATTTCAGAATAAAATAATGATTGAGTTTATTAATGTGACAACAAGATGAGCATTTGCATAGGGGGATGCAGTTAAAAAATATCTCTGTTATATTATTTTTATAATTTTTCTAAAATAACCTTTGTATATTTTCTGTAGGACTTTAATTTTGTAATTATTTATTGTTATTAATGGAATTAAGATTATATAGTTTCAAAAATATCTATGTGATAGTATTGTAATAATATTAATGTAGTACATTATAAATTGGGATAGTAGAAATACTTGTTCATTATTGTATTATAATTTAAAGTTGCTTGGTAAGTTAAATTCTGATCAGTAGCAAAGATTCAGCTTACAAATACTCAACATTTGAAATACTTTAAAATATGTTTGAATTGTTTAATTCTGCATTAAATATAATCTTCAACAACAACAAATTTATATTAGTTTAAAGCTTAAGTAAACAATAATGATGTGTTTAGCTTAATCAAAAATGTTTGATTAGCATGCAAAAATTATGTTGCAATCAATGATATACCTACGAGAAATGTTTCAAACAAGTTGCTTTTAGTACACCAGTGATAATGGTAATAATCATAGTGTACAGTAAGAATCTGGCAAACAAGTGTTTTTATAATTACTGTAATACTTTTCTGACCTTCTCGCTGTTGCATATAAAAATACTTTAATTTTGATGCATTTAATGGAAAAGCAATATAGCACTATTAGTAAGGATACTGATGTACAACTGTCTTTGCTACTAAATATCTTTATTGTCTGTAGTAAAACTAACTCGAACATAATTTTAAATACATTCCTGAATGTTTAAATGAATTTCAAAAGTTCAATTTTCTCTGAAAATCTAACCTTTTTTATATTTATATCTAATTACTAACAGCAGACAAGTTCATACAAATATAAAATAATCATTATATTCTTCTTTTCAATAGTACTTAAGCAAAATTATTATCAAATTAATAGTTACATATTAGAATTATTGTCGGTAGTGCTAAAACCACAAGTCTAATTGATCATTTAGGGTTATAGTGTCAAAATTAATATTTTACTTGACATATCAAATTTTGCAACGTCTCAAATTTGACGCCATTTAAATTTTGGTGGCGCATGTCGGTTGCGAGAGCGATTCTAGTATATAATAATTATCGTCACAAAAGGTGGTGCAATAAAAGCATTAGAGCCGTTGAAAGTTATGTTCTTATAATTTGAAACAGACTATACTTTCATATGTATATGTTCCAAGCAGCATTCGACAATGTTCATAAACAAAAGAAAAAGATGTGCAGTGAGTAATATACAGGGTCAGGAAATTTTTTTTTTTAATGGATCATCCTGTATATTTTAACATTTTTGGATAGACACATTTTCAAGAATTACAATGATATTTGGTAATAATGGGTGTTTAACTTGAAATATTAAAAAAAAACTTTGGCTAAAAACATCTTTTTGTCAGATACAACTGATAAGAAATGTTCGTTTTTTTTATGTTGCCATGCAAACCTCCTTTTAAGGCGATGATAGCACCCGACTGTCTGCCTCATGTTGGAAAAGTCAGTAAAGTTCTGAGTGAGACGCAGCGAGTGCAAATAATGCGGTGCGGTACAGTCGGACGAGAAAGGATTCCCTAGATCGTCCCAACTGCGCGCGACGTTCCATGTAACGCTACAGGGATATGGACTTTGAGCGTGCCGGTGACGTAGCGTCACATTCCAGCGTGATGCGGTTTCTCGACCGACACCCCATCCCAACATCCCAAAATTGTCTAACGTGCCCAAAGAAGTTTCACTTGAAAAACATTACAAACACTTTTTGTTATTGACTGAGAAGGTGAACTGTATAATGAAAAAGCTCGGGAACAATTTTATATAAATACCTATGTATGGTAAAATTAATTACTTAATTAATTAATTGCGACCTATATAATAAATTTATTTCACCAGCAGTTTGTTTAAATGCAAAAATACTAGGTAAACCTTTTTTAATTGTAACATTAGTTTCCTCTTTGCAGCACTATTTTGCAATAACCAAATTGAATACGATAAGGACTGTGGTTTTAAATTTTGATAATCAAGTCAAATTAGATATATTTAAATTAATTTTCTTTTCTGGAATAATGACAATGAAACATATTTTGTATCTTTGAAATTTTTAAACATACGCTTGCTTTTTCTGTTTTTATACAGGGTGATTCAGAACTTATGTGGAAAAAATTAGGGGATGTACTACATACGTCTACAAATATGATACCGCAAAGAAATTAATATGTACGCACTCTTTAAATTAATAAATAGTACAGTGCCTTCATAAATGATTACAAGCCACGTGACCAGGACTGTGATTCTCGAAGAGAAACTCGTATGCGAATAGATTTCTTCTTGTCTCTCTCAATTGCCGTAGTGAGGAAAAGGATATTCGCATATGAATTGCTCCGAGATTGATTCGAGAATTTCGACCCTGATCACGTGGCTTGTAATCAGTTATGAAGGCACTGTACTAATAAGTACTTGCACGCCATTGATATCTGATCCACTTTAAATTTTGCGTCAGGCAGACTGACGATGCTACCATGTTAAACTACATTGTTTTTACATTTTTTTTATCGAATGTTCGGACAGAAATGTATGACACGTTGTCAAACAACTGTTGTCCATCTAAGCGGTACGTTGTAACGGTATAATTTTACAGGTAAACATTAATTACGAAAAATCTATAAGACTTTTATTATAGTTTTTTCGGTGCATTCGACTGAATTTTTAAGAATGCATATATTCCTAAAATCTTTTAGATAAGTTCTGAATCACCCTGTATAGAATAACGAAAGAGTACAGTTAGAATATTCATCTTCAAGAAATCTAGTATAGTAGTTGGAAATTTGCAGATAAAAAACTTGAGGATGTTTGGAAAAAAATATATGGCGTATTAAAAATGAAACGACTCGTTATAAGATTATTAAACATTATTATTTAAAAAATTATAATTTGTTTTTAATTATTTCTGGTACGAGAGCAGTTGAGAAAAATGATGTTAATTTTGGCTTCATTTTATTTTTCCAAAAGTTGTCGTCTTTAGAAATCATCTCTATATGTAAAGGGCCTGCAGGTGACCACACGATAAAGTAGCAACACTCCTTTTCAGAGATATGTAGTTGCCCTTGAATTTGAAAATAATAATTATGGTTCACCTTCAACCGAATTTTTCCATCCTTATCGATCGTCATAAAGTTTATTTTTTTTTCGGCAATTCCTTGTTCGAGAGATATATTTTTTAGTGTTTCGGGGCATTTTACTTCTATGATCGAATCGTCGTCAACAACCAGCCCATCAGGACTTGCTCCAAGAAAATATTCGTCATCTCGTCCTATGAATAATCCACACTCTGTTACAGTTAATCCAGTGAGTTCCTGGAAGTCTTGAATTGCGATCATTTCATGTTCTTGTCCATATTTAGTGGCAGTGTTGCCGATAAATTTATTATATAAGAGGTTTTTAACTGTAGCATCAGGTTTAGTAGTTGCCTTCAGTTTGCATATTCGCCCAAAATTGGACGCAGTTATTCTGAAGGTTCTCTCCTGATGCCACAAGGGATTGGAACTTTGACCTCTGGTATTTTGCTCAATGTGAAGAATTTCTTCTGCTGTTTTTTTTAGTATATTTTCTAACTTGTCTTTTCTAGATTTTAATTCTTCGTCAGATATCTGTTCTTCAACTGCGCCGTAATCATCGTCTGGATTACTAATTACAAGTTTTCGTTTAAAACCTCTTTTCTTTTTCTGTTCCAAGCTCCTCTCTCGGCGCAATTGCCGTTTAATAATAAAACGCCTGGTGTATAATCCAGGTGACTGTCCGACAAGCTCCATAATTTTTTCAATGAACCTTTCTTTGCTATTGTAGGCTATAACAGCTAACTGGCATCTTGTTTGGTAGGACGCTTTGAATGAGAAGTTTACCTAAAAATAAAACAGTTAGAGTTGTCCGTGTAAATAATTGAAACTTATTTTGTTATAAATAAAACTGTACAAGAAATTACAATGCACTTACTCTTTTGCCACCTACGAATCTGTTTACTAAACTGTTGAAAAGTTCTGCAGGATTGTTATTCTTATTTAGCAAGAAAGAAGAAGACTTTGTTAATACTCTTTGAAGGCAGTTCATTATATCCTGCTTAAGTCCACATTCAGTAATTTGTGGGATTAAATTTTCTTCAGATGGTTTTACTCCTGTACAAAAATATTCGTCACATTTTTCATGCAAGCCAAATATGTGATCGACACTATTCTGGACATCTTTTCGGAAACATGATAATTTTTCTGAATAAGTTAAATCACATTTTGCACGATATACAGCTGCTCTTTTTATAGCAACTCTGAACTTAAGAATACTATTTTCTAGTTTTCTTCTCAATTTTATTGGTACTACTTTCAAGGAAGAAGAACTTCTTGCTGTTTTAGAAATATCTTTCAGTTTGTGGCACAAATTTCGCAAAAGATGATTGACACATTCCACTTTTTCTATCAGTGTAGAACCATAAGGTTTTTCAGTTAGAAGCTTCTTTGTGACACTGCTGTCACCGTCTCCAACTAATTTTGTGTATTTCAATCCGTGCATTTCCATGCTCTTCTTAAAACCCTCAACGATGATAGCAGATTCCATAGCTGTAGACGAGCCACTCCAGTTTTTAGCACAAGAATGTTCAGATACAATTTCGTTTCTCCGTTCATGTCTTGAACAAACCATGCAGAATTTATTTTTCACGCCTAAAAACAACACTTTCTTTGTAGCTTCACCAATGATCACCGCAACTCCAGACAGGGCATTATAATTAGTCTTGTATGACCTCTTAGACCATGCGCCATCTGCTATCACTGTTATGCATGGAGTACCATCTTTATCAACATTTCCATTTTCTTTTGCGAGTTCCGCTTCTTCCTCTCCAGCCAATTTCAATTCTTGCATCAATACGTCTTGGACTATCTTCTCTAAATCATTGTGATTTTTAAGGTAGTATTTTTGACTTATTGAAGGAATGTTCAGTAAAGAAGTTAGCTGTTCCAACTGTGAGTAGCCGCAACCGATTGACATAGTGCCTATAAAGAAATATAAAAATGTAAAAATAATTCGTACGATAACCAACCTCGGCAATAATATCACCAATTGATATTCTCAAGGAACTAAATATTTTATTTTATATCTCTATAGAATAATATTTACCTAATACTGATGTCACATTTATATCCATTTGATTCTCACACCTGTCCGATTCTAGTGAGGACGTCACTCCACACATATTACATTTTACAATAAATGTTGACAAAAAACCATTCCTTTTTTCCTTGAGAATATTACAGTTATCCATTTTACAGTCGTAAAATGGCATATGCTGAATATTTTTAATTTGTTCCCAAAAATATAAAATATTGACAATTCTTCTACCTTCTATTGCCAAAGTTTTTTGTTCGTCCTTCTTCACTACCTCTGTTTCTAATTCGAGAGAATCCTCCTGATACTCATCGTCGACTACTTCTTGTTCATTTATATTTTGATTTACATTGTCAATATTTCGAACCGGATCTTCGATGTTTTGTCTTTCTGATAATGGTCGTCTTTGTCCCCATCTTGACAACGCTGCTCTGTAGGATGAAACATACATAATTCAGCATATACTATAGACTCCAATAACTGTAGTTAAAATTATAGTAATAAAATATGGAAATTAAAATTATATGAATATTGAGTAGATAAATACAAGGGCATAGCCCAGTTGCGCCGATTTTAAGCAGGTAGAAGTAATCCTATAACCCAATTGCGCCCGCAACCGACCAGCCCCTAAAATGGGCATAGCCCAGTTGCGCCAATGCGCCAAATTTTAATGTAAGTTTTAGTTCGAAATTCCTTCAATATCTGAACAAATTAAAAAATATCTGGATGAGGTGCATAAAAACTTTTATCTAACCTAACCTAACCTGCTGATTCTATAGATTAGGATTATTTTTACCATCGGCGCAACTGGGCTATCATAAACTCTCCGACCCTTTTGAGACCCGGATTAGAGCAGGTAAAATCGGCGCAATCGGGTTATACCCAAATACAATTATTAGCCTTCCAAGTAGCTTGGAATAACCCATTTCTCAGAAAAAGAAACCTGAATTAATTTCAGAATATTGGGTGGAATTAGAAATTTTGTTTTAGCAAGTAGGACAATTGGTTTTGTCAGATATGTAGATTGATTATAAATACTACATAACAAAATAGATTTAGGATATCCTCCTTTTTTATTTGAATAATTATGTGAAACGCAGCCATATGACACAAATCAAATATTACGATGTTGTAAACAATACCAAGTAAGGAATGCTTCATACAGGACAATGCACGGTAATTTCTTTGTTAGAAAGTAAAAGGTGAACAGTTTTTCTGGTAATCAACGTACCATCATTTTTTGTGACCCACTTTGTAACCCACTTTGACTATGCCTATGACTGATTTGAAAATAAAGAAATTATTTCAGTAATAGATATTTTTGAAGTAAAAACTATTTTCATTTTCACAGTGGGACACCCTATATATAAAATGAGTGTTGTGCATATTAAAAGCATTTCACAATATACATATATTAATAATAATGAGTACTTACCTTTGTCTCAGGTTTTTTATTGAAGAGCTACACACTTTTTGTTTTTGCAGTCGTTTGTTACCCATTTCAATACGAAACACTACTGCAATAGTAATAATAACCACTCTGTGAACTGTCACACACCACAAGTATAATACCACAAAATCTTAAAGCTATTTTCACCACGATATTAACTATGCGAATGTTATTATAAAATGAATTTCAATATACTTGCAGCAGGGACTGCACCTGGTCGTAATAAACCTTAGTTTATGGCGGTACCAATAGATCGCAGCATTTTACGGATACAAAATTCTATGAATTTTGAAAATTTATTATACACAAACGACAGCAGGTAAACGGTTTAAATTTTAACACCGTATGGTGAATTACATTTTCTACATGCATGTGCATGGGTTTTGCAAAACCTTAATATTTACTGATTTTTTTTTTCGTTTCTCCGGTCTCATGGAACGTATTCAAATGCGCATGCACACAGCCCTAGATCACATAATTCTATATCATTCCTACAAATTTTAAACGATTCCGATGAATAGTAACGAAAATATGAATTTTCAAAAATATGATTGGGTGTTATAATCCCCTTAAGCAAAAATAAAAGTATTCGAATTACTCAGTATTATTGACAGTCATACTCAATAGTGACAGATAGTTTCCATTCAACAAAAATAGACGTTTGTTATGGACGAACTAACAGAACGTGATAGAATTACTTTGCTAATGATGGTTGGTTTTGGAGACAGGCAGAGATCTCCACAAGATGCATGCAATATTTTTAATACCACATTCCCTGAAAGAAATATTTCAAAATCAACAGTGTCAAGGGTGTTGCGAAGTTTAATGTAACGGAAAATGTTAAAAATTTACCAAAAACCGTCCGACGTACAACTGCTACAAATAATAATTCATTGGATGTTCTTATTAATCTTTAAGAAAAACTAAAAACATCACTATCGAAACTGTCCTTTATATCAGAATATTAGCGAGAGATCGGTAAAGAGGATATTGTCGAAAAATAAGTTTCATCTGTATAAAGTACATTTAGTACATGAACTAAATGAAGATGATCCCGATAGAAGGATGCAGTTTTCTGAAGAAATGATGAACATGATTGATTGTAACGTTAACTTTGTCAATAATATTTTATTCTCCGACGAAGCGACATTTTTCCTACATGGACATAACCATAGATTAGAATAAGAGTAGATAGTCAACTCTTTCGGATCCCGCCAAAACTATTAATCGTAGTTTGGTAATCAGTCGCTAATCCTACCCCTAAATTTTATTTTATAAGTTTAGAAGGTTTTTATAATTATAATTGTAAATTAGTCACTTCAAATTTTAGAAATTATATTATATTGTTGATGAATATAATATATTTAAACTGACCAATTTACAATCATAATTCTAGGAATTGTTAACAGTAGATTACTGGCTTTTTGTTGCTGGCGTTTTTCACTGCTTGTGTAGACACAGGTTGTAAATCTATGTCTTTTTAATTGGTATGTAACACTTAAACCTTTTTGCTTAAGATCTTTTATGTTCGAGAGAAACTTGCTCGCTTCTTATACAGGGTGTTTAAAAAAGATGCGGCAATATTAAAGGGGTTGATTGTCCAGGTCATTTTATATAAAAAAGTTTATAATAAACAAGGTCCGCAAACGCTTCGTTACCAATCTACAGCGTGTTGAAGTTTAATTAAAAGAAACAGTAAAAATTAGATTTCTCCAAGACGGCATTAAAGATCATAATGAAATTTTAGGCGTGTTATTTTTCAAGAAAAAAATAGGACGCCGCTGATTTCTCTAAAAATAAAAATATGTTTCTATTCTTTGTTCAATTGTGAAGAAAAAAGCTCTCTTAACTTTTTATCGTACGACGTAACGTTTTTTAGTAAAAAAAAAACACGTTTTAGTGCATGTATACTCGCGGCATAAAGTTTTGTCGGGTCCTAAGACGAACTATATGGAAGGTATCACTGGTCAACTTTAGTAATCCGATATTTCCGACTAAATTTTAATAAACCATAAAGAGAGATTGTGATATTTTTGTTTACACTTGAGAGATGAAATATTAAATTTCGTCAAAACAACACCTAGCATAATAAAGCAATAAATAAGCAAACAAAAAATTACACAAATAATCTTTTGAAGACAATATATTTAAATAATATTCCAACATTTAAATACCCCCAACAATTGCCTTGTAAATAATCAATATTAATCAAGAACTTTGAATTAAATTATCATAAAAATACCTTATTTTTTTGTATTTATTTTAAAATAAATAGAATGTATATTAAGGAAAAAAATTAATGACAGATACATACTCGTAAATATCATCAATATATATAATTACAAATTCGATAAAACACTACACAGATCTTAATAAAGCATTCATTCTCGCCCTTGAAAAATAAAATAAATAGGGAAAGCCGAAAACATTTGTAGAACACAAAAAGATTTCTTTGTATTGATGACACATCAATGTTATCGTGTCATAAATCATTTGTGAAGATTATTTGAAATATATTTACTTCTACATATATGCCACTTGTATTTTCTTTTACGAAGCAGTATTTACTCAAACTTAGCTATCATAATTCATAAACATTGAATATAACCCCTCTTTATTTCGTGTTAGAATTTACTAGAGTTGACCAATGATACCTTCCATATAGCTGTTCTTACGACCCGACAAAACTTTATGCCGCGAGTATACATTTATCATGCTTATAAAAATATTTTTAAACAGTCCTGTTTTATTCACTGACATATTGAATGACATATGATTAATAATTTTGTATGTGTCGAATTTGTTGAATTTCCTTATCATGAATCGCTATACAAATGCAGAGATGACCGACATGCACTGCATTTATGGACTTGCTGATGGAAATGCATTAGAAGCTAGGCGGTTGTATACTGAAAGATTTCCTGGCCGTATTGTTCCTGATAGAAAAACTTTCGAAAGTATTCATCGGCGTCTTTATGAAACAGGCACATTCAGACGAAATGGAGGAGCAGGAAGGCCAAGCACAGCAAGAACGGTAGAGCTGGAAGAGGATGTGCTAGACATGATTGAAGAAGATCGAGATACTTCTACTCGAAAAATTGCTGACGCTTTGGATGTAAGTAATGGGACTATTTGGCACATTCTGAAGGAAAATTTGTTGTACCCATTCCATATACAACGCGTTCAAGCATTACTTACTTCCTGCTGATTTTCCTCCTCGCATTGCATTCTGTCAATGGCTTTTGCAGAAAATGGTTCAAATCCCTCAATTCCTGATGTTGATTCTGTTCACCGATGAAGCGAATTTTTCAAGAAATGCAATACGCAATTTCCATAATAACCATGTATGGTGTGACGAAAATCCACATGAAATTGTTGAAAATCGTTTTCAACATCAGTTTTCTTTGAACGTTTGGCTTGGGATTGTGGGTGACTGCCTAATTGGACCGGTTTTTTTTTACCAAGGAGACTAACCGGAGAGGTGTATCGCAACTTTTTGGAAAACACGCTCCCTGGATTTCTGGAGGACGTACCATTAGCAATTAGAGATGCAATGTGGTATATGCACGATGGGGCACCAGTCAACTTTAGTCAAGTAACTCGTGATTTCTTAACACAAGCATACGGAAATCGCTGGATTGGCCGAGGTGGATCACACTTATGGCCTGCACGATCCCCGGACTTAAACCCCCTGGATTTTTTCCTGTGGGGCCATTTGAAGTCATTGGTGTACGCTACTACATTGGAAAACGTAGAAGACTTAAGAAATCGAATCATTGCTGGGTGCAACTCAATTGAAACCGATCCTGTTGTTTTTGAGAGAGTTCCCCAGTCAATGAGGAGAAGCTTGGATTCTTGCATCCCAGCTCGAGGTGGTCACTTTGCACAGTTATTGTAATTTTTGCTTGCTAAAATTGTTGGTATGGTAAAATATTTGTTTTTGCCCTTAAATAAAACCATTGTTATTTAAAAAAAAATTCTGTAATAAATGTACAGGGTTATTGACTATATTTGGACCAATAGATAACTTTGTTATTTGAAGGATTAGAAAAACGTTTAAATTAGGAAAGTTGTAGGATTTCACTCAAGGCGCTAGAATTTGATATCAGAAAAAACAAACGAACGTCGTAAAGCCGTCAAAAACGGCTAACTTAGTTTTTTTTAAATGGAATACCCTATATAATGTTACATAATCTGATTCTAAATAAAATTTCGAGATTATTCCATTTATATAACATATACCTACATTCAACTGTTTTCGCGCTATCGCTGATTGAAAATCGTACTAGTACTATGTTTCCATAGAAACCCCGTAATGACTTAAGTAAATTCATATACGAAGGGTGTAGAAAACATATTAGTAGTACGATTTTCAATCAGCGATAGCGCGAAAACAGTTGAATGTAGAAATGGAATATACTCGAAATTTTATTTAGAATCAGATTATGTAACATTATATAGGGTATTCCATTTAAAAAAAACTAAGTTAGCCGTTTTTGACGGCTTTACGACGTTCGTTTGTTTTTTCTGATATCAAATTCTAGCGCCTTGAGTGAAATCCTACAACTTTCCTAATTTAAACGTTTTTCTAATCCTTCAAATAACAAAGTTATCTATTGGTCCAAATATAGTCAATAACCCTGTACATGCACTAAACTGTTTTTTTTTACTAAAAAACTTTACGTCGTACGATAAAAAGTTAAGAGAGCTTTTTTCTTCACAATTGAACAAAGAATAGAAACATTTTTTTATTTTTAGAGAAATCAGCGGCGTCCTATTTTTTTCTTGAAAAATAACACGCCTAAAATTTCATTATGATCTTTAATGCCGTCTTGGAGAAATCTAATTTTTACTGTTTCTTTTAATTAAACTTCAACACGCTGTAGATCGGTAACGAAGCGTTTGCGGACCTTGTTTATTATAAACTTTTTTGTATAAAATGACCTGGACAATCAACCCCTTTAATATTGCCGCATCTTTTTTAAACACCCTGTATATATAAATAAAACACGTTGTTTTACATGTATAAAGCCATATATTTACATACGTATGACTCGTTCGCCTGTTAGTTATGTAGTGATATATATTTGTTTTCGTACATATGGTTCTCACGCATCGCACAAATCATCTGGCTGGAGGTAAATACAAAAAATAAACAGGCCACTTTAATTTTAGTGGCTAATATTATTATTTTTATATAAATTGTTTGGCTTTTCTAACAATAATCACAAAAACAATAAATTGACATATTTTAGCATATATGTTACTTAAATCCCATGTCGACAGCTGGCAGATGAATATTAAAATGATAGATACGAATATGATTAGTCCTACCAACTTTCACACTAATAAACATTGAAAAATGAAAATTACTAGTCACATCTACTATAGCGCTATAGCGACTGAATACATCATTACGGGTTCACGATCCGACTAAGTTCCATCTTTTTGTAATGTACTTTAGAACGCATGGACATAACTGTCGCTACTGGAGTGATCGGAATCCTCATTGGATGGAAGAAAAGTACACACAATATCCTCAAAAATTAAATGTATGGACAGGTATAATCGGAGGACATATAACCGAACCTTATATTTTTCGGGAAAATTTGAACGCTCTTTGCTATTTACAATTTTTACGCGAGCAAATTGTTCCAACATTAATTTATTTAACTGAATAAATAAACTACGTAAACTTAGTTTCAAAAATTATTTAATAATATCACTACAATATTGTTTCGCCAAACTTTGGCATCATCAGGTGATGAGAAACTGAATATACAAAATTATTACAACATAATATATAGTGTCACAACAGTATGGGATATGAGTGGGGGTATTTTATAAACTATAGCATTGTAACAACGGGGAATAATTGAATTGAGTCTGATCGTTTAAAGCACGACCTAATTTACTATATCTATTAATTTCTAAGGTTTCTAATAAATTAAGTTTCTGTCCTTTATCTTGAATATGTAAAACTTTGAAATCTCTATTGAAGTCGTGTTCTTCATCTATACAATGCGTTGCGAAGGTAGAGTCCGTTTTGTTATCCATATAACTTTTTTCATGTTCCCCGGTCCTTTGTTCAAAAGTACGGCCTGTTTGACCCACATATACCTTATCACACTCACAAGTCAACATATAGACCCCCGATTTCAACCTTTTATCCGTTTTGTCTTTATCATTTCTAATATATTTTTGAACTGAATTATTAGTTTTAAATGCTATTGACTCGTTCTTAACGTTTTTAATTAGTTTACCTATTTTTATTGATGTATGTCCTATATAGGTGAAAGCATTATATTTGTTATCTGACTTTTCTTGTACTTTTGGATAAATTAACGATAAAGCCTGCTTTTTTCGTTTTCGTGCCAGAATATTGTCTACTAAATTTACTGTATAGCCGTTATTGTTAGCTATCGTGTAGATTCTATTTAGTTCTAATTCAAAGTTAGTTTTATTCATCGGTACATTAATTAATCTGTGTATCATTGACTCATACGCTGATAACTTCTGTGACCAGGGGTGAAAAGAACTTTTATGTATAGTAGTATCTGTGTGCGTAGGTTTGTGAAAAATTGCAAATTCATGCCTGCCTTTATTATTCGAAATCGTTAAATCTAAGAAATTAATGGATTTATCCTTTTCTATTTCTGTTGTAAATTTTATATTAGGGTGTATGGTGTTAATGTGGTCTTGAAACGCTTTTAACTGCCTAACTGTACCTTTAAAGCAGATTAATATGTCATCAACATAACGGTACCAATAAACACAATTGTTAAATAGGGGGTGCTTACTTATTTGTGTTTCGATGTAGTTCATAAATATTTCTGCCATTAGCGGACTTAAGGGATTTCCCATTGCTAAACCTGTCGTTTGTGTGTAGAACTGTTGTTTATATTGACAGTAATTCTGTCTTACACAGATGTTTAATAAATATAAAATCTCGGTTTTGGTAATCGGGTTAACGTGTCTTAAGTCCAGCATTGAAGATATTAATTCTATTACCTCTGTAGGGGGTACATTGGTGAATAGGTTTGTAACATCAAACGAAACAAATTTACTGTTATGGGGAATATCTAAACTCGATATTTTCTTAACAAGTTCTTGTGAATTTTGTATGGACCACTCCGATTTAAATTTTGTATGTTCGAGTATAATATGAATTAATTGTTTACAAAGGTTACTACACGGGGCTTTAATGAAGGAAACTACGGGTCTAATGGGCATATCTGGTTTGTGTAATTTAATTAATCCATAAAGTTTAGGTGCTTGGGGGTTCATGATCGTAAGACGTTGTTTTTGTTGATTGTTAAAAAGAATATCTGAATCATTTAAAGCCATTTTTAGTTCTTTTTGAAACTTTTTCGTGGGGTCTGATTGTAACTTTGAAAATGAATTATTATCTATGAAATCTATAACTTTTTTATTATAATCTGGCTCAGAAATTGCAATGACAGTGTTACCTTTATCTGCTCTAGTGAAAATAATTGGATTTTCTAAAGATTTTTGTTTTAGAGATTTTATTGTATTGACTTCTGAGCTAACATTGTTTGAAAGTGAATGGTTCTTAATTATATCGTCCGCTATAAATTTAGTTCTAAGACTATCATTTTGTTTGTTTAGGGCAAGCTCTGTTTCTACGGCTAAATTTTCTAGTAGTTTTTTATTAATGTTGGGCTTGATGTTATGTTTAAAACCTTTAGACAACAGGCGTTGTTCATCTACAGTAAATTTAGTAGTTGTTAAATTCTTGAATCGTTCAAAAAAGGAAAAATTATGTGTGATTTTATTATTTTCACCCCTGGTCACAGAAGTTATCAGCGTATGAGTCAATGATACACAGATTAATTAATGTACCGATGAATAAAACTAACTTTGAATTAGAACTAAATAGAATCTACACGATAGCTAACAATAACGGCTATACAGTAAATTTAGTAGACAATATTCTGGCACGAAAACGAAAAAAGCAGGCTTTATCGTTAATTTATCCAAAAGTACAAGAAAAGTCAGATAACAAATATAATGCTTTCACCTATATAGGACATACATCAATAAAAATAGGTAAACTAATTAAAAACGTTAAGAACGAGTCAATAGCATTTAAAACTAATAATTCAGTTCAAAAATATATTAGAAATGATAAAGACAAAACGGATAAAAGGTTGAAATCGGGGGTCTATATGTTGACTTGTGAGTGTGATAAGGTATATGTGGGTCAAACAGGCCGTACTTTTGAACAAAGGACCGGGGAACATGAAAAAAGTTATATGGATAACAAAACGGACTCTACCTTCGCAACGCATTGTATAGATGAAGAACACGACTTCAATAGAGATTTCAAAGTTTTACATATTCAAGATAAAGGACAGAAACTTAATTTATTAGAAACCTTAGAAATTAATAGATATAGTAAATTAGGTCGTGCTTTAAACGATCAGACTCAATTCAATTATTCCCCGTTGTTACAATGCTATAGTTTATAAAATACCCCCACTCATATCCCATACTGTTGTGACACTATATATTATGTTGTAATAATTTTGTATATTCAGTTTCTCATCACCTGATGATGCCAAAGTTTGGCGAAACAATATTGTAGTGATATTATTAAATAATTTTTGAAACTAAGTTTACGTAGTTTATTTATTCAGTTAAATATGGAGTTTCAACATGTATCAGCCTCATCAATTAACTAATTAATTTATTTATTTCCAAACCCCATAAATCCTGCACTATTCTCTGATGCCATCTGGTATCAGCAAGATGGAGCCCCGTCGCATTATGGAATTGACGTGCGTGCATACCTAAATGAACTATTTCCACAGCGTTGGATAGGTCGAAGAGGATATATTGAATGGCCTCCGCGATCGCCCGATTTAAGTCCTTTAGACTTTCTCCTTTGGGGGCATTTGAAACCTAATGTCTATAAGACTAAACCTCAGTCGCTAGAAGACTTGGAAGATCGAATTCGGATGGCCTTACAAAAGATATCACAACGCGTGATTCAGAAGTAATTAAGGTCCTTCGTTGATAGACTAGGATACTGTCAGGCTGCTGAAGGTCATCAGTTTGAACATTTATTATGAATTGTTTTGTTTTCAATATTTTCTTGCTACTAACCTGTTCAAATATGTTGTAAGATATAAACTGTATATCATTGTAATTCATGTAAATATCTCTGTTCAAAAATGTTAAAATATACAGGCTGATCCATTAAAAAAATACCGATGACGTCATATCTCGAAACAAGTGAAAGTTGTATAAAATCAAAGTATGTCATAGAGTAGAATAAAAATACTACAAAGGTGTTCCCACACATTTGCCTGACCCTGTATAAAGTGACATATCTTTTATATTATAATAACGAAGCCTGAAGAAATTTCTGTTTAAAAATATCGAACCGATGACCCTGCGCTCTCTACCCTCTAATGGCTAATCTCTAAATAATTTACCAATACAGGAGTCTTTAAATATCGCAATATACCCACCCAGTATGCAGAAGTTGTTGATTGGAATCAACGAAATTCCTTTAAATTAAACTGCCTTCATACTACTCGGTATTATAGCAGACAAATAAATAAATGATTATCGTAGAAAGCTCTTTGAATAATTATATTATTATTTTCGTTTGTATAGATTTCTAACATTACTAAAATCTCGTTCTGAACTTTTTGAATGCACTGCGTATTACTGATCTTCAGAATATTCCAACATGCAGCTTCCACAGATGAAATTTCTAGATGGTTTTTAATATTTATTTATATCTAAGATAGAAAGATTACAGATATTAATAAGATTTAGAAATAAGGTGACTCATGACTCATACTTATATGCCTTCCGAATGTTGTATACAGAAGTTGTTTTAAATTAAGTTTTAAAATCTGTATCCTCTTAACACAATAAACCTGTGAGTAACAGTGTTTAATTCCGGCCCAAAGTACAAATTTTCTTTATACAAACATTAATCCAGTGCTATGTCCTTTTATACTCTCAATAAATCTCTATAGAATGCATAATTTGCATAATATGAAGTAACACTTTTACTCCTATCGAGAAGTAACAGTTTTACTCTTATCAAGATAGAGATTATACATAGGAGTGTTAAATTCTTTGTTAATAAAAAATTGCTCCAAATCGAGCTCTAAATACTTGCGATCTGATTTTTCAAAAACAACTTTTGCAGTACTAGATGACTTCAAAACGTGGACATATGCATTTCGAGGACGGAATACTTTCTTATAGTAAGTATGAGAAGGTAGAAATAAAGAAGCACAATATGAAACGTTACAAGTCATGCCAATGTCCGTTGGTTGGTGAAAATGAAAGTCGGTCAATTTTTATCTTATAAAAAGATATAGAACTAGTTTATGTTCAAACAACAATCAAATAAAAATAATTCTAATTTGTCATAATATTGATAACCGCAATAGAACACTCATTTTAATCAAAATATGAAACACGACACATCTTTCACCTCATATTAATAAACAAATTATTTGTCAAACTAGGTTTAGTGAAAAAAATTAACACTATAGTTGAGTCGCTCTCGCAACCGACATGAACCACTAAATTAAAATGGCGACAAATTTGAGATGTTGCCGAAATTTTACGTGTCAAGTAATATAACCGACAAAAGCCATTTCAGGACTGTCATAAATAATAATATTCATACACCTTATGACATTTGTCATAATTATCTTTTGACGTTTGTTAAAATTGTCATCTAAACATTTTAAATTTGGCAACAATGCATGCCTGCTAAACAATATAGCCAAATGTTATATAAAATATAGGTGTAAAAAATATAATATTTAATAGATTTATTTATAATATGTAATTTGTAACTGGCTTTCAATTAATTAATTTGTTTAATGTTATTGTTTTGAAATTGTTCCGGTCGATCGAAATTTGTAGTGATATTGAATCGTCGTCTTTAATTTGTACTTTGGCCGTGTCGGTTGCCAAAACGACTCGACTATAGTAAACGATTTTATTACTTGGAAGCATTCTGTCTTCCGTAATACTTAAAAATTATCAATAAACTATTGATAAATTCCAGTTCTAGTTCTTCGGCGGAATAATAAAATCCAAAATATGTGACATCACTGAGATCGTACTGACAAAATTGAAAGAAACGATCATCTAGGCGCAGCATATAAAACCATATGACTTGTGAACATAAAAACGGGTATTACTGTTGTGTAATATAATCATCCTCATCACAATATAATCAAACTGTTATTACTGTATTTTATAGGTTACGCATGTGT
The DNA here is from genome assembly GCA_963170755.1 of Amphimallon solstitiale. Classification (NCBI taxonomy): domain Eukaryota; kingdom Metazoa; phylum Arthropoda; class Insecta; order Coleoptera; family Scarabaeidae; genus Amphimallon; species Amphimallon solstitiale. Next base: position 77,647,598 of record OY720683.1, on the reverse strand, counting down.
AATAATATGTATGTAACAGTATGTATATAAGCTTGAATTACATTGAAAAAATGATGCATGGATGGTATGCAGTATAGAAATTGTACCTTTACATTGCCATTTATCAATCATCAATATTTGCACTTATATCAAAGTAAAAATTGTGTTTAATTCATTCTATCGTACATTGTTAATTTATTTGTTAAACTTGCTCAACAATTAAGTGATTTATTTAATTTTGACACTTATGTATATGAAAATACAAAATGTGGTGAAATAATTTCTTCGTCTACTCAAAATCTTAAATACATTTATATTTTCATATGTGAATTGGATTTTTTTTTTGAAAAACATTAACACATAATGTTTAAAAAACATTGTACTTAAACACGGAAAAAATTCTTGCATTCATTTTATTTATCCTATTAAATTATTATATTACTTCCTGAGAGACTAGTAACGTAAATGTATTCTAGCTCTTTATATGGACAATAAAGTAAGTTGTCTATACGGAAAGTAAAATTCTTATAATTGCATGGCGATATTATTTAATTATAATGCATTATTTTAGAACCTTCCTAACAGAAGAAAAGCATTATTTGTGAGAAAAAAGAAGTGTCTTTATATAATTATTTATGGAGAAATTGGTACTCTAAAATAAAGAGAGAATATGCATCAAATAAAAGAAAAGTTTTATTGAGTGTGACGTCATGGCCAAAAAAAAAAATAGGAAATTTATGTTACTAAGGAAACATATGTCTCTTAGTTATTATGAGGCTCGTTTATTCGATTTTTAAATACTTGTCCAACTTTCCATAATTTGACTATAACATTTTAAGTGAAGCAGCCTGTATATATTTTTTTCTTCATTTTTGTTTTTCGATAATATTTTATGTTAATTCTTCGCATATCTAGTAGTGGTGTTGCAAACTAACTACCCGTTAGTAAGTATTCGTTACTCTATAAGATCCGAAGTATCGAATACTGGTTTCAAATAATATTCGTTACTTTTTCAAACAGTTACTCTCATACTATATAACTTTTACAATACATTCTTATATTATATATATATATATATTATAAAATTTAGAGTAAATAACTTTGTAAAAATATTTGAATTTAACCAATTAATTACTTGTATTTGCGTAAGTCGATTTGATTATAAAAGTTTTGTTTGAACTTATTGTATTTATGCAATGTAAAATAAATGTTGTGCCATGTATTACACTCTACATTTATTTGTGTGATTTAATATCGGAGTCGGGGACTTTTATGGTTTTATGATAGAATATCTTGCTTATCGTAAATAAAACGGGGATTCCTTAAAACATACTTAAGGCTTTGGCATTTTTCTTTTGATTTTGAGTTGGAATGTTTTGTGTGATTCTTTTAACGAATTTTATTTATTTAAAGTAATATACAGGGTTATTTTTTAAATCTTGACATAGGCTAACTTTTTTATTTGAAAAGATAGACCTATGGTCCCTGAAGCAAAGTTTTAGGAATTGGTCCAAATAAGAAATATGCGTTGAAAAAATAAACGCGTTGTTGCCAGATTGGGCGCTATTTCAGAAAACATATTTTCTTGAATGGCAACACTGCATTTTTTAACAATTTCTAATACATCTTGCGATTCTAGACAAAACAAAGAGAAGGTAAATTTTTGATTAGAGTGGCGGTTTACGAGCTAATGGTGCCTATATTTAACTTATTTTCCAGCATTAAAAAAAATAGCAATAGTAACAAAAATTAATTACCTAACATTTATTTTTTAAAAAAAATTTCGAACTGATTTCCTTGTTGGGTTCTGCAGCAACAAATACGTTCAACAAAATTTCTATTAACATTATGTAACATTTGAGGGGAAAATGTATTAAAGTTTAGGCACTATTAGCTCGTAAACCGTCACTCTAATCAAAAACTTGCATCCTCTCTGTTTTGTCTAGAATCTCAAGATGTATTAGAAATTGTTAAAAAAACGCGGTGTTGCCATTTAAGAAAATATGTTTTTCTGAAATAGCGCCCAATCTGGCAACAACGCGTTTATTTTTCCACGCATTTTTCTTATTTGGACCAATTCCGAAAACTTTGCTTCAGGGACTATAGGTCTATCTTTTCAAATAAGAAAGTTAGCGTATGTCAAGATTTAAAAAAATATCCCTGTATATTAAAATTAACATACAAGTGAACATATTGTTTATACCATATATTATGCCGCCTCTACACATCGTCGAACATTCATCAAATTACGCCGAACAGCGATGTGTAGACAGTTTATTCGGCAAAACACGAATATCGATCCGTTCGGAGTCGGTTTTCGTTTCACGCATCAAAGAACATTCGTATTCGAACACAAATAACCTGACCACACATAGTATACTGAAGTGAGATGAATATATAAGTAAATTGATAAATCATAACGTAAACATAGAACCTATAATTTAAAGGTTTTCAATTAAAAAAGGTATTATTTTATATACGTTATTTAATTATGGCGGAGTGAAATAATGATTTAATACTAGAATTTATGGAACTGTACTTGGCAGTATGCGTTATATATGATCCGAAACATCCCGGCCATTAAAGTAAAATGAAAGAGAACGATGCCTAGCTCAGAATGAAACGTGGCCTCAGTGTTGAATTTAAAGTAGTAGAGTTAAAAAAGAAAAAAGATTCATTAATGGCAGCTTTTCGCCATCACACGAAAAAGAAAATCTTTTAAATCATGGTACTAATTCTGATGAAATGTACAAACCCTCATGGTTTGCTTATGAAATCATGAAGGCCTTTTTAGGATCCGTTTGTGACTGTATTTCCACATACAATACTACAATCTGTTACCATAAATGTTTAAATAATAATTGCAAGTACTCATATAGTATAGTTCAGCAGCAACTTTCTTATCTTCCATCATTCTATCTTCTTTTCAACGCGAATATTGCGAATACGATGTGTGGATAAGCAATTCGTTCATATTTGTGCCCGAATTATTTGACGATACATTCGTATACGAATCTTTCGCGAATACATTCGGTGATGTGTAGAGGTGGCATTAACTATACATGTTCCCGCACTGCACAGTTGAACGAGTACTCGGTAACGGTAACGAATACAAAGTAACGGATAGTCACAAGTACTGAAAATTAACCGAATCCAACATCACTAATATCTAGTCTACATATACCAATATGCGCGAGCCGCGAATTGGATATACAGGTGTCCCAGAAATAAAAAGACGGAGTATCAGGTATGTAAAGTCCGAACAGAAACAGGCCCAAATATACCGCAATAACGAAGAAATTAAAAAAATTTCTATTTTGTTTTTTAGATAAAAAATTACATTACGGACCTGGCACAGAATGTATGTTTATAAATACACGTAAGAATGCTCATTTGTAAATAGAAACGAACACGCATTCATAGAAAATACGCTTTTATTTATATAAAACGGGGAAAAAACGTTAAATGGTATTCATTTATATAAAACATATTTTTTGCCAGATGGGCGACCCACATTATTGCAGACAATAAAAGATTGTTTTTGTTTTTAAAATAGGAAGGTTGTTGCTCTTTAATGTGTTTGTAGTCGGAAACAGCTGATTATAATTATCTTAGAATATTCAATAAATCGTAGTTTTTCTAGATTACAGTAAATATCAAGAATGTAATTATTTTTTTCTAGCAGGTGTAAAATTAAAGTAATTAATGGTTTGATATTTATTATGAAGTATCTATTCCTCTTCCTTTTCTTTTAACACAAGTAATCTGGTGGTCCTGAAAAGGACCGATTGTGAAAGTGAAGCAGGTGGATAATTAGCCCAGGGTCGGCGTAAGGCCAATTGAATTCTTTATTATTTTTGTTCTGCCGTCTGCGCACGAATAAAGACTTGATATTTTGAGTGTACGTTTTTACACAATCTAGCTTACGATTTCTGCTACTCCGTCTTTTTATTTCTGGGATAGCCTATATAGTTGAAAATACTCGAGTTTTAGTTTGTATAAGTTATCGCTGAACATTCATATCGACATCAACAATCGACTTTAGAATAGGATATGTATGGTATTAAACAAGAACAAAAGTACACATATCGTTTTCTAGAATTTCTTATTATCATAGGCTTAAGGGTAGGTTGCATTTATTCAGTAGGTAAACATAAAATAATACAGATAAATCTGTTTTTCTTATATTCTGAAATTATTCATTGATTTTCTAATATAGTTGGCAATTTATCTTTTATTATCAGAATGCATTTATAAGAATTTCACTCGTAACAACATTATCAAAAACCCGTATATTATTATACCGCATGTGTCAATCATACAATACGTAGCAACGTGGCCCCCTACTTTCCTTTCCAATGCCAACGATGCGACAACCGATACAGGCTCACAAATACAAGTTAGCAGTAAGCATTGGACCACCGACTCGGGTGTTTCTAATGCGTTCAGAAATAATATTTACGAGTTTGCAAGGATTTGTTTTTCTTTTTCCTTTCAGTAAATGCAGAGAATTACTAAGCTGGGTTCACGCTGCATGACACAAACAAAATCGTAATTCTAATAAAATTAAAAAATAACCATAATAAAATAATTAAAATAGATTCCTCCCTGCACAGCAAGACATTTGATGTTTCCCGTTCCAGTAATAAGACGGCCAGAGACCGCAACGTGTTCCCTGCTAAACATTGAATGTAAAATCTGGGTCGGAATCGGAGAATATCGTTGTGATGTCGGCATTGGTGACGGACAGTAGGGGTACCACGTTCACGTATACATTCATACGTATAGATCGCACGTAAACATTGAATCCCTATACCTAATGATATTTGACACATGCGGTATATATTCTTAGCTACACCTTTAAATAAAACTTTAACAGTAGCGATCTTACTCTTTTATTTTTTATAAATTTAAAAGAAAACATACAAAAAGGTCATTGCATATTATAATTTATTAACTAAAATGTTCTATTTGGGATTAATAAGTGTTATTTAAGAACAAGAACAGCTTTCAAAAACTCGTAATGGTTTTTTAATGTTCATATATTTAATGACTTGTTTATTGTTGGGTAATTACACTTTAACATTTTGAAGATGTTATACAAGCACAAGAAATGAAATAATGCATCCCACCACCACAATGCAAACCACTAGTGTCAAGATCAAGCCAATAATCAAGCAATATAACTCACCGATATAGCTCAGCAGAATTGGTAAGAATATTAATCCATGAGCTGCGCCGATAAGTACAATACCCAAGTACATACGGAAATAGAACACTTGGAAAATCTGCGATTTGGCGAAACCGAGAACGATAATTCCTCCGAATTTGGTTAAGGTTATCCCGGAGAATACCGAACTGCCCATTTTTATGAGTGCATCGGCAGCTCTGTCTTTTCTAGTTGGTTCCAGAGACGTCGAAAAACTGTGCACTAAATGCGAACAAAACTCTACCGCTATTCCAACTGCCATTACCAGGTTTACCAATGAAACGGCATTTAATGTTATGTTCCACCAGTACATCATGGCGCACAGATTGACTAATATCATACTTATGGTGATTACAACCACGATTGATGAGAAAATATCAAGTCCCATTAATAAAAATGTCACTACGAAAATGGCGAGCAGACTTATTCCTAGACTTTTTATCGTATCCGGCCACATTGTTAAGTACTGTTCATAAAACACGTAGAAAATTGAATACGGGAAGACTTCCACCTTAGTGTCATTATCTCCGGAACGCATCAGTTTAGAATTGATAGTGTCCGTTATGTTCTGTGAAATTTTTCTTGCTGCTCTTAGACCTTCGTAATAATCACTGGACGTTTTCAAAATCGTGTGATAGGCCATGAAATATGAGGAGCCAACTACCGACATCTGCGTTTTGTTTGTTTTATAATTTACTCCCTGACCATAAGCTGCATGACCAGCTTTTACACACTCACTGTCTGGATTATCTTGCAAAAAGAAGGAGATGTAATGGGAAAAATCTCCTGCGTCCGGTCTTTTGTACTTCGGTAGAAGTGGTATGTCGCAAGACTTGCAAGAGCGATCTGAAAAAGAGAAAATATCCATATAAAAATGTAATGTGAATAATAAAATGAGATAATTTTTAAATCGCAAGTGAAAATGAAATGAAGAGAAATGAAGTGCTTTATTTTATGTTTTTTTTAAGCTTTCAATTTATTGTCAAGTCTTCCACAAGTCAGTAGCTACAGTTTAAGAAATTGTGATACGATATTGCAACGAATATCTCAAAACACAATATAGATTCTTCTCAAATTAATTAATATATATGCAACAGTAAAAATAAAATATATCGGATGTCCCACCTAATATGCATTCTTGTATAATGTTATTACCATAATTATTATAAAATTAAAATGGATGTCACATATAAAGTATGTACCGAATTATATTATATACGTTTATTTAATATTTGGATTCTATTGCTGAAATAATATTATCATAATTTTCAACTTAGAAGAAAAATGTTAATGAAGCATTATGGAAACCTCCCAAACTTTTTAAATGTGCTAAAAAAAGATCAAAAATTTTGGGCAATTCAAAGATAAAGAGACAATAATAAGCAAATATCAACAAAAATGAGGTGTGGCTACCACACGACTTTCTTATACGTATGAGCGTTTCAAACTATACAATTTTAAAAAAAATTATACAAACGTTATTCAAAATCCTATTTAAGTACTTCCATTGTTTTAATAAATCTCAATAGAATGCATATTTTGCAAGATACATATTCGAAAAAAAAGTGGTATTCGCTAAGAGTAAATGTGTTACTTCCGGTCCGAATTTTGAAATTTTTTTTATACAAAAGGTACTGAAAATTAAGTTCTAAATACTTTTATACTCGTAACGTACCTGTCTAAAAAGCATGACTTGCAAAATATTGACAAAAAACTGATTTTCGATAAGAGTAAAAGACCTACTTCCGGTAGGAATTTTGAAAAACTTTCATAATAAAATTCTTCTCAAACTTAATTTTGAGTACATTTGAATTCTTTATAAATTTGTTTAAACTTAGTAGTAGACGAAATATTGGAAAAATTCGTTTCTTTTACTGAAGTAAACTACTACTTCCGGTCTGCCGATTTTACTGAAAATCCAATCAGTTCTCAATAGGAAGATTATACTCGTAAATACAAAATTTGGAATTGATAGCTACAGCGGTTTGACTGCTATCGTGGTCACACACACACAGAGAGACATTGTTTAAAAACCACTTTTTCGGTATCAGGGGAGTTCAAAACGTGGACATCTGCAAAAATCTCGAGGTCGAAAATTTTCATCATCACAATACTTCCTTATACTACGTATAACAAAGTAAAAGGAGGAGATACTATAAAGACTACGAAAATACTTCAAAGAGTTTTCAAATACAGAAGACGTAAATGCACGAAACATGCTTATAATTTTTAATTTCTTATACGTAGTATAAGGAAGTATTGTGATGATGAAAATTTTCGACCTCGAGATTTTTGCAGATGTCCACGTTTTGAGGTCCCCTGATACCAAAAAAGTGGTTTTTAAAAAATGTCTGTGTCTGTGTGTGTGTGACCACGATAGCGGTCAAACCGCTGTAGATATCAATTCCAAATTTTGTATTTACGAATATAATCTCCCTCTTGAGAACTGATTAGATTTTGAACAAAATCGGCAGACCGGAAGTAGTAGTTTACTTCAGTGAAAAAATCGAATTTTGCAAATATTTCGTCAATTACTAAGTTTAAACAAATTTATAAAGAATTCAAATGTACTCAAAATTAAATTTGAGAAAAATTGTTTTAATAAAGTTTTTCGAAATTCCTACCGGAAGTAGGTCTTTTACTCTGATCGAAAATTAGTTTTTTGCGAATATCTCGCAAGTCATGCTTTCTAGGCAGGTACATTACGAGTATAAAAGTATTTAGAACATACTTTTAAATATCTTTTGTATACAAAAAATTTCTAAATTTAGACCGGAAGTACCACTTTTACTCTTATCGAATAGCGATTTTTTGCAAATATGTCGTAAATTATGCATTCTATATATATTTATGAAGAGTACAAAAGTATTTAGAGTTGGATTTGGAATATTTTTTGTATAAATGAAATTTCAAAATTCGGACCGGAAGTAACACTTTCATACGTATAAGAAAGTCGTGTGGTGGCCACACCTCATTTTTTTTCTGTGCCATGACTGAATACATTCTGATATGATCTCCAACAAGAAAAAAAACATTTTTGAAGATTAGAGAAGAGCAACAAGTAAAAATGTACCTAATTCTATTTAGAAACGGCAACAGCTATACATACCGCTCTAAAAGAAAGAGGTTTCAAGGAAATGTTACAATGTGTAGATATTAAATGTTACGTCTAACAGCGAATGTATAGGAGAGTGAGAAAATAACTTGGATTCTGTGGCTTAATAAGTGGTTTTTAATCAGTGCTGCTGAAGATGACAATATAGTTGTCAAAATCCGTATTTATTGTTTTGTGCTTTAGTGTGGTACAGGTGTTTTAGTGTTTTTTTTTTATACGAGAGTATGTTAGCAGAGAGACTGAAAGAAGTGAATTTTATTTTAGGTGTCGTACAAAATGATATTAGAAGGTGATGTGAAACACTGATGGGAATATGTATAAACTAGTAGAAAACGCGATGGAATCAAAAGAAAATGTATATATACTTTATGGTTACCCCAAAGGTTTTTTGATTCGTTGGAAAGAAAAATATATGGGAGATATTGGCTAACAGAAACATAAATAGGACATTAATTAACAATATAACCTGAAACACATTAGCGTTTATACCGCATGTGTCAAATATCATTAGGCATAGCGAATCAATGTATACGTATGTCTGTAATACGTGGCAGCAAGGTACCTATTCATCGTAGGTATACATTGATTCCCTATTCCAAATGATATTTGACACATGCGGTATGTGATAACATATTCTAACGGTGGTAGCAGTTAATTGAACAAAATATGTAAATAGTGATTAAATTTTGTTAGAACAGACATGATATGGATGAAAAAGGTTTTCTCGTAAAACTACTAGGGATATTTAAGGTTGAAGCTAACTAGCGCGGAGATGATCTTCTTGTACTGCGTCTAGAATTTGCTCTGCGAGTTGTATTGTACTCCATTCTCGTGGTCGGCCAGCATTAGCAATTCTTTTAGTAACCGAACCACGTAGACGTTGATCCAACCTTCGAAATACATTTCCACGAGGATGTCTCCGATATGTATAACGTACACGATATTCGCGTTCTGCCATATTAGCATTTCTATTACAGAAACCATACACCATGTACTATCGGTTAGCAAAAAATCTAGTGACACGGTGTAGCCTTAGCCACTATCAAAATTCTAAAATTTACATATTGTGAGTGTACTCAGCTGTCATCATATATGTAGTAGTATATACCGGGATATCAACAATTAAATTGGTCAATGGTGGTCATGGATTTTAAAATTATTGTCGTAGCGTGCATCCTACATTTAGGTATGTCATAATTTTTTGAATGTCAAAATCTGTCAAGTTATTGTGTTGAAGTTTTCTAATCCTGCACCGTTTTTGAATCATGGTTCTCACCACAGAGCACAAAATTGATTGAAGCCTATTTTCGAACGGGTGTGCTAGTTAATGGAACTTGGGAATACAGTCAACGTTTGTATTTGGACAATTTTCGAGAGCACTTCCCAGCCGTAGCAGTATTACCGGACAATTTTTATGCATGCCTTACAAATTGTGTTGAAGTGTTTCGCGAAACTGGTTCTGTGACGCATAAAGAGGTGCTGGTAGACCAAGAGTTCGTACAGAAGAAGTTATTAATGACGTCCGTCAACGTATGGAAGAAGAGCCTACAAAATCTTTAAAACGTCTCTCTCAAGAAATTCGGCTTTCTTATGGAACATGCCAAACGATTGTAAAGAAGGACCTGAGCACGCATCCATATAAGATGCAATCATATCAAGCTCTTCTGCCTGCAGACCACCCCAGACGCATTGCGTACTGCCATTGGTTCGTTAATAATTTAGTGAATGACGATCTACTGAACTTAACTTTTTTTTCTGACGAAGCTTGGTTCCACCTTTCGGGATACATCAATTCTCAGAATATGCGAATGTGGAGCACTGATAACCCCCATATTTTTATTGAAACGCCACTACATGCTTAGAAAATTGGTGTTTGGATGGCAGTTTCTCGCAGAAGAATAATTGGGCCAATTTTTTTCAATTTCACCGTCAACGCAGAAAGGTACAGAAATATTTTTTTAACTGAATTTGTGCAACAGTTAGACGATGATGAACTTCAATACGGTTATTTCCAGCAAGACGGTGCAACAGCACATACTACACGAGAAAATCTTGCCTTTCTCCGCGAGTTTTTTTATGACCGGCTGATAAGTTTGCATACGGAAGTTGAGTTTCCTCCGAGATCACCTTGTTTGACAATTATGGACTATTGTATCTTTCCTTATTTAAAAAATAAGAGTTTCGCAAATCCGATACATAATTTGCAAGAACTGCAATAAAGAATTGTTCAGCAATGTGCAACCATAACGCCAGAAATGCTGCAAAACGCTTTTCACAGCATGAGGCGCGTAAACTTGTGCATTGAACAAAACGGGGGACATTTCCAACAATTATTGTAATTTAGTTTTTCTGGTTAATAAAAACGTTATTTATTTCATAACTTGTAGTTCATTATTATTTTACAGCTGAACTAAGTAGGTAACACATTTATAGGTTATTGATAATGTCAGTGTAGCTTGACAATGATTGAATTATTTCAAAAGGATGATTTAAACTAAGACAAGCGTTTTACATTCCATGACCAACATTGATCAATTTAATTTTTGATATCATAGTATTTCCATTTTATCAATGAAATTTACATTAAGGAAAATTCAGATGTCTCAATATTTTATGCTGTACCGACTACTGTACATATCGGCATATTCATTAAATGTAAAATCCATTATGAAGGAATAAAACAACAATAAAGAAACGATAAAACACAGTAGCACAGCAACTAATCAAAGCAATACAAATAACCACGAAAGAAGCAGAGTTTACACAAAATGAAACACGATAGTCGAATTAAATACACGGGTCAATGTCAAAATTTGACAGTAACGATATTGATTGAGATCGCATTGAAATACAAACTCACTGCTCTACAACGTTGTCAAACGTGTTTTTAATTACAGTAGGTACGTTAATGAAGAAATGTTAACAAGAAACATTTTAATCAAAACGAAAACGTTTACGAAATAATACTAGTAAAAATTATTTTTTAAACTAAATTGCAGCTATTTCTATTGACAGATATCGCAGAGGTAGGCTTAATTACGCACTAAAAGTTTGAATTTCAAGAACAAACAAAGCATGATATGACATTTTCACATTAAGATTTTTTGTGACTTACATATATACATTTATATGTAAAACGTATATGCATGTGTTTGGGATACACACATACATTAAGTGCCATTGCCGACTCTATATAGCAGAACATGCCGTCAGAAGCCATCGCTTTTTCTGTGTCATCTTTTGGGTGTTAGATGTCGCTATGATACTCTCACTGCATCTACCACGCAAAACTGACATAAGTAGCGTTTTAAGTTTTAAAGCCATTGTCGACAGTCTCCACGTGCACTGATGAGGCCTCAATGGTCGAAACACCGGTGTCTATGCGTTTGATTGTCGGCAATGGCACTTAATGTATGTGTGTATCCCAAACACATGCATATACGTTTTACGTATAAATGTATATATGTAAGCTACAGTATTTATTTACTGCTTGATGTTAGTTTTAACATCCATGTGTTTACACTTTTCATGTTCGTTAAGATTTTTTATTCAGAACCAAACGAAGAATGTCGCTGCGTGTACCTTTTGCGACAATTTATACACACGTTATACAAATAAATTGTAATGATTTATATTTAATTAAATGAAGTTCAAACCAAATACACACAAATTCGGTTTTCTAAAGATTTTTGAACGAAAATAATAAGTAACACTTACCCATCGCAGAATGCGGACAAAAACCACCATCAGTGGTATTATATTTGCAACACATTGGAATTGCCGCCCAGTCGAAGTAGTCATCCAGCCAACTGCTACTCGGTTTCGCGATGTAGGTTACATTTGACATTCTGGAGGCCGCATAAACTTGAGTTACCAAAGAATCAGGGTCGCAATATTGACCACTGCAGATCATGTTTTGAGTATTAAGTTTTGTGAAATCCAATCCGCCCTTCAGAACGAAATACATCGGCGGTCCAATGTTCAAGTACTCTTTCAAATATTTGAAATACTTCAAAACGAAACTATCTTCCGGCATGGACAGTTCCTGATCCAGTCCTACTTCAATATGAGGTACCACCGAGATGGACAGGCACAGCCATCCGAAGAACGCGATCATGATACCGATCCTGGAGAATTTGTGCATCACGAATGGCGTGTACATGTACTTGAAGAAAGAATATAGAAGGCCGTCGCTGCTTTCTTCCTGATCCGAGTCCTTTTTAGAGCCCTTGATGAAGCAGCAAATATCGAATCTGTTACTATTTTGGCGCAAACTGTCCAAAGAGAGCAAACTGACAAAACAAGTAATTTGCAATAGAAAATCGAACAACAGTGCCATACCGGCATAAAGGGCGAAAGCACGGACAGCTGGCATATCAGAAAGTCCACCTAAGAAGAAGCAACAACTTTCTGATACGCTAGTTAGGAGCATTGAAGGCCCGACTTGGCCCAGAACCCGGCCGATGTGTTCGGCATGACTTTCACCTGCTTTTCGTACTTCGCGTTGGTGAGTTTGCACTAAAATGAAGATATTATCAACACCGACAGCTAATACCAAAAATGGTATAACTTCAATAATGATTAAAGTTGCGGGTACGCCAATGAAACCGAAGATACCAACTGAAGATATAACAGAAGCCAATACGATGAAGACACCTCCAAGACCCAATGTAATTTTGCTGTCTATCAACAAGCGTGAACAAGATTTAATTTGGCCTAAAGACACTGATATATAAGCAAACATGATGATGTACGAAATTAATATAGTCAGAACGTCAGATTGACTCTCCCGATCTAGTTCGTCTTCTATTGATCGTTCCGATGTGAAAGCTATATCCATAAAATCAGGTTTCTGGGTTTGCGTCCAGTTCTTCATAAACTCTACGTATTTTCTCTCCCATTCCATTGCAGGAGCCACTTTCGATTTATTATGATGATTGTTCACCAGGAAGGTTAATATTACTGCCGTGGCTTCGGTGAATTGGGGATTATCTGCTAGACTTTGGCCTGGCTTTAAAAATCCGCCCATCGCAATTGCTGGATCTACTGGACCTTGGTTCGTAGCTAAACAGTTTAAGTTGTATGGATTTCTGTTAAACAAAAACAAAACATTAGATATCACCTTGTACATATTCAAAAACTATTGTTGAATGAATAACATTTAGAACTATGACGAGGTACAAATAAATGTTCTTGCTCTAGTAAAATGATTCATCAACAGTTGTTCCAATTTATTTTCCAAAAAGGCCCACGTACAGGGCGCCAAATTCCTTTGCTACCCTCTTGTGAGAAAAATTATAAAATGGGCCTAAGGCCATAAACAGACTCGGTACCGAAATTACAAGTAGGTAGAAAGCATGGCACCACCACGGCAACTAACCTTCTTTCAGTAAAACAAAATAACAGAATCTACTTTAAATGTACTAAGAGACGCTTGTCTATTAAATAATCACACAATCACCAGCTTAACATACACCCAAAGCCTTACCTATCACTCTTCCCAGGTTGTTGATAAATATGAGGAACAACATAATTGCACTACAAGACTAGAGTCAAACCAACAAGACGCGACCCTTCGAGGAGCACCGTCGATTTGTAGTGCACATTCCCAGACAAAACTGAGCGCGCCAGTATTTAAATCAGTCGTATCATGTCAAATATTACGCAACGATTGTAATTAAAATAAAATAGAATCTTATAATTTGAATACGCATATACGTGATATTTGAAAAATGTAAAGAAAACAACAAATATATATGTCATTTATTCAAAGATAGTAAAGTGAAACAAGAATTAATTGATATGGCATGATATACATAGCATTATATATACTACATAATTTTTAAAATTATGTTTCATTATCTGATTGTAACCAATCGGTTTCTCAATCCGATTCACCTAATCTAATAATAAATTCTTCATGAACATCCATTAATTTGTCCCTTTCGATGTATTCTTTTACTATTTTCTGTACGTGTTTGCATTCTGCTTGTCACAACTTCGGAGTAATTTCAGCAAACGCCTGCAAAATTTAAGCCTCAATATTGCAACTCCCTACAACATTTTTGAGGTTACCTTTCTCTTCACTATGCTCCAAATCATTTCTATCGGGTTAAGGTCACAGTGATATGGAGGTAACCTTAACACCGAATGACCTAAACTTGCTGCATAATTGTCTATGGCATATTCAGGTTCCGGTTTATTGCGTCTCACAAATTCGAGCAATTCACGCTTTAACATTTCGAGGTGATATGGTACATTTTTCAAAAATAACCAGGATATATCTGCTTTTTTTTATGAAGATGTAGGTGCTTTATTGATTTGGACACAGTGATATGGTGCATTATCCATAACTATAACTGAATTTTGTGGTAAATTTGGTATTAATTGTGTTTTGAACCACTTTAAGAAATTTTCATAGTTCATTTCATTGTGATAATCCCCACTTTTTGTTTTCGATTTCAATAGAATCAAAGTTCCGTCAGTGAATCGCATCTTACCATCATCATGAAACAAAATCCATCGTTGTCCTGCACCTTCTTTTTTTACCACTCCTCTTTCATCTGAACTTCGCCTGCACTTTGACACAGTATAGTTTTTGTGCATGTAACTCTCATCCAGATATACCATGGGTCTTTTGTTTTCACCAAGGCTATTCTGTTCGACTCACATTTCTTGTACTTGTATCCCATCTCAATAATAATTCTTCGTAATGTTTCTTTGCAACCAGAGAATTCAGTTTTAGATTTCATATAAGTATGTAACCTGTGTAAAGTAGGTACATTCTTACTGACAGTGTACATGGATGTGATTCTGTTCCGCAGTACAGATCTAAAATTTAGATTAGAATAAAAGTAAAGTATACTAAATATATTAATATATTACTTGTCTGCGTCATCTAATATGATTTTGGACTTCTTTTCCTTTTTCGGCTCTATAAGGGTAGTAGAAGATGAAGGTTGGTCTTCTAAACTCTTAAACAATTTGCTTTTGACACGCTTTATAGTCTTTTCTGATTTTCCTGTCACTCTTCTAATGACTTGATCTACAGGAAAAGCGTAGCGGCCTATTCGTTTCTCTTCCTCACGAAACTCAATAATTGTCTCCAATATAGTCAAGACGTCATCTTTTGCAGATTTTCGTTTATCCATAATGAAGATAATAGATAATCTACAAAATATTTGTAACATAAATAGACGCGTATGGCAAAATTGAGGTTATATTATTACTTACCTTCAATTCACAATGCAAAATGAAGTAATTTTAAGAAAAACTGTTTAGATATTCGAAAGGAGAGAGTAAATAATAGAAACCAAGAGAAAACGCAGCAAAAAATTAAAACAACGATTTGATAGAGAAGTAAACAATCAGTACATAAAACGGGACTGTACACAGCTATCAAGCATGAAAAGTGTGGGCTAGGGGGAGTGCGAAGCTGGACGCTGTTATATTAGTTCGCATATTTTCCGAGGGACAGATTCTCTTGGTCGAACTCTACATAACTTGCAGATAATCACAAATTTTTTTTTTTTTTAATAGTGTTAAGAATTTACTTATAATAAGAATAATAAGATGTCTTTATTATTCAACAGAATACTCCATTTACAGAATAATTATTACAAAATAATGACCAGTGCAATTGCAAAAAAAATCCAGAAATCCAACCACACAGCTACCTGAACGGAATCGGACAAATGCTCATAATATTTGTCATCATGTGCCAATGGTGCTTTAAAGAGAATGTTCGTTCTACATCTGGGTAAAACGAAAGACACAGATGATCGCGTCAATTGCGAGTGAATTGCAAAATCAACTTGCGAACGCAAAGTAGAAGAGTCTATTTTGTTATTAATTAAATTAAAATGGAAGTTAGCACTGTCGATCCCTCTTCTGTCGGTTAAAGACTGGAAAAAATGCTTTCATTCAGCAGACGGATCGGGAACCGATCCCGCTCCAACCGTTCACTTCATAACAGTTGAGTGTTCGCTGGACAGGACCGCTCACCTTTATGTCATCTGGTACTTTTCATTGCTGCCATATGTTAAAATTATAGAGTTTAAACCGAATAAACAATAATAATAAATTGTTTTTCTGCATTAAGTTTTGGCGTAGTTTTTAGTGGAAGGGCTGGTTTTTCCAATCCAGAATAAAACACTGGGTGAACTCCAATATTTTAATACATTTATTTTTGCACAATACCTTTAATTTGCTGTTTTTTACTTTTCTAGTAACCTTCTTCAAAATTATGTATTAGGTTGGCCTTGGAATGCATCAATGGCGCATGCGCTCACTAAGTGAGCGTAGAATTTTTCCGCTCACAAAAATGGCGGCCGCTCCTGAACATGCTCAGAGTGAGCGCTCGTCTACTGGACATGATCACTGAACAGTTGCGCAACTGCTGTGTCTGCTGAATGAAAGCAATGTTTTTCAAGAAAAGCAACGTAGTCAACGCCTCTAGGAGGATAAATGCCATCAATTCTGATACTAATATATTACAGGAAACGCCTTTGCACTCGCTTCAAGATTATTTCTTGGTATAAATAGTGCGGATACCAAGTGATAGCAGCGTACTCCAGTCTACTGCGACGGATAAGAAAATCCAATGATTTAGTAGCCGCACTGCAAACTGAAAAAATATGGTGCGTAAATCGGAGAGCATAGTCGAAGAGGACTCCTAAATCCTGGAAGTGCGTATGCCTGAGTATTGGTATTCGATTCACACGATAATCAAAGAAGACGCGGTTGGAGACTTTAATATTCGTGACTATTGCGTATTTTTCTACATTTAATAATATTTTATTTTGTATACACCAATTATAAACTATCTGCAAATTGTCCTGAAGTAAATGACAGTTTTCAACACTTCTAATTTCCATGAAGATCTTTAGGTCATCCGCATATGCTAGGACAGAGCAGCCCAGAGAAATTAGATCATTAATAAATATATTAAAGAGCAACGCACCAAGGTTTGATCCCTGCGGAACACCTGAAGTAGGTGTAAAGTGACCAGATTGGAATCCGTTGTAGCATACGTAACAGGAACGATGACAAAGATATGAAGACTGCAGCTTGAGCAAACCAATCGAAAAACCGAAAGCATCAAGTTTTTGGAGAAACAACGAATGATCAATGCTATCAAAGGTCAAAAAACATCCACTTAAAGGCGTTGATAGAAAAATCCAACAATAAATTCATATCATTTAAAACAAACAACTCGCTACAAAAATACATTAGGAATGACAGACAAAATAGAAAGAAATTCGAACTCAGGAGTCTATATGTAGAAATGTACAAAATAAGGAGAAAAAAACTTACTTTAATTGAAGCTTTAGAAATTAATGGTTTGACACTAAATCACTTCCCTCTACTCTCATTCTAAATTTGTACCCCCTCTTCGAACCCCGACACTTATGTAATATATATAACGCTGTATCATTTTGTAAGCATTACTCTGACATCACCTGATGAAGCCAATGTTTGGCGAAACAATATTGTAGTGAACAATAAAAATTATTTGAAACTATTTTTACGATTATAATTTATTCCAAATCTGTTCTTATAATCTTGCAGAAGTTTTGAAAATTTGATTTCATATCGTCGCCTGAATGCAGAAGTAGTATATGTCACAAAATGCAAATTTTACAGAAAAGCATTTTTTTTGTTTTATAAGTGAACTGAATTTGGTCTTGTAAATATTATAATCATTTGTATGTTAAATTTACATAACGCAGGCACGTCATTTGTGTTTAACACTGTGAAGTAAAAAATATAGAAAAGTATTGGCATAGGATACTAAGATAGTTTAAAGCAATTGTATGTCCAAAAACATAAACTTAGTATAAGTACTTGACAAACGTTGACTTAGAATAGTTCTGATTAAAAAGCACGAACGCGAGGGTTATCCAGATGTTTAGAGTTCGAATACTTCTGCATGTAAGAAAATAGGTTATAAGGTATTATATGGTATCAAAATCACAAAATCGCAACTTTTGGACTTAGACTAGTTCTGCATTCAAGCGACGATATATGGAATTGTAATTGTACCGCTGTGGCGAGAACATTTATTACAATGGACATTATAGTTCTTTATATCATCCATTCAACAATAATACTTACTGAGAGCATGAAATAAATTGATCTAAATAATTAACAGTGAATCCATTATCATCTGTGTCCGTTTCTTCGAAAATTTCAACATCATCTTGATAATACCCCCATATACTTTGAACAGTACAGTCATCAGTACTCAGATCTACTTGACCTTTAGTCCTTAACGGAGCAAAACAAATATTCTCGAAGGCGTGGTCAGTTCCTGCTCCAATATTTTTGATAGCCTGCTGTAATTCCAACACGGCCAAGAGGAAAGTATCATTGAAAACCGGACCGAAGTGGACAGGGCCGTTTGATGTGTTATGTACTATCTTAGGTAAACCGACGGACGTGATAATGATCTGTTCGTTTCTGTAGAAAGGCTCGAAATGGCTGTCGTAATATTCTTTTTCCACGCGGCTTCTAGAATGCGGGGATGCCCAAAGCTCCACGGGATCTGTAGTGACTTTGAGATACTTAATACCATGGCCTAATCCGATTACCACACATGCCCCCAAAAACAAAACGAGCCAAGGTCTATTGGCACATGTTGTCCCCCAATTTTCGAAAAACCTTTGCAAGAAGGAATCAGTATTGGCGCCCCATTTTTCTATAAATGATGAGGCAATATCGTAATCTCCAGGCATCTTACTTATGTTGTGGGTATCTAATTCGTGATCCGAATCGGACGTTACACCTATCATACAAAGAAAGTTATATTAATATTAAAAATGACTTATATAGAAGACTTCCATATTTATTGCAAATTTACTTATATTTTAAATTGTACATAATACATTGATTCTGAGTTAGTACGAACATTATCTTTAATTAGAAATCATAACCTTAAGCCTCGTTCACATCCACTTTATTTAAGTTAAACCTTACTTAACGTACCGTAAAATGAACACAAAATTTATCAAGTCGTTCACATTGTCTTAATTTACGTTGAGTGCGCAGGCGTATGAGCAGCTGGAGTGCCAATCAGACAGGTTCTAAAACGGCTTTTTTTCATACAAATGGGGATAACTATACACCAGATCAATTAAAACACCGTCGTTCATGATAATATAAAACAGCAACGTACAAAACAATAAAATAACTGAGGCAAATGGTGCAGCAAATTCCGCAAATTTAGGTTATGCTGGTTTCAAATGACAGATTAGAAAATAAAAAAAAGTACGCATATACAGCTATGCCGTTTCTGGTGGGTGCTGATTGGTGGAATTAATAAACGTAAATTAAGGAGTTCTCTTAAGTTGAAGTGCTGCCGACTTAGTACAATGTTAATTTACGTTAAGTGCAATAATTTTCATTGTGACCAGATACATAAGAAGCCATGTGTTTTAACTTTCGTTATTTTTGCTACTACCTCAATTTATATTAAGTGGATGTGGACAACACTTAATAGTCAGTTATGTAAATTTGCAATATATTTGAGAAGCACGAATACGTAAGCTGAAGCACATTTATTTCATTATTTATTTAAAAACCACATAAAGCAAGCCTCAAAGCAATATAGCAAGACATGTACATATATAAATCGGCTACAAAAATTCATGATCATAATACTTTAATACTCTGTATAAGAAAGTAATTTTATTTAATTAACACAAATGACTTACCACCATTGATTTATTAAAGATTGACAAGTATTGTTACAACTAACAGGTTAAAAAGGAAATGAAAAATGATGTATAGTAATAACTATTTTAAATAAAATACAATAAAATAAAACTCTTGAAAACTTTCCACAATTTTTATTTAGTCTTTGCAACATATGTTTCGGTATTGTTCATACCATTATCGAGCGGAAACTAACAGGTCAGTTTGTGTAGGGTTGTTATATATTATGTCGTTGTGTTTATTGTCTCTTTTTACATAAGTGTCTATTATGGGTGTATGTGTGTTTGAAAAGTCTTTGTGTGTGTCCGTTACTTTCTCTTTTCATTGAATTGATTTTTTAATTTCTAATATTTCTAACAGATTTAATTTCGGTCCCTTGTTTACATTATGTATAAGTTTACAACTATCTATATCGGGAAAATGGAGATTATCTATACAATGTTCGGCAAGGCCTGTATTTCTAATATTATGCAATATTGATCTTTTGTTCTTTTAATCTAGTTTCGATCTTTCTGCCACTTTGTCCGATATAGATAGCTTTACAGTCTGTGCAACTAATTTTGTATACACCTGATTTATCGGTAAGTTTAGTTCTTTCCTTGTTATTGACTAACATAGCACCTAAATTGTTTTTGTTTATGTTGACTGTTTTGATACCTATTTTCTTAAATATTCTGTTAATTTTATAATTAATATGTGGAATGTATTGTATAATGTGCCATTTGGTGTTGTCTTTTTCTATTATTTTAGGATAAAAGTGTATTTTGAGTTTTTCTCTTTGTTTGTGTTTAATAATGTCATCTACTATTTTCTCTTTAAATCCATTATTTCTAGCTATGGTTTTAATTATGCGTAATTCTGTGTTGAAATCTTCTTCACTTAGAGGTAAGTTAATTAGTCTGTAAGCGAAACTATGTAGAGCTGCTGTTTTTGTGCGCCAAGATTGTTTGGAATTAGCTGGTATGATTGTATCGGTGTATGTAGGTTTCCTGTATATGTTGAATTTTAACTTTTTGTCGTCTTTTTTGATAGTTAAATCTAGAAAGTTTAATTTTGTTTCTTTTTCTATTTCTATAGTAAATTGGATCTTTTTATGAATAGTGTTGAGATAAGTTAGGAAGTCGCGTGCCTGTCTTTCAGTACCTGACACTAAGCCCTCTTCTAGCTGAAATATTTATGGCAGACTATGAAGAAAAGCTGTTTAAGAGTAATACTAAATACATTAAACAAATAAAACATTGGGTCAGGTATGTAGATGACATTTTCTGTATATGGTCAGGTACTGAAAGACAGGCACGAGACTTCCTAACTTATCTCAACACTATTCATAAAAAGATCGAATTTACTATAGAAATAGAAAAAGAAAAAAAATTAAACTTTCTAGATTTAACTATCAAAAAAAACGACAAAAAGTTAAAATTCAACATATACAGGAAACCTACATACACACAATCATACCAGCTAATTCCAAACAATCTTGGCGCACAAAAACAGCAGTTTCGCTTACGGACTAATTAACTTACCTCTAAGTGAAGAAGATTTCAACACAGAATTACGCATAATTAAAACCATAGCTAGAAATAATGGATTTAAAGAGAAAATAGTAGATGACATTATTAAACACAAACAAAGAGAAAAACTCAAAATACACTTTTATCCTAAAATAATAGAAAAAGACAACACCAAATGGCACATTATACAATACATTCCACATATTAATTATAAAATTAACAAAATATTTAAGAAAATAGGTATCAAAACAGTCAACATAAACAAAAACAATTTAGGTGCTATGTTAGTCAATAACAAGGAAAGAACTAAACTTACCGATAAATCAGGTGTATACAAAATTAGTTGCACAGACTGTAAAGCTATCTATATCGGACAAAGTGGCAGAAAGATCGAAACTAGATTAAAAGAACATAAAAGATCAATATTGCATAATATTAGAAATACAGGCCTTGCCGAACATTGTATAGATAATCTCCATTTTCCCGATATAGATAGTTGTAAACTTATACATAATCTAAACAAGGGACCGAAATTAAATCTGTTAGAAATATTAGAAATTAAAAAATCAATTCAAGGAAAAGAGAAAGTAACGAACACACACAAACACTTTTCAAACACACATACACCCATAATAGACACTTATGTAAAAAGAGACAATAAATACAACGATATATATAACAACCCTACACAAACTGACCTGTTAGTTTCCGCTCGATAATGGTATGAACAATACCGAAACATATGTCGCAAAGACTAAATAAAAATTGTGGAAAGTTTTCAAGAGTTTTATTTTATTTGTATTTTATTTAAAATAGTTATTAATAAAATGTTCCACCAAGAACCGTCTGCTAACTCAATTAATAGAATATGTATAGTAAGACAGAATATTTTGCTGTTTTTTTTTTATTAGATTAAATCTATATTTCATGCTGTATTTGGGTGGAATGAAGATTATATATGTATTAGAATTAATATATAATTTAGTGATGACCTAATTTCCTGACCTACACAGTATAAATATTCTATTACAATTTAACAATAAGATATTAAAGGGAAACGATTGAAATTTTCGTTTGGGTTAAAGGTCAACAATAACACTGACCCATAATAAATATGACATTATGCAAAACATGTGACTATCAGACTATCAGTATATATTTATGTGTACTTGTACATTTCCTGAATTGAAATAAAATTCATTCTGTTATTATCCCATTCATATTTATATTAAAATACTTATAAAATGCATGATTCAAAAGCCTCTTGACACACTATACTATAACAAACTAAATAATATTTCGCAATAAAAAGAATGACTATATCAGATAAAATATATATGTATTAATCACATGTTATTATTTTGTAATGGAAACGTATATGTAGCAATGAGAAAAACGAAATCGGCATATCGTTTAAAAGATGCTAAAACGGGGACTACTCCGTTACATGCCGTAATTTTAGGAAAATGTTAGCGGCATTATAACTAAAAATACTATAATTAGCTAGTTAAAAATACTCTGAAAACGTTTCGACTAATAATTAATTTCTACTCTAGTTTTGCAGAGCGTGCGATTCATCTATGTCTAATGATGTTAGCTATACAAAGAAAAAGTTTGGGTTCGCGATGGACTCGTATAGTGTTATACACTCAGTTATTAATTAAATAGCTTATACGAGTATGGTAAAAAATCATCAATAAAATAAAATATTTAGCACATAATCTTTATATAGTTGAGTCGCTTTCGCAACAGACTAAATTAAAATGGCGTCAAATTTCAGATGTTGCAAAATTTTACCTGTAATATAACCTACAAAAGCCATTTTCAGGTCTGTTATAAATAATATAATATTCATACACCTTTTGACATTTGTCATAATTATCTTTTGACGTTTGTTATAATTGTCATCTAAACATTTTAAATTTGTCAACACTGCTTACCTCCGAAAAAGTATAACCAAATGTTATATAAAATATTGGAGTAAAAAAATAATATTTAATAGCTTTATTTATAATATTTAATTTGTAACTACTAGCTTTCATGTAATAGTATTTTAATTACGGGAAGGTATATATCCTAAAATATTAATTAATTAATTTAATTTTATTCTTTTGAAATGTATTCTGGGGGCTAGGTCCGGTCAATATGGAGGGTGAGAAACTAATTCGTAGTGCAACTCATTCAATTTGGACAAGACGATGCGGTATGAATGAGCCGGTGCATTGTCGTGATGAAAAAGCACTTTTTTTCGATGCAAACGAGGCCGTTTATCCTTCAATACTGCATCGAATCAGGTCAATAAATCGCTATAGTATTGCCCAGTGATCGTCTTTCCCTTCTGCAGATAGTTGATGATGATCACACCTTGGGAATCCCAAAAAATGGTCGCCATGACCTTTCCGGCCGATAGAACGGTTTTTGCTTTCTTCGGAGCTGATTCGCCCGGAAAAGTCCACTGCTTCGATTGTTCCTTGGTCTCCGGTATGTAGTGGTGGATCCAAGTCTCATCCACGGTTACGAAACGCATGAAGAAATCTTTTGGATTGCGTTGAATCCTGGTCAGACACTTCTCCGAAACGGTCACCCGATTTCGTTTTTGCTCTGGTGTGAGCAAACGCGGCACCCATCGCACAGAAAACTTTTTCATTCCCAAAATTTCGTGTAGGATATGGCCAACGCGTTCTTCTGAGATGCCTGTTGTCTCTGCTATCTCTTTCAGCTTCAATCGGCGAATGTTGTCGACCATTTCATCGTTGGTAGCGGTTTTTGGGCGTCCACTGCGTGGTTCATCACTTGTGCTTGTACGGCCACGTTTGAACTCGCTCACCCAGAAGCTGATGGTCGAAAATGACGGAGTAGATCCGCCATGAACCTCTAGCAAAATATTTCGAATTTCCGTGGCCGTTTTCCCAGCCATCCAGAGGTGTTTTATCACTGCACGAAATTCGATTTTATCTATTTTTGCGAAACCGCCTGATTTGCTACACAAAATACACTCTTAAACAACAACTATTGACGGTAGACGTCTGAAATTTTGACAGTTACTATAAAAAGGGTTGCCCTTGCCGACCAATGAATCAACTTCAGCCTTCGTGCGCCATCTCTTGCCGATTCCAGCAACATTTCAGGTCGCCCTCGTACTAAATAAACACGTCTATATCTGGAGAGTTCCAGCCAAGGAATTTAAACTCGAAATAAATGCTGATATTTCGGCCTAGCTTGCTGTAGTGGCACACATTACTCTACTGATTTTATTGAGGCAACCAACCCCTGACATGTTAAAATATTTTCAATAAAAATTCTGTTCGTTACTTGAACAATTTACATACACACTAACAGGTTGCATAATTTATTTATAGTAGGTGCTTAAGGCTCCAGGCGACTGAATGGAAATCGCGATGTCAAGTAATATGAGTTGCATAGCACATACAGTAAATGCCAAACAAGATGGCGAGCGGTTGGAATGCGCTGTAGTCGTTTTTAAAAACGCGTTCGCCCACTTACTGAAGACTATCCAATAATGTCAGACTATATTTGTCCCACTATTGATAATACAGCCATATTGCCATATTTTTTTAGTAATAGATATTAACAATTCAAAGTATTCTTCCAGACAACTAATTATATATTATTTTAAACAAAGTATAATAGATATAACTACAACAAACAATAATTTTATATTAATTTAGGTCAAATAGAAAATTTCTTTATTGTTTTCTCACTTATTCATTGTTTATTTATAATTTTTTTTTGATTTTTTGCAGGTTTTAAATCATTCTGTTATCTCAAACACTGAGTAAATAAAAGAAAAACCACAAAACGTTAATTGAACTTAGCCAAGACACGTACAAATACATAAAAGTGTTTATGAAGTGGAGATAAACGAATTTTTATTTTACATGAAAAAATGTTTTAATTTATTTAACATTATTAATACGGCGAGGACAAAAAAAACGTTATTGTTATTTTTTTTAAATATTACATACCTATATGTATGTATGGACATATATGTGTATGTATATTTCTAACAAAAAATAGGTAAATAAATTGCTATAAGCAATACTTACTCACACTCTGAGTACAAGCAATGTTTTTATGACGCACTTGTTATTTACCCGACATTTATTTCAGTATTGGAGATTAGAAATAATGTAGAAAAAAACTATTTAGACTGCGTACAGTTTGTGTAACTAGATACTGAACAATTAAAAATCGTTAGCGGTAGATAGAAGGATAATTTATACATTTTGAAAAAGAATTAAATTACCCATCTTAGGAATTACGAACAAACTTCATGCCTGTTCTATTTAAAAAAAGAAATATTTCTAGCGCCAAAAAAAACCTATAATAAATATTGGAAATTATAACTCATTTTTATGGACACTTAAACACTCTTTGTAAAAGCGTCCAGATTATACAAATTATACCCCCATTGAATGATAAACTGTTAATTTTTATAACACTATGGACATTGTCTGAGTTTTCATGCAATTTTGCAATGTCGAAAAGTATTTATTTAAATCATGATTTAATATTGCTTCTTGTAGTTGAACGATAACCCCAAGATGTTGAATTTATTATTAAGAAACGATGGCCGTATTACGTTTAATTTAATAATACGTATAATGCAACAGCAATACCTAAACGTTTCATTTAAATTATGACTACGTGCATCATTTCTTATTAGTTATTAGAGTCACGCAACTGTTCCAGTTAGACGGAATTCTAAATGAAACTATAATTATTAAGACTGCTTTTGCGTTTCATTATTAACAATTTATTATACAGCGTTATGATAAAGTAATTTTTTAAATATGAAGCTTGGTTTTTGTTTACTTTATTTGATAAAGCTTGTTTTTCTGCATTATAAAGAAATAATTGAAGTAGAGGTCACATAAGAAAAAACAGAGAGAATTAATAAAAAACAAAATAAACTAGTTTTTGAATTTATGAAAAGAAACTAAATATTAAAAGAATTAATAATTATTAATGTCAGATAGTGAACGGGACACAGTTTGAATAATTCCTGTAAGAAAACGTTTTGGTTTAATGGACTGTTTAGTTAATTTAAATGTTATTACTATAATAAAGTTTATTTTGTTTTTTATTAATTCTCTCAGTTTTTTTCTTATGTGACCCCTACTTCAATTATTTCTTTATAATGCAGAAAAACAAGCTTTATCAAATAAAGTAAAAAAAAATATATCGTAACAAAATATTATGAAAAGCGAAATGGAATTTGATTATATCTTATTATGAAACGAAAATATCGTACAGACTGAAATTTTAAAACCAAAAGTCACTAAACATGCTTACAATTAAATTGACAGAAATAATAATTAGCTTTCAGGAGATGGCTACACACGGCTGTCCTTACTTGGAACCAAATTTTAAGCGAATATTGAGTTTGTTGGTATACAGAGGGATTCATAAAGATTGTCTATTCCGCCTTGTTAATGTATGATACATTTTGGGAACGTGCCATGTTTAGAAATTTATTAGATGGGCGTAGATTACATAGCGTTTCTTCTTGTACTAATACAGAAAGCATAATTAAATTAATTTATACTATCGGGCATGTGACAAATTAAGTTTATTAGAGAATAACGATCACCAAGAAGCGACAAAGACGTTAATATTGTGTGTCTGTTTCTTCGGTGAGCAAGGCGATCATGGTTTTTTAATCGTCATTGCCCTTGTCTGTTGTTCTGTCTTCTAACCAATGGTTGTAGTGTACTTGGTTGATTACCACATAAATTCCACGAAGCAAAAGTACGACACGAAACAAAAAAATTTGATGTGGCCACCACAAGACTTTCTTATAAGTATGAGCGTTTCAAACTATACAATTTTAAGAATTCTTTTATACAAAAATTATTCACAATCCTATTCTAAGTACTTTCATTCTCTTAATAAATCGCTATAGAATGCATACTTTGCAAGATATTCGAAAAAAAGTGCTACTCGCTAAGAGCAAAAATGCGACATAATTTTTT
The DNA here is from genome assembly GCA_963170755.1 of Amphimallon solstitiale. Lineage (NCBI taxonomy): Eukaryota > Metazoa > Arthropoda > Insecta > Coleoptera > Scarabaeidae > Amphimallon > Amphimallon solstitiale. Next base: position 77,620,073 of record OY720683.1, on the reverse strand, counting down.
TTATATCAAAATGATTCCAAATCCTTTTCTATGTACTTCTATTCTCTTCATATATCACTATTGAATGCATACTTTGCGAAATATTCGAAAAAAAGTGTTACTTGCTAAAAGCAAAAGTGTTACTTCCGGTCCGAATTTTAAAATTTCATGTATATAAAAAATATTGCAAATCCAACTCTAAATACTTTTGTACTCTTAATAAATATATATAGAATGCATAATTTACGACATATTTGCAAAAAATCGCTATTCGGTAAGAGTAAAAGTGGTACTTCCGGTCCAAATTTTGAAATTTTTTTTATACAAAAGATATTTAAAATTATCATTTAAATACTTTTATACTCGTAATGTACCTGCCTAGAAAGCATGACTTGCGAGATATTCGCAAAAAACTGATTTTCGATAAGAGCAAAATACCTACTTCCGGTAGGAATTTCAAAAAACCTTTTTAAGACAATTTGCCTCAAATTTAATTTTGAGTACATTTGAATTCTTTATAAATTTGTTTAAACTTAGTAATTGACGAAATATTTGCAAAAGTCGATTTTTTCACTGAAGTAAACTACTACTTCCGGTCTACCGATTTTACTGAAAAACTAATCAGATCTCAAGAGGGAGATTATATATGTAAATGCAAAATTTGGAATAGATATCTACAGCGGTTTGACCGCTATCGTGGTCACAGACAGACAGACATTTTTTAAAAACCACTTTTTTGGTATCAGGGGACTTCAAAACGTGGACATCTGCAAAAATCTCGAGGTCGAAAATTTTCGTCATCACAATACTTCCTTATACTACGTATAAGAAAGTAAAAGGATCCGACTATAGTGTCTCGTTGATCCTTATTCTCTGCTTTTATTCTATTAAGTCTTCAGATGATACAAATATCATTCTTAAAGTTAAAAATAATAAGTAATTGCTAGAAAAACTATGTTATAATATCAATAGATTCTAAAATATTTTCCTTATCAACATTTCTCTAAACATTATGTGGCAAAGGCGATACCTAGTGAGTGTTATACATTTTTGAATCTCTCTGTATGTATTCATATTGTCAATTTCATTTATTGATTCTTTTACCAATTGTGATGCTATTTAAAACGAACAATTCCGCCTAATCTGCAACTAAAATGTTCGTTACCATAATGAAATATTATAAAACGCAAATATGGTCACTTAAGTCTCACAATCAATTATATATGGAACCCAAATAATTGCAATACAGAAAGTATATGGGAAAGATCTAGATACTATTCTAAACATGAATGATTCATTTGCGATTCATGGTCAGGAAACGGCAGTTGATACTCGTATTAGACGACTAATTGTATTTACAATCAAATTGGGCATGAAAACATGACACATTATTAACTGAGCGTCATTCTACACATATGAGGGAATCATCAGCCGGCGGTTCGTAATAATTTCAGATTAATGAAATTAACCTAATTAATTAACATTTAGAAGTGCATGACAATTATGTTAAATGTCAGACGGTACTGATACTGGCTGAATATTATCATTCTCTTAAGAAATAATTTCTAGAAACAGTTTATGATATATATTTGCATTTCGGTGTAAAAATATTCCATAAATAATGATATAAACAAAATTACACTAACGGGACCCAGAGTCAAACACTAGTAATATTTATGCTGATCTAAAATAATATAGAATTTCTGTATGTATATAAATTCACGTAAGAATGCTCATTTGTAAATAGAAACGAACACGCATTCAGAGAAAAATACGCTTTTATTTGTATAAAACGGGAAAAAAAACGTTAAATCGTACTCATTCGTAATAAAACATATTTTTCGCCCGATGTGGGGCGACCCACTTTATTGCAGACAATAAAAGATTGTTTTTATTTTTAAAATAGGAAAGTTGATGCTCTTTAATGTGTTTGTAGTCGGAAACAGCTGATTATTACTATTTTAGAATATTCAATAAATACTAGTTTTTCTAGCCTTTATTACAGTAAATATCAAGAATGTAATTATTTTTTCTAGCAGGTGTAAAATTAAAGTAATTAATGGTTTGATATTTATTATGAAGTATCTATTCCTCCTCTTTTTTTTAACACAAGTAATATGGTGGTTTTGAAAAGGATATTTAGTCAAGGGTCGGCGTAAGGCCAATTGAATTCTTTATTATTTTTTTTCTGCCGTCTGCGACTTGATATTTTGAGGGTACCTTTTTACACAATCTAGCTTCCGATTTCTGCTACTCCGTCTTTTTATTTCTGGGACACCCTGTATAGTCGACACATTATTTTTCAAAGTAAATATGTAGTACTTATTATATCTTCTATTTCTCTTCTACATAGTTCATCGATGCTCTAGCTACTACTATAGTAGAATTACCGACCAAATGCAGTAGCAACAGCGCACAAGAAATGCGTCACCTGAACGTCATACGTAAAATATCGCTTACTATTGGTTCGTTTGTGGCCGTCCTTGCAAACGAACCAATAGTAAGCGTTATTTTACGTATGACGTTCAAGTGACGCATTTCTCGCGCGTTGTTGCTACTGCATCTGTTCAGTAATTCTACTATAGTACTATATATTTATGGAAAAAAATAATATTTAAGGTGTACAATTAGAAAGTGTTGTCGGTGTACATATTATAATTAATGTGTAGTGTCAGCTTATATTTCCCAAGGTGGTTTCTTTTGGTTATAGGCGATATACTGGTCGCATTCAGCAGACGGATCGGTTCATTTAACAACAGTTGAGTGTTCGCTGGACAAGACCGGTCACCTTTATGTTATTACCTTCCATTTGGTATTTTTCACTGCTGCCAGTTAGAATTAAAGTATGTAAGACTAAGCCGAATGAATAATAATAATAAATTGTTTACCTGCATTAAGTTTAGGCGTAGTTCTTAGTATAAGGGTTAGTTTTTCCAACCCCGATTAAAATACTCGGTTAACTCCAATATTATAATACATTTATTTCTGCACGATAAATAATATAAACTTACTTTTCTAGTAACTTTTTTCTTGTTACGTTGGTGTTGGAATGCGTTAATGGCGCATGCGGACAGAATACGCATACTAAGTGAGGGTAGAATTTTTCCGCCGTGTCTGCTGAATGCGACCAATGTCAAAACGCAGGTAGATAACAAGTAAAATTTTGGCGCCATTCTTATTCATTGGCACATACCTGGTGTTAAACCGTTTCTACTATTCAAAGATTTTATTTTTTCTTTATAAAACACATCAAAGCTGTCTCCATATTTACAAATAAGTACATATGTACGAAATTCCGTTCATATTTATGACTTTAATTTAGGCTATATAAGAAAACCATGTAAGTGCAGATATGTGCATTTCTTCAAACTTATTACTATATAACAACCATTATACCAATACATTAAAAAAGTAAATTTTTGGTTTTAAAAGACGAAAAACAAAACATGAACATGTACAGAATCTTTTTAAATTCGTAATCAAATGTAATAAAAAAAAACCAAACATTTACAATTCCCATGGAAAATTTGCAAGGCAAACAAACTAAAAATTATACTAATTGGCAATTAGCTGCAAGCAAGAATATGTTAGTTGAGATATTACACGTACTGGATCGTTTAGATTGTTGAAGGGGACTATCCTCATTGTCTCCAAGGGTGTTATGCGGGGATCTGTCCACACCGGCTAGTCTTCGGCCAACAGCTCGCACCTCCTCAGTACCTCGCCCACGCATCAAATCAGCCACTGCAAACCCCACAACCTCACACTTAACACTACTCTTTCAAAAGATATACTTGGTGTGAAAAAAAATATTCGTTAATTGTAACTGGGTGAAGTAATTCTTGGATATTTATTTATAGCATAGATCAAAAAATAAATATATATATATACATATTTAGTATTAGTTTGTATGAAACAAGAATTTAACTAATTTTTTGCAATATATAAGAAACAAAAGAGTAATTACAAATATGTGCAACCTTTTAAGAAAATCATATTTCAGTTTAACTAAAATAAATGAGAATCTCATTATTTCAACATAATATTGGAAATGTGTTTGATATTAATAAAACTATAGACAAGTTGATTTAAACAGGGTTTCAAACTTTCCTACGCCTACTAACTGAATCAACGATTCTTTATGTAGAATTGAAATGTTACCCTTACACTAGAAAAGTAATAAGAAAATGCTAGTCTAGTGAATATTAAAAAATCAAGTTGTAGACTACAATTAAGCTATTAAATTGAAAAATAATGAAATTATGTATGTAAATGGTACTCTAATAAGAATATCATAAAATTAAAATATCATGACAGTGATTAATACGCCTACTGTACATACAGGTGTTCCACTTAAAACTCCCAGCTCAAATATCTCGAAAACGAATAAAGGATATTTGGATTTTGTAAAAAGTAGTTACTAAAAAACGTGATCGACTTTAGGTCGCTCTCACAATTGTGTTTTATTATGTGAAGATATAGATGGCGCTGCGATGAAAAGAATTTTTTTGATCGCCACAATCTTCATTTGTTTTTTATTTGAAAGAATATTAAAATTAATGTAAATTTTATTATTTGTGTTAGTATTCAAAATTTAACGGTTTCATAGATATTCGTGTTTAAAGAAAGTAAGAGTAATTTTAATGTTTTGTCTTTATTTTGTTTAAATATTTAATTTGTAGGGATAAATAGCAGTAAACATATGCACAATTCTTGCTATTATAGTTACTTCACAATTTAAATTTTATAGTTAGTTTCTTTATATAAATTCCACTTCATAGGCACCCCTAGGTATGGTGTGTAGGCAGAAAAGCATTCATGTCTGTGTAATATGTATGTGTGCTTGCTTTGATTATTTAGGAAATATTTTGACATTAGCACACATTAGTGACATTTGCTTGATTATTAATTGTCTTTATAATTAGCTTCATTCAAACATTTACTGACTTTGCGTTGAGATTGTATTAAAAATATGATTTCATACATAAATGAAGACAAACTGAATATGGTTTTAATTTATGGAGAATCCCGTAGAAATTCATCTGAAGCAATGCGATTATATGCTCTACGCTTTCCAAACAGGCCTTTACTAGATCACAAAACATTTATAAGTCTGTGTGAAATCTCAGAAATTACGGTAGCTTCAAAAAACAAAAACAATTAAGGCAGAAAAGAGTAAGAGATGATGAAATTACGGCAGCGGTTCTACAAACAGTTAATAATAATCCACATACATCATTAAGGTAATTAAAAAAACAGCATGATCTATCTGAAACCACCTCTTGCCGTAGGATTCTAAAAGAAAATAATTAATAATTACTTTCCGTATAAAGTTCATTTAGTGTACCATTTAAGAATAGGAGATAATCAATGCAGACTCGATTTTCTGACAAAATTTTCTGTAATGTTAGTGGAAAACAACAAAGCAGTAGAAGTTACATTGTTTATGTGGTCAACGAACGTGAGTCTCACGTCAAAAATCACACCCAAGTCCCGCATTGTCTGAACCCGTTCCAAATTCACGCCATTTGAACTATAGATAAAAATACATGGTTCCGCACAGCGCGAGAAAGACATAGACTGACACTTCGATACATTTAGTGGTAAGTTATTCGAAGTACACCAATGGAAGGATGTTATCCAGGTCAGCCTGAATGCGAATGCAGTCTGATATCGAAGAGATACTACAAAAAATCTTTAAATCATCCGCGACGAGTAGCTTATCACAACTGATCACGGAAGTGACATCATTAATAACCATATTGCATATTAAGGGACCCAGATTAGAACCCTGTGGTATCCCAGACGTAGCGGTATACGTGAAAGATGATCCATTGTAAAAAATGTACTGAGAACGATTACTTGCATAGGACATCAGAAGGCTAACAAGAGCATCACTGAGGCCGAAGGCTCTAAGTTTCATGGCAACAATAGTGTGATCCAAACGATCAAAGGCCTTGGCAAAATCAGTATACACCACATCAACCTGACCCCTGCCATCCAAGCTATCCGAAATGAATTGCGTGACATGGCAGAGATTGGTAACGCCATCCAGAAAATCGTGCTGATACGGTGACAAATTCCGCCTAACAAATGGATAAAGACCTGAATGAATACAGAGTTCAAAAATTTTCGAAAAATTTGAAAGGATTGCAATGGGCCTGTAGTTTGTGATAACTGTTTGATCACCAGTCTTGAAGACGGGCGTAATTCTGGCAATTTTCCAGACGCCAGGGAAAGTAGAGGAACTCAAAGAGAGATGAAATATTTTGAGTTGCGGCCTCGCGAAGACAAACTTGCAGTCCTTAATTAAGAAGGCAGGAAAACGGTCATGTCCACAGGTGAAATCATTTTTCAAGCTATTAATAGCACTGATAATAGTATCTTCCGAGAAGCAATCAAAATGAATATTGTAGTTGCAATTCTGCACAGTGGGAAGGTCTGCAACAGAAGAGGGGGTGGTACCAAAGACACTGCTGAAGTAGCCCGCAAATCCATTAAGTATGTCCTGCGGCGTATCGCAATTGTTGCCATTATAAGACATGCGACCAGTTATACGGCTGTGCTTTCTTTTGTCTTTCATGAATGACCAAAATTCTTTTGGGTTATGAGAAACATTACGCTAAACCCGACTCAAGTATGCATTGTAAGCGTCGCGAGATTGTCTCTTTACTAATAGACGGATATTTTTGAAATTGGCCAACGAGGAGAGGCTGTTGCAACGTTTGAATTTCTTGAAAAAGTAATATTTCAACTTAATATTGGCTATTAAAAGATGCCAACATAGTTCCTGACTATTTTAATCAAACGTTCCCACGTCGTTGGATTGGTACTAACGGCATTCTTAGGTGGCCGCCGGCTCGTTCGCCGGATCTAACCCCTTTAGATTTTTTCTTGTAGGGTTACTTGAAAGCTGAGGTTTGCAAGAAACCCATAACAGATATGGGCGACCTTTATAATAAAATTTATGCAAGTGTTCAAAAATTTAGTAGAAATACATTGTTAAATATTTGCGGAAGAGAACTAATACATCGTCTTATTAGTTATGTAGCAATCAAGAAGACAAAAATTTTGAACATCTTTGCTAGTTATAAAGTATTTAAACAAAATAAAGACAAAACTTTAAAATTATTTTTACTTTCTTTAAACACAAATATCTATGAAACCGTTAAATTTTGGAAACTAACACGAATAATAAAATTAACATTAATTTTAATACTCTTTCAAATAAAAAACAAATGAAGATTGTGGCGATCAAAAAAATTCTTTTCATCGCATAATATATATATAATTTCTTCACATAATAAAACACAATTGTGAGAGCAAACTAGAGTCAATCACATTCTTTAGTAACTACTTTTTGCAAAATTCAAATATCTTTACACCCTGTATACTGGGGCACAAAAATACAAAAATAATTTGGCGGGAAGTGAGAATCCAAGGTTAGTAGCGTGACAGATTTTCTAAATATTGTCATCATTCAGGAATTTTCATGAAAAAAAAGATATGCGCTGTGATGACTTTTACGTCATCATGTACCAAAATCAGAATACTTAAAAAATAAAGATAGAGAACGAGACAAGCTTTGCACAAGCTGTCATTTTCATAACCTTCTTTTGGCAAAACTTAGAACTATATTTAATTTTTTTTATGGTGACAGGTGATTAAATTTGGCATTTATTTTGAAAGTTAGAGCAGTCTTATTTCTAAACGGAAAATCCTACTAAAATGCCTAAACTCGCAATTCGTGGTGCAAGTCAAGATTTATTTCTTGCAACAAACTTTCGTCGACACTTAGTTATAACTTCAGTTATCACTGGGGCCATCCCAAGCTGTCAGCAATGTAGGCGACCTATATCGCGGATTGTGATAAAAAACATGAATGAATGCTAACCTCAAACGATAATTTGAAACTGTATAACAAAAGCTTTTAGGTACGGCTTCTATTGCTTGGTAGATAAAACAAATTTCTACCTGCAGCATGTTGTTGCGCAAAGATACAGGTAACTTTTATAACTCCCGAAACATTGACTCGAATGTATTAAGCAGAATTAAAGAAAATAAATTTCGAAATCTTAGAAACTACTTAATACAATATTAAGCAAGATGATAATTACTACTATAAAATTATTATTAATATGTGTATATATGTACCATGTATAAACAAATATATTCATGTTAGTGTAGACTGATAATGCTATATCTGATAACAATAAATTCATATTTATAAAGTGATATTGTGCACATATATTATTATTCATTTTTCGAAGGTAATAATTGTAATTATCATAATATTCTTGTTGCACATAAATAATAAAGATACTCATCACTGCATTAATTATAAATAAATATAAATTTTCAATTAATAGTAAAACTTAATTGTTCAACAATATACTTGTATACATCAATAAAAATAATTTTCAAATAAAAGTTTCTTATTGAATACTAGTATAACATAAACAAAACAAACTTTCCCAGTATATTTTATCGAATAATTTTTGATAGTAGTGTATAGTGTTGTTTAATATTAAAAAATAACACAAATTTTTCAATCGGTTAGTAAATCATGCTTGTGCACCTATATTAGTAACGAAAATAAATAAAAAAATAATAATGCCTAAGAACTAAACGACAATTATTTAAAAAATAGTTAAAAAGTAAATAATAAAATCCAAATTGTTAAACTCAACAAAAATGTGGAAATTCAGATATGTAATATATGAAAGAAATGAAATGTGTAATTATAAATTAACTTGTTTTCAGAAATATTTTGAACATATCACGGGTATCTGTAATTGACTTACGCAGTGTGAATTAGAAATTTTCATATTATTAAATCGGCAAACTTATAGACGTCTTCTTTCATTTGTTCTACCACCAGAGTCGTCTCTAAATATTTAATTTATAAGATAAACATAATTTTGTAGGTGTAATTTCGAATTCATGTTCTGTTAAAGTTGATTAGCTAATGTCGATAATTTGCAAAAAGCCTTTAAACTGCACTTATGAGATTCTAATGTCAAATTTGAAAATTAATTTGAATTCACACAGGGATGGGAACCGTAAAACGTAAAAATCGAAAAAATTCAAATGGAGGTGGTATAAATCAATTACTGACACAATGTAATTGGTTCAGCGATCGGCCATTTGCATTTTAGCGAATTTTACGCTTTACAATTTCTGCCCCCGCTTGAATTTAATATAATAGTCAAATTTGACGATATAATCTTATAAGCGCAGTTAAAAAAAAATATTTCGAAAATTATCAACTTAAACTAATCAACTTTAACATTACATTAATTTAAACTTACAGATTATTATTGCCATGTCTTACATTTGCAACAAGGGCATAGCCAGGTTTTCGGGCAGGTGGGCAAGGTCTTGACATATTAGGGGTCGAAGTATATACATATATGGTCGCATATACTTATATATAAATAATATGTTAGGTTCCACGTGAATGTATGATTAAAGATATTCGTTTTTATTTCTAGCTTTTTGCCCCCCCCCCCCCCCCGCTTCGCCCATGATTTGCAATGTTATATATCGATGGTGTAGTGCACACATATTGTGAGTACATATTTGAGTAAAATTGAGTTAAGCACATAGAAAGTTATTTTTGATCGTAACAATCCTATATGCACACAAATGGTAAGCGTTTATTCAAATTCAAAACTACTAGCGCCATCTACCAATTGTTGTAAGTACATCAGATTAAAAATATATACCGTAGTCGACATATTTTAATTTCTGATACGAAAGTAGAAAGACGAAAAGAGCGCGACGAAATAAACTAAAGATAAACATAAGCGAGGCTGCCAAGACAGTACACTTGACAAACGTTTCCTATGAAATGTAAGGCGTGAGGGTCCCCCGCCACTGCGTTGCTCTCCCACCACTGTTAGCAAGCAGGCATCGCTGCATATTATAAGGTCATCTTCTGCATGAGATAGAAGTGTAAACCGAAATTAAAATTTGACGACTACGGTATATGCACAGTTGTAGTATAGTCACTAGCCACATTTGTGTTTTTCAAATTTGGTTAACCGCATGAGTTAAGTGTACACTTAACACATTTATGCTACATAAAATATTAGGTTAGGTTTAATCTCGTTAAGCGCATTGTGGTATTTGAAAGACGTCTACAAAAAGATTTGAGATGCTTGCGACAAGTGAAAAAATGGTGGCAATGGCACGAGATACTACAACAATAAATGGTATGTACATACATGTGAATGTTGACACTCAGAAAATCTTAATTTAAGTTTTGTTCTTGTAAATTTTTATTGATTCATACTTGTTTTGTAGATCACGCTGTTGATTCTGTATCCGAATTCGTCCATCTCAGAACAGAATACAATACTGGAAGCTGGAGCTGGAAGTTCATCAAATATTTCAAATCAAAATAAAGATTCCACCAATGATAATAGTGATTTAGAGCCTTATGCAGACTGGCGAATCTTACTTGCCTTCACATTCGAGCAACGAGGATGAAGAAATAGCTGAAGAAGGTTCAAAGAAGAGGGAAAAACCCTAGAAAAAGAGCTGACAAAATTTAGTGGCATAGATCAATTGTGAAGCAGAAAAGGTTTACTGGAATGAAGTATCTATGTGAGAAGAAACCTTTATCTGTAGATTGTACTAAGTGTCGGTACAAGTGTACTGACGCTATTTGTGTCGAACAAAGAAACAGTCTTTGTCAAGAATACTGGCAATTGGGCGACTACGATAAGCAGAAGTTCTAAGTTCTTTCATTAGGAATATTCCAATAAAACGGAGAAAGACAGGAACAGGGGAAGTAAAACTCAAAACATCCAGACTTTTTAATTTGCGAGATTCAAATGGTGTGAGAATAAGAGTATGTTAATTTTTTTTGCAAAACGTTTTTGATATCTCACCGTGTTATTGAAACATGCATGAGAAATGTCAGTTGTAGCGGCATCTACATTGGGCATGGCAAAAGACAAGACATACAGCCCCATAATGCCACAAGTGATGCAAATATAACACTTGTCAAAGAACACATTGATAGTTTTCCGCGAGACAAATCCCACTACTGTAGACGTGATTCAAGTAAACAATATTTAGGTTCTGATATGAATATATCTGTTTTGTACAGACTTTACAAAGAAGAGTTCTGCGTAACCAGAAACATCACACTAGTGTCCCGGTTTGTCTACCAAAAGATATTCCACCAATACGAACCAACTTTAGATTTGTTTATTCCAAAAAAGGATCAATGTTGCAGATGTAATCGGTACAATACTGCTACAGATAAAGAGCCGTTAGAAGAAGAATGCAATAGTCATAAGAAAAGACAGAAACATGCTATGCAGATGAAAAAAGAAGACAAAGAAAAGGCTATTGCAGAAATGTGTTGTAGTTTTAGAGCAGCGACGTTTGATTTGCAAGCAATTTTATCAGTACCTTTCGCTGGAGATAATAGAATTTGTTATAAGTCGAAGCTTAATGTCTACAATTTTACCATTTCTGATGCCTCAACTAGAGAAGGTCATGGAAAAATGCAGTACAGAAATTGGAACATGAAACCGTAACACATGTTTCTACATTTTTCGATATATGTGGAAGACAAAATAGGAAGGAACAAGCTGCTATGCTGTTTGCAGTAAACAACATTACAAACAACAACAAGTTATTGATTTCAAATTTATGGAGCCTGGCCACTCATACTTGGAGGCCAACTCAATGCATGCAACAATCGAAAGAGCGCGCAAACACAAAAAAAAATACACCACATGGAAGTGGTCTGTTTTGATATGAGCTGCAAAAATAAAGCCTAAACCTTATTACGTGAATGACTTGAATTTCAATGATTTTTATGATCTTCAAAAACTTGTGGATACTATGACACCCAACACAACAGTAAAAATAAATAAGAAGAAAGTGAAATAGCTAAAAATTAAATGACTGAGGTTTGAAAAAAAAATCCTTTTCTAATAAAATATAAATATGAGCTGTACGACGAAGACTTCTTAGTGTTTGATACCTTTGATAGAAGAACTCTAAGAAGACGACCCCAGGAATGGGCTTCACTCGAATTGACCCAGAAATATAGGAAAAGGTTACCAGTTACCAGTCGACGAAGAAGAAATTAGACCTCTTATCACTTCTGCGAGATGACATAATACCTGCCAGATACGGCCAATACATCAATACTATTCCTGAAAGTTCCGTATCACTGCCACTAGAAGATGATGAATAATTATTATTAATAATTTTTTTTCAATGGATTTCATTTTCAAAATTAGAAAACTCTTTTTCAGTTAGTTTAGGATTTTCTCTTTCTTAAATAAACAGCATACATACTATTATTTTTCTACTTAATGTATGTATTTCGATTAACACATAAAAAAATAAAACTTTATCAAAAAATTATTATTTTTTTCTTGAAAAATGAGTTCCCTTTTTCAGTTAACAGATAAGATTTTAATGGCGTCGAATTTAGTATCTGACTGCACATATGTGTTATGGCGCCTCTAGACATCGTCGAACGTCAAATTACACCGAACAGCGATGTGTAGACAGTTTATTCGGCAAACATTTGATATTCGCGCCGAACACGAATGGCGATTCGTTCGGAGTCGGTTTTCATTTCACACATCAAAGAACATTAGTATTCGAACACAAATAACCTGAAGTGAGACGAATATATAAGTAAATTGATAAATCCTAACGTAAACATAGAACCTATAATTTAAAGGTTTTATTTAAAAAAGGTATTATTTTATATAAGTTATTTAATTATGGCGGAGTGAAATAATGATTTAATACTAGAGTTTTTGGAACTGTACTAGGCAGTACCCATTATATATGATCCGAAACATCCCGGCCATTAAAATAAAATGAAAGAGAACGATGCCTAGGTCAGAATGAAACGTAGCCTCAGTGTTGAATTTGAAGTAGTAGAGTTAAAAAAGAAAAAAGATTCATTAATGGTAGCTTTTCGCCATCACACGAAAAAGAAAATCTTTTAAATCATGGTGCTAGTTCTGATGAAATATACAAACCCTCATGGTTTGCTTATGAAATCATGAAGGCCTTTTTAGGATCCGTTTGTGACTGTAATTCCACATACAATACTACAATCTGTTACCCGAAATGTTTAAATAATAATTGCAAGTACTCATATAGTATAGTGCAGCAGCAACTTGCTTACCTTCCATCATTCTATCTTCTTTTCAACGCGAATATTGCGAATACGATGTGTGGATAAGCAATTCGTTCATATTTATGCACGAATTATTTGACGAAACATTCGTATACGAACTTTCGCGAATACATTCGATGATGTGTAGAGGCGGCATTAGGCACCGAAAAATAACCGAAAAACAAAATAATTTTAAATTTCATTCATTGATCTGAACTAAGAAAACGCACATGAATGCTGTACAAGTATTAAAAAGTTGATTAAAATTTTGTAGATTTGATTATGCATATGTAAACTTTTAACTGCCGAAAACGTTATTTTTGCACTTGCAACATGTGTACACTATACCATCGATATATGTATGAAGTCATGATAATTTAAATTAAATATTTAGACTTGACTCTGACGGTAGAAGAAATAAAGGAAGACTTTACCGAGTTGACTATTTAATAACATAAAAATTTCTAAAACACAAGCTTATATACCAAATTGCAGGTTATTTCTTATGCATTAAAAATGAAGAAAATAAAAAGAAGTACCGAAAAATAATATACACATGCATAAATTATTAAAATAATAGAATTTATACATATATACACTTAGCTCTATACAATACCCGCGCATTTTACGAGGCGTTAAAATGCGTTATGGGCTCTATATAAATTAGAAGAATACCAAAAATAAAAATCTGAACTTCCTTAAAAGAAGTTACGTTATTTTCATAGTGTTTATAAGTAACCTTTCTTATTATCACAGTTAAGATTCCGACCTGTGAGATACACAGATATTTTCAAAATAAACGAGTAGCAGAGGAATAAGCAAAGCCATTTACTTAATTGTTTTCCAATTTTTGAAGATACTTACATTAAATACATAAGTAATAGTAATGACAGAATGATTATGTCAACGGAATTATATATTTTGACCATCTCCACGCTCATGAGCGACTGATTGTCTATGAGTGTGACGGTTAGATGTCGCATGAGACAATTATATGAAGATAAATTAGGAATTTCATTATCAAATAAATACAACGTGTACATTTCAAAACTTCCCACCCTAAATTTCTAGAAATCTGAAAATCTATGAGAATTTTCCTGAAACACGTAAGAAGTATTATCGCGGGGGCCATACCTTGATGCAAAAACTAACTCACACACTTTAACCCGCTACCTCATTAAAAATCTTAAATGGAAAGCGTATTGAGTAATATGTCATTTTAAAGGTCTTTTAACACAGCACATTCGTTTTGAAGATTTTAAAAAAATCTTTTATTTTGTTTTGTTTTGTATTTCTAGCTAATCGATCTATTTCAGGAGCAACGGAAGAAAATATATACGAGGCAGGCGCCATAAATTCTCCGCCTGACAGGCTTATACAGGTTCAAACGTGTTCAAACTCCGTCACGTCATGCATGCACATACGCGAGGTGTACAGTATAAATATGACGGTTCGAAGCCTAGTAGTTTTTAGTAACCCGCCAACAAACGTGACTAGCGCACGAAAATATATGAAGTAACGAAAATTGAGTCCCGCGCGGTCATTAAATTTTTAACAAAACACCTTATCACATTAAACAACGTTTAGAAGGCGTTTAAGATGATTCATCTCCTTCGTATTCAACTGTAAAAAAGTGGGCAAAATGTTTCCGTTTGGGACAAGAATCCCTGGAAGATGTTGATCGGTCGGCCGACCAATTGAAGTGATAACGCCTCAACAAATTTCGTTTATTGAACATTTAGTGCTAGAAGATCGCCGTTTGAAAGTGAAGGAATTAGCAGTGATAACAAACATTTCCGAAACAAGTGTTCGCCGAATTCTCCATGACCATTTGGATATGAATAAAATTAGTGCTAGATGGGTACCGCGACTTCTTTCTGCTCTCCAAGGTGAAGAACGTTGAGTCGAATGTGTGCAGTAGTTTTTAAACATGTGTGGAGACGACCCAAAACCGATTTTGGACTCTATTGTCACAGGGGATGAAACAATGGTTCTGTTTTACGATCCTCTATCGAAAATGGATTCCATGGAATGGCGGCGACCCGATGAACCTCGTCCCAGAAAGGCGAAAGTCGATCAATCAACGAAAAAGGTGATGGCCACAATATTCTGGGATTGTGAGGGCATTTTGCTAATTGACTTTAAAGAGCGCAATACAAGTTTGAACGGACATATTATGCGTCGTCATTGCATATATTAAGGGGCAATATTCGTGCAAAACGTCGTGGAAAATGACAAAAAGTGTGTGATTATTGCACGACAATGCTCCCGTCCATACTACCGCCATTTCACAAGCTGCCATCCGCGAATGCGGCTTTCAAGAATTGGAACATCCACCGTAGAGTCCGGATATGGCTCCTTGTGATTTTTTTTGTTTTCTAATTTAAAAAAAAGACCTTAGGGGACATAGTTTTAAGGACGACAGTGAAGTTGCAAGCAGCTGTTATAGACCATTTTGACGGAAAAAATTCAGATTATTTTGACAAAGGTATCAAATTATTAATTAATCGTTGTAATAAATGTATAAAAGTTAGGGAGATTACATTGAAAAATAAAAATTCTTATATTGTTCCAAGTTTTTTTTTTTTGTAATCAGGCCTATATGGCGCCTACATCGTATATATTAAAATCTTTTATAAATATCTCAAAAACCGATTATACCGATTTTGCGTTAATTAATTTAATTTTTGTAACAGCACAATAAAATAATATTCTAAACGAAAAACTGGAAATAGCATAAAAAAGCGGATATATCATTTTTTTGGAAATACATTGTATGTTGCTTTTTTATAAATCGTTATTTGGTGTTATCATTCCAAAGTTATTTAAATAAAATAACAATAGTGGTTTACAGTTTGCAAAAAAAGGTTGAAATTGTGTTAATTTATGGAGCTGAAAATCAATGTGCTCGCCGAACTGTCGCAACATTTAACGAAAGACACCCAGATAGGATCACATTTCATAGATTGTCCTTGACAAATTTACTCAGACTGGATCTGTTTCAAATGTAAAAAAAAGCCAGTCGAGAGTTTTAGATGATGGCGCACAATTGGAAGTTTTGGGTTATTTCGGCATAAATCCTAATATCTCATATTACGTCAGATTTCTACGGCAACTGGAATTTCCTTCCATAAAATTACAAAACGTCATAAATTCCATCTTTCTAAACTGAAAATATGCCAAGACCTAACTGACGAAGCTTATAGTAGGTTTTGTGAACAAATGACCACTATGATTAATAATAACAATGCCTTTGTGAAAAATATCTGTTTTAGTGATGAATGTACTTTTTATTTACATAGATTTGTAAATAAACTTAGTTGCAGATGTTGGAGTCACGAAAACCCTCACCTGTCTTGGGGGACCAAGTAACTGGTCCGTTGTTTTTCAATGGAAATCTAAATGGTGGAGCATATTTGGATAAGTTGGAAAATACTATCAATCCACTACTTAATGATGCTTTCGAAAATCAACTGGATACCTTATTTGAGGATGAATTACATTTTCAACAAGATGAAGCTCCTCCTCACTATGTTCTTCAAGTACGGCTGTGGTTAGACAATGCATTTCCATATAAATGGATAGGACGAAGAGGACCTATAGAATGGCCACTCAGATAGCCTGATTTGACACCACTAAACTTTTTTCTCTGGGGTTATTTAATGTCTGTTGTATTTACCCCTCCAGCCCAAAATTTAGAACTTCATCAGAGGATTAATGCAACCTGCCGTGGAATTCAAAGAGATGTTTTTGAAAATGTACGCCGCAGTTTTAAACAACGGCTATACCATTGTTTAGCGAACAACAGACAACATTTTGAACAATTATCGGATTCAATTTTTCTGCAAAAAATATTTGAATTCTTAAATAACTTTGAAAACAAAAATAAAACATTTTAAGCAGCTAATGTGTGTTTGAGTAATGGATATTTAAGACTAAAACAAAAAATTAAACAAACCAAAAGATTCTTTAAAAAATCAAAAAAACTGATTAAACGAATCGATCAATTTTAAAAAATTTAACTTCAAAATGTACTGTTTCACAATACTTTCCAAATGACGTATTATTGAATACCCCTTTCCATTCAACATTTTTAAGGGTGTAGTTCCCAGGGGGTTAAAGTGGGTGAGTCTATTTTTACATCAAGAAATGGCCCCCACGATATATCCACATATCCACATTTCCAGAAATTTAGGGTGGGATGTTTTGATATGAATGTATATGTTACCGGACAAACCCGATTTCAGTCCAAACCGGTTTATCCTACGCGTGTCAGGATATACTAGTTTAGACCAAGACAAACTAGTTTGGCCCAGATACTTTAGGCTTAACTAGTTTGACCTAGGGCGAACTGATTGAATTAATTAGATTAACAATATTTATTCAAACGTAGTCTACTTAATTATAAAAAAAACAGCACGGAGCAAAACAAACTTGGTAGACCATGATAAATTTAAACTTTCCATCAGGTTGAGTCTGAAAATCAATGAGGTCCACTTGCACCTGCTGTTCATTTCAGAATGTAAAATTGGCTTCGAAACTAAACCTCTTTTTTTTTCTTTTTTTCTTGACATCTTACACACATAGATAAATACAGGTTAATCATCTGTTTTGTGACATTAGCATATTTTAAAGATGCCTCAGTCAATAATCTGCCACGTCCGCCGTGGCTCTGTGAGCTGCATCAATAACATCATACAATTCCTCAGCCGGAATATAATATTTTATGTTATCTTGACTACGAGCGACAAGTTTTTTTAACAGAACCAATGTTTAAAATAGCACACCTTTTTAATCGCCTTTGATGAAGTGATGTTTTGATTTCAGCTTTTTCAGCCTCTTCCACTTGTAGGATAAGATCTAAGTATTTATCTTTTGTTAAAACATTAAAATGAGAAGATTTTATATTTTCACTTTGCAACATTTCTTTTAAAAATCGCTCTCTCCATAGTAACTGAACACTAGACGATGATGGCTCATCCATAATAACAATATAAGAATAAAACAAAACATGTAAACTACGTTCAAAAAATCAATTAATACTGCTTCCCGAATTGCACGTACCCAAGTCACGTAATGAGTGGATAGACAACTAAAGGATGATAGAAAGGGGTGCGCAGGGGAGTTCCCGCGTTAACTGGTCCCAACGTGTTTATTTTGTCACATGCAACGATTCAATCAGTTCGGCCCAGATCAAACTAGTTAAGCCTAAAGTATCTAGGTCAAACTAGTTTGTCCTGGGCTAAACTAGTATATCCTGACATGCGTAGGATAAACCGGTTTGACCTAGGACAAACTGGTTTGGCCTGACATCGGGTTTGTCCAGTAACGTATACAGGCTGGCTGACAAAAAACGCTCCAAGCCGTTGCTCCGTTATTTACTATCCGATTTTAAAAAACGAAATATCAAATAAAATGCTTAAGTAAATACTATCAATTGGCCCGATCAAAATATTATTAGGAACAAAAAGTTTGAACATGCGATAGTCAATTTTTTTTTTCTTAAATGTCAACGAATATTTTTAATTAATGTTTCGGATAAAGAATGCTTTCCTGATTTTGACGATGTATAACACGTCAATTTTTCAACATAAGTTTCAAGTGTGCCGTGGATAGCAATCAAATGCATCAAGTAATAAGTACTGTCAATTAGTATGTAAATGTTAATAAATACTGTCATTGTGACATTTGTGTATCGGTGTGACATTAGTTCAACGTTCTGATTCTTTCTGTGATTTTAATTCATCCTTATCATGGATAGCAATCAACTGACCGACATGTTGCAAGTATACTTTGAGTGTAATCGAAATAGTGCTGAAGCTGTGAGACTCTACAGTTATCATTATCCGACAAGAGAGGTTCCAGACCGTCGTAAATTCGGAAGAACAAAATTTAAAAAAATAATGAGCCTTCAAAATGCCAAAAAGAGTCGACGGTCTAAGGAAAATACAGAATTGGATGTTCTTTTATGTGTGGAAGAAAATCCATGGACTTCTACTCGGAGAATTGCAAATGAGGTCGGCGTATCGTATAAAATAACACAAGCGATACTCAAAAAGCACAAGTTCATACCATACATCTCTCAAAAAGTACAAGCACTATTGGGAAATGATCATGGTCGCAATTTTGTAATTTTTTCTTAAATGTTACACAACGAGATCGTAATTTTAATCGAAAAATTATTTGGTCGGACGAATGCAGTTTCAGTAATAATGGCATTTTTATCAGAAAGAACAATCGATTTTGGAGCCAAGAAAATCCAAGAATTATAATTGAGAATAATTTTCAGCAAAGATTCAGTTTAAATGTATGGTGCGGTCTTTGGGGAGATCGATTAATGGGCCCATTTCTCATAGATGGCATCTTAAATCAAGCAAGATACCATCAACTATTGCGTGAAAACATTAGAAACTTTTTAGATGATTTGCCAACTGCCGAGCTAAACAGAATGTACTTTCAGCAAGATGGCGCCCCTCCTCATAATGTCTTAATAAATGTTGAATGGTTAAATGCGACATTTGCTGAGAGGTGGATAGGGACCAATGGACCAATTCAATGGTCCGTTCGTTCGCCCGACGTTATGCCGCTGGATTTTTGGTTATGGGGCTATCTTCAAGATTGGGTTTATTTTACTAGTACGGAAAACATAAGACTTTTTACGGCAAAGAATTCTGAATTCTTGCCGCGAAATACCTCCTAATTTTATACTCAACGCCACTAATGGAGTAATTAGAAGGTGTCAACTATGTCTTCAACAAGGCGGCAGATAATTTGAACAATATTTGTAGATAAGTTTCGTATTTATTTGTATTTTTTTAAAATTTCCATTCCAATAAAATGTTATTAACCACGGCACACTTGAAACTTATGTTGAAAAATTGACGTGTTATACATCATCAAAATCAGGAAAACATTCTTTATCCGAAATATTAATGAAAAATAATCGTTGCGATTAAAAAAAAAATACTATCGCATGTTCAAACTTTCTGTTCCTAATAATATTTTGATTATGCCAATTGATAGTATTTACTTAACCATTTTATTTGAAATTTCGTTTTTTTAAATCAGATAGTAAATAACGGAGCTACAGCGTGGGGTGTTTTTTGTCAGCCAGCCCGTATACAGATACGATACATTTTGAAGAATGTAAATTAATGTTACTACACTACTCTAAATGGACTATTTTTCAAATTACATTTTGTAAAAGTATAAAATACACATTTTAGATAACAATAATAAGAGCCGACAGCTTGTTGTGAAAGTGCGAATTCAGCTTAGACAGAAATTAAATGCCGTTAGAAAAGTTTAGCTACAAGCTAGTTTATAACATTACAAATAGTATGGCATAGACTTTTTTTGCATGATCTTTTTCGGTACCTGTATATCTCCTATTAGTGTAACGTTCAACTGGTATTCGGGGTAAAGTATAACCTGAAAGTACATGTGCACAATGTCACCATAGTACGTATAAACAAACAAAAAATAATATTAATAATGTGTATAGTGAAAAGGTGCGGTTAGACTACACGATATTGATGTATTTTGCAAATTAGTGCTGAAAAAAGTAAAACTCAAAAAGAAGTGTCACTACTTGTTATCAAATAATACTGCTCCGATCGTAATTAATTTAAAACTTACTTGCGCTGGCATGTGGAAATATAAAAACGACGAAAAGAAATAGGAAAGATCCAATCAAAAAGACACATGTCATAATGAAAGCATATCCATCAAAACCTAGAATTTTGAAAGGTCCTGGTGGTGGGGGAACGGGCTGCGGTGCTGGACAACTAGATTCGCAGTCTACACAACTGCAAGCTGGCGTATTTGCCTGAAAACAAAATACAAAATTTAGTGTTTGCAACGTCAGTAGGTATATACCACGAGATCAAAAATTATATTGATAAAGGTTCGCCATGGAATGTATGGTGGAGACGCGTTGCATTCAGTTGCACGTCTGACGTCATACTAGATCCATGACGACTCGCTTTGTATATGTTGCCGGATCTATTTTTATTTCTGTCAGCGACATTTGATATAACCAAAGAAAAAATGAGGTGTGGCCACCACATGACTTTCTTATATTATTTTATAAAAATATTCCAAATCTAACTCTAAATACTTTTGTACTCTTCATAAATGTATATAGAATGCATAATTCACGACATATTTGCAAAAAATCGTTATTCGGTAAGAGTAAAAGTGATACTTCCGGTCCGAATTTTGAAATTTTTTTTATATAAAAGATATTGGAAATTAAGTTCTAAATACTTATGAATTCTTTATAAATTAGTCTAAACTTAGTAATTGACGAAATATTTGCAAATTTCAATTTTTTCACTGAAGTAAACTACTACTTCCGGTCTGCCGATTTTGCTCAAAATCTAATCAGTTCTCAAGAGGGAGATTATATTCGTAAATACAAAATTTGGAATTGATATGTCCAGCGGTTTTACCGCTATCGTGGTCACAGACAGACAGACAGACAGACAGACAGACAGATAGACAGACAGACAGACAGACAGACACACAGACATTTTTTAAAAACCACTTTTTTGGTATCACGGGACCTCAAAACGTGGACATCTGCAAAAATCTCGAGGTCGAAAATTTTCATCATCACAATACTTCCTTATACTACGTATAAGAAAGTAAAAAATTATTCACTATACAATAACTATAACGTAATATATTTAGTAATTGAAATGCTCTAAGACTTCAGTCTTTCTCAACTTATTTATTATATTGATTTAGATTGTCGAAAAACCTTAAATGTTTCATTACGTATCCAGAATATAATTTAAAATAATTAATACTTACGCTATTCACATTAAATTTAACACATGATTATAGAAAAGTTTGTAAAAAGCCTCGACTGTTTACAGAAACCTTTCGGCATTATATTCAATGGACGCAAATAAATAATAAATACACTTCTGAGGAGCACTGTTTTTAAACAATTTACATCAAAGCAAAAAAAAACATGAAATTTTTGACAGGAATAATATACACAACGCACGTCTTTTTGACAGATATGATTTATCTGTCAACACCGAATTGAACTATTAGTCTATTAAAAATATGTAATTAAGAAATTTAATATTGAAACGGAAATTATGTGTTTATTTGCCATAAATGCGTATATTACGATCAATTTATAAATCTTCTATTTAAGCTAATGAAATAAATGCCCTCAAGTATAATTTAACAAAGTAACTTTTTTAGTTTCTCTAATACAGTTATGACAACATGTAAACGTCATCGATGACGTGCAACTGAACTTAACGCGTCTGCAGTATAAAACGTCTGCCTTAAGTTATATCATTAAGTGTCATACTGTCACTAATATTTGTCAGTATGACACTTAACAATATAACTTAAGACAGACGTTTTACATTTCATGTCAAAACTTTATCAATATAATTTTTGATCTCGCGGTATTGCCTATGGATAAAACACAAATCAAAGAACGTGCTTCAAACCTTTATATGTATTTAAATTTTTGGAATGTGAAAATTAATAGAAATTAATGAGTCTTAAAACTGAAATGATTATATTTGTATATACTTAACAAATATAAGAACACCTAAACGTGACAATTTAAATGAAATAAAAAAAAACCTGTGCCGTTGCAAACAGTTGCTTGCACTTTATGCAACAAATATTTAACATAAATCAGTTCATTATGAGATTAGCGGCATATCTTATAGAAATACATAAATTGAAAGTGAAAATGAATGATTTCTTCTAAATAGTTGTATGCAAATGGAGTACATACATAAATATATTTCTCTGATAACTCTACGAGGCCCACCACTTCAGAAAAATAGGCTGATTAGTTTGTCTACAGTGAAGATTAAAAAGACAATTTTGTGAAAAACGACAGGTTTTTCCTGAATGATTTTTCATTTCTTATATGCACTATAAGAAAGTATTGTGATGACGAAAATTTTTGGCCTCGAGATGTATGTCCCTTGATACCAAAAATGTGGTTTTTGAAAATGGGTGTCGTTTTGTAACCCCGATAACAAACGAACTGATAACGCTATCAATACAAAACCTTGTATTTAAGAGTAAATCTTAGATTAGTCGCTTACTTCAGCAAAAAAATCAAATTTTATATTTTTAATAGTTTTTGTATAAAAAAAATCAAAATTCGGACCGGAAGTAACACTTCTACTCTAATCGAATAGCAGTTTTTTGTAAATATCTAGTAAATTATGCATTCTATACAGATTTATCAAGGGTATAGAAGTATTTAGAGCTAGATTTGGTATAATTTTTGTATAAACGGAACTTCAAAATTCGAACTGGAAGTAACACTTTTATTCTTATCGAATAGCAGCTTTTTGCAAATATCTCGTCAATTATGCATTCTATACAAATTTATTAAGAGTACAAAAGTATTTGGAGCTTTATTTGGAATAATTTTTGTATAAAGGAAATTTTAAAATTCGGACCAGAAGTAACATATTTACAAATTAAAATTAATGAAACTAATTTGAATCCCAGCCATCTTAGAACAGTTTAGGTTCAATTACTGAGCTAAAAGAAAAGTTAGCCAGCCAAGCTAAGAATCTTCATTTTCAGCAGCTTCAATTTTCGTACTGTTAACAATATCGATAGTACATTGCTTATTGATTAACACGAACAAATTTATTATAAATCTCATAGTAAGATATCACTATTCATCTATCATTTATAGTTATTATTCGATAAAATAGTAAAGAAATAAATACTATGTTGGCTATCTTTGCTCTTTTATTCGATAGATAGTAATTTTCCTAATTGCGAATAAATATATTATTAATTTAAAATTTGCAGCATTGTTACTTAAATTCCTACACATGAAGCAACACAAAGATAAATTTACCACTACCATTTTGGTGCAATATTTCAATTATTCAGTTTAGTTCACTCCTTATTACTTCAAATTTTCAGGTAATCTATAAGATATTACAGAGTAAGAATATTGTTGCCTATACTATATTAAACCATAGTAGTCGTTTATCATTGTAATGTTTGCAATTTTTGTTGAGACAATGCTGGACAAAACTTATGCATATACAAATTCTCTTACTTTAGTGTATTTAGTTATCATCAAATAGTACATGACAAGTCATTAGTGGGCTATACTAATTTACATAAATAATACATGAAATATAGAAGAAACATGGAACATTACAATTTAATGTATTTGCATAACAACAACATCTAGTATAATGTAATTTATTACAAGGACAAAGACTAAAGATAATAACTATTACCAAATACAATTATCATTTAAATACATACGAGGTAGACGCCATAAATTCTCGGCCTGATATACAAAAAAGAAACTTGGAACAATATAAAAAAAATATTCTTCAATGTAATCTCCCCTCACTTCTATACATTTATTACACCCTTGTGAAAATAATCTGAAGTTTTTCCGTCAAAATGTTCTATAATAGCTGCTTGCAACTCACTGTCGTCCTTAAAATTATGTTCCCTAAGGTTCTTTTTTTAGAAAACAAAAAAATTACAAGGAGCCAATCCGGACTATACGATGGATGTTCCAATTCTTGCCGCATTCGCGGATCGCACAGCTTTTGTCAATTTTCCACGACTCTTGCACCAATACTGTACCTTAATTTATGCAATAAAGACGCATAATATGTGCCGCTCACACTTGTATTGCGCTCTTTAAAGTCAATTAGCAAAATGCCCTCACAATTCCAGAATCTTGTGACCATCACCTTTTCCGTTGATTGAACGACTTTCGCCTTTCTGGGACGAGGTTCAACACTTGTTTCGGAAATGTTTGTTATCACTGCTAATTTCTTCACCTTCAAACGGCGATCTTCTAGCCCTAAATGTTCAATACTTGAAATTTGTTGAGGCGTTATTACTTCAATTGGTCGACCCGACCGATCAGCATCTTCCAGGGATTCTTGTCCCAAACGGAAACATTTTGTCTACTTTTTTACAGTTGAATACGAAGGAGATGAATCACCGTAAGCGCCGTCTAAACGTTGTTTAATGTGATAAAGTGTATGCCCTTCTTTTGTTAAAAATTAAATGACCCCGGGGTACTGAATTTTCCTTACTGCAGACATTTTCGTGCGCTAGTCACGTTGGTTGGCTGGTTACTAAAAACTACTAAGCTTCGAACCGTCATATTTATAGTGTACACCTTGCGTATGTGCATGCATAACGTGACGGAGTTTGAACACGTTTGAACGTGTATATGCCTGTCAGGCCGAGAAATGATTGCGCCTACCTCGTACTTTTGAATTGTGTAGTAAAATCTAATTATAAAACATTTTTGAACAATCTTGCAAAATCGATTCATCCACATAGGTAGTTTGAAGCAACTTATTTGTTCAGTTTAGTTTATTTATTTTATTATCCAATAGTACATGACAAGTATACAAATACAGGGCTACACTAATCTACGGAAGTAATACACAAAACATAAAGAAAAAAACTTACAAGATTACAATTTAATGTATATGTTCGTTGTATATCGATAATATCTAGCACAGTGTGTACTAGGAGAAGGAGAAGAATTTACAATGATAATAATAACAGCTATCCCCAAAAACAATTTGATCTAAATACTGTTGAAGTGAGCAGTAACATCTAACTATCAAACAGTTTTTAATAATCCTTCGACATGAATTGATCGATAGACCTAATAGCTTGAAGCAACTTATTATAAATCTTCATTTGCATATACATATTATTTCTTTTCCATTTGGGGCGCTTATATTGAGGTTCATTTATAATTACGTACGTCTCTGCGAGAGTTGTAACTATTGATATTTCTGCGTTTGGTAAATATATATTCACGGAAGCGACATTGTTTTCTTTGTAATGAAAACCTGCTTACATGAATAGTTGTAGGGTAATTTATATATTGTTCTAATAGCCCTTTTTTGTAGCACAAATATCCTTTTCGCGTCAACAGAATTTCCCCATGCTAGATATTTTATTGGTCCTTTATATGTCTCTTTCCTGTTCCTAAAGTTTATGGTTTTTGTCTTGTTTATGTTTAAAGTTAAACGATTTCCGCTAAACCATTCATTTTGTATATTTACACCTTCTACTTCGAGCAAATGTGGATTTTTATTTTTTGTTAGGAAAACAGTGTCATCGGCAAATAAAATTGTTTGTGCCTGAACATTACTGGGTAAATCATTCACATATATCAAAAATAATAGTGGTTGCAATATAGAACCTTGAGGCACACCGTGTGCAACTACCTTCATTTTACTATGTTTAGGGTGTACCTCAATCTGCTGAACCCTATGGACCAAATGAGATTCCAGCAATTTCAAGGATTAACCACGAAATCCGTAGATTTCTAATTTTACTTGCAACACACCATACGACACACAATCAAAGGCCTTCGAGAGATCACAAAACAGTGCTTCCGCAGTTTATGAATCCTCAAAAGCATCAGTAACATAATTTACAATGTGTAGCACTGCATCCAAGGTAGGTACGCCTTTGCGAAAACCATACTGATCATGTGACAAAATGTTATTTTTTCTAGGTAGCTTAGGATTCTATTGAATAAGAAAGACCCCTTCAATAACTTTCCCTAACACTGGTATAATTTATATTGGTCTATAGTTTTCAGATTTGTCGCGATCACCATCTTTATATATTGGGACCACCTTCGAAAGAGAACCAGCAAAAATTCCTTGGTCAAAATTACTATTATTAATAATAATAATAATAATATATTTAGCTTTTGTAATAACACCATTACAAAGAAATTGTCATACATACAAATAAATATAAATATAATCCAGCATATGAATGTATTGGTCAGAAACTTTGTATAAAACATATAAAATAGTATAAACATATAAACAAATCAAAAAATTATTAGTCATGTGAGACAAAGTGTATAAACATTAAACAATATAAATAACTCAAATAGTTCAGACAATCTGCGGCAGGTTAGGTAGACATTCCTAGACACGATAACATTCCATGCTGATCAGCGCTTCTGGTTTTCTTCTTAAAGAACTTAATGTTGTTTACGGGCAGTTTCTTTAGTTCTTCTGGTAACCTGTTATAATCTACCTCTCCAATAACTTAAAGATTTCTATGAGCATGTTAGTATGTGGTACGGTGCTCTAATTTCAATTCGTTTACGTGTGGAATATTGGTGATGTTTCGTATATACAGTATTACACAGTTAACTACGAAAATGCACAGTGATGTCATTGGCGCTTAGCAATAATAGGGGAAAGGTGGGGCGAACTCAATGGACCCTTTATATTTTACGCGGGAGAGAAACAGCAACGGTATTTCGGTATAAGGGAAAGTAGGACAATAGACGGCTTTGGTATAAAATTTTTAAACTTCGCAGCTGTCCTTACCACCAACAGTGACCAATAATACCAACAATTACTGCATATTTACTGCTACCTGATTTTTGTGTTCATAGCGTGTTTGTGGTTTATTCTTGTTGTTAAATTTGCGCGGTCGGCAGTGCACGCATCTGGTAGAAAGGTCACGCTGATGACGTAGTGGTGGACGTTAAAATATAAAGGTATTAAATACATATTAAGTAAATAAATGGAACTTAAAAATAATAATTTATAAACAAAAATTCTCGGTTTATTATACTACATTAAATGTTCAAATCGTCCTCCTTCTATTTCTAAACAATACGCAAATCGATTATAAAAGTTACGCCGTACATTGGACAAGATCTCGGGGGTGATTGTTAACAAACAGTTTACAATTTTTATATGCAATTCTTCTAAATTATTTGCACGTTGTTCTTCGTAGCCGTATATTTGTGACTTTATGTGACCCCACAGAAAAAAGTCATTTGGTGACAAATCAGGAGACCTGGCAGGCCAATGGATTGTACCCCGTTTTGAAATAATTCGGTCTTCAAACGTATTTCTTAGATATTGCAGCACAATCCTGTTTGTATGGGCAGGACATCCGTCTTGTTGATACCAAATGCCTTCCATTACAATGTTAGGTATTCTGCGTATAAAAGGAATAATACTGTGTTGCAGTAGATCTAAGTATTTCTGTCCGTTCAACATGCCATCAATATAAAATGGGCCAATGATATTATTGCCTAATATCCCAACCCATACATTTACCTTTTGTGGGTATTGTGTGTGAGCAGTATACGCAATGTGTTTATTTGTTCTGGACCAATATCGTAGTATCGCTGGATTATGCCGGCCATGTAAGAAAAACGCAGATTCATCCGTAAAGAGGATGTTCGAAATAAAACCTTCATTCAGTGCACATTTTTCAATTATGTCTAAACAAAACTGAATGCGATCATAATTGTCCTGTGGAAAAATTTCATTTATCTTCTGAACATGATAAGAGTGATATTTGTTTTTCCTTAAAGCTCTTCTCACAGTTTCACGTAATACATTCAGTTCTTGTCCTATTTGTGATGTTGTCAGAGTATAATTGTTTTCCACGCTAGCACATATCATTACATTGAGATCCTGGTTATCATTATTTTGAGGTTTCACATGAAACGATGGCGAAACACAACCAAATTTTTCAAAATTAGTTTTAATGCGATGTATTCAAACAAGGAATAGGTCGATTTTCAAAAGTATCCCGAAAGAGAGCTGTAATAGACATCAGTGAGTGGCCTTGAAAATACCATTTTACAATCTGAACCTTTTCATCAATTGTATACACCATATCCATAATTTTACTATAACAGACACTTGACAGATCACGAACAACTCCCATAAACGAATGACATATGTCAGTAAGATCAAGTAAGATATAGTTGCCTGGCCGTCAGATGTAATGTATCAATCCCCACTACATTCCCCTTTCAGTATATATTCGTAGTATGTTGTGGTTTACTGTATATGCCAAAACATCAGCTATCGAGTAAATCAAGTCTTTCAATAAGTACGTGTTCATCCCAAATATATCCTTGCCGCCCTTTGATTTAATAGTATGAGAAATACTGATTAGTTCGTCACTGGTAACAGGAGTAAGAAAAAATGTTGTATCGCGCTACTCTTACGACCAAGAAAACTACACCTGCTGGCTTTGCTGTTATTTAATTCAATACTTATTATTAGGGCGTGGACAAGAACGGTTGATGATTCATCGCCCATGGGCGCACTATTGAAATGTATTTTGAAAGAGGTTTTGGATAACAAGTGGCTGATGATCTATAAAATACAAAATACCTTATTATTTGTTAATTTTCTATTCTGTAAGACTTGTCCTTTCTACATCGCAACAGGTTATAGGTGAGTACTGGAAATATTCTTTTATTTCAGCGTATTTAGCAGTTAGATTTTGTGTCATTGTCTCCATACACAATTGCCGCAATGTTATTAAATCTGGATTTCTATTAAAAACTGCGTCTAACTTTTGCCGAGAGCCACATCCAAAGTCACTTGGAATACTTTTGAAATTATTACTAGCCACATCTAATGCGGTTAATCCGTCTTTCAATTTGAGATTTCGATTTTCAAAGTATGTGATTAGTTTAGGCAAATTTCCGAAGTGTTCCTGAAGGAATAACAAATGATTTTTTTAATTTGGGATTTGTGTTAGTTCCATGCACTCAGAAATACTTCGAGCATCGTCATTTAAACATGTAACGAAATTATCTGCATAAAAACTAGTAGCTTACAACCCATCTAGTTATTACTGGCGAGAGAGGCAGTGAAAAAGATGGACGTTTTTCCTTGTAAAGAGCTACTCTCAGTGGTGCTTTTCTGAAAACTTCTTTTAAAGCGGATACAAGTCTATCAACTTTCGGATAGGTGTGTCTGATATATTCACAGATTCTGTGAAGAGTATGTGCTACACAAGTAATATACAGCATACAAGGATATGTTTCCTTTAAAAGCCTGCCTGTTTTTAACATATATGCGACACTGTCACTAACAAAAGTATTTTTTCCTTGTAGGTACCTGTCGTCTGAATTTTGTACAAATTCTGGTCAATGGTTTTAGCAACTGTTTCCGCATCAACCGTTATATGGAATAGTTGAATGTAGTACACCAGCTACAACATTTACCACACAGCTTCCTAATATATCGACAGTTTCGTCGGCACTTATCCATAAGTACTGATTTGAAAAATGTCTTCTAATGCATTTTACTGTTTTCATGAAGCATGGGCACTTTGTAACGATATTTTACAGACTTTGCAATAAATATCGGAATCACTGACAATGGACATGCAATCAGTATGACCCTCAATCCAACTCGCCATTGTTTCACGATGTATTTCTCGACGTTCTTCCATATTATAATAACATAAACAATGTTCTAGATCTAAATAAATGATAACGAAAAATGTATGCGTATGTTATTGAAACTAAACGAAATCCAGTGCACACTTACGTCTAGATAATTGGGAGAAGTCGATTCAATGAAACGGGATTAAACAGGAACGAAACTAACGTAAGTATGAATAGGTATATATATACATACCACTTTATTTCTCTTGGGAAAGATAAAGTAAATATAATAAATGTTAGAAACCCCTCGCGCTTCTAGCTACGCCGATGAAGAAAGGATTTTACTCATGAATTCCTTTTTTGATGGGCATTTTTTGTTGTCATTTTCAACAACTTTTCAAGTAAACAAGAGATGTTGCAGTTCACCATATGAATAATGCTTTTCAGCTGTGTGTTCAGTAACTGTGTGTCGTTTACATTATTTCTTTGCTCCGTTGTAACTCCGTCGTAGTTTAAACCTGGGACGTCCGCGTCCTACTTATTATTGCCCAAGTTTCTTTGCACCTATTTTTAGATTTGAGTAACCTATTTGTGTAGTATTCCTGTCGAGCTCGCAATAGTAAATTACTGAATTCCTCCCTGAAAGATTTATAGAAAGTCATGTACCTTAGCTGCATCAGAAGCGAGGTTAAGTGATTTCTTCCTTTTTTGTCGATATTCAGTCGTGTTTATCAAACATGATGTAGTTGGTCCATCAACCACCTTTTTTATAATTGGGAAAGAATAATTGTGTATTTTTTTTAGCTTATCCATTAAATACGTCATTGTTTCTTTCGGATTTTAGACTCTGAACAGAAATTAGAATATGTTGCTTTTCCAACTAACTAGGAAATGTGATAGTAAATGGATTGGTCGCAGGAGATTTAGACCCCCATGATTTATTTAAGTTGTTAATTAAAAATACTTTGAACATATTGACAAAAAAAAACAGAGTTAATCCCACGCTTTTGTAGCTCTATTGAGAATTTGAAGTCAGTATTTTTTTTTATATATTTTTATAATAAAACATGAGTCTTTACATATTTGTTTGCTTATTCAAATAAAAGTAATGAAAGACCATTCTGTATTCACGAAGTATCTATTTGATGTCTTTGATATTTTAAAACTAGTTACAACGTTTCAAGGTTTCAAGGGACACAATTTTGCAAATGTAGCAATTTAAAATGTCTGAAAAACTACGACTACTTTATTTGTACACCTAAGGGCACAAAATAAAAATAGGCACAGTCTCGATAAATATACCAAGCATTCACATTAAAAATTCAAATAGGTCGCTTGCTCATGAAGATCTTAAAAACATTCTCGACGAATTGAAATGAATACCTAACTACTTAACATTAAAACAGTACATGCGAACAAAGAATGTAGTACCAATTTCATCAATGTCATTTCAATCTACATTGATTTACAGGAATATTGAACAGGACATACCTACTATAAATTGAAGTTACACTCAATATTTACAAGCAATACATGAAATCATGTTATGCACGCGTATTTTCTTCTTGCTAATTTTAGCAATTGGTAATAGAAAAATATTGCCGACCAAAATAACTTTTCCAAATAATAGTGCTGAGAACAAACAATTTCTAAGTAAATTCTCTAACTAAATAGTGCGTTTGGTTTTGAAATACCTACGTACCACTTACAAACTAAAAAATAAATTTCCTCTGAGTGGGCAATAATAGCATTCAGGGAATTAAAAATATATATGTGTAAGATGTCTTTCCAAAATAAACCGACATTATTTTCAAAATTAACTAGTGCTTTTTGTATATTAGAAACAGAACAGAGTTTTTTATATAAATTTATATGTTTTAATTTATTTATAACACGCCTATCATTAAAAAATAATAATGAGATGTGGCCACCACGCGACTTTCTTATACGTATGAGTGTTTCAAATTATACAATTTTAGGAAATTTTGAATATCAAAATGATTCCAAATCCTATTCTATGTACAATCTGTTCTTTTAATAAATCACTATTCAATGCATACTTTGTGGGATAATCGGAAAAAAGTGTTACTTACGGTCCGAATTTTGACATTTCATGTATACAAAAAATATTGCAGATCCAGCTCTAAATACTTATGTACTCTTGATAAATATGTAGAGAATGCATAATTTACGACATATATGCAAAAAATCGCTATTCAATAAGAGTAAAAGTGTTCCTTCCCGTCCGAATCTTGAATTTTTTTTATATAAAAGTTATTGAAAATTAAGTTCTCAATACTTTTATACTCGTAACGTACCCGTCTGTGACTTGCATGACTTGCGAAATATTTGCAAAAAACTGATTTTCGATAAGAGTAAAAGACCTACTTCCGGTAGGAATTACGAAAAACTTTCATAATAAAATTCTTCTCAAACTTAATTTTGAGTACATATGAATTCTTTATAAAGTTGTTTAAACTTAGTAGTTGACTGAAAATCTAATCAGATCTCAAGAGGGAGATTATACTCGTAAATACAAAATTTATCAAATATCAACACGAATGACCTATTTTGACATATTCCCTTATTACCTGTGACCACAGAATTATACTTGTACTGCACATGTAATTACATAATAGAATTTAGATTATGACATGTTGAAGAATTCATATGTACTCAAAATTAAGTTTGAGAAAAACTTTCATAATAAAATTCTTCTCAAACTTAATTTTGAGTACATATGAATTCTTTATAAAGTTGTTTAAACTTAGTAGTTGACTGAAAATCTAATCAGATCTCAAGAGGGAGATTATACTCGTAAATACAAAATTTATCAAATATCAACACGAATGAAAAAAATCGTCGTCCATATTGGCACCGCGACCCCAAATACCCAGGAGCTCTAAATTTCACACAAATTCAATCAATTTTCTAAAAACCTTCGTTTTTTGAAATTTCGACTTTCGATTCGTGATCAGCTACCCCGAAAAAAACACGAATACTAAATGTCACCCAAATTCATTCAATTTTTGAAGAACATCTCCGCCACTTTGTTTTCTAAAATTAGACTTGAAATTCATGATCAGCGACCCCAAAAACCTCCGAGGACTGAGCTGTTCTCAATTAGAGCATTTTCTTATTATTTTGGCTGGCTTTTCGGGATTTGACCCTACTGTGCGCCGACTACAGTTTAGATTTGAGTATTTCTCAACCTGCAATGCTTCATATTGCAAAACTGTTGTAGTTTCGTTTGCACATATATGATAATGATAACCATGAAAAGTCCACGACTGCTAGCACACGGTACAAGCATTCGAAAAGTAAATTTATTTTCCATTATGCGAAGTGGTTTTGCATGCCAATGATGTTAAACCAATTATACAAATGTCTGTAGTTTCAGTAGCGATCCTACTTGTTCTTATTGACCCGCGCTTGTAAAATAAACTCTTATTTAGTAGTCTGATGACAATCAAGATATTCATGATTAATTTTTGACCCTGAACTAAAATGCTTTTTCTGTTTTAGGTCAAGTATATGTATAACGGGTTATATTCATCAGCGCTTATCGAATATCAATTTTCTATATACTCATTTATTTGTGAACTACTGAATATATAATTATACAATTAGGACTAACAATGGACAATAAATATCTTATTCAATGTTATACCACTTGTGATTCAGACTCGGTTAAATTTGTTGTGTTTCTTTATATACTACATAATATCAAATGTAATGTGCTACATAAGTACTTAAAAAGATAAGAAATGCGAACAAATTTTAATACATTTTAGTGGTTAAAATATATTATTGTTTATAATATTAATTACTGTAATCTAAATTTTAAATTTTATATTGCAAATTTGAAATACAGGTAGCCCTCGGTTTACGCCGATTCACAATAACTTAGCTCCATCGACGGTTACTACCATCATGAAAAATGCACAGACAATAAAAGAGTCTGCGCAACAATCTACGGCGATAAATGCAATACAAGTCTGTTATAAAAGAAGTAAGATTTTTGAAAAAATGGAAAAATTATTATCGTTATTGGTAGATGATTTAAATCAGAAACACATTCCTTTGACTCAAGCTGTTATAACTGAAAAAGCAAAGACGATTTTTGAAGATCTTAAGAAGACAGAGGGAAGCTAAGAAACGTTTTTGGGAAGCAAGGATTGGTTTATGAGATTTAAATCTCGAAGTAAGTGTCTTAGTGTTAAACTATGTGGTGAGGCGGCAAGTGCCGATGTTGATGCAGCGGCTGCTTTTCCAAAAGAGTTGCAAGACTATGTAGAACATGGTATGTAATTATCCTCCTGACCACATTCTTAATGTCGATGAAACTGAGCTTTACTGGAAAAAATTGCCATCACGTACTTTCATTTCCCAGGAAGAACGTTCCGCTTCAGGTTTTAAAGCTGCAAAAGACAGACTCACTCTTTTGTTGGGAGGAAATGTTTCCGGAACTTTGAAGCTTAACCCTCTAACAGGCAAGAGCGTAAAAATGATCGGATGAAGCCAATATTTTTTTTTTCAAGTAAATATAGTTGAACGGAAGGTAATTTTAATTTTCAGGCGGAAGAAACATACTGAGCGGATGCGTAATATAAAAAAGGTGTTGCCTTAGAGCAGTTTTCACTATTTGGATACAAACAAAATTGTTTTGTAGCAGTGGGGCCAAAAACTCGAAGACCGTCTAGAGCTGGTCTTGCCGGTTAGAGGGTTAAACCAATGTTGGTGTAGCATTCGCAAACTCCACGTGCTTTTAAGGGGCTAAACAAAGAGATGTTGCCAGTCTATTGGAAATGGAACAAGAAAGCTTGGGTCACACAAGACGTTTTTAAAAATTGGTACACAGATTATTTTCGTGCTTCGCTTTTGTAAAGAAAATGATTTACCACTTCTTCTTTTAGACAATTCCCTCCAAACCTTGCTGAAGAAAGAACACCATTGGATGTCAAGGTTGTTTACATGCCCCCAAATACAACATCACTTTTGCAACCAATGGATCAGGGAGTTAATGCAACTTTTAAATCCTATTACCTACGCACTAGCTTCATGGAAATGGGGAGGGTCTTAGACTCTACAGAAAAAACAATTAAAGACTATTGGTGGTCCTATGATATTTTGAAAGGCATTTACATCAAGGCAGCTTGGGATGAAGCGTCAGCAAAATGTTTAAATGGAGTGTGGCGTAAACTTCTACCAAAATGAATGCACGATGTCGAAGAATTAGTGCATGTGGATAATGTTGTTGAAGACATTACCAGACTTGCGCGAGAGGTAGGATTAGACAATGTGACAGCTGAAGATCTGAAAGAAGTTTTAGAGAGCCACGACCAGCCGCTCTCCAACGAGGAATTAGAAGAATTAGCCACCGAATTAAGTCGTCAACATCCAGAGGAGAAGAAAGAAGACGAAGAACCTCTGAGAGTTATAAAAACGACCGATCTCGAGCGTATTCTTTCAACCAAAGAAACCATCACTGATGAACTCTGTGAGATAGACCCCGATTGGGAAAGAAGTTCGAATGTAAAGGAGGGGTGTTATCGCATCAATTCGACCATATTCTGAACTTCTTAAAGCAAGAAAAAGAAAATTTAAGCAGTTGTTAACACTCGATACTTTTTTCCAGAAAGATATAAGCGATCCGAAACTGGGAACTTCAACACAGAAATGATAATACCCCTGTGAAATTACACTTTTTTGATAAAATTGTTTTGTTTTTGTTATTGAGAATTTTATTCTTGTTTTACAATTACATAGTACATATATATAACTCCATACCTCCCATTATAATTGGGTTCAATTTACACCGATTCGGTTTACGCCGGTTTTTTTAGGAACGGAACCCCGGCGTAAACCGAGGGCTACCTGTATATATTTTTGAATGATCTATAATAATAAACTATTACTTTTTATAATTTTCAACATGTCATAATCTAAATTCTATTATGTAATTACATGTGCAGTACAAGTATAATTCTGTGGTCACAGGTAATAAGGGAATATGTCAAAATAGGTCATTTTTCAGTAGACAGGTTTTTGTATCTATGATCATAATTTTGAGAATATTATCGCCTTTAAAGGCTCTATTACATTCTAGTATTGTTTTCCATAATAAATTAGTACACCATTACTGTGAAAAAGTAGTAAATCTTCTTAGATTATCGATTATATTTTCACATATCTCCTTAGTGCACAAAAAATGACAAGATGTTTCAGCAATAGGGAGTCAAGTACACTAATACCCTTTCTGCACACTTTATTAAATACTCTTCTTCAAAAAATATGGCCAATAATAATTTTAAAATAAGCATCAATAGCATATTTGAACCTTTATTGTAAACAGAAAATAAAATGTTGAAATTGAACAATGTTTGAAAATAATATTAAAACATAAGTGACAAAAGAAATTATTAAGCAATTTATTTTTTTTTGGCAACAAAATCAATTTTTCTTTTTTATTCGCCTTTTTTCTTTTGTAAATATTTCTTGAACAAATCTGGAAAATCGAGAAAATGTTCTTCCGCCATTACTTTGGCCTAAAACACATTTTTTCCATCTTCTTCTGAAATGAGTTCGCAACAATTCACTTTACATATATTCAAGTCTCTCTGTTTACGGTTCTTTTCGTATACTACCTTTTACTGTAGTATATTGCATAGCATTATTTCTATTTTTTTCATGGCTATTCTTTTCTTAAGTGAACAAGCGCTATTTGGTTTTGCTTCTTCATTTTCTTCAATATCCATCTGATCCGAATCAGGAATGTAAGGCACATCAATAGTACTCTCGAAACTATTTCTTGCCAATGTGTTGTCTTTAGTTTGGAAATCTAAATCTGTTAGAACAGTTTTTTATCATGATTATGTTTGTCGAGTTTTTGTTCTTGGTCTTGATTTTCGACATATACTCGCACTTCTGTTGAATTATTAGATACAATATTTTCAGTTCCGATAATCACATTACTAAGAACATGAAGCTCTTTATTTATATTTACAATATCAGTAATGTCTCTGGTTGTAGTAAAGGTGTTTTCTAGATTTAGACCGTTCGCTATAAAAACCTCTAAAACTTTAACATCTATTTTCATGTGGTTTTGGTCCGTTCTTCACAAGAAGAATAATACAACTGCGACGTCAACAGTACCGCAATAGCTTGAATTCCCATTCAACGCTTTTTGCTAAACGGATATAAGAATACTTAATTCTTCCATTTCATTTGCCCAAAAAGGATATATGTACACTTACATTTTTTCAGCTCATCAAGTGATTTAAATTTTAGAAATTTTGTGAATGCTAAAAGGATCTAAGTATACATATATCTTTTTTGCAGGAGTTATTTGACAGAAATTCAAGAAGAAGTCTACATATTCCTTTACAGCTGGTTGAAATCTTGCAAATCCACAAAACTCTTAAAGTTTTTAGGGTATAAGTGCACATATTCCATATCAAGAGCCTCTGCTTTTCCTTCTTCTAATCCACACAGACTTATTTCCTTACGTCAGATCATGCATTTGCACTTCAGGAATATGAATTCCAAAAAAAAACAATTTGGAGATAAGTCGACTTATTCCCTTATTGCCTGTGACCACAGAATTGATTGCCTGAACAATATTTTAATATAGAACCTCATCCTTTTTTCTTCTTCGCAATTCATAACGATCAACATAATTACTAATGACATATCGTTCCTTCAAGTCTTAAATTTAAACTTTCAGTTTGACATTCGAAACATACATGAACATACCCTCCAGTATACCGGGTGTCCCGTAAAAAACGCCAACAATAATAAGTCTGTTATTTATTGTCAGATTTTATTCAAACAAAAAGAAAGTTAATTTGCATCAAAAATGCTACAAAAAAGCAGTGTTTTGTTTGTTTTCAGTTGTTTTTTATTAATGTCAAACGATAGTCAACTTTTTTATTTTAAATGGAAACAGATATATTTTTGGCAATATTCGGATTGGATTTTTTTTTCTGAATTCAACAATGTATAAAATGTCTATTTTTGATAAACAATTACTGAAAAAAAATATAAAACACTTAATAAATTTCATCTTTGTATTCCATTACTTATAAATTTTGGAATGTGCCATGAAAAAACAAAAATGCGATAAACGTAAGTGTGAGTGTGTCTATTAAGTCTTATTTATTGTTCTGCTTGAACGTTTTGCCACAAAAAAAAGTACATTTGTAAAAATGATTAACAATGAGTTAACAGACATGTTGCAAGTGTTTTTTGAATGTAATAAAAATCGTCTTCAAGCAGTTCGGCGTTACAGCGTTCGTTTTCCGGACAGAGAAGTTCCAGATTCGAAAATATTTCAGAGAATTGAAACGAATTTGAGGAATTATGGATCATTTAAAAAACCTAAAACACAGCGACGTAGATTCGCCGAAGATACGGAATATGATGTTCTTCTTGCACTACAAGAAAATTCACGAACTTCGACTCGCGAAATTGCACATAATATTGAGGTATCAAAAACTACAGTCCATAGTATTTTAAGAAAACACAAATTTAAACCGTACATAGCTCGAAATGTTAATGCATTAGAACAAAATGATCAACGCCGAAGAATACAGTTTTGTCGACTTTTTTTAAATGCATTAGAACAAGACCAGAGTTTTTACAGAATGATAATTTGGTCTGATGAATGCACTTTTAGCAACAATGGTATTTTTAATAGAAACATACATGGACAATGGAGCCAAGACAATCCGAGATTTGTCATTGAAAATAATTTTCAAAGACGTTTCAGCGTAAATGTATGGTGTGGTATTTTAGGCGATCAATTAATTGGGCCGCTTTTCAAAGATGGTTGCTTAAATCAAGAAAAGTATCACACTTTATTAAACGAAAATCTCCAAAACTTTTTAGATGAATTACCTTTGGCAAATTTAAATAGAATATTTTATCAACAAGATGGGGCCCCCGCTCACGACGCCAGAGTAAATACTGATTGGTTGAACACCCAATTTGGAAATAGGTGGATAGGAACATCCGGTCCTATCGAGTGGCCTGCGCATTCACCCGATCTTTCGCCCCTAGATTTTTGGTTGTGGGCTTATCTACAAGATCGAGTTTATTTGACACCTCCAGAAAATGTTGACATTTTAAGACAAAGAATTATTAACACTTGTCAAGAAATACCTGCCGTTTGTCTTTTAAATGCGACTCGTGGAGTAATTAGGAGATGTGCGCGTTATGTATTGAACAAGGTGGCGGGCAATTTGAACAATTATTGTGAAGTGTTTTGTTTTGTTTTGTTAGAAATGCATCATAGGCATTTCCTATACAAAAATATAAAGCACAAATGTATGTGTGGTCTGTGGTGTTTACCCTCGAGAATGTGTGTATATGTTATACTAATTAATATGCCAGCACTATATTATGTATCAGTATATTTCAATATACAAAGATGCAGCTGGAATGCGATATATGTACGTTATTATTTTTCTCTTTAGTCAGTTCAACAGACACGTTAATATCGAATACACACATATTAAAATACACTGTGTTTTATTTTAATACCTATTCCCTATAGGTTATGGGCCCAGTTTACGCGATTAAACCTGTAATTCATTTTTTTTTAATTTAATATCAGTTGTGTATATATAGTGTTTAAAATGGAAAATAATAACAAACGGAAGATTGAACAATTTAGTGGTGAACGTTATAGTGTATGGAAATTCCGTGTCAAGACATTACTTGCGGAATTAAATGTTTTAAATGTGATTGAAGAAGAAATACCAGATGAACAACCTGCAGAATGGATAAAGCAAAATTTAACCGCAAAAGGTATCCTAATAGAATATTTAAGCGACTCTTTTTTGGGTCTTGCCAAAGAAAATTTTGCGAAACAGATTTTGGCAAATCTTGATAAAATTTATGAAAGACGTAGTTTAGCTACACAACTCGCACTACGAAAGAAACTCCTAACACTGAAATTGAAAGATGATGTAAGCTTAATCCAGCATTTCACCATTTTTGAGGACATCATTACTGAACTTATTGCCGCTGGAGCAAAATTGGATGAAATGGATAAAGTATCCCATCTATTATTAACTTTGCCTCCATGCTACGATGGAGTAATAACAGCGCTTGAGACATTAAATGATGATTTAAATCTAAGTTTTGTAAAAACAAGGCTTCTAGATCATGAAGTTAAACTTAAAACGAATACTGACACAAGTTTAAAGGTTTTATGCTTCAATAAGTTTGCAAATTTTAAAAACATTAATCATCGTGACGGAAACAAGCTTGAAAGAAACCATG
This sequence comes from Amphimallon solstitiale, assembly GCA_963170755.1. Taxonomy (NCBI): domain Eukaryota; kingdom Metazoa; phylum Arthropoda; class Insecta; order Coleoptera; family Scarabaeidae; genus Amphimallon; species Amphimallon solstitiale. The sequence goes on along the minus strand of OY720683.1, from coordinate 77,579,439 downwards.
TAACAGGAAGGAAAAACAAACCTTTTTATAATCGTAAAATCAAGAAAAGGTCATCCCAGGCAAGATACAAAGTTTCACATCTCAAATGTGAACATTGTGGTCGACGTAATCATCTTAAAAAGGATTGCTATTATTACAAGGAAGTGACAGGCATAAATAATGATCGCCCACGTACACTACAAACAATTCAACAAGCCAAGATCGATAATAGTTTTGTTTTCATGTTACAAAATCAAAATTACATGAATCTCATTCCAAACGAAATAACTTTTCTTCTTGACTCTGGTGCTACGGATCATATAGTAAATCAGCATGCTATTTTTACAACATGCTACGATTTACCTACAACTATAAATATTGGAGTGGCAAAATTTGGCGCAACAGTTGCAGCAACGAAGAAGGGTACCATCAATATTACAACAAATTATGGAATTCAAGGCTGCTTGGAGGATGTTTTATACTGCCCTGAAGTTCCGTACAACATATTATCAGTCAGCCGCATGCAGAACAAAGGAATGACGATAATTTTCCACCCAGATGGAGTACAGGTGAAACAGGGTAAAAAAATAATCTTATCAGGTATGTCCTTGAATAATTTAATTGTTGTTAATTTCACTATACCTCAAAATTTAATTAACTTGAGACATAATGTAAATACCGCTCAAATAAATACATTTAAAATATGGCATGAACGTTTAGGTCATATCAGTAATGATAAATTTGCGAGAATTAAAAATTATCAATTAGCCGAAGATATTGACCATTTAAAACACATAAAACCCTCAAAGATTTTATGTGAAGCTTGTATATATGGAAAACAAGCAAGATTACCTTTTGCACATAAAAAAACTAAGAATTTTAAAAAACGGCCATTATTTATTATCTATACAGATATTTGCGGTCCAATTACACCTACAACCATGGACAATAAAAATTACTTTGTAACATTTATAGACGATTATAGTCATTATACCGTTACATACTTACTAACTTTTCGATCTCAATTGCTTAATATTTTTAAAGATTTTGTGACTAGAAGTGAAGCACTTTTTAATTTAAAAGTAGTAAACCTGTATTGTGATAATGGTCGCGAATACCTGTCAAATGATTTTAAAGATTTTTGTACTCAAAAAGGTATCACATATCATTTGACGGTTCCACATACACCACAACAAAATGGTGTAGCAGAACGAATGAATCGTACTATAACAGAAAAAGCACGTAGTATGATAGCTTCTGCATATTTAGAGAAAACTTTTTGGGGTGAAGCAGTTTTGACTGCAACTTATTTAATTAATTTATCACCTACAAAAGCTCTAAATATTAATAAAACACCATATGAAATGTGGCATAATATGAAACCAAAATTAAATCACTTAAAAGTCTTTGGTTCAACCACATACATACATAACAAAACAAAAACAAATAAATTTGATAAAAAATCTTTAAAAGGTATATTAGTTGGATATGAACCAAATGGATATAAAATATGGAGTGTTGATTTAGCTAAATTTTTCACAGCACGGGATGTCATTTTTGACGAAATCACATTTCAAACAACTCGTCCACAAAATACAGATATATCAGAGAATAGTCCTACAGCTGATAAATCTGGAACAAAACCAGATACTAGTAGTAATACAGATGATAAATCTGGAACAAAACCAGATACTAGTAGTACTTCAGCTAATAAATCTGGCATAAAACCAGATAAAACTATTCCTAAACCCGATAAATCTGGGACAGAAACAGAAGAAGCTACTGAAAGTGCTGATACTTTTGAGTCACAAAATACTAATATTAGAAGAAGTGAAAGAATTCGAAAACATCCTGCACCCTGTTATAATGAAAATCAATATGATGACATTTACGCAAGTCTCATATTATTTTCAAATGTACTCACTGATCTTCCTACAACATATTATGAAATTGAAACAAGGGAAGATAGAAAACAGTGGGAAAAAGCGATACAGGATGAAATTCAATCACTTATATTAAATAAAACTTGGTCATTAGTAAAAAGGCCAGTAAATAAAAATATTATTGATAATAAATGGATTTTTACAACTAAATCTGATGAACATGGCAATATAGTCAAATATAAAGCTCGGTTGGTAGCAAGAGGCTTTAGCCAGCAATATCTATCAGACTATAAAGACACTTTTGCCCCAGTAACAAGGATTGCAACTTTTAGATTCTTCTTAGCTTTTGCTAATCAATTTAAACTGTTAGTTCATCATATGGATGTAAAAACTGCATTTTTAAACGGTATATTAAATGAGGAAATTTATATGAAAGTACCTGAAGGAGTAGAAGCCAAAAATGACGAAGTATGTAAATTACATAAATCATTATATGGTTTAAAACAATCTTCAAGGTGCTGGTTTGACCGTTTCGACAAAATGCTAAAAGAAGTAAATTTTAAAAATTCCCAAGTAGATTATTGTTTATACTATTTGGATAAGGGAAATGTAAGTAATAATATATATATTATATTATATGTAGATGATGTATTGATCGCAACACAAAATGAAAATACTATGAAATGCTTTAAACATTATCTTATGCAACAATTTTCAATGGTGGATTTAGAGGAAGTAAATATATTCTTAGGAATAAAAATTACGAGAACTAAAACAAAAATAAGCATAGATCAAAGTCTATATTTAAAAGGGATTCTAAATAAATTTAATATGTTAGAATGTAATCCAGTTGATACACCTCTTGCAACTAAATTAAATTATGATGCATTAAACTCAGATATTCATTTTGATGCACCCTGTAAAAATTTAATTGGATGTTTGATGTTTACTATGTTATGCACACGTCCAGATCTTTGTGTTGCTATTAATATATTAAGCCGTTACCAAAAGAAAAATAATGTGGAACTTTGGAAATCCCTTAAAAGGGTATTAAGATATATAAAGGGAACAATTAATCTCAAGTTAATATATGAAAGAGGTAATTATAATGATATCATTATTGGCTATACAGATGCAGATTGGGGAACTGATGAAAATGATAGAAAGAGTACAACGGGATTCATTTTTCAAGTTTTTCATCAGTGTAATATTACCTGGAATACGCGAAAACAAAATACTGTAGCAGCATCGTCCACTGAAGCTGAATATATGGCTCTTTTTGAAAGTGTGAGGGAAGCTATGTGGTTAAAATCTCTTTTAAATAGCATAAATATAAAATTTGACACCCCAATTTCCATTTTTGAAGATAATAATAGCTGCATTAGTATAGCTAATAATCCAGTCCATCATAAAAGAACAAAGCATATTGATATAAAATTTCATTTTATTAGAGAACAAATTGAACGCAATGTAATAATTCTTAAATATATTCCATCAGCAGAGCAAATTGCCGACGCGTTCACAAAAGGACTGCCAGCAACAAAGTTCAAGGAACTAAGAAAACAAATGCAATTACAATGAATTATATTATCTATCTATCTATACTTATATATATGCATATTAATATCTATGAATCATGTTTATGTATCTATTTTATTATAATAAAAAAACGAGGCGAGAGCCATAGGCCATTGTTTATTTTTTTGGGTGGTGGTGTTAGAAATGCATCATAGGCATTTCCTATACAAAAATATAAAGCACAAATGTATGTGTGGTCTGTGGTGTTTACCCTCGAGAATGTGTGTATATGTTATACTAATTAATATGCCAGCACTATATTATGTATCAGTATATTTCAATATACAAAGATGCAGCTGGAATGCGATATATGTACGTTATTATTTTTCTCTTTAGTCAGTTCAACAGACACGTTAATATCGAATACACACATATTAAAATACACTGTGTTTTATTTTAATACCTATTCCCTATATGTTTTTTAGAATAATACTTATAATACTTACGTTTTCAATATTTCATAGCACATTCGAAATGTTATATATAATTTATTAAAAACATGGTCAATTTTAATAAATGGTTTTCTTTCAATAATCGTTCATAAAAAAATAAGACATGTTATAGGTACATCGATGAATTCAGAAAAGAAAATCCAATCCGAATATTGCCAAAAATATATGTTTCCATTTAAAATAAAAAAGTTGACTATCGTTTGACATTAATGAAAACAACTGAAAACAACTAAAACACTACTTTCTTGTAGTATTTTTGATGCTAATTAACTGACTTTTTGTTTCAATAAAATCGGACAATAAATAACGAAGTTATTATTGTTGGCGTTTTTTACGGGACACCCGGTATAACAATGTAAATTAAGGGGGCCTACAATTGAAAACATTGCAAAAAATAACATCATACATTAGGTGTGACGTGCATAAACTAATACCCCGGTTTCAGTATAGTAACGACTTCCAATTTAAATATTTATTTTTCGTAAGTTGGTCTTAGCGCTTACAACTTTGATTTGTTCAGCGAACAAATTGCAGATATAACCTGATTTTACATGAGTCGCTTTTTAATTATATTTATTAGTCATCTTTGACATGTATTTTCCAATTTTATAGCAATGCCAAATAATCAAATACTTTATTATTTGAATACAGGAAAATAAAAATCTTTTATTATCATTTTAGATACAAACCTGAAAATAACTTCTGGGAGTTATAAATTACAAGTTTATCTGAATCACACGTGTTCGCGTTCAATAAGATATAAAATTAGATAAGTTTTTTGCCTAATAGACGATAATTTCAACACTGTATACTAGGTCATTCATAAATAGTTATATTAAGCTTCTTAATAGAACTATAATGACCTCAAATATTCTGAAGAAATTGCGCGGAAATGCTTTACACCAATAAAATCAATAATTCTATTAATTACCGTAAAGCAATAAATATAAATAATATGTACTGCAATTTTTTAATTTGACGAGTCCAGGTATTTGTTTCTTTGTTTGTCTTATCGCATTTTTTATGTTCTTTGTCAATATGTTTTGTAGTATATTTTCTTTATCGATCCATTTTTATTCAATCCTACATAGATTGTATTAACATATGCAATGATATTATTTATTACCTTATAAATTATATATAAAAAAAATCAGATAATTTATCATTCTATTGTTGTTGACTAATCATTATGTTAATGTGCTTTGAAACAGTTTACGTTGTGGAAATATTTTTTTTAATGAAAGCGCTAGACAGAAAGAATTATAAAAAATGTAGAATGACCTACTTATCACATGGATCATCCTGGGTGACTTCGATGATACATTAAGGAATTATCCGGAAAGCACTGAATACTAATGAACAACAAATTGTAGATTTCTGCATACTAAATAACTTAGTTATAGAAAATATTAATTATTTAGTTTTATTACTATTATTCCAACACAAATAACCCCATAAATACACTCGTATGATTTATAGTCGCAGTGAACAGTCCATATGACTTAAGAGTGACTGAAAAAGGATACCGAGAATTGACGAAAACGACATATACGAAAAAGGAAAATGAATTAAAATACTGACTGCTGGAAAATTAGTAGAATAACGCCCGTTTTTAAAAAAATGGGTTAGGGCAATTATCGATCTATAGCCCCACCATAAATAATTTTGTGAAGGCCTTTTAGAGGAATCTTTATGTTCGCCTGTTTCACGGTGTTGGTAGTTGTGTATCTCTGTCCATCAACATGGTTTTGTTAGTAAGCGGTTTACTTTGTCCAACTTGGCTACTTTTTTTTGATCAATATTTATGCGAGAACATAGATAATAATCATGAGGTGGATATCGTTTATACGGACTTTTCCAAGGTCTTCGACGAGTTTCATCATCGGTTGCTGCTTAGTAAACTGTCTACAATTGGCTTTGTTCCCAAAGTAGTATAATTTTTTGAATCACATCTGCTGGATGGTAGAAGCATTGTTTCTTGTTTGAATTATGTCTCGGACATATTTGTGTCGTCGTCGGGTGTCCCTCAGGGAAGTAACACGGGCCCTTACTTTTCTTAATTTTTTTTAAGGATTTATGTGATTTAAAAGTTTTTTTAAGTACTGACTCCCTGGAAGACTGCAGATTTTTTCAGTCACAGATTCATATTATAGAACGTTGGTGTGACATTAATATATCCAAATGTCAGATTTTGACGTTCACAAGAAAGTATTATTCACTATATTACGAATACCGATTTGATGATCTGCCACGATCTGGGAGTAACTTTTGATACGAAGCTTACCTTTTCGAAACACATATCAGAGATTACTTCCTCTCCATTGAAAATGCTGGGATTTGTGATAAGAACTACACGGAATTTTACATCGTCTGATGCCATTTCACAAATTTACTATTGCTTTGTGCATTCTACACTTTAGTACGCTTTCCTTGTTTGGTCCCCTATTTATAATAGTCAGATCCGAGCAGTTGAAATGGTGTAGAGACGGTTCCTAAAATATCTCTATTTTAAAGGGAATGGTTTCCCCCTATCCTGTTCGAGGTTTTTGTCATGATCTTTTATTGCAACTCTATAGGATGGAATCCATAACAACGCGCCGTGATCAATTCTTATGTTCTCGTGTGTGTACCAATGTGATGCATAGGTCACCATACATAAAATGTGTTATACATACTTTGTCAAATGTATTAATGTTTATATACACCACGCAACGTTAACTGAATTGTTAAATTCAAACAAAAATGAAAGAAATACAAAAAGGAACAAAATGCCCCCATAAAATACCGTGTGTTCCATTAAAAAAAAAATAAGATTTTGGTATGTGGAAATTTCGAGAAGTATGCTTTGAAAAAACAAAGTTTTCTGAGGTATTGTCGCGTGCAACTTATACCAAAGGATGCAGAATTTTCTTAGCTACAAACACCTCCAAAGTTAATATTTTTACTTTTAAAAACAATGAAAAAATGTTTTTTTTCTGAACACGTGTTTTCGTCAAAAAAACTCCAAAAAAAATTAATAACTCAAAAACTATTAGTTCAATTTCGAAAAAGGAAAAATAGTTAAATAGACAGTTTAAACCAGTACTAAAAAATCCAAAAATATATAGTGTCATTTAAAAAAAAATGGGTGTGCTTAAGACCACACGGCAGAAGTGAAAACTTCTCAAGGCGAGGTTAATAATACGAAACACAACTTTTCTTTTCGTTCTATATTACATTTAAAAAATATATATGTATTTATTATTATTGTGTATATTCGCTCAGTCTAATCAAGTTTTCACTTCAAAAATTCATACGTACGCATGTATATATACAAATAGACGATATGATAATTCTCATACGAGTGCTGGTCTAATGGTAACGTGCTGGCCTCATACCTGGGCGGCTCGGGATCGCATCTGCACGCGGACAAGAATTTTTCAGAAAATAAAAATACAATATTTCGCGTATTTATTCTAAATTTCAATTTAATTGAAATTAAATACCGCTAGTTAGTGTTATAATACAAAGCCGAGCGTGAAACGGTTGCCGTGCGAGTATAGCAGAGACCGACAGAGACGCGTTAATTATATCTCTCGCTCCCTTAGTCGACTCGACTCACGCCGACTTTACCCGAACGAGCGTTACATTCCGAGCGTGACGGCTTAGTCTCGTTCAGTGCCCAACAATCAATGCATCAACGCGCCCATAGAAGTTTTCACTTCAAAAATGAAGTTCCATGCATTTCCGGTGAAACCGGAAGTGCGTCAGAACCTAAAGTATTTTTAAAATATGCGCCCCAAGAAACCGTGAATCGTCAACTAATTGTTTTTTCTTTTATTTAAAACATAAAGGCGCAATCGAAAAAGCAGCTACTAATGACTGTATACTGAAATATTAATTAATTAGTTTAATTTCATGGTTTGAAATTGTTCCGGTGGATCAAAATTTGTTGTGGTATTGAACTGTCGTTTTTAGTTCGTACGTGGACCGTGTCGGTTGCCAAAACGACTCGACTATATCTATGGAGTAAAACGGTACCTTACAATATGATTTTGAGTGTAGTAATACAGCACTTTACTGTATAAAATGGGAAACTTTTTATTTACACAACTGGCACATTCATTAAACGGTGGTTACTGACAAATAAATAAACATGAAGATATAAAAACGGCGTGCATGTAGGCGCTGTGTAATAAGTAATAAGATCTTTCATAATAATAAATTAGACAATTTTTCCATGAAATATATATTTATTTTACTTCTTAATGGATGTTATTGTTTTTATACTTTGATAATTTACATTATATTTTCATTACTACGACTTTTGACCACAGTCGAGTTTCCATATCAATATTTAATAATACCCTGCCAACGCTATTAGTCACTGATTATAGGAGTATACGCTTGTTTGTTTGTATAAAGATATTCTAGATAAATTTTGATAAGAGTTTCCGTCTGCAAACATGACTTGCGCTGAATTAGTACAAACGTCGTGCATCGTGCGAAGAATTCAATACGAGTATTGGATGTTACAGGTTAAATTATGCATTGTCAACTCCCACTTAATTATGGTATTTAATTTTTCATGTGAGACTATTTACGTATGTTATACGTATGTCTGATAATGAATTAGAATTAGCTATTGCTAGACATCCGTAAAACAAAGTGCATATCTATCTTTATCCATACTAAAGATAACGTTTATAAATATTTAAAGAAAGAATTTGAACACTTTTCGTTTACACGCGGAATATTTTTGAGGCATATGACGATCGAAGTACAGGATGTATAACAAAACAAAAAACCACAATTTTCGCAAAACAAAAAGGGAGGGGGTTTGGAAAAATCTTTTTTCCCGGCATCTCCGCCAATTATAATTATTTTCTTATAAGTAGTATAAGGAGGTATTCTGATGATGAAAATTTTCGACCTCGAGATTTTTGCAGATGTCCACGTTTTGAAGACCCCTGATACCAAAAAAACGGTTTTTGAAAAATGTCTGTGGCTCTCTCTCTCTCTCTCTGTGTGTGACCACGATATCGGTTAAACCGCTGTCGATATCAATTCACAAATTTTGTATTTATGTATATAATCTCCCTCTTGAGATCTGATTAGTTTTTCAGTAAAATTGGTAAACCGGAAGTAGCAGTTTACTTCAATGAAAAAATCGAATTTTACCAGTATTTCGTCAAGAATACAAAAGTATTTAGAGCTAGATTTGCAATATTTTTTGTATACATGAAATTTCAAAATCCGGACCGGAAGTAACACTTTTACTCTTAGGGAGTAGCACTTTTTTCGAATATCTTGCATCTATAGCGATTTATTAAGAGAATGGAAGTACTTAGAATGGGATTTTGTATAATTTGTGTATAAAAAAATTCTTAAAATTGTATAGTTTGAAACGCTCATACGTATAAGAAAGTCGTGTGATGGCCACACCTAATTTTTTTTCTTTGAAATACTCTGGATCAATTTAGAGCAAACGTAGAACAGCCTAGAACAACCTCCAAAATTTCGATTGTAGAAAAAAGAGGGGGCTAACCTCCAGTGACGGTTCGTCAATAAAGTGCACATGTGCACGTGCACTCCCAAATTTAATGTGTATTTTTATTTAAAAAAAACATTTAAATTTTATAATTCTTTCAATAATTTTATAGTAACAGTATAACAAGCCTATTAATTCCAAAAACAATTCGTCAAACATGCAAAGATCAGAAATTAAAACACGAGATGTAATTGTTCCAACTAATATTCAAGCGAGCCTTTCATATAGGTCCACAGCGACGCCTAATCGCTTCGTTCACTGCACATGTGAGTATTAAATCTAATTGGTGGAACCTTTGCCGCCCGCACTCTTTGTTCCCCGCGACAGTCCGGTGATGTTCGATGATTTAAGCTGCTCCGTGTGCATATGTAATCAGTGCATTTCGGTTGGGGGGTCGTATTATTTTGATTTCACGAATTGCAAGAATCGCGGAATTATCGAACTCTGATAGTGTTAGTGTTAGCGTGCAATATCTAAAGGCAATCAAATTTTCTTCGCTGTCACTAGCAGAAAAAATCAAAATCAAAAGTGTCGGTCGTCCAAAACCAACTCTGTTAATTACGAATATTACCAAATGCAAAAGTCGTGATTACAAACAAATTTTTAAAATAGAAACGAAAAAACTGACTGGTTTTGCGGGTGTGGTGTTAGTAATAGTGTTTACTGCTTTCCTTGTTTATTATTTGGAAGTGATGAGGTATCAGAATGCACAAATCTGGCGTTAAATATTTAGTAAATATAACAGAGAAAAATAGGAAGCATCAAAGCTAAATCTATCTGCTAAATTAGGATTTAATTTATTAAGAAAACAAATTTTTCGCCTCAGGCGGTTTGCCAACAACACTCTCTTTAATTCTAAGGTTGTGCACCCCCAAAGTATTGAACCACGCGCAGCCACTTTTAACATCTCACTTTTGAAATTCAATTTTTTCCCCGATATCCTTTAATATAGAGGTGTCCGACAAGGTAGTTCGAGGTTTTTGTATAGTGACTCCTCGGTCAAAAATTGAATGCTCACCTGTTGTAGAGATATGTGTCAAAGTTAATTGGGCAAGTAAGTGCATGGACGATATATCTATCTGATCTAATTGCGAAATTAAAGAAAAAAATATGCAAAGCTTAAGTAACACAATTATAATATGAAGATATATTATGCATTCAAAATGTTAAAATTTCAAGAAAATAACCGAAAAAATATTGACTTTTGGAAACACGTAATTTTTGAACACCAATAGAATAAAAATGATTTATTTCACATCCGGCAGTATAGATTACTATTATTGTGAACTATATAATGGTACAAGATGAAACACGATGTGTTACGTCCATGCCATGGCCAGTTTGTGACAAGAAAACATCTTATAAAACTGTTATATTTTATTTACAACTCGGCAAAATATTCTTTTTTTACTCACATACTTTAATTGTATTATTATAGATATGCCGAACCTGTACTTTAATGATGTCCATTAAGATACAAGTTTATGTCCAAAAGGAATACAGATTTTTCATTAAGATACAAGTTTATATCCAATAGGAATGCGACATTTCAATATTCAATCAATATTCAATATGGCGACTGCATATCTGACAGATATAAAAAATAATTAAATGTAACAGTTCTCTGCAATTTACTATAGTAAGTAGTTAAAATTTGTGCTTTTTTGAAAATATAAACGGTAAAAATGGAGGATAATGACAGTGAAATGTAAAATTTGACTCCACCAGAAATTATGGAACAAGCCTAAGTAACCACGAACAATTTATTACCAGCTAAATTCGCAAAGATGTACGGAAAATCTTACGCTCAATTTATTAAATGGAATGTTCAAAAAATAATGTTTTATTAAGGGCTCGTAGAAAAAAAAATGTATGCAACTCGCATTTAATGGCTAGTAAGACACTCGTATTCATTACGATACTCGCCTTCGGCTCGTATCGTAATTTTTATTCTCGTGTCTTCATAGCCATCACTATATGCTCATTGCATAGTATACTATTATGTTACTCATTTCAAACATTTCTAATAATAGGTAACTAAAACTAACTAACGTGCTGTATTCTGATGTAATGTGAGAGGTGTACTTATATTTTATTAGGAATTTACAGTTAAACACCTGTTTCGGATTAAATATGATGAGTAAATATTAATTTAAAATTAAGGATGACATTCATAATTAATTTTGACACCTAATAAAACATTCATAGAAAAGTAATTGAAATCCTAATATTATAGATTAACAACAGCATGTGGAAATTAGAAAGCTATAATTTCACTAGTACGCTTGCCAACAATGGAAAACTATTGATTAACACGTTAGTCAAATAGAGATAAGCCATTTTGTATACATGTTATCATTGAAGAGTCACGTAAATATCATTATTTTATAAATAAATACCATTAAGTTTTTTCAATGAAACTTCTTACTTACTAGCACGTTTCCATTTTATTATAAACCACCTATAGGTATATACTTAATTTCTCTGAATTAGCAAGTGCAATAGCATATCACTACATGTTTCATGAGTCACAAAAGAATAAATAAATTATTTAATTTTATAAATCTCTAATAAAAAAATTTCTCCATTAAATTTCGTAACGATGATACAACAATCCGGCTTTTCCATTCAATGATTTATATCCGCTTATCGCTCCATATAAAAATATGAAGTGTAGTCTGTCTATCAATAACGATTCGACAACTGATTTTTTTTTTTCAAAATTGAGCCAATAGTTTTTGCGTTATTAATTTTTTTTGAAAATATTTGACCAAAACACGTGTTCAGAAAAAAATAATTTTCACACTGTTTTTAAAAGTAAAAACATTAACTTTGGTGGTGCTTGTAGCCAAGAAAATTCTGCATCATTTGGTAAAGTCGCACTCGACAATACCTCAAAAAACTTTTTTTTTCAAAGCCTACTTCCTGAAATTTTCACATACCAAAAACTTATTTTTTAAATGGAACACCCAGTATTTTATTGAGGCATTTTGTTCCTTTTTTTTATTCTCTTTCATTTTTGTTAACAATGTCGTATACCTATCTTTTGTAATTTCTGAGATAATCACTATAGGAGCAATTAGCGGTCAATTAAAGAACTACGAGCGCTGTTGTTCTATGCACCAAAATATTCGTTCAACCTATGGAAGGCAGGAATGGCGCCCGACTTCCTAAGTCAACTGTCAAGCAAAGTAAATGTTAAATCCAACTATCCCAAAAATAATAATTTTACAGAATGAAGAGCATCACATTTCAATTTTTTAATTCCGGCAATGTTCAGTTGCAGTATTTCATTTTTGACACTGTTGGTTAATATTGGGAATGGGTATTAAAATAAAACGCAGTGTACTTGAATATGTGTATATTCGATATTAACGTGTCTGTAGAACTGACTAAAGAGAAAAATAATAACGTACATATATCGCATTCCAGCTGCATCTTTGTATATTGAAATATACTGATACATAATATAGTGCTGGCATATTAATTAGTATAACATATACACACATTCTCGAGGGTGAACACCACAGACCACACATACATTTGTGATTTATATTTTTGTATAGGAAATGCCTATGATGCATTTCTAACACCACCGCCCAAAAAAATAAACAATGGCCTATGGTTCTCGCCTCGTTTTTTTTTATTATAATAAAATAGATACATAAACATGATTCATAGATATTAATATGCATACATATAAGTATAGATAGTTAGATAATATAATTCATTGTAATTGCATTTGTTTTCTTAGTTCCTTGAACTTTGTTGCTGGCAGTCCTTTTGTGAACGCGTCGGCAATTTGCTCTGCTGATGGAATATATTTAAGAATTATTACATTGCGTTCAATTTGTTCTCTAATAAAATGAAATTTTATATCAATATGCTTTGTTCTTTTATGATGGACTGGATTATTAGCTATATATATATCATAAGCATTTGTTATTATTTTCAAAAATGAAAATTGGGGTATCAAATTTTATATTTATGCTATTTAAAAGAGTTTAACCACATAGCTTATCCCACGCTTTCAAAAAGAGCCATACATTCAGCTTCAGTGGATGATGCTACTTACGGTATTTTGATTTCGTGTATTTCCAGATAATATTACACTAATGAAAAACTACCCGTTGTACTCTTTCTATCATTTTCATCAGTTCTCCAATCTGCATCTGTATGGCCAATAATGATATTATATTTACCTCTTTTATATATTTACTTGAGATTAATTGTTCCCTTTATATATCTTAATACCCTTTTAAAATATCTCCAAAATTTCATATTATTTTTCTTTTGGTAACGGCTTAATATATTAATAGCAACATAAAGTTCTGGACGTGTGCATAACATCAAACATCCAATTAAATTTTTACAGAATGCATCAAAACGAATATCTGAGTTTAATGCATGATAATTTAATTTAGCTGCAAGAGGTGTATCTTACTAGATTACACTCTAACATATTAAATTTATTAAAAATCCTTTTTAAATATAAACGTTGATCTAAGCTTATTTTTTGTTTCAGTTCTCATAAATTTTATTCCTAAGAATATATTTACTTCTTCTGAATCTACCACTGAAAAGTGTTGCTTAAGATAACGTTTAAAGCTTTTCATAGTATGTATTTACATTTTGTGTTGCTCTCAATACATCACCTACATATAATATATGTAATATTTTTTTTACATTTCCCTTATCCAAATAGTATAAACAATGATCCACTTGTGTTTTTTTTTATTATATTTACTTCTTTTAGCATTTTGTCAAAACGGTCAACGAGCACCTTGAAGATTGTTTTAAACCATATAATGACTTATGTAGTTTACATACTACGTCATTTTTTTTATTCTTTCAGGCACTTTCATATAAATTTCCTCATTTAATATACCGTTTTAAAATGCAATTTTTACATCTATATGATGAACTAACAATTTAGATTGATTAGCAAAAGCTAAGAAGAATCTAAAAGTTTCAATCTTTGTTACTGGGGCAAAAGTTTCTTTATAGTTTGATAGATATTGCTGGCTGCTATCAACCGAACTATCTATTTGACCATATTACCATGTTCATCAGATTTAGTTGTAAAAATCAATTTATTATCAATAATATTTTATTTTCTGGCCTTTTTACTAATGACCAAGTTTTATTTAATATAAGTGATTGAATTTCATCCTGCATCGCCTTTTTTTTTTATTGTTTTCTGTCTTCCCTTGTTTTAATTTCATGATTTGTTGTAGGAAGATCAGTGAGTACATTTGAAGATAATATGAGACTTGCGTAAATATCATCATATTGATTTTTATTATAGCAGGGTGCAGGATGTTTTTGAATTCTTTCACTTCTTCTAATTTTAGTATTTTGTGACTCAAAAGTATCTGCACTTTCGGTAGTTTTTTTTTTGTTTTTCTTTTTTTTGTTTTCTTTTTCTTTTTTTTTTTTTTTGTTTTTTTTTTATGTCCCAGGTTTATCAGGTTTTGGAATAGTTTCATCTGGTTTTGTGCCAGATTTATCAGCTGAAATACTACTATTATCTGGTTTTGTTCCAGATTTATCAGCTGTAGTACTACTAGTATCTGGTTTTGTTCTAGATTTATCAGCCATAGTACTACTAGAATCTGGTTTTGTTCCAGATTTATCAGCTGTAGTACTACTAGTATCTAGTTTTGTTCCAGATTTATCAGCTGTAGGACTATTCCCTGATATATCTGTATTTTGTGGACGAGTTATTTGAAATGTGATTTCGTCAAAAATGACTTTCCATGCTGTGAAAAATTTAGCTAAAACAACACTCCATATTTTATATTCATTTGGTTCACATCCAACTAATATACCTTTCATACATTTTTTATCAAATTCATTTGTTTTTGTTTTATTATGTATGTATGTGGTTGAACCAAAGACTTTTAAGTGATTTAATTTTGGTTTCTTATTATTTCACAATTCATATGGTGTTTTGTTAATATTTAGAGCTTTTGTAGGTGAAAAATTAATTAAAAAAAATTTTCAGTCAAAACTGCTTCACCCCAAAGAGTTTTCTCTAAATGTGCAGAAGCTATTATACTACGTGTTTTACTGTATAGTACGATTCATTCGTTCTGCTACACCATTTTGTTGTGGTGTACGTGAACCGTCAAATGATATGTGATACCTTTTTGGGTACAAAAATCTTTAAAATCATTTGACAAGTATTCACAACCATTATCACAATACAGGTTTACTACTTTTAAATTAAAAAGTGCTACACTTCTAGTCACAAAATCTTTAAACATATTAGGTAATTGAGATCGAAATATTAGTAAGTATGTAACGGTATAATGACTATAATCGTCTATAAATGTTACATAGTATTCTTTATTGTCTATTGTTGTATTGTGTAATTGGACTGCATATATATAAACAATAAATAATGCCGTTTTTTAAGATTCTTATTTTTTATGTGCAAATTTTCCATATATACAAGCTTCACATAAAATTTTAGAGGGTCTTATGTGTTTTAAATGGTCAATATCTTCGGCTAATTGATAATTTTCGCAAATTTATCATTACTGATATGACCTAAACGTTCATGCCATATTATAAATGTATTTATTTGAGCGGTATTTATATTATGTCTCAAGTTAATTAAATTTTGAGGTATAGTGAAATTAACAACAATTAAATTATTCAAGGACATACCTGATAAGATTTTCTTTTTTTATTTTTTTTATACTGTTTCACCTGTACTCCATCTGGGTGGATAATTATCGTCATTCCTTTGTTCTGCATGCGGATGACTGATAATATGTTGTAGGGAACTTCAGAGCAGCCTTGAATTTCATAATTTGTTGTAATATTGTACCCTTCTTCGTTACTGCAACTGTTGCACCAAATTTTGCCACTCCAATATTTATAGTTGTAGGTAAATCGTAGCATGTTGTAAAAATACCATGCTGGTTTACTATATGATCCGTAACACCAGAATCAAGAAGAAAAGTTATTTCGTTTGGACTGAGATTTATGCAATTTTGATTTTGTAACTTGAAAACAAAACTATTATCAATGTTGGCTTGTTGAATTGTCTTTAGTGTACGTGGGCGATCATTATTTATGCCTATCACTTCCTTATAATAATAGCAATCCTTTTTAAGAAGATCACGTCGACCACAATGTTCACATTTGATATGTGAAACTTTGTATCTTGCCTGGAATACCTTTTCTTGATTTTACAAAAAAAATTTGTTTTTCTTTCCTGATACATGGTTTCTTTCAAGCTTATTTCCTTCACAATGATGAATGTTTTTCAAATTTGCAAACTTATTGAAGCATGACTTGTGTCAGTATTAGTTTTAAGTTTAACTTCATGATCTAGAAGACTTGTTTTTACAAAACTTATATTTAAATCATCATTTAATGTCTCGTGCGCTGTTATTACTCCATCATAGGGTAAAGGCAAGGTTAATAATAGATGGGATACTTTATCCATTTCATCCAATTTTGCTCCAGCGAAATAATTTCAGTAATGGTGTCCTCAAAATCGGTGAAATGATGGATTAAGCTTACATCATCTTTTAATTTCAATATTAAGAGCTTCTTTCATAGTGCAGGTAGCTAAACTACGTCTTTCATAAATTTTATCAGGATTTGCCAAAATCTGTTTCGCAACATTTTCTTTAACAAGACCTTTTTCAATTCTGCAGGTTGTTCATCTGGTATTTCTTCTTCGATCACATTTAAAACATTTTTAATTCCGCAAGCAATGTCTTGACACGGAATTTCCATACACTATAACGTTCATCACTAAATTGTTCAATATTCCGTTTGTAGTAATGTTTTCAATTTTAAACACAATATATATGTATACACAACTGATAGTTAATTAAAAAAAATGAGATAGATATCACACAATGTGTATTGGAATTAATTACAGGTTTAATCGCGTAAACTGGCCCATAACCTATTGGGAATGGGTATTAAAATAAAACGCAGTGTACTTGAATATGTGTATATTCGATATTAACGTGTCTGTAGAACTGACTAAAGAGAAAAATAATAACGTACATATATCGCATTCCAGCTGCATCTTTGTATATTGAAATATACTGATACATAATATAGTGCTGGCATATTAATTAGTATAACATATACACACATTCTCGAGGGTGAACACCACAGACCACACATACATTTGTGATTTATATTTTTGTATAGGAAATGCCTATGATGCATTTCTAACAGTTAACATCGAAAGAAAATAAAGGTTATGTTTACTGACATATTTGAAGATGTCATCAAAAAGTTTTGAAAATCCGCCCGTAGATAGCGAAGATACTCTCCTCCATTAATATTTTCATCCAAGAAATAAGGTCCAATTATGTAACAACCCACTATTCCTCCCCACAGTTTTAATGACCAACGATTTTGAAAGTTTACAGGTGTGAAAAAGTGGGGGGGTTTTATGTGTTATAATAACGGAAATTGTGACGATGAACGTATTCACTTTAACGATAATATATATGGGTACTTAGAGCCGATAAGGTACAATTCCTTGGAGAAATTTAGTAATTATAGTATTTTAAATGATTTTTGTGTTAATATCATTTGAAAACAGATGTTCATGTTTTTATTATTAAAGTCGTATCAATTTTGCACAGCTGTTTCTTGCCAAAAGACTGTTATATATATTTTTACTAGTTATCGTTAGACGCATATGTAGATAACTAGTACATATCGATTTAGAAAATCTATTACTAGATGATAATGAAAAAGTTTTGTCTTACGAAGTATCCATTGTGTTGCGAAGTCTAAGGAAACACGACTACAACGATTATTTAAACATGATTGCTGGTAAACAAAAAGGTATCGGATTTAATAGAAAATGTTCGGATATTACTAAATTACACTATGTATATGATGATTATTAATATAGTACTATGATATCAAAAATTAAATTGGTTGTTGGTCATGGAATGTAAATCGCTTGTCTTAGTTTAAATCATCCTTTTGAAATAATTCAATCATTGTCAAGCTACACTGCCATTATCAATAACCTACAAATGTGTTACCTACTTAGTTCAGCTGTAAAATAATAATGAACTACAAGTTATGAAATAAATAACGTTTTTATTAACCAGAAAAACTAAGTTATAATAATTGTTGGAAATGTCCCCCGTTTTGTTCAATGCACAAGTTTACGCGCCTCCTCATGCTGTGAAAAGCGTTTTGCAGCATTTCTGGCGTTATGGTTGCACATTGCTGAACAATTCTTTGTTGCAGTTCTTGCAAATTATGTATCGGATTTGCGAAAATCTTATTTTTTAAAGAAGGAAAGATAAAATAGGTCCATAATTGTAAAACAAGGTGATCTCGAAGGAAACTCAACTTCCGTATGCAAACTTATCAGCCGGTCATCAAAAAACTCGCGGAGAAAAGCAAGATTTTCTCGTGTAGTATGTGCTGTTGCACCATCTTGCTGGAAATAACCGTATTGAAGTTCATCATCGTCTAACTGTTGCACAAATTCAGTCAAAAAAATATTTCTGTACCTTTCTGCGTTGACGGTGAAATTGAAAAAAATTGGCCCAATTATTCTTCTGCGAGAAACTGCCATCCAAACACCAATTTTCTGAGCATGTAGTGGCGTTTCAATAAAAATATGCGGGTTATCAGTGCTCCACATTCGCATATTCTGAGAATTGATGTATCCAGAAAGGTGGAAACAAGCTTCGTCAGAAAAAAAAGTTAAGTTCAGCAGATCGTCATTCATTATAGTATATTATGCAATGAGCATTTAATGATAGCTATTAAGACACGAGTAAGAGAATTACAATACGAGGCGAAGCCGAGTATTGTAATGAATACGAGTGTCTTAATAGCCATTAAATGCGAGTTGCATACACTATTTTTTCTACGACCCCATAATAAAACATATTTTTTGAACAATCCATTTCATAAATTGAGGTTAAAATTTTCTGTACGTTTTTGTGAATTTGGCTGGTAATAAATTGTTCGTGGCTACTAAGGCTTGTTCCATAATTTCTGGTGGAGTCAATTATTACATTTCACTGTCATTATCCCTCATTTTTACCGTTTATATTTTCAAAAAAGCACAAATTTTAAGTACTTACTTGTAAATTGCAGAGAACTGTCACATTTATTTAATTTGTATATCTGTCAGATATGCAGTCGCCATATTGAATATTGTTTGAATATTGAAATGTCGCATTCCTATTGGATATAAACTTGTATCGTAATGAAAAATCTGTATTCCTATTGGATATAAACTTGTAACATAATGAAAATCTGTATCGTAATGAACATCATTATAGTACAGGTTCGGCATATCTAATAATACAATTAAAGTATGGGAGTAGAAAAAATTATTAACGAACCAATGGCAGTACGCAAGCCGTCTGGGGTGGTCTGCAGGCAGAAGAGCTTGATATGATTGCATCTTATATGGATGCATGTTCAGGTCCTTCTTTACAATCGTTTGGCATGTTCCATAAGAAAGCCGAATTTCTTGAGAGAAACGTTTTAAAGGTTTTGTAGGCTCTTCTTCCATACGTTGACGAACGTCATTAATAACTTCTTTTGTACGAACTCTTGGTCTACCAGCACCTTTTTTTATGCGTCACAGAACCAGTTTCGCGAAACAATTCAACACAATTTGTAAGGCATGCATAAAAATTGTCCGGTAATACTGCTACGGCTGGGAAGTGCTCTCGAAAATTGTCCGAACACAAACGTTGACTGTATTCCCAAGTTCCATTAACTAGCACACCCGTTCGAAAATAGGCTTCAATCATGTAAATTTTGTGCTCTGTGGTGAGAACCATGATTCAAAAACCGTGCAGGATTGGAAAACTTCAACACAATAACTTGACAGATTTTGATATTCAAAAAATTATGACATACCTAAATCTACGATGCACGCTACGACAATAATTTTAAAATCCATGACCACCATTGACCAATTTAATTGTTGATATCCCGGTATAAACATTCATAGTTCTGTTATGATAAATAATGTAAACAGTGGTCTTTTTTTTACATATTTCTTTAATTTATAAACATACATGTATACAGTGTCTACAAAAAATAAGGAAGCAACCAGAGAATAACGATCAACGAGAAAGTGGCAGTATATAGTGAGATCCCTTGATGTTCGTGTCCCATTTTCGCCTTGTCAGACAGACCAGGGACTGCTTGGTACTGGACGCAATGACGACCAAACAGAAACAGAGACATGCTTTTAACGTCTTTTTCACTTTTCGTTGGTCATTATTCTCTGAAGAAACCTAGAAGCTACAGCATTTACTATTATTTCTAGAAAAAAAAGTTCATAACAAAGTTTACTTGATAATTCTTTGCCAAGATTTAATGCTTTCCATTTTTGTTCTATGACATTGTATACTCAGATGCAAACAATATTTTTTCACCCAAAAATTAATAATATTTTTATTTGTTTTACGACCATGTCAAAGTATTGTAAGTTTACATTAAAAAAAATAACATACATTTCTATTCATGGTCAACATTTCAGGGCCATTTGTGCCGCTTGTAATTTAAACGGCGTGTAACTAATCCCTGTTTAAATATACGCTAGGATTAAGTTTCGATTGATTTGCACCGTATAATATTTTTCGCCAGTTAAGTAAACCAAGATTAAAAAAAAAGCAACATTTGGCAACGCCCAAAAAAAATTCGCAACTAACTTCACATGCGATGTAAATATGTTTTTAAGGTTATTCTTGTTTTATTTTTCTGAATAATCCGTCACCCGCCCGATTTGTGATTTCCTTCATCCTTCATATTCCCTCTATTTTGGGCTCGAAACAAAATGGATCAAGTCCATAAGTAACAAAAAAAAAAGGAGTAGGTCATCTAATTTTTCAAGTGATGAAATAATGTTGATCGCAAATATTTGCTTGGAATAGAAGCATGTGATTGAAAATAAAAGGACCGACCAGGTTACATCAAAGGAAAAGGCGAATGCGTGGCTAGATATTGCCAAAAAATTCAATTCAGCAGTACCGAATGGTAAATATAGAGCGGCGGATTGTTTGCGACGATTCTATGAGAATAAAAAAAAGAAGTTAGAAAAATTGCAGCCGAAGAAAAAAAGGAAACATTTCGTACCGGAGGTGGCTTACCATTATGAACACCAAATCAGTATTTGGATTAGACAATGGTGGATTAGATGAAGATGGAATATACCTTAACAAATCTTCAAAAAATCAAACCACAGGCAATGTAGTACCACGCGATCATTTAAATTCTAAATTATAGCAGGCGGGATTTTTTTTATTAGGTTGTCCAGAATGTCAATTATTGATTAATTAACATTTTGAAACGTCACTTTGACAATTCAAATTGTAAATTAGTACTTATATACCAACTTAATTTAAATTTCACAGTCTGCTCTAATTTAGAATTTAAATGATCGCGCGGTATTTGAATACAAAGATCACACTATTGAAGATTATAGCAGTGATAATACTGAGGTTAATACAGTATGTATTTATTTGTTTATAATACATAAGTTTTTTAAATTAATAATATACGTTTCGCAAGTGGCCCAAGAAAAAGAAGTATTGGTAAGCTTGAATGAAAATAGCTTGGAGGTATGTTTATGCAGCCAGAAAGCAGTTCTTCAATAATTTAATATGTAAAGAAAAAATTTAACTCTTAATGTTTTTTTTGCAGACAGTACAAGAGGACCCTCTACATTCTCACAGACTTGCCCAGAAAATAATGCCAATAATAATAATAATAATGTGTGTACCTATGTTGTGGTTAGGTTAGAAATAAAAATTAAGCCGCCAAAATTGACCGTTTAATTTAAACCTCGTTTATACTAATTTAATCCTAGTTTTGGCTACGGCGCAAGGGAAATTTACACTTTAACTACAGTTTAGCGTTAAACTTAGTTTAACAACAACGGTGCAAACGGCCATTAGTCTACTATTTTAATATTAAAAATTACAATAATATGTCACAGCATATTTTTAAATGTCTGCCATTAATTCCCTCACAATGTGCAATTCCGTGAAAAAATGTGTAAGTTTATAAACTTCTGTGTCTCGTACAATAGTTTTTCCGAAGCTCAGTTTGTCATGAAAGCAAACGCACTTGCCAGGTAACTATTTAAGATATGTTATAGTCCTGTTGGACAGGTAAGCAACGACGAAAGAGTTTGGCGTTATACATTATCTAAAGTTATACTAAGTCAAAAATTAATAAAACAGAAGTCAAATCCCAATCCTCACCAATGCTAATGTCATGTTATTTTAAATTGTGCTGTAGTCCAACTATACTTTGTTCTGAAACGAGACTAATCCTCAAGAAGTCTATTGCCAGCATCTAAATAGGATCTTCGTTCTTCATTTATCAATCCTTTTAGCAATTTTATTTGACTATTAATATTTGTTATGAAAGCAAGCCACGGAGATCTCGTAACACGGCGATATAGGAGCATATCAAGACGAAAACTAAATGAGTAAACACGGAGGTAGGCTTGAAGGAAAACGCTGTACGTCCCTGTATGCACAAAAGTCAAAAAATGATATAAAAAATATAATTAATTACAAAAAAATCCTGCAGATGCAAAAAACTTGATTTCGAGACTGAAAAAATATGAAATATATGAGTAATTTAGTTTGATGTGGAATAAATAAAATTAATGTATTTCATAATTAGTAGATTTACATCAAATAGTAATTATGTTACCACGTGGAACATGGCTAAATTATAATGATTAATGAAGCTTAAAAAGAATTATTTCCAACATAAGTACACTTATTTCCGCCAATAACAAACGCATTAATGAAACAACTGTGTATAACTGATATAGTTAACTTTCTTGTAATGTTTAGCATTTAATGTATTTATTTTTGCTTTGAATTTCTATCAACAATAATGCTTCACTTCAAACGCAAATGACATTTTGGCAACAACATACGAACACAGGACATCGTAATTAACTCGGCTTATATTGATTATGATGAGTGTCTACTATTTTATTGTACACTGAAATAGAAAATTCAAATCTGATTATGCTATGCACTGCGTAATTATTTTCATCAAGGATGTGTCAATAAAAATAGATATAAAACAAAATTACATAAACCAGAAATTACATGTCATCAAAAATATGCAAATCATGCTGTTTGAAAATCTCAACAAACATCTGAATTGTATAATTTTTATTTTGTTTTGATAATAATCTTTAAAGGATAGATAGATAGATTGTTTTTTTGTAATTATGCTCAAAAAGGATTGTTTTTATACACAAGTTATTCTAAATTAAGTTTCAAATACTTTTATGTCTTAATACGTAATTATTAGGGTAAGGTGAAAAATGCTCGGCCTGACACAGAGATTGCGTTCCAATCAGCGAAAATTTATGATTTCTGCCTGTGTGCAACCTGTCATTAGTTCGTATGACAAACTTCAAATTATTCTCTCAAATGGTTTGTTTACACGAATTTTCGCGATAGACGTCTTTCGTGTTTTTCGTTAAAATGGATAAACTAGAATATCGTGCGGTCATAAAATTCTTCGTTTTAGATGGATTAACCCCAAAGGAAATTCAACCGAAGTTGCCAAAAGTTTACGGGGACTCTCCTCCTTCAATGTCAACCGTTAAAACATGGGCAGCTAATTTTAAACGTGGTCGCACGTCCCTCGATGATGACCCACGCGAAGGACGACCAAAAACCGCAATCACACCGGCTAACATCGAAAAGGTGCACGATATCGTGTTGGACGATAGGCGTGTGAAGATGAGCGAGGTAGCTGAGACCGTGGGGATATCAGAAGAAAGGATGCAAAACATCTTGCTCGAAGAATTAGGGAATCGAAAGCTTTGCGCAAGGTGGGTGTC
The DNA here is from genome assembly GCA_963170755.1 of Amphimallon solstitiale. NCBI lineage: Eukaryota > Metazoa > Arthropoda > Insecta > Coleoptera > Scarabaeidae > Amphimallon > Amphimallon solstitiale. The sequence continues at coordinate 77,555,154 of OY720683.1, read as the reverse complement.
GCATTTGCTGAATGCCGATCAAAACCAAATGCGCAAACGACTTTCGCAGCAATGTTTGGGCCGATTCAATAGGGATCCGACCGATTTTGTGCGGCGATTTATTACCATGGATAAGACATGGGTCGACCAGTACACGCCAGAAACGAAACAGCAGTCGAAACAGTGGGTGGAAGTCGGTGGTTGAGCGCCAAAGAAAAAATGGCAGAACAATTACAGGCGAATATTACTCCAACTTTCTTGACCAGCTGGATGCCAAAATTCACGAGAAGAGGCCTGGCTTGAGATAGAAAAAAATCATGTTTCACCAGGACAACGCACCTGCTGACAAAAGTGCGTTGGCAATAGGAAAACTGCGGGATTAGAGATATGATTTGCTCGACCATCCCCTCTATTCTCCTGATTTGGCGCACTCAGACTTCAATCCGTTCCCAACCCTGAAAAATGTTGTTTCTAAGAAACGCTTCGCGTCCAATGAAGAAGTTGAGAGGACCGTAAATGGATATTTTAACAGCATTCCAACTCTCACTTCCGGAAAGGAATACTGATGTTGGAGAAACGCTGGACCAAGTGTGTTGAAGTCAAGGGAAATTATGTTGGAAAATAAAATCATTTTTTAACTGAAAATCGCAGTCTTTCATTGTCAGGCCGAGAATTTTTCAAGTCTGTGCGAAAAGCATATTTTGCGAGATATTTGAAAAAGAAACTGCTTTCTGATAAGAATAAAAATGTTATTTCCGGTTTGAATTTTGAAAATTTCAGTATAGTGGTTGGTTACAGTGCTTTGAAAACAACCTGCTCATATGTTTTTGCTCTAAATATATAACAATAACACTTACATCCAAGGCTTTGCCGCATGGTGTTATCGGTGGATTGGCAGGAACGAAGTTCGCAGTATCGTGGTCATTCTTGTAGTTGATTTGAAAAGGAACCAACGGAGTATCTTTATTACCCATGTAATCAAACCACCTTCTCGCAGTGCACCTGGTAGATGTCCAAGTTCCGCACATTAAGTCCATGGCCATTTGACCGGTGCTAGGTACGCTAACTTGTTTACAGGAATCATATGTACCGTTCATGTATTTGCCCGTTACATACAAATCGATTTCTGTTATGTAAGAGCCTTCTGGAATGAAAGAAATTAGTTTGTAGTAACCAAATGTAAATTTTATTATCATTGCAATATTCATGTCATTATACTTAGATTAAATTATCTCTGAATTAAACGAAAATGTAACAGATTGAATATCTCGAAAGAGAATTCTTTTGTGGAAAAACGCAGAAGCTCAATTTTTAATCCAAGGCGAGGGACACCCTTCCATCAAATCTTCAACTGTGTTGCGTCATTCCCCTCCCCTCCATTACACTAACCATTACAATTTAAATATGGAAAGTACTAAGTACGATAAATCATTGAAAAGATAATTTTATGGAGAATTTAGTAAGTGATTGCTGGTAGCGGTACTTTTGATGTTAGCGCCCCCGAGCGGGATAAAAACAGTTACATATTCCTAAATGTGACACATCAGAAACAACATTAACACAATCAACACATTAACAACATTAACGCAACCAGTAATCACGTTACTTCATAAAATTACCTTTTCAATGATGTACTGGTTATGTCAAATACCATTAGCCATAGGTAATCAGTTTATACGTATATATGTATAGCTCGGTTAAGAACTGATGGCATTTGCGTGGACAATTTTAAGACAAAAAAAAAGAACGCAGATAAATTAATTGCACTTTGTCTATCATAGTGGATTGCTTTCGATACCGATATTTTTAACGCACATGATACATATTTTAGCCACGCCTCGCGCATCCTGAGTACCATCAGATATTAACCGAGCTATAATACGTCGCAGCGCGGTATCTATACATCGTACATGCATACATACGTATCCACAGATCCGCTATGGCTAATGTTACTTGACACATGCGGTATATCATACTTACTACATACTTTCTCTATTTAAATTGTAATGGTTAGGGTGATGAAGGGGAGGGGAATGACGAATCACAGTTGAGGTTATGATGGAAGAGTGTCCTACATTCTTCTCCTTCGAGATATTCAATCTGTTTCGTTTTCAGTGCTCCATCCTGTATATCAGATAAGATTTTGATACTGTGATCGAGAACTTAATAATAATTTATTAACCAACAATTAGTTGAAAAATACACTTCTTTTGCAGAAAGATTGGAATAAATGCTAAGGGATTTCATATTGTCATTTTAAACGGTTGTTATTGAATTGTTTAAAGTGTTGATGCTTTTTGTTTAAAAAAAATCTGTTATGTTGCTGAGTCAGAAAGTTTTGTCAATTAAAAAAACATCATGTTTCCAGATTGTGGCTTTAACAGGTAGGTAATTTCTCTGCGATAAATTTTATAAACATAACATCGTCTGAATCAACGAATTCCAATGATAACAGAGTTATTTTTAAATGCAACTTTTCACAAGTATTTTTTTTGTTTACAATATGAAAAAATCCAATTTTAAAACGTAATGTGTCTTAAATTCTTTTCAACTCCATGGAAATCTTTACTGATGTTTATATCGTAAATTAAGCACGTTTTTACTTTCCCCAACAGGGCAAAAGAGAAAGCAGTGAGAGTTGTACAATACGCTCATAGATTTAGCCTGACACAAAAGGGAACGCAGCAAGTCAATCAAGAAACGGAAATGTCCGTCACAATGAACCTTTGGGTTTTCACTAACTTCACTTCACCTTGTGGACTAATAAATACTAGGTAACTGTTTTAATATTTATGTAAAAATTTAATGAAATGAAAATTGGTCAGAGTGTTCTGAGACAACAAAATTAAAAAATATTGCCTAACTAATCAATCATGTTTCCATATTCATACCGTCCTCAAATTGGAAAATTAGTTACTTTTTTTTTTTTACTTTATATTTTCTTACAGTTTTCCATCATACATTCTTGAAAAAGTGACGGAAACATTTGATACACGCTAATAAAATACTAGACTTTTTGCGTCTTCTTGAATGACAGCATACTAATTTAAATGGCAATACCCTAGTGAGAGCGATCAAACACACTGGCAGGGGACATTTCATTGCTCCGTTGCTCCGCAATGGTTTGAAAACTATTGGGTCAATTCTGTGCACATCTGTAAGATCTATAACATCTGTAACGTCTCTAAGGGTTTACAGATGAATTTGCAATACTGTGACCATATTTTGCTTACAGAATATCAGTAACTCTTACAGATTTCCGTAAACTTTACGCTAAGCGAGCGCATGTCCATAAGATTGAAACAGAATCTGTAACGTAAACGCTGTATGCAAACTTGTTTGTATAGGGATATCTATATACGACAGAAGATTGTGTAGCAAGGACCCCAGCAAGGAAAGTCGTTTTGTTTTTTATGTATACAAATTTATTTATTTTTTCGAGTTTGAATTTTTTAGTTTTTCCTGTATACATATATATGTTATGAACTTTTATTGTATAGCTATTGGTGTAGATGCAAGTTAAATGCAAAAAAAAACAGTTATATGTCACAGTAACTTATAAAACAGCATATAATATGCACTGACATATGTAGGTAAAAACGGTATTCTTCAATAAAAGAAATTCACAAAGCATATACTAACATTATTAAAGTAAATGAATATATTATAACTCAAAACAAAAGAAAATTTCATAAAAAAATATTTTTAAAACAAAATAAAATAAATAAACTCAAAAAACAATATATAAATATTGTCATAAAAGAAAGTAAGCTTTTTTATAATACAAAAATAAACAAATAGACTGCTTACACAAATGATCACTACCCAAAGTTGAAATTTGGGTTTTCAAACTTAAATTTTGCAATTTCAAATTCTAATCTTTTTCTTTCTATATATTTTTTTTCTTTTTTTATTTTAATGTAATTATGGCAAAACTGTTGCGGTACTGCAACAAGTTGACTGTTCACCTCACATTGAGCACTTGTTATATTAATTAGCTTTTCTGCCAACAAATATAAAGGCTTTTGCCTTGTTCTACTTTGTCTTTGTTTATGACTCGATTCCTTGTTTTCATTTTCAGTCTGAAATTGCAGTTACCATTTTCGAAACATCTGCAACAGTACTGGCACCCCGAAGTCCTTCCTCTGTAGAAGTATCAACAGTGAACACTTCAAACACATCAATATTCTCTGTTGGGCTAGGTAGCAGTACATGTGTACCCTGCTGTTGTGTGGGTTGTATGTCTATTCCTTCATAATTTGTTGCACAATTTAGGCCTGTTACTGCTACTTTTCCCTATACAGATAGTCCTCTTTCTTCCAAATCCGACGTTTTAATAGCATCTAGTGGCTGGTCCTGACTCCGCCTGGGACCTATATTGTGACAACTTTCTATATTTTGCCCTTGTGGCATATTTCCAGTCACTAAACCGCTACATAAGATATATATTTTTTAATATCTTTTTTAATTTTAATTCTTTATATTACCTTTTTTCATTCTTCCACCTCTAAATTCGGACAATCTCCAATTGCATTTAAACTATTACATAGTTTTGTCCACTGGTTTTCTATGTAGTTTTCCCCTAACGTGGGATTTATAGTACCACTTCTAAAATGGTAATCTCTTTCCATATATTGTAAATAAAGATCTAATTGTTCCTTGGTGGTATTTTTTGTCCGTTTACGTTTTTGGCTACTGTAGTAAATACGTTACCAGAAAATAGATAGATTGCTTGACATAATTAAAGTATCTTACCTCATTATTTTATATAATATAATTACAGCACTTATATTTGAAGAAATGTTTTAATAATATCATTGAACTTCTATGCCTACTACACTTAACCTAACAGATTTTGCAACTGACATACACGCTTACGGAGTCACACTACATAGCAATAACATGAAGATAGTCGCTGGTCTTGTTTTTACAGAAATGTATACAGAATTGCCCCAATTGTAAATCTGTAAGTATAACATTTACAGAGTTTTGTAACGTTACAGATTTGTAAAGTTACAGATCTGTAAGGAATTGCACAGAATTGGCCTATATATCGGGAAACGCTCACGGCCAGGGTCTGGCCATCTTACCACAAGTTCACCCTGTTCCAAATTGACTCCGTTAGTGTTACTTGACAAGGAATACAACAAGACATCTTGCTCGCAAACTTAAAAACGTAACACGGATGCATGAAATTTTCGTCAGTTAATGATATTATCCCTATAGCCAATGCAAACTTTACATACTGTTAAGAAAACAATGGAGATTGTAAGTTTTCTGGGACCCCATTTCTGAACAGTTCTAGAACAAGTGCGCATGTCGTTTGAATAAATCTATTCCAACCGCGTAATTCTGAAGCATCAAATTCTGTCCAACGTTCAGTCCTTCAGAACTCTTAATTCAAACCGTTCAAAACAGTTAAAAATAGGTTTTCCTCATGGAATGGTAATTGTCATATCTAATAGCATTTGCATTTTTTTTGTAGTTGTTTCTCTTGAATTTCAGATTTATTGTAGACTAGCGATATCCGGCGCGCGCTGCTACGGCCAATGAAAGAACAATTTTTATCGGCACCAAACTTCACAGGAACACTCACCAGGCTATGCTAAAGTTTTCCTGAAAATTTCACGAAAATCGTTTCAGCGGTTTCGGAGTTTATAGGGAACATACATACACACACACACACACACACACATCCACTTTTAATCTAACCTCGGAATAAGCATAGGTGATCCGATATCAGTAAGATTAAATGATGGAAAATGTTTTTATTGTTAACCCGAACGACACCAAACTTCACAGGAACTGGCCCCAGACTATGCTAAAGATTTTCTGAAAATTTCATCAAAATCTGTTCGGCGTTTTCGGAGTCTATAGGGAATATACACACTCCGCCACACACATAAATACAATTTTATATATAAAAAGATTAGATTCAATCGTGCTGTTTGAATATATGGTTTTCTTTTTATTTTAATTTGTGATATTATTAGAGTATTTTTTTTGACTCAGTTTCACAAAACATGCTTTTTTCCTTATTTTTTTATAGGTATATTCCGTTTACTATTATTAGTTTTCAAATATGTAGTAACTAAAGATCGTAAGTCAGGGATAGATGACGCGAAACAAAATCTTATAGATAAACAAGCACTTACAAAGTAACAGTAAATACATCTCCAGAAGCAATATTGTAGAGCAGGGGTCTCCAAACTATGGCCCGAGGGCCACATCCGGCCCGCGGACAGATTTTGTCCGGCCCGCGGAGAGCTAGCATACTTGAAAACTCCTTTTAGAGAACATATTTTTTATAGCAAATTAAATTTAGTTTACTGAAGTATTCTAATTTTATGTTGAATAATTATTAATATGACATCTACATTGATATGGTCATGGGCTAACTACTCATAACATTGTTGTAGGCTTATTGTTATTGTTTTTGTGATAAGTTGGATAAAGAAACACAGAATTGTAATGAGTAAAGACATGTATAATATGCAGAAAATTTTACTTCAGTATATAATAACTAACAAATTATTGAAATGAATCCAACTAACATTTTATACATTTTAAATAAAAACATAACTTATAACAAGCATAATGACATATGAAATACTAATGAGATTTGTGTAATTGAGATTTTCCACTGACAATAGTTTGTAGTTGTGGACTAATTTTACTTGTACCAATTATTAAAAGAGATTTAAGATGCTCATCAGTTAATTTAGATCTGTAAACTTTTTTTGTGTACTTCATTTTGGAGAAGGTCTTCTCACACAAATAAGTAGCACCAAAAACAGAAAACAGCCCACGAGCAAATTTATGCAAATTATCAAATTGTGTCAGTGGAAGACTCTTATAAAATTCCAACAAAGATGAGTTTTGATATTTGTTCTTAATTATATCACTGCACTGTAGATCAATTATTTCCATTTGAAGTTCCGGGGTAGGGTTTCAATGTCAGTATCAAAAGGATTCTGAAAAATCTTAATTTGATTCGCAATAGCATCAAAGTCCGAGAAACGAGTATCAAAATTTATTTTCAAAGTACTCAAAGTTTCGATTGCAAAATCGATAGGAAACTCAGTCTCAGTAGTGTGGCTGAATATTTCACATGTTTTAAAATGTGAAAAACATTTACTTCGTAGTTGTGATTGAAACAGTATCAATTTCTTCCGGAATGATTTGATATTAGTGTATAAATCAGGAAGATGCTGGTTTTCTCCTTGCAATCTCAAATTCAGTTCGTTCACATGTTTTTGTCAAATCAACATAGAATGCTAACTTCCACAGCCATGCGTTGTTTTGTAATTCAGTAAGAGGGCGATGCTTTTCATTCAAAAAAATTTCGATCACTGCTCGAAGTTCAAAAAAGCGCTGAAGGACTTTCCCACAACTAAGCCAACGTATGGCAGTATGATAAGGTAAGTCATTTTCTCCAATCTCTTCAATAAATTGTCGGAATTGTCGGTGATTCAGCCCAAAAGATCTGATAAAATTAACAGTTGATATGACTGGTTTCAGAACTTCAGACATATTCAAACATTTTCCGCACAAAGACTGTTGATGAATGATACAATGTAAGACTAATGGTTTTAAACCACCGTCATTTTCTACAGCCTTTGACACAAGAGCGACCACTCCTTTATCTTTCCCACTCATGTTTTTGCCTCCATCAGTTGTAATACATTTCAAGTTTTTCCATCGAAGGTTCTTTTGATTAATGGCCATTTCAACTCCTTTAAAAATATCTGTACCAGTAGTTGTGCCATGAATACTATTCATATCAAGAAGTTCTTCATGCACTTCATAGCTTTTATCTACTCCTCGAATATAAATCAACACCTGAGCAGTATCTGACACATCCGTTGACTCATCCAAGGCCAAAGAAAACCACTCAACATGTCCATTTTTGTCGAACAGTTGAGAGGATATATTTTCAGCGATGTTTTCTACTCTTCGAGCCACAGTGTTTGCTGACATACTGACACCTTTTAATAAATTTACCTTTTCAGGGCTCATTTCTTCGGCTACTGCAATTATGCATTCTTTGATCACTTCTCCATCGGTGAATGGTTTTCCACGTTTTGCAATTTCAAGAGCCACACGAAAGCTGGCACGCGTTGCAGCCTCTTGTTCAGTTTTGAGTTTTGTAAATGAAGATTGCTGCGATTTCAATCCGCGCTTCATAGCTTCGAATTTTTCTGTCCGCAAACTTCCTGTATATTTTGAGTAATTTTGAAAATGTTTTGTTTCATAATGACGTTTAATGTTATATTCTTTGAGAACGGCTATGCTTTCATTGCAAATCAAACATAGCGCCTTCTTACTGGACTCAATTACGAAATACTGAATGTTCCACTGATCTTTGAATTTTCTGCATTCACTATCAATTTTTCGCTTCTTTTCCATACTACTAAATCACACACAAAAGCAACAATTCAAATCAAAATACTGTTACAAAGATGTCTTAAACTTAAACACGCACAAACACGTTTTAAGGAGGTACGCACTATTTTATTTCACAATAGTGTCATAGGAACTGATTTGTGGTTGCGCCACTAGCCTTCTTATATATTCCAATTACTGCCATCTAGAAGTGAGTGGAAGACACCAGAACTTTCTCGAACCAACGAGATTATTCTGTACGTGCTATTAGCACCATCTGTTAGCGATAGAAGGTACTACCTATTTCCGCTTGTGTCCACCAGATGTCGTGTCACGTTACTCCTCATGGCTCGTACTCTACGACTAATCTAGAAATTACAGATAATGACAGGAAAATTAATAATATGCAGTGTTGCCGTTTTGCAGCCTTTTTTAAACGTTGCGTACTTTTTCGGACTTTTTTTCATCAGTGGACTATTTCACTTTTTACCACCGGCAACAATGATAATATGGTTTTGGCCCTCGGAACTTACTGGAGTAATCAGTATGGCCCTAAGGCTGGAAAGTTTGGAGACCCCTGTTGTAGAGCAAAGTACCCCTTTACTGTCGATCCCTAATACATAATAACAAATAATTATATGTAAATTATGTATTCACCTACGTATAAAATAAAATTCTTTTATTATTTGAAAAATCGTTTAGATTAGATAACTAAATAAATATGATCTCACATTAATATTGTACATATTACTTACTAGAATTTATATTTCCATCGGGCTTTGTCGATACGACATTTATAAATTTCGACTGGTTAGTAGCACAAGTCATTTCACAGATATGTTTAATGAGATTATTCATACAAGACGGACATCTCTGTAGAAAATTCGCCGCGATATTTATGCTACTGTCCATCGACTTCAGTTGAGTTGTATCACAGCAAGTTGATAACTTTGGTGAAATCATATGCGGACACCATTTCGCCAGGAGTTTTAAGCCGTCCGGATCAGCCATAGGCTTTGCAGTGCCATTATAATAGCAATTTTGAGTTAGTATTCCGTCCTGATGACACTGACCGTACCATATGCAGTGGCCGTCGTCATCACTGTAATTTGAAGGAAGGTCTAACGCTGATCTTGCCTGTAACAAAATAAAGATCATTGTAACCCTAATATTTGATAAAAAGATACATATCGGACTTTAAATAAACACTATTCAAATAAAAACTATATAATGGTAACGTTAAATTCTATCTCACCATAACAGTTAAAACAATAAGCAATATGAGTGAGTACAAACCCTCCAGAATCATTTGAGAAACTGTAGAGCTATAATATTATTGTAATTAGACAAGGTAACATATATAATAAGGTTATGTATAAATCATGTTTCAATAACATTATACGTTTACTTTTCAGTTTTAAAATGGTAGTCCCTTCCGAGGAAGATGCCTTCATTTTAATGGCCCACTATCGCGGTAGAATTCAAAATCCGGATGGATCTTGAGCATACAACTTGCAGTCTTGTATTCAACAATTTAGACAGCAGTTTTCCGATATAGATTTTAATCGTCATAATTTTGTGGATCATAAAAACAATATTATTAAGCGAAAACTATCAGCTGAGACAAGTATTAAGCATTTACTATAATATGTTTATTTATTGTAATTGTAATAATGTTAGGGATGTCGCTTGCCACTGTCCGTAAAATTGTTAAGAAGAATCTTTACTTCCACCCTTATAAAATAAGCGTTGTGCAACAATTATTGCCAGCTGATTATGCAAATCGAGTAAGATACTGTGAAGCGTTTAATGAAAATTTGGTACAAAATAATAATGTTAGGTCTTAACATATTTATTTTATTTTTATTTTTGTTTCTTGCTTTTATATATGGATGTTTTTCTTTATTTTTATGTAGTATTATATTTTTCTAATGTATGTTTTATTTTTTCACTTTTAATTATACCATCAACTTGCGAATTTAAAGATATTGTGAGAATACATATGCGGAGCCCGCTTCGAAGCACATGCTCTCTCAGCGGCCGAGTTCATTGTCTGCCGGCCCTGCTACTTGCTACATAACTCTGCATCGAAGGCGATGCGAGACCTCCTATGTATGCGTACGGACTGCAGTGTAGGGTACCTGTGATATATAGGTGATCGATAGCTCCTCCAATGGTTCGTATGTATATACAGCATGTGTCAATTTTCATTAGCCATAGGCGATTAATTCATTCAATACGTAACAACATGGCACCCCTACTTTCCTCTCCAATGCCAGCGCGACCGATACAAGCTCAAGTTAGCAGTAACTGTTGGACCACTGACTTGGGTGTTTGTAATGCGTTCAAAAATAATATTTACGCGTTGCAAGGATTTGTTTTTCTTTTTCCTTTCAGTAAATGCGGAGAATTATTAAGCTGCGTTCACGCTGCATGACACAAACAAAAGCGTAATTCTAATAAAATTAAAAATAAGGTAAATAAAAAAGGATTCTGAAAATAATAATAAACTACTAGATCAGGAGATCGCGGCGGCCATTTGATGTTTCCCGTTCCAGTAATAAGACGGCATTTATTGCAGACTAGATCGCAGCTAAAGATTGAATGTAAAATCTGGTGGGGAGATCGGAGAAAATCGTTGTGATGTCGATTGTTGTCGGGATTGGTGACGGAGAGTGGGGGTGACACGTTGCCACGTATTATTTGTATACGTATAAATCGCACGTAAACATTGAATCCCTATACCTAATGAAAATTGACACATACGGTATAGATATGTGTAATCATATGTTTGATGCAGAGCGATCACCGACATATCGGCGCACACCGAACTTAAATAAATGTGTATTTGAACGAAATTTGTGTTTTATTTCACGCTGCTTTGAAAAGAGGAAGTATCCTTACCAAATAACCTACTTGATTTTTAACATTTTACACTGATGAAGGGTGGTTTCACGTATCAGCTTACACCAATTCACAAAACTTACGAAGTTGGGCCACTGAGAATCCCCATGATTTTATTGACACCCCTTTACTGCTATTTCTCGAAGACGAATAATAGGACCTGTATTTCTTCATGAAACTATTATAGCAGAAATATACAGGCGCACTATTTTACAAGAATTTTTAACACAACTTCATTATGATGAATGAAATAATAAATAACGCACCAGTGCATAAAGCAAGAGAAACAATAACACTTCTTCAGAAATTTTACGATAATAGGATCATTTTTGTTTGGTCGACTAAAAAATAATGTTTTTAAAAACATGCTACATAATAATATTTATCTACTAATGTCAAATAATACATGAAAAAATTATACCGATATTAGACCTCATTATTAAACACTGTGTTTGTAAAGTGTTTTTGATTGGATAAGAAACTGTTGAATAATATTATTCAACACTTCCAGGGACCAATGAAAAAATAGGCGGGAAAATATAACCAATTACATTCAAATAAACACTGGAAAAAAAGCGATTTTTTCTTAGTTGCGTAGGCACTGAATGACATCGAACGTCAAACGTTAAATATCAAGAAGCGTGCTTATTATTATTCTAATCAAATTATAATCTTAACACGTCTACAGCTTTTTCTGTCTGCTGGAAATGTATAATATTTCGTGTACCGCCAATACATTAGTAGATAAAGCATTATATTCAACTCATTGCGTGGATATTTTATTACACTCGGACGATTACAGCACTCGCTGCGCTCGTGCTGCAAACTTCATCCTCGTGTAATAAAATTATCCACGCAAACTCGTTGAATAATATACTATTTTATGTAGTTTACGTACTGTTTCATTTAAGCAAATATTTTACAGAGTATAATCATACGAATTTTTTTTTGGCAAGTACCAATCTGTATATTTGGTTGCCTATGGCCCTCATCTTAATCGTTTACGAACGCACTGTATGATATCTATTCCAAGACTTTTGTGTCCTGCACGAGGCTCTACATTATTAGTAGTGATGTTGGATTCGGTAAGTTTTCAGTACTTGTAACTATCCCTTACTTTTTATTCGTTACTGAGTACTCGTTCAAATGTGCCGTGCGGGAATATTTATAGTTAATATATTATACAAACAAAATCTTCACTTATATACTAATTTTAATATATATTACGTTAAATAAATAAAATTCGTTAAAAGTATCCCACAAAACATTTCAACTCAAAAGTGAAATGCCAAAGCCTAAAGTATTTTTTAAGGAGTCCCCCACTTTCTTTACGGTAGGCCAGATATTCTATCATAAAACCATAAAAATCCCCGATTCTGATATTAAATCACATATAAATGTAGAATGTAGTACATGGCACAAAATATATTTTACATTCAAAATGAAACTTTTTTAATGAAATCGACCTACGCAAATACAAGTAATACTAATAATTGGTTAAATACAAATATTTTATACAAAGTTAGGTACATATATCCTCCAAATTATATTTTTTAATAAAATATTTCAGACAAGAATGTCTTCTAAAAGATATAGGTATATTATGAGAGTAACTGTTTGAAAAAGTAACGATTATTTGAAGCCAGTATTCATTACTTAGGATCTTATCGAGTAACGAATACTTTAGTAACTGATACCACTAATTATTAGTTTTTCTTTATTCCGATTCGCAAGCGTTTTCAGTTCTTCGAGGCACGTAGGATTATTGGTAGTGGATGATTTATTTCAATATCAAATGTAGATAAAAACTAGTTACAAAAATATTGAGAATCGCACTATCTTTCCCTAATCTAATATAATACATACAATTCACGTTTCACAGAGCTTATTCATACCACAACAATAATTTATCCAAACACGGTAACATATAATTCGATAATCCTTTTGAATCAATATTCTGAAAGTGGATTAAAATAATTATTTAGCCAAATATTAGAACATTTTGCATATCGTTTATTACATAATATCTTTTGTGTGCCATTAAAGCAATTGATAGGGAAATAATGATAAAATTAGATATAAGTTAGATATGTGTTATAAAACAAAAAAGTTACAAACCTGTTTTTGATGTGGCTAAGATTCTTAAATATTTACAGAGAAAGTTGATGAAACTTCCGAAATATTAGAAACATTTATTTAAGAACCGTCACTAAATTGTCAAAAATAATTTATAGTATGAAAAAATTAATGTTTAACATTCCTATTCAAATTATTATCAAGTATCTTGTTATTGCAAATTTATTTATAAGAAAGGCAATAGAACAATTATGAAATTATAATATCTAGTTAGTAGCAGTTATTATTTATTAATTAAATCATGACGCCTCAATATATAATTGTCAACATCTCTATTTATAACCAAGTCTACAAATTCATCGAAATACAAACACATACAAAGGCACCATGCCAAAAAATACCGATATATTCATGAAAAAAATTGACAACAGTTCGACCAACATATGCTGTTTACAATTAATAGTGAAATATTAATAAATCTAATCTATAAACATGTAAGTTGCCTTAAGGTGGCCATCTCGCCCATCTAAATTACATTGCAAACATGTTGCGAACATATTGCACCAGAAACCGTTAGTAAGCCACAAAATTACAAAAAAAAAATACGAGCATAATCTACAAACTTATCTCCAGGGGACTAGGTGGTTTTAATAAGGGAAGTTTGTTCGATTAATGTGGAAAAAAATGTTAAAAAACAGGAAGTTTTTATACCAAAAATCTGCTAGTTTATTCCGTAATTTCTTGGAATATATAGATAATTGCCAGATATTAGATAGCTTACCCCCTGGAGAAATAAATTCTCTTTCTTTTGATGCTTGATACAAAGCAATTAAGCGTATTTTATAGCTGTCTTGTGCTTTTAAATGTTTTCACCCATAAATTCCGATTGATTTGTATCTAAGAGACATATTCTTATGGGAAAAGTAGATTTCGTTTATTATAATCACTGTGGTAGGTCAGCAATTCTTAAACAGAGGGCGCTGCCAACGATCGGTTATTGTTAGGCATGTTGAGTGTTGCAAAATTTGAATGTCTACGGCAAATATAGACTCGACATACTGTAAATTGCTTACTCCGTCATACTTAGTTACGTTATATATGTGTTTGTCAGGCATGAAAAGAGTATCTTTAAAGAAAAAAAGGTTACAAACAACATGCTCTTCAATTACAAAAAATCGAAAATAGAACTCAGGCGTCTTGGATTCTCATTTAATAATAAATCTACTGAAAATATCGGGCCAACAGAGTATTTCAAGTACCTATTGTTCAACCATATTTTACGAAAATATTTATGTTTTGATGATTATGTACAGTGTATCTCAAAATACATGCTAATCTGAAAATACCTTCTGTATGTTGTAATATACAGGGTGAGTCATTAGTAGCCGTTTCTTTGATTGCTCCTTTATGTTTTAAATTAAAAAAAAACAATTAGAGAAAGTTTCATGGTTGCTTAAGGCGCATATTCTAAAAATACATTAAGCCCTGACGCACTTCCGGTTTCACCGGAAATGCATGGAATTTATTTTTTTAAATGACACTATAAATTTTTGGATTTTTTAGTACTGTTTAAAATTGTCTATTCAGCTGTTTTTCCTTTTCAAAATTGGGGCAATAGTTTTTGAGTTATTAATTTTTTTTTTAATTTTTTGACCAAAACACGTCCAAAAAAAAAACATTTTGTCATTGTTTTTAATTACATTTTTGTCAATGGGCAGCAGATAAATTAGCCTGACTTTCCCAATTTTTTGTTGTTTACCGACGAAGCTACCTTCTATTAAAATGGATACGTTAATCGTCACAATTTTCGTTATTATAACACATAAAAACCTTCACTTTATCACACCTGCAAACTTTCAAAATTGTTGGTCATTCAGTGGTAGTTATTGGTAGTTACATAATTGGACCTTATGTCTTTGATGAAAATGTTAATGAAGGAGAGTATCTTCGTTTTCTACGGACGGATTTTCAAATCTTGTTGAAGACATGAACATTATAATCAGAGAAGAGTTTATAAGAATATGTAAAAGTTTTATACAACATTAGTACTTCTTTGGAAAACAGAATACTCACGTGCATTGCACAAACTTGTGGTTATGTTGAACATATTCGTTAATGAAATTTGTTTTTCTTACTTTTGATTGTTGTTACGTTGCACAATAGTTGTAGGTTATTTAAATTGCGTTATTTTGTTGCAAAATTTATTTCTATTAAAGTTGTAGGACATCAATTTATAATTTTGAAAAACTACAGGCATCTGTTATGAACAGCTTCAACAATAAAAGAATACGAGCAATTAAGCAAATTAAATTGAAGATAGCAGCGCTGTTTCATACACCTTTTAGAGAGGCGGCATCTTCAAATATGTCAGTAAACTTATGCTTTATTATATTTGGTTGTTAACCAATAGTTTAAGAAATGAAATACTGCAACTGGATATTGCCGAAATTAAAAAAAACTGAAACGCGATGCCCTTCATTCTGTAAAATTATTACTTTTGGGATAGTGGATTTAACCTTTACTTTGTTTGACAGTTGAATAAAGAGGTCGGGCACCATTCCAGCCTTCCATTGGTTGAACGAATATTTCGGCACATAGAACAACAACGCTCGTAGTTTTTATTAGACCGCTAATTGCTCCTATAGTGATTATCTCAGAAACTACAAAAGATAGGTACAGGACATTGTTAACAAAAATCAAAGAGAAAAAAAAAGAAACAAAATGCCACAATAAAATACTTCCATTAAAAAAAAAATAAGTTTTTGGTATATCAAAATTAGTAGAAGTAGGCTTTGAAAAAACGTTTTTGAGGTATTGTCGAGTCAACTTATACCAAATGATGCAGAATTTTCTTGGCTACAAGCACCACCAAAGTTTATGTTTTTACTTTTAAAAACAATGTGAAAATGATTTTTTTCTGAACACGTGTTTTGGTCAAATATTTTCAAAAAAATATTAAAATTGAGAATGACATATTATTTAAAGAAAGTATTCTAAAATTATACGATGAAATGATGTAAGTTAAATTATTTGAAGATTAGAGAAAGTGTAGAAATGGTGTATTATAATTAAACAATTTTTTTTAAATATATAGGTATATATTTTCAAATATATATAAATCGTTGGTACGTTTGTGTGCGATCTTGTAGCTTCTAAACGACTTGACCGATTGAGGTCATATTCACGCAATATATTTATTTTGTCGAGACGATGGTTCATAGCTAGGCAAGGATCCGATAAATGGTGCTGTAGTCAAGTTACTTAAGAAATTTATATAAAAAGCAAATTTGCGAGATATTTCAAAAAACTGCTATTCGATAAGAGTGAAAGTCAGTTGCAGTCTGATGAGTTCGTTTAGGTGAAGCAATTACATAGACAAGACTGATTCGTTTATTATTGCTGATATACTCCCAGTAGCCGAACATATCACCGATAATAAACGAATCAGTCTTGTCTATCTAATTGCTTCTCTAAAACAGCCGTCACTGGCGAAAGTGTTATTTCCGGTCCGAATTTTGAATATTTTTTTTACAAAAATATTCCAAATCCATGTTTAAATACTTTTATACTGTATAAAATGCATAATTTTCGTGATATTTTCAAAAAATTGATATTCGATTAGAATAAAATTGCTAGGTACTTTCAGTTCGAATTTTGGAAATTTCTTATTACAAAAATATTCAAAATTGAGCTTTCAATATTTTCATACACTCGATATGTTTGTCTAGAATGCATGACTTGCGATATATTCGCAAAAACCTGTTTTACGATCAGAGTAAACACCTACTTCCGGTAGGAATTCTTTTATAAAATTGTTTTCTAATTTACTCTTGATCACATTGTTATACTTTAGATATTTGCCTAAAATTAGTAATTGACGAGATATTGCTATTATTTGTTTTCTTCACTGATATGAAGTACTACTCCCGATTTATCGATTTCACTGAAAATATAATCAGATTTCCGAGGGAGATTATATTCCTAAATATACACTTCGGTATTGATGGCTTTTGCCGTTTGGCCGCTATCATGGTCAAACAGTGAGAGAAATTTTTTTTTGCAAACAAATACATTAATTAATTAACTCGAAAATTAATGCATAATGACGTATTTCTACACGCTCGCAGCTGACGTAATAGAAAATTGAAAAAAATTGTATGCAATGGTTATAGAAGTATATTTTTTGACAAAAGAACCTCAATAACTCAAACTTAAAAATTTAATGAATTGAGATCAAATTTCGGCCACTGGTCGACCACTAGTATTAATTATAAGGCAAGTTATTTAGGTACCTATACAAAATTTTTAATCTATTTTCTTCAATCCTATAATAAAAATTACTTACATACGTAAGAAATTTAATTCAATATTCTGCAGATCTCGTTTTTAATTATATTTTAGTAAATTATTATGAACGTGGGAAATCCACACTGTCGGATAAATTTTAGGGTGGTCTTTCAAATTTTTTTCCAACTGAATCGGGCATTCTAATAGCTGATACGGTATCAAAAGTAATACAAAGAGGGCATTTTATAATATCCAAAACTACTTTCTGAGCACACATGTAGATTTAACCTATTTAATTAGAGTGTTATAGGTATGTGAAATAGGTATATTGATTGTTTCTCTTTTTCTTACTTTTACACACACAATAGGCCTTGTGTTTCTTACATTGACAGGTTCACTACTTATGGGTTTTCTTAAATAAACAGTTCATTTTTTAGTCAAATTTGAATAAATACTTGGCGAAATACTTCTATAAAAAAACTATTTATCTATAAGAATAAAAATGTACTGCCTCTGTGAAAGTAGATTTTTTTATGCAAAAGTTGTTCCAAACTTACTTCTGAATACTTTTGTATCCATTACACATTTTGAAAAAACTAACCATTGACAACATACTTGGTAACTATGTATTTCGCGCTCAAGTGTTACTTCTCATCTACTAATCTAATTCTTCCAACTAAGACATGGTACATGCTCAAGTTACATAACAAAACACAAAATTTACCAACTTTGCCAAACTCAAACCTACTCTCTATTCCAAATAATAAGCGAAATACCCATGGTGACCATCAAAATTGAATCAGCCTATATATTCCTTTTTCAAAAATGCAATAATCACTAAAAAATACCTATTTATTATCTAAATCAAATAGATAAAGGACAGATCTACATAGGTATTTGCAAAACAAACATTATATGTAACAGTATGTTCCTATTATTCTTGTAAGGACGCAATTTGCATTTTTACAATTTAGGGTAAATATCAATGATTTCAAAATAGACACATATTCTATTAAATCGTGTATGAGACAAAAACTCTGTTTTTTGTCTCATACACAAAAAAAACAACGGTCTGGTCTGCCAGTCTCTGTATAATTTGGTTCAATCTAAGAGATACGTGGCGTTAGTACTGCCATCTGTTATCCAATAAATTTGTTTTACAAATAATGTCGCTGCTACTGGCAATCAGATGGCTAATTAAAATACAGTCACGTATGCAACACATAATACACGCCTAATGGTTAGAAAAGGATAGAGCAATGTGACGATTCTCTTTCTATTAAACGGCCACCTTAACTAAAGTAAAACAACTTTATTTACTTAAAGATGAATAAATTATACTTTCCTCACTTTCTTTTTTTATTGAATGCTATAAATCAAGAGAATGACGCAAATTCCTTATGGCGTGATCTATATTTAAAGCAGATTCTCTAGAAACACGTCGCTATTAAAAATTCATTGATCAATGTTTCCTACGTTTTAAGCTGCTGCATCGTTCACTTTGATACAATAGATATTTTGTGTTTAACAACTTTTTAACACGTGATTTTCATTGAAAAATAAAAATTACTCTAAATATTCTTCTCGCTCTGCCATAATGACGATTTCAACGTAATATAACTTATATTTCATGCAAGAAGCATTGCTATGATTCACATAGACCTCTATTACGTTTACTGTTGTGCTAGTCTCTGGTCCTTGTAGATATTCAAAATGATAATGACGGCTATTTGCATTTCTTCGTTAGTATTCTATAAACACGCATTTTACTATTTCAATAATTAAATAACTAGATAATATTCCCCAACAAGTTGTGATTAAATATTTTATATATTAAAATACTTCAAACCTTATAGCGAGTATAAATACATATATTCATAAAAATATTTTGATCAATGAGTCAACCTCATTAGTGTCACTTTCTTACTTTCTTATACGTAGTACGTATAAGGAAGTATTGTGATGAAAATTTTCAACCTCGAGATTTTCGCAGATGTCCACGTTTTGAAGTCCCCTGATACCAAAGAAGTGTTTTTTAAAAAAATGTCTGTCTGTCTGTCTGTGTGACCATGATAGCGGTCAAACCGCTGTACATATCAATTAAAGTAGTAGTTTACTTCAGTGAAAAAATTGAATTTTGCCAATATTTCGTCAACTACTAAGTTTAAACAAATTTATAAAGAATTCATATGTACTATGTACTCAAAATTAAATTTGAGAAGAATTTTATTAAAAAAGCGAAATTCCTACCGGAAGTAGTTTTTGGTGAATATTTCGCAAGCCATGCTTTTTGACATGTATGTTACGAGTATAAAAGTATTAGGACTTAATTTCCAATACCTTTTGTATAAAAAAATTTTCAAAATTCGGACCGGAAGTAACACTTTTGCTCTTACCGCATAGCGACTTTTTGCAAATATGTCGTAAATTATTCATTCTATACATATTTATCAAGAGTACAAAAGTAATTAGAACTTAGTTTTCAATATCTTTTGTATAAAAAAAATTCAAGATTCGGACCAGAAGTAACACTTTTACTCTTATCGAATAGCGATTTTTGCAAATATCTCGTAAATTATGCATTCTATATATATTTATCAAGAGTACAAATTTACTTAGAGCTACATTTGGAATAATTTTTGTATAAAAGAAATTTCAAAATTCGGAGAGAAAGTAACACTCTTACTCTTAGCGAGTAGCACTTTCTTTCGAATATCTCGCCAAGTAAGCATCCTATAGAGATTTATTAAAAGAATAGAAGTAGTACAGTAGGGTTTTGTTTATTTTTTCAGAAGATAAAAGTATTTAACTCTAAGTTTAGAACAACTTTTGTATAATTTGAAACGAATAAACGTATAAGAAATCGTGTGGTGGCCGCACCTCATTTTTTTTTATTATAGTATGACATTCCTGTATATTAAATAAGTATTAAAAAAAACACAATACTTTTACCAGGGGAATAAGGTATGTATTAATATTAATACTTTTGGTTAGAACGTATTCTCTTATTAAGGTATTGATATAATAATTAAAGAACAAAGACAGTAATTAATGTCATTATGCTTTTATTGTTGTATCATAAAACACTTGTCAAATACGCTTGTACAATTGTACACATATGATGCGGATTAAAAATCGTAAATGATAAAGATTAGATAAAGTACTTTTAGAAACGGACCACCTATCTCTAATATTCTCTAGAGGTCTACTAAGTATTAAAACAAAATGGAACTAGGAAAACGGGTTTTATTTCCCCAACCGAGAATAAATGAAAATTGCTCACGCATGCCTATAAATACGTTCGTAGTACATAATCAGACAATAAATATTTCCAAGTACTTTTCAAACATTACGAGATATAAACCACAATGTTGTAAAAAGAATGCATATCAGTTATCACGACAGACAAAGTTAATAAACATAATTTTTAATACAAAAGTGCCTACATTAAATACGTAATTAGATGTCAAGTCTATTGACACTCAATGATCAGCAATGACTTATTTTAGGACAAATAAAAAATGTAATCTGTAATTATCTCCTATTTTCTCAGTAAAGAATTTAAGTCATATGTTGAAGTAAAAATTGTTGCAAGAAAATAAGCTCTCTAAAAATTCGCCAATAGTATAGGGCTCTAAATTGACAAGCAGATTAAACGTAGCCCTTCTGAAATTTTAAGAGTTGTCATACCTTTGATTTGTTGAGGAAGTTGAAATGAATAATTTTATTCTGGAATAGGACAGACCTTTTTCCAACATGCTAGCTAAGTTTGTGCAATGAATAATTATATGTAATTTGAGATCGAGTCTCGTAATCGTGATTAGATAAGAAATGATCAAATTTCTCCTTGTTTTAAAAATTAAAAATTAAACATTCAAAAATATACAAAGCTGCGACAGTAAGAAGTCCGACTGACAGGAACTTTCCAGGACATGACTCTCTAAAAGGAAAGCCAAAAATTACTCGAAAGATTTGCTTTTGAATTACAAAAATCCGCCCCGAATCTGGAGAATTTTCCCAAAAAAGTATACATACTTTAGTTTGGAAATAAATACCCCCTCCCCTGTCTTCTCGCAATACCTTCTTAGGCCCAGCGCACACGCATCGATTTCGATCGTACGGAAAAATATCGTATGATCAAATTCTTTTAGTGGAACAAAGAAGATCCCATGCTCTTCTTTGTGTCAATAAAAGAATTTGATCTTACGATATTTTTCCGAACGATCGAAATCGATGCGTGTGCGCTAGGCCTTAGGACTTCTATGCACTAACTGACAACTGCCCTTATTTAATGCCTTTACTAATATATCAAGATAGGGGGGCTCCAGCTCATATTTTCATCAAGAATTAAGTCCAAAATTCTACCATTATTATTTAAAGTGAAAAGGTTGTTATCAATAGTTATATTATTCAATACTAAAATCGATTTTTTTGTTTTGAAAATAACAACTGCAGTTTTGTCGGTGTTTAGGACTCATATTGTAAAAAGTAGAGAAATTTTTAGCAACTATTAACAGTGAATTATCATCAGCATAATTGGGGTACTCAGTAGCAATTTACACAGATCTATAATATAAATATTATATAACAGAGGACCAAGGACACTTCCCTGAGGCAAACCCCTTATTGTGAGTTCCAGATCTGATTTTACAGTGTTTTATATATATAAACTTATTTTCTTTCTTGGGTTTGTGGTTTCCCTTTTAATTAAAACTAACACATTTTACTAACGTTTCGATGTATTTAACATATTTTTCAATGGTCACAAAACATATAACTGTAAAAAACATTACAAAATATCAGTCTACGGTACAACATGTTGTACCGTAGACTCACTTTGCACTCATAAGAGCTTAAACCTCTACATACAAATCCAAAATAGTATAATACACATATTCATTGAACATTACAAAAGTTACGCAATGATTAACATGAAAATAATTAATGCTGTAAGCCGTTACTTTGTGATAATCCATATTAAAACAATAAAAACACATTTACTTTGTTGTATCACTATATTAAACAAATGGTGTGACCGCGGTTTCGACCAACATGGCCATTAACGAACACAGTGTTGAATGAGACACAAAACTATGTTAAACTTAGTGTAAGGCAGTAATTATAAAGTAGAGGGGAAATAAATGGGATAATACACAATACATTATAACAGTTATTAGTTAATTACAGGGAAAACCAGAAATTAGAAATATGAGGTAAATTAAAAATCTAAGTACAGCAGGTAAACAGAGGTGTATATATCAAATCGGTCTGGTCGTTAAGTAAATGACATTCGGAATTGCGGGAGGCTTTGAATATTTCCAGGGACTCTAGGAGGTTTAACTTCTCACCTTTCTCGGTGAAGTGTAAGATTTTTACAAAATTATTAGTTGTTGTATGATTGTACTCTTTTATATGGGCCGCAAACGCAGACTTAGGGCATTCATTGTCAACTTCTTTAATATGCTCTTTAACTCTAATATTAAAACTACGACCAGTCTGTCCGATATATACCCCTTTACAATCAGAACATTCAAGCTTATAAACACCAGATTTGTTTAAAGGGTTTATTTTCGTTTTACAATTAAACAGAATATTAGCAATCTTTGTGTGAGGTTTGAATGCTACTTTAATATCATGTTTAGAAATAATTTAACATGAACAATTAATATTCAAATTGCAGCATGTTAATCCTTGAATGGACTTCATAAATACCAATAAATCCATATACAAAATGAAAAATATTCAAGTAGGGAAAGAAAAAATTAAAAGCCAACAAATTAGTAATTATTGTATATTATACAATACATAACACACATTAACGAAAATAAAAATAGAGATTTTGTGTACAAAATATGATACAGATGTAACTTTTATTAACAGTTTGAGAAAGGAATAAGAGTGAACATATTTTATTTCTTATTAAGGGGGCTTACGCAGTGGTGCCGACTAACTGCCGTGAGGTAGGACGTAGGGGGTACCGCCATATGCCCTAATGTAAATTCTGGACTTTACAAAGTTTCGTTAAAACAATAGTACCGCTTTTATTTACGAAATATGAAAACGAATTTTAGAACACAAATAAACAAAGACTCAATGCATGCTCGACTGGAATTAGTTTTTAAAATAAAGTTTCTGAAACTGTGTCATTATGTTGGAAATTTTGCCAACTTTGAGAGTGAAATGTAGGAGTAAATAATTTGAATTATAAGAAAGTACTCCCAACGAAGCCTTAATTAATCCTTTGTATTCAATTTAATGCAAAAACATAATACCATACCCTTATTTTTATAATTATAGAATGCTTATCTCGTGCTGTTAGATTTTTAAACATATAATCATTATAAAAACTGATAATTATATAAATTATCAGTTTTTATTTAGTTATTTTATTGAGGACACATCATACAAATGTCCAGTAAAGTGTTTGTTTATAAATTAAATACATACAATATTGAGTTGATATAATGTGGGTACCTATTTCACAAGTCCGATGGTTTTTATATACTTTAGCAGGATTGGTCCTTTTTAAGGAATGGATCACCAATTCTTTCGGCCCACTGTTGATTTTGTAAATAAACTACTCAAAAATGAATAAGGAATTTTTACTTTTTTGTATTTTTTCGAAAATATGGGTAAATATTTGTAGTGTATTATATTAGATACATAATTTTACACAACAATTTAAAATTTTCAAGTATATTTATTCAGAAAAATCGTTAGATTATTAAGAAATGATCAATTATGAAATAAGCAACTTTTTTATTAATAGCTAAAATTAACATTTTTCTGTAACAATTAATTCTAATATCGTGTATAATGGCCAGGGACATCTCTCACAGCTGTACATCTTCGGGGCATACTCATAATGCAATTATTAATGTGTTCTTGTGACACTTTTCTCCAACACAGCGGTAGAATTTCCTGCAAGTGTTGCACGTTAACTGGGGCTGGATTATGTTCGTTGAGCTGTTCTTGAAGTCTGTCCCAAATGTGCTCAATTGGATTCAAGTCGGGAGACGTTGGTGGTAAAGGTAGATGGTTAATATGGAGGTCATTTATTGCTTGCATTACAATTTGTGCACGATGAGGTCGTGCATTATCATCAATAAAAACCATGTTTTCATCAACAGCCTCACGAAAGTCGACCACATATTGCTGAATAATGTCATCTCTGTATATGTGTCCATTGACATTGTTTTCAAAGAGATGGAGGTTCGTACGTTCATTCAAACTAATGCCCGCCCACACCATGATACCACCGCCGCCAAAAGGCACCACAGCTTTTGTAAACTCGCGTCTATAACAGTCTCATCGAGTTCTCCAGACCCTTACTCTACGATTATCACTAAATAAGCAGAATCTGGATTCATCGGTGTATAAACCATGCTCCCATTGTAAATTTTCTGCTAGTCGTTGGTTAACCCAAGCTCATCTAGCCATTCTGTTGGCATTAGTTAATTTTGGGCGTCTCACAGGCCTGCAGCTATGAAGATCCATTTCCCTCAGACGGTTCCTGATGGTTTGATCCGAAACTCTAACTCCAGTGGCTGCACGTAACTGTGTTTGCCACCATACAGCACTTCTAAACGGATTCATTCTTGCCTGAATTCGTATGAAGCGGTCTTGTCTCTGATTTGTTTTCCTCTCAGATCCACTAGCAGGTCTTCTCCTTGCAGATTCTGTCTGTTGGAATCTTGTTAGAGCCCTACTAACAACACTTGGAGACACATAAAAAAATGCGGCAATTTCTGCTCCAGATTGCCTTCGCTGATGCAATAACGCAATTAAATCAAAAGTTTCTTTATTTAAATGACGTCTTGGCATCGTGAAAATGTGAAATGACGTTTAAAATGAATAATATTTGTCAAAAAATGCGATTTTTATAATTTTGTATTCTAAATTAATTTAAGGTTAAAATACAAGGTTCAATATTTTATCACACAGAAAAGACATTTACCAAATAAAATGTCCACAAACGACTGTGGGCCTTCTAATTTATCTATAGTTTAAGAAAATTCGTTAAATTTAATCGAATTAATTAGATCTGTTAAAAAACGATCTAATTCCTTATTCATTTTTGAGTAGTTTACATACAGAACAATAAATCTTGTGCACTATTTACACTTTCGTATTCGTCAAAATAAGGAAAGAAATCTGTGTTTCGGTGAAGAGCTACGAGTATTACTACACGTGATCACAGAATACTCGATTAGGACCATAGTTCATTACAACTTACAACAAGTCTAAATAATCAATGAAACAATGCAAAACAACAAAACGTAACAATTTGATTATGAATCAATGAATGCGTATAATGTTAAGCCGGCCTTACATTTACGAGTAAATCGTATACGAGCCTACAAAGATTCGTAGAAAAAATCGTAGGTGTAAATGTAAACTCGTAACTCGTATACGATTGTCAAAATGAATAGAGTTGAATCCGATTTTGTTACGAGTTAGTAGAATTAAAAATGGCGGAAACTAAAGCATGCGGGTGACACAGATGACTTTATCGAAATTTATAAAACTATGGAGTGTTTATAACACAAAACTAAAGAATATCGAGATATTATCCCAGGATATAAGGCTTATGAAGCAATTGCTAATATAATGGACATTACTATGGATGCAGTTAAGAAAAATAATACTTTGCGCTCTACTTATATAATAAAGAGAAGAAAAGGATTAGTGTGTAGACCATGTGTTGTAGTTCATTCTCATGAAATTTTTATAGGCACATGCTTCCAAAAGGTGTGGTAAACAAACGTTCCTCAATTCCAAAAAGTTGTCCTTTTTGTAGTGATTCCTTCACCCAAATTCGTCTCTCTTTAAATCATATTCTTGCGTTTTCGGGTTCGCAATAAACAACTCGTGCAAATGTTTTAAAACTGTCTGTATATTTACACAGGTATTTATTTCTATCACTTCTATTTATATACCATTGCACCACTATATTTATTTTGTATTGTCCGATTACTACTGAATGAATGAATGCATTCCTTATATTTATGTTTACTGCGCGACTACCATTGAAGAATTATTTATTTATGTTTATTTATTTATCTGCACTGTTCCGCACGAGACTAATGAATGAATTCTTATTCCGGAATGAATCATTCCGGCACCACCACGGCTTTTATATCCGTATATAAAAAGCCTAGAAATATGCCAGAAACTTCGTGTTTTTTTTCTCGATAGGCCGGGAGCCTTCCAGAGAAATGCCAGACTGTCCGTCGCTTATCCAGTACACATAATGTCTAGATGATTTATGAGTGTGTTTTTGTCGTCGTCGCGCCAATGTTTATTTTTCTTTCTTTTTTTGTGGAGTATGTTTCATTACAGTATGATACTATTATGCAATTTCATAATCATTAGTAAAAGAATAGCTGCACCTATATGCTTTCTTTTACTTGGAGCCATTTTTATTCAATATGATACTTACATTTAATGTAAGGCCGGCTTATATTTACTTAATATTTTCACAAATAACCCGCTTTTATGTTTCGTTATGATCGTGTTCGGTAAACTTCGTACCTAAATCTACTAGCGCTTAGTATTTATAATAGGACTTAAATAAAATTCAAAATAGGTAAAGCCCGTGACCAGGCCCTGTTCGAAAGTGCTCATCTATGGTGCACTTTATTCCATTTTCTTTTACTTTTAAAAAATAAATAGTTGAGTTATAATTATAAAGAACGCAACTTCAACAACTATACGTCAAATGACAAAAAAAAAGTTGCTCTAAATAAACACTGTATGATTATTGTTTATCACAGTCTACTAGATTTTCTCAATTTCAATAAATTCAGCTTTCCCTCGTATATGCATCGACAAACATGTTTAGTAGCAAATAAAAGTTTACCGTATTGACGAATTATCAAGCTTTCATCTGTAATCGAATGTTTTCTGTTTGACGCTTACATAAATAAAATTCATAACTGGGCGACTTCAGATGTTTCAAATTCAAACAAATGGGCATAGAGAATTTGTAACATTCTTGTTTAATTATGAATATTACCACTATCAAAAGTTCATATTTGGGCTCTGTTTAAATACTACTTTAGAAATATGTACGAATAATAAATTCAAAATGACTCGTTTATTTAGATCTGTAACCATGATAAGCTTTAGTGAGATGTCAGAGGAAATATCAACATTAGACTCACAGAAATTTCTGGAGAAGAGATTGGCTGCGTGACAAATTGATCGATATTTTCTACATAATGTTTCTAAGTTTGCAGTAAATAATGAATGTTTATATCTAACTTTCAAAGAAACGTCACGGTCATAGCTGAGTCATCATCCTATATTTTATGATGTCATATAAACTTCATTTTGCGCCTCTAGATTTATACATAAATTACTAAGCAGTGCTATAAAAATAGCCGATATTTAATGAATCTAATTGTAATTTATAACATGAGAAATTAACATGGATGAGATACATACTAATTATGTCGTCATTTTATTACCAAAACTTGAATCCATTTGAACAGGTGT
Source organism: Amphimallon solstitiale (assembly GCA_963170755.1). NCBI lineage: Eukaryota > Metazoa > Arthropoda > Insecta > Coleoptera > Scarabaeidae > Amphimallon > Amphimallon solstitiale. The sequence continues at coordinate 77,527,023 of OY720683.1, read as the reverse complement.
ACACCGTCAAAATGTATCAGATAGTTTATCACAATGAAATACAATCAGGAGAATTAAAAGTTGTTTGCATTATGAGGAAATAAAACATTTTATTTTGTCGAGAATGATTAATAATGTATGCATATGTTGCACAGTCAAAGTAAATACAAATAAGTAAATCGTATGATATATATGACGATTACATTACATTAGTTGTTACATAAAGAAGTTATGTGTTTCGGATTATTTTACACTTATAAAGAATTTTACGTATTGCTTAAGCTCGTAAGCTATTATTATACATTATTTATTATAAATATATAGGTTAAATATATCAATTTCAATGGTATTCATTTCAGTTCTCTACAATATGACCCTTTCACTATTTGCCTAACTGACATCTTAATAATTAATATGTGCAATATGTATTACACTACTATGAAAAACCATAAATAAACTGTTCTGGAATTTTTTCTTTTAGTGGAGCGAAATTGACCAAAAAATGTGTCTTTTTCGCCGTTACAACCAGGTGGGATCGTATACAACATTTATAGCAAAACAATCTACATACGAAATGGTTATTGACGACATTTTCTATTTCGAAAAAACATGAGAAATTGACCATTTCTAAAAAAATCGTATTATACGCCAATTTAATTAAGGTATTGACACGATTTTTTTTTAAATTGAAACACATAAATAAACACTTCTAAGGATATCATTTCCCTATGGAATATTGTATTATATTGGTTTAAATATCAGTTTACCTGTTATTTCGCTAGGAAGGTATAGGTATTATATATATTTTCAGTAAGCGACAATGTTTTACTTTCTTATACGTAGTATAAGGAAGTATTGTAATGATGAAAATTTTCGACCTCGAGATTTTTGCAGTGCCCTGATCCCGAAAAAGTGGTTTTTAAAAAATGTCTGTGTGTCTGTCTGTGACCACGATAGCGGCCAAACCGCTATAGCTATCAATTCCAAATTTTTGTATTTGCGTGTATAATCTCCCTCTTGAGATCTGATTAGTTTTTCAGTAAAATCGGTAGACCGGCAGTAGCAGTTTACTTCAGTGAAAGAATCGAATTTTGCCAATATTTCGTCAACTACAAAGTTTAAACAAATTTATAAAGAATTCATATGCACTTAAAATTAAGTTTGAGACAAATTCTCTTAAATAGTATATTAAAATACAAGTTTCATAAGACACGATTTTTGCGCACGCGTTCAAGTTTAGAAAACGAGCCGCTAGGCGAGTTTTCTAAAGAACAAGTGCGCAAAATGTCTTATGAAACGTGTATTTTATACTATTTTTTCTATTTCGGTTATTAAAAGTTCAAAAAAGCTTAAAATAAGAGACATGTTTTGTTCGAATATTTTAGAAATTTTGCTTTTTTGAAGTTTGTTACTCTGATTTTTAAGTAGAACGTTTTAAATATTTGAATATCGGTGGTGCTATATGTAATTGTGTTTAAAATTCAGACTGATTTATACAATAAATTATTTCAAATTATCAACAAAAAGGACGAAATAAATAACTTTACGCCCCCAGAGATTCGCAAAATCTTCCGTCCACAAACTCTCTACATATTTATCAAAACAAACTTTTATAATAGTTGTTCTATTCAACATGGTAAGTAAATGTCAATAGTAGCATCCGAAAACTTATCATCCAAATCTGCTTAACAATTTATATTGCTAATTAGTAAGTGAAATGTTAGCATGTGTGCTTTTTATTCTTTGTACAATTTTATTGCACATTTTTGTTACTTTAAAGGCTTATATTTTGACATTTAAATACGATTTGGTTCCATTCTTTTTGTTACCAACTTCAAAAAAATAAAATTAGCGTGCGATAAAGTAATACTTTATGCAACCAAAACGGGTGTCGTAAAGTGAACTTTATAGCACCGGAATAGAAAAAAAGTTTTTCGAAATTCCAACCGGAAGTAGGTCTTTTACTGTTATCGAAAATCAGTTTTTTGCGAATAGCTCGCAAGTCATGCTTTTTAGACAAGTACGTTACGAATATAAAAGTATTTAAAACATAATTTTCAATATCTTTTGTATAAAAAAAATTTCAAAATTCAGACCGGAAGTGCCACTTTTACTCTTATTGAATAGCGATTTCTTGCAAATATGTCGTAATTTATGCGTTCTATATATACTTATCAAGAGTACAAAAGTATTTAGAACTGGATTTGCAATATTTTTTGTATATATGAAATTTCAAAATTCGGACCGGAAGTAGCACTTTTACTCTTAGCGAGTAGCACTTTTTTTCGAATATCTTGCAAGGCATGCATTCTATAGCGATATATTAAGAGAATGAAAGTACTTAGAATAGGATTTTGAATAAGTTTTGTATAAAAAAATTCTTAAAATTGTATAGTTTGAAACGCTCATACGTATAAGAAAGTCGTGTGGTGGCCACACCTCATTTTTTTTATTTGTTGAAATTTTTATATACATGCTGGGAAGCAATTGTAGACAATATAAAAGTTTCTCGACCTAGAACCTGCAGTTTTTTAATTATGAATATTTTTTTGTAACGCCCAAAATTGGTACGCGCCTCTATTAGGACTTTATGAGGTGATAACTAGACAAGATAGATTCACTACCGTCAGTTCGCGTAAGTGCATTATTGGAAGATATCGTGTATGACGTGAATTAGCGCCAATTTCTTTATTTGTTTCTAAACACACTATTAACATTTAATGAAAACAATCTGTAGACAAAGACCATTAGATGCAATTTCATAATTGATTCGGTGTTAATGTTACGTAGAATATATGTGCTGCACAAGTCAATGAAATAGACTTAGCAGCGATATTATCACATAAACTAACAGTACATAGTACAAATGCCTTCCATTCCTAAAACAACGAAATCAGATCTTGCTAAAGAAATTGAAGCGGCATGTGAAACGCAAGCAGATTTTCCTTCAATGTAGTCTTTAATAGTAGACAGAATGGTAACAATTCTAGTGATGAATGAAAAACAATTTGTTACTTTTAATGACCTGGAAAAATTGTTCTTGAATTGCGGACAAAAATGTCCGGCTATGCGAATAACTATAGTTTTTGACAGCCCTTTCAGTAAACAGCAAAAGAATTAGACATGGTGAAAGCAATATAGCAGAATTCTATGTTAACTGTAGTAGGAAAGTGCATAAGTTTAGCGACTAGAATCGTTTAAAAAAAGGCCTTGTTGAGAATTCTCACAGAGTATATTATTATTCAAAACGGTACCAAATTTCTTAGAGATAATTGATTATTGAGTATCGCAAAAGGTTTTGAAACATCCGAGTGGATGGTTCGATTAATAAACGAAGCAATAACTACCAAAGTATCGTCAGCAAAGAAAAAAGTTTCAGACAAAAGATATAGATAATGAAAAGATTCATAAGTGTGATAATTGGTAAAATCCGAAAACATTTGGGGAGATAAAGGCGAAAAAGAGTTTAATACAAAAAATTAAAAAATTAATAAGAGAAAAAGTGTATACTTTTTTGTGTAAGATGAACCGTTCTCGAGATATCGAACTACACGCGTTAAGGGGCCCACACACTGCGTTTTTGTTCGACAGTTTTGTTCGACGAACAAGTCTGTTGAACAAAAACGACGAACGTGAGTTGCCCACAGACTACAGTTTTGTTCGGCAGTTTTGTTCGGAAAAACGTTGGTTATGAACTATATAGAACTACACCACTGCAAAAAATCGTCGTCTAAAACTGTTTACCCCCACACACTTCAGATTTGTTCGACGGTTTTGTTCGACGAACATGTTTGACGGACATAAACAGGCCGACCAGATTATTTTCAGCAGATTTGTACGCCAACATCAACGATGGTTTTCGACCCACACACTTCGGTTTTGCGTCGTTTTTGTTCGAACAGACTTGTTCGTCGAACAAAACTGTCGAACAAAAACGCAGTGTGTGGGCCCCTTTACTCGTGATAGTAGCGCCACTGACATACGGAGAACCCCTCAAATCCGGCATTATGCTTAGAATACAAACAAACCAACAAAATTATAATATTGCGCAAATTACTTTATTTTTATAGATTGATTCACCGTTTCACTGGACTAGTAATTAAATTAAACATCACCTTTTCGTGGAACATGAGGATTGTTGGAGTTCTCCAGGTTTCTAATCTTGATCCTATATTTTTTGTTGTTTGTATGTAAATGAGTGAGTAACTTTATTAATTTCTTAAAACAAGAATGGGCTGATTTGATTTTCTATGTCGATGGTTTAAATATGTATAAAGAACTAAACTAGATGCTTTTAGGCTATTAAAACAATATGCAGCTTCAACTGCATCATATAATAGTGATTATTAATCTTAATCCAAAGACGATAAAAAATGCAGAAAACTATAAATGGTAAAATATAAAGAGAAACAAAACATATTTAAGAAATTTAAATTTAACAATTCTAATGGCTATATAGCGAAAATGTCGAGACTTGGAATGAAGTTAGATCACAACTAGTTTCATAATTTGAAAAAGCTAACCTGTCATCTTTGCATTAATTCAATTCTTCCAGATTAACTCCTTTTATTTAATTTAATCGTTTATTATCTCTCCTGTTCTAACCTTCATAATGTATAAAGTGATATTGTTTCTATTTATAATATTTCACTTTTCCACTCTTTTGGTAAGAAAACACACTATATGTCGGGTAATTAAAATATTTAAGTCAGTAAATGAGTTTCAGAACAATCATAAAACGCATTAAAACTAGTCATTTCTATCTAGGTCATAAACAGACAATGCTTTCTGGACTACTATGTTTTCTAGTAGTCTACAGTGATAGCGATATGAAATATTTGACGCTGTAGTTTGTCTCGACAATAGTGCAATTTGCACATTATACTTACAAAAGTAAACATACATATTCAGGTTAATATAAGTGAAATATCTATACTGTACAATTTAGAACAATTAGAAGAACAACATGGTTCATGGTTGGAAGCAAAGTTCAATGATGTGAACAAGGTTGACACGCATTGCAACAATAAAAAGGTCTGCCGTTTAATCTATGCATTATCTAAAAGACATGGAAAAATTATGAATCATTAAGAGTTTACAAATAAATAAGGATCAAATAAAATATTTCATGAAACCACAAGCACACATGTGTATAATTGTTGACCTTCATTGTTCTAGAATTACTCTAGTAATTACAAACATATTTTACCTTCAGGTATACTTGATGAAAAGTAAAACTTGTATTTTCATTTGGTGTGTATTGTACAAATAGAAATTTTAGGTAGAACAATTTTCCATACAGAAAGATGTGATTAATTACAAAATATAAATAGGTCCGTATTCCCATACAAACGACTGCGTCTAAAAACATTGGTTACAAGGCTGTTCACACATAACAGGGGTATCATGTTTATAAGAAATATTTGTGTACTTAGGCAATACATAGTCAAAGTTTTAGTGGCATACAGTAATATCTACAAGGAAAGAATAGAACAGGAGAGTCTCCTTAATAATATTTGTCCAATGTGGTAACTCAATATGGTCGCCGCAATGCATAGGCGTGCATAAATATTTTGTATAGGGTATATGTACAACACTTCGTATGTTCTCGAAAATCATTTAAAATAGGTTCTTAGTCCAATAATAATTAAAGTAATATTGTGAGTGCATTATTTTTTCAATCCTTTTATTCTTTTTAATATATCTAGTAACATTTATTCTAACTGTATAAAAGAAAACATTAAAAAAAACATGTCTAGAATATGTATGTTACGCCACTGAACACATAATCAAACATACCGGATATATGACAAGTTATTCAAAATACTCAATTTATAAATTATGATTGGTCAATATTGCCATAACTGACCTGCCTTAAAATGGCAACTTCCGTCTAAATAATACCCATTCCCCCACCAGTTTATTATCTCTCCTGTTTTATTCTTTCCTCGTAGGGTAATATTATTACAGTTCCTATTATTCAGTGAGAGCCAATAACATTAACAGTCCATGTTATTTGCATAATCAACCTTACTAAGATTTTGCCTGACATAGTACCTATTTGTCAGTTAATATCGTTGTTGTTTTATATGTCTTTTACTTTCTTATACGTAGTATAAGGAAGTATTGTGATGATGAAAATTTTCGACCTCGAGATTTTTGCAGATGTCCACGCTTTGAAGTCCCCTGATACCGAAACAGTGTTTTTACTTTCTTATACGTAGTATAAGGAAGTATTGTGATGATGAAAATTTTCGACCTCGAGATTTTTGCAGATGTCCACGTTTCGAGGTCCCCTGATACCAAAAAAGTGGTTTTTAAAAAATGTCTGTGTGTCTGTGTGTGTGTGTGTGTGTGTGTCTGTGTGTGTGTGACCACGATAGCGGTCAAACCGCTGTAGATATCAATTCCAAATTTTGTATTTACGTGTATAATCTGCCTCTTGAGAACTGATTAGATTTTGAGCAAAATCGGCAGACCGGAAGTAGTAGTTTACTTCAGTGAAAAAATCGAAATTTGCAAATATTTCGTCAATTACTAAGTTTAAACAAATTTATAAAGAATTCATATGTACTTAGAATTAAGTTTGAAACCAATTGTCTTAAAAAAGTTTTTTGAAATTCCAACCGGAAGTAGATCTTTTACTCCTATCGAAAATCAGTTTTTTGCGAATATCTCGCAAGTCATGCTTTTAAGGGTGTTGTATACCAAACTAAAAATTTCGACGTCTTCGCGGCGGGTTAAAGGGGGTTCTACTCAGAGGTGGAGCTTGCCAATACCCCACTACCATGTACTGTTTTGCTAAATGCTATAGTAAAAATCTAAATTGTACAGTTCCCGGTTTATAAGTACCGCCCTTATGGGAGCGATGCATTCAAAATAACATACGTACGATGCGTTAAGTGCTATTTGTCTCTGTTCAGGCTACACATACTCTACGTAACGTAGGTGCTAGTAATATTTTGTATGATTTATTTAGTCTGCGAGTCTACGCGCTACAGGAATGTAAATTGTAAGTTTTTTTAGTCAGACATATGTTCAATAAGTCAAAAGTTAATATGTAAGATGGAATTATGATTAAAAGAAATATTACTTAGTGTCTATGAATACTATATAATAATAATAATACTTTGTTCAACGGTACTATGTCATCGTCTTGATTATCTTTTTCATTGGGCGTATTGAAAATCACAGGATAATTATTTATATCTATAGGTACTATTATTATACAGGGTGGCCGCCAAGGTATCCGAGAAACCTCGCACGTGAATTCAATGACTAATTTTAAGCAAAAATGTTTCTATTCACTTTTCCCGAATTCCTAACGGTTCTTGAAATATCGGAGTTCGAAGCTGTAATAAATTACTAGAGGGTTTAGAAAAAAATGTGATTTATTTTATGGAAAGCCTAAGGAGCATTATTAAAGTTGCTCAATGTGGCCACCGCATTGTACAATGCATAACTAAATCTTCCGTCAGAGTCCTCGTTCCCACTTGTAGTTCTCCATATTGTTTTTCGCCTCATAAAACTTTTCTAAGGAAAATAATATTAATTCAATTTAATTTGGTATTTATTTTTATTAGTAAGTAATTGGGGGAAAGAAGCGAAATGAGGTAAAATGCCCATTGACAATTATTCTCAATTAGTCGACCAGATGTGAGAGGAATGCAGTCTTCAAATTTCTATGTTATGTAAGAGTATGATGTTTGAAGTATTATTTTGTTGACGGCGCTAATATCGTGTTGATTTTCTTTTCCATTGGGCGTATTACAAATCGTTCTATAAAACAATTTATTATGTTATGATGTACCCTATGTTATAATTTACCTTTCATAATGTTACTTAATGCTAAAGTAAATAATAATGAATTGTACCTATATACACAGTATATGCATTTATATTTAAATTATGTGTCACTTGATTTAAATACTCGTGATATACGACATTTATTTCTATCTATATTATTACATACGCAATACATACACGAATATGTTTCTCCATTTACATTTCTCCAAAAATTCAAAGCAAACTTTTTAATTGCATCTCTTATATATTACAGAACATAAAAATACATACAAAAATTAAAAAGTGACGTATTAATAATTTAAATTCATTCTGTGAAAAACGAAGAATAACTATTTATGATATGTAGTGCAAAATGTCGTTCATAAACGTCGTCATTGTATTTATCACCAGAGCTATCAAAAGCTGTAGAGGGGCCTGGGTAAGGGAGATGGCGGCGAAGAAATAGAAGTATTTACAAGGGTAGGAGTCCTGGTTATAGCTTTTGAAAAGAATGTCGTTAATGTAGTCTGCTTTGTAACTTGTAAAACTTCATTTATTGGCCGTTCAACTTTCGTGAACCGTTCAACATTTGAATCCATACCTTCTAGTTTTATTGGTTTCATTCACTTTCCTCTACTGGTTCCTCTTCCGGGAGCCGTTGTACTTCCAACTCTATTAATTCTTCAATATCCTCCGCTTCAGCTTTTAAATTAAGTATGTTAGCAAGTTCCACTACTTTATGTATGACATTAGTGTACTCGTCTTCGTCAAAATCTAAATTATTCCTGAACACTTTCTGACATTTTACATTTTTCCATAGACCCTGCACACATCTTTCTGTCACTTCTTCCCACGCGGTTTCAATGTTCTTTATGTATTCTAAAATATTATATGACTTTCAGAAGTCACGAGTTATTTCATTACTTTCTGTTGCTGTTATGGCTTTGGAAAACGTTGTGCACAAATAGTATTATTTAAACGTAGCTATTGTACCCTGATCCATTGGTTGTAGGATAGCGTTTGTGTTTTTAGGCAGATACACCACCTTTACATCTGGGTGTAAATCATCAAGATGTTGGGGATGACCTGGTACATTGTTAAGCAGAAGGATAATTTTAAATGGCAAGTTCTTTTTCAAACAATATTAACCGACGGTATGAAGCAGTTGAGGAACCATTCCTCAAATAATGCTTGCGTCATCCATGATTTGTTGTTTGCACGATAGTAAACATGCTTTAATGCACATGGGTTCTCAAAGCAATAGATAAGAAAAAGTTTTAACTTCAATCCAGCGACATTACCTCCTAACAACAATGTAATTGTATCTTTAAATGCCTTAAAACCGGCATTGTCTCCGTTTCTACGTGTATATAGAAGCTCTCGGAATTTTTGTTTTGTATCTGGTCATCAACCAAATCGCGAGGAGCTTTTCCATCTCATGAATCAAACCTTTCCGCTACATAGTTATTACGGCTTTAAAACCTGTCGATGATTATAATGCATCTTTTACGCATCAACAAAACGTATCCGAGTATTCCCCACGTTAAACAGTTGTTTGTTGCGGGGAATACCCGACGCAGAAGCTCGAGCGTCGAAGTCGTATACCCGAGCGGTCGTTAAACGGTTTTTAGACAGGTACGTTACAAGTATAAAAGTATTTAGAACTTAATTTTCAATACCTTTTGTATAAAAAAAAAATGTCAAAATTCGGAACGGTAGTAATACTTTTACTCTTATCGAATAGCGATTTTTGCAAATATTTCGCAAATTATGCATTCTATATATATTTGTCAAGAGTACAAAAGCATTTAGAGTTGGATTTGAAATATTTTTTGTATAAATGAAAATTCAAAATTCGGACCGGAAGTAATACTTTTACTCTTAGCGAGTAGCATTTTTTGCAAATATATCATTAAGTATGTATCCTGTAGAGATTCATTAAGAGACTGGAAGTACTTAGAATAGGATTTTGAATAATCTTTGTATAAAATAATGTTTAAAATTGTATGATTTAAAACGCCCATACGTACAAGAAAGTTGTGTCGTGGCCACGCCTCATTTTTTCCTATTATCTTGGCTAATTTCGACTTTTTTTTAAAATACGTTGGAACAACCCTAGAAAAACCTGATACGACTGTCAGAATTTAGATTTTCGGAAAGAGGGGGCTAACTTCTCACTTTTGGATTTTGTTTTTTTTTTTGCAATATCCTTCGATATACCTGTAAGAGATACGGTTTTGAGGCATTAGAAAAATGTTTAGAACAAATCTACAACTACATGAAACAACCGTCAGAATTCAATTTTCGCAAAAAGGGGGGCTGTAAGATATCGTTTTTTCCTATTAACTCAGCCAATTATGACTTTTTATTTGAAATACTTTGGAACAATCTAAAACAAACCTAGAACAACCGTCAGAATTTCGATTTTCGAAAAAGAGAGGGGCTAACTTCTCACTTTTGGATATAGTTTTTTTGCAATATCTTTTGATATATGAGATACGGTTTTGATGTATTAGAAGAGCGTTTCGAACAAATCTAGAACAACCTGAAACAGAATTTCAATTTTCGCAAAAAGAGGGGCTGTAAGAAAATCGCTTTTCCTTTTAACTCAGCCAATTACGATTTTTTTTTTGAAATACTTTGGAACAATTTAAAATAAACCTGGAACGACCGTCAGAATTTTGATTTTCGAAAAAAGGGGCGCTAGCAAAAATTTGTTTTTGCCATTTTCTCGGCCTATTATAATTTATTTTTTGAAATACTTTTGAACAATTGAGAATAAACCTAGAACAACCTGGAACAACCGTCAGAATTCCGATTTTCGAAAAAAGGGGTCTAACTTCACACATCCAAAAGTGAAACTAAAACGACATGTACGTGTATCATTAAGAATTTTTCAAATTTCCGGAATATGTCGCAGAGTGAGTAATTAAGAATTTTTTGGATTACGGAATACTCACCCACGCAAGTATACCAGCACTTCGTATCTATACAAGAAATTATTTTGAAGCGTACGGCTTCCTGAGAAGACCCAAAGTAGATAGAAAGGCATCCATGTCTCGCTAATTCTTGGACCGAAAATATTCATTATATATATGAATGACCCCGCCCTGTAGTGCCCCAGACACGGAATTGTGTCTATATGCGGATGATACCACGTTGTTAGTAAGGGGGAAAGAACTCCAAGAACTAACAGCAAAATCTGCAGCTGACATCCAAAAAGCAGAGGGCTGGTTTGCGGCAAATCACCTGAAAATAAACCCGAACAAAAAACAAAACATGAAATTTTCCACGAAAACAACAGAAGATCGGGAAAAGCCAAATTTTTGGGTCTGATAGTGGACTCCAATCTGAGGTGGGGACACTGGTAGACTGACGTTTGTGGTATTCACCATAAGAAGACTGAGACATGTATGCACATACGAATCTGCAAAGGTGGCGTACTGTTCGTATTTTCATTCTCTTCTAAGTTATGGAACTCTCTTTTCGAGACAGACGGCTGATGCAAATAGAATATTTCTACTGCAAAAAAGGCTACCAACAAACACACATTTTATCCAAATGGAAACAAACATGAGTACAACACACTAAGTAGAAAGCATCTAAGAACCCCTTATCATTGACTTTCACTGTTGCAGTCGGGTGTCGATTATTGGGGTCCCAAGCTATATAACCACTTGAAGAAGAACTTAAAGACCTACCACCTGACGAGTTCAAGAAAAGGGTCAAAGGGCTGCTGATGGAGTGGAAGTACTACGGCGTCGAAGATTTTCTGGCAATTAACGCGAGCTGCTGAAGTATATAACATTCTATCATTTATTATTATTTGTTTATTTGTGTATATCGTTGTTTGTCATATTGTTGATACAATGATCTTGTTATACATATATACACTTTAATTTAAATTAATGTGATATTTTATGTCAAATGTGATAATTACCACAAGATTACTCAGATATGACGATAATCTGTAATTAATATAATGTTAATAATTATAGATGAGTAAATATACATTATTATTATTATACTATTATTATATTATTATTATATTAAAACAACGGTAATATATTTTCGAATTAAAAATGACTTTGTTTTGTTGGAGTTTGCAGAACGAAAGGAATGTCATTATATTATTATATTATAATGTACTATTTTTCGTGAGTGAAAGGAACAAGATTCTATTGGTGGTATAGTATGTTAAAAAACAATTTTGCAGTTACTTCGGTTTTGCTTACTCCAGAAATTATTGAACAACCCAATGAACACATATTTCATGGAAACAACGTTCGAGAAGTCCGGGCGAAGGCGGTAAATAAGGGAGATTCACTTTGCTCTTGATCGCGGATTGCGTGAATTCCTTGAAGCGAAGTTGAGACAGTGTGTATTTGCAAGTGGCACCATCGTACAATGCCATGAAGATGACCTGTCCCGCGGCTTCAACGCACAGTATTCTTCGTCTCCGAAATTTTTCTTCGCAAATGAAGCAAACGCTTATTTCCAAAGTGCCAGAAAAGATAAGTCCTAACGTAGAAACGGTCATCTCTCTACTGCCCTTCAGACAAATTGAGGCATTCTCTGCAACTTTACATTTGCATCAAACACTAAAAAATTTTTCGCGCCGAAAAATAGTGAAAACCCATTTTTGAAAATTTTGGCGCCCTCTGCTTTTTCCGCTTTTGGCTGTAGCGCAGCGAGTACATTAGATAATTTGTAGATATTGTTTTTTTTTGTTAAAAAAATTTTTTGTTCGACCAACCATTTACGCCGAGAATCCATTCAAAAACTTTTTGAGATTACCAAAAACCCACAAGGAGTTCCAACTTTTTGGTTTTAGAGTCGTCGCATGCCCCACTAACGATTTATCAAATAAAATAGTCTCCCATATTTTCTTCCAAAAAAAAATATAGAATGACTACTATAATATCATGTATTGAATCGAATTTCATTGTTTTATTATTATATATAAATTATTTAAAATTTAATGTTTATTCATTATTATTATGTAACTACATCTGTAAAATAATAAGTCCTATTTCTGTCTGTTCTTTATTTACCATAACAGGAAAAGTAATCTAGTTAAATTTTTAAAATAAAAGATATCCTTTTGGAGCAATTTCTGGTTTACTTCAAATCTTTTTATAACTGTCCGAACACTGAATCGTTTGAGAGTAATTTTTTACTAGGTCGTAAATTAACTCTTTTGAACGTCTACCAGTCTGCTACAATATCTGACGATCTGTACAGATGAAGTACGCACCATCTATATCCATCTCATTTTCGATATTAGTTTTACATTATTTTTAACTCACTTATAAATGTCAGTAGTATTTTATCTTGATAAATGTAAAATAGTGGAAGAACTAAAAAAGCTAGTATTATTTATGAATCATATGTAATACTTTTGTTTAAGTTTGTATTTATGTAAAAGTTATCAAAGCCTACCAGAAAATGTGTACAATTTTATGAAATGTAATACAAAATAATATAAGTAAATTTAACAAAAAGAAAATATACATTAATTTTATAAAGTTAAATCAAGGTTACTAGATAATGTTTTCAATTTTATGAAATGTAAAATAATATAAAAAATGTTTAATCAAATACCTACTTAAAACCGTAACAAGGATTTCTGTATTGCGAATATCGCTCGTAAAGTGAATCCCCACCTAAACAAAGTAACTCCGCCCTGTCTTGGATTGCAAGGATATATCAAATATTTCACTGCAGGTGGCGTACTAAAGCAGTGCCAAAAATCCATTTCTTTCTTATCAAATTACACATTTATCTTAATAAATACGAAAAAATTTTGCTAGAAATTAATGTTCACAATAATATGTTATACGTCGATACGCATTTTATTTTTCGATTGTCTATTTATATTTAATTTTTTATAACAATTAATAAAAAATTGAAAAAACAAAATGCCAAAGGACGTGTAGATAAACATTATAAGAATATTTCATCTAAATCATTTTTGCATAAAGTTTAAAGGTAGCCTGTAATCTGTAAATATTTGAAAATGTACCTATACAACACCCTTAAGACAAGTACGTTACGAGTATAAAAGTATTTAAAACATAATTTTCAATATCTTTTATATAAAAAAAATTTCAAAATTCAGACCGGAAGAACCACTTTTACTCTTATCGAATAGCGATTTTTTGCAAATATGTCGTAAGTTATGCATTCTATGTATATTTATGAAGAGTACAAAAGTATTTAGAGTTGGATTTGGAATATTTTTTGTATAAATGAAATTTCAAAATTCGGACCGGAAGTAACACTTTCACACGTATAAGAAAGTCGTGTGGTGGCCACGCCTCATTTTTTAAAAAAATATGTGTGTCTCTGTGTGTGTGTGACCACGATAGCGGTCAGACCGCTGTAGACATCAATTCCAAATTTTGTATTTACGTGTATAATCTCCGTCTTGAGATCTGATTAGTTTTTCAGAAAAATCGGTAGACCGGAAGTAGTAGTTTACTTCAGTGAAAGACTCGATTTTGCCAATATTTCGCAAAATTACTCAGTTTAAACAAATTTATAAAGAATTCAAATGTACTCAAAATTAAATTTGAGAAAAATTGTATTAAAAAACTTTTTCGAAATTCCTACCGGAAGTAGGTCTTTTACTGTTATCGAAAAGCAGTTTTTTGCGAATATTTTGCAAATCATGCTTTTTAGACATGTACAGTTCTGTGCAATAAAATGGCGTTCACGTCTTATTGCTAATTTTGACATTATTTTGCCATTGTGAAAATGATTTAAGTTAAGTATGACAAATTGAATTATAGCGTCAATTCAATTTCTCATACATGACATATTCAATCAAAAGCCATATTTACATAATCGTATGATAAGTGTACGCCAGTTTATTGCACAGAACTGTACATGACGAGTATAAAAGTATTTATAACGTAATTTTCAATACCTTTTGTATAAAAAAAATGTCAAAATTCGGACCGAAAGTAATACTTTCACTCTTATCGAATAGCATTTTTTGGAAATATGTCGCAAATTATGCATTATATATATATTAATCGAGAGTACAAAAGTATTCAGAGCTTGATTTGAAATGTTTTTTGTATACATGAAATTTTAAAATTCGAACCAGAAGTAACACTTACTCTTAGCGAGTAGCATTTTTTTCGAATGTCTTGCAAAATATGCATTCTATAAAGATTTATTAAGAGTATAGAAGTACTCAGAATGGGATTTTGAATAATTTTTGTATAAAAAATTCTTAAAATTCTATAATTTGAAGCGCCCATACGTATAAGAAAGTCGTGTGGTGGCCACACCTCATTTTTTTATATATTTTTTTATCACCGTTCTCTTGTATTTAATTCAATATGAATGACAAGACAATAAAAATTACTGAACATTGTTACTGTATGGTAATGCGGGTATTTTCTGTTCTTTTTATCGCGTGTAAAGTATATGGAGTTAAAGAAGAGACTATTTCAAAGTAATTTTTATAAAAGTTGTGTACATAGGATTGACCTTTTTTGGTGTTAGATATGATATTGGAAATGTATTCTAACAATTCAGTACAGTTTAACACATAAAATACTTGTATTTTTATATTTATAGGCAATATATCTTTGTGTTTACAACAAACGGTGACTGTTTTTTCTTCATTATTCTGTTGAAAATCTTTATGAACTTGCAAGTTTAGCTATATCAATAATACAAAGCAATATACTTAAGGAAAGAAGAAACAATATTTAAATTGGATCCAGCATAGAAACTTATTTTAATGAAGGTTTTGCATATCCAAGATCAGTAAACTTCTTTGAAAATTGTAATTTAATGTTTTTTGAAGAATCTAAATGTGAAAAGCCTAAACTACTAGAGACCGGATAAAGGAGGCCAATGACTCATCGCCCGCGGGCGCACTATTGATTGAAATTTTGTATTTTTACAGTTTTTAATTTTATTTATATACTTGGATAACAAGTGAGTGGTGATCTATAAAATACAAAATACATTATTATTTTGTTCATTTTGCAGTTCAAGTGGAGTAAACTCTCCCTACTTTATTTATCTTACGAAATATAAGGTAAATAGAATAAATTTTAAAAACTCCTCACGCTCCTACCTACGCCCATGAAGAAAGGAATTTAACAGTAAAATCGCCTTTTTTGCTGTCCGTTTTCTCTACGAAAACAGATGTGCAGTTCACCATATGAATAGCGCTATTCAATAACTGCGTGATGTTATACAATTAATTATAACATAAATGTTTCTATGTTTTCTATAGAAATCAATACACGTCATTTCATAGCAAAACCAAAAGTTGACATTTATTGGTCAATGTTATTTTTAGAATAGGAAATTTGAAATTATATTCTGAAGCATTGCTGAAGTTATTGTAAGTATTCTACAAGGACTAAAAAAAAACATTAAATCATGAATACGGAGTTGCATAAAGTTATTATTTAGAAACCTCAAGGCGTTATGAATCATTTAAAACGAATTAAAGAATGCCTGTGGTATCATACAAGTAGAGAATCGATACGCACAATATTATAGAATAATGAGTACCTTACAGAATAACGGAATGCGATTAAAGGAGTTAAATTATGTAAGGTTTGTTATACATTTCGTCTGCTTGTTTTATCGATCGATATATGTAACTTGTAACAACTACCGCAATTTAGAACTCAAAATATAATGCATACTACTAATAGTAAGAAAACTAAATATGTACAAAATTATTGAATGATCTACAAAAAGAAAATATTCAAAGAGTTATTGTAATTCGAATATGTACATGTTTTCTTATATTTAGTGTAATAGTTCTGCATATTTTTGGTTTAGTAATACAGCTTTCCTTACATACTTTGATGTAAAAATAATCGACATACGAGGTACCATTAGATTGAAACGAGAACTTTCATATTTCACGCGCTGTTTTTACTCTAACGACTTGATTAATTTTTTCTGTGTTGACATCACCGTTAGTGACAGACACGTCACTTAAGCCTCGTTCACATCCACTTAACTTAACTTAAGACTTAATTAACGGACCGTAAAATTAAAACAAAATTTATGAAGTCGTTCACATTGCCTTAATTTACGTTAAGTGCGCAGGCGTATGAGCACCTGGAGTGCCAATCAGATAGGTTCTAAAACGGCTTTTTGTCATATAAATGGGGATAACTATGCACAAGATCAATTAAAATGTCGTCGTTCATGATAGTTAGTTAAATGGATGTGAACAACACTTTAGTTGACACAACTGCGACGCTTAGTTTGTATTTGACGAGCGAATAAGTGAGCGTTATTCAATGTGTTCGGCTAATTGTGTGGCGAAATGTTGGATCAAAGAATTTGTCTGCAATTTTGCGTTAAAACCGGAATCAAGCGCAGCGAAGCATTCAAAATGTTAGAGAAGGCTTTTGGCGATAATACTATGTCACAACCATTAGTTTATGATTGGTACAGACACTTTAAGGAAGGTCGAGATGACATTGAAGATGACGAGAAGTCTGTGTGTCCTAGCACCGCCACCAATAATGAAAATGTGGAAAAAGATGAAGCGATTGTACTAATCGAAGAATTAGTTTTAGGGAGGTTGATGAAGGAATAGGAATTTCATATGGGTCATGAGAAGCCATTTTTACTAATGCTTTGAGCATGAAACGGATGACGGCAAAATTTGTACATAAACTGTTGAATTTTCAACAAAGAGAGCATCATGTAAGCGTAGCTAATCAAATACTTAGTGACATGAGTGAGGACCCACAAACTGACTTAAACGTGTTGTAACTGGTGACGAAACGTAGGTATACGGCTATGATGTCGAAACAAAAGCTCAATCGTCTAAGTCAGTGGAAGTTTTCTGTAGAACGTAGATCTAAGAGAAAGCACGTCAAATCCGGTCAAATGTGAAAGTCCTTTTAACAGTCTTCTTCGACTACAATGGAATAGTTTATCATGGCTTCCTGCGACTTTTTCCTATTTCCTAAATTAAAAAGGACACTTAAAGGACAACTTTTTTCAACTATAGATGAGATAAAGACAAAATCGCAAATCGACCTCAGAGCGATACCTCGCAAATCGACCTCAAAGCGATACCTAAAGGGGCGTTCCACCAATGATTCTCAAACTGGAAACTATGTTGACCAAAGTGTATAATATCACAGGGAGACTACTTTGAAGGAGATGGTATAAACATTGTAGATTTAATAATAACTTTCTGAGAAAATTCAAAATTATCGCTTCAATTTGATCACACCTCGTATTTGTTATTTAAACTCGTACAATTCTTAAACTTTATATATTTTTGTGAGAAAGCAATATTATTGCAAAAGACTGTCTGTTACATTAATCCAATGCTACTGTTTCAATTCTAACTACACCTACATGAAAATTATTACAAAATTTTACATAATTAGTAGCCGATAAAGTAAAATTATGTAGAATTCCACTATCCTTCCTAATAAGGAAGTATTTTGCGCAATTCAATGCCAGAGTGTCATTACATATCATCTTTAGCAGCAATGTATATAACCTTTAAATTTAAGGTTGCAAATACATTAACTTCGTCTTTCGCCTTGTAAAGACAAGTAATTCTTTCATATTTCACAGACTCATTTGTATCACAATAAATGGTTTACGAAAGTGATTATTCAATTGACAGCCATGGCCCTGTTCCTTTAAAGCACGTGCGCTAAAACGTAACAGAATACCAATTAGGAACATTTATTAGCAATGTTATTTTTTTGCCTTGCATATAAATTAATTGGTTTAGTGTGTCAGCATAAAAACGCTCATTCAAAATTTTAAGGAATTATTAAAAAATATCACCAATAATAATGGGACAAAATAATCGGACAATAGAAATAGAAGACAGTGGATTGGACGTCACGAACATTAAATGGTTCTTTTACACAGAGGGATGAGGCCACCAAATAGTAATTCGCTATTAATTAATTAACACTTGAGCATTTTATTTAATGTTTCTATAATTTTCTTTATTTTCGTCTAGCTAGTAATATATTTAGCTGCAAAACTTAAGGCATCAGATTAAAATCTTGGTCCCGCCTAGAATATCAATGAATTGGTTGTGCCCAGCTCGACCAAGACTGACGAAAATGAATATTTGGATACAAAATATCGGCTAACAAAGACAATTAACCTATTCGTAAAGCTAGTCACAAATTAGGCTCATTATGCCATAACACGTAAGACGCAATGGCTCATTCTGTACTTTGCTATACCCCATGGTCTTTTAAAATTAATCATAGGTACATTGTCGGCTTCTTTTAACTTATTTAAATAGTTAATTTGGAATATACAACTACTACGCAAGTTTTAGGATCAATGGCACATTCAAAAAGGGTGCGGTTGCCACACGATTTACGTAATTCTTCCATTCCGAATTTTGCAAAACACAAATAATATTTTTTCTCTTCTTAAAAATATATGCATAAAATTTATTTTACCTTTAGCTACTGTTCTGAGATTTTTATTGTTTTAAACATAGTTTTCTGAAAGTATGATTAGTTGCCAGATACCGTTCATTATATTTAAGCCTAGCTTTAGGTGTGGCATTTTTAAATGCATAATCAATCGACTTACAGAGGGAAATTCACGATAACGGGATTAATATATAATATTTAATATGTTTTCAATAATTGTTAATTGTTAACTTACATTGGCCATTGAGTTGTTTTTTTTTCTTGTTATGTTTTTTTGCGAGGCCTGTCCAACTTAAGTCTTCACCTTACACTGCAGCCAATAAGGCTTATTGTTCTGAGACTACGTGTCTGTGTCCCACACAAGTCGCAACATGTCCTTTTTACCAAGTGTTTATTGGGACTGTGGTCGGTTGTCCAAAAATGCTGTGATAGCTACTCTAGTACTTCTGTGTCCCACATAAGTCGCAACAGGTGCTTTACCAAGTGTTTATTGGAACTGTGGTCGGTTGTCCAAAAATGCTGTGCCTACTGTGTACCTCACAGTCTACTAAAATGTGCCTGTTATCTAAAGCTCAATCTGCAGTTAAGGGTTCCAGCATACAAATCAACCTCATTAAGATACATAACCGATAAGAAGACCTGGTTAGCCAATAAGTTTTTATGTATAATTTTTCCTGTGAATTGTTGCCCAGTAATGTCTATGTTATTTTTGAATCCAGTCATTGATATGGCATCAGATCATACTTTTCGGTACCCCTTTTCTGGGGATCCGCCAACGCTTTTAGTTCTCGAAACACTTCTATACCAATCGTGGTTGATGATGGTCCATTCAATTCTTTATGGAAATCTCACCTCATACATCTCTTTACCATGCGGTCTGTCTTCATTTTAAAAACACCCACAAGGCCAGCGTGTTGCCTACTTCTTTTGGTATAGGCGGTAGTTATTGTGTTACTATTAAGTTTTCATATTTGCCTTCAAATATATATAAACCTTAGAGTAATGATGATATTTGTTATACATATTTAAATTTATATTTTATTTATATTTTGATTTTTTTTATAATTATTAATTATTATTGATTGATGTATTTAGGTAATATTTAAACAAATATAAACTCGTCCACACTTGGTGCATATTAAACTGGGACATAAAGTTGTACCAAACGTTTAATATTTATGTATATATAAAAATCAAAAACATTTATTTTTTTATTTATAGACTCGCAAACTACATAATGGATTTTGATAAAATTTTGTGTGTGTGTTCCTTATGTTGTGTGGAAGGTCGTGATCATATATATTTTTTCCAAATTTTATCGGAAAATATTTTTAAAAAAATCAACAATATGTGAAATTACATGAAAACGAAAGACACACAGTCGTCGCGTCATAATACACAAGCACACAACGTCGGCATCGGTATACAGATCACCGGCTGTGTGTATGAATATACCGTGTGGCCGCCGTTCATAGCGCGATGCATGTATTAGTAACTACTGGTCGACTATAAATGGGCGTGCCAACTTGAATTGCCACACCGACAGCGGGCGTATAAGTTATACGTATAAATGTATTCGTAGGCAAATCAAGTGAAGAGCAGTGTAATATGTATTGCGTTCCCGTTGTAAGTAATTATTTGTAGTTGTTTGAAGCATCAGATAATCACTGATAATATGTCAGTGAAGTAACTCATCACAGCTTCATAAACAACATAAAAGAGCAAAAATAAATAATAAATAACTCCTTGACTTTAAAATAAAAAAAACTTCTTAACTAAAATAATATTTTTCAACAAATATTATAATCTAAAAACTCAACTATAATAAATTACTGAAACATAAAATATTTACTTCTTAAAACAGAATTGTAATTCAACATTGCAATTAACCTGTAATTAGCTAAAAAAATGTTATTCTTAAGCAATAATAAAACTCGAACTGACGCCCATATGTGGAAGCGACTGCCCGACTACACCGTATAAATGTGGAATTTTTGGACAAATACGAGTGCATCATAGGCATATGCGAAATACTAGCTCTGTTGTAATCCAGTATAACACTGCGTCTACTTGTTTACCGTTCTAATACACAGACATATCTATCTGTTTCGCTTACTCTACAGGTATCGCGATAATGCAGACGCACGCGGTCTTATGGTATAATAATATATTATAATAAAATATCATTGATTCGTTGTTTGGCTAGAGAATATACAAACATTTTATGTCGGTCAATGGCACTAAACACAAAGCTAGTTTTAATTTTTCTCTAGAATGTTGCCGAGAAACGCCGCGCTACGGGCAGCTAGTATTTTATACATACTGTATGAAGAAAAATAAAATACAGATTTCAGGTTATAATAAAAATAATGTACATTTAGTCATTCTTAGATCATCTATGGAAACAATAAGAAGCTTTTTCCCTTCGTTGATATACAGTCCCATTGTCTGCGATTCACGGGTTACTATTATCTCTTAAGATGTTCCCTTTTGCGTCTACTTCTTTGACTATGCCCTTCAGCGTTAAGAGGCAAAACAACTAAAAACAAATAAGGCTCCTGGGAGTTGAAATTAATAAGGAATTAGTAAAATATGAAGCAGAAAAATTACAAGCTATATTATTCGAGCTAACCATCCAAATATGGAAACAGGAATGCCAAAAGAATGAAGGCAGGGTCTTCTAGTACCACTATTGAAAAAGGAAACTCCTGGATTGCACTAATCACAGCGGAATCATGCTACTAAACACAGCATACAAGATACTTACTACATTCCTAAACAAATTAACAAACGCGCGAAGGTGTTCACAGTACTAAAAATAGGAGATTACCAACAGAAGAGTTACCATTGACACAACATATATTATTTTTTTATAACTCGGTTTTACAACGTCCGTCGTCTTCCGATTTCCAATCTCCACTCGTTTCTATTCGCCCACAACTTGTCATCCAGACCCCTAAACCTCATTTCGCTGTCTATTCCGTCTCTCCAGCTGCTCCGTGGTCTTCCTCGTTTTCTTCGCCCATTTGGATTCCATTGTATTACTTGTTTAGGTGTCTTTCGTTCTCCATTCTCTACACATGCCCGTACCATACCAGTTGTTTCGTTCTTATCTCGTCCACTATCGTGCGTTCACCCACTGTCATAATTTCTCTTATTCGTTGATTTGTAACTCGTTCTCTTCTTGATCTCCCCGCTGCTCTTCTCCAATAATCCATTTCCGTAGCGGACAGCATTTTCTCTGTTCTGTCCTTGATTGGCCAAACTTCTGAACTGTACGTAACAATACTCTTTACTATGGTGTTATATATGAGCTTTTTGTTCTGTTTCGATATACTCTGGTCCCAGAGTATTCCATTTATTAAAGTTATCGCTTTTCTTCCTTGTACATTTCGGTCTTTCATAGCTCTGTCTAGTGTTCGTCCGCTGCTATTTTTAGTCCCAAGTATTTGTACTTGTCACAAGACTTAATTCGCTGTCCCGTATTTAGTACTAGATCTTGTTTTATTCCACCAATGTACATATACTCTGTCTTTTTTATATTGACTTCCAAACCCCACTTTCTGTATTCTTCTATCATTTTTCGAGTCATATATTCCAAGTCGTCATACTCCTGGGCCACTCCAATTTGATCGTCGGCGAAACACAAGGTGTATAAAATGGTGTCATTTAATGGAATTCCCATGTTTTGGCATTTTCTTTTCCCTACTTTAAGGACTTGTTCTAAATAAATCTTGAAGAGCGTTGGCGAAATACAACAACCTTGTTTAAGACCTTTATTCAATTGGAACCCTTTTGTCAGTCTTTGTTTTATTTTGACTTTTGCTTCGCTATTGTCGTACAACTCTTTAATTGCTTTAATTAACTGAACGCTTATGCTTGTATTCTCCAAAGCCTTCCAAAGTAAATTAAGTGGTACGCTGTCGTATGCTTTTTGTAAGTCTGCGTATAGTAAATGCAACTCTTGTCCATGTGCCATTTTCTTTTCGATAACTTGAGTTATACAGAACATATGATATACAGTCGATATACCTACCCTGAATCCGGCCTGTTCTACTGCCTCCATGTCTTTGTACTCATTTTCCATTTTTCCCCCTATTATTTTGCCGTAGACTCTGCTCAGCGTACTAGTCACAGATATGCCTCTATAATTGTCGCACATATCTTTCCTTCCTTTTTTGTGAATCGTGGTTATATATGATGTTTTTCACTCGTTTGGGATTTTGGTTCCGTTTAGATATTTTTGGAAAAGATTTCGTAGTCTCACAAACAGTTCATTTGTACCGTATTTAATAAGTTCAGCCGGGATATTTCCGGGTCCGACAGATTTTCCGCTTTTTAAGGCTGTGCATACGGTTTTAACTTCAAGAAGTGTTAACGGTATTGGAGATCCTGCCGTTCTAAAGGCATCATTTATTTCTTCTTCTTGGAATTCCACTCTTTCTTCCGTTAAAAGTTTTTTAAAGTATGCATCCCATTCTTTGTCTGATATTGGCGAAATTATATCTCTGGTCGTTTCTTTTCTAATTGATTGTATCGTCCTCCAACTTTCGGTACTTCTTCCACCTCCTAAATAAGAGTCTATTTTCTGGCACTTTTGCGTCCATACTAAATTTTTCTTGTCACTAATCATTCTTCTTACCTTTGATTGTGCGCTCTTGTAATTGTGTCTTGCATTCCCTGTTTTTTGATATAAGTAAATGTGATAAAGTTTTCTCTTTTCCTCTATTTCTCTTCCAATCTCAGCATCCCACCAATATGGTTTTCGCCTCTTCCATTTTTCTTCCACTAAACCTAGTGCTTCTTTTGCAGCTTGATGAATGCTTGAAGTAATACAATCATACTCTTCATTTGGGTTTTCGCCTGAACGTGCATTGAGCTTTTCGTTAAGTCGCAATATACAGGCTGTCTCTAAAAGGTCTTTAAACAACTCTACCACGTATTTTTCGGCCCAAAATAAACCGATTTAGCAAAACTTGGCTTAGTCAAAGTTGCTTAGTTTGTGCGCAATACGGTCCTGAAGTTGCACTTGGAAAATTGTTTTTTTGTTATAAATTTGAAACGGCTGGAGCGATTGCGCTAAATTTTGTCACGTTTACATAGTTTTATGAGTCAAGAAATTCTGTATCAAAATTGTGATAGTAATCAATCCATAGGCGGAGAACCTGCGTTTATAAATATTAAAACATTTCCATTTTCTACGCTAATGGATAAAAAAGAGTTTGTCTATAAAATTTAGATTAAGTGTCTTAAGTACAAGAAAAAAGGTACTCTTGGTAAGACTCGAAAAATTGCATCGTTTTCTCAAAAATCGCATTTTAAGATTTGAGAACATTAACTAGAGGACGGCAGCGCATACTGTGTGCTCCATGTACCTGTATCTTTAAGCCGTGTACACGTGTCTTAGGCCGTTTAGACGTCTCTTTAAACTATGTACACGTCTTCTGACGTCGTTTTTGAATTGATAATTTTTTTTTGTAAAATGTTTTCTTTTTTAAAAAATACAGAACGGCCAATACCAGATAGGTTAAAACAAAAAGGCACTGGTTTACAAAAAAGATATTCTATTTATCTCGACAATTGATGCAAAAAATGCTATTTTTTTGATGTTTTTTTTTGTTTTAAGAATTCCACTTGTGCCCTGCGTTTTGTAAAATACATATGTTTGTATTATATGGTTTACAAAAAAGATATTCTATTTATCTCGACAATTGATGCAAAAAATGCTATTTTTTTGATGTTTTTTTTTTGTTTTAAGAATTCCACTTGTGCCCTGCGTTTTGTAAAATACATGTGTTTGTATTTAGTTGTTATTGTTGGTTTCCATAGTTATGACTATTTGAATATTTGACAACGACTTTTCTGGATTTTCAAAAGTGTTTTCCATCATTACTTTTATTTTCGTTTTGTCATGGCTGTTCAATACACCAACGAAGAATATACCGATATGTTATTAGTATATGGATATTGTCAAGGCAATTGTGCCGAGAGTGTTAGAGTATATTCGGAACGGTTTCCAAATCGTCGTGTTCCAAGTCATCCAACGTTTGCCGCAGTAGAAAGACGCCTTCGAGAAACCGGTCGCTTAGCTCCTGTAACAGCAAACTATGGCAGGCAGCGCTTTGTGAGGCAACCTGAAGTAGAAGAAGAAATTTTAGACCGTGTTCAAGAAGATCCGGAACTGAGCGTTAGACGAATAGCTAGAGAAATTGCAGTATCTAAAGATGTGGTCAATAGAGTAATTAGAGAACAATTATTACATCCATACCATAAGATTGGAGTTCAAGACCTCTTACTTCAAGATCCTGAAAGGCGCCTAAATTTTTGCCGGTTTATTGAACATAAAAGAGCAAGAAATTTAAACTTTTGCAAAAAATCTTATTTAACGACGAAGCTTGTTTTACAAGAAGAGGGATAACGAACTTTCATAATGAACATGTTTATGCAGAGGAAAATCCACATGCCATTAAAATTAACCATTTTCAACATGAATTTAAAATGAATGTATGGGCTGGAATAATCGGAAATTTTATTATTGGACCTGTCAGACTACCGCAAAGATTAACTGGAGAAGCCTATTTGATTTTTTTACAACATACTCTTCCGGACTTGTTAGATGATATACCGCTAGATATTCGACGGAATATGTGGTTTATGCACGATGGTGCACCACCACATTTTTCGATGAACGTACGACACTACTTAAACCATCACTTTCCAAATAGATGGATCGGTAGAGGTAATGACGCTCCTGTACAATGGGCACCTCGAAGTCCAGATCTGAATCCTCTGGATTATTTTTCTGGGGACACCAGAAATCCATTGTTTACAATACACCTGTAAATAATGAAGAATTGTGGCAACGTATTCAAGAAGCAACCAATAATCTCAGAGGTGATGTAGAAGTTTTGCAAAGAGTTCAATTTAATTTCCTCCGGCGAATAGACCTTTGTATTCACGAAAATGGTAGACATTTTGAACACCTTTTATAATATCTTTTTTTTTTTAAATCATTGTTTCATTTTCATTATTTCATTGTTTGATTGTTAATAATTCTCTGTTGTCCACCAACCAGAACACAATTGGAATTTATATGAAAAAACATTATTAAAAAAATAGCATCTTTGTATTAATTGACGAAATAAACAGAATATCTTTTTTATTAACTAGTGCCTATTTGTTTTGACCTATATGGTATTGGTCGTTCCGTATTTATTAAAAAAGAAAACATATCATAAAAAAATTGTTAACAATTCTTAAAATGCGATTTTTGAGAAAACGATGAAATTTTTCGAGTCTTACCAAGAGTACCTTTTTTCTTGTACTTAAGACACTTAATCTAAAATTTTATAGACAAACTCTTTTTTATCCATTGGCGTAGAAAATGGAAATGTTTTAATATTTATAAACGCAGGTTCTCCTCCTATGGATTGATTACTATCACAATTTTGATACAGAATTTCTTGACTCATAAAACTATGTAAACGTGACAAAATTTAGCGCAATCGCTCCAGCCGTTTCAAATTTATAACAAAAAAACAATTTTCCAACTGCAACTTCAGGACCGTATTGCGCACAAACTAAGCAACTTTCACTAAGCCAAGTTTTGCTAAATCGGTTTATTTTGGTCCGAAAAATACGTGGTAGAGTTGTTTAAAGACCTTTTAGAGACACCTTGTATGTCATGAACCAAATAGAAAAAATGCCACAAATACGATATCAACATAGGTAAACTTTTTGTTGACTTCACACCTTGATAAGGAATATAAAAGAGAGACATACTAGCAAAAATCCTAAGATTGATTAAAATGGTAATGGATATCACAAACACAACGGAATAAAGACAGACAATTTCGGAATAAATAAAATAATGAGACACACTGCACGTTGTCAACAGCGCTGTTTAGAAAAATATATAGCGTTAAATTCTAGCATCTGGAGTTGCAAAACTACTAGAAATGTTTCTTTATCTACAGGGTTAAAACTATGTATTTGTCTTAATGCAAATATTTATACAACGACGACACAAAGTAATCAATGTAAATGCCACTAATCATACACGTGTGATATCTGTAATCATTTATAAAACTTAATTATCTCTATTTAGTTCGTCTACGTAATGTTTACCGAATTGTTTTAAATAATTTCGACTTGAACTCAAGGTGAACCGATCTCGTTATATCTTATAAATTAAAATCATTAACTCATTGGTAATTATAGCTTAATTTGGTTGGATTTTTCTAGATTGGCCTCTTTTATAAATTAAGAAGCTGAAGTTGTACGATTTGAATGTAAAGAATAAAACCTCTGCAAAATGTGAAATAAAATTAGGGTAATAGTTTATTTAGTAACATAATACATCTAGTACTGTTCATAAAAGAGTGGATGATATTCAGGATAGATTATTATAATCGCCACAATACATATTACAATGATAAACTGATACTGCCACAGATTAAAATCTAATGCATTATGTCCATGAAATAAAATTTTTTATTAAAAATTAGGAGGTTCATTCAGTGTAATAGTCAAAAAACCCTCTTTCATGCACTCCTAAGAAAAGGCGATCGCAAAAACTAAAGCGCGGTAAAAAAAAAAGCAGATCAGTCAAAACTCAAATTTACACGATGCCCAGATGGGCTAAAAAGTGTAATCCAGCGCAATCTACAAACAAAACTTACATTGCAGCTTAATGTTCATGAAGCTAAACCACAAACATTATAACTACCTTAGAAGACGAACCGAGAGGCATAGTGTTGAAGCAGCAAAAATGAAGTTCATATTATTATGGAGTTAAATATTACTAAACTAAGCTTTGTTGTTGTAACGGGTGTCCCAAAAATAACTGACATTTGAAATTTGCCACCATTTTTTTTTGCGGTAAAACTAGCGTATGCGATATTAATATGCTGTCATTAGTAAGCATTAAGGATTAAGGTTATGAGGGATCTCTACTCCCAGCCGCTGAGGCCACTGTAGACAGTTTGATTTCCCCATAAAATTAACAGTAAATATTAATCAATTTTTAATTTTTTTATACCAAATGAAAGAGAATTCGAATATCTATGTACGCCTAGTAATATTTTTTCTAAAAATATTTTAGAAATTGTCATAATTAGCAGCAGAAGGTCAATATTAGACATTTTGTCGAATTTATTTTGAAATAAATAAAAAGAAATTCAAACTTTTACTACTAAAGCGTACGTAAATTTGAGTTTTCTCTACAAATTGGAGTAATTATTTATAGCATTGGTTAAAATTTGATCTTAATTTTAAGGGGACATCGTAACCACTGCAGTGATAATGTTCATGATTTTTGTAGATTGTCAAATGGACTGGCCCGTCCAGTAGAGATCCCTCTTAAGTTATGGAAAGGTACACCATCGAACAAGGAGTAGAAATTGTAAAAATTCACTTGAAACATGGGGAAAATTTTGGAGAAACCGTTCGAAGATGTCGTACTTTGTTCGGCCATCGGAATGCTCCTGCTCATAACACCGTGGTGAATTTAATAAATTTGGGTCAACCGGTTTAGTTGAAAACAAAAAAATCAGTGGCCGTCCTCGTACGGCTCGTTCAAATGAAATCATAACCAGTGTTAGTGAAAGTGTTGAGGAAAATCATTCAACATCAATTCGTCGTCGCAGCCAACAATTAGGCATTTCAAGGAGCTCTCTTCAACAAATTTTGAACAAAGATTTCAATTTGTTTGCTTTAAAAGTTCAATTAACACAGCTATTGAAAGCACAAGATCATGCAAGTCGTCGGGCGTTCACAAATTGGGTTTTGGAAAACCACAAGGTGATGGTGGGTTTTCGAAAAAAATCAACTTTAGTGATGAAGCGCATTTTCATCTTGTCGGCTATGTTAGTAAACAAAATTGCCGAATTTGGGAATCCGGAAAAAAAATGATACATCATCGGCGAGTCACAGTTTGGTGCGGATTGTGGTCTGAGAGAGTGACTGGACTTTTTCGAAAATGAAAATCAAAATGCAGTTACTGTCAATGGAATCGTGAGATGATTTTAAACTTGTCATACTGCCAATAAACTCGTGCAGTTATTGCAAAAAACATTTAATGGTCGTGTTATTTCTAAGCTAGCTAATTGTCAATTATTTCTGTGGGGTTATCTTAAGGATATAGTGTAGAGAAATAAACCACAAACAACTGAGGACCTTAAAGATGAAATTCGACACAACATTGCGAATATTTCGCAGCAATTATGTCAAAAATGTTGTAAAAAATGTCATTAGAAGAGTGAATATGTGCTCTAACAGCAGAGGCAGTCATTTGTCAGATGTTTTCTATCACACATAACCTCCATGTCTCCACTTTCTAAATCTATAAAAATATTATCAGTTATCAAATATAAAATGTGTTTTACTAAAAATTTATAATGTGAGTTATTTTTAGGACACCTTTATTTCGAATATTTATCTCCCACCTTCAGTTTTCTTATACCACTTATTTAGAGCTATATTAGCCTATATTTTTTGGTGATACGTGTTTATATTATTCTTGTCTGTAAGTAACTCTTACAAGTAGGCGTGGAGTGCCTCCTTGTCTTATATATTTTCCCATTTCGAAATCCGTTTATTTCTTATAACCTCTATGAGTTTACAAGTAAAAATTGAAATAAATTCAAATTGAGTTCAAAACAGTTTTATTCAATTTACTACAATTGTTTCACCCTACTAGGGCTTCATCAGGTGATGAATATTATAATACAAAATATTTGTAGACGTTCTTATTTATGTCTTTTCCTAAATGAAGAAGGGGGAGTTTCTGACATTAGGTTAAGAGCGGGAGTAACTTATATATTTAATGTAATATTTAATATATATATATACATAACAACATGATTAAGAATATTAAATTTTTTTTTGAAAACTGATTGTTTACTGTTATTATAAAATTAAACAATTTATAAATATATATATAACTATAAGAATTATTAAGTTGATTTTAAATATTTAAATTTAACAACGGTGAATTATTCACTTCTAGTTGGTCATTTAAAATAAGGTTTAATTTGTTTAATTTATTTATTTCTAGGTTTTCTAATAAATTTAATTTTTTACTCTTGTCTTGTATATGTAGTATGTCAAACTTATTATTGAATTTATGTTTTTGTTCAATACAGTGGTTTGCATATGTGGAATCTGTTTTTTGTAATTTATAACTTTTTTCATGTTCTTTTATGCGTGTGGAAAAGGATCTACCAGTTTGTCCGATATAAGCTTTTCCACACTCACAATTTAACTTATAGACCCCAGATTTTAAATTTTTGTCAATTTTATCTTTATTATTTTTAATGTGATTCTGTAGTTTGTTGTTTGTACGAAATGAAATTAATGTGTTTGTTGTTTTTTGTAAATATGTTTTTATTTTTATGGAAGGTGTACCTATATGTCACTCTATGAGTTTAATCAAAACAAAATCTTCGTCATTTAATAAAAGTCTATTCGCTCAGTGGCAGGACGCAAAACCACAACAGCAAGTCTAGATCTTGCTGATTCTCATGCAATTTTCCGTTAACGCCGGAAATAATTCTTCTTAGAAAATAAAATAAGCAAATTTTTCCAGTTAAAGATTGCTCAAGAAATACGGCTCCATATGTATGCTCTCCAATTTTCCCTTCCAAACGTCGATCATCTGTGGTGATCGTACATGCAGTAATGTATAATAATGTGTAATATTAGTAATATTGTAAGTACCACTGATGCGGAATAATAATTCATGATTACACACACTCAGTAATCTTTGTTTTCAGTAGTCAGTTTCTATTTTGTCATTCTGCCAGATAATTTGTTTTAACTCATTACTGGAAATTCCTAGGCGCTTGCCATCCGAAACAAGCATTATTATAATCTCTATTCTCTCTCATAAAATGATAACGATGCCAAAATGTGACGGAAGAAAAGGTTCAACTGAACACTGCCATTTTTAGCCTAAATTTTCTGTCTACCAATATGAAATCTGCAGATGTTGACTTCACTGACTGCAAATTATTGTTTAGTATGTCCGATTTGAAAACATTTTCACTATCGAATAGGCAACAGAAATACATTTAAAAAAATATATAAAGCAATTTATTTTTTTGCCTAATCTATTTGAAATATTTAATGTGTTTAAAATTAAAAATTCAGCTGGCTTCAATTGCTTGATTTTTGTCAAAAATCAAGGAATTTTGTATCGTACTTTAATGTCGAATTACATGGTGATTTCTATTGCAATCTTATCCACCTTTGTCCTCCAACAAAAATAAATATGTACACAATAAAATATAAAATAGACCTTCCCACTAAAACAATTAAATACAGGAAAATTAACATATATTTTGAGAAGGAAACGAAAAACATACATATACACAAGCTTATTATCCTTGAACATTGCTCCGATCTGATATAGGTAGATTAATAATGACACATACAAATATTCCCCTTAGTATATCCGTAACCAACGGCAACAACGAAATACTTTCGTATTTTTAAAGGAATATAGAGGAGAAAGATTCGGAATATAGATTTTATTTCAAATAGAAGCGGGTTGATAAGCAATCTATTCACTTTCACATTTAAATAAATTTGAATCAACATTTCAGATTCTTGAAAAAATCTAAAAGAAACCATGCACATACAAATGTAACTGAATATAATAATAATACAGGATGTCCACCTGATTTCAAATGTTAATTGTACGGACACTATGAGCCCTAGAGATTTGCGGTATCATGAATAGCAACACAACAAGTTTATTTTGCTGCAAACGTTTATTTATCTATTAAAGTTGCAGTTTTGTCGAAGTAAGCATTTCAACATGGACTCCGTTCGTAGCTCTCAGAATGTCCAATCGATATTCAATTTCAATCCACGTGTTGCGCACCATGTCCGGTGTGACTGAATTGGTGGCTTCCGTAATTCTGTAATGGAGATCAAATTCATCACGTACAGGTCTAGCGTACACCTTCCTTATTTTTGATATAGCCCCAACAGGAAGAAATTCAGAGGAGTTAAGTGTGAAGATCGCGGTGCCCAAGCAGTGGAAAAACAAACTTTTCAAGCATCTCTAGATAAATGGGACCAGTTATGCTTTTTTCCATGAAGAAAAATGATCCGACGATTTTGTTGCGCATTAGACCACCCCACACCACACATTCACTTTTGCACTGTCCCTGGCATGTTTCCGAACAACGTTAGGTTGTTCTGAACTTCTGAACCCCAAATACAAACGTGATGATTAACCCTTCCAGGTGTGTGGAATGTTGATTCATCACTGAGTATCACATAGGTAATTTTCAGAGTTGTCGATCCGGTTCAGGATCCCAATGCATAAACAAAAATTATTTAATTGCAGCAACATAAACTTGTTGTTGTAACGGTAGGCCCTGTATATAATGAATAAAATATAAATATAATATAACATCCAAAATATTTATATTAAGGTAAATGATGAATCAACACAGATCAGGAAACATGTATTATTCATTTATTTGTATTAAATTATTATATTCCCGTTTAAAATGTTTCTATATAAATTCTGTATATGTAAAAGAGAAATAGTGCGTAGGTGTATCGGTGTGAAAGGAAGAAAAACACAAGTGGCGTCAATATTATTGCAATGATATCGGAGTAAGCCAGGAAGTTATGCGACATAGATAAGAAACCGTTTGTGTGCAACCGACACGTGGAACCTTGAATGTGATGAAGAAATGTAAAGTACATAGGTGGCCCGGGGAAACCCCGAGCAAGAATACGGTGTGATATGCCTTAAGCACGGAGGAGGCAGGCAGACGTTCCCTAGCCGGCGCATGAATAGATTCGCAGGTCGTGTTAAGTAGAATAACACTAGACCGCACCCAAGAAAAGGGAACGACATCTCACAGGCTAACAGTGCGAATACAAGTAATTCTACGCACTAGAAAAAAGTTAAAGAAAAAGCCTAGTGAGAAAACTGTTATAAGTTTTAATAAAACAAATAGTGGGTCAAGTGAAGTAAAAGTTCTATTAATAATTAAGTGTGTGCCGTATCTCCAGACAAAGAAGACGACGATTTCAGTCTACCCTGGAAAAGCTGCCCGTGAAAATACCGGACCAGCGGCGTCAAAGCATCGTATCAGGTACCCAACGTTGTTTGAATTAAAGGCCTATATCATGCATGTTTTTTTTATAAAACAATTCAATTAGCATCTAATTAAATCCATGGTATACTGTATAGGTAAAGCGTCATTGCATTGTTGTTAATTATATTTGCCCATGTTGTAATTGATGCGTAATTTGTATTGTGTTGTACCATTTGAATTGTATTTTGTTTCTATAACCTTTGTTTGTAACTTGATCTGTGTTGATGGTGTTCATAATCAATATATTAATAATGTTTAAATATCCTTTTGCGTATTATTTGTCTACCTTACTATAAGAAATTTGGAATACAAAATAGAAGTAATAGTACGTGCAGAACAATAATCTTAGTGTCTAAATACCTGAACCGTCTTGAAATTAAGAGTCTTATGCTAAACCGAACTATTTAACTGAGCTAAATTACGCGGAGCATTCAATAAGTCATTTTATTTATTTGAGTCATTTTAATTATATTATTTAACTTTGTATTATTACCTCCGAACACCCTACTTTGGGGCATTTTATTCATTTTTATTTAATTTTGAAGGAACGTACTATTACATATGGCGACCAACTAAGGGGCCCTACTATTACATATGGCGCCCAACGTGGGGCACGAAAAGACACTAAATTTTCAATTTATTTCAAATTTGTGTGGAGTAGTTTGGTAGAAACAAAGCTTTATCAAATATTTAAGAAAGATTTTCACGTAAATTTTAAATTTTTTTTTTGAACAAAATTTTAATTTTTAAATAGAAGCGCAATTTAAATTTGAATTAAAAGGTAGACAATTTAAGTATATATTTTTTTGATATACAGGGTGTTACAAAAGTTTGTGTAAACATTTTCAGGGCGCATAGCATATAAGGTATACGGTACAATAAGACGTATTATACAGGGTGTTCTGAAAGAAAGGTCATTTTATTGGGGGGTAAATAGGAATAAAACCCAAAATATTTTACACAAATAAGCGGTAATTTTGGAAGCAAATTGGCGACGTATTATACAGGGTGATCCAAAGGAATAGGCACACCTGGTTGGGGGGTCACTGGAATTAAATAAATAAACATTTTATACAATTAGCGGAGCTTTTAAAGGCAAAATGGAATAAAATTTGAACGAAAAAGAATTTTCTTTTATAGCGTTGTTGTCAAATTTTTATTTAGTTGTTTTTTTATATGCCTTATCGTTGTTTAAATAAAGCCGCCGTAGTATAAAATAAACATAGCCTCCAAAGGAAATAAAGTTGGAAGAATATTAAAAAAGGAATTGAAGTGAATGCATTTAAGAAGTGGTAAAATGATAGGAGAAAAGGAAATAATCATGGGCAACTCAGAGGTAGAGAATGGAAGTGGAAAAATAAACCAAGGAGCATCCGGATATAAAACCCCGGACGAAAACGTGGTCGAAAAGGAAGCGACGCCCAAAGGAGTAGGAGATATGCAGGCACTCTTTGACTTTATGGATAAGAAATTCGAAAGATTAAAGAAAGATAGTGATGAGAAATTCGAGGAATTAAAAGA
This sequence comes from Amphimallon solstitiale, assembly GCA_963170755.1. Classification (NCBI taxonomy): domain Eukaryota; kingdom Metazoa; phylum Arthropoda; class Insecta; order Coleoptera; family Scarabaeidae; genus Amphimallon; species Amphimallon solstitiale. The sequence goes on along the minus strand of OY720683.1, from coordinate 77,492,186 downwards.
AGACAGTGATAAGAAGTTCGAAAAATTAGATAAAAATATGGCAGAATCCAAGAAGGAAATGAGTGAAAAAATAGACCAAAATATGGGAAAATTCGAAGAATTAAAGAAAGACATCCAAGAAGCAAATTACCAGATGTATGAAAAAATATCAAAGAGCCAAGGACAACTAAGACAGGAAATCGATGATTTCAAGGAAAAAACAGAAACAGAATTGAAAGCAGTCGATGAGAAGGTTCAGCATCAAGCAGATGAATTCGAAAGAAAGTTAGAGGAGGAAAAAGCAGAAAGAAGACACGAAGTCAATCAGAAAATTGAAGACACCAAAAAGGAGGTAGCGAAGACCATTCAAGAAGTCGAACAGGAAATTGAATGCTTAAAGAAAATAGCGCCAGTGAGCATAGAAAGAATAATAGAAGAAAAGAAAGTACCTATGTTCAATGGGGATAAAAGAGGACTTCACCCAAAGGAATTCCTGGAAGCACTAAGAAGACATTTTGAATTTGGAACAATACCAGAAAGAAAGAAGCTCGATTTTGCGATAGGCCAATTGGAAGGTGATGCACGAGTATGGGCCAATGCAGTGAAACATCAATGGGACAATATAGAAAATTTCCAACAAGAACTACTGAAGATGTATTGGTCCGAAAGCGAAAAAAAAAGAATTTGGATGGAATTATTGAGGCCCAGGACATATAATGCGAAATTCGGGACCATGACTCAGCATGTATGGTATTGGGTGAATAAGACACAATATGTGGATCCACCAATCGGCGCAGAACTATTCATAGAAGCAATACGTAAACATTTCTCCTATGAAGTGGAAAGTATTCTACTATCAGCAAAAGCCAAGACAATACCTGAGCTAATAAGCATAGTCGAGGGAATACAAAATCGAGAGGGGCCCTCTTCACGAAACCATGATAGACGTGATGACCGCAGAGACGTGCAAATGATCCACCAAAACAGAGGTCACTATAGAGGAAGAGGTCGTTATAGCAACCGAGGACGCTGGAGTCCACCACCGAGTGCCGATTCGGGAAACGAATAAATGCAGAAGCAAACGCTCCTCGCCTTCTGCATATGAAAATGAGGGAGCCTGTAAGAGAACCGAATCCACGGAAATACACACCGAGCAGGAACACCCAATTAGAGGCCTGGAAACAATATATGCAGCAGCTACCTCTCCTCCTCAACCGAAGCCACTGTCTTAAGCACGACAAGAAAGACCTCGAGGATTCTCCACAAGATTCTCCAATTATACCCAAGGTCCAAATCTGTATTGAAAAGGATAAATACGAGGAATCTAGTGAATTATTACCCAGAGTAGGAGAACCACCATCAATAGCTCCCAGCTTGTTTGAGTCGAACTGCGAAACCGCAAAAGTCAACCCACTAACAATGGGTACAACAGAATGCAATCTGGTGAATAGGGTGGAACAGGTAATATCCGACTATGAAGACATATTCTCCGATAAACCTGGAAAATGTGAGGTATACAAGAAAATATATGATAGAGATTTTCTATTGACACTTAGAAATGATCCCAGAAGTAGAAAAAAGCCTGACTACCTTCTTGACATTATTGCTCAAGAAGATCGAGGTAGAATAGGTGATCAGGGGTTAGTGAAAAATCACAACTATTCGTCAGCACTAACCAAGGAAATAAAAAAGTTTTTTTATTTGTATAACGGATCTTATGAAATTTTACGAAGAGTAAGTGAAAAGGCTTATTGGTTAGGGGACCCAATCACCAAATACAAATGCACCCAAAACATTATACATCTGAGGAAGTATAATATAGGGTGGTATGGAAAAGTAGTCTGTAAATATACAATACATATCTATTCATTTATGACTATTCATTTAGCAAACTAGAAGTATATATAATCTCAAAATTAATTTTGTAATTTTTATATTTTATTGTGTACACGTTACCATTGTTTGCTTTTCATTTAGACTTATCAGCCTGTCAGAAAAGGCAAAGGGGGGTATCTGTAACAGTAGGCCTTGTATATAATGAATAAAATATAAATATAATATAACATCCAAAATATTTATATTAAGGTAAATGATGAATCAACACAGATCAGGAAACATGTATTATTCATTTATTTGTATTAAATTATTATATTCCTGTTTAAAATGTTTCTATATAAATTCTGTATATGTAAAAGAGAAATAGTGCGTAGGTGTATCGGTGTGAAAGGAAGAAAAACACAAGTGGCGTCAATATTATTGCAATGATATCGGAGTAAGCCAGGAAGTTATGCGACATAGATAAGAAACCGTTTGTGTGCAACCGACACGTGGAACCTTGAATGTGATGAAGAAATGTAAAGTACATAGGTGGCCCGGGGAAACCCCGAGCAAGAATACGGTGTGATATGCCTTAAGCACGGAGGAGGCAGGCAGACGTTCCCTAGCCGGCGCATGAATAGGTTCGCAGGTCGTGTTAAGTAGAATAACACTAGACCGCACCCAAGAAAAGGGAACGACATCTCACAGGCTAACAGTGCGAATACAAGTAATTCTACGCACTAGAAAAAAGTTAAAGAAAAAGCCTAGTGAGAAAACTGTTATAAGTTTTAATAAAACAAATAGTGGGTCAAGTGAAGTAAAAGTTCTATTAATAATTAAGTGTGTGCCGTATCTCCAGACAAAGAAGACGACGATTTCAGTCTACCCTGGAAAAGCTGCCCGTGAAAATACCGGACCAGCGGCGTCAAAGCATCGTATCAGGTACCCAATGTTGTTTGAATTAAAGGCCAATATCATGCATGTTTTTTTTATAAAACAATTCAATTAGCATCTAATTAAATCCATGGTATACTGTACAGGTAAAGCGTCATTGCATTGTTGTTAATTATATTTGCCCATGTTGTAATTGATGCGTAATTTGTATTGTGTTGTACCATTTGAATTGTATTTTGTTTCTATAACCTTTGTTTGTAACTTGATCTGTGTTGATGGTGTTCATAATCAATATATTAATAATGTTTAAATATCCTTTTGCGTATTATTTGTCTACCTTACTATAAGAAATTTGGAATACAAAATAGAAGTAATAGTACGTGCAGAACAATAATCTTAGTGTCTAAATACCTGAACCGTCTTGAAATTAAGAGTCTTATGCTAAACCGAACTATTTAACTGAGCTAAATTACGCGGAGCATTCAATAAGTCATTTTATTTATTTGAGTCATTTTAATTATATTATTTAACTTTGTATTATTACCTCCGAACACCCTACTTTGGGGCATTTTATTCATTTTTATTTAATTTTGAAGGAACGTACTATTACATATGGCGACCAACTAAGGGGCCCTACTATTACATTGTATTGCTATTCATTACACCGCAAACCGCAAATCTCTAGGAGTCATAGTTTCCGTACAATTAACATTTGAAATCAGGAAGGTTTCATGTGGACAGCCTATATATTATTAAATAATGTCATTTTCTCGATTTAGAATTAGAATATAATGTGCTGGCATAGTGGCATACAGTATTATATTGGTAATAACTTCTATCAATTAAACATCTTATTTATCTTTAAAAATGGACTTATATGTGTTCAACTATAACTAGCCGACACGATCTATATAACTGACTTAACAGTCTGAAATTTTAGTATTTTGCATTCCTTTAAACATAAAAACTGTATTATAATACAGGCTGTCACGTCACATTTTCAAAACAAAATTTGTATCTGTTTTCACTAAGATTAACGTAAAACTTAAAATTATAAGTGTTGTAACAAGCTCGAGCATGTTCGCGGCTATACCGTGAAGGGCAGCGGACCAGCATAGTTCCTGGAAAATGTAATATATAAAATTTTAGCCGTTAGTGGATTCTAATTTGGAGATTCTACCCCTTCTACACATTAAATTAGGATTGAAGTTTGTACCACAAATAAAACTAAAAATAACAAGTATTCAAATAAAATATATAATTTAATTTAATAAAATTAAATAATCATCTATATGGTGCATAAGTTTACAGAGAGAATATAAAAATAAAATATTACATGTGATGATTAGACAACGTAGATAGTTTCAATAAAACATTTTCCCTTGCAAATAATTTGAAATTTAACAAGTTTAAATAAATTTTAATGTTACATTTATTTAAATGTATATATAACATATAAAATAATAATAAAATTTTAAAATGTGTTTAATAGAAAATTATTCAAATAAACAAAAATTTAGAATCAACTCAATCGATTGTTTTCAAAGTGAAGAAGTGAAGTGAATTTCTTCTGAAGTCAAGTGAATGGCCTCTTTTCCACCTATGAATACCTTCCATCTTTCATACGCTGCGCGCTGGCTTCATATATTCTAAGTAAAAAAATGAGGTGTGGGCACCATATGACTTTCATATGTGCGTTCCAAATTGTGATATTGTTCCAAATTAAATTTCAAATTATGTATCTTCTTAATAAAATAAACCTGTGAGTAAGAGTGCTACTTCTGGGATTTTGAAAATTTTTTTGTGAAAAAATTTTTCAAAATCCAGCTTTAAGTACCTTTATACTATTAATAAATCTCTACAAAATGCATATTTGCGAAATATTTGCAAAGAAACTGCTATTCGATTAGAGCAAAAGGGTTACTTCCGGTCCGAATTTTATTTTTTTTCAAATTATTTATCACAAAATAAGCTTAATATATCTGTCAGGAAACACGACTTGATATTTGCAAAAAAATCTTTTTCAGTAAGAGTAAAAAACTACTTCTGGTAGCACTTTCAAAAACCTTTTTTTATAAAATTTTGCCCAAATTTAGTTTTAAGTGCTTTTGTATTCTTTAGAAATTTGTTTAATCGTAGTAGTTCACCAAATATTAGTAAACTGCTACCACGCGATCATTTAAATTCTAAATTATAGCAGGCGGGATTGTTTTTATTAGGTTGTCCAGAATGTCAATTATTGATTAATTAACATTTTGAAACGTCACTTTGACAATTCAAATTGTAAATTAGTACTTATATACCAACTTAATTTAAATTTCACAGCCTGCTCTAATTTAGAATTTAAATGATCGCGCGGTACTTCCTGTTCATCGATTTCACTGAAAATCTAAGTCACATATCAATAGGAAGCTTGTACTCGAAAATATAAGGTTTGGTACTGATAGCTTTATCCGTTTAGCCGCTATCATGACATATTTTGGAAACCACTTTTTCGGTTTCAGGGTGCTTCCAAACAAAGACTTCTGAAAAATCTCAAGGCCAAAATTTCATCATCACAATACTTCCTTATACTAAGTGATTTAGATGTTTAAAACGGGTTTTGTTTTGCAATGTATTTACTCAAATAACGGAATTTGGGACCACCATTATATAACACTGTATTTTTGACAATTTTCCAAAAATATTGTTTAAATCAATGCAACTATTTTTTTTGTGTACATAAAATAGGATTCTATAATAATAGTAATATTTTATTACAGTTTTTGGTTTCGTCAAGAAACACAACAAACAAAGACAACAGTTAGAATCAGACTTAACAGTTTAAATTTTAGTATTTTGCATTCTTTTAAACATAAAAACCTTATTCTAACACAGGGCGTCACGTCACATTTTCAAAATAAAACTATTATCTGTTTTCACTAAGATTAACGTAACACATAAAATTATAAAAGTATTGTAACAAGCTCGATCATGTTCGCGGCTATACCGTGAAGGGTAGCGGACCAGCATTGTTCCTGGAGAATATAATATATAAAATTTTAGCCGCTAGTTGATTCTAATTTGGAGATTCTACCCCTTCTACACATTAAATTAGGATTGATTAAACAGTTTGTCAAACCACTAGAAAAAGAAGGCAACTGTTTTAAATACTTAAGGGATAGGTTTCCAAAGCTGTCTGATGCGTAAGTAAGCGAAGGAATACTTTTTGGTCCACAAGTTAAGAAGATGTTCAAAGATGAAAATTTTGAATGTACCATGAACGATTTAGAGCTGGCAGCATGGACTTCTTTTTTCAAATGTTTGCAAATATTTTCTCGGAAATCAACAGAGTGAAAACTAAAATAAATCAATAATATTTTATGGACGAAATTTCAAGGTGAATGTGCTTGGAATTGAAAAGATATTAAAACGACGTGCTATAATGTATATACAATATAAATAATAAATAATGTGTTTTGTCGGCTCTCGGGTACCGTATCACCTACCTGTTTCCCCGAGAGCCTATAAAACACGAAGTCGGTCTAGTCTAGTGTCTAGTCTGATTGAAATCGGATCCGCTTCCCCTATCTGGATCCATGTATAGTTGGTACAATAATTTTAATATAGTCCCACTCGCTTCATGTCCCAATTATAATGTTGCTTACTGTAACGTTATATGTACATACATACATATTGCATATAAAACATATTTTTTCTCATTAATAAAGAACAAAACAATTGTGCAAATAGCACAAAGAGAACAAATATTCGAAATGATTTACATCTAATACGTATAATTTGTTTTCACAAATGACTAATGGATGTCGAAGCATTTCCTTGTTTTCCTTTTAAGGTGAAAAGATTATCACACACATATGATGTACTTCTTGAAAATAGAACCGTAATGATGTAAGTACAGAATCGTTTCGCTACTTGCTGAATTTACGTAAACAAGATTATGAAATCTCATCTTTTTGATCATAAATGAAATTAGTCATATTATTATGTAGGTTGCGGCATCTCAAGGAATGTATTTCCTGGATACTGTAGAAATTAGTAAAAATGTTCAGTACAAAGTTCCCTGGTTATATAGAAAACTCTCACAAACATATACTCGCTATACTTGCTTTATTCAATTTCTAGTCACATTTAAGAACCGTAAATTTAGAATGGCAATTTTGAAATATAAATTAGAAATACTGAAACGAAGAACCCCACTTTTTCAAATAAATAGCTTTCTCACTTACACTCGGTTTCATAATAGATGTGTCGAAGTACCTTTAATCAAAGTCCACTTTGAGTTAAAGCTGGCCTCAAGATGGACTTAAGTGAAAGCGTTTCATAATGGTATTGGGATGTTACTTTAATTAAAGTTAATATCAATGTTGTTTCTGTGTTGGTTACATTATATTATAGTTTTTTTTTTAACTTTTACGAATTTATGGTGGTTTTCCTGACAGTTTTACGTGCGTTTTATGTTTGACAATTTTGTCACGTTAAAGCTTCCATGCGTTTTCGATATTTAATAGTGTCAGTTTTTTGTTAAATATATTGCGTAAAATGTGTGACCAGAAAGAAGAATAGAGGAGCTAATTTTAGCAAAGAAAAAGTATTGATGCTCGTGCAGAAAGTGGAAAAAGAAAAACTTTACATACGGTGCAAGAGAACAAATAAAATTTGAAGTGTCGAAAAGGTTTGAAAAATAATTAAGAGACTATACTTATTATACCTTTTAAAATGACGTTTGTTTTGTACGAGAAAGCATGGGAGAGTATGCCAAGTATAATAGCAAAATTTTCTCATGGGAGAGTATGCCAAGTATAATAGCAAAATTTACTAATGCCGAATAGAAGCTGTAACCAGCTTAACGGTGCGGTCTTCGATTCCTAACCCTAACGGGGGTCCATAGATGGAGCTGTGATTGCATATGGATTTTATGCTGTTTTTATTATAACCCTTGATCAATAGAGAAACAAACAGAGAAATATTTATAATAAAGATAGTAATACAACAAAAATTAATAGAGAAAGTGTTCCTAAATTCGAATTAAAACACCCATCTAATGGATTTTTTCGGTACCATTTTAGGCGAAACCAAAAATCAAAATTCATATTTACTTTCTTATACGTAGTACAAGGAAGTATTGTGATGATGAAAATTTTCGACCTCGAGATTTTTCCGAAATTCCTACCGGAAGTAGGTCTTTTACTCTTATCGAAAATCAGTTTTTTGCGAATATTTCGCAAGTCATGCTTTTTAGACAAGTACGTTACGGGTATAAAAGTATTTAAAACATAATTTTCAATATCTTTTGTAAAAAAAAATTTCAAGATTCAGACCGGAAGTACCATTTTTACTCTTATCCAATAGCGATTTTTTGCAAATATGTCGTAAGTTATGCATTCTATATAAATTTGTCAAGAGTACAAAAGTATTTTAAACTGGATTTGCAATATTTTTGTATATATGAAATTTCAAAATTCGTACCGGAAGTAACACTTTTACTCTTATCGAGGAGCACTTTTTTGATAATATCTTGCAAAGTATGTATTCTGTAGAGATTTATTAAGAGAATAGAATTACTTAGAATAGGATTTTGAATAGTTTTTGTAAAAAAAATTCTTAAAATTCTATAATTTGAAACGCTCATACGTATAAGAAAGTTGTGTGGTGGCCACACCTCATTTTTTTGTTCGGATTCGACATCAGTATAGTGCCTTTTATAAATTGAGTTAATTTCGTTCTGTTTCTTCCAAATTTACTAATTTTATGATTTTTTTTTGAAAAAACTAAGGGCACTCGGATTTTCAAAATAACTCAACCTGATGAGTGTGTTTTAACATTTACTGTGTGAAAATTTCATTGTTCTTGATTTACAACTTTCCGTTAAAATGGTACCGATATTCCTTATGAACATATAACACGGGCGAACCCCAGCCTTAAGTCAATGTATGACAATCTAGCATAGACAAATAGAATCCTAACGGAATAGAATGAAATGTTAATGATAAAGCAGTTGAACCACGATCGAAGTACTGGATTTTCTTTTGGTGGAGAACTTATCCGCGGTAATTTGATAATTGTTATATGAAGCATGTAGAAACGTCGAATACTGAAATGAGAAAAACGATAATACAACCAGACTCTAAAGAGTCGACGTTTGTTGTTAAATCTACTCGTTAATTAAACGGTTAACGGAATAGATTTTGCGAAGAAGATTCATAATGTCATTTCATGTGACGTTAAGTTGATGTCAATAGAAAATATGTCGAAAACTAATCACCAGGTTCTTTAATCACCAGGAACTAGTGGCGCCCCCAGTCTGTAGACAAGGCGTATGGAGAACTTGTCCGCCATGATTGTTTAACTATAGCCTATATTAGATTACACGGCATGCAATCTAGAAATATTGGCTAGAAAAGTTGTTGCTAGTAATCGTATTTATTGTAAAGGTACAGGTGGTGGTCTTTTCTTAGGGGATGACTTAGATCCAATTGTAGAGGTTATCTTAATAATAATAATAATAATAATAATAATAATAATAATAATAATAATAGACTATATATTTGTAAGACCTCTGTTACATAAAATTGTCAATATTCTCAAACTTGTAATGCATTACAATTGTCTACTAATGACATAATACTAATACTAACAACACTCTTAACAAATAACAATGAAGACAGAAAAAAAAAACACAAAATAATAAAATCAAATAAGATCATTTGTATATAGAAGAGGAATGACTAGTGTCTAAGGAATTCTTCTATTGTGTAGTATTCTCCATTAATCAAGTGGTTCTTCACTTTTCTCTTAAACAAGCTGATTGGGAGGCCCTTAAAGCTCGGCGGCAGGTTATTGTATAATTTCGACCCCCAGTAAAAGATGGATTGCTGCGAGGAACACACCCTATGATGTGGGATCCTCAGCCAGTCCCTCTCACGGGTTGAATACCCATGATTGTACCCATTCGTGGTAAAGGCCTCCTTGTTGTTGTGTACATACACCACTGCTGAAAGTATGTAGATCGATGTTAATGTCAATATTCCTTCCTCCCTAAATCGTGTTCTACATGTTTCATTCACCTTCAAGCCACACAGCATTCTGATGGCCTTTTTTTGTATCACAAAGATCCTCCGAGCCTCCGCAGATGTTCCCCAGAATAGTATCCCATAGCACAAATGCGAATGAAAGTTCGCGAAGTAAGCCAGCCTTGCTGCCACATGAGTTGCAATATATTTTAATCTTTTGATGGCATACAGTGCTGAGGACAAAGTGCGAGCCAAACCATCTATGTGCTGATGCCATCTCAAATGCGAATCAATAGTGACACCCAGAAATCTTGCAAAATTATTTATAGAAAACAGTGGTTTGAATAAATTATACTGGTGATTCTGATGAGTTTTCTGTAGTAACTAATAACACTTAGTGTGCATAAAATTAGAGACTCTAACTGGAGCAATTATGTGCCTCGGAAACTGAGAGGTTCACTTTCAAAGAAAGTGAAGGCTACAGCACCGAATCCCGTTAATACATTGAAGGAGATTCATACCTCAAAAATTGAATATTTAAAAAGTTAAACCAAAGCACAGAAGCAGAGGTTCACAATGACAGTGCGGGAGGAAGAAAGCAAGCAGGAAGAGCACAATATAAATATGAAAATATAGCTATAGATGGCAAATTCTTCATTTTTATTTTACGTATGTAATAGCATTCCAAGTAGTTTTTATTCAATAGTTTTTATGTATAAAAATACACGAGTCAAACTGAGAGTAGAAATAATTTATTTAATATATTGCAATTCAAAGAAATTCTGTTTTTATTCTACAAATCAAAAATTCAGTCTTATGTAAAAATAATTATTCATCTTTATTATATATATATATATATATATAAAGAACTGCTTAAGAAATCAGTTAATTTGTGTTAAATTTGCTTTGTACGATATGACTACTAGGTGTACAATGGAGGATTATGGAGGAGAAACAACTACAGGAAACATATTGTACAAAGCATACATGGAATAACGAGCAACTACGACTATGACTTGAATATGCTATAGACGTTGATCGCCAAAACATATAAAGTATTATTTCATGTCTTTCTGAAATGTCCAGAACCATACGTCAATGTCTATGTCAAACTTTCGACCAAATATGTATATATATATATATATATATATATAACCATAGCTATATTACGAAGTACAAAATATATCTGTATCTCTCTTTAAACAAGCCTACTATAGTGCTACGGCAAACTTCAATTCCCTAAGAAGTTAATAAAGTAGTAAACATAATTATTTGTACAATGATGTCAACCTGCGACGACAATATAAATTTACACAAACAGAAACTGGTATTACTTAAATACTGTTTGACCGTTTACGCGCAATGATCTACTTAACCAAAACTGCCACACCGGTGAGTGGAACATTTGCAAATACCCAAATATTAATAAAAAAAAAACAATAACAGTAAAAATCTAATTTTCAAGATTATGATAAAATTGCAATAGGTTTAACATCTGTGTTCCAGCAATTTTAAATTAATTCAACTAAAATAAATTCCCATCAGACATATAAGAACTTTTATAGTGAATTAAATAACACCCTGTAGATAGCTTCCTTCACGTATGCACATATTCATAAGAATGTATTTACCCATTCAAATAAGTTCAGGTAAAACTATGCATAAGGGAACATTCAAAATTATGCAGCTTCACTACAGTAATAAATATTAATGCCTGGACGTTTAGTAGACAGATCGAATGGAATAAAATGAATTTACAAATCTACGGAATACCAATAAATATATGTTACAATATTTCAAGGTAAACCTCGGTTATTGATCACTTGGAAGTAAATAATGTAAATTAAAGTCTGCATATAAAGCTTTGATTTTGAAAAGTGGAAGTAAGTACAGACAAAAGCGTTGACAAAAGCATTAAAATGGATTATCAACTTGCCTGTCGTATGTTAGATTTACCATCGAAGTTTGAAGTGGTAGTGGTGATTTGCGTAATGTGTTAATAATTCAAAAGCGCATCATAAGTATTCTGTACAAACTTTAAACTTCAATCAATCATGTAGAGGCTACTTCAATAGTTATTTATGTACCAAGTCAATAAAGTGATCTTTTATCGAACGAGTCTGATTTACAAGCCAAGCGAGTAACAGACGAGTTCGATAAAGGCACTTCACTGACGTGGTGCATACAAAATTTTATCGCCAACTGCAAAATTTTGTGATTTAAAAAATAAAGATATAATAACTTATGACATTTTATGACAGCGACAAACGATTTATGTTTAATATCATACAATCATGTCTGTGTTCACAGACAGATATTAGCGGCAGCTGAAGTATTTTTTCTATTTCGGTGCTATAAAGTTCACTTTACGACACCCGTTTTGGTTGCATAAAGTATTACTATATCGCACGCTAATTTTATTTTTTTGAGATTAGTAACAAAAAAATGGAACCAAATCATATTTAAATGTCAAATATAAGCCTTTAATGTAAGAAAAATGTGCAATAGAAGTTATACAAAGAATAAAAAACACACATGCTAACATTTTATTTACTAATTAACAATATAAATTTGTTAACAGAGTTGGATGATAAGTTTTCTGATGCTACTATTGAAATTTACTTCCCATGTTGCATAGTACAACTGTTATAAAAGTGTACCATAAAGATTCGTGTGGATTAATGGATATTTCAGGCAGATTTTGGGAACACATTACGTTTTGTCTGAATTCCTGTTGCTTTGCATTGACTGACACGTTTTCGCTATATTATTTTCTTTACACCAACTTAAAAGTTCAGGTATTGTTTTTGATAAATATTATGTCTAGACTTTGTTGGCAAAAGATTTAGTAAATTGTCTTCTGCTATTTTGCGAATTTCAGGGGGCTGCAATTATTTATTTCGTCCCTTTTGTTGAGCATTTGAAATAATTTATTGCCTAAATCAATCTAAATTGTAAACAAAATTACATATAACACCGCCGATATTCATATATTTAAAATGTTCTACTTAAAAATCAGAGTAACCAACTTAAAAAAAAAAACTGATTTCAAAAATGTTGGAAGAAAACATGTCTCAGTTTAAGCTTTTTTGAACTTTTAATAACCGAAATAGAAAAAATAGTATCAAATACACGTTTCATAAGACATTTTGCGCACTTGTTCTTTAGAACGCGTGCGCAAAGATCATGTCTTATGAAACTTGTATTTTAATATAATATTATTTTATAATACGATAAAGTATTTGTTTACCTCCGTCAAACGCTACGGTAATGCATGGCTTTATTGATGGTTGGCGATAAAATATATTATTATTATTATTGTGGCATATTATTTAAATAACAATTTCTGAGGGTTGAAATATTTTTAAGAAACAAATTAGGAAAATTTATAATTCTACATCAGATATTATCAAAAAAATTGTTGGGTAATCCTATAGAAAAAATTATGTGTGGCCACCACACGAACCACACGACTTTCTTATACGTGCGTGCGTTTCAAATTATACAAAAGTTTTTCTAAATTAAGATTTAAATACTTTTATCTTCAGAAAAAATAAACAAAATTCTACTGTACTACTTCCATTCTCTTAATAAATCCCTTAGAATGCATACTTGGCGAAATATTCGAAAGAAAGTGCTACTCGTAAGTGTTACTTCCGGTCCGAATTTTGAAATTTCTTTTATACAAAAAATATTTCAAATGTAGCTCTTGTTACTCTTGATAAATATATATAGAATGCATAATTTACGAGATATTTGGAAAAATCGCTATTCGATGAGAGTAAAAGTGTCTTCTTTGTATATCTCGATTTTCCATATCATCCCCAGTTACTCCTAAGTATAGAATAAAACTATCTCACCAAGAAATGACAGTTGCTAAATATTATTTTTTTGTTATGTATTTTAGCATTAAAATATTATTCCTTAGACCACCAACAATGGTTGTTTATGTAATGTATTTGGTTTTGATAAGAAATCAACACTCTTAAAGACCTTATTGTTTGGTGCTCCTAAAATTCGAACAAAATTAAATTTTTACTTGTAAACTACCAAAAACAAACGCTAATATCATGACTTTTTTTGCACAAAATTATTGAGTAAATTAAATCCTTGTTGTTACGTATTACTTCTGGGATGAAACCGTGTCGTGGTGTCCTCTTCTATTGTCGACGCTTTTATTCTGCTTCAGGTAACCGCAAGTGAAGCTACCAGCCCTGATGATATCTCTTAGGATAGTGGACAAAACGTCGGCAGCAGAAATAGAAGACACGACGATAAAGTCACATCTCGGAAGCGAACATGTGATAATAACTACATTACTTTCATATAAGATATTTTGGAAGTTATACAAGTGACCTCTTTCTATGTAGTCATACATACATATATGTCATCTGATTAAGACGTAAACAATCAATGTATATTAAACTTTAACTTATTAACCTTGGGGTCTATGAAACTATATATTCCCGTGGTTCTCACCGCCCAGATCCAACTATTCGTTACTTTAATTCATTTTTATTAGTCCCTATGAACCTATGCTCTCCGTATTATATTATGATTCTTTGGTTTATTCTTCTCAATTGAATCTCACCAATTAAACTAGTTAAATATAACTCAGATACTCATATCACCATAAGATGTACTGGATACACGCGGCGAGGCACTTTCTAATTAAATTATCTTAAGATAAACTATCCACAGAGGTATGGAGGTATATCATCATCAATTTTACAAAATTCATATTAATAATAGAGAAAAACGTGTAGAAAATGTAATTAATATATATAGAATGATTCGCAGTAATACTATTCTATAAAAATTAGGTAATTTATATAGAAGAGATTCCAAACAACAATAAACAAATTCAATCATAGCAATCAGTTTAGTTGGATGGAGGTCAAACAACTAATAATCTATCATTATTAATAGTCTGACTTCCATTTAAAGACTGTATTACACTTATCAATTTCTTGACCAAGAACTTGTTGAATTAGAACATGTTATATTTTTCTTCTCAACTTGATCAAGTTTTTAGTGATTTCTAGTAAAATTCATGTTATAAAGTTTTTTGCCAACTGTGTAAAATGTAAACACACATTCCACTTTAGAATGTCGTTAAAAATGACATGTTAATTTGATATTTCCTTAAAGAATTTTTTTTTTATTGCATCTCTTGTGCAGTTATTTACTTTTACATTCCATATCAAACACAAATCATCAGTAAATTTATTAATTTTGTTATTTCCTACTTTTGCACTATTGGTACTACTAATTCATCTAACAACTTGGTGAAGAAATTGATAAGTGTTAAACAGGCAAGGTCAACAATAAATTGACCAAGAACTTGACAACTTCTTGATCAATAATTGGTCAAGAAATTGATAAGTATAATACAGCCTACATCTATAATGATTGACAAATAAATAATAATGATTTATTGAAGTAAAATTTGACAAGATGTAGTTCCATATTTATAAAATAAAAAAAAAAACAAAATGGTGAATTTAAAGTTAAGTTTTATACGTATTTTCTGAAGAAGACGTTAAAAAAATAAAAATGTCTAAACGTTAAGTTGTGGTTTGTCTTTTTATTATTTTAGTAATGGGCCGCTATTCCCAAGAATAAGTTATGATTTTATTATTATAGAACTTTAATTTAAAGAATATATATAATATACAAATTTACATCATTTAATAAATTGTATTACATATAATCACTTAACGGTATGCAACCCGCAAGGATTGGAACATTTTTACCGTCCCCACTAGGCTTCACTTTATTTGTTCCACAAACTGACATTATGCTCTCTCTATATATCTTACTTACTCTAAGTACCAAACACAAGCAGAATGTAAATACCACGCCTACTGTATCAAAACTAATCCAATGCATTTCATATTACAAAATAATTATTAGGAACTGAGTGAGTATTACGATAATGGTACTTACACCAGCATCAGGTTAAAGTATTTATGAAATATTAAAAGTTTCCCTGTATTCTACGAACAGACTATAGTTTTAAAATCCAGATAGGCAAATACTTGGAAAATTTCATGCAAAAGTGCTAAATACAGCAAATGATACACCATAAATAGATAATTCATCTAAGAGATAGGTATATCTTGTTTTGTTATATTTGATTCAATAAAAGATTTTCTCAGATCATCAATTTTCAACTTTTAGACAATTACATTATTTACAATAATTTACATTATTTACATTACTCATTTATTAAGCATGGAAAATATGAAATTACCATTGCATGGACCTTTGTATGGCAAAACATAATATTTCCATTCATTGCAGTATTTGTAAGAGAAGCTAATAAAAATCTATTTTACTAATTACAAATGCAAATATACAAAGTGAAAATTCATATATATTTAAAATAAACTTCATTAACTGGCTGTCAGGATCAAGCAAAAATGTACATTTAAGGACCTATATACATATATATAATGAAAAGATAAAAATAATTTCTAGTTAACAGCTGCGATTAGAATATATACAATGTAAATTTCATTGTAATTGTCAATAAATAGGAGAAAGTTAAGAATTAGTAGGTACCTATTATAACTGTCTATATTAATTAGAATTATAATAGGCATAGATATGTAAAAGCTACATTTGTGTATGATCATCAGTTGAAGTGAAGTACCTTTAATAAAAAATTTGACATAGAGATAGATAGGATTTAAAAATATGATTTTATATAAGTTGACATAATAACGATGACATTCACCAAGATTCATTCTATCAATAAACACATCAATTCAAACACTAGAAAATAAAAAATAAAACCTACCTCAATAAAAAAGCAAAAAGCCAGGAATCCGTAAAAATACAACCTTGACATTTCTTCTTATAGGTATGCTTTTAAACGTCCAAACAACCCTTTTAGATATCCTTCAAAACGAAATAAGTAGACTAGCTAATTACTCGATTTATTCCACGAAGTTATATCAGTCTTAATTACACCTATCACAAATAATTTTAAATATTTTCGGATTAATATCACAATAAGAACAATTATTAAACTAAATCATCATAAACCGTCATGGAATTCACAAAACACATCCAACAAACCTCGGCGCCTCAGGTTTACTAAAATCAGCAGACTACAAACCACGGCTACAAACCTATAAAATTTAACGACATTTACGTCATTTCTCCGGCGCATGTGCAGTGCATGCAATTTCGCCGCAAACTTCACAAAGAAATTGTGCAAATAATAAATAATCTAAATTTCATTTACAATTTTTATGTATGGATGTGGATCACGACAAAGGAATTTTCGTATTTTATACACACAAAAATAAAGAAATATTTAAAAATAGTAGTTAGATTGTTTATCATAACTGTTTTTAGGTCGAGAGCGTCTGTGTACTGCAGATTAGTGCTATAGAATAAAATTTTAATGTAAAAGCAGTATGTAAAAGTTTATTGTCCCTTTGTTTTCACTTCTTCAAATTTTTCTCCTAATTTTTGAGTCATATTGTTAAAGAATTAATTAATGTATTTTATATAAAAATATTTAAAAAGAATTATTCATTTTCAGTTGTTTGCTAATAACTCATTTTTTCCTTCTTATATTCAAAATTTCAAATTGAAAACTAACCAATACCAAAAGAAAGTCGTGATGACTTTTCAAATTCTAAATTCCCCAAATTTAGTGTAAAATATATTTATTCCTATTTTGTGATATTATGACGTTCGTGTTTGATTATTTGCAACCTATTCAAATGTACAATACTACATGTTTTTCTAGTTTTTTCGTGAAATTGCTTTAATGTCTGTCATAAGATAATGTATTTGTATACAATTAATTACATTATCAATAAATTTAATTATTACTTCGTTGCAGTTCCATAAAATTATTAGCCAAAATGGACTATTTAGGTGATAATGCCGGTTTGAGCTTAACATCAGAACAAACTGACAAAGTACTGCAATTCCAAGATTTGACTGGCATCGAAGATATATCTGTGTGTCGAGATGTGCTTCAAAGGCACCAGTGGAACTTGGAGGTGGCAGTACAAGAACAGCTTAATATTAGGGAAGGTAGACCATCTGTTTATGCAACAGAAGCACGCCCTCCAGCAGTAATAAGTGATCACCTCACACAGCATATATTTTATACACCTCCAACGGATGGTTCAGGAAGTGGATTACGTGGTTTTATTACAAGTATATTTAGTCTCTTTTGGACTGTTTGTTATAGTACAATTTTTGCTATTTTCCGGATGGGACATAGATTTCTTAGAGGTGATAATAGAGAATGTAAGTATTAATTATTATTTCCATATTAAGTTTATAAATTAATAAATAACTTGGTTAATGTTCATGTTATTAATCTATTCTTGACCATAACATTTTAACAGTACCATGATTTATATTGTCAAAGTACTTGGAAGTACAGAGATTTTAATGTTTAATAGAAAAAATAATACATATTTGTAGTATGATAATTTTATACAAATATTAACATAACTAGAAAAGAATAAAACATTGCAATGATCAAAATACATTTAAAATATGCATGCTCATTTAACATTATACTGCTGCCAAAATGAACTTCTTGTGTACTTTTTATTCTAAAAATAAACATACAATGAACTTCACAATTCTTATGCTTTGAATTAAGTATATATATAATATTATATATTAATAAAAATTAGAACACATTATTTAAATAGTCGAATTCCTGTTGATAAACATGTTGAAAACATAATCGGGTGTGTCTTCAGAATAAAAACCTATTATATAATTATAATTTATAAGTATACAAATGACCTTAATAAAAATTTGGTACATTGATAACTATTTATTTTTTATATATAATTTAAAAATACAATTATGTATTAATTTTAGATATCACTAATCCAATAGAAGATGTTAGATCATTCATAAAAGCTTATGAAGAAAAATATTCAACTGTTCATCCTGTATTTTATCAGGGAACCTATTCACAAGTTTTAAATGATGCAAAGAGGGAATTAAAATTTTTACTAGTTTATCTTCATAAGGACGATGCAGTTGATACATCTCTATTTTGCAGGTAATTGTTTTTATTTTATTCTTATTATAGTAATACAATTTTATTGTGCAATATCAAAAGAAAATGTGCGCAATCATTTAATTATTTGTGACATACATTAAATCTTGTTAGTTATACTATAGCAAAATTTTGAATTTACTATTAAACATCCTATAACTTTAAGACTATGCCGTTTAAGACATACATTCATATGAACTTTTATGATCATAATTACCCTAGAAATCAGTCCATAAAATTTATTGCATATATTTAGAATGACCCTGTATAATAGAAGTACTGTCATTTGTACACTTGCTTGCAATAAAATCCCGTACACATGGTTTTGGCTGTATTAAATTGACCTTTCTGGCGACATATCTAACATGACATTAGTCAATTTAAATCAATCAAAATTGTTCAAAATATTAAAATTTTCTGAATGTGATATCTATTAATATTATCAAAATTAGAAGAAAGATGGGTCCAAAAGAAATGTAGCTAGAAGATTTAATATAAATAATGTACGGTTTAGAGTGTTAAGAAAAAGTGGGAAGAAGACGTTTAGAGTGTTAAGAAAAAGTGGGAAGAAGACGTGTTAAAAGGAAAGAAACATCAGGGCGGTTGAGAATTTCAAATCAGCAACAAGATGAATGTCTACTATATTATTTAAGAGAAAATCTATTGAAAACAGCAAGAGATGCTGTATTTCACACAAATTTTCCAGGATCTTGGTCGACAGCATGCCGCAGATTTAGCACATCCGAATTAAAAAATTATGCTAGTGACAAAAAACAGTTATTACATATTGTAGAAAATAAAAAATCCAGAGTCTTATTTTCATTAAATTATATACTTCGCGAACAGAATTTCTGTGATAGTGTAGTATTTTCGAAATACTTCAGTCAAGCCGCGATGGTCACGTGTATGTGTACTGCCCAAAAAACACAAGATGAAAGATATATGTCTCCGCCAAATAGATCTGGAAGGTTTTCTGTTAACGTCTGGACATGGGTGTGTAGACAGGGTGCAGGAGTGGCATAGCAAATTGAAAACTCACAATCATATCTAGATATTTTGGAGAATGTTATGCTTCCGTCAATATCACAAACATACCCTTAATATTACTTTCAATTTTCAACAAGATAACAATCCTAGGGGGGTTATTCTGGAGAATAGCGATTCGATACCACCATTAGCGAGAGTAAATAGCGATAGCACGTGATGTCGCAAAAGCGTGACGTAAATAGCGAGTGTCGCTCCGACCTATTCTACACAACATACTTAACTTTTTAGTAACATTTTTAAAATTATGTTTGCATTACGAACATGACATTGGTAATAGTAGTAGTATTATGGGGGAAAAGGACATTTACTTTTATGATGTTGATGTGTGTGTTTGACGTTTGTGAGTGTATAAAGTGTATTATTATTCAAACATGTCACGAAATCGAGAAGAGAGATAGCGCAAGCCCAAAAGGAGCATTAATCATGTCAATACACCTACCAACAGATGCTTGGCCAAGAGCTGTTAAAAAACTATTGTCAACATGTCTTTGATAACTACCATGACCAAGAAAAGATAGTGTACATAGAACCTGTGCAAAGTTATATATATATATATATATATATATATATATATATATATATATATATATATTACCGAATAAAAAATATACAACTGCAATGTTTTGTTTATTATTTTAGATTCTAATAAAAATCTTACAGCTAAATATGTTGGAATGGATGTACAGTTCACGACAAATAAAATGGGACATATTTTTTAATTATTGTAGGTCAAGATTACAGATATTGTTGAAAATATTTGACATTTATAATATATGCAAAGCATTTCATAACATTAACTGTTTTAGTAGAAATCTTACTCACACAAATAAAATTAAGCTAAAATCGTAGTAAGATGTGTCCCATTTTATTTGTGGAGAACTGTAGCAACATGCCTTTGATTAAATATGATATCGATATTATTAATCAGATCTCTGGCTACTGCTTTTGTCAAACGGAAATTTCTAATGGACTCCTCGTCTGTTGTTGAAAAGGGGTGAAAGTGTCCCTTAATCCTTGTCTTTGTATCCTTAGCCTGCGAATTTTTCTTTTTCTTTCTTCTCTTTCCAACAAGTGGATGGCTAGATATTGCCCATAGAAAGCTGCTATTGTCTGACAAATAAGAAACAGAAAATTTGAAATTAGTTTTATTTTAAACTTTTATTCTATATCAAATGTCAACTAAAAAAAGCAAGTCGGTAAAACAATAACAGTAATGAACTTATAAGCATATCAGCGATATCGATAAATTAAGGCGACCCCATTTTTAGTCTCGCTAAATATAAGTTATGACGTCAAAAAGAATCATGGCGGCATCGCTATGTCTGCAGAATACCACGTAGCGATATCGCTATTGACGTCATAAACTGGCCTTGACGGATAGCGATATCACTATCCTCATGAGAATAACCCCCCATGTGCACACCGCCGGAATACATAACCTTGGCCTTCATGCAGCCCGGATTTAAATCCGATTGAAAATGTTTGGGGTGTAATGGTGAAACCAACGTATGAACGAAATTTAAGATTTCATAATAAAAATGCATTATGGGCGGCAACTAAGAATACCTGGGAGGAATTAAGCGAGGTTCAGGATATTTGAAGAAACCTTATTCTATATACAGTGTGTAAATAAAGTAAGGAATAATATTCATATTTTGTTTATTATCGCTGTTTGGGAGAAAAGCTTAGACAGGTCAATTTTATTTTCTTCCTCCGGATTTTATGGACGTCAATTTTTGTTCTTTGGTTTACTACTCTGGGACCCATGACGTCATCGACTACTTTTTCAAATGGAACCTCCTTATTTTTTTCTAGAAATAAAAAGTACATTTTTTTCTGAATTCAGCAATACCGCATATGTGGTATTTAAAATTAGTAGTTTTAGAGATACGGAGGATCATAGGTATTAAAATGACAACAATAATTAAGCTTGAAAATCAAAAGAGCAAATAGTAATAAATTATTTTTGGGAAGATTAAAAAATTTTACAATAATAAATGTTCAAATTGCCACCCATTTATTTCTTGGCAATGATAAAGTCGGAGTTGAAATTCTTCCAAAACATTATCTCTCATTTCTTGGTCGATATTTCTGCACTCTGACATGTCAATTGTCATTATTAGAACTCTTAATACTCTAAAACTATTAATTTTAAATACCACATATGGGGTATTGCTGAATTCAGAAAAATATATACTTTTTATTTCTAGCAAAAAAATAAGGAGGTTCCATTTGAAACAGAAGTCGAAGGTCCCAGAGTACTAAACCAAAGAAAAAAAAATTGACATCCATAAAATCCGGAGGAGCAAAATAAAATTGACCTGTCCGAGCTTTTCTCCCAAACAGCGATAATAAACAAAATATGAATATTATTCCTTACTTTATTTACATATAATAAAGCACAATTGTATAGTTTCAAAAAATTATAATATTCACACACTACATATGTTTCGCCACACTGTGGCTTCATCAGGTGGATGAAAATACTGATTCTGAGAGATGGTGGACATATTTGAATTTTAAATTGAGTAAGGGGGAGTTGTTTATATCTCGTTGGTCATTTAAAATTATACCTACTTTATTAAATTTATTAATTTCTAAACTTTCTATCATATTAACTAGATATAAATAACTTCCCCCTATTCAATTTGAAATTCAAATATGTCCACTCCCTCTCAGAATGAGATTATTTTTGTATTGATATATATATAGAAGCTAATGTGTACTTTGAAATTGTATTTTCATCCACCTGATGAAGCCACAGTGTGGCGAAACATATGTAGTGTGTGAACATTATAATTTTTTGAAACTAACAATTGTGTTTTATTATATACAGGGTGTTTGATTACTCAGTTTCCTAATTTGGAGGGTATAAATTTCCCAAAATGTAGAATGTACTACCAAAAATTCGCGTGGAAAAACTTTTCAAATAAGCGCGAAAAAAAAAGGAAGAAAATATTGGAAAATGTTGTTAAGACGGTCTGTACACATAGTGTAAGTGTGTATGTGTGTACCTTCTACGTAAGCTTTGCTTATTTAAACGAGAAATACTGACCTGTTGCAAACAAGAAACTCTCGAACATGAAGAGTGTGTTTACAGTGTATCATATTACGATATTTAACAGCTGTTAGTCTAGTGCTCGTATTTGTATGGACTACTGAAGTTGTACCTGGCGGATATTGTATTATTTAATTATTTTTTTGTGTCCTCCTTTCAAGAGTATGGCTTACAATAATAATGAATTAGTAGATATGGTGTTAATGTATGGTGAGTGCGAACAAAATGCTGCAACTATTCGGCGACGATATGCGGAAAAATTTTTAAACAGACAATTGCCCGCGAGAGCTACCTTTGTACAATTAGTTCAGCGATTAAGATATACTGTACGAATTGAATCACAACGACGCGAAGGACGTAGCAGAAGCAATAGAGTATTATACGCAGAAGAAGATATCATAGAAGCTATAGAACACGACCCAACACTTAGTACCTACACGACAACTTGCTAGACAGTTTAATGTGTCGGGATGATCAAATGCATCCCAGAAATCAACAATATTGACGAATTATGTGAACGTATTATTGTGAAAACGGATCGTATACGTTAACGCAATTTGTTTCAAAGTGTACGCGAGTCACTTATACGATGCGCCAGAGTATGTATTCGAAAGAATAGTGAGAATTTTGAACATTTTCTGTAATTGTACACTACAAACGAACAACAAAACATATTGAATCGCTATTAAAAGATAATCTATTTCATTTATCATTTTGTAATCGGATATCTGAAGAAGTAGCTGTGTAAGTATTTTTTTTATCCCTAATGAAAGTGTTTACATAAAGCGAACATGCATAACACACACTCGACCTTTAAATCATATGTGTGTTTATTTTTGCACGTCTGTTAATCAGCATAATATGTGCTATCTAATATAAAAACGTTGACTTTTTTTAAAAAAATCTACATAATTAAAAAAAAAATTTTTTTGTCGGATATCGATATACTTGACATAAATGTACATACTGTTTTTATTATACCAGCGAGTGAACAAACACCCTGTATATATAATGGAGTTTCAACATGTATCTCCTTTGTCGACTATTAATTTAAACCTTATTCTGTCATAGCCAACAAGACTTGTACAGGTTTTAGAAGCTAATGTTACAAAGATTAAGTACTGATTGTTATAATTAGATACCTATTCCTATGTATATTCGAATGTAATCATTATTATTAACAATATATGATATTAACCAAATTTTGTATATGATTTTATACTAAATACCGCACTGTCAAACGGACTACATATGTTGATGATCACATCACATTTGCTTCATATCTTATACATATCTGTCAAAACTAAAGTTAGCTTACACTAGTAAATAATTTTAAAAAAAAGCTAACTTGACATTAAAGTGTACAGAATCTTATTGCAAGCCAGTGTACATGAAAGCAGATCATCTTTGACAACGTAATAACTTGCTCCCATTTCAGCGTAGAACATATTTTTTTCAAAGAAACCTTCTTTATAAGGGTTGTAAATTATACAATAAACTTCCATCCTAGATAAAACATGAAGGTTTAAAAAACTCAAAGTTAAGGAATTACAATTAATATTAAGTGCAAATATTCTTGTTTTAATTGTGTTTCTAAAAAAAAAAATTAGAATATCACGTGTTCGCGGTCATACGGTCTTTTTTTGCGTATATAAAATATAAATTTTAATATGTACACCTTTTTTTTAAGGGATACGTTATCGCATTCCGATGTGGTGATGTATATAAATACGCATTTCTTTTTCTGGGGCTGTAACGTCTCCTCCGGTGAAGGGAACAAAGTCAATCAGCTGTATAAACCTAGCCATTTTCCATTTTTAGCCATAGTGGTATTGAGAGATGGCCGAATGACAATAGTGAGTCGTATGGAGGGTTACTGCGAACCGGCTCTCCTCGTACAAAGGTTAACCAACATAATTAGGGAGTTCGATGTTAATTTAAGACAGGCCAGGCAGGATAGGTAATCATCAATCACAAATCTGTACCTACACGATAATGTTCTTCAATCAAAATATAAATATTTTTAGAATGGCGCAAAATGTGAACAGATCTATCAGGCAACACCAGGATGAGGCTTTCCTGGAATCACTCAGGGCGGATCAAGAAAAGGATAGGTTGCGCGAAGAGCAAAGAAGACTTCTAGAAGAAGAACATAGAAAAAAAGAAATGGTCAGTACTAAAACAAGCATACACTATACTATCATTTGTAGGTATTTTTTTTGTATTTAACATTTAGGTATTTCAGATATAATGCCATACAGTGTGTATCAACCAAATGGAAAAAAATCGAAAATAAATAAATGGGGGCGTGTTTGATAAAACGCTCGGACACGTCGATTAGTAATAATGATAATGTTAAAAAAAAAAGAAAAAAACCCATTAATGTCAATGTAGATGTTCAATATGCTCGCCGCGAACGGTATGGCAACATCGTAATCTTCAATAGAAATTTCTTCTAACGTTACTCACCATCTCAGGCGTGACCGATCTACTCGCAAGCGCTATTCGTCTTAAGGGGGCGTTTGAATCATAGAAAACATATGTAATTTCGTTACTGTCAGAAAATAACAACATTTTAGTCCTAAAGATGTCGCGCTCTGTATCAGAACTCATCATCTCAAATATACAAATAATTGAATTGGCAGAATTTGTTTGAAATAACAAATAGGTATACGATCACTATTAAATCATTTTAAATAACTTAGATATTTATGATTATCTGTTAATTTCCTGAGATAACCAGTCACAGTACAGTATTTTTGAATCCGCACCCTCTCTTAGGGAATCCTGCAAGGTACAAAATACAAATATGGCCGTTCTTTACCAATTATTTAAAATATGCAAATAAACCAAACCAATACATCATTGTCAAAATTTCTGTTATATTTCTCTGCTACGAAACACGCGTCATAGGGTTAAGGGGTTCTTTTGATAAAATTGAAATAATTTTTTTATAAAAAGAATTTATGTAAATTAAACCCCTATACCATACGTAGGAGGATATTATGACTTATTACATACAATAAAATAAACAATTAATGATTTTATAACCGACATTTGCATAATTGTAAATTTATATTGTATTCTATGATTCAAACGCCCCCTTAAGTCAGCTAAGTTAAGGGGTTTAGTTTTGCTGGAACTTGTGGGTTTGCTGGATCAGGATATAAGTTTGTCAAAGTTGCCACGATATTATTTTAGCGTAGTGTTAAATAATTATCGCCATTCAAATTGTCATCAATGAAAAAGGAACCTATGATATGATCTCCAAGAATTCCTGCCCAAACATTAACCTTTACAGGGTATTGCGTATGTTCTTCTCTCATCCAGTGAGGATTTCCCTCATTTTATCTACTAAACTTGTTCAAGCTCGCGTAACTGCTTTTCTATTTTACTAATTGTCCTTTGGGATATAGGCGGTAAACTAAAATTTTTCATGAAATAAGCGAGCAACTTCCATTTGGGTCTGTGTTTTATCTCCATAACCAATCACCTGTAGAATAGTTATTTTGTGCATTTCTGTTTAATGAACCATTTTGCTGATATGCAGTTAACGAAATTCAAACGACTATAACACTGACAACTAAACTGTCATGCAGGCAGACACCAATTTGCTAAGGCCTTGCGTTTTAAACAAAAGTAAACAAAAGCATTTACAGTTTTTGTTTATTTCATATCGGTAAAAAGGTTTTTTTTTTGTTTTTTTTGCTTTAACAAGAAATAAACAGATCACTTATTAGTTTTTGAGTGTGTTTTCTGAGGAATCCAAAAATTAAATAATATACAGGGTGTTGCATTTAAAATAAAAAAGTTGATATTGGCCACTGTTACATGGCACACCATGTATGAAAAGTTACTGTTGAAAAAAATGCACAACTAAAAATACCAATCGACATGTCCGAGCGTTTTTTCGAACACGTCCAATGGTCGCCGGCTATATCTCAGAAACCAGTACATAGTCATATTGCTTTCGGGTAAAAATGTTTCAAACAAAAGTGCCCAAGCGAAAATGTTGGAAATTATTTTGAAGTTTGTAAAACTAGGGGGCGTAACAGCCATGGTCAATGCTAAAATTAAAAATTTCTTCGTGTTTTTACTAATTGAGAGGTGTTGAATATTTTTGAATTTTATTCCCTACAGTTTCTTTAATACTTTTAGTCTGCACATTTTTTACTATCTAGTGAAATAAAGTGGTGGCAGCTCAGTTGTTTCACTAAATAAACTATGATTAGTTTCATTAGGCGTAACCGATTTTAACAAGTTTAAACGTTATTTGCTCTACAAACAGCTTTGCTTTTTTGTATCGTGGACTTTTGCTGTCGCCGGTAGATGGAGTTAACTGAAATATAAGCAAATATTAGGCTTTTTTTCAAAAAAGTTAAATACAACGATATGTTTCTTTTTACATGAGCTAATAAAGAATTAAAGCCTTAACATTTCGGTAAATAAAAACAAATTTGTACGATTTTTAGAACAGAAGATATGGGCAAATATAAATGATAATGATGAATTCTCCAGTTTTAATTGTCTTTTTTTTATTATATATACCGTAGTCGTCAAATTTTAATTTCAGTTTATACTTCTATCCCATGCAGAAGATGACCTTATAATATGCAGCCATGTCTGCTTGCTAACAGTGGTGGGACCCTCACGCCTTACATTTCATAGGAAACATTTGTCGAGTGTACTGTCTTGGCAGCCGCGCTATATGTTTATCTTTAGTTTATTTCGTCGCGCTCTTTTCCTCTTTCTACTTTCGTATCAGAAATAAAAATATGTCGACTACCGTATATATATATTAATAAATTCTATTTTTTGTTTGTCATCTTCAATGAAATCCTAAAATGCCTTTAATACTTATGCATAGTATATAAATATATTAAATGAAAAAAATGTATACCATTTCGTTAGTTCTTGTTTAAGAAACCAAAATTACATTAATGTAGGTAATTTTATACTAAACGTTCGAAAACAAGGTAATGCATCGCTTTATTGTCGGTTGGTAAAAAAAAAATGTTTTATTGCCATTGCATTACCATAGCGTTTTACGGAGGCAAAACAAACACTTTATTGTACTGTAAGATAATAGTTATTTATGTACCAAGTCAGTAAAGTGATACTTTATCGAACGAGTCTGATTTACGAGTGAAACGAGCGCGGCGAGTAACAGACGAGTCCGGTAAAGGTACTTTACTGACGTGGTGCATACAAAATTTTATCGCCAACCGTGAACATTTTTAATTTAAGAAATAAAGATACAATAACTTATGACATTGACAAACGATTTATGTTTAAAGTCATCAGTCATGACTACATTGACAGATATTAGCGGCAGGTAAAGTACTGTATTGTACAGTACGATAAAATGTTTGTTTACCTCCGTAAAACGCTATGGTAACGCATCTCTTTATTGACGGTTGAAGATAATAGTTATTTATGTACCAAGTCTGGAAAGTGATCCTTTATCGAACGAGTCTGATTTATGAGCGAAGCGAGCGAGGCAAATAACAGACGAGACGTGGTGCATACAAAACTTTACCGCCAGCCGCAAAAATTTTTAATTTAAAAAGTAAAGATATAATGACATATGACAGCGACAAACAATTTATGTTTAATGTCATACAATCATGTCTGTGTTGACAGATATTAGCGGTAGGTAAAATACTTTATTTTACAGTACGATAAAGTGTTGGAAAACGCTATGGTAATGCATCGCTTTATTGACGGTTGGCGATAAAATATTTTACCTGCGCCTATTATCTGTCAACGTAGCCTAGGTAGCCATGACTGATGACTTTAAACACAAATCATTTGTCGCTGTCATAAAATGTCATGTCATTATATCCTTATTTTTTAAATTACAAATTTTTGCGATTGGCAGTAAAATTTTGTATGCACCACGTCAGTAAACTGCCTTTATCGAACTCGTCTGTTACTTGCCTCGCTCGCTTGGCTCATAAATAGACTCGTTCGATAAAGGATCACTTTACTGACTTGATACATAAATAACTATTTTGCTGAAAGTGTCATTGTTACTTTCAATTGCAATGTATGCCACCGCATTTGTCTTGTAGTCCGTTACCTTTTTTTTTTGTAAGTGTTGGGTTTTCTGCTGTTTCCCACACACCTTTGCGAATTCAGAAAGGCGAAAATTTGTATCTTACCATAGGCGCGTTACGCGTGACATAGAGGCGTTGATGCATATGGATTAATGATATTTAAAATGTATGTATTTAATGACACTGCAAAACACATACACATATTAAAAATCATTCAACAAAAGAGTATTCCTATTGTATAATCTTAGGCGATACTGAAAATATTAGAGCATAATAATATACTATTAATTCTAGGAAATATTAGAGGAACAGAACCGGAAAGAAAACATTGCTAGAGATAAGATGGAATCAGTCGCTAAAGTGCCTAATGAACCTGACGAATCACATCCAGATGTCGTTTTCCTAGTCATAAAGTTACCCTCTGGTGCACGAATTAACAGGCGCTTCTTAAAAACACATTCCCTTGAGGTACAATATAAAACACTTACTCTACACATTGTCCATGACTTCTTTATGTTATTTTTTCTAATCTGCCTCTTTTATATATATATATTTTTTTTTCTATAAAAATAATGGGAATTCAAAATGTAGTAATTTTTATGGTGCTTGGCAATATGTTATGACATTTGACGTAAATTCAAAATCCGAAGTTATCGTGATTTTTATATTCAATAATAGAATTACAAATTACAAGTAGCCACCCTCGAAAAACTAAATTGAACTAAATATTACGTCAGTCAATATCTAATGCGTGCTATTTTTTTATACCTAAATAAAGTTAGTTAAGTGAAAAGTTTGAATTTGGCGCTATTCCTCAAACCTTCTTCTACAATCCTCTGCAATAGTAACTTTCCGCGTCAACAAGTGGCAGCACTGCAGTCGCTTGGAAAATTTTCGATGTTCGTGTTGGACAGCGTTTTGTAATTGAATTCTTGAATGCAGAATGTTAAACGCCCATTCGCATTCATAGAAGACTGAAATATGTACGGTGACGCAACAGTGGATGTCAGCACTATTTGACGATGGGTTCGCCGATGTACCGAAGCTGAAGGACAAATACCGTTGGCTGACGAAAAGCGGAGCGGCAGGCCGTTGACTGCAGTGATTCCACGCAACATTCAATCATTCGTGGTGACCGCCGGATGATTGTAGATGAATGACAGCGGAAAACCATCATCTAACAGTACTGACATCCACTCAAGGCCAACTGTATCTAATATCGCTGCGCGATATAAGGCCGTCACATAACGAAATTTTTCTGATTCTTATAACCTTAAAATGTTTATCCGTATGTGGCGCCATCTACCCAAAGCACATTAAAATGCTTGGTATTCGCTGAGCATTTTTAAAATCCCGTGATAAAAATATGCAATATGATTGGATTATATCAAATCTACTGTTATTGACATTTGACTGATATGACATTTATTTAAATACTACACATATTGAATCCTTTCATTTAATGTGTGCTACATTTTTACTATCAATATATTTTGGAAGTTACGTCGAGTACCAATAGAAAACTATATTTAGTTCTTACCACAAATAGTCTGCGCTAAAAGGCAAGTAATTCGCAAGGTACTTCGGGAAATGAGAATTGATTTTTCGAAATGTAGTATAAGGAAGATTCTTGGTAAATAGGTATAATTTTTTGCATTTTTAGGTTAAATTTATATATTAATGTTTGTAGTTGTATAAATTCTACTAGAAAAATTGCGGGGCTGAAGTAAAACAGTTTTGCTAGACGTTATTTGGTCACTAATATTAATAAGAAGTCTGAATAAGGTATTTGAGGGCTGATTTAGAACAATTTTAAAAAGCAATACAAGTGGATTTATTATGAATATTTCAACATTGCCAATTTTTGTTCTGTACATAATTAGACTTGTACCTGTTGAATAAATAAAGATGCTTAAGTAATGTTTAAAGTGCTCTAATTATTACCAATAATGCACCTTGTTATCATCGTAAGGTTGAGAGTGCCAACAAGAAACTAATTAGTGTTATCGTTATTAACAGATTTGGTATAGGCAGCACCAAAGAGTGCACCGCTCTAACTAAATTAGCAAATTGTAATAGTGCCAAAATGGAAAAAAGTACATCAAATATGTACCGAAATACACAGAAAAAAGAGGTTACTGAATATTTCCTTCTTAACCAATGTCATTTGGAAATATTCTATATTTCTTTTAATAAGTGTACATGCATGTATATAAGTTTATTGTAATATTTGAGTATACTGTACAACAAAGTTATTTTGTCTTAACAAGATCATTTAGTTGCGATTCTGTAGACCACATGTTAAGCTTAAAGGAGGTGCAAATTAGAGCACCGATGCCAGAGTAGCTGAATATTTTATAAGGCAATAAATATTGCGATGTGGAATAGTAAAACTTCAAAATCTTCCAATACTGTTGAAAGCGGCGATTACGTTAAACAAACACTTTACAACGTAATTGAATCCTAATTAGTGTTTTTTTTAA
Source organism: Amphimallon solstitiale (assembly GCA_963170755.1). NCBI lineage: Eukaryota > Metazoa > Arthropoda > Insecta > Coleoptera > Scarabaeidae > Amphimallon > Amphimallon solstitiale. Next base: position 77,460,780 of record OY720683.1, on the reverse strand, counting down.
TTATTTTAAAACCATTAATATTAATTACCCACTTTAAAGGTAATGTTTAAAGTGTTATTTTAAAGTTTATTTCAATAAAAATTCAGAAATTATTTATTTTGGGTACTACTAGATGGCGCCACATACGGATAATATTTGGAGGTTACAAGAATCAAAATCGTCAATGTAAATCGAAGTTATGTGACGGCCTTATATCGCGCAGCGATATCAGATACAGTTGGCCTTGATCCACTGTTGCATCACCGTACACGTACGAATGGGCGTTTAACCTTCTGCATTCAAGAATTCAATTATAGAACGCTGTCTAATACGAACATCGATGCCGGTCATTTTGCAAGCGACTGCAGTGCTGCCACTTGTTGGCGCAGAAAGTTACTATTGCGTGGATTGTAGAAGAGGGTCTGAGGAATAGCGCCAAATTCAAATTTCGCACTTAACTAACTTTATTTAAGTAAAAAGTAAACTGTCCGTTTATAAGTTATAAACGCATAATTTTCGATGTGTTAATAGCGTTAGTATGGCATCAGATTAGACAAAAAAAAATATTTCTTGATATTCATTTCTTGTGATCAATATGTTTTAAATTATTTATATGTCTCTTTTTCAGGCTATATATTATTTTATTTACTGTCATCCTGATGGTCCTGATAATTTTGAAATCACGACGAATTTTCCGAAAAGGGTCCTGTATTCCAGAAATACTTGTGATTATAGTAATGTTTTAACAATCGAGCAAGCCGGTCTAAAGAATAGAGAGACACTTTACATCAATGACCTTGATGCGTAAGCAGATGTTCCACACTACCAGTGAATGATGCAAAATGAAGTTGTATTTTTTTGTTTATAACTTACCTAGTTCGTTTGTTCAGTTGATTTTCATCCCATCGAAGAATCGTTAGAACACCTTTTGTTTATTTAATTATTATTGGTCATAATATTTAATATTATTAGTTAGTTATATTTTATTTTATTTTGTAAGGTCACATATAGATATTAAATTATCATGCATTTTTTTCATTAAATTATCTTTCTTGAGTTATGTACTTATGTACCTTCACGTTCTTGTTATAAAACAAAATGTATGTATTGAGTGTCATCAATTTTAAAATACGCTAATGCCAATCAAGTCACATTTTATAGCTGCTATCAACTTTAAATATATATCATATTAATGAGCAAGTCTATTTTCGTTTATTTTGTGTTAATCTGCATATATATATTAGATGAAATTATTTCAGGAAATGTGTATTTGTTTGAAACTCATTCCTCGAAAATGCCTTTCTATACTGTGTACATTTATAACAGATGTTTGCAACCGTGAATACAAATTAACATGTTATTAAGTATGAGGCAAGCATTTAATTAAAAGAGTTACATGACTGTCTGAAATCAAGAAACAACAATGCTTTGATGATTAAATGTTATAACTTGTTTCAATTAATTTAAACATACTTAAATGAACTCAATCTTATATAAATTTGATGAATAATTATAATATGCTTTCAAATTAATAATACTTTTGGTATTGCTTTTTTTCTATTTTTCAAATTTCTATGTTTAAGAAATACTTATTAGTTATCAGTTGATGACATTCTACATAACTTATGAAAAATTGCTTATTTATTGGAATTAGCTTTTGAATTTTGTGTATCCTCTTTCATTTAAACTAATCGACTATCAAACAATGTATCCTTGCCGAAAATGTTACAATTCTACTTTATGTATTGTCACATATTTGCATTTATAATGTTAAAATTTATAGATATATGTAATTTAAGGGCTTGTTTTTTCAATGTCATTATATAAATATATATGTTTTCAAATTAAAGAAGTGTCGTTTTGTTGTTGAATTAAAAGCGTTGATCTATTGTAGTGAATTATCCCTCGTGATTTATCTTTCTGTTCTTCGGTCCGGTGCCACTGTGATTAATTCCTATAAACTACATTTTTAAGAGATAACTCTGAGAATCACAAACGTACGAGGTTTATCGATAATGAATATGGACCGGGTGTATCAGGCCCAAACTACGACGGACAAAAGAAATAGTGTATAACATCACGCAGTTACTGAATGGCAACTATTTATATGGTGAACTGCAACATCTGTTTTCGTCGAGAAAACGGACAGTAAAACAATCGATTTTACTGTTAAATTCCTTTATTCATCGGCGTAGGTAGAAGCTTGAGGAGTTTTTAAAATTTATTACATTTCGTAAGATAAATAAAGTACAGTGTGTTTACTCGATATGAACTACAAAATGAAGAAATAAAATAATGTACTTTTTGTACTCACCGCCTGTAAAGTGACATTTAGTGCATGTGTAACTCGACTAGGAAAGAGGTTTTCCCGGTCGAAGCGACTGTAAAAATTGACAAAGACACTGACTTTTTGGGACGTTTAAAAAAAGCCTAACTTGATGGTAATAAAATTTAGTCTATAAAATACTACTTCCCTCGACTATTCTAAACTAAAAGTTGGTGAAATAGGATTAATAATTAAAAATTCTTCCAATAAATTTGTGGCGACATTCAAGCGCCATCTATTTGACCACATCGACATTCATATTGGCAGTTCAGAATGTTTTTGTATTTAAACCAAAAAACGCAATAAATGTACTATAAATTTATAAATAAGAATAAATACCTCATGTTTGCCATGTGTAAGAATATAATAACTTAATTTTAGGGAAAGGTGAGTAATAGTTACGTACATGAAATGCTTGAATTAATTAGGTAATCTATCTTAGGTTAGGTATGATACTAATGACATTAATCAATAATATTTTTTAATCTAATGTTCGTACAAAAAAATTGTACAAACCACGTATTCGCGCAATTAAAAGCACTCGTTTCCTGCGGTCGCCCGTGCTTAGAAAGTGCGCTCATGCAGGAAAATAGTCTTTCCGCACTTGGTTCGTAAATAACTATTGTATTTTATAGATCACAACCACTTGCTATCCAGTTATATAAATAAAATTAAAAACTTTAAAAATACAACATTTCAATAGTGCGCCCGTGGGCCGTGAGTCATGGGCCTCTTGTGTCCGGTCTCTAAAATGTAACGTACAGATATTCGTTTAACTAAGTAATAATAAGTTTATTTGACAAAGCAAGCATGAATGTTAAGCTAACATATAGCATTTTCGCACAGGCACACAAAAAGAAAAGAATTTGTATATGTAGGTGCCAGAATTTTTTTAAGTAAATTTGAAGCTGCTCAGATTTGGACCCGTCAATATAATCACACCACTAGAAAGGAAAAAAATGAGGTGTGGCCACCACACGACTTTCTTATACGTATAAGCGTTTCAAATTATAGAATTTTAAGAATTTTTCTTTACAAAAATTATTCAAAATCCTATTCTAAGTACTTCTATTCTCTTAATAAATCTCTATAGAATGCATACTTTGCAAGATATTATCAAAAAAGTGCTCCTCGCTAAGAGTAAAAGTGCTACTTCCGGTCCGAATTTTAAAATTTCATATATACAAAAAATATTGCAAATCCAGTTTTAAATACTTTTGTACTCTTGATAAATATATATAGAATGCATAACTTACGACATATTTGCAAAAAATCGCTATTCGATAAGAGTAAAAGTGGCACTTCCGGTCTGAATTTTGAAATTTTTTTTATACAAAAGATATTGAAAATTATGTTCTAAATACTTTTATACCCGTAACGTACTTGTCTAAAAAGCATGATTTTCGAAATATTCGCAAAAAACTGATTTTCGATAAGAGTAAAAGACCTACTTCCGGTAGGAATTTCGAAAAACTTTTTAAATAAAATTATTCTCAATTTTAATTTTAAGTATATATGAATTCTTTATAAATTTGTTTAAATTTAGTAGTTGACGAAATATTGGCAAAATTCGATTTTTTCGCTGAAGTAAACTGCTACTTCCGGTCTACCGATTTTACTGAAAAACTAATCAGATCTCAAGAGGGAGATTACACACGTAAATACAAAATTTGAAATTGATACCTACAGCGGTTTGACCGCTATCGTGGTCACACACACAGACACACAGACATTTTTTAAAAACCACTTTTTCGGTATCAGGGGACTTCAAAACGTGGACATCAGCAAAAATCTCGAGGTCGAAAATTTTCATCATCACAATACTTCCTTATACTACGTATAAGAAAGTAAAATACAACATAAATTTATAATATTCTTCATCAAACCATTAACAAATCTGTATATTTTTTTGATAAAATTATCTCTGTTTATTTTCTTTAATGTGAGTATGTTATGTGTTGTGAAATATACAATAATTACTATTTTTGTTTTTCACTTTTTCATTCTCTATATGCACCTGCGAGTAAAGAATAGAACAGGAGAGATAATAAACTGGTGGGGAATGAGTATTATTTAAACGAAAGTTACCACTTTAAGGCAGGTCAGTTATGGCAATATTGACCAATCATAATTTATAAAATGAGTATTTTGAGTAACTTGTCATATATCCGGTATGTTTGATTATGTGTTCAGTGGCGTAACATACATATTCTAGGCATGGGTTTTTTAATGTTTTCTTTAATACAGTTAATCTTACTATATTAAAAAAAATAAAAGGATTTAAAAAATAATGCACTCACGATGTTACTGTAATTATTATTGGACTAAAAACCTATTTTAAATGATTTTCGAGAACATACGAAGTGTACATATACCCTATACAAAATATTTATGCACGCCTATGCATTGCGACGGCCATATTGAGTTACCTCTTTGGACAAATATTAAGGAGACTCTCTCTCTTGTTCTATTCTTTCTCGTAGGTGATACTCACTTAAATTCTTCATTCTGTATATAGATTCATTGGTATTTCCGAAATTTATTCAAATATTAACATGCTGTAATTTGAACATACGGTGAAATTGTTCATGTTCATCATCGCATTACTGTCATAATGCTGAAGACCTATCTATATGTGGTTGAGTTGTTTTGGCAACCGACACGGCCAAAGTACAAACTAAAGACGATGATTCAATGCCACTGCAAATTCCCATCGACCGGAATAATTACAGAGCAATAAAAATAAACTATCTATCTAATCTATTACATGAAAGCCAGTTACAAGTTGAATATTGTAAATAAAGTTATTAAATGTTACTTTTCTGTATCTATATTTTATTGCATATATGACTATTCTGTTTAGTACACAAGCATCGTTGACTAATTTGTATTACTTGGATGACGTTACATATATCAAAAGGTGTATGAATATCATTACTTAATTATGACAGTCCCGAAATGACTTTCGTAGGTTTTATTACTTGACAGATCAAATTTTGCAACATTACAAATTTGACGCCATTTTAAATTATTGGCGCATGTCGGTGCAATAACAACTCGACCATAGCAGAAGCAAAAACATTTAGAGAATATCACATGCGTCATCTCAAAGCTGCGCGAAGAAAAAGCGCCAGGGCCGTAGGTGATTGACAGGGCAGAGGTATTAGGGATGACTTTTTAAAAGCTTCATATTTGTGAAAATTATGTTTTTACGATAGTTTAAAACTTTTTAAACTAACAGATTAAATGATATATAAGTATTTTTAAGTTTCTTGATAAAGATAATTATTTAAAGACAATATTTTACAAAATTCAAAGAAGCAACGTCAAGACATATCCAACATAACGTAATCGTAAGTGCCACGCTACTGTTATACATACTAACACCCCTAAACTGGATATAATGAACTCGCCCAACTCTAATACGTTCATAGCGCATGATGACGTATGTGATATTGCTTGCATTCAGCAGACACAACCCTTACGTAACTGTTCAGTGATCATGTCCAGTAGACGTCCGCTCACTCTGAACATGGTGAGGGGCGGTCGCCATTTTTTTGAGCGGAGAAATTCTACGCTCACTCAGTACGCATGCGCCATTAACACATTCCAACAACATGACACATAATTATGAAAAAAGTTACTAGAAAAGTAAAATAAGCAAATTAAAGGTATAGTGCAGAGATTAATGTATTATAATATTGGAGTTAATCGAGTAGGTATTTTAATCGGGATTGCAAAAACCGATCCTTACACTAAAAACTACGCTGAAACTTAATGCAGAAAAACAATTTATAATTATTATTTATTCGGTTTCATCTGTATAATTCTAACATATGGCCAGCAGTGAAAAGTATACATGGGCGAGATAGGGGAATACGGTTAGTTTCACCCAGACTAGACCGACTTGTGTTTTGTCGGCTCTCGGGCACCGTATTACCTACCGGTTTCCCCGAGAGCCGACAAAACACGAGTCGGTCTAGTCTAAGTGAAACTGTACCGTATTCCCCTATCTCGCCCATGTATAGTGAAAAGTACCAAATGGAAGCTGATCACATAAAGGTGAACGGTCCCGTCCAGCGAACACTCAACTGTTGTCAAGTGAACAGTTGGAACGAGACGGTCCCCGATCCGTCTGCTGAATATTCCGATCTCATTCATGTTTTCACTTAGGGCCGGTTTTTCCAACACCGGTTAAAGTATCCGGTTAACTAATCATTGATTACGCTTAATCGTTGATTATCTCTAACCGGCGTTTTTCAACGCCAAGAAATACGCCGGTTACCTGATCAGTGATTAAGAGTTTATTTTAGAAGGTTGGTAACAAAAATGCTCGTACATTTGATCTAAATTAGCATATTTGTTATAATAATATTGGCGCTATTTCCTATATTTGAATTTGTTCTTTGTGCTTTTTGCCTTTATTTTTTTAAAGATTATTTTCTTTATATGTAATTAGAAATTTCATTTTAGTAAATAAGGTTTAAGTACTTATTTTGTGAATATTGCATGAAAATTTCTCTGTACATAGCACATATTTAAAATTTCTATTATTCAATAAATAACAAATGCCACAAACTTGAAACTGAAATAAATTTATTGATTACTTATTGCTATTGAAAAATACAAAAATTTTGTAAAAAAGAAAAAACTAATACAATATACGTACATATATGAAATTAACAGTTACCAAAATTATGTAAAATATATGATATGTAACAAAATCATAAAAATAGGAAGTTTGCTGAAAAAGAAGTCTACATCTAGGGTCTTAAGCTGGATTATCAGTCACACTATAATGATATAGAATATTGTACTTTCCATTGCCATATCTGAGATAATTTAACTTTCACCAAATTCCTGTGGGGTGAATAAAGCCAGATATTTTTACTGAAAGATCATACATCAGCTGTTTATTAAGAACAATGCATTCTAACTAATATTATGTCCATTAATCAAAGAAGGTTTATTGAGAAAATCTTGTTTCCAAATTGGTTTACATGATTTCAACATAATAAATGTTATGTTCTGGAGGAATCGGTGTGAACTTGACAGTGCCTGTAATAATTATTAGTGCAGAAATTAACTGCACGTCAACTTTACAGTCATGTACATTATTCATCCAAACCCAGTTCAGCTAAAAGAATTTAAAGTGTCTGCATATAATCTCAACGTAAACCTGCCAGCTTCTCTAGAATTTCTTCCATATTTTCAATTTCATTTGTAATTTTCAGAATAGTTTAATATGTTAATGACATATCTAAAGTGAGTCTAAAATATGTTCGACTAAAATGATGTTTTCACAAGGTGCTATTAAATGCAATTACAAAAAAGGGAATGAGCAAATGCAAGCATAAATTGCCACAGGATCTTAGAATCCACACGAATTAAGGTAAAGTCCCAGAATTGTAGTAGAATAGAAAAACTTCCAAAGCTGTATCATCCTCATCAGAGAAAAGAATGTATTCGTAGTTATTAATTAATTAAATTTCTGTAGTAAGCTAAAAGTTACACATATTTAATATTATGCTATTTTTATACTGTTCATTACATTTATAGAAGAAACAATACCATTACTAAATCACTGATGTAAATAATTGTTAATTAATTCCAAAAAATACTTTTATACAATAAAACAAATGCATATGAAAACAACAGCTGTCAGACAGAAATTTAGGTTATGCGCATGTGTATATAGGCCTAATCACTGTTTAATATTTTATCAGGTATTTCTTTCGCCGGTTAAAATTTGGTCGATTAACGACGTTCTTAATCAACGATTAGAGTTAACCGGCGTTGGAAAAACGCAAATTTGTCCTAACCGATGTTTTAATCAATGATTACGCTAACCGGCGTTTTAATCGGAGTTGGAAAAACCGGCCCTTAGCAATTTAAATTTGTTCGGCATTGATTTGCTGAATATATAATTAGCACAATTATACTTTAGGTCAAATTAACCTGCGTGTGTACGGTGTTTATTTTATGGTTTATTTTGATTAGAAGGTGGTCCTCGGTTGATAAGCAGAATTTTTAACACCATAATTAAATCAAAATAAAAGTACATAACCATAATATAAACATGGTTATTGAAAATAAAAGAAAGGCCGACGAATCGGCATTAGTACCTGTTACTAAAAAGAGCAAAAATGAACTTTCATTATCTTCTAATAAAAAATCTATTATACCAGCAGTAAGTAAAATTAAGGAGTATCTGTCTAAATATTGTACAACAACTTTTGTAGAATGTACAAAGAACATCGAATTTATTTTCACCAATTATGCTTTTGGAGGGTCATGAAGGTGATATATTCAGCTTGGAATTTCATCCAGAGGGTCAGTATTTCGCATCATCAGGTTTTGACCGAAGGATATGTATGTATATGTTTGTGCTTCAGTTACACATTTTATTTAAATGCGTTTGTAGTTTTATGGTCTGTTTATGGTGAATGTGAGAACTTATCTGTTATGAGTGGACATACTGGGGCTGTAATGGAATTACATTTCTCTTCTGATGGCTCACATATTTATACAGCAAGTACAGATCATACTTTGGGACTATGGGATATTGCAACAGGTCAGAGAATAAAGAAATTTAAAGGTCATACTACATTTGTAAATTCTGTACAAGGTATATATATTTATTGTAATTATAAATATTTTTTTAACATATATTTGTTTTTAAGGTGCCAGACGAGGACCACAAATGCTTGTATCAGGAGGTGACGACTCCACAGTTAGACTTTGGGATATTAGAAAGAAAATACCTGTGTCTACAATGAGCACCACTTATCAGGTAATTAATTTATAAATATTAAATGCTGTATTAAAAATTAATAAGTAACTGTTATAGGTAACTGCAGTATCTTTTAATGATACTGCAGAGCAGATATACACTGGTGGCATTGATAACGATATTAAAATATGGGATTTAAGAAAAAATGAACTTCTATATGTTATGAAAGGCCATACAGATACTGTGACAGGAATGGCTTTAAGTTCTGATGGTTCTTATTTACTCACAAATGCCATGGATAACACACTCCGGATATGGGATATTCGTCCTTATGCACCACAAGACAGATGTATCAAAATCTTTACAGGTATATTTTTGCCAAGTTTTCATATTTTACGTTAAAGCTTTAATCATTTCCAGGACATCAACATAATTTTGAGAAAAATTTGCTTAGGTGTGCATGGTCTTTTGATGGGTCTAAAGTTAGCGCTGGCTCTGCAGATAGATTTGTGTATATATGGGATACAACAAGTCGACGAATTCTGTATAAATTGCCTGGTCATAATGGTAGTGTTAACGATATTGATTTTCACCCAAATGAACCTATAATTGCATCTGGATCAAGTGATAAACAAATATACTTAGGAGAAATTGAATAAATATTTTAAACAATAAAAATTGTTTTATTTTAATAATGAACAATTCTCTGTATGGGGTATAACTACCTTAACAATGAATATACAAGAAAATCATGCATGACTGTGGGCAAACGTATCTACAAAATTGTAAAACTTTTATTAGATCTTTCATTTAATCCTTTTTTCATTCACTTTAATAGAATACAAAAATGAAATAAATGCTGTTAATAGCTATAAATATATTTACAATTTTAATAATACATATCTAACTTTTTTTTTAATTTATTTATTCTAAATGTTCACGTTTTTTCCATTCCTCCTTCAAAACTCTTAATTTCTCCTTCTTTTTATTTTGTGTATTAAATCTAGCTTTCTCAATTGCCTTAAGCTGTGCTTCTACACTGTTTTCACCATTTAAAAGATTATCTAGTTTTGTAATCAAAATTGACTTTGCCCGTTTTCTGTTTCTTTCTAATAATCTATCTTCATGACACTTAACCACAATGCCAGTTGGTACATGCTTTAAAACTACACAATTTGCTGTTTTATTTGTTGCTTGACCACCAGGACCACTTCCCCTGACATGTTGTTCCACAAGTTCGGATTCTAGTAATTTTGGTACTTTAGTATAGTCTATTGTGTGTTTAGCTCTTATTAGGATTACAATGCTGTTAACTGACTTAAATGTATACCTGAAGAACATTATTTTAAGCACTGTTTCTCCAGCAAAGCAACACCTTTATCATAATTGTAGGAAATGTCTTTAGGATTGACTAAGGTTTTATTTACTTCAAATTCTTTTCTTATACGCCGACAGAAGTATTCTTTATTCGTATATTGTAATTGCTGTCCGTAGCGCAGTAGTTCTTTGTAAAGTCTTAGTATTTGAATGGTATTATGCTTGTTCATTTTTTATTTTGATCTTTTCAATACTATGACGTTCAAGTGCATGTTCATAACCACGAAAGCACCCATAATCCATAAAGCACCGAACAGCGAAAGCGATCTCAGAAGCCTGAAACAAAGATGGGGTTCGAATAGGAATATAGATTTCTACTTCCAATAATGGAATGTCAAGAATTTAAATTCTAGGTTACGTATTGACATTATGTGACAACCAACGGTATATTATTCCAAAACACTCCAAAATCAGAATATAAATTTCTTAGAAATGTAATATCTTTTAAGAGCATCATAAATGAAAAATCGTATTAATTAATAAATTCTTTCTAGGTCTAGAATATTATAGTTTATCAAATGCGTTCTTCAGTTAGTTATATTTTATCGAGTACAACATCTGAGCCAAATATGTCTCATCCAGATTACGAGCAATTTTCTAACGATCACGCTGCTATATTAGTTTTAGTTAGACATATTGGTTCACAATTGAAGACAAAAACCTTTAACAAATTTTTTGAAAGAATATCTCGCGTTAGTTCTGTTAAAATAACTGATTCAACTGGACAAATTCGAAATATTTTTGTACGTTATATTAAGGATCATCCTGTTGAAAACAACGACTGGGGCGATTTTCAAACGCATAGACGTTTACTGGGCTTAATATCTTTAGCTAAGTATGATTCACAACAAGAGCTAAATGAAATATGTAGGGTACATGAAAGTTTAAAAGTTAAATATACTAATACTCTTTTTGATTCAAGAGCAATATTATTTTTATCTCTTGGTGAACATGAAAGTCCTGTAAAAGTTACAAGTGCAGGAGATAGTGAAAGTGTTAACAATGAGGAAAGCAAAGGTGAACACATAAAGATTAATTATTGACTAGTTCTTATCATTTAGTTTCAGAGGATCTAACTAATATAGAGAAGAATGTGGATTCTGAAAAACAACTTGAATCTACTCAAAAGTATGTTCCACCTTCAAATTTTAAAACCAGAGCATTTTTTTATAATGACAATGATCCTTGTAATGATTTGGAAACACATCTGAACGAATTTGTAAATTCTTTGTTTTGGGTATTAGAATCAAAGAGACTAGAACGATCACGTGAAAAATTGGAAAGGGTGTCATTATTACTAGCACCATTTGAAAAAAAAGATTTTGTTGGATTAGATATGGAATCAAGAAACAATAAGAAAAGATGTACAGGACGTATGACAAAGCATTTAGGAGACTTGTGTTTACAAGCAGGATTATTAACAGAAAGCTTATCTTATTATGCAAATGCAGCAGAAACTTTAAAAGCTGTAAATGACTGGTTATGGTTAGGGGCTGCCTATGAAGGTTTATGTGCAGCAAGTGCTTTAGTTTTATATCCAAATATTCAACGTAATGTATCCTTGCATAGAAATTCCAGTTTACAAGAAGGCTCTCCTAAACGTTCAAATTCAATAAGTGTCCCACCTATTGATATAATAAGTAGAAAAGATGTGTCTAATACTTTACCACCTGAGGATATTTCTAAACGTTATAGAGAAGCTATTATACATTATAGTAAATATCAAAATGCTGGTTAGTATTTTATTCTCGAAGTTTATGTTGTAATGCTTATTTATAATGACTTACCTTGATAACTTGAAGTGGACTATTTTAGGTATTATTGAAACTGAGGCAAGTTTTAAGGCAGCACGAATATCTGTGGAGCAAAATCATTCGTTGCAGGCAGCCAGTTTCCTTCAAAATGTTGTCTTTATTAATTTAACCTTATCTGAACAGGAAAAGATACAAAGGTTTGAAACATTATCGGATTTATACACTCAGATCGGTTTTATTCGTAAAGCATCATTTTGTCAACGATTAGCTGCAACAAGATATGTTTCGCCACAAAATTCCAGTCCAAATTGGAACCAATGTTATAATTTAATGTTACAAAGTTTTCCTGGCCATAAATTGAGTCTAGATCCAACCGAAATGTCCAATGGAAACTTACAAATGGGTATTTGTTTTTATTACGATATTTGTTTCTTAGAATTTTAAATTAATATGAAATTAAATTTGCCCTAGATTAGAGGGTACATTTTATATAAAGATTAATATTTTTATTCCTTGCTTTCAGAAGTATGATAAAGGTCATGAATAGAACAGTTTACACATACTATATATATTTTGTCAAGAATAACTTTGAAAAGAATTGAATATATATAAAATAATGGAACTTTTAAAGTATTTTATTTCAGGTTGGCCATCATTACAGATTCAGTTACTGCAAGAACTAGTTGTTGCTGCGAAACGAATGGGTCATTCTGCTTTAGCAACAAGACATATGACTTTTCTGATGCAAACGATGTGGAATCATTTATCAAGTACTGACCAAAAGGAACTTTCTTTGCAGTTGCAGGTAAAATATATATAATGTTTCAAAAACACGGTATCATCAGCGATGCTATTTGTATAAATTTGATCATTATGTCTTGGCAGTAAATAATCATTCTTATAAAATAATTTATTTATTTTCTGCTTCTTTTTCTTGTTTTTAAAGCTGTATCCTTCTTATGTTCTAGTCTCTAGCATCACAATGTGAAGGCGCTCCAGTTCCTTTAGTTTTAGATAATGGAATAGTCATACCTCCAGCAAATCTAATTAATATTCCCATTTGCATTGGATTCACATTACGTAATTTACAACCGCATCTTCAACCGCGAAAAATTCAAGCTTTGAAGCATGATTCAGGGCCATTCCTATTTACTCCTATTAATTTTGGTAGTTTAGAAAGAAAAAGTAACAAGCCACAAAGTAAAATGGGTATGTATATACAAATTAGAAAGGTCAGTTGTAGTAACCTAGTTAATGGCACCTATTATAAGCTAGAAAGCTTCTTCATCTTGTTTTAAAGTCTTTATAATATAAAACATCGTTTTAATAATATTAATAAGAGATTTTATATGATAACGTGTTAGGAACTTTATTATATTAAAAAGAAAACATACCTTTCCTGTACCAAAATACTTGAAAAATGTAATAGATCAAATGAAATCTACTATCATGCCATGTGTTATCAAACTTCTTATTTGTCTAGCCATTGATGTGGTCTCATGGGGAGGTTTATTCCTGTTCATATATATTTAGGAAAACACGCTCTAACTATTCTATGTACCTATGACCTTGTGTTATTTTGTCGGTATTTTCAATGAATTCTTTATGAAGTGGAAAGTGACATACATCTATTTGTTTATTTAGAGTTAACACTGAGCTATTGTAGTATCTATTTATTTCCATTGCTTGCAGGAGATCATTTTTTCGCTTTTGTTTGAACGTGTAAAATGCCAAAGTTGTTATTGAACTTGTGGTTTTTTTTTAAAACAATGGTTAGCGAAAGTATAACTCCCTCTTTTATCAGTGTAGCTTTTCCTAAGTTCGGGAATCCTTGTTGTAAATGTTCTTCCTGTTTGGCCTATGTATACTTCATTAGATTCACAAGGGAGCTTATATACTCCTAAATACAATGTTTTATCCGCCCTGTTCTTATTGTTTTTAAAAAATTTCTCTAAGGTGTTATTCGTTTTATATTTATTTAAAACACAATAGTTAATCAAAAATCTCAGGGTCATATACATATCTCATTTCACACGGTAATGTCAGTAATATGTGCTTTAGAAATTGAAAATTGAAAGTACGTATTTATAGTGTTGTAAAGTTTCATGAAATTCATGTTTTTGAAATACTTCGTGAAATATTTCAACAATCACAGATTATGTTAATGTTAACCTCACTTCGATATTGTATGCCAATTGTTAAATGTTAATACTAAGTACATAAATTTAAGTAATAATGATGAAGGAAATATTGAGGGAAATATCGAGAAACAAAAACTCAAAAACTCCTTATATAAAAAACAACAAACAACAAAAAACGCATTTCTTATAAATAAACAATTAAACATAAACAATAAAACAATTATATAATAGATATTTATGTATCAAGTGCGCAGTATGGGGTTTTAGGAGACAAATCGTGATTAAAGACACATTTTGCGGATTGCTTGGAGTTCGCATAGGCAAAATACTCATTTTAGAGAGCGAATAGCGAATACAAAAAAATAAAATATAAAAGTGAAACATGAACAAAGTATTCAGTTTAAAATATGCCAAAACTGACCAAAACAACATTTTTAGGGTTGTGTTAGTTATATTTTTATGTGTTTGAGAGGCAGGTTCTCAAAATTTTTCAGCGCAAACTTCAAAAATATTTTATGAAATTTACGAAATATTTCAAGAGGTCGAAATATTTCATTGAAATGAAATTTATGTGAAATATCTGAAAATGAAATATTTCACTTTACATCACTACTTATTTATAATAAATAAAAACACTAAAACACCTTAACCACACTAATAATGCCCGTTTGCACCGTTTGTCATGTTAAGTCTGGATTAGTTAAGCCCGACTTATTATTTAAGTTTGTCTTAAGTGTCGGTGGTTTGCATCGTAAGAGTTAAGCACGGATTACTAGAAAACTAGAATCGATATGGCAACTATGTCCAAATTTAGTAAAATTTTATTTTTACATGTTTTCTATCTGTAAGAAATTACATTTATGTGCTAGTTGTGTGGCTAGTTGTAACTACTGCTTGCGTAAAAGCAAAGGCATGTTAGAAGTTGTGTTATTGGGGAGACGCATTGATTTCTCAAACAGAATTAAAGTTGTCTTATCTAAATAAACAATTGCCTATTATTTTACTTACATATCGTTTGTAAACTCTAATTCATTTTCTAATTGTGCCAATAAATTCAATAACGTTGGCTTAGTCAGTCTATATCGGCGAAAAAACGAAAGATCATCTAAATTATTAAAATCATTCGTTCTATCTATCATACATGATACGTCTTGGAAAGCCAAAATCTAGAATTTCCAAAATATCAAAGTCATCTTCGAATAAATCGTCCCATTCAACATTTATTTTAACACGATCGGGTTTTAAAACTAGTTGCAATCGATGTCAATCACTTTTCAGAAACAAATATAGGTTAATCTTGCTTTAAGTCCGGAAATATCTAGACTTAAGTTAATCCTCACTTAAAGTAATTTAAGTGAGACTTAGTAAACGGTGCAAGACTTACAAATAAATAAAGCACAAAAAAGGCTAAATACTTATTTCGACAACTGTCTTGTCATCTTCAGTAGCACTGATTAAAAACCGCGTTGTTTACATACCGAAGCGTAGACAACGCGGTTTTAATAGCCTTTTTTGTGCTTTAGTGTGGTTAAGGTATTTTAGAGTTTTTGTTTAATATCAAACCACAGACTCTAAGTATAGTTTCTCAAACTTATTTATATTATTTGGCACACACTCCAAAAAAAAAAAAAGTTAATGGAAAACAAAAGTAATAGTTTATTAATTTATTTACACCGATGTTTGTATTAGTTCTAAAAAAATAATTTACTTTTTAGATTTTCTATGGATCGAAAATGATTTATGTGAGGTATCAGTGAAATTGTTGAATCCACTTCCCTTCGAGTTAAAAGTATCGAACATGAGGCTATTAACATCGGGAATCGTATTTGAATCTATACCCGAAACCGTAATATTATCATCTGAGACACCAACCCCACTTACGTTAAATGGAACGCCCAAAGAACATGGAGAATTGGAAATCTTGGGTTATAGTACACATACCTTGGGAGTTAAATCCAATTGTAGGTTGAGGCATATGAAAAATTTTATGCCGCAGTACAGTATTGAAGTAATTCCCGCGCTGCCCACAATGGAAGTGAAAACTTCATTGCCACAGAGCGCGACATTTTCTACATTCCAAAATTTCGAAAACGTCGTCACATCTGCGAGTTTGAGCTTGTACAACGGTGAGAGTACAGAATGTACGATAACACTGACCAATACGGGGAACGTTCCTATCGAAATGCTGGAGGTGTCTATACAGAGTGTTCTGGAACCGGCACTGCAAGATCAAATTTTTAAATGGTCTAAAGAGAATCTAGAAAATCAATTACCTCTGATGCCGAATACTAGTGCTAGCTTGACACTGTATCTATATTCGGCTGCAAATTTTTTGGCATCCGGCTATGGTTTAAGTGATTTAATGAGTGGAATATTTACCAGTTCTCATGCCAGTAGCAGTATTATGTCTATGTCAGCTGGTCCAAGTTCTTTACCCTCAAGATTGAATAGTCCAATTCATAGTACTATGGGTAGCAGTTTTCATGGGAGGAGGACGGATCTAACATCTAGTTTTAGGTATATATTTAAAAAGAAATATTTCGTTTTATTACTAATATGCGCAAATATTTGCTAATAATTTTATCAGATTTAATGGTCGCATTCAGTAGAAACAACAGTTGCGCAACAGTTCAGTGATCGGATTCACTCACTCTGAACATGTTGCGGAGCGGTCGCCATTTTTGCGAGCGGAAAAATTCTTCGCTCACTTGGTGAGCGTATTCTGTACGCATGCGCTATTAACGCAATGCAACACCAACGTAACACATAATTTTGAAGAAATAAATGTATTATAATATTGAAGTTTACCGAGTATTTTAATCGGGGTTGCAAAAACCGGCCCTTACACTAAAAACTAAGCCGAACTTAATGCAGAAAAGCATTTATTATTATTATAGTTAATTCTAACATATGGCAACAGTGAAAAATACCAAAATGAAGGCAATCACATAAAGGTCAAGCGAACACTCAACTGTTGTCAAGTGAACGGAGCTGGAACGGTTCCCGATCCGTCTGCTAAATGCGACCAGTGATATGCAGAAAAAAAGAAAGAGCAAAATTTCTACCTGTACTGGTTACATAGGGCATTGAAGATCATTTTAACATGGCCAGGTTACAATTTTTTTGTTCAAACATTGGTAACCGACATACAACAATTCATTATTACTTTATTAATCGACAATATTGCTTAAACTGAATTAGTTTTATAACATCTAGATAATTATATATTTTTAAATGAACATAAATTATTTGTTTTCAAATATCTGTCATGTATATATATATATATATGCAAACTACGCGTTTATGAGTTAAAATGTTTCCAAAACCACTAAATTCAACCTTTTTGATCTTATGTACTTACACTAACAGCTATTACTAGTGCGATGTGGTCGAAAAGCCAGAACATGTTCTTTTCAAATGCGCTGGAGGATATGGTTCTCACTCATGCCTTAAGAAATCAAGAAGAATTCCGAATTTTTGACACACTTGCGTCGAAAATATCTGCAACTCTGATCACGAGACCGCTTGATCGCGAATGCCGTCAAAACTATGACCATTTAAAACATGGATATGGCATAACTAACAACTAACATTAGTGCTAAGATTAGTATTTGAGTTAGGTACTTATTATACAGGGTGTATTTGAAATAAGGGGACAGAGTATGATAAATGGAAAGGTGCAATTATATAGAATATGAATCCCAAAAATTGTGAGTCAATTACGATACGAACGCCAAAATTAAAAACCCCCGAAAAGTGTTTAATGTGACGTCTATGGATTTAGCATGTGTCTATATGTCGTAGGTATCGCGCCAGACGTCGACGGTTCCACACAGGTTGAGGAGACGTAATAATTTCCATAGAAGTAAATAAACACGCATAGATATACGCAATAACAGCTGTAGACGTTATAAAAACCCCAATGATAGCATTGTTTACTATTTCTAAACAGGTGTTTATGCTAAGAGTTCAACAACCTTAATATGAAATATCAGCTGTTAAAATATCTTATTTTTCAACAACGAGAATTTTTTTTATTGAGATGGATTATTTAGATATTACCTTTTCTTCCGCTATTACTGTTATTATGATTAAATTCAACGACTTTTTACTTCTTATTTTTCACAAAAACAAATTTGTGTTGTAAAATTTGCCCAACTCTACTTATGAGAAACTTTTATTTTAATTGGACGCAAGTAAATTAAAAAAAAGAAACATAATTTATTTCAGTTCGTGTGTTGTGTAAGCAATAGTCGAAACATCCACAAGTAACAATCGAACGAGACTGAACTCGCACGCCTTCACACTCCTACTTACTAACCCACCCTTCCATAGCCTACAGTCGTATTAAAGTGCAGTGGCGCGACGAGTATTTTAAAAATATCTTTGTAATTTTTAAAACGAATTTGAATTTGCGCAAAATATTTTGGATTTAAGTCTAATAAAATTACATCTTTCCATTAATCACACTCTGTCCCCTTATTTCAAATACACCCTGTATATATTCTATATACAGGCTGTTTCATTTTCGGCCCTCACCATGAGGATCTCGCTTATTATTGGATATAGAGTGTAGGTTTAAATTTGGTGAAGTTGTTAAATTTTGTGTTTGTTATGAATCCGTAAAGAAAATGGACCTGTGAAAAATGACGTTCGTTTAAAGAAAAACGCGAAATCCCCATTTTGTTCTTTTACTTGCATTTGGCCTTATAGAGAAAATATAAAACACATTCTTATGGCCACTTTTAAACCGCTATCCAATGGTGTACTTGAAATTTTTATATGACGTTTCGTTCCTTTAATTTCTTATAGGCGCCATATATGTGTTATGTTGAAAATAATATTTATTAAGTAAATGCCCCCACAAAACATTGAAGAATTACAAGACAGACTTCAGAATACCTACGATGCAGTACCTAGAAGAACCATATAATGGGCAGTTCAAAATACCAGCAGGTGTGTCCAACTGTGCATTAATGAAGATGGCCAGATAATTGAACATTTACTGTAATTGTGTATTGTTCACTTTTCTATGTATTTTTATTAATGTTTTTGTTACTATTATTTCTTCTTTACAATGAAGTCTAAAATTTATTTAGATACATATGTATTTATCATTTGTAAATTATCCTGTTGTTTTTCCTTGAAATTCCTCTTGACATGAACATTACGCGGCTATTAGAAAAGTGGTACGATGAGGCTGTTATCGTTCTGGATACAATTGTAAATATCATGTACTCGCTACTGTTGAATTTCGGTTCGAAGAATAAAAAATACTTAACATATCTCGTTTCTCTTCGATGGTGTATGACACTTTTGTATTAATAATGAACGAACGATAATTGAAATGTTTGACGGATTGAAATTTCATGGCTACCTAATTTAATCTTAAAATTTATTTTTCAATTAAAGCATAATAGCAAAAACTTTTGTCAACATGTAGTACATGGATGAAATTAGAAGAAAAAAAAGCTCTTTTTGAAGGTGTCTAAATCCAATATGGCGCCTATAAGAAATTATATGGTTGATGATGGCCAGAAAGAAACGAAACGTCATATAAAAATATTGAGTACACCATTGGCTAGACAGTGATTCTCAACCTTTTTTTTTTGTTGCGGCACACTTTTAACGATTTCAAAATTTGACAGCACACAAAGAAAAAGATAAGTTTAAAAATTATTTACTTACCTATAACAAACTGCGTAAAATAGTTTATGATAATAATTTTAAATGTGCGAAATAAAATAATATGCACTACAAAAATAACAGTACGTTTATTAAGGGATTAATTACAAGTTAATAATAAGAATACTTTTAAATTTGAACTTGATGTTTATTTTCAATTCTGATGGCAAATATTTTGTAACAAGTGCTTCTCGATGCAAAAAACAATGAGTAACTAATATATCCCCATTCAGTTCTTTAACATGTGCTACAAATCCTTTTAGATATCCAGTCATAGCTGGAGCACCATCTGTACAAATGCCAATACATGACTTCCATGAAACTTTAATTTCTTCTAAACATGAACTAATTTCATCAAAAATATGTTTGCCAGTTGTAAAATCAGGTAACTCCAGACAACATAAAAATTGATTAATTATATCATTTTCGTGAATAAATCTAACGAATGCAATTAATTGAGCTTTTCCTGTAATATCTGTTGTTTCGTCGATTTGTAGAGCAAAATTTAAATTTGCAAGAGTTTTTCCAGTATTTTGCTCAATATTTTGCGGCATATCTTTAATTCTGCGATGGATTGTGTCATTCGAAAGTGGTATTTTACAAATATCAATATCTGCTGAACCACCAATCATTATTTTTTACAATTTTGCGACAAGCTGGTAATATAATTTCTTCAGCCAAATTGTCAGGTTTTAATTTAGCAGCAATCAATTCAGCTATTTCGTAAGAAGCTACTTGAGCCTTTTCAGACACCGATTTGTTTTTCAAAAACTTCTACTTGCTTGGATTTTGAAGATAAAGACTTTTGAAAGTAGCTTTTTTTTTTTGTTGAAAGCGAAGGATGATTAGTCACCAAGTGACGTTGGAGTTTGCTCGGAACCATAGAATTTGATAATTTACACACTCGGGAACAACTTTGTCATTTTCCATTGTAGAGGTACATCCAAATTTCAAAAAATCATCATTGTATTTCCAATGAACAACGTATTTTTTGGAGCAAGAAGTATCTTTACTTGTACCGGGCGTGGGCTCATTAACTTGGTCGCTAACGTTATCATTATCACTATTAGCATCGTTAAGCTTTCTTCTTTTTAACCATTTATCAATTTTCAGAAGGTCCTGTTAAAATAAACATAATATTGTCGAAACATTATTAAGAAAAGGCGAATCAAATATTACCTTTAAATACGATTTATTCAAGTTTGAGAATACAATACTGCAAAGCCAATATGATTATATAATTTTATAAATTAAAACTGCAAGCAAATAAATTAATAGAAACTGAATCACATACATTTGCCAATTTTAACGAAAGGAAATGTGCAGTAACTGCAATGCAACGCGTTGGGAATCCCCACTGTCATTAAAACAACCTGTTTTTGTGCGTACTAGTGACAAGTGTGAGCCGACTTGAGACATATATAAAACATACAACACAACTCTCGTAACGAATGCCTATTTGCTTTCGTTACGCTACGAACGTAAGTTGCCGAGGGTTTTCGAATTTCGTACGACATCGGTACGCTTCGAAACTTACAGAATACGAAAGTTCGACCGTAAGGATTTTTAGGTACAATGCGTTCGAAAATGCGTAACGAAAAAGTTACAGAATAGGGGTGTAAGAAAGAACGCGTTGAAAACAGATAATGAAATAATTTTAAGAAATTTTATGGATTTAAATATCTATTCCTGTTAAAAGGATTTTTCTTTTTAAATCATATTATTTAATGATATAGCGGCACACTTTTAGAATTTCGCGGCACACAAAAGTGCCGCGGCACAGTGGTTGAGAATCACTGGGCTAGAGGTTTAAAAGTGACCATTATAATGTATTTTTAGTTTTTTTTCTTTACAAGGCCAAATGCAGGTGCTACAGGTAAAAGAACAAAATAGGGTTTTAGCATTTTTTTTTAAAATACGAACGTCATTAGCCAGAGGTCCCATTTCTTTACGGATTCATAGCAAATAGAAAATTTAACAACTTCGTTGTTGTTATTTTCTATTACTATCTGGCTATATCTGACTATATTTTTAACTATTTCTATTATAAAAACTATTAAGCTGTCAATATGTCACTCTATATATTTTGACAATATCAAAACTAAAACTGACATTCGAAAAGGTCTTTCAACAACAATAACAATTAAATAACAACTAAATAAATGTTCCATTCTTGTCCATTCCAAGGTACGTTCATTTATTAACATTTCTCCCCCTTGAAATCACAAAACATTTTCACCTTCAATTAGGCCAATTGGACAAATCTTTGATACTGATCTTCTGTAGGTCCCTGTATTTGTTTTAATGTCTACCACACGCACTTTCTGGTCTTTTCCTGGATAAACAGCAGTTATTCTTCCTAATGGCCAATTGTTTCTTGGTAACTGATTATCCATCAGTACGACTACTTCACCTACTTCTATATTTCTTGTTTCTTGCAACCATTTGGACCTAGCAGTTAGAGTAGGCAAATATTCCCTTACCCATCTGTGCCAAAATCTGTCTACCAACTGTTGGGCAAATCTCCATTGCTTTCTCAAATCAAATTTTTGTTCAAATATTCCTGGTGGTTTAACAATGCTCGATGTTCCGATCAAAAAATGATTTGGAGTTATACTTTCAAAATCATTTTCATTTGACGACACATAAGTCAGAGGTCTGCTGTTAACTATGTTCTCTGCTTCTACTAAAACTGTCTGTAAAACTTCTAATTTTGGAATTCTTTCCCTTAAAATAATCTTTAGTGTTTGTTTTACTGTTCGTACCATCCTCTCCCAAGCACCTCCCATGTGAGGACTTGCTGGAGCTATAAATTTCCAATCGATATTTTGTGCCAAACAATTTTTCTTAATTTCTTCATCATCTACTTCATTTAAAGCTTTACGCAGTTCTCTGTCTGCTGAACAAAGGTTAGTTCCATTGTCACTCCATATACAAACTGGTTGTCCTCTTCTTGCGATAAATCTTCTTATAGCTAAGATAGCCGAACCTGTATTAAGAGATTCCGCAAGTTCTAAGTGGACAGCTCTGACAGATAAACAAGTGAACAGTACACCATATCTTTTTTCATGTCTTCGGCCTATTACAACATCTATTGGCCCAAAATAATCAATTCCCACAAAAAAGAAAGCTCTTGGGGGTTGTTGTAATCTTTCTAATGGAAGCTGACCCATTTCCGGCATTATAGGCTTTGCTTTCTTAATTTTGCAAAAATTACAGCTATTTATTACTGAGGCTATAAGTTTCCTTGCTTGGGTTATCCAATATTCTTGTCTTATTTCATTAAGAACTAATTGTGTCCCTGCATGTCCATTTCTTTCGTGATATTCCCGTACAAGGAGCCGTGTAAAAGGGTGACTGTGACTTAAAATAATGGGTCGTTTTGTCTCCATCTTTAATTCGGGGCAGTTATCTATTCTTCCTTTTAAGCATATTAGATTATCATTTAAACATGGTGAAAGTGGGAAAAGCTTGCTATCTTTATTAACTGATTTTCCTTTTACTAGTGTCCTATATTCTTGACAAAAGGAGTCTTTTTGTGACTGAAGACACCAAAGTTTTTTCGCATTCTGAATTTCTGAACATGTTAAATATTTTTCTTTATCTGAAAAATATGGTTTCTTTTGGACTTGTCTTATGAATCGGAATACATAGGCTGTGGAATTCAATAGTTTTCTTAAAGATGAAAATTTTGATATGTCAGGTAGGTACGAATTTTTAATATTTTCTTCTGCATGACTTAAAAGGAGTATTTGCGATTCTTCAATGTAATTTTTGCTTAGATGATGCTCAATATTTTCTTCTGGCCAAAAACATGGTGACTGATACAAGAACTCAGGACCTTTTAACCATGGGCTTCCACTTCTAAGATCAGCTTCTTTATCGTCTCTTGTCGCTTCGTCAACTATATTTAATTTCGAAGGTACCCATTTCCATTGTGAAACGTCAGTGTTTTCTAAAATTTCTCCTACTCTGTTACTAACAAAAGACGGTAATTTCTTTGAGTCCGTTCGTAACCAATTTAGAACAGTCGTGGAGTCTGACCAAAATACAATTCTATTTATTTTAAGTGTATGTTGGTGTTGGATTGTTTTTGCCAAACGGCTTGCAAGTACTGCTGCTTGTAGCTCTAAACGGGGTATCGTCAGGGTTTTTAGTGGACATACTTGATTGCGAGACATAACTAATGAAATTTCAATTTTTTCTCCTACTTCAAATCTGAAATAAGCGACTGCTGCAAAGGCTTGTTTACTTGCATCACAAAACAAGTGTAGCTGTATATTTTTTACTTGAAAATAATTGGAAACATAGCATCTTTGAACTGTGAAGGATTTTATTTTCTCCAAACCATTAAGCCAAAGTTTCCATTTTTTATTTTGTGCATCTGAAATCTGATCATCCCATTTTATTCCACTTTTCCAAATATCTTGCATTAAGATTTTCGCTTTCACAATATAATTTCCAAGGATTCCTAATGGGTCAAACAAAGACATGATAACGCTTAACATTTCTCTTTTTGTAGGTATTTTTTTTCCATCTAAAATATTTTGATCTACTTTATGTAAGCTAATGCAAAAGCTTAACACATCTTCTTTTGGTAGCCATCTTAGTCCTAATATTCTTTGGGGTGCAGAATCTTCAAATATTTTTTCTGCCGTACGTAATTCTTCGGGTATATTTTGAAAAACTTCCTCCGAGTTAGAAATCCATCCTCTTAGCTCAAAACCGCCCATCTTATGGATAGCTATTACTTCATTTATTAATTTTGATGCTTTTTCTGGAGATTCTGAACTATCAATGTAGTCATCCATGTAGTGTTGATTAATAATGGCGTCAACAGCTTCAGGGTACACCTTTTCATATTCTAGGGCATTAATATTCTTGATATATTGGGCGCTGTATGGTGATGACACCGCTCCAAAAATCATCACCTGAACAACGTATGTCTCAAAATCGTTTGCCGGGGAATCTCTCCATATAATTCGTTGAGCATGCTGGTCTTCATCATTTATTTCAACCATATGAAACATCTCTCGTATGTCAGCTGAGAAGGCTATGGGCTTTTCTCTAAACTTTGCAATTACGCTGATAAGTGAATTAAGCAAATCTGGACCTTTGTATAAAAAATCATTTAGACATTTTCCGTCGACTTTTGAAGCAGCATCCATAACTAAACGAATTTTACCAGGCTTATTTGGGTTTACTACACCAAAATGAGGTAAGTACCATATTTTTTTGTGAGATTCTTCTTCTTCTTCAATAGATAGTTTTCTAATGTATCCTTTCTCTTTATATTCTTTTATTTTCTGAGAATAAGCTTGTCCGAAATCTTGATCTAAACTCATTTTTCTTTCTATAAACCTAAAGCGTTGAAGTGCTACATTTTTACTGTCGGGAAGTGTTTCTTCTGTATCTTTCCATAACAATCCTGTTTCCCATCTACCATTTTTTCTTCTTGAAATATTTTTTATTAAGTTTTCGGCTTCCTCATCTTCTTTTATTGATTTTGTGTCTTGATATTTTACCCCTAAAGATTCAATTGTAAAAAAATATTTTACCATATCGTGGAGATCTTCACTGTGAGCTTCGTCGTCTCGAACAAGGAAATTTACATAATGGTCTAATCTTCCTTTAAATTGGGCTACATTTCCGTGGACTATCCATCCGAGCTTAGTACGTGACAAGGCTGGGGAATTTTTGGGGCCTTCTATAAGTTCTCTGGTTGTTATCAGTTCCCAATAGTCCTGGCCAATTAGCAGTTTTGGTTTAATACTCTCAATGTTTGGAAAATTAATATGTTCTAAATGTTTCCAGTTGCTTTTAATGCGCCTTGAATCAACATTTTGTATGGGCAAATCTAAATCTTTTGAGGTATATATATTTTCCATTGGGTAAAATTTATCTCTGTCAATATTCGAAATGCTGAAGGACACTTTTCTTGATCTTGACTGTTTTGTTGTATGCTGGTCAGTCCATTTTAAGCGCAGAATAGTTTCTTCTCCGACCAGATTAAGTTCATTTGCCAAACTTTCATCAAGTAGACTGACAGTGGCACCATCATCTAATAGAGCATAAATTTCAATTTCAATTGTTTCTGTTCTTAAAATTACTGGAACAATTTTCAGTAACACTTCTTTTCTATAATTTTGTAATGTATGTCCCACTATATGATTTCCTGTTTCAAAAATATTTTCATTCTGTAAATTTCTTGCATCAGCTCTTGCTCTAGGTTCCGTTTTATTTGTTTTGAAGTGTAGAAGTTTATGGTGAATTTTTTGACAGTCATCAATAGTACACTTTCTTTTATTTCGGCAATTACTAATTCTATGGTAGCTTTTTAGACAACAAAAGCATACCTTATTTTCTTTGACTATTTTCCATTTATCTTCTATTGATTTTTCTATAAATCTTTTGCACATGTCTAAGTTATGATTTTCTTTGCATAAAAGGCATTTATTTTCTTGTTTATTTCCTGCTACAACTAAAGTCCTTTTAAAATTCGGATTTAGCTGTCTTTGTGATGACATGCTTTGAACGTAGCTAGCAGCATTGGCTTTTTCGTTTACCCATTTCTTAAAATCACGAAGTGAGTATTTACCTTTATTGTTCGCAACTTTCTCACCCCATGATAGCTGCATACCAAATGGTAGTTTCTGCATTAAGTCGTCCATTAACTGGGGGCATGACAGGTAGTTTTCCATACTGAGTGATTCAAAAGTCAGGACAAGATTTGATACAGTTTCCGAAAATTGGGTAAGTGCAACAAAATCATTGTTTTTTACGATAGGTAAGTTTTTAGCTTCACTTACCATGTTTCTGACAATAATATCAGGTCTGCCATATTTATTTCGTAGAATATCTATTATATCTGTGGCAGGAACCGACATGGAAATTAACAGACCTTGTACAGATCTAAGGGCATCACCCTTTAGGCTTTTTCTTAGCCTACAAATATTTTCTTCGTCTGATAGTCCTAGAGCTTTTGTTGTGTAGGTGTAATTACTATAAAAGCTTGGCCACTCCTTACCATTTCCCGAAAAAATTGGCAGTTCTTTATCTATTGTCTGTCTAAGGAGAATTTTTTCTAATCTGTCATCTTGACAAAATGTCTCCATTTCTAAATCATTTTTACTAGAATCTACTACATCTCTATGGCTGCTATTACAACTTTCTGTTTTTAAATCATTTTTGTTAGTTTCAAGCCAAGTTTTTACTTTCTGCAAACTACCTTGTTCCTCTTTTTCAAATATATTATTCCTACCTTCAGAGACTTCTTTCAGTCTTCCTCTATTTTCAACAAATTCATTTATTATCGAGTTTCCTTTGCTTAACTGTATTTGTAGTTCTAAATCTAAAAATTCTTTTTCTTTCCGAAGTCTTGCTTCTTCTAATTCTCGCTCAAATTTAAGTCGCCTTTCTTCTAATTGTCGTTGTCTTTCTTCTAAGTCTCGTTTATATTTAAGCTGTTTTTCTTGTAGTTCTATATTAGCTAACTTTTTCTGATGTTCTAACTGTAAACATAGTATTTGACTAGGTAACAATGAAGATTTTTTCGTACCTTTACTGCTTGAGGTAATTGTGCTATTAGGTTTATTTTTACTACTGGTACCTTTGTCATCATTACTTTTCATCATATTTTGCATTAAATGTTTTGAATGGAGTATAGAGGCATTACTGAACCCAAAAAAATCTTCGGTACTCTCTTTCTCATTCCTATTTTGTAAAGTTTCTCCTAAATTTGACGAATTTTTTCTGCTGTCGGACATGACATCATCTGACTTTCTCGATCTATTATCCATAATTCTTCTATCTGTACATCTATAGGGCTGAATAAAGTTCGTCGAAGGACCACAATGTTATTTTCTATTACTATCTGGCTATATCTGACTATATTTTTAACTATTTCTATTATAAAAACTATTAAGCTGTCAATATGTCACTCTATATATTTTGACAATATCAAAACTAAAACTGACATTCGAAAAGGTCTTTCAACAACAATAACAATTAAATAACAACTAAATAAATGTTCCATTCTTGTCCATTCCAAGGTACGTTCATTTATTAACAGTTGTCTTTAATTCGAACTTTGGCCGTGTCGCTAGTTAAAACGATTCGGTTATATGTACGGTTGCGGCCAATAAATATTGGGCACTTATTTCACATTTAATGACTTTTGCATGGGATTAATAATGACAGTTTACAATCAAAAACATTGCTGCCCGATATTTATTGGCTGCAACTGTACATAGTTTTGAAAACTGTGTTTTTACAGTGTAGAAATTTATTAAAGAAAAGAGACTTCTTTGTGTTAAATAACAAAAATCGGCAATAGCCATCTCTCATTAGCCTAATTTTTCCAAAAGGAATATGAACTGCGAGAAATACTTGATGATCTCACCTTCCTATGAATACATTAAAACCAATCTGTGATGTCATATTCTCATTTTAAAATTTATCGGACTAAATAATGTCTAAAAGTGATATTTCTTGTAGGTCTTCAAATTCAGGTCAGTCAAGTATGACAACACAAGGTTGTAGATCACCAGGAGCTCTAGCCTTACCACATCACGCAACTACATCTGTGGTCGAGGGTCAGTTGCAATTACGGTACAGCGGTGGTCCAGGTTTAGAGGCGGGTTACTGTAGGACGTGTTCCATTTTTATAACATTGGAAATGATACCTTCTTTACAAGTTACTAATTGGGATGTACTTCCTGCGGAAACGTAAAATATTAAATCACAGTCTCTTTAATGAAAATTAATTTGCATTTCTTACAGCTCTTCGCAATTTTATCTTGTCCTTGATATAGCAAATCTGACATCTCAAGAAATGGAATTATATTACACTTCGAGTAAGCACATGTTAATAGAAGGACATGAGAGTTGCCGTGTACCTGTACCTGTTGATCGCTGCCCTTTATCCAAATTAACGAAATTGTATATGGAACAAAATACTGGAGTTGACGATAGGTTGGATTTAGACAAAATTTGTTCGGAACACATAGCTAGTCTCGTCGATTTAAGGTGGCATTTGTTGTCTACAGAAACGAATGGAAGAGCTACTTTGAAAGGCATAACTTTAACACCAAACATGCTGGATATTGTTCGAATGTCACCATTGCAATGGGGTAAGTATAATAAATATACACTTTTTAGAACGAGCGAAATATACCGGGTGTCCCAGTAAAGTCCATTATTGGTTTCTAATAATGTAGATAGCGAATATGTTTTTTTTCAAAAATTGTAGATAATCATGACCTCTACAATTTAAAAATATTTTAATTCGATAAGTCGATACAAGTATTTAAATGTACGTTATTGAAAACTTCCATAACTTTCGCAATATCTTGAAGAACATATAAGCTACTACAAAGAGATCGTAAATGGTTGACCGTGCCGCTTCATCGATATATCAACTTTAGCACGACTTTGCCACACATTCACTGTTGTAGTATGAATATTTAGTTTGTACATAACTTCGCAAAAGTGGCTGTCAATCCAATATTCTGTCATTTATACATCGTTGCCAATCATATACGCTTTTGGTCGTTAATTTTTCCCTTGGTTTACTGCGTTTAATTGAATATTAGAAACTCTCTCCTCAATGCAATAAAAGGTACATTTCGTTGTTACTGTAAGTTATTTTTTTTTGTTTATACGAATATCATTATCATTTTTGCTTAATTTTAAAGTTGCCTTGAAATCAACAATGCCATTTACGGAAGAACAATATAAGTTTATTGTTGAGGCTTATTTTCGTAGCTGTAACAGAAGAAATGATCCAAAATGGTTTCATTTCTCGAAAGACGTATACGTCTGTGTCTACAAAATGAAGGATCTTACTTTGAAGATATAATATTTCTAAGTATGTAATGTTATATGCAATATCGATCTTTGTATTAAATTGTTAGTTATATGTAATATCGATCTTTGTATTAAATTATTAGTTATATGTAATAACGATCTTTGTGTTAAATTATTTTTAGTAAAGATAATATCAATTATCGAATGTATTTCTTGAGTTATTAAAACAAGTAAACTTAACAAAAATTCTTAAAAGTAGTTCATACGTCAAATAGTAGATGTCGCACGGACGAAATACAATTTACAGTGAATAATTACTATGACTTACATATATACCTTTATACGTAAAACGTATATGCATGTGTTTGAGATACACACATACATTAAGTGCTATTGTCGACAATTGAACGCACAGACACCGGTGTTTCGACCTATGAGGTCTCATCAGTGTGCGTGGAGATTCTCGACAATAGCTTCAAGACTTAAATCGCTGCTTATGGCCTCTGTATAGCAGAACATGCCGTCAGAAGCCATCGCTTTATTCTGTGTCATCTTTTGGGTGTTAGATGTCGCTGTGATACTCTCACTGCATTTAACACGCTAAAATGACATAAGCAGCGATTTAAGTCTTGAAGCTACATTTTCTATAACTCACAAACTTCTATTTAATAATAAATGTCTTAAGTTCTCATTTGAAAACTTCAACTCATTACTACAATATCTGAACATTAAATTAACAAATATACATACATTAAAGCTTCACAGAGTTCGTCGTTAAAATTGTCAGCTTTCAACGGGTGCAATGTCTGTGTGTGTTTTAGTGATGCTAAGTGATTTTTGGGCATTGTGTAACGATATTTTACAGAATATCGGAATCACTGACAATGGACATACAATCAATATGACTCTTAATCCAACTCGCCATTGTTTCACGATGCCATTCTCGACGTTCTTCCATATCATATACGAAAAAGTAATTCATACAATGTTCTAGATCTTAATAAATGATAACTAAAAATGTATGCGTATGTTATTGAAACTTAACGAAATCCAATGCACACATATGTCGAGATAATTGGGCGAAGTAGATTTAGTGAAACGGTATTAAACAGGAACTATTACAAAAATTACGAAGTACGTAATTAACAGTCAAAACAATGAAAAAACGAAATATAACATAAAAAATAAATATTAATTTTAAAAACTCGTCGCCCTTCTACCTACGCCGATGAAGAAACAAATTTAGGAGCAAAAATGGAAGTTTTTTGTTGTCGTTTCGCGTCAACAACAGATGTTGCAGTTCACCATATGAATAGTGCTATTCATTTAACTGCGTGTTGTTTACATTATTTCTCTGCTCCGTTGTAATTTAAACCTGGCTCATCCGGTGTATAATTATTAGATACCAATAATGGACTTTACCCTTTGAGTAAGTAAGATATATAGAGCGAGCATAATGTGAGTTTATAGACAAATAAAGGGATGCCAGGTGGGGTACGGGCAGGGGAGAAATGGTTCAACCTTGGCGGGTTGCATACCGTTAAGTTTTCACATGTAATAAAATTTATTAAATTATTTAAATTCGAATATTATTGTTTTTTAAACTGTTTTTAATTAAATTTACTTCTCTAATAATTATACTTTGAAAAAACAAATTATAGATTTTTTTGAACATAAATATTTGCCTAGTGCCCACAAGTTACTCGTAAACTTTCAATACATAACTGAAGTAAAAATGTTATTTAAAGTTGCCTTTCACAACAATTAATAGTTCTGCAAGCATAGAAATGTGTGTCATTCAACTGTAATATTCACTTAATATTTACTCTATGTAAAACTGAAATTAATAATTATAAATGTGTGTACGTACTTATATAGGTTAGCAATAGTATGAACAACTTACACATCAACAAATTTATATTTATTAGTAATATATCTACATACTTCAACATTTAACTAGTGGCTTGAATTTACATATATGAGGTTTTATTTACTATATAATAATATATAAAAGCTATTCGTCAAGTTCTTATGGTTCTCTTGATGGAAGGTTTGATTGACTCTTACTCGCTGCTACAAATATTTAATAAACAAATCCACCGTAACCAAAGAAAATGATGCACTTACTTCACAAGTTATGTTTGTATAGCACTTCGCTAAGATATATAGTAGTTAGAGTATGTTTATAATGGCAATTCTTCCCAAAATGAGACCAAAGTATACTACTTTCCTTTGGAACTCAGTTTGGCCTAACTATTTTCTTTAACCGCAGATTCCTTCCAATGGACTCTTTTTGTATCCTATAATCAACAATTTTCAATGTTAAAAGACTTATATTCACCAAATTTTGGATGAAAATAATAACTTTATGTACCTACCTACAATCGTCGAAAGATAATTTTCCTTTATTGCCTTGTACTCTTCTTGCTAATCCAATTCGTGCAATGAAAAGCGGCACATCAACCCATATTAACTAAGTACTAAATTAAAGATAAAACTGCTAAATCCTTAGTAAAAAATGAGGTGTGGCCACCACACGACTTTCTTATACGTATGAGCGTTTCAAATTATAGAATTTTAAGAATTTTTTTTACAACAATTATCCAAAAGCCTATTTTAAGTACTTATATTCTCTTAATAAATCTCTATAGAATGCATACTTTGCAAGATATTATCAAAAAAGTCCTCCTCGCTAAGAGTAAAAGTGATACTTCCGGTCCGAATTTTTAAATTTCGTAAAAATACTTTTGCACTCTTGATAAATATGTATAGAATGCATAACTTACGACATATTTGC
The DNA here is from genome assembly GCA_963170755.1 of Amphimallon solstitiale. Lineage (NCBI taxonomy): Eukaryota > Metazoa > Arthropoda > Insecta > Coleoptera > Scarabaeidae > Amphimallon > Amphimallon solstitiale. Next base: position 77,428,181 of record OY720683.1, on the reverse strand, counting down.
AAAAAATCGCTATTCGATAAGAGTAAAAGTGGCACTTCCGGTCTGAATTTTGAAATTTTTTTTATACAAAAGATATTGAAAATTATGTTTTAAATACTTTTGTACTCGTAACGTACTTGTCTAAATAGCATGACTTGCGAAATATTTGCAAAAAACTGATTTTCGATAAGAGTAAAAGACCTACTTCCGGTAGGAATTTCGAAAAACTTTTTAAATAAAATTATTCTCAATTTTAATTTTAAGTACATATGAATTCTTTATAAATTTGTTTAAACTTAGTAGTTGACGAAATATTGACAAAATTCGATTTTTTCGCTGAAGTAAACTGCTACTTCCGGTCTACCGATTTTACTGAAAAACTAATCAGATCTCAAGAGGGCGATTATACACGTAAATACAAAATTTGAAATTGATATCTGCAGCGGTTTGACCGCTATCGTGGTCACACACACAGAGAGACATTTTTTAAAAACCACTTTTTCGGTATCAGGGGACTTCAAAACGTGGACATCTGCAAAAATCTCGAGGTCGAAAATTTTCATCATCACAATACTTCCTTATACTACCTATAAGAAAGTAAAAATGAAATTGGAAATAATGGAAATTCTTAACCTTAAACTAATTAACAACAAATGATAGTATTGAAGATATTAAATAAAAAAATAAATGTTATATGAAAATAATAAGTTTGTAATTCACGATAATAAAGAATAAAATACAAAATATATATTACACAAATAATCAGCTGAGGGTTCCACCAATGGCGGATGTAAACATACCCCTCTCGGCATCACTTTTTGTGGACAATGCTCTCTCCTTCTTTTCTATCCTCCGTGACTTTACCACTCCGTTGGAACACCCGGTATATTAATTTAATGGCTAGCACTCTCTCAACCAGAATTTATTACATACAAGGCTAGTTTAGATTTGTGTTAATATAAAAATGAATCAATCATTCACTTAAATAAAGATATTTACTAATTTTGTGTGAAATTTTCATAGAACACTTATTTTAATTATTGTATAGCAGTTCTTTTTATATAAAAGTGGAGAAATGTATGTTTTCTGTTTCTAAAATAGATGTTTCTATAAATGGTGATATGGTAAAATCTCAAGAACCAATTACTTGTGAAGCCGGTGACTGTCTTCAGACACATATTAAAGTAATCAACTCTTTGGAGAGACCTCTGCGGCAACTGACAATGTCGATACAGTTTTACCAAGACTACCAAAATGGAGTATGTAACTATAGACTAGACACTAGGCTGGCTACAGCTGGCGCAACAAAGTAAGTATTATGGTGTTTGATTTACGCATTAGTTTGTAATGGCAATTCGTTACTTTTTCAATAGACTAGTAAATTTTATCCATATGTACGAAGGCTATTCGTAAAGTAAGGTCCGAATCGCCGTACCTAATCGAATGTCGCGCGAAAATGGAAACGCGCATGCGCACCACCGACACCCGACATGCCTTGCCCGTCAAACGACGCCATTCGCATTGGTATTGTAGCAGTGTGTTGTTTACAGTGTCCGTTCAAAATGTTTAAAACAATTGATCAGCCCGCCGACTGTGAAATACGGTGAGTGATTCGGTTTTTGACAGCAAGGAACGTTTCAGCAGCGGATATTCATAGACAAATTAGTGAAGTTTATGGCCCCAATGCGATGAGTGACTGCAAAGTGCGTAAGTGGGTGAGAGCTTTTAAGGACGGATGGGAAAATGTCCATGATGAACCGCGATCAGGCCGACCATCAGTGATCACAGAAGATTTGGTCAATGTCGTGGACGAAAAGATTCGGGAAGACCGCCGATTCACAATTTAAACCTTAGCATTGGAATTTCCGAATGTGGGTAGAACAACTCTGCACAAAATTGTCCATGAAAATTTGAAATTTCACAAATTGTGCGCACGTTATCCTCACAGGCGGCAGACGTCTATGACTTAGGCATACAAAAGCTCGTAGAACGTTATGACAAATGTTTAAACAAACATGGAAACTATGTGGAAAAATAGAGAAACATGTAAATAATTAAATATAAACAGTTTTTTGAAACAATCTGCGATGATTTATGTTTTATCAGAAATCGGACCTTACTTTCCGAATATCCCTCGTATATTGCTCAGCATTTTTAATTATTACTTCCGTACAAACACTAATACATATATAAATTCAAGGATTATTTAAAAATTAGATGATAAAATCCTGTTGACACCACAATTACTAACTTTAAAAAAAATCCTATTTTTTTAATTACAAGGCGCAATTAATATTTGGGTGTACAAGCCACTGCTTTTTTTTATAATTAGGTATTTGGAAAGGAATAAAATAAATGGTGACGTGGAAAAAATTACGATGATTATAAGGTTTACAACGGGAATATAGACTTCATTTAACACTGAACAACAGAAGATTTAAATAAATAATTAAATTTCAACTTGTCTGTTGTACAATACAGATATGTAGGACTAACAACCTTGCTATTCAATAACTAAATGGCAACTGAAACTAAAATAAGTGGAATGTGCAATGCAATTGGTTCAGATAAACTAAACTGTGAAGATGCAAGACATATGTCGCTACTTAAAAACGTGGGATGTATATTGTCAGTTTTACTATAAGAGTATTTTGCTTTTAAGAATATATGGCTAGACATGAGCCATGCCTCAATATCTCGTGCATATTCATGGTTTATTCATAACGCAGAGTAATAATCTGAACTATGAGATTATAATCTAATATTCTTTAAATAAATGTTATAAATTTAAATTTATTATGACTTCCAATTAAGAGCGCGAAATACCAATATTTGTTTCTGTAAGATTTCTCATGTCTACTATTACTTCTTATGCAATAATCATTTAAATTATCTGTATTTTAGGATAGCACTACCAACGTTAGAACCACAAGGGAAAGCTCAACATGTTTGCAACTTTGTATTTTTCACTCCAGGCTTATATAAAATTGATATTCAGTGTTCAGCTCCTGAAAACTTCTTGTCATGTATGGCCTCCTCAACAGCGGTAGGTCATATATGGAAATTTATTCCACCAGTAGAAATAAACGTCACATAAGCTTCAGGCAAGTCTTTTATTAGGAGGTAAACAAAAAAAACGCAAAATTCCATATTTAATTGATGTATCTAGTTCTCTATTATATAGGGCCCTTATTTAATTATGTAAATATTTATAAGTCAAATAAATTAATAAAATATAATGTATTTATGTATCAAATAAATGTATTATCACTGTTAATATTTATGTTATTTATGTAAATCTGTAAATCAGGTATAAAAAATTAACTGGGTATCCTTCAATATGTGACTAATTTTTTTATTATACCTCTGGTGTTATTGTTATATGATATTTAACTTTTGTTATTTTTGATCAGTTTAAAGTGTCTGCAACTTTGTAATTTCAAAAGACTGTAATGAGTTTCACAAGTTCTTCTACTAATTAGCACAATTTCAATAATAACATGTCTAGCACGATAACTTAAAATCTAACAAACTAGGGATCAAAAATTATACAAGGTTGAAACCTGGTAAATTTCATGAGATATCTAATAATCAAGTCACTAGATTTAGTTACCCCTGGTTATTTGATATTCGATTATATTTTTTTATTATACACTTTCGTGAAATGTGTGTAAAAATGTTTACTATTTTAAATTTATTATCTTCAAATATAATTACATAAATTTGATTTTTTTTTAATATCGTTTATCCAATGTGCAGCTGGCGCGTAGAGATCTTTTTTTTCTTTTGTGTACTACCAGCCTTAGTTAGTAGACATTAATCAAATTTATGCATTTGTGTGGTTATTTCTAAAACACATAACTTTTTTAAGAACATAAATTAATACAAAAACTGAGTAGTTAGGTTATACGAAAAACCCATTAAAAACGCCATTAAGGTGTATCTAAAAAGCATTGCTTTTACGTCACTTCCGGTGCCAACGCTAGAAACATATCTGTCCTACTCTTTGGGACAGTCTGTCCTTTTCTAATATAAATTTATGCCTTCTGCATCGCTAACCCAAATTTGAGATTCTAAAACTACAAAATACTTTTAACCCTTAACCGCTACAGTGCGGTCTCACAAACCGCTCGCATCTTATTACACTATGTAATTCTGGCGGGTTTGAAGATTTACCGCAAGGGCTCCATGTACCTTTCAGCCACCGTACGCCGTACACTCTCAGTGTAGTTTGAGCCTTGAGCGTGTTAGTGTCTTATTTTTATATACTATCATAGTTTCACCGCGGTCCGAGAAACCGCACTGTAGTAGTTACGTACCTATTTCGGGCTAAGTAATATTTTCACAGACATTCTTTTTTCACCGAAATAAAAGCAATTTTGAAAATGGCCGAGCAGCCAGGGCCTTCTAGGATGCATGTAGATGATCCGAGATTTGAAAAGTGGGCCGAAAAACTGATGAATGAAGACTGTAATGAAGATTTCGAGTTTGATAATAGTGACGATTCCGACAATGATGATTCTGACAATGCTAAAGAGATCGTAATTGAAAGCGATCATAACACTGAGTCTGAAGAAGATGAATCCGAAAATGAAGGATCTAACGATGATTGTGGACATAATTTACCGGGTTCTGGCACCGGTAACCAAAACTACTTTATAGCAAAAGATAATGTTAGATGGTATGCCAAACACATCAAACGCGCAATAATATATTATTTTGATAAGCATGTTTTTTGTAGGTCCAAAATTGAACCCCCAACTAATGTAAGAACACGACAACATAATATAATCGTTACGTTGCCCGGCTTGAAAGGTCCCGCAATGGATCTAGGCAACAATCCCAATGTTGAAGATGTATGGAGTTTGTTATTTACAGATAACATGATATTAGAAATTATTCAGTGGACGAATTTTAAAATTGGTCTAGCTAGAGCAAAATATAAAAATTCTACCCATACTGTTCTTAGCGATACCAATATAGTTGAAATGTGAGGATTTCTAGGATTGTTGGTGTACACTTCAGTATTTAAATCTGGAAATGAGAACTTACAATGTCTGTTTTCTACTGATGGTACTGGGAGAGATGTATTTCGTTGCACTATGCCCAAGAGACGTTTTGAGTTTTTACTTTGCTGTTTAAAATGTGATGATCCTAATACCAGAAATGAGAGAATGATAGAAGATCCAACTGCCGCCATATCAAATATTTTTAACGCACTAATCGAAAATTCTAAACGAAGTTTCAGTTTGGGATCTAGCGTATGCATAGATGAAATGCTTGTTGCGTTTAGAGGTAGGTGCCGTTTTAAAATGTATATGCCCAACAAACCGGCAAAATATGGTATCAAAATATTGTGCCTTACCGACGCTCGAAATAATTATCTGCACAATGCCTACATCTATTCTGGAAAAGGTTCAGATGGTAGAACACTGACATTGGAAGAGAAAAAGCTGAACATTCCATCACAAGCTGTTATACGCTTATGTAAATCTATTGAAGGCTCTCACAGAAACATAACAGCTGATAATTGGTTCAGTTCCATCCCACTGGTCATGGAACTCAAAAAGCGAGGCTTGACATATGTAGGAACGCTAAAAAAAAATAAGCGTGAAATTCCACGTCAGTTCCTTGCAGATAAAACACGACAAATAAATAGCAGCTTGTACGGATTTCGTGAAGATATAACATTACTCTCTCATGTACCAAAAAAATCGAAAGCTGTTTTAGTTATTTCTTCAATGCACCACAATAAAGGACATGAATCGAATACCGAGAAACCTGAAATAATTCAGTTCTATAATTTAACGAAAGGGGGTGTCGACACTCTAGACAAAAAATGTGCGAATTATAGTTCTAGCAGGTGAACACGCCGATGGACAATGGCAATTTTTTTTACAATACTAGATATTAGTACTGTGAATGCTTATATTCTGCATCAAAGTTATAAAAATACACCAAGAATGGAACGCCTCGAGTTTCTTAAATTGTTAGCGAAGAGTTTTGTTACACCTGCTATGCAACATAGAACAAAATATCCAAAAATCTCAAGAGAGCTTAGGGTCACACTGGGTAGAGTATTAGAAATATCTGAACCAGATCGCTCAAATGACGTCCAAGTGGAGCGTCTTGAAAAGAAACGTACTTGTTACAAATGTCCTCCTAAATTGAAGAGGAAAACTCAGTATATGTGTACAATGTGTCAACGACCGATTTGCCTCCAATGCGCAAAGAAAATATGCGATGATTGCCTTGAGAGTGAATGAATGTAAAAAAAACACACAAATATTACTTTTTGCTGTTTGATTTTATAACTTTAAATTTATATTTTATTTAACCTGTTTTTTATGTATGATTAACTTGCAAGTAAGTAAATAATCAGTTTCAATAAAAGAAAAGTTAAAATAAATCTTAGAACTTTTTTTTCTGTATATGTAAAGAAGCGGTATCACAGACCGCCTGTAGTGGTTGTGTGAAAATTTGTCACTGTAGCGGTTAAGGGTTAAAAAACGCAAAACGGCGATGCCTTAGTTTTCGATGGGTAAACGCTTCTCCAAATAACCCCTTCAAATGTCATTTTCTCAGAAAGTAGTAGCTGAAATTTGCAGGGTTAATAATAGAGATTATAGGGACAATATATGTAAAATATAAATTGTGCGGCCAAGAGGTACTATATCAGCCAACTCTTACCGAAAAAGCTTTTGGAAGTACACTCAAATTACGTATTCACATACATGTAGAGTACAAAAATATTAATAAGTTACTTAAAAACACTTTTGTTAAAATAAAAATTAACATTCGGTATAGTATTACTTTACTCATCGGAAAAAAGATTTTTGAAAATATTTCACATTTTGCCGTTATCACGTACGGGGTCAATTCAATATGATCACAAATCATGATCGAATTTATTAATTATTTCGCACTACAGGTGCAAACGATATAATTCAAAGCTGTATTTAGCGTAAAACTGTTTGAATAGGTATTAAACAGTGGATAGTTTTTAACTCGCTTTATCACAAGTTTATTTATTGGTTTGTAAGTAATAAATAAATACATAATATAAGTATATATAAAATAATTTGATGTATATATAAAAATACTGAATTACATATCAGACAATAAATACTTAGTCTAAAATATAATATGTTTATCCAAAATAAAGCTACTACATTCCCAAAGCAAATATATACTGCTGTGCACAATTAAAGTAGCACCATGTTCCAAAAATGTGTAGAATCAACTGTACTGTTTTCTATTTTTTAATTAATATTTTGCAATTTCTCATTGAACTTGCTGATTTTCCAAGTTCTTAGTGCAGTTGATTTAGCTCTGTTACTTGGGACAAAAAATAGTGTTAGCTCAATAGAACCATCCTGTAACTTCAACTCTACACCGTACGTGTCAATTTTCATTAGGTATAGGGATTCAATGTTTACGTGCGATTTATACGTATACAAGTAATACGTGGCAACGTGTCACCCCTACTGTCCGGCAACAATCGACATCACAACGATTTTCTCCGATCTCCCCACCAGATTTTACATTCAATCTTTAGCTGTGAACACGTTGCGATCTAGTCTGCAATAAAAGCGTCTTATTACTGGAACGGGAAACATCAAATGGCCGCCGCGATCTCCTGATCTAGTACTTTATTATTATTTTCAGAATCCTTTTTTATTTACCTTATTTTTAATTTTATTAGAATTACGCTTTTGTTTATGTTATGTAGCGTGAAGGCAGCTTAATAATTCTCTGCATTTACTGAAAGGAAAACGAAAAACAAATCCTTGCAACGCGTAAATATTATTTCTGAACGCATTACAAACACCCAGGTCAGTGGTCCAACAGTTACTGCTAACTTGAGCTTGTATCGGTTGCGCTGGCATTGGAGAGGAAAGTAGGGGTTCCATGTTGTCACGCATTGCATGAATTAATCGCCTATGGCTAATGAAAATTGACACATGCTGTATAATTAATTGCTTCAACATTTATTATTTTGTACAATTACTGCTTCAATATGTCAAAAAGATGATGATACCTGAAATATGTAGGTTTAAGATTGCCTTACTTACTGTTTGGGCTGCATTTTAATTTGGACAATTTCAATCATCTGTTTCCATTGATAACAAGAATTCTCATCTATTTGGGAGTATATAATATTTCAGACAGTGGCGGCTGGTGAGAACGCTTTGGTGAAGCAATTACATAGACAAGAGTGATTCGTTAATTATTACGTGTTATATGCTTGACAACTGGGAGTACCGATAGTAAACGATCCAATAATGGGTGCAGACTGTGGCTCAAAACCTGAAACAAAATGCAAAAGAGAAAATTCCTTACCACAAAAATTAAAAAGATATAAAAAATCTATATATGTATTTTGGCAACTCAGTTGCCATCTTCAGTAGAAATCTACAGAAAAACAGAAAAGAGTGTTAAACGTAGTATTTTTGGCTAAGGTGTAACCTTAGAAGATATGCTCTTCACCAAATCACTAGTGGGATAACACTGATTCCTTAAAAAACAACATCCCTTTCTCCACTAGATTTAGGTAGTATATAAAGGGATGTTGTTTGTTACGGAATTAGTGTTATCCCACTGGATAAAGTTACAGCTTGGCCAAAAACACAATGTTTTACAATCTTTTCTGTTTTCCTACAGATTTCTACTGAAGATGACAACTTAGTTGCCGAAATACGTATATAGATTTTTTATCTTTTTATTTTTTGTGGTAAGGAATTTTTTCTTTTGCATTTTCTTTAAGATAATAAACGAATCAGTCTTGTCTATATAATTGCTTTACCTAAATGAACTCACCAGCCACGACTGATTTCAGGGATGTATCTCTGACTGTAAAAGTGAGTGACTGTTGTCTTATATCTTCCAACACGTTAGAGTCAGATAATATTACCAATTTTGGAAAACCAATGGTTCATTTTTCAGTTAGAGTTTGTTCGGAAACCATTCATAATACATGATTTTAAATAATGTAAATTATGAACATAAATTAACTCGAACTTACTATTATTTCATCATCTTAGGTCATTTTTATTTATATCTAAGTTAATTATCTTAAAATAATTATTGTCATCATCCAATTGTAACTAGTGGTTTATCCATAAACAATTTTTTATTTATTACTTTATTTTTCTTCACTTGAGAATTTGCTTTGTTTATTATGTTTTTTCTACCTAATGGAATGAGTCTAGTTTCTTCAATATTTCTTTTTAGGCGCTTATAAAATGATAAAACATCAGGATCAACCCACACTTGTGAAGATTTAAAATCCAGTACTCTTAATGTGGTCAGATTTTGTGCTCTGGATAAAGCTACATATGCCTGACCCGCTTCAAAAACTCTTGCTAGCGACATCTCGACGCAATCTAATGTCAAACCTTGAGACTTATGTATCGAAAATGCCCAAGCTAGCTTTAATGGGATTTGCTTTCTAGATATCACAGCACCACCAGCAGTCTTTATGGCCCACTTTTCTTGTTTCGCTATGTACTCTTTGTTATTCATCATCCTAATAACCGGTAAGTCCTCCTTAAATTCTTTCACAACCCCTCGAGCACCGTTAACTAGCCCCATGGATATATTAATATTTTTTAATAACATTACTTGTGCCCCGATCTTTAGCAAAAGTTTGCTTGCAACAGGGGTTTGTTGATCTAGCTGTTTCGAAGAATATGGATCACTGTCTTGGGCCTCAAAAACCTTAGATTCTCCATGTAAAGCATTTAATTTTGATTCATTAATAATATTAGCGTCATTGGTATGGGAACAAAGTCGAGTAGCTAAAATTCCGTTTTTTTCAATTTTTTGTTGAGCTGTCAATGCTAATTTTTGAGTTATTTCTTCTGTTATTTTGCCAATTCGAATACTGTTAAGCATATCAATAAAAGTAGTATCAGTTTGTCTGTGTACTTGAGTTAATTCAAAACACTTTTGAACACATTTATCCCAGATTGGAGTTTGGAAGCAGAATTTTTTGCTTGATGATTTATTGGAGTTTTCTTGTCTTCTTACAGGAGGCAACTGAAAGAAGTCACCACATAGAATTAACTGAATTCCACCAAACGGTTTATCACTTTTTCGAACCATTCTTGCAATAGTTTCTATCTTCTGAAAGAACATAAATATTTTATCAAAATGACTATATTGTATGAATAAAAAATGTATATCAATATTTAAGATGTTTATACTACAGAACTGTTATTTACCTCAAAATATTCACCGTCAATCATTGATACTTCATCTATAATTAAGTGTTTGCATTTTCTCCATATTGTTGCAGTTGCTGGTTTTGAAGCAAGTTGAAAAGATCTTTCTATTGATGCTTCACCAGCACCAATTCCAGCAAATTGGTGCAACGTTATACCACCAATATGACACGCTGCCACACCTAAATCATATATATTCATCACAAATCTTTATACTTAATAATTATTATTTAGTTTGGCAAATATGTAAATGACATACCTGTTGATGCTGTTGCAATTGTTACATCAGGAGGTAATGCAGCAATAATTTGTTTCAATAAATAGCTTTTCCCAGTACCAGCACTTCCAGTGAAAAATACATTACTACCTGCAAGACATGCATCTAATATTTCTTTCTGTTCTATATTTAAGGGTTCACTCAAAAGTGGGGAAGAAGAATATAATCGTTTTAAACTTGGCTGCCCTTTTTCTGAACCTTGTAATTTTCGTTTTCTACTTAATGGTGATGGTGTGGTATCAGTGCTTCTCGATACTTTCTTTTGTACATTTTCTAAATCTGCTATTGTTACAGGACTAATTTCATCATAATATTTTGGCTTATTGGATAAGAGTTGATTTCTTAATGATATATTTGTTTGTTCAGGGACTTTACCAGTCATTTTAATGAACAATGTTTTTAAATACCCCAATAATTGTGCAGGTGGAGCATTGGACAAAAATAAAATACAACGATCTTCCTTAAATTCAATTGATGCCTTTCCTTCATTCATGAACTTCTTGTGGACGTTTATGCCTTTTATTTCAAGTCGAATAGGTACCGATTTATTTGCTGAAACTTCCACGAACATTAGCCTGTGCTGGTTCCTTAAAATTTTCAAAACGGCGTTTTTATAAGTTATTTTTCTCTGCACGACTCCTTGCGCGTTTCTCCATTCCATATTTACCGTACAGTTTAAAACATTATAATCACTAGCTTCCATTTTCATTCACAATTTTGGCAAAATATTATGAAGCTGAATGGAAATAATTGCTTCCAGACACGTTTACAGATAAACAAAATAAGCAATCTTTATTGGACCAATTAAACAGACACTGTTCAAGCAAAATTGAACCTTATTAAAGTAATCAATTGAGAACTGTTGGCTGTTACAGTAAAGCTGAATTTTGAAAATAACGCCTGCTATTGGCTGCTATATGATTGGCCAAAAATATTCAACAGTTGTGCCACAGCTTGTGCTAACTATACATGGGCGAGATAGGGGATGCGGTTGACTTTCATTCAGACTAGACCGACTCGTGTTTTGTCGGCCCTCGGGCACCGTATTACCTCCCGGTTTCCCTGAGAGCCGACAAAACACGAGTCGGTCTAGTCTGAATGAGCCGTAGCGTATTCCCCTATCTCGCCCATGTATAGTGCTAACGCTTTGAGGGCACTCTTAGCCCAATCGTTTTAAATCTTTTAAATTTTTAGTTTTGTTTTGAGGAAGGAGTTTTCGTAGACAGTAATGATGTGCGGTTACCTTACAACTTTGTTATTCTAAAAACATTTGGGCAATGAGTACGTATTTAAAGTAAAATAAAAAAAGATCATCAGAAAACGGATGGGTACGTTCAGAAACTATTAAGTTAAATAGAAGGTTATGCTATCAAATGGGTGCTAAAGTTGTTAATCCACAAACTATTTCATATAAATTTTGCTATATATAGAGTTTGATAACGCTTGCTATACTGACTTTTGTTAAAAATAGTAATAGGTGCCAATAACCAATATTCTGCAAAAAGAACTTGTGTAGTTTAGTTTACGTATTATAATTATTTAGAAGAATTCTTGCTCTTTTTGGTTTAAAAAAAAAAATGAAAAGTAAAAAATAATAATTATAGCTGTCACATTATTGTTTTTAATGTCTACTGACAACTGAAATTTTATTCAATTTCTTATTATCATTTTTATCACGTCAAAAATCAAAATCTCACAAGATTGCAACGTGAAACACGAAAGTCTTTTAAATGACCTAGACGGACGTTTGCGTATGTCGGCCGTCCTCTATTTCTGAAGAACATACGGAAAGAATCAATTAAAATCGAAATATCATACCAAAATGTTACGAACGATCGTTGTACGAAATTATTTACTAAGAGGAACCGTTCGAAAAAATGCTAAAACTTTTTTAATTAGATCGCTAAGTGTAGAATGTGTTCGAAGAAGAAATCAGAATAGGTAAGGTTATTTATAATTGATCTTCTAATTATATTAGATTATCGTTAGAATGAATTAACTGTCCGCAGATTTTGAAGGTATTGGGGTAAGTGGTGAAATGCAACATTTTATTAAAACATCTTAACCTATTCACACATAACCCCAAACAATTCATTAACTAAACGAATTTAATTTTTATTGTTTTAATATATTTATACAATATTTCAATTGAATCATTTGCTTGTGCAAATATATATCGTTATCCAAGTCCAAATATTTCATTAGTACTATTTGAGTGTAAACTGTCTTTTTGATTTTTGTCAAAAACACTGTCCTTTATAGTGTAATTGAGCAAGTTTTGCTAAGAAAAATATTGGCGCCCAAGTACAGAAATGGGAGAAGCGCTACATACTTTAATTAATATTTAAACAATCTTTAAATATATTGTTTTTAGTTGGAGATTCCTTAATCAATTATAGCCGATGCATGGTTCGTATTTATGTTGAGTGTAAGATTAGTGGTATTTTGCAAAATATTTAGCAGTAGCATCCAGAACTATGGCTGCAGAATTGTCTTCATTCAGTACAAGTATTTAGGGCAAAATCTTTTTATATAATTCAAGTTCATGAAGAGAGTTTTCTTTATGATCATTTTTGACAACATTATTAATTGCTTCATGAAATTGAAAAGGACTTTCATAAAATAACCTATCCGGAAGAGCTTCAATATGTCTTCTATTACTTTTTTCAGTACAGCAAGATTTCGTAGTTTGGAAACACAAAATTTACTTTTTAGGAAACCCCATAAGAAAATCTTTTAATTTAGGCCGATCCAAATGGCTATTGCGAGAAATTAATTGACAATTGTTATTGTAAGAAATTGAATATTGAAAAATTATCCAATTATCCTTGCTGACCACAATATTACACACCAAAACTGTAATTTTTAGTAATTGTAGTTGTATTTTATGAAGTTTACAAGAATTTTAGGATAACCAGTGAGGCAGTTTTGTCTATTTACACCACTATTCGTTTCTCTTTTAGTTTAGGAGAATAAAATAACATATTGTGTTTTATAGGCAAAAAAACTTATTCTGTTTCTTAAATTATATCATCTTATATGTTGAAGCTGTTTTCCTGTTATTTCAGTTCATCCGATCAATTGTTGTGTTCTATTTAAGGAAAGCGTGTTTCTTTTGTTAAGTTTTAAATGGGACACGATGTATATGATTTCTCCGAACTTTCATAAATAGCATTTTCAAATGTTTTGACTGTATTAAAACTCATATCTGGTTTAGGCTGTTTACATATAGGGAATGTCTAATCCACTAAAATGGGACATACTGGGCATGTGTCAGCTTTTTCACGTGTTTTGAACACTGTCAGTAAACAAAATACCTACTCTATATGTGTCACTTATTTTAATTACTTTACATGTCTATAGGAGTTCCGTACGTTTTCACTTACAATTCTTTTTAACTTTGACATTGGAAATATGTATCTTTTGAAAACTAATAAAAATGGTCTCACGTCCAGCAGTGTACATCATTTTCATTATGCCTTTTAATAAAGTACAAAGAGAAACATTATGTAACCTACGCCTATGTTATGATTAGGGATCAGCAGTCAGGGGTACATTGCAAGAAAGAATGAATAATGTAATTCGAAAATGGACAATAATAATGATACCACTATTACACTGTCCAATTTCGAATGGTGATATAACTCATTACAAGTGATGATAAGAATCAGCAGTCAGGGGTATGTTGCGGGACTGAACTTTAATGAATAATGTAATTCGCAATTGGGCATAATAATGATGATGATATAACTATTACTGTGACCAATTTCTAATGGTGATATCACTCATTACAAGTGATAATAGGAATCAGTAGTCAGGGGTACGTTGCAGGACTGAACTTTAATGAATAATGTAATTCGAAATTGGGCACAATAATTGTGATATCACTATTAGGCCCGGTTGTTCAAGTTTAGTTCAATTTCGGGTTCTGTTGAACGCCAGTTCAAGTGAACCTTGCTTTAATTTCTCTCCGTGTTGTAAAAGTGCAGTTTAGGTATATGTTTAAGAAAGCCGTGAAATTTCATAATATCCTACGGTTGGTAATGGTCTCGCATGCGCCTGTTACATATATTTCGAAATTTTAATCTTAACCTATAAACCACAATACAAACATATACAAAAATATATGTGATACACTACAGTCCTTAAGACTTACATATCGTAATAGAATAATAACAATGACTGACGAACAGAAGAGATCAACTAATTTTGCCCTCAACGAAGAAAATTTATTAATATTATTGGTTAAAAAATATTCGCATATATTGGAATGCAAATTGAGTAACACCGACTCTAATAAGAAAAAGAAATTGGGCTGGCTGGGCATTGAAAAACAATTTAACAATGAAAGCGGAGGAGTGTTTAGATGCCATACTGTTTTAAGAAAAAAGTATGAAAATATTAAAAAAAGGATAAAAAAGAAATTTGCTGATGAAAAAATGTATGTGGTAGATACAGGAGGTGGATAAGGCAATCATAGAAGAAAACAATTTAATTGAAGAACATAGTTTAAAACTAAAACACATGACTGAGAAGCATGAGAAAGAGATAGAAATTTTAGAAATAAAAAAGAGAACCTACTCTTCTTCATAAAAAAAATTTGTCCTTTTCATAAAAAGTTTTATTTAGTGTCATTTAGAATGCATTTTCTGTTTTGTATTTATTAGTACTAAGTATATACAGGGCAATCCAAATTAAGTGTTCACCATTGGTAACTTTGTTATTATTAAAGATACAAGATTGTTTAAATTAGAAAACTTGTAGTACTTTTAACGCTCCTTAAGATGGAAGAATAAAAAAAACAAATGAGCAACGCGTTTTTGAGTTTTGCCGAAAAATATTTTTTTTTCAAATGGAAACCCATCATTTTCTGCTAGAACTTTAATTTTTAAACAAAAAATCTTATAAGACATTTTTTACTGGGATTAAAAATACTTGAGTTATAATGAATACACAAAAACAGCTAAGTCAATTGCATTTCTATGTATCTATGAAAACGACGATAAGTCTTTCTACCAAACGTCAAATATTAGTACAGTTTTATTAGTTTTTCACTCATAAGTTTCATTGTGCTAGTTATTAATTTGACAAAAAAATGATTTTTACCCATTCAGAAAAGTGTGACATGTTAGAATCTTATTTAGTGTGCAGAAAATCCTCTAGGAGGGCAAAAGAACACTACGCTGAATTATATCCACTTCGAACACAACCACATGAGCAATATTTTCTGAGACTCTACCGAAAATTTAGAGGCAATGAGAGTGTTTTTGCCAAAACAATGACAAAAAGGACTTTTATAAAAAGCGAGGCCACGGAAATTGCAGTTATCGCATATTTTGAGGCCAACCGTGAGAATTCCATACTAGATATTGTCAATGAATCTGATTTGAGTCACGGTACTGTGCATAGGATTCTGAAGAAACTCAAATTCATTCCTTATGGAATGTACAATAAAAAAAATCATCATTACTGGTCAAAGTAAAATCTTCTTTTAGTAAATGCAAGACGTCCACAAGTCCGTTTCAGTTTTAATGTTTGGTGCGGTTTAATCGGTTCATGGATTGTTGGTCCTTTCTTTTATGAGGGCACTCTAACTGGTGAAAGATACATAGAATTTTTGACTGAAATTTTGAATAATTTCTTAGACGATCTGGATCTCATAAGTAGACAGAATCTGCATTTTCAGCAGGATGGCGCACCTGCGCACAACTACAGAGGTACTCATCAACTTCTAAATACTATTTTTAACACTTCATGGATAGGAACAAATGGTCCTATTCAGTGGCCTCGCCGTTCGCCAGATTTAACGCCGCTTAATTTTTTTTTATGGGGTTATTTAAAGAACCAGATTTATAAGCAAAGGTACGAAAACGTAAACGCCCTAAAGATTGCAGTTAGTGAAAAGATAAACCAAATAGATGCTAGGACCATACTGAAGGCAGTTCGAGAAGTTCGGAAGCGTGTACAAAAATGTATTGAACTACAAGGTGGTATTTTTGAACATCTTCTATGAAAAAATCAGTGATTTTTATTTTCTTTTAATGATAAGTTTATGTATAAAATAAAGTTTATAAAACTAATTTAGCTGTTTTCGTTTATTCATTATAACTCAAGTATTTTTAATCCCAGTAAAAAATTTCTTATAAGATTTTTTGTTTAAAAATTAAAGGTCTAGCAGAAAATGATATAATATACAGGGGTTTCCATTTGAAAAAAAATATTTTTCGGCAAAACTCGAAAACGCGTTGCTCATTTGTTTTTTTTTATTCTTCCATCTTAAAGAGCGTTAAAAGTACTACAAGTTTGCTAATTTAAACAATCTTGTATCTTTAATAATAACAAAGTTACCAATGGTGAACACTTAATTTGGATTGCCCTGTATATTTTTATTACTGTTTAGAATGTTTTTTTTTGTTGTACATTGTACATCAGAAGAAATACATATTTTTATTTTACAGCATTTGTTTTTTTAATACATAAATAATAAAGACAATTATATTTTTTTAATTAATCTATAGAAGTCCATTAAAATATTCATGAATGAATAGTTGTCAATATTTCCTGCCATTTTATACCAATATTAAAATAATAGCTGTTCGTAATTGAGGTTATAATTCTCATAACATAAACAAAATACTGCTGAACCTGTATTGAACTAACCTTAAACCAACAAAATCGGTCGCTTACTTGAGCTACGTATTGAACTTGGTTTTGCACTTGAGCTGGAATTGTACAACGCATGACTTGTTATTAAGCCAAGTTCAACAATAAACCTACCCTAAACTAACATTGAACAACCGGGCCTTACTGTGTCAAATTTCTAATGGTGATATCACTCATTACAAGTGAAGATAGGGATCAGCAGTGTACCTCTGACTGCCGATCTTTAGTTATGGCCGATGCATAATTTGCTAGACACCTCACTTATCGATAAATGTAGAAAATTATGCGCAAAACTCTGTACATACCTAGACTGTGTTACATATTAGCAAAGTAGGATAGACAATAAATACTCTCGTTATTGATTTATATTTATTTATATGCTACATGTACACATTATAGAGATTCGTATTTTTTTTAGGCCACAGCTTTTAGTAAAATCGTCACTTCCTCTACCATGGCAACAAAGTTTAATACGATGTTACGCAGATTTACCGTCTCATATAAAAGTTCCTTTACCTGCACTCTCCCCGACAATGGAAGAAGGTACACTTGTTTCTTGGGCAAAAAAGGAAGGTGATAAATTAAGTGAAGGTGATCTCCTGGCTGAAATTGAGACTGATAAGGCGACGATGGCTTTCGAAACACCTGAAGAAGGTTATTTGGCAAAGATTCTAATTGCTGGAGGCACAAAGGGCGTTCCAATTGGAAAATTAGTATGTATAATTGTACAAAATGAAGCTGATGTTGCCGCTTTCAAAGACTACAAAGACGACAGCCCAGCACCATCAAAATCTGCCGGCGCACCTCCACCTCCTGCTCCTGCGGCAGCACCAGCAGCTCCGGCACCACCTCCTAGAGCTCCATCGCCTGCACCAGCTGCAGCACCAGCGCCAAGCGCTCAGCCCGCTGCAGCTGGCGGACGTGTTTACGCCAGTCCAATGGCGAAACGATTAGCAGAACAGAGAAATATAAGACTTCAAGGTAAAGGCACTGGCCTGTTTGACTCGATAACATCTAAAGATCTTGACGCTATATCTAAACTAGGCGCAGGGGCTCCCACGGTTGGCGCTCCGCCTGCACCACCAAAAGGTGCTGCATATATCGACATCCCCGTCACAGGAATAAGAGAAGTGATTGCTAAGAGACTTTTACAATCGAAGCAAACTATTCCACATTATTATTTGTCAGCTGAACTGAATGTCGATAAGTTGCTTAAGTTAAGATCAAAATTCAACAAGAAACTGGAAAAGGATAAAGTTAAACTTAGTGTTAATGATTTTATAATTAAAGCGACAGCTCTAGCATGTATGGAGGTGCCAGATGCAAACTCTTATTGGATGGACACCGTAGTTAGAAGGTAATTTATATCTTATTATATTTTTACTTATTGTTAATTAAAGCAATGTTAAATAATAATGGTTTGTTCTTTAGCAGTGGCAAAGAAAGTATGTATTAGAAGAAAAATATTACTTCACTTCACATCCACTTAACTTAACATAAATTAAGGTAGTAGCAAAATTAACAAAAGTTAAAACACATTGCTTCTTATGTATCTGGTCAGAATGAAAATTATTCCAAATTAACATTGTACTAAGTTGACCGAACTTCAGCTTAAGGGAACTCCTTAATTTACGTTTATTACTTCCACCAATCAGCAACCACAGAAACGGGATAGCTGTATATGCGTACTTTTTTTATTTTCTAATCTGTCATTTGAAACTAGCATAACCTAAATTTGCGATATTTGCTGCACAATTTGCCAGAGTTATTTTATTGTTTTGTACGTTGCAGTTTTATATTATCATGAATGACGGCGTTTTAATTGATCTGGTGCATAGCTATCTCCATTTATATGACAAAAAGCCGTTTTAGAACCTATCTGATTGGTGGCACTCTAGCTGCTCATACGCCTGCGCATTTAACGTAAATTAAGGCAATGTGAACGACTTAATAAATTTTGTGTTGATTTTACGGTACGTTAATTAAGGTTTAAGTTAAGTGGATGTAAACGAGGCTTTATTATTATTAAGATTTCGTAATTATATTTTATAGGCTAATAATAACAAATTTCTTCTAAGGCATTATATTTAGGAATAGTTTCTCTTTCTTCTATTTTGAATGTTAGTAGTTTTCGACATCAATGTTCAACAGTAATGTATAAGTATATCACTATTCCACTTTCCCCTTAGAGATAAGTATGATACGAGGGTGGTCTGATAAGTATAGTACCTAACATAGAGGAAGACTGTTTTTTCGAGATTTTGTCTTTCCTTTTCGACATAGTCTTGTTTTAGTACGATACACTTGTTCCAGCGATATTGAAGTTGCTTAATCCCATCACTATAATACGACGAATCAAATGCATCAAAATAATCGTTTATTTGTGCAATCACGTCTTCATTTGAAGAAAATCTTTTTCCAAGAAGCCATTTTTTCATAATGTATAATGTATACTTTATTTTTTTGTAATTTAACCATTACAGAAATTGTCACAGTGCTCTTTTACAAGTCACAAAGACTATAGTTAATATAATAGATAAAATTAATTAATATAGTAGATAAAATATATGTGTGTATATAGAAATATATAAGACACTACTATTAATATTAGACAAGCAACACCTATATACATATATGGATTAGACTAGTCTATTTAAAATTCCCCTATGGTATAACACTCTCGCTCTAACAGTAACTTTTTTACTTCTATTTTAAATCTTCTGGGTGGTAATTTTCTTATGTCGCTCGGGATACGGTTATATTATTTAGCTCCCCAATAACTCATTGATTTTTGCGTGCATGTTAATCTGTGGTATGCTATTCGAATATCATCCTTGCTGCGTGTTTGATGTTCGTGGAGATGGCCATTATTTGGGAAAACATCTTTCTTGCTGTACACGTATGTAACGACGGACAAGATGTAAACTGACGGCAGTGTAAGCAGTGTCCTACAACTTGTGATTAATTTGTAGGTCAAGAAGGAACCTCATAGCGCGTTTTTGCAGGACAAATATTCTACTTGCCTCCGTCGCTATTCCCCAGAAGAGCACTCCATAACTCATAAGAGAGTGAAAGTAGGAGAAATATTCAGTTTTGGCAGCTTCGTAGGTTGCCACGTGTTTTACTCTCTTTATAGCATATAGTGCTGATGATAACTTGGTTGCTAAGCTATCAATATGCTGTTGCCATTTCATATTAGTGTCCATAGTGATCCCCAAGAATTTGGCTTCAGATGGTATACCAGTTATTGTGAATGTCAAAATTTGCGTCTTATTGAGGTTGACTTTTAGCTTGTTTGCTGCAAACCAGTTATTGGCTTCTCATATAACATTTTCTGATGTCTGCGTTTGATGGTAGGTAATTAATGTATAATATAAACAATAGTGGGCCAAGAATTGAACCCTGGGGAACTCCACATGTTGTTTCCCTAAATTTTGATTGTGCTTTGTTCCATTCAGTTAACTGGATTCTGTCACTGAGGTAGGACTTTAATAAGTTGAACGGTTCGCCTCTTATTCCGTAGTAGTTTAGTTTACTCAGTAGGATGTCATGATTCACTGAGTCGAAGGCTTTTGTTAAGTCTAGTATATTAATTTCCGCCCACGTACCAGAATCAAAAGCATGTTGTTCAGGTGACAGATATTTATTACTTTCTAAATAATTAATTAACCTTGTGAAAATAGCCCGCTCAAATACTTTCGAGATCGTCGGTAAGATGCTGATGGGGCGATAATTTTCACATTTCTTTATGCCGTCATTTTTAAATATCGGTAAAACTTTTCCTACTTTAAGTATCCTTGGGAAAACTCCTTTCTCTAAGCATTTGTTAAAGATATCTGCCAAGGGTGTGCTTAATTCCTGACTTAATTGTCTCAACAAGTTAGTTGAGATTTCGTATATATCTGTTGTGTGTTTGTCCTTAAGTTGACTTATAATTTTCTGAACTTCCATAGCAGTAACAGGAGAAAAGAAGAGCGATTGTGTGTTATCCAAGTTAAGGTTTCGTAGGAAATCTTCAGAAGAATACGATGATTGTATAGTATTTGCTGTATATTCGCCTATTTCGCAAAAATAATCATTTAATTCATCGACTAACAAACTGGATTCAGCTACTTGTTTGCCTGGGGCAATGTCTCTTGTTTCGCTGTTAATCACCGTCCATATTTCTTTGACTGTGTTACTTGATCTTTCAATATAAGTTGCATTAGACTTTTGTTCGGAAACACGAAAATGCCGGGCGGAGCTAAATCTAGACTGTATGGTGCATGAGCAAGAATTTCGAATCCTAATTATACTAATTATGCCATTGCAATTGTCGTTGAGTGGGCGGAACACTTTTTTCTTTTGGCCAAATGCGGTCGTTTTTCCTTTAATTTTTCATTCACCTGGTAGGACGGATTTGAGTTTCAACATGTTTATACTATATTTTCGAACTACAAATTCATTTTATGTAGAAACTGTAAATAACTATTAACTTCATTTAATAAAGTGCATTGAAATAAACCAGCAAAGAACAAATGCATGAAAAATGTTCAGTCTGCAATTTATAGTAGTATAGTTGCAATAAACAAAGTTAGTGAGATAGCATATCAGTTTGTTGGTAAATGAATGGAAGTCTGGTCGGGGTGCAGGTATCCATTATTGACAGATTTCTTATTATTTAAATTTGAATTATATTGATGAAAATACAATAAATAATCAATCAGCAACATTTACTTGTGATAGTTTATTTTCTTCTCTCTGTCTCTAATTGTATGTCACTGTTCTTGCTGTTTATATTGTTTTTCCAAAATTGTTAAATCCTGTTAAACTCATTAATCTAATACTTAATAGAACAGTTTCCAATTTGTAAACTTATCACACTATATAAGACAAGAATTTTATTTTTATTGATTAATATTATAAACACAATATGTAATATATATACAGGGTGTCCCAGAAATAAAAAGACTGAGTAGAAGAAATCGGAAACATTGTGTAAAAACGTACCCTCAAAATATCAAGTCTTTATTCGTGCGCAGTCGGCAGAAAAAAAATAATAAAGAGTTCAATTGGCCTTACGCCGACCCAGAACTAAATACCCACCTGCTTCACTTTCACAATCGCTCCTTTTCAGGACCACCATTACTTGTGTTAAAAAAAAAGGAGGAGGAATAGATACTTCATAATAAATATCAAACCATTAATTACTTTAATTTTACACCTGCTAGAAAAAATAATTACATTCTTGATATTTACTGTAATCTAGAAAAACTATGATTTATTGAATATTCTAAAATAATAATAATCAGCTGTTTCCGACTACAAACACATTAAAGAGCAACCTTCCTATTTTAAAAATAAAAACAATCTTTTATTGTCTGCAATAAAGTGGGTCGCCCATCTGGCAAAAAAATATGTTTTATATGAATGAGTACGACTTAACGGTTTTTTCCTGTTTTATACAAATAAAAGCGTATATTTCTATGAATGCGTGTTCGTTTCTATTTACAAATGAGCATTCTTACGTGTATTTATAAACGTACATTCTGTGCCAGGGGGTAATGTAATTTTTTTATCTAAAAAACAACATAGAAAATTAAATTTTTATTTTCTTCGTTATTGCGGTATATTTGGGCCTGTTTCTGTTCGGACTTTACATACCTGCTACTCCGTCTTTTTATTTCTGAGACATTCTGTATACTGTATATATATATATTGAAGAAGAAAATACCATAATCATACAATGGCGTCTGGCAAGGCTTTTTGGAAAATAAGCTCCTCCATTCTTCTCTACCCAAAGAATTTGCCGTAATAACGGTTTTCGATGATGGAGATGTCCTGATGCCGATGCTCGTTACTTCATACGGGGCAAAGAATAGGCATGCAAAAAATGTATTTTATGGCTCATATTGTAGCCAAGAGCATGATAACTTTTAATAAGTGGATAACAATTTCTTTTAAACGTCAAACTGTTTCCTATAAAGTTTTTTGTCACGTCTTTAATAGCATTTTATGAAACTAACATTTTACAACCATTTTAAGAATAATGATGCAAAAGCGCATACGATGCACGCATTATATATCAAATACGCCTGTATTGACAAATGTTATTTTTGTCAATACATGTCACATGAAAATTGTTTGGTAAAAAAATGTAATTACTTTTTGTGTCTAGCATGTATACGTTTTACTTGTTGTTTTTCCCGAGCATGCTTGGATATCTTAAACCTAAGTCAATGATTTACCTATACGTAGATTGTCCACGGCCATAAGAAACGTGTTAGGATCAATTAGGAAAAAGATTTGAGAATTTAGTCTCAAAATTACATATTTGTCATATAAATTCATCTGCTGCTCTACATGCTATGGTTTTTAATTTCAATGAGTGTGCTTAATTTAAATGTTTATGCGACATCTTTTGACGAATCTTGTAGTTATTCGGCTTGTCTGTGGATATGTTCAGTCTACTTATAGAATAAACAATGTCCTACATTAAATTAAGGTTGGGGAACTCGATAGCATAAATGTCCAACTTATTACAAAAAAAGATTGTTACAATTTAGGAAGAAATGATTGTTATCAGTGTATGCAGAATTGTCAAATGTATCACACCTGTTTTTAAAAAAAATAACACTGTTTATTCTAAAATTATATTTTCATACACATATATGGAGAGAAGTATAACCAAATAAAATAGCAGGTATACTAAAAAATGTGTTATAGATAATAATAGTGAAAGAAAATTTGAAATCGATTGAATATTTTTTAAATGTAGTTGTTTAAACGAATGCGTCCGAGATTAATTGGTTTGCAGTACATATTTAAAAGCCCCCTACTCGTGAATTTATAGTCCACTGATTCTGAAACAGATGTCGGCACCGGAAATATATGCCCAAGGCCAACTGTATCTGATATCGCTGCGCGATATAAAGCCCTCACGTAACTTCGATTTACATTCATGATTTTGATTCTTGTAACCTCAAAATATTGATCCTTATGTGGCGCCATCTAGTAGTACCCAAAAGAAATGATTTCTGAATTTTTTTGAAATTAACTTTAAAAAACACTTTAAACATTAACTTTACAATAGGTAATTAATATTAATAATTTTAAGTATAATAATTTCTTACGTTTCTAATTTTTGATAACAATTCAAAAGGAAATACTAATTAGGATTCAATTACGTTGTAAAGTGTTTGTTTAACGTAATCGCCGCTTTCAACTGTACTGGAAGATTTTGAAGCATTACTATTCTACATCACAATAATTGCCTCATAAAGTATGCAGCCACTCTGGCATCGTTAGTGTAATTTGCACCTCCTTTAAGCCTAATATGTGTGCTACAGCATTGCAACTAAATGATCTTGTTATGACAAAATAACTTTCTTGTACAGTATACTCATATATTATAATAAACTGATATACATGCATGTACACTTATTAAAAATAACACCGGTTAAAAAGCTAATATTCACTCTTTTTTCTGTGTGTTTCGGTACATGTTTAATGTACTTTTTGCCGTTTTGGCACTATTAGAATTTTTTCTTTTCGTGAGAAAACTGGGTATATATATAGTTTTCTATTGGTACTCGACGTAACTTCCAAAGTATATTATAGCAAATATGTAGCACACATTAAATGAAACGGCCGAATATGTGTAGTATTAGAATAATTTAAGTAAAAAAGAATATGGAATAGACAAAATAAATGTCAAATCAGTCAAATGTCAATAACAGTAGATGTGATATAATCCAATCATATTGCGTAATTTTATCACGTTATTTTAAAAATGCTCAGCGATTACCAAGCAGTTTATTGTGCTTTGGATAGATGGCGCCACATAAGGATCAATATTTTGAGGTTATAAGAATCAGAAAAATTTCGTTATGTAACGGCCTTATATCGCGCAGCGATAGCGAGATACAGTTGGCCATGTAATATGCAAGAAGTAGAATTCTGAATGAGTAGATTATAGTCATCCCAGTTGTTATTTGTCATTGTTGTATTTACTGTAATACAATAATTGTTTGTGCTATCATACAACTCCGTATTTTTCTAAATTGTACATTTTTTTACTAGCAGAGACATCTAGCGACTAAAATGCATTTGTGTTTCGGCTTCCCCAGCCTTAAACAGCCAATATTATATTAATATAGACTGCGTTTAAATCACCCAAATTTTCCACGTGTTATTATAAACCTTAACAAAGTTATGATTAATAAATATTATCACTTCTATTATTTTCTTTTTAATTACGATGTTCTTTACAGATTTGTAAATTGTGATGTAAGTGTAGCGGTTTCGACAGACAAAGGTCTAATTACACCCATAGTATTTGAAGCAAATAACAAGGGCCTCGTTAAAATCAGCAAGGAAATAAAATTACTGGCGGCGAAAGCGAGGGACGGCAAGCTACAACCGCAAGAATTCCAAGGCGGTACATTCAGCGTATCCAATCTCGGAATGTACGGCGTTACTAAATTTTCGGCGATAATCAACCCACCGCAGACCTGTATCTTGGCTGTTGGGGGCACGTATAACAAACTGGTACCTGATGAAGAAAAAGGGTAATTTATTTTAATCTGCCTATAGTGTTTTTACAACTAACAAAGTTGTTAACATTGAAGTAATGTTTAGAAAAGTAAATTGAAGTATATTTAATAACTAGCGAGAAGTAGCATTGGTCTTAGGCGAATTCTTTTTGGGTTAACCACGCCTTGACTTTTTATGGTTGACCTAATCATTTACTAGAAAGTGGATGTACTTGCTGTGTTTAAAACGCAATCCTTTTCAGATATTCTTGTACTAGAAATAATATGCAACAGCTCGTCAATCAGGGCAGACTTCTTTATGGAGTGTCACTTAACTTAACTTAATATCATCATTTTAGTAATTATTTATTATAAATGGAAGATACAGATTGTTATTTATTTATTATTTATAATTAGCATTCCGCAATGTAATAGTTTTAATTGACTAGTCAGCAGATTCAGCATAAAGTAATTTGTTTAGAACCCGATACCTTTATTACTCTTCTGAGCTGTTGAGCACTTAATCAGTGGTCTTCCCCTTTAACGGCATCGAGGTGAAGTAACAAAGTCATAGAGAACAATACGTTTTTATTTGGCATTGAATTGTAACAAACGATATGTCAAAATTAAAGGCTTAAAAGGTACTATAACCTCATTGTTAAACTATGTTAGATATGTTCCTTCTTTTAAGGTCCAAAGATCAACTTAATACAAATAAGTAATTGGAGATCATGTGCAGTGGACTTTGACTAATAACTGACACTGACTCAGCGGTGGGTATGGGAATCATGTGTACCAAAAACCCTGTTTTAACAACTTTTCAATTTTTAACTAATAGTAAGTGGTAGTTTAATATTCAAAGTGTCAGGGCGTATTTTTATCAGCTCTGCAAATGTTAAGTGTCGAAAATAAAATTATTGTTATTTATTATTGAGACATACATGAAATTGTGATGATGAAAACTATAAGTAAATGCATCGATGAATCAAATGGATGATGACTCATTTGTCAAGCGAGTCAACATATATAAAACAACAAAAGTATGTCATGCAATAAGTGCTATGTTTGCCGAGTAGAATTTAGAAGAACAGAAACAACGGTAAAGTATTTCGTATGTGAGGAAGAAAGACATGGTAAATGCGCTGCAGTCAGTGACGAAACAGCTAAGAAATTGAGTGAAACGGATATAATTACATTTGTATGCAGTATTTGTCGTAAAATGAAAGTGTGTCAAAAAATGATTGAAATGAATCAATAACTTGATAATTGCCTCTAAACTATATCAGAACAAAACGTATTCTTTCACAAACTTTTAGAGTTTATTTCGAACACCGAAAATAAGACAAAAGAAGACATATAACGATCTATTGAAAAAGAAAAATGACGTGTTAATTGTTAAACCTAGAAAAGATTATCAAAAATCACACGAAACAAAAAAGGATATTAAAAATAAAGTGGATCCAAGTAAATTAGTACTTGGAATTAAAACATTAAAAACTGTTGGAAAAGGTGGCATCACTACTGTAGTAATAGTAATTTATAAAGAAAAATTAAGAGAAAAAGTCGTAAATGAAATTGGAAAAAAGTATGTAGTTTCTGAACCGAAATTAAGAAATCCGAAAATAATAATTACTGGTGTCGAAGAAGATGTTATTGATGAAAGCAATGAAAAAGTGTTAGACGCGATTATTAGGCAAAATGACTTAGCATTTGTAGACAAGGACGTCTCAGCTAAAATAAAACTAGAAAAAAAATACTTGGCCAAGAAAAAGAAGGACTATGGAAATATTATACTGTCTGTTCAACTGGAGATCTATTCCAGCATCATAGACAGGACACAAATAAATGTAGGATGGAAACATGTAAGGTGTATGAACACCCACAAATAGTTAGATGTTATAAATGTGCAGGGTACAATCATTTTGCCAAAGAATGTAAAAACGCGGAAACATGTGGTAATTAATTATGCTGGTAGTCATTTGACAAACAAATGCGATTCCTTAATTGCATATAAATGTATAAATTGTGTAAGAACAATTGATAAATTTAAAGTGGATATTGACACTAATCACACAGCGTTTGATAGAAATTGTATAACCTACAAACAAATAAAGTCGGATCGTTTTCGCAACCGACATGGCAAAACTACGAACTAGACGCTGATTCAATACCACTACAAATCCAGTCAACCGGAACAATTTTAGAACAATAAAATTCAAATAATTAATTAATATTTTAGGATAAATAGCTACGGCTAGTAAAATACTACTACATGAAAGTCAGTTAGAATTTAAATATTATAGATAAAATTATTAAATATTACTTTTCTATATCAATATTTTTTTTAATACATGGCTATTCTGAGCATTGTTGTCAGATTTTTTTTCACGGAGCGGATGACACTTGACAAGCGTAGCGAATATTAATGTGAATGACATTGTGGTCATCTTTATTATCACAATTTTAAGTCCCCCTAGAAAATTTCAAATATTAAATCCTACACCGTACAAAAAACAGCTTAACACTGGCAGCGCGGAAGAACTAGTAATTTGTGCGTTAAGTTGAAGCACGCAAGTGATCCCAACTATCGCAAGATTATTTGCAAACGATCTTTAAAGAGCAAGATTATGTACACGAAACGGAAGAAAGAACTTTTATTACACATAATTACATGACCTGTTTGAGATTTTACTGGTACATTGCATATTAGTACATGTTTTGCAGTTTGGATTTTATAACCTACTAATATCTGACATAAAAGAATACAAGCTAAATATTGTCTGAACGTGTTTTCCAATTTACTTATAAAAGGCATAAGAAACGCTGACTATTTTTATTCTGAAGCAAATCTTTCTTAAACAACATCATTAAAAACTAATCAGCACACTTTCCTGTGCAGAAATAAATAATATATTCGATTTATTTCTGCACAAAGAATTGGAGATGGATTAAATTCAGTATCTATATCAAAGATCAGACAGATTTCGGAATCTGTTAACATATTTGTTTATAATGCTTCAGCAGAAGATTACGATAGTTAAAATAATTTGTACTTACATTGATCTGTTGAAGAAAAATTCTATCTAATCGAAGAAGTAGGTGACTCTCACTAAGATACTAAATGTTTGAAGATTACATACTGTTTAGAAAGTTTTCAACTTTAAGAAGGTATAATTATGTTGACTAATAGAAGAATTGTGGATGATTGATGTCAGCACCTGTCTTTCAAACATAGACGGAAAGCATAGAGAAACACTAGGAAAAGTTAGGCATGACAAATTGTACGAGACATGTGTTCCTATTAGGAACTATAACTTGTTAGGAAATTAACTGTTGTGGAATAAAGTGTGCCAATTCTAAAATTAAATAACTGAATTGAATGTTTCTCAAAAAAATTGAACCAGAATAAAATAATGATTGAATTTATTTTTGTGACAACAATATAAGCATTTGCATAGGGGAATGCAGTTAAAACATATTTCTGTTATATTATTTTTATAGTTTTTCGAAAATAACTTTTGTATATTTTCTGTACGCTTTTAATTTTGTAATTATTTATTGTTATGAATGGAATTAAGCTTATATAATTTAAAAAATATGTGATAGTATTGTAATAATATTAATGTAGTACATTATAAATTGGGATAGTAAAAATACTTGATCATTATTGTATTATAATTTAAAGTTGCTTGGTAAGTTGAATTCTGATCAGTACAAAACTTCAGCGTAAGAATACTCAACATTTGAAATACTTAAGATGTTGAATTGTTTAATTCAGCATTAAATATAATCTTTAACTACAAGAAATGTATACTAGTTTAAAGCTTAAATAAATAATTATGATTGTGTATAGCTTAATTAAAAGTGTTTGATTAGCATGCAATCAAACAGTATAATTAATGTTCACAGAACAATGGTACCGTAATAAGACAGAAAGCTATCTAATCGAAGAAGCTGGTGATTGTCACATAATAATAAATGTTTGAAGATCACATGTAATATTATTTAGGAAATTTTCAAATTTAAGAGGGGTTAAACACGTTGACTGTAATAGAAGAATAGATAGAATTTATACTAGTTTAAAGCTTAAATAAATAATAATGATGAGTCTAGCTTAATCAAAAATGTTTGATTAGCATGCAAAAACTATGTTATAATCAATGATATACCTGCGAGAAATGGTTCAAACAAGTTGCTTTTAGTATGTCAGTGAGTATGGTAATAATCATAGTGAACAGTAAGAATCTAGCAAAAAAAAAAGTTTTTATAATTGGTGTAATACTTTTCTGACCTTCTTGTTGTTGCATGTAAAATTACTTTAATGTTAATGCATTTAATGGATAAGCAATATAGCACTACTGGTAACGATACTGCTGTACAACTGTCTTTGCTAGTAAATATCTTTATTGTCTATAGTAAAACTAACTGGAACATATTTACTTAATACATTTCTGAATTTAAATGAACACCAAAAGTTCAATTCTGTGTGAAAATCTTACCTTTATTGTACTTATATTTAATTATTAAGAGCAGACAAATTCATACAAATATAAAATAATCATTATATTCGGTTTCTAATAGTACTTAAACCAACTTATTATCAAATTAATAGTTGCATATTAGAATTATTGTCGGTAGTGCTAAAATCACAAGTCTAATTGATTATTTAGGGTTATAGTATCAAAATTAATATTACTTGACAGATCAAATTTTGCAACGTCTCAAATTTGACGCCATTTTAATTTTGGTGGCGCATGTCGGTTGCGAGAGCGATTCTAGTATAGTAGATAAACAAAGATTGAAATTTAAATATATATATGGTAGTATTAGATAATAAGTAGTACATTATAGAAAAAAGTATTAGTTTATAAGTAATATATATATATATTTCAATAGCGATTGCTAAATAAAGATTATATTATATTATTCTTAAACAACAGGAAATAACATTTTATAATTAAATTAATTAATAAAAAATGAGGTGTGGCCACCACACGACTTTCTTATACGTATGAAAGTGTTACTTCCGGTCCGAATTTTGAAATTTCATTTATACAAAAAATATTCCAAATCCAACTCTAAATACTTTTGTACTCTTCATGAATATATATAGAATGCATAATTTACGACATATTTGCAAAAAATCGCTATTCGATAAGAGTAAAAGTGGTACGTCAGGTCTGAATTTTGAAATTTTTTTACATAAAAGATATTGAAAATTATGTTTGAAATACTTTTATACTCCTAACGTACTTGTCTAAAAAGCATGACTTGCGAGATATTCGCAAAAAACTGATTTTCCATAAGAGTAAAAGACCTATTTCCGGTTGGAATTTCGAAAAACTTTTTTAAGACAATTTGTTTCAAACTTAATTCTAAGTACATATGAATTCTTTATTAATTTGTTTAAACTTAATAATTGACGAAATATTTGCAAATTTCGATTTTTTCACTGAAGTAAACTACTACTTCCGGTCGGCCAATTTTGCTCAAAATCTAATCAGTTCCCAAGAGGGAGATTATATTCGTAAATTCAAAATTTGGAATTGATATCTGTAGCGGTTTGACCGCTATCGTGGTCACACACACACACACACACACACACACTTATACTACTACTTTTGTACTCTTGGCAAATATACACAGAATGCATAATTTACAACATATTTGCAAAAAATTGTTATTATTCGATAAGAGTAAAAGTCTTACTTCCGGTTCGAATTTTGAAGTTGTTTTTACACAAAAGGTATTGAAAATTAAGTTCTTAATACTTTTATACTCGTAATGTACCTGCCTAGAAAGCATGGCTTGTGAGATATTCATAAAAAACTGATTTTCGTCAAGACTAAAAGACCTACGAATTTCGAAAAACATTTTTAATAAAATTCTTCTCAGATTTCATCTTTAGTACATATGAATTCGTTATTAATTTGTTAAACTTAGTAGTTGATGAGGTATTGGCAAAATTCGATTTTTTCACTGAAACTACTACATCCGGTCTACCGATTTTACTGAAAATCTAATCAGATCTCAAGAGGGAGATCTGATTTGAAATTGCTGGCTATAGCCGTTTGACCGCTATCGTGGTCACACACACTGACTGGCAGACATACACACACACACACAGAGAGAGAGAGAGACATTTTTTAAAAACTACTTTTTCGGTATCAAGAGATTTTAAAACGTGGACATCTGCAAAAACCTCGAAGTCGAAAATGTTCATCATCACAATACTTCCTTAGGCCTGTATGACACGATGCTAAATTTTACAGAAAATTTTCATGTAAATTTTATATTTGAAATTTAGCAACGTGTAAAACAGAAAAGTGTCTGTGTTAATAGAGGAATATAAAAAATATCATTGTTTATATGCATTTAAAGATGCTAGGTATAAAAACAAACATGATCGTGCCACAGGAATAGAGGCAATTAAAAATATAGTGACAAAAATAAAACCAGGTGTGTCCATATCAGATATTAAAGCTAAATTTCATTGTCTAAAAACTAATTTCTTAAATGAACATAGAAAATATAAGGAGTCTCAAAAAAGTGGTGCAGGAGAAGATGATTATGAAGGCTAACAGTGTATCCACAATCCAATCAAAGAATTTAAAACTAATTTCTCGAAGGGCAGCCAACCTTTCAATTACGATAACACTAAAATTACGTCACTACATCATATATTACGCATGTGCGTGTGCTAAATTTGATATGTAATAATGCATACGTGTCATACAGGAATAATGCAATAATATCAAAATTGTATGCTAAATTAAAGTAGAAATTTTCGTAATAATGTACATGGAAATTTTCTGTAAAATTTAGCATCGTCTCATACAGGCCTTACACTACGTATTAGAAAGTAAAATGATTATAACTTGCAAAAATAAGAAACAGATAAAAGTATGTTTAACATTGAGTTTGTTCCTTTTTAATGCCTGGTTGCACCAACATCAGTTGTTAAGCTTGTTAACCTGAGTTAGATAACGCCATGTTAAGAGTTAATGCTGATTAAATTTCTTTCGATTAGTTAACACAGTGTTTGGCGTCGCAAGTATCTGACGTCGTTAGAATTTTTGACGTTTCATGTTCTATTGGCCGATGCATTCTAAGTACGATTAAAACATGTAATTTTAACCTTATGTATCTAAATATCATATATAAAGCTAAAGTAAATCCTGGTTTATTTCATAATATCTACTTGTATTTTGTTAACATTTATATAGGCATCCAAGAACTCAGTTTTGAAATAAATACGTCTGCTATTTTGAAATACTATGTCTATTCAGACATTAAAGCAATATCCAGACACCGGCAGTACTTTCAACTAACGTCAAGAGACGTCATATAATTTTAATTAGTACAGAGTATTTTAGCTTCAATTTAATATCTTGAATATCTGTAGTAAGTGTAATTGTCTTGTTCTATGTCAGATAATTAATTGTTATTATATTTTCAGATTTAAAAAATCAGATTTTATGTGGGTGACGATAAGCTGTGATCATCGAGTCGTGGATGGAGCAGTTGGCGCATTATGGTTGAAGGCCTTCAAGCAGCTCATAGAAGAACCAGAATCTATGCTGTTGTAATATAATTAATGCACAATTATGAAAATACACACATAATACCAAAATGCCAAACTTTGTACTATATTATTTTGTTTATATATTTCTTCTATACACTGTAGCATTTTTTGGGTTACATACACGAAGTATTATTGAAACAATTCGTAATTTACGGGTTTCTATCAGTGTATTCAACTTATCATCTATTTCGTCATTTGTTATTTATATAAAACATATATATGTTATAATTACAAGATCATGATAGACTGCCTGTTACATTTCACGCAAATGATATTATTTAAATATATACCTATTTATAATTGTTTATTGATGTAAAAAAAAATACTGTAAAATAAATGTACATAAACTCCATATTATTAAAATGTTCATATTAATTATTTTTCATTTGAAGTATGGCATATTATAAGTTAATTATGATTTTTTTGACTTATGTTTTATAAAAAAAGAATAAAAACTGTACCAGTGAATGTATATATACTTTGTGAAATTTATGAATTTTCGTTTACTCGATGGCCACAGCCACATGTACAGATGTTTTTTGAGTTGATACAAAAATATGAAAATAAAAATAAAAATTAATATTTTACAATGTGTTATTATTTTTGTACATTCCTTCTACTTGTATAATAAATTGAATAAAGAATGGGACAGATATAACATATGCAGTCATGCCAGTGTTGCTACCTGTATGAAACTAAAATAAAGTCCTCCCAGTATATCTTGGCGCATTCTACGTTGGTGATATCTACATATAAATACATTTGAATGTGGATAAGTTAATGCCAGTTTTGTATTAAAATTCCTATTAAATTATTTGGTCAATTAAAATTGTCTTTTTTATAACTTGTATACTCCCACAACGTAACTATTTTACTTTCCCTGATACTGGAACTAATACGCAAATGTATGGGACTGGTAGCTGCACACATTATCGTTAAGGTGGGGATGTTAAAATAATTTAGGACCTAGGAATATTGAATTACAAAAATACCTAAACATTATTACAGTTTCTTATGACTTAGTGTACATATTATGTTGGCTGCACTCTATGGAAATGTTTGTTAATGTTAATAACCTTTAATTAATTACTGTAGCACACTTTACATTTGTTAATACTTACATAATGTACGTAATAAAGGCAAATTGCCTTTACATCGGCAACATGGACATTTGAAACTCATGACGTGTAATTGTTGAGGATGGAGTATAATTCGAGTTGTTTGGGCTATTTCCATCGTTTATGGAACATTGATGGTCCGACGTTTCGGCAGTCCGTCTACTGTCGTCATCAGGGTAGTCCTGAGAAGGACTGTTTCTTGCCAGACTTGTCATTCTTTAGCCACTTTATCTGGCGGTATATGTCTTCCCTATTTTATCTCAAATGTCCTGTGCTGGATTTGAACCCTGTCGATAAATTCCGAATATCAACGTACCATGCACTTTACCACTCGATTAATTAGGGGGACAGAAACTACTATTTTAAACCTATATTATATGCGCGGTATTTCCTTATTATTTGTGTGGTAGTAGTAGTAGTTGTTGTTATCAGTCTGTCTCCGGTCTTGTGGCTGCCGATCTTCGGCTAACACATTCTCTAATCATAGGGAGCCAGATATTCTTGATCTCCAAACTGGGCGTGTTGATTGTGTCAGGTGTTATCTTCATATATGCTGTTTCTGTAATTTTTCTTTTGTAGTCATGTTCTTGTTTGGCCAGGATTGTCGCCTCATTCCATGCAATGTTGTGATCTTCTTCCCAAGCATGTTCCGCCAGCTGCGATTTCTCTGTCTCCCCCAAGCTGACCATTCTTTGGTGTTCCTTGAGTCTGACTCTTAGGGGTCTGCTTGTTTCTCCAATGTATGGTCGTCCGCATTCGCATGGTATTTTATATATGCAATTCTTTGTTTGTTGGTCTTCGTTGTCGGGTTTTGTTCTGGTTAGAACGGACCTATTGGTGTTCATTGTTTTTATGGCCGTTCTAATCTTGTATGTAGTTGTTGCCAATTCTTCTGATTTTTTCCGAGAGCCCTTTTACGTACGGAATGGTCGTGGTGTGTACTTTTTCTTGTTGCTCTTGGGTTGTGTCTTGTGGTACCCGGACTTCTTTGGCTTTTGACAAAGTTTTCTTGGTGTAGCCATTTCTCTGAAGCATTTCTGTGATAGCTTTTTGTTCCTCTTCTCTATCTCTTTCATCGAAGCATATCGGTCGTGCCCTATCGTATAGGCAGCGTGCGACCCCAACCTTAACATGGTGAGGGTGGTTGGAGTCGTGATGTAGGTACTGCCCTGTGTGCGTAGGCTTTCTATACACTCTTGTTTTTAGTGTGCCATTTTCGTTCTTGTTTATCAGGACATCTAGGAATGGAATCTTATTGTCAACTTCCAGTTCCATGGTGAATTTTATGAACTCCTCTAAGCTGTTTAGATGTTGTAGGAATCCTTCTATTGTGCCTTCACCGTGTGGCCATATGACGAAGGTGTCGTCTACGTATCTTAGCCACAGCTTCGGTTTGAAGTTATACGAATCTATTGCTCTCTGTTCAAAGTGTTCCATGTATATATTGCTTAGTATGGGAGATAGTGGGGAACCCATTGCCATTCCGAATTCTTGTTGGTAGAATTTTTCGCCAACTTGGAAGCAGATTGTGTTGACGCATATGTCCAGCAGTTCTACAATTGCTTCTACACTAAGGGATGTTCTTTCATGCAATGTGGCATCCGAGGAGAGTCTGTTCTTGACTATTGTTAATGTTGGCCCCGTTGGTACATTGGTGAATAGGCTAGTAGCATCAAAGCTGACCAGTTTATCTTCTTCATCAATGTTTATGTTCTTGATTTTGTTGATGAAATGTTCGCTGTTTGAAATTGCCGATTGTGTATTCCCTGATATTGGGGTAATTATGTCCAGCAGGAACTTGGCTAGTGGATGACACGGAGAATTTCTGGAACTGACGATTGGCCTCAGAGGGATGTCTGGTTTGTGGATCTTTGGTAGTCCGTATAGATGCGGCGGCTTACTATAATGTGGGGTAAGTCTATATCTGACGTTTTGGTTCTGGAAGGCTGATTTGTATTTGAACAGTGTTCTATATATTCTGGATTCCACTGATGATGTGGGATCCTTCGGTAGTTCTTTGTATTTGCCTGCCCTTAGAACATCCTGTATTTTGTTGTTGTATGTTTCCACATCCATTACGACTGTTGCATTCCCTTTGTCGGCTGGTAGTATCTTTATCGATCTATCTGCTCTTAGTTCTTTGAGGCTGCGTTGTTTTTTCCTTGTGGTGTTGTGCTTGATTTTCCTCGATCTAGCATCTTCTATGGCTGTTTTAATCCTCCATCGGTATTCATCCGCTGCTTCTGGAGATTCTATCTTCTGTGCTGCTGTGTCTGTGGCAAGTATAATATCCATAGTGGGAATTTGGTTCTTTGCTACTGCAAATTTCATGCCTTTGTTGAGGATTTCGATGGCATGGTTGTCCAACTGTTTGCTTGACAGATTGGTGACTGTTTTTGAGGGGTCTAGTGTTTTGGTCTCCTTTTGTTGATGTATTAGTGCGTTCAGTTTTCTCTTGTGTATCTCTTTATGTTGGTTGTTTGTTCTTTGGTAGCTTCTTTCCACTGCTTGATGGATATTCTCATAATCTTGCTCACTGGTTTCATCTTTGATCCTCTGCCTAATATCCTCGCATTGTTTCTTGATTCAGAGTTTTGCGAGTCGGTGACGGTTGATTCTTTCCCTAACAAGGGCTTCACTGGCTCTTTTTGCAATCCTTTGTGCTCTCTGATTTTGAATCGGAGGTTTAATCCCGACAACGAAGACCAACAAACAAAGAATTGCATATATAAAATACCATGCGAATGCGGACGACCATACATTGGAGAAACAAGCAGACCCCTAAGAGTCAGACTCAAGGAACACCAAAGAATGGTCAGCTTGGGGGAGACAGAGAAATCGCAGCTGGCGGAACATGCTTGGGAAGAAGATCACAACATTGCATGGAATGAGGCGACAATCCTGGCCAAACAAGAACATGGCTACAAAAGAAAAATTACAGAAACAGCATATATGAAGATAACACCTGACACAATCAGCACGCCCAGTTTGGAGATCAAGAATATCTGGCTCCCTATGATTAGAGAATGTGTTAGCCGAAGACCGGCAGCCACAAGACCGGAGACAGACTGATAACAACAACTACTACTACTACTACCACACAAATAATAAGGAAATATTGCGCATACCCACCGCGCATATACAAAAAATATGCACACTGCGCATACCTACTGCGCATATACCTGTAACTTAAATATAGGTTTAAAATAGTAGTTTCTGTCCCCCTAATTAGTCGAGTGGTAAAGTGCATGGTACGTTGATATTCGGAAATTATCGACCGGGTTCAAATCCAGCACAGGACATTTGAGAAAAAATAGGGAAGACATATACCGCCAGATAAAGTCGCTAAAGAATGACAAGTCTGGCAAGAAACAGTCCTTCTCAGGACTACCCTGATGACGGCAGTAGACGGACTGCCGAAACGTCGGACCATCAATGTTCCATATACGATGGAAATAGCCCAAACAACAACTCGAATGGACATTTGACACCTAACCTAAAAATAAGGCGTTTAACAAACACAAAAATAAGTGACATTTGGAAACATGGTCGTAGCATTAATTACGCCCCACCTCGTCTGTTAACGTGAATGATCTTATATATACATATACAGGTTGTGTAATGGAACACTTGATATAGCAAGTCCAAAATACATCAGAATTGCAACGTCGTGTACTGTATCCCCGGTCTCGCTACGTTTAGCGGTGAATCACCGACTGGCAATATCACAGTTACCTCTACCCTTTCTTGTCTTTCGTCGCGCCCCCAGTACGGCCAGATAATACGACGTTGCAATGTTTACTTGATAATATCAAGTGTTTCATTACACAAGCTATATAGTTCAATGAGTTTCCTTAGAAACGGGAAATTATGTGGCAGATGGCCACACTGATTCATGGTCCATAGTTCGCAAAAAAGAGTGTTTTTATAAGCGAGCTTTGGTATCAAAATCAACCCACCATCACAGACTAAACAAGCCAGACCGGCAACTAATTGATAGAAAAATATCCAAGATATTTTATCCTTTTCACACATGCATGAACGGGTACGAAGATGGCGCTAGAACCATATTGGCGCGGAATTTGAAATGATCTTGTTTCTAGAACATGTGTTTAATACGTTATTAATGTAGGTAATAGAAAAATACACAAAACTATTTGTCAATCACATCGTCACACATACCCTCAACTTGTACGTTTAAAAAATACCAATAGTTAGATTTTATTATTGATAGAAATCTCTGTTTATTAAACTTACACAATATAATACATGAAATCACTCTAACGCAATACGTTCCTATGAGTTTATATTACACCACAGTTCACTAATTTTCACTCTGTACTTATGTCATAAACCATCTGAGTTGCTGGTCTTCAATCCTGCCTAATATCGGTTCTACCCCAAGCTCTTCTCTTATGACATCATTTCTTATTCGATCTTTGCGTGTTACCCCGTTTACTTTCCTCAGGAATTTCATGCCTAATGCCTGTATTCTGCTCTTCATTCTGACTGACATCACCCAGCTCTCGCTTCCGTATGTTAGTATTGGGTGGTATTGCTCTGAACACTGCTGTGTATACTGCCATCTTTGTTTTGTAACTGATCTCCTTGTTGCTCAGAAACCACCCAGAAAGAGAAAGTGAGAAGTGTCATTTACTTCCTGTTCCATGTCACTATGTCTTTCTATTTCGACTCCCAAGTATTTGAATATATTTACTTGTTCTATTTTTTGTTCTTGAATTTCTATTTTGATTTCTTCGTTATCCTTGCTATATGTATAGTTCTGTGCAATAAACTGGCGTACACTTATTATACGATTATGTAAATATGACTTTTGTTTGAATATCTGTCATGCATGACGAATTGAATTGACGCTATAATTCAAATTGTCATACTTAACTTAAGCCATCTTCACAATGGCAAAATAATGTCAAAATTAGCAATAAGACGTGTACGCCATTTTATTGCACAGAACTGTACAATAAGAAAGGATTGGAATAATACGTCAAATTTGAAATATTGTATGGAATCATATATGACACCAGCGTTGGGATTTTAGTGTTGGTAGATTGTACTAAAACCTGCCTGAATGTAATAGAAATGTAATAGATCATATGGGCGGGAAATTTAAAAATATATATGTATAAGTATAGAAAAACGCAATTATTTATTTTAGAGAATCTAATAAAAATTTAACATAAACGATACATGAGAATATTCTCAAAACAAAACATAATGATTTCTTAAAAGTAAAATAAATGTGTTTTTTGTTTACATTTTAGTCGCGGTCGCCTCTGTGCAGTGTTCATCGACCGCGAATCAGGAGTTTATAGCATATCGGGCATACTGGTGTAGTCTCTTTTATATTTGTAAATTATGTCCACACCGTCATAATAATCTGTATGATCGGTATCTTAAATTACAACTTTTGCCACCAACAACGACATTAACACCAACGTAAAAGATAATCTATCAGACAATTGTCACCATATCGCCAGTAATTATCACACGCGCAGGTATTATCCCAAGCAGCAAAATCACAATTTTAGAGAAGGATGAAAATATAAATTTGCTAATGCAGGACAAGTGTGCATATGTGATTTTGCTACTACGGATACTGTTCCGAAAATACAGGTCACAAGATTTGAATTAAAGTAAAAAAATCCACGAAAATGTAATAGATTTCCCAAGCAGCAAAATCACAATTTTA
This sequence comes from Amphimallon solstitiale, assembly GCA_963170755.1. Lineage (NCBI taxonomy): Eukaryota > Metazoa > Arthropoda > Insecta > Coleoptera > Scarabaeidae > Amphimallon > Amphimallon solstitiale. Next base: position 77,388,110 of record OY720683.1, on the reverse strand, counting down.
GAAAAGGATGAAAATATATATTTGCTAATGTAGGACACGTGTGCATACAGTGATTTTGCTACTGGGGTTATGTGCTTTCGTAACGACGTAATAAAACACAGGGAAATGTAATAGATTTATTACAATTGTAATAGCAATCCCAACACTGTATGACACTGATTGAAGGCATAATATGTATTCCTCACAGTATTCCTTCAATTAACGGTATAACCACAACATACCAAAAAATTTCAAATGACGCCAGCGCCATCTTATCTGCCGTTCAGCTAGTATGACAAAGATGGAAGAGGATTGATATTTTCATTTGCTAAACAAGGAGGAGTAATCTGGATAAAATTTGGGATTTAGTTACCAGTCTGGTTTTTTTAGTCTGTGCTGGTCTGTGCCACCTTAGTACTCCAAGGAAACTATATTGAAGTATTGACTTGTATTTTTCGGTATTATCAATTGCATGAAGTTTTATTTAATAATGATAACGAAGAGATAAATGAAATCAAACAAAATAAAAAAAGAAAACATTTTGAACACGCCAGCATTATCCTGCACCTTTAAAGTGAAGGGGCATTCCTTCTGTCGCAGAATTTTTCATTCGGGGAATTTCTGCCACTGTGCTAGTGGTCTCACCCTGGTCTCACCCAGAGAAATAGAGTAGGGGAGAACGCGCTTAAAGATGCGCCAACTAAGTTAAATTGAATTCCGCCATTTTGAAGGTTATATTTATACCTAGCTCAACAATTCGCATGTAAAGTTCATTGACTTAGAAAAATGTAAACAAACTTACGTGTGAAAAGAAATGCCTTCCTGCAAAATGGCGACCACTATAGCGTTTGCTTAAAACTGGATGCGCACTCGTCGAAGCGCGTTCTCCCCTACTCTATTTCTCTGGTCTCACCTGACACAATATGGTAAGCAGCGTTGCCAATGGTCACCTGCCAAAATTCTCAAATAGCGAAGTTAAAAATCACCAGAATTCTCTGAACTAAGAAGAATGTAAGTAGTGATCGATAAGTATTTGTATAAACATATAAAAACATATCTTTATACCGTGGCTAAGGTACTTCGCTTCAGTAAAAACAGCCTAGAAATAAATACTTTATTTAATTTAACAAATAATAAAATTAACAACAAATATCCTCATTTATGCCATTGTTCATGGTATATATAATAGTATAACAGAAAATATAAGAAATAAGTAATTTAAAAAAAAAAATATAGAAAGTTCTGATTAAAATATCAGTTCTTGTTATATTAAAAACTAAAAATATATTGCTAAAGATGATATATTACACATTTAGATTATAAGACAATATCAAAATATTCACTAATTTCTTCGTCTTCGTTCTCATCTCCCTTTGCAATGTAAGTTTCTTTGGTGCCTATTTTACGTAGAACGTTATTAGGAAAATCATAGTTGTGACAGCATTTCTCAACGCGTCTAAGTCCAAATTTAATATACAATAAATTGTTGAGTAAGGGTAGTTTCATTCTGTTCCTCAATTTATTTTTTATCAAACTCATTGCACTAAATATTCTCTCTACATCTGCATTTGAATGGGGCAAAGATAATAATTTGAATGCAAAGTTTACCAACTCTTCAAATGGATTATCGCCAGAAGCATCTCTATATAGATAAACCTCTGCCCAAAAGGACTCTGTACATGAGATCTCTGTCCACTTTATAAAGAATCCCATTGTCTTTCCAATTTTGCAATAATCATGGGTTCATTGACAAATTCCAAAGCAAGTTCTGTTATTGGTAATTTATTCAATTTTAAGCATTCAGATACTGAAAATCTATTCATCTTTTCCAAAATTTTTATATTTTCAGGTATTCTATTCCTAAGTTGTACTGACAATTGTATTAAAAATCTAACGCATCTGTCTTTGATATCAATTTTTTTTCATGATTGATATTATATAATCTACACGAGTCTTCAAATGCAAATCCTAAATAGGGATTCGGATCTAAGTAATTTTCTATTTCAGATGAGAAGATATCAACCTTAGCTGTTGGATTTAAAATTATTTTAGTAATGGCTATATACAATAATTTTAAATCAGTTAGAAGTTTTGTCACATCGGCAGTATTTGATTCGAATGATTTATTAATTTTCTGCACCATTTCAACAATGCTATATAAAAATGTAAGATAAACTCTACTTTCAGGTTGTGAATAAACAGAGTAAAGAACATCTGCCGTATAACAGTTTTCTTTTACTCTTACTATATTGAAATGTGCTGTTAATGAATCCCACTGAAAAAGGATACTTTTTACTGCACGCTCAATGGATATCCATCGTGTTTCACACATTCCTATTATTTTTAAAGGCTCTTCCCCATTAGTAATTAAAGCATATATTTCTTTATACGCATTTTGACGTAACGTCGAATGTGCAAACCAAAGATATGTTTCTTTAATTAAGAATTCAATTTTTCGAGGGATAGTTTGTTTTGTTGCTTCTGATAAAGCCAGTTGCAGTGAATGGCATAAGCATTTCACTAGTACTAAATCTGGAATTTCTTCTTTCAATCTCTTATAAACACCAGAGTTAATTCCAACCATAGCTGCAGCATTATCCGTACCAATACCCTGTAGATTTTTTAATTTTATATCATTTTTTTCCAAAAATTGCTTTATTGCATTCACAATGCATTCTGATGTGCCCTCCTTTATATCGATTACTCCCAAGAATGTTGAAACTACTTTTTTCAAAGTTACACTAAAATATCTTATTACTAAACCTAGTATCTTTACCACAGCAATATCAGTAGATTTATCAATAAGTAAGCTATATTTATTATCACCAATATCCTTTCTTAATATATAAAAAAAATGTGGACCCATAATATTTTTTAAAATGCCGGTACATTTTGTTCGGTGAATATGAACTGGATGTGTAAAATCTCTGTGGATATCACTTAAATGATCAATTGCAGCAATTGATGTATGCATAGCCACATATAAACTGAGTTCTGCTTCTTTTTTATGTTGTTGCATATCGAATAATACTGGCTTAAAATTTAACTTTTGCTGTCTCTCCGAAGAAAATGGTTTACTTGAGACAATATGTTTCTTTGATGTTGAATGTTTTAGTAAATCTCCAAATTTAGCATTTAAGAAACATTTACAATATTTGCAGTAAGCTCGTGTTACATCTTTTGCACAGGGCTGTAACCACTTTTCTAATTTAGCATTTCGTTCCCATTCACTCTTGTACTTTTGTGTATATGAAGGTGCCACTGCAATCAGAAATCTTGTTACTGTTCATAATCTACGACGAATCGCTACAATAATGTTGTAGCGTGTTATAATTATAACGCAATAAATATAAAGCCAACTAATTTGAATTACTTACTTTTTGATAAAATCGTCTATGTATAATGTGACCAACATACAAGATGAATTCAAGATTTTGGGATGCCGGAATATTATTATAAAAGTATAAAAGCAGTAAAATTAGCACCAAATTATACTGAACTAATAAAAAAAGCAAGCAAAAACAATATTACAAAAGTGGGAATCACAGATAAATGTTAATAGTTCTTGTAGTATGTACTGGCGTTGATGAACTTGTTTATCAAAAACCCTCTACTTTAAAATTTATTTGCCTTCAAAACTTTTTTGTTTTCCACATCCACGTTTTCACCAAAAATATCTCTATATAATGTTAGAAATCTCTAGAATTTACACTTGTCTCAAATTTATCAAAATATTCTCAACGCTGCAGCAAAAATCACTAGAACTGGTGAAAAATCCTCTAAGTTGGCAACGCTGATGGTAAGTGTCGATAATTAGTGAAACTGCAATATCTGTCATTGCTGTTTTTATCTGTCATTTTTTGTTTACATATTACATTTTAAATACGTATTTTATTGGAAAAAACATTTACAAGTTTAGAATGCCTGTTGATATCAAAGAATTAACCGAAGGTTGGTTAGAATTAGAAAGTGATCCTGGTTTGTTTACATTATTGTTAGAGGATTTTGGAGTAAAAGGTGTTCAAGTTGAAGAAATTTATGATTTAAATAAGACTTTAGACAGTCCAGTTTACGGATTTATATTTCTTTTCCGTTGGATAGAGGAACGACGCTCCAGAAGAAAAGTTGTAGAACAGACCGAAGTGTTTGTTAAAGATGAGGAAATTGTCAATAATATATTTTTTGCTCAACAAATGGTTCCAAATAGTTGTGCCACACATGCACTAATTTCAATTTTATTGAATTGTCCAAATATACACTTAGGTGATACTCTTAGCAGATTAAAAGCTCATACACATGGCATGTCTCCGGAAAATAAAGGGTGGGCTATTGGAAATACACCGGAATTAGCCTGTGCACATAATTCTCATGCTATGCCTCAAGCTAAACGAAGATTAGATAAAAGTAAAAATATTTATCAAATTTTATTTATATTTTATATTTTTAGTTTTAGGTACTGGTGTATCTACAGGTAGGTTTACTGGAGAAGCATTTCATTTTGTTAGTTTTGTGCCAATAAATGGAAGATTATTTGAATTAGATGGTTTGAAACCATTTCCAATTGATCATGGGCCTTGGAATTCTGATAATGGTGACTGGACTGAAAAGTTTAGAAGTGTTATGAGTGAACGTTTAGGCATAACAACAGGTGAACAATATCATGACATCAGGTTTAATCTTATGGCTGTGGTCCCTGACAGGCGACTTGCCATAACACACAAGTTGAAGATGTTAAAAACCAATAGGCAAATAGTACTTGATGCTCTGCAACAGTTAATGAAGATAAAAAACTCGGACAAGAAAAATGAAAAAGATGAAGATAAAACTAAAAAAGATACATTAGAGGGTATAGAGAAATCAAATATAATGGACATAGTTGCTTCTTTAGAATCAACCAGTTCAGCAACTATAGGAGGTGATTTAAAAGTGGAAGAAAACAATCTGAATGAAAGTCAGGAGAGCAGTGTTAAAATGAAAGACAAACTCATGTTGTGTCCTTTGGACTATTCAACTCCTTTGACAATTCAAACTTCACCAGCTCCAAGTACTTCCAGTACAGACACTTGTTCTGAAATGGGATCTGCTTTTAACTCGCCCACTACAACTTGGAATTGGGCAGCAGCGCAAAACAGTCCATCATCACGTGATTTGAAACGATTTGTTGTAATTAAAGTTGCCAGTGAGGATAAAGACAACAACAAACAAAGTAAGTAATTCCTATACATGATAGAATTACTCCTTTATTTTACCTTTACAAGTGTAGCAGCATTAATAACATAATTTGATGTTATTAAATTGGAAGTTGGAAATCTTCGTTCATTTCTTTTAAATAATAAACATGATTTTATAATCATATGTGACATTTATTTTGTAAATTGAATATTTAGGCGCGCCTCTTATCAAGGAAGAAACAAAGAAAGACGTTTCCAATGGCATTGTAGTGTCAAATTTAACAATTCATTCGAATTCAAGCGGGGGGGTGGAAATTGTAAAATGTAAAAATCGCTACATTGCAAATGGCGGCGGCGTAAATCAATTCAGACACATTATTCAATGTGATAATCTCAAGTGAAGGTTGTGTGACCTAAATTTTTAAGTTGGCTATAATGACTATAGTAAAATTACCGAACAGATGCAGTAGCAACATTGCATTGATGTAATAGCTTAAAAAGGCACATTCACAATGCTTAACGCATTGCCTTAACCATAAATATTTTCACATTAGACATAAACAAATATGTAGTTCTAACCCCACATTTTGATGCAAGTATTCTACATTCTCCTATATAAATGTAATTATAATAGACGAAAATTAATGCAATATAGGTACGTAATATAGCTCTGTTCAAGCAACTAGTTGCTAATAATTTTGATTACTTTAGTTTATTTTATGTATAATCGAAAGGAAAATGAAAATAAAATAAAATACAAGAGCCGTCCTCTCTAGGTTTATGCGAACAAGAAATGTGATATGATAATTTGTTTGACGTTTGGAATAGTACATTATAATAAAGAACTTTGTTTAATATTCTGTATATAGCATTTGTACTAATTTATTAAAAGCAAGCTTAAGGTAGCTAAAGTGGTGAAATCAAAGAATAATTTTCTTCTAAATAAATGCACATTTAATGAATATATAGTAATTTAATTTTAATTTTTTTCCAATTCGCTTGTAAATGGGAGAAATGGGAAGAAATATAAAGAAAACGACAGGTTCGGAAATTTTTAATGCAATATATACACTATTAGGAGAAAATATATTTTAAGTTTCTATGATTACTTAATGATACAAAGAAAATGTGTTTATTTATTCATCAATAGATGAATTTACATATGAAAAATAAAGTATAAGAAAGCAGTGATTTACAAAAAGAACATATTAAATAAAACAGCATCAAATCAGTCTCACTAGAAGATGATGTAGTGCAATCATCACCTGTTATAATTAATGAGTCTTCTTGACAATCTATTAAATTATCAAGTTCCCAAATTTTGTTTTCCACATTAACCACATGTTTAATTGCGTTGTTCCAATTTTCACATGAAATATTAGGCACACCTTGTTGAAATAATTCCTTTACATCTTCTAGTTTGAATTATATATTGTGTCTAGCAACATACTTTACTTGTGCCCATATCAACTCTATCGGATTTAATTCACAATGGTATGGAGGTAGCCGCAATACCTTTCTATTTGATGCTTCAATTATCTCATCTACAGCATATTTCGCAAGGCCGGTCACATTTTCCTTAACTAATGCTAATAATTCTGCCTTCACCATGTCATCTTCATATGATATGTTTTGATTGACAAGCCGTTGTTGAATTTCAGCTTTGCGATTGTTTGCTGTAGGTGGTTTATTTATTTTGCGACTGTGATATGGTGCGTTATCCAAAACAATCACTGCATTTTCTTTCAAATTGGGCAGAATATGTTGAAGCCACTCTTCAAATCTCTCCGCATTCATACCTTTGTGGTATACCTGTCTTTTTAGATTCAAAAAGTAGCAAGCCATCTTCTACAAATCCCTCGTCAGAACCTATGTGTATTATAATTAACCTTTTCCCTTTTCCGGAAGGATTTTTAAGGCCTGGGGACAAACCATTTATAAATGCTTGTCTCGTAGTAAGCACTGATGTGTCTGCCCACACTTTCTTTACTGTGTGCCCAGCGTTCACCCATGTTTCGTCTAAGTAATATATCGGTGTTCCATCTTCACGATATTTTATTATTTTACGTAAATATTGTCTCCTCCAAGTAATAATATCATTTTTTTTTTTTAGAATACTATTACGATTCCTCTTCTGATAACTACAAATGCAAAACTGTTTATAAAAAGAAACAAACATTTTCATTATACTTTACCGAAAGTTCAGTTCTATTATTAATTTTCTGAGAGTTGAAATTTTAAAGTTTGGTAAATCGTCTCTTTCATTTATCACTATAAGAATTTTCTGTATAGTTATAGTTCGTGTTTTGTTGACCTACTGTCATTTACCATTGTGTGAATCATATTCTCCTGGTAATTCTTCTGAAGATGGTATTTTTAAGTTCTTCCGCAGCTCATCAGTTAAGGTAATATAGTGATAGTTGCCATCTGAAATAATTAAAACAATTAAAAACATACAAACAATCTACATTCGAATATTACTTGCCCAAACTTTGTGTTAATAATTGGTTATTTTCAATTATGTAACTGTCATCATCCGCTTTAACTATATGGCTTACAACAGAATCATCCATTTTAAGCGTATACAAGTATACAATATTCTAAAATGTGATATAAATATGACTGATGTGACTGACTACATGAAAAGAAAGAGCCTAATCTAAAAATTACTTTTGAAATGTTACTATCCCCGCCACTTATCTACAGAGCTCCCTCTGAATAATCCGAGCAAATCGAGGTACCTCCGTTTACTCCGCAGGTAATAAAAAAACTTACAAAGAGTTAGCTCCGTATGCTCGCACTGCAACAAAAGAACGCAATAGATGAGACAGAGCTCTTAAATGTAATTACCGAACGTAGTATATTAGCGTATTTGTTCTAATAATATTGGCGCCATTTCCTACGTTTGAATTTCTTATTTGTGCTTTTTGCCCTTATTTTATTTTCTTAAAGATTTTCTATATAATTTGAAATTCCATTTTAGTAAATAAATCTAGGCATCTATTTTTAAGCACATATTTAAAATTTCTATTACAAAATAAGCAACAAAGAACAACAAGCAGAGTGATACTGAAACAAATTTATTGATTTCTTACTGCTATTGAGAAATACAAAAATATTGTGGAAAATTAAAAAACTAATACTATATAATACATACATATATTCATATGAAATTAATCAATGATTACGCTAACCGGAATTTTAATCGGAGTTGGAAAAACCGGCCCTTAATGATATAACTTAAGGGTGGGAGAAAAATTCTCGAACGGCGTATGTCGGGTTGCCTGAAATATACTGAATATATTTACCGAGTTTAAAATGCCTGTATCTTTGACACGATGCAGGTACCGGCCAGCAACCTTGAAGGATGCCTGGTCAACTGGAAAGCAAATAAATTTGGGATATTTGTCTCCTGCATTTATTGCCTGAAAATATTGGTGCGCCTCTACTTTATTCGAAATTTGTTTTTGCTCTTTCTGAATATTCTCGTGGCTTGTATTTATTTACTTTTATTAAGACTCCCGTTTTATGTAATTTGTAATTATTTTAATGATATTTTCCGAAATTAATTAGATATTAAGTTTTATTCTGCAATAAATATATAACTTTATTATTATTATTTATGATTATCAATTATTTAAGTTGTACTTCTTATTATTTCTCACCATCATTTGTATTTACTTTACACATTGAGGCTTTGTAATAGAGAAAACTAAAATCTGATAAAAAAACAATGCCGGTGTTTCTTACAAAATGTAAAAATTTATATCCTGTATAGTCGACACTGGTATTGTTAGTTAGCGAAATCAAATATAAAAATTTCACCGTGGGTAAGATACGAACTCTGCGGACTCCGAACTAATCATTTATAACAACAACTTACAATTAATTGTTATTGATCTTATCATTTTTTTTATTTATACCTTACATTCTATTATTTTTTTTCAGTAAAGTTTCGATATTTTTTTTAAACAACCGTATATGGCAGACAAAACGTCAAACGCACTCCTTTCCGCACCACCTTATAGGTAGAGTGCAAAGCGCGTTTTTTTTCTCACGGCATTCCCAGTAGGCCTAATTCATGTTTTTTACAAAAAAAAAAAAAAGTATAGACAGTGTAGAAAATAAACAAGAATGACCAAGAAGCGTTTTGTCTAAACGTGTCACAATCCGTAGGTACAGTTCTGTGCAATAAAATAGCGGACACGTGTTATTGCTAATTTTGACATTATTTTGCCATTGTGAAAATGGCTTACGTTAAGTATGACAAAGTGAATTATAGCGTCAATACGCTCATTTAGTGCGCGTCATCAAATTCTGTTTGCATCCAGTTTAACAGACCTATCTATTGTGACGTATTTACTAAATGAGGGTTGTTTGCATCCACTTCACTGACTTATCTTATCACCGTGCTTAACAATTTGGCGTTGTGACGTATTTACTAAACGAGCGTATTCAATTTGTCATACATGAGAGATATTCAAACAAAAGTCATATTTACATAATCGTATAATAAGTGTACGCCAATTTATTGCACAGAACTGTACATACTAATTCTCCAATTTGACGTCTCTAATTTCTAGATTTCTCAAAATACGAGGATCAATAATTTCAGGTAATAAAGCGAGAAAATAAAATTACTCTAACCGTTGATTGAAGGAATACATAAAGATGCGCCACTACATAGCACTGAGCGTAGCCAAAGCTGGATCCGAGATCTACAGCGACTGCATCAGTCGTTTAGGTCCGAGATTCGAAACAGACTGAGACAGCGATGATGTTTCTCGGCAAGGGGTTTGCGGGACGACTTAACTGAAAGACATGCAATTTTACTATAGCCTTGCGTATCTTTATATATTCCTTCAATCAACGCTCTAAAATAATTACCATTTCTGGCCAGAGTTCTTCATCTCTGTATATTGTCTCATACCAAGTATCCTTCGGAATCCAGACTATGAACTAACATACATCTTTCTGAACTATGTTTAACTGTCCCTATATTTGGTACATGTAATGGTGCCTAGATTTTAAATGTAATTCGCTGTTCCTAATTTCTAAAAATGTAATTATTTTTGTCCCGTAGCTTCAAATGGAGTCGCTTCGCGAGCCCTGAATGGACACTTTACTTCAATAACCGCGTTTTGATTAGAAATTATTCCGTCCGAAGATGCCGCTAAAAATCTATATACAGGTTGAATAAAAAGACCACAAGACTCGACTTTTAGATCTGCCAAACATTCAAAAGCTTTAACAGCTTGCTCTTCGTTTTCATTACCGTGTAGTGTCGCATTCGTTCCTATAAATTCCTGGTATAATAAAGCCTTCACAGTATTGGCCGTAAATGTGGTTCTTCTCAATTTCATTATCTTGCCAAAATTTGATGCTGTTAATTCTTCAAAAATGTATCTTTTTTTCTTCGTACTTTTGATTATTTATATCTTCAATAAAATATGCATATGCCTCCGGCCAATAATCGCGAACGTCTGTAGTTCCTGAATGTGTTTTTTGTTTCTTATAAAATGTTTTCTTCTCATACCGTTTTTTTTCCAGACACTCGTATACATCCATATTTGGTCTGAAGCTTTGAGTGATATTTGCCCTTACAATTAAATGAAACTGCTGCCGCCTTGCAACGTGCACTGTAAGAATTACGTTGAATATAATACAATCTTTTACCTCCTACAAATTTTACAATGACTGAATTAAAAGATTCTAAAATGGTGTCATCTACGTTTCTTATTAAAGATCTACTATTAGGCTGAGCCGACTTAAAGCGTTAATAAAGTCATCATACATATTAAAATTCTGAAATTTACATATTGATCCCGCCTTCTTTTGATCCTTGACAAAAGTAAGAAGCACAATTCGAGTGTTCACCAAGAATATGTCTTTATCCATTTATAATGTCACGCTGCAGTTTCACTATCTGGTTTGTTATTCTTAAGTTCGGACTTTTGTAATGTTCAATTGCTTTTGTCACGGCCGCTCTGAATCTATGTAAATTGTTTATTATTAATTGTCTTATGTCCGAATTGAATTTGGGTTTCTTCAAACAGTCCGTAATTTTATTTATATAATTACGTAATACAGTGAAAGCTCCTTATTCACGGTTCCTTTATTCGCGATTTCGTTATTCGCGAATGAAACATTTGAGACCACTTCTTGTATTCGCAGCTAAAAAATTCTTTATTCGCGGTTCTAAAACTAATGAAACATATAAAGACAAACTATTTTATAGTGCAATAAAGTTCGATAGCGTAAATAAAATAAGCAGTTTAACACAAACTATTTTATAGTGCAATAAAGTTCGATAGCGTAAAAAAATAAGCAGTTTAACACAAACTATTTTATAGTGCAATAAAGTTCGATAGCGTAAATAAAATAAGCAGTTTATCATAAATGTATCTTATTGTATTTTTAGAATAACATCCTGGCATTAATTCAAGTATGTATTTGAAAAATATCGCCGTACCAACGGTTTACACGCGCCGACATAAGTTTTTATAAAATTGCTTTGGTTGCAATCGATGTCTAATTTTATTTTATTACATAACTTCACTAGTTACAAATATCTTGCGAGAGTCACATCTCTTCTGCTTTCTTTGCAATTTATACATAATGTCAAGTAAAAGCAAACAAAAATTAACTCCAAAGCGGAAAAAAGTCGTTATGCCGCTTAAAATAAAAATTGAAATGCTTGACCGTTTGCGTGGTGGCGAGTCTTTTGCATCCATATCACGGTCTTTTAATGTTAATGAATCAACTGTGCGATCTATCAAGAAATCTGAAGAAAAAATACGGAATTCTGCAGCTTCAACTTCACTATCATCAAAAATTGTTCGAGACCAAGCAATTGAAAAAATGGAAGTTGCATTATCATTAGGGATCGAAGACCGTAATCAGAAAACAGTGCCTCTAAGTGGTCCTTTAATCCGTGAGAAGGCAAAGCGTCTTTACGCTCATTTTAAAGAACCTGGTGATGAACCTACGGATGGAAAATTTCAAGCATCGGAAGGCTGGTTCAATAAATTCAAGATGCGACAATTATTACATAACATCAAAATTGTTGGGGAAGCTGCATCGGCAGACGTTGCAGCAGCAACAAGATATCCAGGAGAATTCTTAAAGTTAATTACTGATGGTGGTTACAGACCTGAGCAAGTGTTTAATGCTGACGAAACTGCCTTGTTTTGGAAAAGAATGCCAAACAAAACTTACATATCTAAAAATGAAAAGTCCGCATCTGGTTTTAAGGCAGCAAAAGATAGAGTTACACTGCTTCTCTGTTCTAATGCGTCAGGAAATTGCTTAATTAAACCCTTAATGCTTTACAGATCATTAAATCCTCGTGCTTTAAAAAATAAAAATAAGGACAACCTGCCAGTATTTTGGCGTTCAAACAAGAAGGCGTGGGTGACAAGTGTTATTTTCTGTGACTGGTTCCAGAACTGTTTTGTACCTGAAGTGGAAACTTATTTAAAGAAGAATAATTTAGACTTCAAGGCAGTTTTAGTTTTGGACAATGCTCCAGGTCATCCTTGTGAGCTTGAAGCTATGCACCCTAATATAAAGGTAGTATTTTTACCTCCTAACACGACGGCTTTGCTCCAACCTATGGATCAAGGTATAATCCAAGCCTTTAAGCTCTATTACATTAGAAGAACTTTTAAAATCATACTGGATACCATGGAATGTGATCCAGATATGAATGTTATGCAATGCTGGAAGAAATTTGACATAGCAATGTGCATTGTTAACATAAAAGAGTCGCTACAAGAATTGAAACCGTGCACATTGAAATCATGCTGGAAGAAACTATGGCCTGATCTAACTGTAGGTGATGACGAAGAATCCGTGCACATCCAAACTTTAGCTAAAGATATTGCTCAAGTTGCGAACAACATAGGACGAGATGACTTTGAACAAATAGAATCAGGTGACATTCAAGAGTTGCTTGAATCACAAGATGAAGATCTAACTGAAACCGACTTGGAGGAGATGCTTAATCTCCATCCCATTGAAGACGAGGAAGCATCAACAAGCACTGAGAAGACAACATTAAACGTGAAAACTCTGCGTGAAGGTTTAAAGATGGCAAATGAGCTTTGCGATTTCTTCATAAATGTTGATCCGTCTATGGAGAGAAGCCTTATTTTTAAAAGACAAATTCTTAATGCCACAGCAGGATACCAGTCTGAATTAAAACAACTTTTAAAAGCGGCAAAGCAAGAAAAAATTACTAAATTCTTTAAACCTCTGTTTAAACCTGATAATATGTAATTAATATGTATTATTAAAAATTCTTTCATTTAACTATGTACTTATACATATATACATAAAATTAAGGTATGTACATATTTTGTTATTACTTTGTAATTCTGGAACGCATCCCCTTTAATCGTATATAAATTGCTATTCCGCATTCGCGGTTTCTGTATTCACGGCATATTTACGCAACGTATCCCCCGCGAATACGGAACTTTTACTGTATATGATTTCGGCACTCAATTTTTTCAATAATTTTTTGGGGACCGTAAGGAGCCGTTTCACGTAGTTTTCTAAGAACGCTGCTATCACCGTCCCCTATTAATCTACCATAAAATACACAGTGTATTTCACGAGAATGTCGAAAACCTTCCGCAATAATTGTCGACTTCAGGGCTGTTGACGACGAAGACAAATTTTTGTAGCATACGTGATCTTTAGATTTACCAAATTTTGTACAAATTAAACAAAATTTTTACGCCTACATACAACATTTTTTTCGTTCGCCATCCAACAATTGCTGCCACTCTTGATAAACTGCTGTACTTAGACTTATACGCTCGTTTGGCCCATGCTCTTTTACTTACTCACATATACAAAAAAAAATATATAAAAACTGTCCAAATATTATTTACAAAATAAAGCCGATATCCGAATGAAATATTCGTTTACCTAAGGTAATAAAAGAAGTTGAATACAATATCTGTTTATTTGATGTTCGGCTTAATACAGTTGATCAGGTATACCTCCATATCCTTGGTCTTAGACATTGAATTGTGTGTTGCCTAACTGCCATTTATCAGTACGGAAGTTGTGATCATTCTCATTGGTTTCAAAGTCATTTTTTGTAAATCAGGGTTATTTTGAAAGTAAAGTAAATACATTGTCGTGTCCACAATAAAAATATCTAGGGTCTCACGATTCAAAAAAGTACTTTTTAAGCACAGTAAGCTTTATATCGCTATAAAATGAAAAAAATTCAAAGTGCTGTATTTTAACTATTTTTTAATATAATTGCAAATTTTAATCGTGAGTCACTAGAACAAATATTGGTTATTTCGTTCATGCAGCGGCAACTTTTTCATGTGCCTTAATTTTTGCGATTTTTTCAGTTAAAATTGACCATTTTGTGGCATACGCCGATCAAGTAAAAACCCCCCCTTAAGACAGACGTTTTACATTCCATGGCAAACCTTGATCGATATAATTTTTGATCTCGCGGTAAATCACAATCTGTAAACAATCACCGGCACCCGTTAGTCACTGTTGTAATGCTTAAAACTTGTGGTTTTGTTTTTAAATTAACTGCTTTATAATGATCTAATGAATATACTAACTTAAAATTCGAATTCTAGATATAAATGTTGGAAAACGAGGTAATGACGAAGCGTCCACGTCGAAAAAATCATCATTGAATACTGGTCATGCACGTGTTCGTACTAGTGATGGAGACACAGTTGTTGCAGAAAAGAAAAATCCAGAGCTTTTGGAGCCACATACTTTTGCACCTCAAGATTTACTAGCTTTGCTAAGAAATTTAGAAAACGAAATTTGTATATGTGAAATTAACTTGAAAGATGAAAACGACAAACAAAATAAATACAAGGTTGTGTAAATATTATATTTTACATTTTACCGACTTGAGTTTTATATCTTTTTCATTTTACAGATTGATGATTGCCGAAGAACATACAATTATGATGAGTTCATATGCACGTTCTTGTCTATGCTGGCCGAACAAGGAAAACTGGCTGAATTAGTAGAACAACATTTAGGTACTAAAAGGCCTAATACCGTTCCCGCCCCAAAAGCAAACAAGTCAACAAAGAAGCAAGACAGTAATAATAAAAAGAAAAAAGGTAGAGGATCAAAAGTGAAAAGGCGAAGATGATATTAATAGATTTTTATTTATACAGGCTTTTTTTATATACAATATTTATACATTATTTGAGACATTGTTTATATTTATATGCTCGCATTCAACAATTGTTGATGTAAAATACCTTCAATAGTACTAATAGAAATGAGAACACATAAATGATAGAAAAATACTGGATACCAAATGTATAATGTGTGTATGACAAGTAGTTTTAATATTTATTACTATTCCTTGGGATTACTTAAGAGTAGCTAATACTACAACGCAAAACGGTAAGTCCTAAGGTAAATATGTAGATACAGCGATAATTTATTTGAAATAAAAATGTCTGTTAATCTAATTTTTTAATGCTATAAAATTGCTTTTTTTTTAAATCAATAACGAAACTTATCATGTTGAAGGGTATGCGATATGTTGTATAAAATAATAATAGTTCTGTAAAAAAATTATATTTGAATCTCAAATGATGTTATCATTACTCGGAGGCGACTGGTCGTAAAGGGTCTCAAGAGCACGTGTCCATTCGTCACTACACATACAGGGTGTGTCATCTCCCTGGGGAAGGCAGATTCTGACTTTATGAAAAAACGCATTTCGAACTGCGTGTTCAAAAATGTTTATAAGTGAATGGATACTTATTTGAATACTTGTTGTAACAATTTTTACCTATTCTAATGTATTTGTTGTTATGTTATAATTTCTGTTCCACTAAGTACTCGTTGATTCACGTAACAGTTCCTGTTTCTACAACTACTAAAATTATTAATTTGTTTGGTTTTAAAATGTGTTTGTATAATAATAATAATAATATATATTAAATTGCCCAACTGGGCACTCCAATACAGACAATATAAACAAATAATATTGATAATACCTATGTGCAAAATTAATAACAACAAACAATTCAGAAAATAAGTGAAAAATATGAAAAACATTAAAATGTAAACAACTAATGAAAAACATCAACAGCAAAGTTATTAAAATTCCTGGCAGAATGCACCATAGGAGTCTTCAGGTAAATATTCGTTCGGGCAGTGGGAAGCAGAAGCGCTTCATTCACCCTTGAGCATTGATGAGGCACTAGAAAGTTCACTTCTGCTAGAAAATCAGGACAGTCTATCTTAAACAAAATGACATTTTTTACAAAATTAGCATTAATCAGGTGTCTCCTTGCTTCAAGCGACCCAACCTCATGTTGATCCAGGAGCAACTTATAGTCAAATCCACGAGGAGGGTAAGATCCATCTACTTTATAACAGAAATATTTTTGGAACTTGCGCTGTACTGATTCAATTGCATTAATATAGCAATTATATATAGGATACCACACGACAACGCTATATTCCAACTTGCTAACAACCTGTGCATAATAAAGTGACTTGAGTGTAGCTATGTTGTCAAAAGCTCTGCAGGTGCGGATAATGAAATCCAATGCTCGAACTGGTGATGCAGTGACTATAGTAGGATTACCGAAGAGATACAGTAGCAACATTGCATTGACGTAATAGCTTAAAAAGGCAAATTCACAACGCTTAACGCATAGCCTTAACCATAAATATTTTGACATTAGACATTATAAACAAATGTGTAGTTCTAACCCCACATTTCAATGCAAGTATTCTACATTCTCCTATATAAATGTAATTATAATAGACGAAAATTAATGCAATATAGGTACGTAATATAAGCTCTGTTTAAGCAACTAGTTACTAATAATTTTGATTATTTTAGATTATTTTACGTATAATCGAAAGGAAAATGAAAATAAAATAAAATACAAGAGCCGTCCTCTCTAGGTTTATGCGAACAAGAAATGTGATAGGATAATTTGTTTGACGTTTGGAATAGTACATTATAATAAAGAACTTTGTTTAATATTCTGTATATAGCATTTGTACTAATTTATTAAAAGCAAGCTTAAGGTAGCTAAAGTGGTGAAATCAAAGAATAATTTTCTTCTAAATAAATGCACATTTAATGAATATACAGATCGTTGCATCGCAAGTGCCGTCAAAATATTATATCGATAGTTGAACGGTATGTCTTAGTTAAGTCCATATGCCGCGCCGGCGCCGATACATGTTGCAGAGAATACGTATGAATATTTGGATATTTGCAGTCTCCAGTTAGTCATTGTAGAAGGTAGTTGTCTCATATGTTCTAGCGCTTTGCGATATTTTATTACATTTTAATTTTTTTATTATTCTTGTTGAAACAATATTCTTTTCATTTGCATTTTCTTATTATATCCTAATCTGTTAATTGTCTCATTCTTCAAGCATTTTTGCTAAACATATTCGTTTAGTTAGTGTTTTGTCGTCGTTTCTATTAGGTTTTCTGCAGAGTTTAGTGTAAGATACATACATAAGTATTTATTTAGTTTGTTAGTTTGGTATTTATATGTTATAAAAATAATGGATGTTTATAATTTAGTTCAAAGAAAACAAATTATTAAGTGGTATCATCAGGAAATACCCTTAAGGCAAATAATAGAGCGCTTTTATGAGAATTATCAATCACGACCCGCTCTAAAAACAATTCAGCGAATAATAAATAATTTTGAAAGATTGGGCTGTATTATGCCGAACAAGCACAAACGTAATAGGCAGCCATTTGTTCGCGAAGACGAAAGAAATCTTTTAATTTGTGCCAGTGTCGAACAGAACCCGAAAATATCTTCATTGGGTATTAGTGAGCAGCTGGATATTTCTAAAAGCACAGTATGCCGTGTTTTAAAGAAAAATAAATACCATGCCTACAGATTACAGAAAACAAATGAAATATTTCCCGAAGATGAAGAACAGAGAATGGAATTTTGCGAAAATATAATGCATATTTGCAATCAAAACGCAAATTTTATTGCAAATATATTATTTACGGATGAAAGTACTTTCCCGTTGCACGGAAGACATAATCCCGCTGTACCTCGACTCTGGGCAAGAGAAAACCCGCACCTTACATACAATGCTAGAACTCAGTATCCCCAAAAATTAAACGTTTGGGCGGGATTACTTGGAGAGCATAAAATTGGACCATTTTTTATAGATGGCAATTTAACAGGCGAGAAGTATCTTAACTTGCTCCAGAATCGAATTATCCCACGCCTCCACGAATTGGCACTCAACTTGGATAACATATGGTTTCAACAGGATGGGTGTCCCGCTCATAATAGTAGAGTTGTTCGGGAATATCTTCATAATGTATTTCCAAACCGTGTTCTAAGTACCTGGGGAACTATTCGCTGGCCACCTAGATCACCAGATCTCTCCCCTAATGACTTTTTCTTATGGGGATACATGAAAACTAAGATCTATACATTTGAAAACGATAGAGCAAACAATTTGGCAGAATTGCAACAAAATATTATTAACACTTTTGATGACATTCCTCCAGCAATTTTACAGAATGCGCAACGAGGCTTCTACGATCGTTTAGCATATTGCTTTGAGGCGACCGGAAGACGTTTCGAGCATTTAATGCATTAGAAAAGTGGTCGCTTTTATATTAACTTATAAAATAATAATTTATGACTAATAATAGATTCCTTCTGTTGTAACATATGCATATTTTTTGAACGTTTATTCCTGCAAATATGAGAATATTCATTTTTTATTTAGCTACTAATTACAGAATTTAAATTTCATTATTTTACTGTGAATTGTTGTGATAATAAATAGTATTACTATTCTCCACATTGCTTTAATATTTTACATTTTTCATTCGTCATAAACATCTTCTTACAATACATATTCTGTGCACAAGTTTGCTATTCTTGTTATAACTACATATTTAGTTTTTATGAAGATAAACACAGCGGGCACATTGTGCACGTTAAAGAAAATTTTATCATATGAGTCTACCTACATTACGTATAATTCATACCACCGGCGCAGCTATGCACGTACATACATACTACAACGCTAAGACCTGCTCAACGAAGTAACACGTCAATCGGAGCGAGCGTTTGACGGCACTTGCGATGCAACGATCTGTATAGTAATTTAATTTTAATTTTTTTTCCAATTCGCTTGTAAATGGGAGAAATGGGAAGAAATAAAGAAAACGACAGGTTCGGAATTTTTAATGCAATATATACACTATTAGGAGAAAATATATTTTAAGTTTCTATGCTTACTTACATGATACAAAGAAAATGTGTTTATTCATTCATCAATAGATGAATTTACATATGAAAAATAAAGTATAAGAAAGCAGTGATTTACAAAAAGAGCATATTGAATAAAACAGCATCAAATTAGTCTCACTAATATAATTAGTCGTCACTTGAAGATGATGTAGTGGAATCATCACCTGTTATGATTAATGAGTCTTCTTGACAATCCATTAAATTATCAAGTTCCCACATTTTGTTTTCCACATTAACCACATGTTTAATTGCGTTGTTCAAATTTTAACATGAAATATTGAACACACTTTGTTGAAATAATTCCTTTACATCTTCTAGTTTGAATGATACATTGTGTCTAGCAACATACCCCTTTACTTGTGCCCATATCAACTCTATCGGATTTAATTCACAATGGTATGGAGGTAGCCGCAATACCTTTCTATTTGATGCTTCAATTATCTCATCTACAGCATATTTCGCAAGGCCGGTCACATTTTCCTTAACTAATGCTAATAATTCTGCCTTCACCATGTCATCTTCATGTGATATGTTTTGATTGACAAGCCATTGTTGAATTTCAGCTTTGCGGTTGTTTGCTGTAGGTGGTTTATTTATTTTGCGACTGTGATATGGTGCGTTATCCAAAACAATCACTGCATTTTCTTTCAAATTGGGCAGAATATGTTGAAGCCACTCTTCAAATCTCCGCATTCATGTCTTCGTGGTAATCACCTGTCTTTTTACATTCAAAAAGTAGCAAGCCATCTTCTTCAAATCCCTCGTCAGAACCTATGTGTAATATAATTAACCTTTTCCATTTTCCGGAAGGATTTTTAAGGCCTGGGGACAAATCATCTATAAATGCTTGTCTCACAGTAAGCACTGATGTGTCTGCCCACACTTTCTGTACTGTGTGCCCAGCGTTCACCCATGTTTCGTCTAAGTAATATATCGGTGTTCCATCTTCACGATATTTTCTTATTTTACGTAAGTATTGTCTCGTCCAGTAATAATATCATTTTTTTATTTTAGAATACTATTACGATTCCTCTTCTGATAACTACAAATGCAAAACTGTGTATAAAAAGAAACAAACATTTTCATTATACTTTACCGAAAGTTCAGTTCTCTTATTAATTTTCTGAAAGTTGAAATTTTAAAGTTTGGTAAATCGTCTCTTTCATTTATCACCATAAGAGTTTTATGTATAGTTGGAGGTTCGTTTAAAAGGAATGAATAATTCCTCGAATGCTATTCCGCATTACATCATCAACGTTGTCCAGTATGGCCTTTTTCCTATGGTATTTCTTTGGTGATTGAAATTTATGCTCAGCACTATATTCTTGCAAAACCTTGTAAACACTACGTTCTGGTATTCCTGAATATAAATCACCAAAATGAGACTTTATTATTCAAAAAATAACATTAATATTTACCTGCTGCTGTTGCTGTAGTTGCAATGTTATCTATTTTCGAAGTACCTGGCCAGTATGGCTTTTTTCCTATGGTATTTCTTTGGTGATTGAAATTTATGCTCAGCACTATATTCTTGCAAAACCTTGTAAACACTACGTTCTGGTATTCCTGAATATAAATCACCAAAATGAGACTTTATTATTCAAAAAATAACATTAATATTTACCTGCTGCTGTTGCTGTAGTTGCAATGTTATCTATTTTCGAAGTACCTGGCCAGTATGGCTTTTTTCCTATGGTATTTCTTTGGTGATTGAAATTTATGCTCAGCACTATATTCTTGCAAAACCTTGTAAACACTACGTTCTAATATTCCTGAATATAAATCACCAAAATGAGACTTTATTATTCAAAAAATAACATTAATATTTACCTGCTGCTGTTGCTGTAGTTGCAATGTTATCTATTTTCGAAGTACCTGGCTGTTCTTGTAAGGTTTTGTATACATTCAAAAACCTCTCCTTGTCCTCCACTGTAAAATGTTTGGAGAACCTCTTCTTAGGAGGTGAATTCTCCATAATGTTACGCAAAGGGGCAGACTGATACCACAGGTGATTAAACGGAGGATTGAGTTTATAGCCTATAAAGTAGATATTTCAAAATCATCTGATGTTATATTTCATGCGCTTACTTACGTTTGTCACAAAAACAATGTACAGTAGTATATAATACTTTTTGTTAGATATTAAGCAAAGAAACTGAGAAAGAATAAAATAATAATAATGCAAAATTGGAACTGTCAAAACACAATACTTAATTTATTCTATTGTGGGCGTCCTTGCAAACGAACCAATAGTAAGCGTTATTTTACGTATGACGTTTAAGTGACGCATTTCTCGTGCGCTGTTGCTACTGCATCTGTTGGGGGTAATCCTACTATAGGTAAACATGATCAACGAAGATAAGCATTTCATCAAGTGTAACTCCGAGATCATTGACATGCGTTTTGCGGTTGATTGCGATGTTGTCAATAGAATAATTGTTTCAAAATCTACTGGGTTTTCTGGTAAACCAAACAAAACAATGTAAATATAAAAATCAAACAATACAAATATAACATAAGTAAATGGTGCGGCAAAAATAACTAAGCGATTTTAAATCGTAGCAATCAGTGAACGCTGCACAAAACGTCGTATTGTCACAGTTGTACAGGTTACACCTTAGGCATTCATTATGCAGCGTTACACGAACCAAAAGCGAATAGAAATAGTTCAGTGGTATTATGAAAATAATTCAATTCAAGTGTTGTGTGCGTGCAAAAAAAAATTTTGAACAAAATATCGTAATCGTCCTGCTCCAAATTCAAACACCATTCGCAATGTAATATCAACATTTTCCATTAGTGGTTCAGTGGGTGAAGCGTGCCATATTGGCCGACCGCGTACAAGTCGAACCGAGATAAATATTGAACGTGTATGGAACGATGTGCGTCAAAGGCCACAAACATCCTCACGGCGCCGTGCTCAGCAGTTACAACTTATTGATCGTTCTCTACGTCAAATTATGAGACCTTTACTTATATCCCTATAAAATTCTAATAACGTAGTATCCTCATTACAGATTATGAAAAACTTCTAGCTTGGAGTAACACCTTTACAAACTTAAATAACGAAATTAATGGTTTCCACACAAAAATTATCATGAGCGATGAGTCACATGTTCACTGATTTGGACACGTCAATAAATAAAACAACAGGTTTTGGGGTACAGAAAATCCTCGAATAATTGATGAAAAACCCTTACGCTCCCTTAAAGTCACTGTATGGTGCGGTGTTTATAGCGTTGGCATTTTAGGACCGTTTTTCTTTGAAGATGATGCAGGTAATGCCGTAATTTTCTCGGACCGCAGTTGGAAGAACAAAATCTGCCGTACATGTGGTTTCAACAGAATGGTGCCACATCGCATACAAGTCGAGAAACCATCAACCTTTTACAGACGATGTTTCCGGGACGTCTTATTTTACGTGGTGGCAATATTGACTGGCCACTAAGGTCGCCGGACTTGACTGCCCCAGATTGTTTTCTGTGGGGCTATCTAAAGGACAATGTTGACAAAGGCAGGGCAGAAACGCTGGAACATTTGAAAAAGGATATTCGCCAAACAATTGCAGACATAACACCTGAGGTTTTCGATACAGTTACGCTAAATGTGGTTAAAAGAGCTGAATCTTGTCGTGATGATCACGGCACTCATTTAAATAATATAATTTTCAAATAATATGTAATAAGTTACCTAAACCGTTTATTAAAAGTAGATATTAACTAATAATTAAATGAAGTGATGGAAATCTTATGGTGAAACATGTCGAAATATAAGCAAGTAATAACAAATAATACACTTGGTATTGTTTCACAAATATATATAATTAAATACTCGATGTGCATTTCGCCTTGCGGCATCGTCAGGAGTTCTCGAGAAACTAAAGTAAAATTTAATATACTGTAACTACCTACTTCAAACAAAAATATAAATAGAAAAATATACAAAAATAGAAAATTATGAAAAGGTCATGACTTATCTGGAAAGACCGTTTTTACAATGCTAGGGTTTATTAGCGGTGAATTTACGAGTTCGGTTTGTTCATTAAGAACATTGCCTGGTTGTAAAAGTAAACTTTCTTTTATAAAATAACTCTCTAGAGCATTCATTTTTTTACTTTTATTTAAACTATACAGTACTTCTAAATTGTGTATTGAAAAATGATGTCCCGTGTCTAAAACATGGTTAGCTACACTTAAATTTTCATAATTTAATTTCACGGCTCGCATATGTTCTCAGAATCTTAATTTGAAATTTCGCCCCGTTTGACTTAAAAAAAAGCTGGATTTTAAAATAGTCTTCTATAATAATAACACCTTAAAAAGTCAATTAACGAATAATAAAACAGGGAATCCTAAACTAAACAAATCAGGAATTTATAGAATTAATTGTAGTGATTGCAGTAAATTTTATATAAGTCAAACGGGGCGAAATTTGAAATTAAGATTCTGAGAACATATGCGAGCCGTGGAATTAAATTATGAAAATTCAAGTGTAGCTAACCATGTTTTAGACACGGGACATCATTTTTGAATAGACAATTTAGAAGTACTGTATAGTTTAAATAAAAGTAAAAAAATGAATGATCTAGAAGGTTAAGTTATAAAAGAAAGTTTACTTTTACAACCGGCAATGTTCTTAATGAACAAACCGAACTCATAAATTCACCGCTAATAAACCCTAGCATTGTAAAATTGGTCTTTCCAGATAAGTACCTTTTCATAATTTTCTATTTTTGTATATTTTTCTATTTACATTTTTGTTTGAAGTAGGTAGTTACAGTATATTAAATTTTACTTTAGTTTCTCGAGAACTCCTGACGATGCCGCAAGGCGAAATGTACATTGAGTATTTAATTATATATTTTTGTGAAACAATACCAAGTGTGTTATTTGTTATTACTTGCTTATAGATATTAACTATTTACAAAATATTGTATTATTTGTCATAATTATAAATGAACTAAATCGCTTAGTTATTTTTGCCGCACCCTTTTTAAGCAACTAACTAATACCAAAAAATATAACAACAATAATAAACAATTTAGATATGCAAATCTAAGATCTGCCTGTCATTTTCAAAATCACTAAAAAAGTACTAGCATCTGGCAGTCAGTAACTTTTTTAACTCTACTTTGAATTTTCCTATCGTTAAACTCTTTAAATTTTTAGAGATTCTGTTGTATGCAGTTATCATCAAATACTGTGGATTTTTCCTATAAATCGATAATCTGTGTCTGGGCACCTCCAAAACATCACCCCGCCTCATATTCATGGTGATCAATTTTATAAATTGGAGTGGATTTTGCTTGGCGTAAGTTAATATTTGGTAGATAAAAATACAGGGAACTGTCATTTTTCCTATAAATCGATAATCTGTGTCTGGGCACCTCCAAAACATCACCCCGCCTCATATTCATGGTGATCAACTTTTATAAATTGGAGTGGATTTTGCTTGGCATAAGTTAATATTTGGTAGATAAAAATACAGGGAACTGTCATAATATTTAACCTAGTGAAGTAATCCCTACATGACGTCCCCGCACTTACACCCACCATGTTCCGTATTGCTTTTTTTTGTAAAAGACCCTCTCATTCTCACTTGAGGAATCCCATGCCAATGTAGGGTACGATATTAGAGAATAAAAACTTGCGTAGTAGTACTTCTTTAAAACGTCTATATTTACTGACTGCTTCAATTGTTTTAATGCAAAACATACTGATCTTAGCCTATTGCATAGGCCGTCAATATATCTCTCCCAGTTACATCCTGAATCGATTGTTACACCTAAAAATTTTGCGTTACCGTTTTGAGTAATAGTAGCTTCACTAGTTTTATTTAAGTAATTATAATTCTTTTCTCTATTTGTTACATTAAAGTTGATAAATGATGTTTTACACGAGTTTAAATGCAAATCATTTTTATTAAAATACAACTCGAGGTTCCGCAGTTCTTCGTTCGCTGGTGCGGCCACGTTATCCTTCCTATCGCAGGCTACAAATATCGTTGTATCATCAGCAAATAGTAAAACTCTTTTAGAGGGGACGTCATTTATATATGCTAGATATAATAGTGGGCCGAGCACGGATCCTTGAGGAACCCTAGAGGTTAAAGACTGTTCTCACGATCGACACGAACCGACCTGCACATAGTGTATTCGGTTTTTCATTTTCTTCGGTAGTGATAGTTTTTCCCCGTTCACGTTTTTTGTGCTTTATTCGTGCAGAACCACAGCCGTCTTTACTTACAAGCCATGAAGTTAAATTTGGCAACACCGCCTAGTTGCCCTCAAGTGGGTCTACTCGTGGACTTATCACTTTAGCACCGTGCTGAAAGTGAGATAGATTAACCGCGTACCTATCTAAAATAGGTTTTTTGGTAGGTAATTCTTTCTTTAAATTTAGGTAGGTAGGTATAATGTGACGAAGAAAGGATGTATGAAAGGGAAACGTATAAAAAACATTATTAATATTTCAACATTTTTAATAATATTCGCTTTTGTTCAAAGTGATAATTTTCTCGTTTGACCACTTTTTTTGGTGACATACACTATTTTTATTTCTGCTATAATTATTTAACACTATTGCTCATTGGTGTTCCACATTCACATACAACATTAAAATCAATATAAAAGTTATCAGACTTTATACACTTTTAATTGCTAATGAATTCAAGAATTGTTTTTCAATTTTTATATTTTTTGTTATAAAAGCAAATATTGCACATAAGTGAAAATACAAATAACCTACTTCATCAGTCCTCCTCTCTGCAGATAACCACAATAAGCATCACCAAACAAAGCACCATTACTTTTCACTGCCAAATTTGTACTATTCACACACTTAATTTTAATTTTAATTGAATAAACAGCATAACCACTATGTATGCTTGTAATATTCAGCGTTTATACATAAATCACTGCATAAACTACCTAGATATATCTTGCTAACAAATTTTATAATAGAGACCAACGAGTCAACTTACAGGTTTCAGGTAACACCCACATAAGATTATTTGATGCTAATTCGGTATTATTAACGTAAACTGTACCTATACACTATTTATTAATAACGATACTTGAAACCATTTTTACACTTTCACCTTCCTTGTCTTTATATGATCAAACCGTTGAATTTCACCTTCATCAAAATGTTTACAGCAAACCACTGAATTCCCTGTGGTGACGAAATTTTCTCTATTAATTGCTCGTAACCACTTTTTACGTAAGTAATTTTCCTTTGAAAATGAAAAGGTTGTTTGTAGATGTTCCTGTTCAAGTGTATGTTGTAGTTCGATTTACACAATGAGAAACAGCACAATCATGGCATCTAAAACATCACACAGTTGTAAAAAAATGAACAAAACTAGTAAATGTATATTGTTCTTACCTTCTCCAAATGTATTTGTTAATCAAACTTATAAACAGCAAACAAATGATTGCAAAGAACGTGTTGACACTTTGAGGTTATCTTTAATACTGTTATCGGCCACATTTATGAAAATATGAATTGTTTACCCATAGGTACTTCCCGAGATTAATTTTAACTTTGTAAATACTTCTTCTCAAATGTTTTTGATTCAAACTCACGTAAACTTTAGCTAATAAACGTGACATGCATATCATATGCACATGGTCTTACATAGAATGAGACCCACACGGGCAGTTGCCAAATCTCCAACTTCATGGCTTGTAAGTAGAGACGGCTGTGGCAGAACGCGTCATCAGCTCTCACCAGTTATTGGTCGGCTTGTACATGATACTGTTTTCTAAAAAAAATAACTTTAAATATAGCAATGTAATTTTATTTAACCCCGGTTTGTGTGATAATAACGCCATTTTTTACTTTTACTTTGAAATATCTACTAAACGCTAACAGTTAGGAATAGAGAATGGTTAACAAAAATGAAAGAGCCCATAAATATCTATCAAAATGTCCTAAAAAGTAAAGGCTGTTCCATTTAAATTTAATGAGAAAATTAAGGATCCGAGTTCTGACTCACCCTGTATACAAGATATTTGTTTTTTATTAAATAGAGCGAAACAACGAAATGGAAGACGTACCCAAAGCAAGTAACGGTGCGAAAAAGGCCGCATAATTTTTTCCTTACCAGAACTACTTATGGTGGGTTTATGCAGTATTCCTTAACTTAGTATTAGTCCTAAGAATTAGTCTTAACCTCAAAAATACACGTTATACAGACATTAAATTTTCAAATTACGTAGCTGTGTACGTATTCCCTCACAAGGGTTAGATCTTAGCTAACGAGGCACTAACTTAGTCCTAAGAGTTAAAAATTACGAACTTTCAAGGTCGTGTCCTAACGCGGTCCTAAGAAGCTTACGACCATAAGATCAGCTGACTGAACGGTAACACGTATACTCAATGATCGAACTTTCTTAAGACTAATAGTAATACTAAGTTAGGACTAATTCACCCTGCATAAACCCAGCATTAAACTCGATTGTGAGCTGAAACTCATAGATATTTGAGTAACAGGTAACAGGAACGGTTCTATAGACATAAAAGTAATAACTGCTTATGAGATGTATTAGAAAAATGAAAATTAAAAGTTTTGACAAAGTCACAGTATATTTTTAATAAGAGCTACCATAAATATGTTTTAAACTCAGGAAAGCCATGCAATGTTGTTTTATTTAAACTTAGATTATAAATGAGTTAAGTGACACTTTAGACCGATTTGGTTACTTTATTTTTGATACATGAGAATTGTATTTTATTTGTTACTGCCAATAAAATATATTTAAATGAAATAATTACATGGCTTTCTAGAATATAAAAGATTTCGATCATGTATATAAAGTCTGTTAATAAGATATTATTGTGTTATCTGAATTCAGGAATGACATGAATATTTATGATGATAATCTGCTTTGTAAATAAATTCTGTTAATAGACGATAAAGTATTCTTGGAATATACTGCTTTATTTTTGTTTTGTGTGATTTTTTTGATTTGGAGTTTTTGTATTATAAAGAACCTTTAGCTTACTAAAAATGGGGTATTTAACTAAGTATGCAAATGCCGGATGGTCACTCAATGCAGGATTAGAGCATTATGCATAAACTACTAGAACTGCGATATATGTTTCCAATGCTGTGTTTACACCATCCAACTAAATTCATGAAGTTTTTGACCTTGAATTTATTAGAACGTGTAAAAGCGAACATTTTTCAATAATTTTCTAGGGAATTATCAGTATATTTCAGTTTAAAACTTAATGCCAATTTTCTTGTTGTGAATCTTGTGCCTGTGAAAAATTTTTGTTATTATTATAAAAGGCTGAAACAGTTAGTAATATCAATCGTATTTGTGATGAAATTTGCATTAAGGACAGTATTATCATTTTGAAATTCCCTTTTGACTAGATTAAGCTGCCTTTCTGTACATGGGTACCAAGGCAAATTTCACTCTGTATAATTATTTAAATAATCAAGATTTATAAAAAGAAAGTATTTTTTATGAAAACAATTATATGTTTTGGAGAATGCTGCATTTTATGATTACATACTTTGTAATTACTACAATCAATATCAAAATTCACACATACTTTTAGCATCTGACACCAAGTAGCTGTAAATAGAGTTTGCGCCAGGACTTTCTCTTTAAAGTTATAAATGTATAACGATCGTTTTATAATCATAAGGGAAACTGCTTTTTGTCGTGTGCGCATCAGTGTTGGGATTGCTATTACATTTGTAATAAATCTATTACATTTCCCTGTGTTTTATTACGTCGTTACGAAAGCACATAAATCTATTACATTTTCGTGGATTTTTTTACTTTAATTCAAATCTTGTGACCTGTATTTTCGGAACAGTATCCGTAGTAGCAAAATCACTATATGCACACTTGTCCTGTATTAGCAAATTTATATTTTCATCCTTCTCTAAAATTGTGATTTTGCTGCTTGGGATAATACCTGCGCGTGTTATAATTACTGGCGATATGGTGACAATTGTCTGATAGATTATCTTTTACGTTGGTGTTCATGTCGTTGTTGGTGGCAAAAGTTGTAATTTAAGATACCGATCATACAGATTATTATGACGGTGTAGACATAATTTACAAATATAAAAGAGACTACACCAGTGATTCCCCGAAATGCTATAAACTCGTGATTCGCGGTCGATGAACACTGCACAGAGGCGACCGCGACTAAAATGTAAACAAAAAACACATTTATTCAAAGATTATAAACCTACAAAGGATTGCTCATTCCCTATGCTGTAACGTTAGCATATCCCCCCTCACGGCGCGCACTGCGGTGACGTCACAACTGGACCATGCTCTTCAAATCGTAACGTTTCCAGTGTTTTTAGTACATAGGCGTGTGTTGCACGTGCCAAATTAATGAGATTGTTTTGCTTTATTTTATGATTTAAATCTATATTTCGCGATTGACTTTGTGTTTTTATTGTGTTAGTAATAAAACCACTCTTTATTAAAATTTTCAATTAATTTAATTTTATTGATAGGT
This sequence comes from Amphimallon solstitiale, assembly GCA_963170755.1. NCBI lineage: Eukaryota > Metazoa > Arthropoda > Insecta > Coleoptera > Scarabaeidae > Amphimallon > Amphimallon solstitiale. Next base: position 77,358,173 of record OY720683.1, on the reverse strand, counting down.
AGTGAAAACCACGTGAAAACATAAGCGCTATGCCGGGTCGTAGATGCGCCGTATTTGGTTGCAACAATAGCAGAGTTGTAACCAAAGCAAAAAATGAAAGTGTCATTTACCATGAATTTCCTCGCGCAAATAATTTGGTCTCCACAACTATAAAAAAAGAATGGATTCGACGATGCCAAAGAGCCGATAAATTCAATCCCAACACAAGCCAAATTTGTTCTGTGCACTTTACGTCTAATGATTACGAAAGGGATTTAAAATGAATAAATATTTTCTCAAGTACCATGGACCTCAACTTGAGAAAAAACACTCGGTTACCAAACAGCTGAGTAACTTTATTTATCAGAAGGAAAACATCCCTTTAGATTTAGTTCAAAATTTTATAAAACTTAGAACAATTATTAAAATAAATTATGAAAATATTAAGCAAGAAGAAAAAAAAATCAAAAACAGAAAAAGAAAAATTGTGGCTTCTGAAAGAAAGACCGCAAAGAAATTTAAAAAAATTGTCTCTTAAGTTTAGTTAAAATTTAAATAAAAATTTAGTTTTTATTTTATCCATTTTTTTACCAGTACCCAAGATTTACTGAAAATACTGATTAATTATTTTAATAATCTACTATTTATTTTAAATATTGCAATGCTATGAAATCTGTGAAAAGCGTAAGACATTATATTTCAACTATTTCGTAGGTCCGGTGACTACGTCACTGCCGAGTATGACCGATCACGTCCGAAGCTGATTGAGCAATCCTTTGTAGGTTTATAATCTTTGCATTTATTTTATTTTTAAGAATTTATTATGTTTTGTTTTGAGAATATTCTCATGTATTATTTATGTTAAATTTGTATTAGATTCTCTAAAATAAATAATTGCGTTTTGCTATACCTATATATTTTTAAATTTCCCGCCCATATAATCTATTACATTTCTATTACATTCAGGCACCAAGTTTTGGTACAATCTACCAACACTAAAATCCCAACGCTGGTGCGCATAATGTTTTAATTTGGCTATAGTTTGACAGTTTGGACGGAACACAAGATATTGAACAATTCTTAGAACTTTAATTCGTTCCGAATCTGCAAAATGAAATCTCGTGTTTTTGAATTTCTTGATTTATCTTTCTGCCACTGTCGGCAAGACATTTTATTTGATATAACGAGACAGAAAATGGCACGCATCACAATAAACAACAAACAATTTGTTGGTTATGTTTATACTTTCATGCTTGTTGATATCAAGAACATCTTTCATATTCGGGTATCGTTTTGTCACGTCGTATAACGTCTAGTTTCTGAATGGTTCGCGTTATTTTATAAAATAGTATAAGAAATTGGTCGAATTCAGCAGATACAACAGTTGCGCAACTGTTCAGTGATCGGATTCAAATGATGTACGCTCACACTGAACATATTTTCGAGCAGTCGCCATTTTTGCGAGCGGAAAAAATCTATGCTCACTTAGTGAGCGTATTCTATCCGCATGCACTATTAACATGTGCAACTGTTGTATCTGCTGAATGCGACCATTAACGCATTCCAACACCGACGTAACACACAATCTTGAAGAAAGTTACAAGAAAAGTTAGGTAAGCAAATCGGGTTGAAAAAACCGGCCCTTACACTAAAAACTATGCCGAAACTTAATGCAGAAACATCGTATCGTATCGTAGAAATCTTCTGAATACGATGTTTTACCAAATGCAATTTTAAGCAATTATATATAATGGGAAATGGTTAAGGAATTTTATTGGCATGGTTTTATATTTTTTGATAAAGACATTAAACATTGTCTAAACGTAAAAAAATGTTTTATTTATTCAATTAAGTAGTACCACATACCCCAGAAATAAAATTTTAGTATATATTGAATACAAAACTCGCGTTATGTAACTCTCTGGTGCTGTCTAAAGGGGCCCACACACTGCGGTTTTGTTCGACGAACAAGTCTGTCGAACAAAACCGCAGTGTGTGGGCCCCTATTAAACAGATATGTTCAGCAGCTTTGTACGCCAACATCAAAGACGGTTTTCGACCCACACACTTCAGATTTGTTCGACGAACAAGTCTGTCGAACAAAACCGCAGTGTGTGGGCCCCTTAACTTTCTCTATTGCTCGTCTGTGCATGGTCCATGTATGTATTGATATATGTGACCAGAGGAATACAGAAAGTGCAAAACTTCTGTCTAAGGTTTGCTTATGGCATCAGAAGGTATGAGCACATCACAGACACCCTTTCCTGCTGCAACTGGCTGAATATGCGGAATAGGTTCTATTTGAGGGCATCGTGCTTGTGTCACGCTGTAATCACTACCGGGTTCCTACCAGAGATATAGAGAGGGGAGAATGCTCTTACAAATGCGCGGAAGATAGAATGATTGCAAATGATGATGTGCGCCATCTTGACCCAGGGTTGTCAAAAACCACCAATCATAGGCATTCGTGAAAGAACGAATTTTCAAACAAAAAATGAGAAAGGAATGTGGAAGGAAACGTTCGGGTGATTGGTTTATGCATTTAAACCGCAAAGTAATCGCGTTTTGCTTATTTTGTCAAACATTTATTTATTATAGTTTATTGTTTATTATTAACATTCATAAAAAATAGTCCTTTTTAGAAGGCGCAAGTAAAATATTCCCTTTGTGAAGGTATTTTGTCACCTTCATTAGCTTTTTTTTGTAATCGCTAATATTTTATAGTATGGTGGTAGCGCTTTACTGGGTCCTTCAAAAAATCGTAAAGGAAAACAAGGTTTGGACAAAGGCAAATGGCTTATACCGTGTGGCCGCCGTTCATAGCGCGATGCATGTATTAGTAACTACTGGTCGACTATAAATGGGCGTGCCAACTTGAATTGCCACACCGACAGCGGGCGTATAAGTTATACGTATAAATGTATTCGTAGGCAAATCAAGTGAAGAGCAGTGCAATAGGTATTGCGTTCCCGTTGTAAGTAATTATTTGTAGTTGTTTGAAGCATCAGATAATCACTGATAATATGTCAGTGAAGTAACTCATCACAGCTTCATAAACAACATAAAAGAGCAAAAATAAATAATAAATAACTCCTAGACTTTAAAATAAAAAAAACTTCTTAACTAAAATAATATTTTTCAACAAATATTATAATCTAAAAACTCAACTATAATAAAATACTGAAACATAAAATATTTACTTCTTAAAACAGAATTGTAATTCAACATTGCAATTAACCTGTAATTAGCTAAAAAAATGTTATTCTTAAGCAATAATAAAACTCGAACTGACGCCCATATGTGGAAGCGACGGCGAATGAAACTGCCCGACTACACCGTATAAATGTTGATTTTTTGGACAAATACGAGTGCATCATAGGCATATGCGAAATACTAGCTCTGTTGTAATCCAGTATAACACTGCGTCTACTTGTTTACCGTTCTAATACACAGACATCTCTATCTGTTTCGCTTACTCTACAGGTATCGCGATAATGCAGACGCACGCGGTCTTATGGTATATGTCTAAAACAACTACTGTCAATCAAAGAGCAGACAAAGTGGGTATGTAGTAGGAAGAATATTAAGGAAAAACAATAACTTGGATGTAGCATAAAGAAATCATTTGGACGATATGTGCTTTCATTTTTCTTGAGGAATGAGTTACCAAATTGTAGAAAAATAATAAATGTCCATTTGTAAAGTTGTATAATGAAGCAAAACAAAAAACAATGATGGATCCTCTTTATTCTTTACAAAAGTTTTAATTTACTCTACGGTACTAGTTTCGACATTAAGTCATCTTCAGCCGAGAATCTAAACAAAAATTAACCGTTACAAAATTTACCACGAATAAGTATGTATAAAAATATCAAATGCAAAAATTACACGTGTATGATACTCACAGTCAAATGTTTTTCAAATTATCTCTTATCATAAGTTAATGTATGCAGATACAACTATAGGTTTAACAGGATCTTTCGAAAATACTTGATAGGTGGTTTTCATATTAAAATAGGATGATAATAGATAAAAATTTTTAGATAAAATTATACGTAAAATATTAAAAACACAAGTCACGTGACATGGTGGACAATGCACAATATAACATGAAGCAAATAAAATACCATACAAGGTCATGCACGCTATTGATAAAACATAACAATAAATAAGTTACTATCAAATAACAAACAAACTAGAAATCGCATAAGTCAGCTCAAGAACGTAAAAACTTTTGTAAAGAATAAAGAGGATCCATCATTGTTACTTTCTTATACGTAGTATAAGGAAGTATTGTGATGATGAAAATTTTCGACCTCGAGATTTTTGCAGATGTCCACGTTTTGAAGTCCCCTGATACCGAAAAAGTGGTTTTTAAAAAATGTCTGTGTGTCTGTCTGTGTGTGTGTGTGTGTGTGACCACGATAGCGGCCAAACCGCTGTAGATATCAATTCCAAATTTTGTATTTACGTGTATAATCTCCCTCTTGAGATCTGATTAGTTTTTCAGTAAAATCGGTAGACCGGAAGTAGCAGTTTACTTCAGCGAAAAAATCGAATTTTGCGAATATTTCGTCAACTACTAAGTTTAAACAAATTTATAAAGAATTCATATATACTTAAAATTAAAATTGAGAATAATTTTATTTAAAAAGTTTTTCGAAATTCCTACCGGAAGTAGGTCTTTTACTCTTATCGAAAATCCGTTTTTTGCGAATATTTCGCAAGTCATGCTTTTTAGACAAGTACGTTACGGGTATAAAATTATTTAGAACATAATTTTCAATATCTTTTGTATAAAAAAAAATTCAAAATTCAGACCGGAAGTACCACTTTTACTCTTATCGAATAGCGATTTTTTGCAAATATGTCGTAAGTTATGCATTCTATATATATTTATCAAGAGTACAAAAGTATTTAGAACTGGATTTGCAATATTTTTTGTATATATGAAATTTCAAAATTCGGACCGGAAGTAGCACTTTTACTCTTAGCGAGGAGCACTTTTTTGATAATATCATGCAAAGTATGCATTCTATAGCGATTTATTAAGCGAATGAAAGTACCTAGAATAGGATTTTGAATAAGTTTTGTATAAAAAAATTCTTAAAATTGTATAGTTTGAAACGCTCATACGTATAAGAAAGTCGTGTGGTGGCCACACCTCATTTTTTTTTGTTTTGCTTCATTGTAGAAAAATGTTATTCAGTGTAATGTTTTGTGAAATAAAAATACTTGTTCATGTTTACAAGTTTTTATTAATAACAATATGAAAGGATGCTTATTGCTTTTATTATAGATATTATATTTATTAAAGATATTTCTTTTGAGGTATTAAACACTTTATCTTTACACTGCAATTAAATACTGCATATATCCATATACAATAACTGCAATAATCTACAATAATAAAATAAGAAACTACAAAATATTAATTGCAACACAGGTAAGAGTTTAGATTTTTCATAGTTCGTGTTGTGCCATAAAGCTTCTTTCTTGATTTTGCTTGACTTCTCTTCCAAGCTTCATATTTTCTTTTATATTTACCAGTAGATACCATAAAAATAGATTTTGTTTTACATAATATTTCTTAAATACAATAAAAAAACTTGCAAAATTATGAAAAGTCTTTGGCCACACGTCACAAACGCTAAAAGCACGTATCACTCAGCATAAGAGCGATGTTCGGTTGGGTAAAAAATCATGTGCCCTAGCGATACATTCTCAAAACTTGGACCACGTTACGGTTTTAACTATGATGATGCAACTATTTTGGACGTCGAAACGCATTATAAGAAACGATTATTTTTGGAAATGGTCCACATTAACAGACATAACGATGCGATTAACTTCAAATCCGATACCAATCAGTTGAGCAGTATTTATTGCAACATTTTTCAAATTATAAATAAATAGATGTTTGAGGTTTTTACTATTTCGTACACCTTTGTATACAGTTATTTATCTATAAATTGTAATTTTGGTTTGTCACATCCAATATAAGAAAATTTAAAAGAAATGTAATTTTTATAAAAAAGAAAAAATAACAAAAAACGCTATTTGTATACACATGTTTATTTTATCTGTTAACATTTTAGTTTGAAATAATTTTTATTTTATTTAGTCATGACAAACAGTTTGTGAATGTACCTGTTAACGTTGGTTTTACCGGCAAACCTTTTATATGTCTGACGAAGTGTTTCAACGTTAATGTTTTATGTTGTAGGTTTATAGTAATTATGATTGTTGACTTGTTATATTAGTTATATGTGTTGCTTTTTTAGTGGTAGCTCCTGAGGATGCCATAAATAAATGGCGAAATATTGAGCCGTTGGACAAATAGTTTTTTCTTTCTAAAACACAGACCGAATACCCGTAATTCTTTTTGTGATTATGTTCCAGTGACTAACTCTGTGTTGTAAGTTTGGTTTCTTTTTCTTTTAAGGACATTATTTTAAATTAGTAGAGTTTTTAGTGTCATATTCTTCATTGTAGCATTACTCCCGATGAGGACATCAAATATATGTCGAAATAATGAGTAGAACGATGGAGTTTGAATATTAATGCAGACCGCATTCCCGTAATTCTCCCCTTTTTTTGATTGTTTGTGTACGGTCGATAACATTTGTAATAATAATAATAATAATAATAGTAATAATAATAATAATATATATACAGGGTTTTCAAACTTAAGTCGGCACTATCGCTATCTTCGTTATTATTGGAGCTACGAAGTCGCTTAAATAGGCAAACTAGTAGTATTTTTTTCGCTCATTACGATGGTGAAAACGGAATAAAAATTGAACATCGCTTTCGCTACTTATGTCAAAAAGTTAAATTTTTTCAAATGGAACACCCAGTATAAAATATCCTCAATCGATAGGAAATTGAATTCTGAACAAAATGTGCTCTATGACCTTTTATGCTAATGTCAAAAATGACAAAGCTATTGATGACTTTTCAAATTCGTGGCTGTCTTAGCTATAACTTTGTATTAGCAATGAAATAAAAAGCAAGGGGAATATCAATGAAGTATTGTTTATTTTAGGTAATCATAATAGTAATAATAATAAATCCTATAAATATTTAAAAAATACAACAAAACTTAAACTAGATGCTCAAAAACACCTCACTCGTACTCCAAGCATTTTTGAGCCCGCTTGTAAAGGCTCCTAGTGGCTCTGGCAATGATTCTACCATCAATATTATTGATAGCATGAACGATACTCTGCTGAAGATCGTCAAGATTATCATACTGCCTGTTGTACACCACACTCTTCACATATTAGCCACGTGCATCGCATCGTATACGTACATGTTTCTGTGCTCCGCAGTTATTATAAAGTTTATACTGTTAATAATTATCGGTTGTGTTTATAATTGATACCATACTAAAGTTTAAAATCTGATTTTTCATTTTGTACATATTTTATATTTCTAAATCTCTTTGTTTATTGTGTAATTGCATCGGTAAGTTATCTGTTTTATTCTCCCGTGTTTCCTTTTCTTTTTTTCACTACAGCTTTTTCGTGCTGGTTCTTTATATCTGCACTTCTTTCTTGTTTATAGTTTCCTTGATATATACATACATCAATATTTAATCTTTTTTTTTTTTTTTTTTTTCCTGTGTACACCGTTCGAGAACCTGTCCGCTGCCTATCTTTTCCTTTATCTTGTTTTACATAAGTCTTCAGTGACGGGCACCTCTGGAGTGAAGTTTGTCTCCCTGTCTTATCCTTGTAATTACTTTTAATTTTTTATTTTTGTTTGATAAATATGCCTACCTGTGCGTGTTGCGGTGGCTCTGATGATGCACATAAAATTATCAACTGCTGCGTCTGTGACAGACAGTACAGGATTGATTGTGTTAATGTCTCGACTGCCGAGGCTCGCAAATTACACCTAAAGACGGGCTTTACTTGGACTACTGTTAAGATCGCTACTGGGTAGCGATCTTAACAGTTTGAGGGCTGTTCTTGTCTCTCTACAGGAAGAAATCAAAATTCTTAAAAAATCCATATTGGAAACTACATCTAACTCATCGTCTTCACTTCTTGATTATGAGAAGATTATACAGGAGATTTCGGACAGGGACAAACGCAAGGCAAATATAGTCATATTCGGCTCACGTGAGTCGGGTTGCAGTAGTAATGCCGAACAGCTGGTTGTTGATAGGAAATTGATTCGTGAAGTTTCCTCGGAAGCTCAGATTATCGACGAGGATATGAGGATTTCAAGATTGGGCAAGTTTGATGCTACGGGTCCTGGTCGGTGTCGTCCGATCAGGGTTTCTTTTACTTCTGAAGCTCGTGTACACTCTATTCTTCGTAACATGGCTAAAATTAAATCCAAGTTTCCCAATATATCAATTTTTAGGGATCGCACTCCAATGCAGCTTCAATTGCATAAGGATGCCAAAGCTGAAATGAGCAAACGTTTAAATAATGGTGAATCTAATTTGAAGATCAAGTATATTAAAGGCATACCCACCGTTGCTTCTTTAAACTGAATAATCCCAACGGGTCTTCCACGCCTCTGAACATTTATTACCAGAATACCCGTGGCTTACGCACTAAGACACATTCTTTTTTTGCCGGTGTTTGTGAGAATTTCTTTGATGTAATCGTTATAACTGAAACTTGGCTTGATGATTCATTTTCTAGCTCTGAGCTGTTTCCTCCGTCATATTATGTTTTTAGATCTGATCGTAAATTCTCATTAATAAACAGATCAATTGGTGGTGGAGTTCTGCTTGCGCTGAGTGACACGATTTCTTGTCAACTTGTTGATACTGCTGCTGTCTTGTCTCTTACCCCGTCGATTGATTTTATTCTGTGTAAATGTCGTATTCTGGCTGACCATTTTTACATAGCTGCCGTATATATTCCGCCCAGCACTAATCTACATGATTTCGAAACTTTCTTTGAATATCTCGAAATCCTTTTAGATGGCAAGCCTATCTTATTTATCGGCGACTTTAATCTAACACAATATGCAATTAACCCTACTTCTTGCTCGAAATGTTCTACTTTTTTGAACTTTTGTGCCTCGCTACGCTTACAACAATACAATTCTGTTGTTAATTGTGACGTTAGGCTTCTTGATTTGGTTATTTCAAATATTCCGTGCTGTGTTAGTGTGTCCCCAGATGAGTCTCCTTTTGTTCCCTCTGACCCATATCACCCGCCCTTATCAATAACGTTAAATTTTTCCTATTCTGCTCGTAGACCACACCTATTTCCATCGAATACTAACTTCAGATATAATTTTCGTAGGGTGGACAATGCTCGTTTGTTGTCTGATCTGGCTGAAGTGGATTGGACATTTTTAACTCATATAAACGATGTCGACCTTGCTCTTCAACAATTTTATAATACCATTTACAACGTATTGGATGCTTCTGTGCATAAGTATTGTTCTGGTAATGTTCAGTCATCTTATCCAGAATGGTATACTTCCAACATAATTAAAAATCTAAAACTGAAAGATTATTATAGACGTCATTGGAAAAGATCCAACAATATATCGTACTATAATGAATTCAGTCGACTAAGAGCTCTTTGTAAAAATGATATTGCTGCTGCTTACTCAAAATACTTGGATGAAATTCAGTCCTCAATTCTAGCTATTCCTAAAAACGTTTTTAAGTTTTTACAAACCAAGAAGTGCAGTTCCAGGATTCCCAATGGCCTGTCTTTTCTCAATGTTTTTCACGAATCTCCGCAGGACATCGTGGATGCTTTTGCTGAAAAATTTCGTACTTCCTACCATAACAGTACACCTTTTCATGACAACGCACCCAGTTCTTCAGTAAATCATTTACCTGTTGTTCTTCCATTAGTTTCTGAATCGGAGCTAATTGACATTATGTCCAAGTTTCCGCAGAATTTTAATTCTGGGGATGACTTAATTCCTAATTTTCTTATTCATGATGCCAGACATATTTTGGCGATACCTTTGGCTATTATTATTAATCTATCAGTTCGTTTATCTGTTTTTCCTTCCTCTTGGAAGCGTGCACGAATATGTCCAGTGCACAAAAAAGGTGATAAAACGCTTGTTGACAATTATAGACCGATATCTATTTTATCTAACCTTGCTAAGATTTATGAATCCTTTCTTTACTCATGTATATATCATGGCACTAAATCATACATCTCATCTGACCAACATGGCTTTGTCCGTGGTCGATCGACAGTTACAAACCTTATCACCATTTGTCAATATATAAGTTGTGAACTTGATGTGCAGGGTCAGGTGGATGTTCTTTATACCGATCTTAGCAAGGCATTTGACACCTTAGATCATGGTATTTTACTCACCAAATTGTCTGTGTATGGTTTGAGTTCCTCATTACTTAGACTTTTGGAGTCGTATTTACTCAACCGAAGTACATATGTTTATTACAATGGTTTCAAGTCCTTCGAGTTTGTTCCACAGTCTGGCGTCCCTCAGGGCTCCAATCTGGGACCCTTATTATTCATTCTTTTTATTAATGATTTGCTCACCTCATTATCATGTCCTACACTTGCTTATGCAGATGACATTAAAATTTATCAATCCGTCAGGACCTGGAACGACGTATTGCTTTTGCAAGAGAATTTGAATATGATCAGCGAATGGTGCATGCATAATGGTCTGGTTCTGAATGTTGACAAGTGTTGCCACATGACTTTTACTAGGAAGCATAGAATTATTCCATCCACTTATGTGATTGACGATCACAATCTTTCTAAGGTCAACGAATTTAAAGACCTTGGTGTAATTTTTGACAGCCGTCTAACATTTATCCCACATATTTCAAATTTATGTCTTGCTACCTCTAAAACCTTAGGTTTTGTTATACGTACCTGCAAGCATTTCAACAATATCGGTTTACTGAAAACTCTATTCTATAGCTTTGTTGCTAGCAAACTTGAGTATGCTTCCCCAGTCTGGGCACCACACTACACTTACCTCCAGTTAATGGTTGAGAAGATTCAGAGAAGATTCCTGAAGTTTTTGTCATACAAAATTGATGGCACTTATCCTATGCGCAATATGGATTACGCTACGCTTTTGGCACGACATGGAATGCAGTCCTTGACGTCGCGTCGTGAAAGACATGGTGCGCGTTTTATTTGGAAGCTAGTGCATGGACTCATTGATAGTTCTTACATTCTTTCCTCAATAAATTTCCTTGTTCCGCGTATTTCTTCCCGATCTTCCCCTACTTTCTCCCTTCCTATTCCTAGAACCAACTTACTATCTTTTTCTCCTGTAACAACTATGTGTCGCACAGCTGAGCTTATTTATGGTGATACTTTTTTTTAATATAATTTACTTGTATTAACGTCTTCTTTTGTATAATTTCTATTTCTAAATGTATGTATACAATTTTTGTTTTTTTTGTTTGTCCTGTTATTGGATTGATTATCCGTTGGGCAATAAATAAATTATTATTATTATTATTATTATTATTATATCCCCAAAAGAAAAAATCCATCGGCGTAATGTCTGGTGATCGAGGAGGCATACGCGGATAGGGCCGTTGGTTGATAAATATCTGTCATTAAAAAATTCGTGTAATAGGATATCTACCTGGCGAACGTTATGGGGAGGAGCTCCGTCTTGTTGGAAGTAAATCTGCTGTCTATCAATTAAAGTCAGATCATCCAAGAAGTCGCGAAGTGTGGCGGTTAACATTTCGGCATACCGCTCACCAGTTAATGCGCCCTGATAAAATATAGGGCCTACAATTGTTGAGCCCATTAGACCGCACCAAACATTAATACTAAAACGTCTCTGCGGGTTACAAGGATGGAATAGCATCGGATTTTCGCGACTCCAGTAGTGACTGTTCTTTCTGTTGAACATGCCCCTATTGGAGAAAGTTGATTCGTCACTCCAAAGAACTAAGCGCCAAAAATTATCATTGGTTCTCATTTTATTAATGAACCACTGACAAAACTGGATGCGCCTTTCTTGATCTCCTGGTACCAACGTCTGTGTAGGTCGATACTTGTACGGCACAAAATTATACTTTTTGAGAATATTATGAATAGTTCCCAAACATAGTTCACTTTCTTGCATGAAATCGTTAATTGAATTATTAGGATGAGCTTCAAAGTAAGCGCACAGATTAATTTCCGTTGCTTCACTTATTATAAATTGTTTCTTGGTTCTAGTTTTCTTGAACACATTTTCATTAGATCTAAATTTACGATACAAAAGCAAAAAGTACCTTCTATCTGGCAAATTACGCATAGGAAACAACGCACTATAATGTTCACGCGCTCGGTGGCTATTTTTTTGACAAACGATATAACATTCCACCATATCACATTTTTCTGAATGCGTGAAAGGCATTGTTTCCTCAAAAAACACAAACGTAAAGTGTTCACTAGCAAAACTTCAATTTGACATCATAATTCTGATGACATTTATAAAACAAACGAATTTTGTTTATGAAATATCAGCCACCTTGACGAATTTGAAAAATCATCAATAGCTTTGTCATTTTTGACATTAGGATAAAAGGTCATAGGACACCATTTGTTCAGAATTCAATTTGCTATCGATTGAGAATATTGTATACTGGGTGTTCCACTTGAAAAAATTTAACATTTTGACATAACTACAATACTACTAGTTTGCCTATTTAAGCGACTTCGTAGCTCCAATAATAACGAAGATAGCGATAGTGCCGACTTAAGTTTGAAAACCCTGTATATATATATATATATATATATATATATATATACAATATGTCTCACTAAGTTGGAACCATATGGAAAACTTTTTTATTATTAATTTTAGAAAAAAAAGTTATTCTTCATAAAAACTTTTGCATGTTCTAAAATCTAAAATACAATCATCAGATATTAAATTTTTTCAGTTGTATACTAGATATGTGTGGAGTTGTCTGTCTCCCATCGGACGCGTCCCCAGGTGGCGGATAGGGGATCGCCCGCACCGACTATGTCGGCAGGGTTGGTGGGAAATAAAATACCATCCGCGGACCAAAACAGACTAGACCAGAAAAGGTCGAAAAAAAATCCTGGTCCTCCAAGTTAGGGGGTTTGAACGAAGGGCTAGCACCCCCTCTTCTGGAAAATTTTTTGTATTACGCTAAAAATTTCGATCAAAAGCCTCGGAAAACGGACGGAAATAAAAGACGACGACTGCTACGGAAAAGGATTATGAGACTGGCCACATGGAACGTACAAGGTCTGGGAACCAAAGAAACTGAAGTGTTTCAGGAACTAAAGCGACAAAGAATAGACATTTGCGTCCTTACCGAAACAAAAAAGAAAGGGAAAGGTAATCAAATAAGGGACGATTATATTCATTTTTACAGTGGGGTAGAGAAAACAGTGAGAGCAAGAAGGGGTGTGTCTATTGCCATACACAAAAAGTTTAAGAAAAATATTAAGAGTTGGGAAGAGGTAGATGAACAGATTATTAAGGTGGACATAGAGATGCATGGAGAAACGATAGTAGTAATTGGAGTATATGCCCCTAGTGACGATGCAGAGACGGAAATAAAAGATGAATTTTATGATAGACTAAGCGACGTGTTAACCCATGTGAGCCGCTCTAAAGAAATATGCCTATTAGGGGATTTTAACGCCAGGGTAGGCAGAAAAATGAAAGACAAGGTCGTGGGAAGATACGGCGAAGAGAAAGTAAACAACAACGGGGAGCGACTTGTTGATCTATGTGAAACCTTACAGCTAAAAATAATGAACGGATTTTATCCACACAAAGATATACATAAATTTACCTGGGAACAGCCAAAGAAAAAGGTACGATCTATAATTGACTATCTCATTCAACCAGAAAACAAAAAGCTCCAAACTAATGACGTGAGGGTGTATCGCGGGGCCGAATGTGGATCAGATCATTATATGGTGGTTGCAAAAATAACTGTACACCACAGAAACACGAGAAACCAAAATAAGGGCAACAATGAGGACGAACTAACATCCACAACTATTAAATACAATATCGATAGCCTAAAACAAGAATCGGTACAGTTTCTTTATAAACTAAGACTAGCTTCAAAACTTGCTAACTCGAACCGGAGGGAAACTGCTGAAGAAGAATATCAAAATATAAAAAGATGCGTCCATCAGGCGGCCAAAGAAGCTTTGGGATATCAGGAAGCAAACAAAAGAAAACATCCGGAATGGTGGACTGAAGAAATAGGAAGACTAATAGATAACAAGAAGAGCGCCTACCATAAATGGCTAAACACGAATGATTTAGAAGACCGCATAAATTATAGCAAACTCAATAGAGGAGTGAAGAAAGAAGTGGCCATGAGAAAAAACGAGATGTGGGAAGAAAAATGTGAAGAGGTGGACCGATGCTTAGGGGGAACGAAAGTGACGCAGGCCTGGAAATTCATAAGGAGTCTCAGGAAAGAAAGAAAAGATGGCGGAAACATAAATCTAATTCAGAATAAAAAATGGGCGGAATACTACAAATCACTTCTGACAGAAAGTAGACATGAGTTTTTAGGAGGTATAGACAACGTCACACTAAGAGAAAACATAGAGATACATAGAATAGATAAGGAAGAATTGAGAAAAGAGTTAACACAAATGAAAAATGGAAAAGCCTCGGGACCTGGAGACATTCCCATTGAGCTGGTGAAACACGGACCAGACGCTCTTCTAGAGACCCTAGTAGACATTTTTAATAAATGCCTGGTGGGGGGTCAAAATATTCCAGAAGACTGGAATTTGGCCTACATTAGCCCCATATACAAAAAGGGAGACAGAAGAGAGTGCGGAAATTACAGAGGAATTAGCGTGACTAGCTCACTGGGACGGTTGTATGGTCGCATATTGAAAAAAAGAATAGAAGAGGAGTATAATGAGATTGAAGAACAAAGTGGATTCAGGGCAGGCAGATCATGCACGGACAACACATTCACTCTTCAACAAATAATCGAAAAACGAGCAGCTCGGAACCTCGATACGCATCTAATATTCATAGACCTGGAGAAGGCCTACGATACAGTCCCCTTGAAACTGTTGTTCAATGTTCTGACGAAGACAAACCTTAGCAAAACATATATAAGAGCACTGCTTAATATCTATAAAAGTCCTCAAAGCACGGTTAAAATAGGTAATACTCTTTCGGAGACCTTCACAGTAACGAAGGGTCTGAAACAAGGATGTTGTCTTTCTCCTACCTTGTTCAAAATATATATCCAAGAAGCACTATACAAATGGAGACAGAAGTGCGCAGGAATGGGACTGAAGATTAACGACCATGATTTGACAACGCTGTTCTTCGCGGATGATCAGGTGATAACTGCAAGCTGTGAAGAAGATGCAGATTATATGCTCAGGAAACTCAGAGATGAGTACGAAAAATGGGGAATGAGCATGAACATGGCAAAAACGGAATATATGCATATAGGTAACGCAGACGAAGACCCAGGTTTGGAATTAAGACAAATGAAAAGATGCTACGAATACAAATATTTGGGAAGTATCATCTCTAGTAAAGGAACAACAGAACGCGATATCGAATATAGAGTACAACAAGGTCGGAAGAGTGTACAAATTCTGAACGCAATACTGTGGGCTAGAAGAGCAACACTGAAAACCAAAATGACAATCTACAAAGTAATTGTAGAGCCTATCCTTACATACGGAGCCGAATGCTGGCAAATGACTGAGAAAGGAAAGAAAAAAGTGGACACTGTTGAGATGGATTACCTGAGAAGAGCCTGTCGCATATCAAGAACTGAACATATACCTAATACGGAAATCAGACAAAGAACCAACAGAATACATAGAACGTCAGAAAGAATAGAAACGAGGAAACTGATATGGTACGGACATGTAAGACGGATGGAGGAAGACAGATGGCCAAGAAGAGCTCTAGAATACAACCCAACGAATAGAAGGAAACGAGGAAGACCGGCAAAGTCATGGATAAGTGGGGTTATGGAAACAATGAAAGATAGAGCAATAGATGAAGACATCTGGAGAGACAGGAAGAGATGGAGATCGAAATGCGGGAAACGGCTGACGCTGTAGGACCCCCGCTTATATATATATATACTAGATATGTCAAAAATATTAATTTTACTCAAGAGTAAAGTATCTTTATATTTGACAATATCGAATAATGTTATTAAAAAAGTTGATTAGAACTAAAAATTACGTTCAAATATGCAATTACATTCATTTATATGGAAAAATTCATTTTTTCAATTTTTGCCTACAATAACAATGCAAATTTAACTGTAGTTACATGGTATCTAGGATGCACTGACATACAAATGATTTGTTGTTTGCTAGAAAGGTTTGACAGTGAATATCAAAACGCGTTAGAATTTATACCACGCCATCATTTAAATTCTAAATTATAGCAGGCGGGATTTTTTTTATTAGGTTGTCCAGAATATCAATTATTGATTAATTAACATTTTGAAACGTCACTTTGACAATTCAAATTGTAAATTAGTACTTATATACCAACTTAATTTAAATTTCACAGCCTGCTCTAATTTAGAATTTAAATGATCGCGCGGTATGACACATAAACATGGTAGCGTTATTAACTTGTGAAGAGAGAATAGATTGTTTTGATTGTGGGAGAAAAGTATAAAACGCATAGAGAAGCAGCAATTATTTTTAATAGTAGATATCCCAATAAAAATATTAATCATTCAACTGTTACGAAAATAATAAATAAATTTAAGAGTACTGGAAGTATTAAAAATAATCATAATAGAAAACGCCAAAAGCTGATTGCCGATGAGAATACGCAGTTTGAAGTAATGCTGTCTGTTGTAGAAAATCCAAAAATGTCATTGCGCAAAAGGAAGTCGTTGATGCAACAAAATGTAAGTAAAGATACAGTGGCAAGTATTCTAAAACAAAATAAATATAGACCATTCAAACCAAAAATCGTTCACACATTAAGAGACAGGGATTATGACAGGCGCTTTGATTTTTGCTCACTCATCCAAGGAGGGTTAGAAGGGGACACTTTTTTTACGAGGCGTATAATTTTTTCCAATGAAGGAACATTTTCGTCAAATGGAACTGTCTCGTCACAATATTGTCGCTGGTGGTCTAAAGAAAATCCCAATTTTATAATAAAGTGTAATGACCAATATTCATTTAAGACGAACGTATAGTGTGGCATTTATAAGAACAGATTAATACGACCATTCTTTTTTCACCAACCAATAAATGCCGAACGTTATTTACAGTTTTTACAAACATACATAAATGACTTCATGGACGAACTACTCATACAAGAACGTCAATGTATTTGGTTCCAACAAGACGGTGCCAGATGCCACAGTACATTAAATGTTAGAGAATATCTTGAACAATGTTCTATGGAAAAGTTATTCACAGATACTCAAACCTTTATTGGCCTGCTAGATACCCTGACTTAACCCCCCTTGATTACTTCTTAAGGAGTTACTTGAAACAAAAAGTTTACCAGAAAGGGCCGTTTCAAGATGTTAACCATTTGGAGAGGATAATTATAGTAACATGCCAGGAAATTTCTCCAGAAATGATAAAGAATGTATTACGTCAATTTGCCAAAAGAACGATTAAGTGTATTGAAGGAGAGGGTGGATATGTCGAGGCATTAGTGGAATGACTGAAAATTAAATTTCTATTTACATCTATTATTAATATTATATTAGTTACACAACTTTGTATTTTTTTGTTTTTTCTTATTTGCAAAATAAATGCACATGCATTCATTACGTGTTTAAATTACGAAATTGTTTTATAGTTTTCTCTCACAATCAAAACAATTTCTATTTTCTCTTCAGAAGTTAATAACCCTACCATGTTTATGTGTCATATAAATTCTAACGCGTTTTGACATTCACTGTTAAACCTTTCTAGCAAACAACAAATCATTTGTATTTTGTATGTCAGTGCATCCTAGATCATGGGATGGTCACGTAAATGAGACGTTTAGGATAATCAGTTTAGCAGGAAATATTGACTAACGACTAGGGATGGCGGTTATAGGGAAAACTACCGGTTTTCGGTTATTCCGGTTTTTTTTACCTTCAGTTTAACCTGACGGTATTAACCGCGCAAAATAAACCGGTTATAGATATAACCGGTTTTTAGGTTATTTTGGGATTGAACAAACTAAAAGAAGCCGTTGGTACACAAAAATGTAGTTTATATACGAGATATTTATTACATTTTAACGATTACAAGAAGGTTTAATCTCAGTTTTGAAATAAAATGTTTTATAAACCAATCCAATATTTATTTGGTATCCGATTCATAAACACTCTTTCCACAATGTGTTGATCAGTTAGTCGGCTTCTCTCATCTGAAACAACATCATTTAATGTCGACACAA
This sequence comes from Amphimallon solstitiale, assembly GCA_963170755.1. Classification (NCBI taxonomy): domain Eukaryota; kingdom Metazoa; phylum Arthropoda; class Insecta; order Coleoptera; family Scarabaeidae; genus Amphimallon; species Amphimallon solstitiale. The sequence goes on along the minus strand of OY720683.1, from coordinate 77,339,837 downwards.
GTCTTTCGGAAGCTACTGAACTTCCAACTAATGATAAATATTTTTGGGCAATAAAGGATAAACCTGGCATGCAGGTTTGGCTCTGCTGCCAAAAGGTAAAAGGGTCACTGCTCCTTGACATTAAAGGTTGCTGCAGATAAAGTTTCACTTCAGCTGGGAATGAACTTTCATTTTGTTCAAGTGAAACATTTTTAACTATAGTCTCATCATGGGTCGACCAAAGAGGGTTAGCAACAGTAGTGGTTTTTGGTTCTCCTCTTTCAGGTAAAGGTGGTGAAATCTTTCCAATTTCAGCTAAATACTGCCTTACCTCCTGACTTAAATTGTTGACAGCTTGGGCTGCAATGAGAGGGTTCATATACATTTTCTTAAATCGAGGATCAGAAAGCGACGCGTGGCACAGCAGAGGATTCTGTAATGCTTTTGGAGTTCTTTCCTTCAAACTGCTCAAAAGCTTTTGCGTCAAAGCTTTGGAAGCACTGTGTTTGTTATTGCTTTTTTTTAATGCTGTTTCAATGCAGTTTATTAAGGGGATAACAAGACTTCCAGTAATGTATTCAGTCCCTGATATTTCCTTGGTGGCCTCATCGAAGGGCATTAGCATGTCGACGACTTCTGACACCAACTCGATATCAGCACCAGACAGCATTCGTGGAGCTTTCTTGATGCTTGGATTGGCCAACACTTGTGCAATGACAGGCGAAAGTTTGATAAACCTTTTCAACATGTGGTAGGTCGAATTCCACCTTGTTGGGACAGATTGAATTAATAACATTATATTACCCTCCGCTGTGCCCTCTCGTGCCTGCTCGTCCCTCAGTGTCTCCATGAAAATATTACTGTGTTTTCCAAACGCTACTATAGCTTTTATTTCATTTATCACCGTTTTCAAATGTTGATTATTCTCATCCTCAAGGCCATCTGTGACAATCAGATTCAGTAGATGGGCAAAACAATATATGTTTTTCCCCTCCCCCAACAACTTTCTCACCCCTGCAACCATGTTGGCTCCACCGTCTGTGCAGACACCAACTATTTTGGATTTTGTAATGTCAAACATTTTTAGAAGTTCATCAATTTCCGCAGCTATGTACTCGGCTGTATGACTTTCTCGCAAGCGCCGAACCCCTAACATTATAGTCTCAAGATGATTTTTTTCCCCCTTAGGATCAGGATCTGTCATAACAAATAATGAAACAATAGGTAGAACTTAGATACTCTTACCTACCAATAAAGTGGGCAGTAACAACTAGAAAGCCCTTTGACGTATTAGTAATAGTGCATATGTCTGCAGAGAGGGATAAGTGCAATATATTACTCAATAAAGTTTTGATTACATGGACTGCTGCTGTGAATTTACTGCTAACCATTTGAGTCACCTGGAAACCAACACATTTTGTTTGTGCTACAGAACTTTATGTAAAGTATTCATGTACTATTTATAAATCATGTTAACAGCACTTACAGTTTTTCTGCTGGGAAGCTTATACAATGGTACTGCAACTTTGGTAAAATGATTAAACCCCTCTTTCTCAACGATTGAGTGAGGTAAATTGTCTTTGCTGACCATGACAATCAACGCATTAGTTAATTCAGTGGCACGTTTTCCACCTCCTACAAGTAAGTCGTCAGTTTATTTCTTATTTAATAATTGATTCTAAAATTGAATAAGTACAAACAATTGTTCAGCTTACGCTCATAGCTAGACGTTCTTTCTTGGTTTTCAAAAAGAGTTAACTGCTTTAATGAAGGTGAAGGAGTAGGAGACCTCGAGCGGATTGTGCCTGTCACCAAAGGGCTCTCCAGCCAAGACGTGGAAGGTGAGGAGCTCGACGGTGACGGAAGAGAAACACCGGATCCAGAGCATGACGGTGAGGAAGTATCTTCTAGTTCTACATCATTTGTCAAAGTTGAACTTTTATCCTAAAGCGAACACAAAAAATTAGTTTAGTTTTTATCCAGATTCCAGAGTATACAGAGCATCAATACAAATTAGGAAATATTGAAGATAATAAGAAAAACCTGAACTTACCAGTTTTTCTGAAACACATTTTGGATGTTTATTTTTTAAATGGTTACGCAAGTTCGTGGTGCCTCCCCCCGTTTTTAATTTCTTTAAACAAATGGAACACTGCGCTTCGGTCCCATTACATTTGGTAAAATACTTCCACACCATCGATTGCGACATAACTGCGAATACGAGTGGAAAAGGAATATAAATATTGTAAATGCGAAAAAACGAAATGGCTCTTAACAGTAAACGAGTAAACCCATTGATAGTAAACCTGTAAACCTAACCTCTAATCTAAGCACTAAGCAACTAAGCACTCTCTAAGCCTCTAGTGGCAAGTCACCGGCGCCTGCGCCAGCCGCAACAAAACTAACAAAAGTCGAAACGAACACAGTAACACAGAACTGTGACACAGAACACGAAACTGTTGTGTAGTCGTAATCGTAGTTGCGTATTTTCGGAACAAAATTTTGCCGGTTATTTTTGTCGGTTATTAGATTTTAAAAAAATAACCGGCCATAACAGAGGCCTTGTTTATTAATACTATAGTTATACAACTGAAGGTTAGTTCGGGTAGGTAGCCAACAGAGGGGTTGGGCAGTAGGATGTGCCCATTCATAAGTTTTCCCGCTAAATTTGTTGTAGTAAAAGCAGTCTTCTCGTAGTAGTAAAGAGAAGCCAATGGGACCTTAAAGGAAGTGACGCAATTATCCAATTACACCAATCGTGTTTGTTACAATTTTGTAGGCGTTTTGCTTTAGATTTAAATATCTTAAAATATTTTGAATTAAGGGATATGATAAGTCTACTGACACTAATTTTTCAAATTCCAAAAATAAGTGATGATGTGATTGTGGATGTTAAATGTTATTCTAAAATACATATTGCAAGACGATGTAACGAAGAAATGTCATTTTTCCTATATATTTTATCTTATAATTGACAATGGATATTGCAGTTATACAAGCAAGTAATGTCAAAGCCAAGTACATTTAAGTGTGTATCTAATTAACTTTTATGAAGTGATATACCTCACTTCAACCAGTATGAAGGCTAAAATTCTACATATATAACACAATAAAATCCATGAAGATTTCAAACAATTGCAATTAAACGTGGGTCAAAGAAAAATTAAATAGTAGAAATATAAGTAAACTATACTCCATTCAGTCTAAGAATAAAGTAGATGGCGCTACAATATGAGCACAGTTTACACACGATGAACTTTGTATTTTGAAAACAAGTAATATAGTTTGATAATGACGTGTAATGTCAAAACTGCAGTCACATAGTGATTAAAATAAAGTGAAGTTATTCAAATTTAATTGAGTGTTTTATTTTACTTATGTATATGTAACAGCCGAAAGTGTTACATATTTTAAACTAGTTTTGTTTGATAACCCCTACGTAACTTCAATTATTAGGAATTACTATTATTGAAAGCAATTTTTAAAATCGCAGGTAAATACAAATTGAAGAAACGTCCATATACAGACCATGTGTAGGCAGTACTTACTATATTGATAATTACCAAGAATGTAAATGTATAATGAAAGTTGCTGCGACTTCCCTGACGAGCTGAGGTATTGTGGGTGTAAAAGCAGGATTAATTATAACACTTCTACAGTAAGAAGGATAGTGTTTCTATTATAATAATTAATTTATTATATCAATAATAAGATATACATACAGTTTACACAATAGCACATCAAGCAAAAATGTAATGATAATATCAACACAGGGCTAATTTATGTCATTGACATTGTAGAATGCTTCTTGAAGGAGGATGTCCTTTATTTTCTCTTTAGATACGAAAGTAGAAAGATGTCTACACATAACTTTGATTTTGTTAAATAATTACCAGTGACGTGTTGTACTGAAGTGGCTTTTGTCCTATGTAATGCGGGATGTGCAGCAAATGGTGATGAGGGGTGGAGACTTCTGTAATCTCACCCCTAGTCATCAGGTGTGACAGCTTTTTCAAAGCCCTCCTTAGTTGTTGCAGAATATGTGTCTAGGCTAATGGACTTATCATAAGTTCTCTGAAGAGAGGTTTGCAGCGAATAGTTTGTGAAACACAGACAATTGCTCGAACAGCCTTCTTCTGCAGGATGAACACCTTTTCTACATAGGCCTACTTACCCCATATTGGTTAAAATTGTTGATATGTGATTTGATTGTCCATAGTATATCGTTATTCCAGTAGACTATCAGTTATAAATCTGATATGTCTAATTGCATAAGTAGCAGAAGATAAGTGTTTGACTAATTTAACTAATCTGCAGCTACCATGTTAATCTTGTGTCTAGTCTAATATCAAGGAATTTTCAATTCGTAGAATATATGTTTGATCTATGTTTACTAGTAAAATAAATTGTCTCACATTTATCCTGGTTAAGTGATAAATGATTGGCTGTGAACCATTTAAATTTCTAAATTCTGAAGATACCAAAACCTTAAAATAATGTGGTGTTTATAATGCATTTTCTTTGTAAAACGTACTACATTACTGGTTTGAAAGCCTCACATAAACCAGTCAAGTTGATGAAACCATGCAAAGCAACTTAATAAATGTTGTGGTTCGGATAGCTTTTAATTACTTTTTCTTCTTTTACATAATACCTATATCTAGTCATACCAAATATATAGAAGACTGTTTTAGACATACCTGTTGGAACACATAGAAAAAAATTAGAATAACCCCAAACTCTGAACCCGAAACAGACTGACATTTCATGTAGGTGAGTATTTAATAAAAATGCTGACTTTTTAATACCGTTTTCTTGTTTAGATTTATTTCTTTAAAAAACATGAATACGTTTTTTAAAAAGCCTTTTGTATGTCTTTTTTTTTATTATGTTATAAAAGGGTAATTGTGAGTATAATAAGAGAAAAAAATAGTAATCCTTCGATTCTTAAATGAAACATTTACTTAAATCTACTTTATCACAGTTAAGCTATATAGGTTATGTTGATATGTAATTCAAGGGCAAACGATGTGAAAAGCAAATCAAACGAAATATACTCTTATGTAAAATTTAATAGAAAATACCAAAATATATTTACATTTTTTATAAACTTCCGGATTAAATTGTGGGAGTGGCGTTGAGAATATTTCATTGGCTGAGCACTTTCATTCTTTCGTATTAATCCATTTGAAAGATATCAGAGGACGACACTTTACTACATAAGACATATTTACAGTTTTCTCTAGGTTGTATAACTATAGTATTTATAAACAAGGACCGAGGCAAAAAATAACCTAAAAAAACCGGTTTACTGGAACCAAGAAAACCGGTTCTCGGTTATACCGACCGGTTATTCCCATCCCTACTAAAGACGCTAGATGTCTAAATTTTAAATTTTGTGGTAATTTATCGATAAAGTAGCTACCATACTTATCCATTTTACTGATACTTTATCTTTGTTCGTTTACATTCATTTATCCTTTTTATGATTTTTATCTGTATTTTATCTTTTTGTTTTTGGTTTTTATTTATACCTATATTTTCTCGGTAGAATTACGTTTATTATTGTATATATAAGTGTTTAATGTTTTGGTAGTTTATTTGGTTTCTTATAAATAAGTTAAAGTAAATAACCCAAAACTCATAACCAAAGAAATGGACGTCATAAGGAAAAACTTCAGAGTTTGCGATAGCCATTTTTCGCCGGAAAGCAGATTGTTCGGTCGGTCTGGAGCTAATTTAAAAGCTGATTGTATACCTACATTATATCTACCACTACATTTAGCTGAAGGTATTTTTTACATCAAAATATAACACTGGGTCATAAAATTACCAAAGTCAAGGATAGTAAATTGAATTTTCAAATATTTCAGATGTGATATCAACAACATGTGAAGCTGGTTCGCATGTTTCATTGGATCTAACAAGGCCAGGACAATTCAAAGGCATGTAGTAAAATAAGTCACATTTATTATGAATAATCAATAATGTATTCTTATTATCTTTAACCTAAATTGTATTAAATTTTAATAGATTTAGCAGATATACCTCGGGACAGTGTTAAAGCTATAGATATTGCAAGTACTTCATCTGTTAAACCATCAATTGTCATAGGTATTTTCTGTTCGTCATAATTGTTAACTGAATTACATTTTTGAAAAATTTTAGAATTACAGTCATCCAGTTCTACTGATACTGATGCATTATCGCAACCTCCAGCAAATATACCAAAAAGCTCAGTAAAAAGTAAAAAAGGCCAAAAAGGTATTCCTTATCATTGTATTATTTAGATGTAATTTATCGAAAAATATATATTAATTTCAGAAGTCAGACAAAGAAGCAAAATCCTTAGCCATGTAGGAGTTAAACAAGCTGCTCAATTAACACCAAAAGCACGAAAATTATATAATATTGCTGTTGACCTTAAGAAAAGTGTAAGACGGTTATTTACAACACAGGCTGGTTACAAAGAGCGTCTGAAAAAAGCTGAATCTTTCGCTTTATCATCTGACTATTTGCGATTACAGTTAAATTCTATTGCATTTCAATTTATTAGTTCGCAAATTAAATGGCAGAAGATAGCGCTAAAACTTAGACGATTTAGCTTGGATGATAAGTTACTAGCTCTGGCATTAATGAAGCAATGTCCCAAAGGATACAATTTCCTCAGCAGAATTTTTGCTTTACCAGCAAAAAGGTCCCTTAGACGAGTTCTTAGTCAAATACCTTTACATACAGGAATTAATAAAACTATTATGCATAGTTTAAAGTCGTATGTTCAAGAAATGAAGTTATTAGACACATATTGCATCATTTTATTTGATGAAATTGCTTTAGATGCTTCATTATTATATAACGTGAAAAGTAAGTTAATAGATGGCTTTCAAGATAATGGCCAGAGTAATAGATCGCTAGCTTTAGCTGATAAAGCCATGGTTTTTATGGCTAGGGGTATCCATAAGAAGTGGAAACAACCACTGGCATACTACCTAAATTATGGTGGTATGAAAGCGGACATAATAGTGAAATGTCTTAAAGATGTTGTGTGTGAAGCTAAATCCATTGGATTGACTGTGGTTGGAACAATATGTGATCAAGCAAGTCCAAATGTAAGGGCTATTCAGACGTTGTATCAAGAAACAAACAGAGAATGTCAACTCAAGGGAATAGAAAATCGATATTTTGGGTTTCTAATATATAATACAGAAATAGTGCCAATATATGATCCACCACATCTTCTCAAAGGGATTCGCAACAATTTATTTGATAACAAATGTATTTTTAAATGGAGGAATAATAAAACAGAAACAGCGTCTTGGCAAGATATAAGACTTTTATATGAGTTAGAGGAAGCAGACCAGGATTTTAAAATGTGCAATAAACTTACAGATGTGCATGTGAATAATACCAAAAAAATGAAAGTGAGTATAGCTGCTCAAGTCTTAAGTCAACGTGTGGCAGCATTAATGCGTGGCTTGGCTAGATTAGGTAATAATTGTTTCAAAAAACAATATTAGAGACTTTGCAGTTATCTATTATCTCAAAATATTGTTATTTGTTCCAGGTCCTGACCATATGCCATCAAGTGGATTGGAAACATCAGAATTTTTGTTTTTTATGGACAAGGTTTTTGATAGTGTGAATAGTGCTACTGTGTCTTTTGAACATGGGAAAACATTGAAATGTGCAGTTTCATCAACATCAAATCACAATGCATTCTGGGTCGAAGCCATCAAAGTATTTAAGAGTATGGAATTTTTCAATAAAAAGCAGAGGACATTTGTCCCTCCGTCTGTGAAGAATTGGATACATACATTAGAAGCATTTAGATACTTATGGCAAAAACTACATGTTCAAGGTTTCAAGTTTCTCTGTACAAGACACCTTAATCAGGATCCACTTGAAAACTTTTTTGGACAGATTAGAAGCCATGGCTTCAGGAACATCCATCCAACTTGTCAATCATTTATACATTCTTTTAAATCTATTTTAATTTCCAATGTTTCACTATGGAACTCGTCCTCATCTAATTGTGAGAATGACAACACATCTATGTTAAGTAATTTAACAGAACTTTTACAAGATGCAGAGGTAGTAGATGATAGCATACCATTAGAAGATATGAATATTTTTATTGATATACCTGCCGATTTAAATTATACCTTTACAAATACTGGTACTTTAACCTATATAGCAGGATATATTGCAAAAAAGCTAATTAAATATGCTAAAGAATGTAACACTTGTAAACGTGATTTAACACGTTGGCTACCGCGCGTCCCATATATGAGCCGCACAATTTTCACTCTCAGACCACCGTCTCATATGTGAGCCAGATACCTATATTTACTAAATACGAATTTATTTCTTCTGATCTGTCTGTAGGAGGCTGATTTTGCAAGGTAGTCTCTATGAATGTCTGACTCACATATGGGTCGCGTGGTCTCGCGGTCTCGGTGTTTTTTGTGAAGTTATGTAGCTCGTAGTCTGCAATCACGAGGGTAACGTCGTTGCTAATTGAGGGCAGTTTTACAAGATGAATCCTGCGAAAAGACGTTTAACAGTCGCAGAACTTGAAGAAGAAGGTAGAAAAGTAATGGAAGAAGGTCTTGAGTCTGATGATTCAATTATTTTGCACGAGGAATCTGAGGAAGAACCTTACGTGGACTCCGGAACTGAGGCAACAATTTATTCTAACTCAGACACAGAAAATGAAGAAGAAAGAGCAAGTAGTGATCATAATGAGTTAAGTGATAGTGCAAGTCAAGGTAGTCATGCAGATGGTGGAGATGACAATGAAGATGAATGGGTGGATTTGGAAGAAGATACTATATTTGATTTTAATGAGGTACCAGGCCTGAAAGTAAATGTGACGCCAGGTATGAGTTCTCAAGAAATATTTTCTCTTTTGTTTGATGATACACTCATTGATAAAATTGTTCATTGGACTGGAGCTCACACTCTTATATCAAATGGATTGTCAAAAAAATCAAATATGCGAAAGTGGAAAAATACAACCAGTAAAGAAATAAAGGAATTTCTTGCTCTATGCATTACAATGGGAAACATAAAAATGCCCAGTCTGAAATATTATTGGTCGCGAAATCCTGTATATTGTCATCCATTTTTCAATCAAGTTATGGGTCGTAATAGATTCGAACTTATACTACGTAACTTATGCTTTTATGACCAAAGTGATGATGCAACTAATCGTCTACATAAAATCAATCATGTTATTCAACATGTACTGCAGAATATACAAAAAGTATATTATCCCGATCGAAATATTTCAATTGATGAAGCCTTATTGCTGTGGCGAGGGCGATTATATTTTCGTCAGTACATTCCAAACAAGGCTGCCAAATATGGCATAAAATTGTACGAATTATCTACCCCCGACGGGTGTGTTTTGAATATTCTAATTTATTCTGGTAAAGGAACCATCCAAAATGAAAAAAATGGGACATAGTTATGGTGTCGTCGAAAAGCTTATGGAACCATATCTTAACAAGGGACATACTATTTTTCTTGATAATTTTTACACGAGTGTTCCTCTTGCCGCATCTATGCTAGAAAAAAACACACATATTGTGGGCACTCTTAGAAAAAACAGAAAAGGTAATCCAAAAGATGTTGTAACAAAAAAGTTACCTAGAGGAGGAACAATATGGAGACGAAAACGTAGAGTTGTAGTGGGAAAATGGCGCGACAAGAGAGACGTTTTGATGATTTCCACTTGTCATAAATTTTCTATGGTGGAAACGACGTATAGAAGAGGTACAGATGTTTTAAAACCAAACATCATAGCTGACTACAACAAGTATATGTCAGGGATAGACAGAGCCGACCAAATGTTGTCGTACTACACAACACCACGCAAAACCATAAGATGGTATTTGAAATTATTTTTTCATCTTCTGGACATTTGTATTTGGAACAGCAAATATATTTATGAGAAGAGCTCAAACAAGAAGATCAGTTATTTAGATTTCAGAGATGAAATAGTAACGTATCTTACTGAAGGAGTTAGGCCAAGCACTTCTTGCAACTCCACTGAAAAACACTTTCCTAAAAAATTAGCCAAGAGGATTCGGTGCCGCATGTGCCAGAGGCGAGATAAAAAACGTGTACAAACGTGGTTTGTTTGCAATTTATGTCGTGATGAGCAGAAAAAAGAAGTTGGCCTCTGTCCTGACAAATGTTTCGCTCAATATCATATGTAATTTGTTATTGTCAATTAATTTTTTTTTGTTTCCTATGTTATACATACCAAAAAATTAATATTTTTTTTACAGAATAGATCTTTTTTTACAATTTGAAATTTATAACTTTGTTACTTTTGCAATAAAAACTTAAAATTGGTATTCTATCTTATTTATTTACTACTCTTTGACAATTTGCGTGTAATTTCACTCGGCTCAAATAAGAGCCAAGCAGTCTAGTTTGATAAATTATTACCATAGACCACCGTCTCATTTATGAGCCGGAAGTAAATACAGCATAAACAACAATTTTTATCGACAAATTTGTACCAAACCTGTCTAAATTGAGTATTTCCTTTCACATTATAAAAAAAAAATGGGTAGTCTAATTTGAACGTTTTTTTTTCTTATGGGGGTAGCGAACGTGTTAATTGGAGAATTGGCAACTCTCACACAGGCACAGAGGTTTGTAATAGAAAGTAGAGCTTATCGAGCAAATGATTTAACCAGACCAACAACTAACTTCACCAAAATATTTTGTCAATGTATATATATATTACAACAGTGTTTTTCTAAAATATGTCATAAATCTAATGTGTGCACAATTATAGAAAATATTTTAAAATTAAATATAGATCTTACATTATTTAAGTGTGAATTACATGATGTGCATAACAAATTTATTAGTCAAATTACTACCTTTTACATTTATAATTACACGAAAACTATTAATAAAATACTAAAAGGTAAAATAGTTCCTAGTCATAGTAGCGATGAATTAAAATTGTTTGTCAAAAATTATGTTATCAAGCACAAAAAATTCGCTGAGAAATATAAAAATGAGGTATTGCATGTATTGTTTTAATAAGGTACATATGTTATTAAATTAATGCTTCATATTACATAATAAAATTATGGGCAGTAGATCCTATCTCTTATTTCAATTTATTTCCTAATTGTACTGCAAGCACTAAGAAGTTTATAATTTTATTTTTAACGTTAACATTATTAATTAAAACGCATGTTTTATTTAATAATATTAATGTTATCAATAAGATTATGAACTTAAATAATAATTTAATTTTTCCTAAAATATTTTTAATACGCTTGGTACATGACTAAAGACGTTAGATGGCGGCACAAACATTGCCATTGATAATACTATTGTCGTGTCCAATCTCTAATACCATGTAACTACAGTTAAATTTGCATTGTTATTGTAGGCAAAAATTGAAAAAATGAATTTTTCCATATAAATGAATGTAATTGCATATTTGAACGTAATTTTTAATTCTAATCAACTCTTTTAATAACATTATTCCATATTGTCAAATATAAAGATACTTTACTCTTGGGTAAAATTAATATTTTTGACATATCTAGTATACAACTGAAAAAATTTAATATCTGATGATTGTATTTTAGATTTTAGAACATGCAGAAGTTTTTATGAAGAATAACTTTTTGTTCCAACTTAGTGAGACATATTGTACCTATATAGTTATAAAAGAAAACAAATTTTTCTTTCTTTTTTATTTTTTGGCCGTAATATTTTATAATTATTATATCAATTCTTGGCCATCAATTTTGATACTTACAAAATCTGCTGAGCAAGTAAATGTAAAATTTTATTCTACCCATGTTGGACATGACCACAATATTGCACGTTTGAGGTTACCATGTGATGATAGAAATAAATTGGCAGCACAGATTTTGGCAGGTACTTTCGTTTTTTATATGTAACATGAAACTTTTTACCAAAGTTATATTTAATAACATGCAATAATTTTATCATTTCCAGGAAAACTGGCTGAAGGTGTTACTATCCAACGAATAATTAGTGATGTAAGAGATAGTGCATCGTTAAATAATATGGAGAGAATACATTTGGTTGAAAAAAAGGATTCATACCTTATTACATCTTGTTAGGAACAAGTTCTTTGAGCGTATTATAAAAATAGGAAAAAATAAAGCCACAAGTAAAATACTTAAAATTAATCAAAGCCATAAAAAAAGCGTGGGAATAACAGAAGCTATGTTAGATTATGGACAGGAAAATGAATGGTTCATTCAATCCTCAAGAAACCATAAACAAAAATATGTTATTAGTAAAAATGGGGTAAACTGTACAAACAGTTGTCATTTGACGTGTAATGTCTGTAATATTTGCATACATGTTTTCAAATGTACAGGGTTATTGACTATATTTGGACCAATAGATAACTTTGTTATTTGAAGGATTAGAAAAACGTTTAAATTAGGAAAGTTGTAGGATTTCACTCAAGGCGCTAGAATTTGATATCAGAAAAAACAAACGAACGTCATAAAGCCGTCAAAAACGGCTAACTTAGTTTTTTTTAAATGGAATACCCTATATAATGTTACATAATCTGATTCTAAATAAAATTTCGAGTATATTCCATTTATATAACATATACCTACATTCGACTGTTTTCGCGCTATCGCTGATTGAAAATCGTACTACGAATATGTTTTCTACACCCTTCGTATATGAATTTACGTAAGTCATTACGGGGTTTCTATGGAAACATAGTAGTAGTACGATTTTCAATCAGCGATAGCGCGAAAACAGTTGAATGTAGGTATATGTTATATAAATGGAATATACTCGAAATTTTATTTAGAATCAGATTATGTAATATTATATAGGGTATTCCATTAAAAAAAAACTAAGTTAGCCGTTTTTGACGGCTTTACGACGTTCGTTTGTTTTTTCTGATATCAAATTCAAGCGCCTTGAGTGAAATCCTACAACTTTCCTAATTTAAACGTTTTTCTAATCCTTCAAATAACAAAGTTATCTATTGGTCCAAATATAGTCAATAACCCTGTACATGTAGCGACAGTGTTATCAATTTTAATATATGTAAACATATCCATGCAGTTGTTAGAATTACAAAACTGAATCACAGTGTGCCATCAGGATTAGATGTATTGCATGAAGTTGACAACTGTACTTCTTCGGTGCACCTACAAAAAAATGATTCAAATACAACAATGCTTCAAATTCAGGCAAAGTTAGAAGTTTTGATTAGTTTAAACAAAAAAACTCAGCTTGATGAAAAAAGTGCAGCTGCTGTTTTAAAAAATCTTAACAGGGCTTTGGAGATAATGAATAACGATGGAAGTAACTTTATTACATCTGACGTTTCAAACGTGAAGAAGCGAATTGAGCCCCAAATTCGATTTGAAAATTTGAGACAGAAAAAAAAGAAAAACATGTCTATTACATCAGCAAGTGAATCCAATGTCATCAAAGAAGCACTTCTTCATGGACATAGTAATGTATTAAACATCAGCAAGGATTTTGATCATACCTATGTAAATTTTTCGAAGTATTTGTAAATAAACTACCTCGTTTTATTGAATTTTTTGATTCTTCTAACAAAAATAACTTCAAGTAGCTTAATCAATACGGCAAATACTGTTTTTTTTTCATCAAACTAAACGTCCTCAAAGAAGTTCAATTCCGCGCCATTATATAGTACTATTTTATGCAACCCACTATACACGGGTCCCATATTTTCTTACTGCGATGAGACAAACGTGATGTAGCGGCCTGTTTCATTAAACAATTGTAGATTTAACTGCATAAAGGTGTAATAAAACTCATTTTCTTTTTTGTCTTAACGTTTCGACGTCATGTATAACGTCTTTATCAAAAGTACTATAATATAAAAAAAGGACAGTTTAACAAAATAGATGTTCAATTTGTTTTATTTCAATTTTATTTCTTCGTAAATATCAAATAATTAATTTGGGTTACACATTTGCGGATAATAACGAAATACACATATGCTAGGTTAACACTTCTGACATCACTCTCGCACTGCTGACTGAATACTGATGAAAAATGTTCCATTACATCATTCCCCACCGGCGCACATCGTCTTTCTCCCCAATATGAACATATGGAGTGTTACATCCTCCCCCTCTGGTTTCGATGACGCCTCGACGAGGAACCAGTATGAACTGT